>CP097505.1:0-1232500 GCA_023547065.1 Musa troglodytarum
TGTGTTAGAAGCTAGAATAAGGCAAAGAAGCCTAAAAGAGGCGAGACAACAATGGCCTACCCCGTGAACACGGACTTAGTCCGCCTCCACGAGCCACTTCTCCGACATGTTGCGGATGGCTTGCGAGGAAGGGAGGATTACCCTCAACCGCTCGAGATGAGCGCGCTCCTCGGCATTGAGTTTCGGGGCAGAGTTATCGATGGTTCTAGACGACCACCGAACCCCAAAGCCCCAGTCCTTTTGGCGCTGGACAAAGAAGAAGCGCCTCTTCCACCCTTTGTTATTGGTGGGGGCGCCGCTAACCCGGAACCCTGGCCGTGCGGCCAGGAAGTATCCCCCCGACCCCTTGAAGAGGCGAAAGCAGGAGAGGAAGAGGTTACGGGTCGGGGCGATGTTGGCGTAATGGCATTCCCCCAGGAAAGCCACTAAATACCGCCAGGAGTTTGGAGTTATCTGTGAAGGCGAGATCCGCCACAGAGATATACAAGACACTATGGTTGAATGCAGGGAAGGCGCAGCCCGCCTCTAGGGCATCGATCGTGGCAAAGCCCTTGGGAATCGGGTCAAAGCCCGCTGCCCCGCTCAGGGCCAGGAGGTTATATTCTCCGGGATGCCGTAGCGCCGCCGAGAATCCCCACCATGCGCTCGCCCAAGGTGGAGTCTTGGTCGTGCGGCCACATTAGGGCCTCTAGCGCACGCGCCGCTTCCGCGTCTGAGGAAGGGCTCGAAGGAGGAGATGAAGGGAAAGCGGCGACGCGGGTTGTAACTGATGGGGAGGAGGAAGAGGCAGAGGAAGAGGAAGTGGAAGGAAGACCCATCGCGCACTAACCTATAATGGAAGAGATCGGTTGGAAGAAGTTAAAAGACACCGGAGCCTAGGGAGAAAACTTGAAGGAAGATGACGGCAGGGCAAGAGATGAAAACTCCGCTGATAAAGTGATAGAGTGTCGCGGAGCTCGCTATTTATAGAAAGGGGGGCCTCGACCTTTCGCCTCCCGAGGGTGACAAAGATGACACCGCCACACCGCTACGGCGGCGTCATATTAATGAAGAGGTGACGTGTCCACCCCCCAGGTAAAAAACTTACCCCGCACGCCAGCGGCTCCTCGATTCCAGCAACCGCACTATCGCGAACCGTTTTTCGAAGCGGCACGGCGGCGGTTCGGTCCTCTAGGTCTTGAGCGGCGGCTCGACCACTGGTATTCTGGGCCTTGAGCGGCAGCTCGGCCACATATCCCGAACGGCGGTTCGGCGATACTGGTCTTCTAGGTCTTGAGCGGCTGCTCGACCACTGGTATTCTGGGCCTTGAGCGGCAGCTCGGCCACATATCCCGAACGGCGGTTCGGCGATACTGGTCTTCTAGGTCTTGAGCGGTAGCTCGGCCACATATCCCGAACGGCGGTTCGGCTATCCTGGTTCTCGTGTCGGTGTGACCTTGTACCAAAACGACGCGGGGAGTTGGACGCCACCGCTTTACCCCGAACGGCCGTTCGCTCGCACATGGTCTCGAGCCGCTCAGCCATTGGTTTTACGGCCTAGCGGCGCCTCAACCCCGACACGGACGTCGGCTTGGCAGCGGGAATCGGGCGCTCTCGACTTCTTTATCCCGAACGGCGGTTCGGTTATTCTGGTTTCACAGGTCTTGAGCGGCTGCTCGACCACTGGTATTCTGGGCCTTGAGCGGCAGCTCGGCCACCTATCCCGAACGGCGGTTCGGCGATACTGGTCTTCTAGGTCTTGAGCGGCGGCTCGACCACGGGTATTCTAGGCCTTGAGCGGCAGCTCGGCCACATATCCCGAACGGCGGTTCGGCTATCATGGTTTCTCAGGTCGTGTGCGTGACCTCGACCCCTTGTACCAAAACGACGGGTCGGTAAGCAGGGAGTTGGACGTCACCCGCCCTTACCCCGAACGGCTGTTCGGTACATGGTCTCGAGCCGCGGCTCAGCCATTGGTTTTACGGCCTAGCGCTGCTCAACCTCGACACGGACGCCGGCTTGGCAACGGGAATCGCGCTCTCGACTTCTTTATCCCGAACGGCGGTTCGGTTATTCTGGTTTCACAGGTCTTGAGCGACTGCTCGACCACTGGTATTCTGGGCCTTGAGCGGTGGCTCGGCCACATATCCCGAATGACGGTTCGGTTATTCTGGTTTCACAGGTCTTGAGCGGCTGCTCGACCACTGGTATTCTGGGCCTTGAGCGGTGGCTCGGCCACATATCCCGAACGACGGTTCGGCTATCATGGTTTCTCAGGTCGTGTGCGTGACCTCGACCCCTTGTACCAAAACGACGGGTCGGTAAGCAGGGAGTTGGACGTCACCCGCCCTTACCCCGAACGGCTGTTCGGTACATGGTCTCGAGCGGCGGCTCAGCCATTGGTTTTACGGGCCTAGCGCGTCTCAACCCCTGACTACCGGACGTCGGCTTGGCAACGGGGAATCGGGCGTCTCCTCGACCCCTTTATCCCGAACGGCGGTTCGGCGATACCGGTCTTCTAGGTCTTGAGCGGCTGCTCGACCACTGGTATTCTGGGCCTTGAGCGGTGGCTCGGCCACATATCCCGAACGGCGGTTCGGCTATCATGGTTTCTCAGGTCGTGTGCGTGACCTCGACCCCTTGTACCAAAACGACGGGTCGGTAAGCAGGGAGTTGGACGTCACCCGCCCTTACCCCGAACGGCTGTTCGGTACATGGTCTCGAGCGGCGGCTCAGCCATTGGTTCAACGGGCCTAGCGCGAGTCTCAACTCGACACGACGCCGCTTGGCAACGGGAATCGGGCATCTCTCGACTTTTTATCCTAACGGCGGTTCTTCAGGATCTCGAGCTTGATCATCGGTTCTCGGTCTTGAGCGCGCCTCGACCCGTGATATCGCATAAGGATTCAGTCAATTATGACACGACACGGTAGAACCCCCGCCCGGGATCTCAGGCGGTGACCAGGTTTTTCCGAGCAACACCCCCCACTCCCCAAGATCGTCCCGCAGGAGTGGCTCTTTGAGGGGGGGTAGTGTTAGGGGTATTGAGTATGACGTGACACCCGGCTCTGGCCGTGACACCCGGATGACGCCATCGCCTCTCCGCGCTTCCACCGCTCCCACGATTTGATCGCCTGACGCCGCTTCTCTCGACCGCCCCAACTACCCGCCAAGTTGACCACGGCACCAGCCTGCGTGGTCAGGCCCGTACGCCACCTGCAGACAGCCGGAAGCATGCCCTCCGTCCGACCTATTTAAGCCGAATAGGTAAGACAGAGAAAGGGTCGACAGACTAAAAAAAGGAGACTGGACTCTTTCCATGAACACCCCGAGAGGTGAGTAGACCCGAACCCCCCCCACAATTCTCTCTGGGGAACTCCACGACGCCAAGATCGACTTGGGCGTCGGAGGGGTCGGGCGGAGCATCCGACCCGCCCTGCTGCAGGTCTCGTTCCCGACGGCCGAGGAGCGCGCAGCCGCCTTCCGGAGCGGCCGACAGGCGTGAGCAGGAGCCATCGACGGGCCCGAACCGTACCGAGACGACCCCCCGGTTTCCGGATTCGGCGCCGTGCGCCCCGGGGTCACGGTAAAAAGTTGTTTCCCCTAACAATGGGGTATTCAACTTTACGTCGCGGCCTCGGGGGGGGGGGTGCGCGAAGTGGCCTGGTCCGAATGTGCAGGGGTCGTCTCATCGATCTCCGGGCAGCAAGTCGACGTCGGGTTGGGTGAAGCTGGTCATTCGCTCGATCGGGATCGATTCCTTCATCTGGTGGTCAGCTCGCGGCATGCCCTTCGGGTCCTGCACACAGGTCGGGTCGGGGGTTTCCCGTCCCGACCCCTTCGATGCTTAAGTTAGCGTTGGGTGAGGGATAGTTGAGCGTCTCAGAGAGAAAGAGAGCCCTTAGCTGTCGGTGTCTCAAGGGTGGTGCTGCACCTCTCTGCGATGGGAGCTCGACTGCTGTTATGCAGCGATGGGAGCTTGCTAAAAGAGCCTTCTTCCTCTCCTCCTCCTTCTCCTCCGTCCCCTCTTACGTTCATCTACCCGGATTTTTATAGGGTAGACAACTCCCCCGATTGTAGTTGTGATGCTGCGTCTCTGATTGCGTTTGACAGCGTGCCAAGGACCTGCCCCCCTACGGGATGGTGATGTTCCTCGACGGGCGTGCGACCTGCGCGGAACGGGTGGCGTCACCTCTGTTGGTCAACACGGGCTACAGCCGATCGCGATGGAGACAGAAAACGTCCTCTGGATGCAAGCAGCGTGGGCTGATATCACGTCTCATTTATTACCCACATCACTCTCCCCCCCGAAGGAAGCCCTGCCTTGGGGCTCGCTCCGAGGTTCGAGGCTGGCTTTAGTCTACGAGAATTATCGGATGACCTTCTGGTGGGCGCGGATGATGCTTTCCGGGAGCTCGGGGTGGAGGTCTGTCGGCTCTTCGTTCAGGGATGCGGCGAGACTGGAGTATTCAGCTCTGGGGGTCAGGTCGGGCACGGAGAGGCTGCGGCCGAGGCACAAGCTCGGGCTTTATGGCCGGGGCGTTGCCCAGGCTTTGCGGTCGAGGCGTTGCTCGGGCTTTGCGGTCGAGGCGTAGCTCGGGCTTTATGGCCGAGGCGTTGCTCGGGCTTTGGGGCTGAGGCGCTGCACGGGCAGTCGGGAGCTGAGGTACATGCTCAGGTGGGCGGACTGCGCAGAGGAGTACTCGGGCAATCGGGGGCCGAGGTACATGCTCAGGTGGGCGGATTGCACAGAGAAGTACTCGGGCGGTCGGCAGCCGAGGTCCATGCTCAGGCAAGTGGGTCGCACAGAAAAGTACTCGGGCGGTCGACGGCCAACGTTCGTGCTCAGGCAGGTGGGCCACGTAGAGAAGTACTCGGACAGTCGACGGCCGAGGTACAGGCTTTGCTCGGGCTTTTCGGCTGAGGCTCAGCTCGGGCTTTTCGGCCGAGGCTCAGCTCGGGCTTTGCGGCCGAGGCGTTGCTCGGGCTTTGCGGCCGAGGCTTTGCGACCGAGGCGTAGCTCGGGCTTTGCGGCCGAGGCGTAGCTCGGGCTTTATGGCCGAGGTGTTACTCGGGCTTTATGGTCGAGGCATTGCTCGGGATTTATGGCCGAGGCGTTGGCTCGGGCTTTGGGGCCGAGGCGCTGCACAAGCAGTCGAGGGCCGAGGTACATGCTCAAGCGGGCGGACTGCAGAGGAGTACGCGGGCAGTCGGGGGCTGAGGTACATGCTCAGGCGGGCGAACTGCACAGAGAAGTACTCGGGCGGTCGGCGACCGAGGTACATGCTCAGGCAGGTAGGCCGCGCAGATAAGTACTTGGGCGATCGACGGCCGAGGTACGTGCTCAGGTAGGTGGGCCGCGCAAAGAAGTACTCGGGCGGTCGACGGCCGAGGTACAGGCTTTGCTCGGGCTTTTCGGCCGAGGCTCAACTCGGGCTTTGCGGTCGAGGCATTACTCGGGCTTTGCGACCGAGGCGCTGCTCGGGCTTTGCGACCGAGGCGTTGCTCGGGCTTTGTTGGATGGTGCGCGTAGGCGTATTTGCGAGGCGCGTGCTCAGGCAGGCAGTCTACGCAGAGAAGTGCTCGGGCGAGCGACGGCCGAGGTACATGCTTAGGCGGGCGGATTGCGCAGGGAAGTACTCGGGTGGTCGAGGGCCGAGGTACATGCTCCGGCGGGCGGACTGCGCAGAGAAGTACTCGGGCGATCGGCGGCCGAGATACATGCTCAGGCGGGCGGACTGTGTAGAGAAGTACTCGGGCGGTCGGCCGCCGAGGTACATGCTCAGGCAGGTGGGCCGCGCAGAGGAGTACTCGGGGTCGGCGGCCGAGGTACATGCTCAGGCAGGTGGGCCACGCGGAGAAGTACTCGGGCAGTCGGGGGCCGAGCGGCTACTCAGCAAGACGATAGCCCTCTGCTCCAACTCGCCTGGTGCAAATAATTGAGGATCTCTTCGCTTGGCGCGGGGCCTCGAGGGCTGATCCATCGGGTCTCGTTTCCTGGTGTTGCAGTCGAGGCGCTCGCATTCCGCCGTCCAGTTTGCCCTCTCCTGTGCTGCCACGTGTGGGCCTTATTTATGAGGGGACGTCCTTTGGCTTTTCTGACATGACATGGGTTGCAGGCAGGTGCGAAAGCGGGCCTGTCGCCCACCTTCGGGAGACGAAAGGGCGCTGCTTCTGGCAAGAATTTTCCCTTAAATAGCGCATGTCTGGCTTTCTTCTTACTTCTCGCCGTGTGAGTCTTCCGTCCTGGGTCTCACCTTCCCTGACTCCAGCGCTCCCTTCTTCCCTCAAGTCGGCCCTTCCTCCATTCCTCTCCAAGGTCAGTGAGAATGACCACTTCCTCCTCTTCTCCCCCGTCCTCCGGCAATGCTAACAAGGGGGTGCCTCCGGCATCCCCCGGTCAATCCTCTGATGGGGAGGCGGCCAGGGCTCTCGAGGCCCTGATGTGGCCACACGACCTTGACTCCACCGCGAGCGGGTCATCCCTGAGAAACATCCGGGAGCGCTACAGCATCTCGGAGGACTATGTCCTCCTAGCCCCTGAATCGGGGCAGCGGGCTTACGACCCGATTCCTAAGGGTTTTGCTCTGACCCTAGTTGCTCTTGAGGTAGGGCTGCATCTTCCTCTCCACCCCATCATCGTAGCCTGCATCTCCTGGTGGCGAATCATGCCGTCGCAGGTGGCGCCGAACTCCTGGCGCTACCTGGTGGCTTTCCTAGGGGAATGCTATTACGCCAACATCGCCCCAACCCGAAACCTTTTTTTGTCTTATTTTCACCTCTCCAAAGGGTCGGGGGGTTACTTCCTTTTCGCCCGAGCGGGCTTCCAGGTTAGCGGGGCTCCTTCCAACAACAAAGGGTGGAAGGGGCGTTTCTTTTTTATGACCTACCAAAAGGACTGAGGTTTCGGGGTCCGATGGTCCGTGAGGGCAATCGATAACGTGGCCCCGGACCTTAGCGACCAAGAGCACGGGGACTTGGGTAGGCTTAAGGGGATTCTTCCCTCCTCGTGAGCTATTTGGAGTATGACCAAACGTTGGCTAGTCGAGGCAGGTCTAAGTCCATTGTCTCAGGGTACGTCCTAGGTGTTGAGTTCATGGGTATTATGGATTGTCCCTGATGCTAACCGCTGTCAGGTTTTTTGTAGAAATGGTGAACCTCCAATCTCTCCACGGCGGGCGCTCCTCGACGGTCTCCCCCCGACGCTCGGCGGCTGATCCAAGACCAGGCACTAAAGACACCCCAGTGGAGGTTGGGGCCGGTCGTGCACACAAGAGGCTGAAGACCCTCGCCTCTAAGGGGTCTGAGGTGGCCACAAGTTGCCCGAGAGGAGCGGTCGCCGAACAGGTGGACCGAGCGGGGGTGGGCCCGTAGCAAGAGGAGACTAGCCCTAGCCGGGAGGTGATGGGGAAGGATCTCCGACTTTTGGCGGTGCGAGTCTTGTGCCGCCTTTCCCCGGGCATGGACGAGCCTCTCTAGGCTCGGGCGATGGGAGAGCTTCCGGTGGGGGAAGCGGGGGATCCGCTGGTCGCCCGATGGGGCGGTCTGTCCCAAGGGGACAGAGTATGGGCCAGGGGAGAGTCCTCCGCGGCGTTCCTCCGAGGCGCACTCCATCCCGACATAATCCGGGATTTGTACACCCTGCCCTTGGAGGCTCTACTTGGCAAATCAGCCAAGTCTCTATTGTGGGTGAGTACCGCCCTTCTTATTCACGGTCATTCCTGAATGTCACTGATCCTGCCCTCACCTTTGTAGGGCTTCCACTATGCAACAACCCTGATGGACCATGTAGAGGACGCCGGTCGGATCATTGGCGGGTTGAGCGAGCGTAACACGGAGCTGCGCCAGCAGTTTGAAGAACTCCGCGCAGGGATGGGCCCGAGGCGGTTGCGGCTATCGAGAAGCGTGCATCCGAACTAGAGGCGGAAGTGACTTGCCTCACGTCCGAGCTGCGGGCGGCAGAAGAGGCCAACAAAGGGCTGCAGAAGTTGTTGCAGGTGGACCGAACCGAGATCCGCCTGCTGAAAACGGAGACGTCCTCCCTAAGCAAAAAGCTAGAGGAGCAGGAGGCTGCGGCGAAGGCAGCCCGTGAGGCCCTTTCCGAGGAGAGGCGCCTTCGTCCTGAGAAGGACAAGGAACTCCTCGAGGCTTATAAGAAGTCCGAGGGGTTCGAACTCGGGCTGACTCGGACGAGGTAGGTATCTTACGAATATGGATACCGGATAGCTCTGGCCCGTTTCCGAGCGCGCCATCCGGGTCTCGAGGTGGAGGAGGATCCCTTTTCCTCCCATCCTGAGGACCTGGAGGTGGACATGCCCGAGGAGGTCCCTTTCAACGACAGCTTGGATGCCCCGAAGACCTGAAATAGTCTTGTAGATTTTTGTAGTCTTCTCTAAGGGGTCAGTCAGTCTGTGGGTCGGTCGGGTCTTGTATTCTCGTTCCTACTGAAATAAATAAATATTTTTTTCCTAATTCTCATTCGTCTTACCTTCATTATCACGACGCTCAAACAAAATATTTCCTAAGGTTCTAGACGTTCCATGGTCTTGGTAATAGGTGACCTGACATCGTCTCGAGCCGGAACGTCCCTGCTCCGACGACCTCGACAATGCGGTAAGGTCCTTCTCACTGGGGAGCGAGTTTTCCGCGTGCCCGGGTTGGGTTGCTCACCTCGACCTTACGCAGGACCAAGTCACCTAATCCAATCGATCGGGGACGGACCTTCCTATTGTAACTCCTGGCGACGGCCCTTCTGTAAGAGAGGACTTTCAGGTGTGCGTCGGCTCTGCATTCTTCGAGCAGGTCCAAGCCGGCTCGTAGCCCTTCGGCCGACGCTGCTTCCTCAAAGGCTTCTACCTGGGGAGTGAGGACGACCACCTCGGCTGGTAAGATGGCCTCGGTGCCGAACGACAGACTGTATGGAGACTCCCCAGTCGCCATTTTGGGAGTTGTCCGTAGAGACCATAGGATGCTCGGTAGCTCGTCGACCCAGCTAGATCGGGCCGCGAGGGTCCTTCTCCTAAGTCCGTCCAAGATTGATTGATTAGTTACCTCTGCCCCGGCCATCAGTCTGGGGATGAGCCATCGAGCTGAACCTTAGTTGTATCGGTGGTTTGCGCAGAACTCCCTGAATTGGGCACTGGCGAACTGAGTTCCGTTATCGGTAACAATGACCCTGGGCAATCCGAACTGGGTCACAATGTTTCTCCAAACGAATCGCTCCACCTGGGGGTCCATGATCGTCGCCAGTGGTTCGGCCTCGACCCACTTGGTGAAATAGTCTACGCCGACAATGATGTATCTTCGTTGCCCCGAGGCTGGGGGAAAAGGCCCGAGGAGGTCCATCCCACACTGAGCGAAGGGCCACGTGCAATCCATGGGGGTGAGTGGGACCGCCGGGTGCTGAGGGGCTCGTGCATGTCGCTAACACGCATCGCATCGCCTCACATAGGCCCTTGTGTCCTGGTACAAGGTGGGTCAGTAATAGCCCTGACGGAGCACTTTGAAAGCCAAGCTACGATCGCCGATGTGCTCTCTGCAAACCCCCTCATGAACCTCGGCTAGAACTGTCTTAGCTTCGTCGAGGTCCAAGCAACGTAGGAGGGGGCGCGAGAACGACCTCCTGTATAGTCGGTCGTCGATCTTGCAGTACCAGGCCTAGGTACGGCGTAGGCGTCGGGCCGAACATGGGTTGCCGAGCATCGCAGCTCAGGCTTTGGCCAACCGAGCAATGCGACTCGGGAATTGGCCAAGCAGCTACTTGGTGCTGCTGCGAACCATGCAGCGACGTGCTGAACATGGGTTGTCGAGCATCGCAGCTCGGGAGTTGGCTAAGCAGTTGCTTGGTGCAGCTGCGAACCATGCAATGACGTGCTGAACATGGGTTGTCGAGCATCGCAGCTCGGGCTTTGGCTGAGCAGCTGCCTGGTGCAGCTGCGAATCATGCAGCGACGTGCTGAACATGGGTTGCCGAGCATCACAGCTCGGGCTTTGGCCTGCCGAACATCGCAACTCGGGAATTGGCCGAGCAGTTGCTTGGTGCAGCCGCGAACCATGCAGCGACATGCTGAACATGGGTTGCCATGCATCGTAGCTTGGGAATTGGCCGAGCAGCAGCTTGGTGCAGCCGCGAACCATGCAGCGACGTGCTGAGCATGGGTTGCCGAGCACTGTAGCTCTGGCTTTTGCCGGCCGAGCAATGCAGCTCGGGAATTGGTCGAGCAGCTGCTTGGTGCAGCCGCGAACCATGCAGCGACGTGCTGAGCATGTTTGCCGAGCACTGTAGCTCGTGCTTTGGCCGGCCGAGCAGCTGCTTGGTGCAGCCGCGAACCATGCAGCTACGTGCTGAACATGGGTTGCCGAGCATCGCAACTCGGGCTTTGGCTGAGCAGCTGCTTGGTACAACTGCGAACCATGCAGCGACGTGTTGAACATGGGTTGTCGAGCATCGCAGCTCGAGCTTTGGCCTGCCGAGCATCGCAGCTCGGGAATTGGCCGAGCAGCTGCTTGGTGCATCTGCGAACCATGCAGCGACGTGCTGAGCATGGGTTGCCGAGCACTGTAGCTCGGGCTTTGTCCGGCCGAGCAATGCAGCTCGGGAATTGGCCGAGCAGCTCCTTGGTGCAGTTGCAAACCATGCAGCGACGTGCTGAACATGGGTTGCCGAGCATCGCAGCTCGGGCGTTGGCTGAGCAGTTGCTTGGTGCAGCTGCGAACCATGCAGCGACGTGCTGAATATGGGTTGTCGAGCATCGCAGCTCGGGCTTTGGCTGAGCAGCTACCTGGTGCAGCTGCGAATCATGCAGCGACGTGCTGAACATGGGTTGCCGAGCATCGCAGCTCGGGCTTTGGCCTGCCGAGCATCGCAGCTCGGGAATTGGCCGAGCAGCTGCTTGGTGCAGCCGCGAACCATGCAGCGACGTGCTGAACATGGGTTGCCGAGCATCACAGCTCGGGCTTTGGCTGAGCAGCTACTTGGTCCAGCTACCTGGTGCAGCTGCGAATCATGCAACGACATGCTGAACATGGGTTACTGAGCATTACAGCTCGGGAATTGGCCGAGCAGCTGCTTGGTGCAGCCGCGAACCATGCAGCGACGTGCTGTACATGGGTTGCCGAGCATCGCAACTCGGGCTTTGGCTGAGCAGCTGTTCGGTGCAGCTGCGAAACATGCAACAACGTGCTGAACATGGGTTGCCATGCATCGCAGCTCGGGAATTGGCTGAGCAGCTGTTTGGTGCAACCGCGAACCATGCAGCGACGTGCTGAGCATGGGTTGCCGAGCACTGTAGCTCGGGCTTTGGCCGGCCGAGCAGCTGCTTGGTGTAACCGCGAACCATGTAGTGACGTGCTGAGCATGTTTGCCGAGCACTGTAACTCGGGCTTTGGCCAGCCGAGCAATGCAGCTCGGGAATTGGCCGAGCAGCTGCTTGGTGTAGCTGCGAACCATGCAGCGATGTGCTGAACATGGGTTGCCATGCATCGCAGCTCGGGAATTAGCCGAGCAGCTTCTTGGTGCAGCCGCGAACCATGCAGCGACGTGCTGAGCATGGGTTGCCGAGCACTGTAGCTCGGGCTTTGGTCGGCCGAGCAATGCAGCTCGGGAATTGGTCGAGCAGTTGCTTGGTGCAGCCGCGAATCATGCAGCGACGTGCTGAGCATGTTTGCCAAGCACTGTAGCTCGGGCTTTGGCCGGCCGAGCAATGCAGCTCGGGAATTGGCCGAGCAGCTGCTTGGTGCAGCCGCAAACCATGCAGCTACGTGCTGAACATGGGTTGCCGAGCATCGTAACTCGGGCTTTGGCTGAGCAGCTGCTTGGTGCAACTGCGAACCATGCAGCGACATGTTGAACATGGGTTGCCGAGCATCGCAGCTCAGGCTTTGGCCTGCCGAGCATCGCAGCTCGGGAATTGGCCGAGCAGCTGCTTGGTGCAGCTGCGAACCATGCAGCGACGTGCTGAGCATGGGTTGCCGAGCACTGTAGCTCGAGCTTTGTCCGGCCGAGCAATGTAGCTCGAGAATTGGCCGAGCAACTCCTTGGTGCAGTTGCGAACCATGCAGCGACGTGCTGAACATGGGTTGCCGAGCATCGCAGCTCGGGCGTTGGCTGAGCAGTTGCTTGGTGCAGCTGCAAACCATGCAGCGATGTGCTGAACATGGGTTATCGAGCATCGCAGCTCGGGCTTTGGCTGAGCAGCTACCTGGTGTGGTTGCGAATCATGCAGCGACGTGCTGAACATGGGTTGCCGAGCATCGCAGCTCGGGAATTGGTTGAGCAGCTGCTTGGTGCAGCCGCGAACCATGCAGCGACGTGTTGAACATGGGTTGCCGAGCATCGCAACTCGGGCTTTGGCTAAGCAGCTGCTTGGTGCAGCTGCGAACCATGCAGTGACGTACTAAACATGGGTTGCCGAGCATCGCAGCTCGGGTTTGGCCTGCCGAGCATTGCAGCTCGGGAATTGGCCGAGCAGCTGCTTGGTGCAACCGCGAACCATGCAGCGACATGCTGAGCATGGGTTGCCGAGCACTGTAGCTCAGGCTTTGGTCGGCCGAGCAATGCAGCTCGGGAATTGGCCGAGCAGCTACTTGGTGCAGCTGCGAACCATGCAGCGATGTGCTGAACATGGGTTGCCGAGCATCGCTGCTCGGGCTTTGGTTGAGCAGTTGCTTGGTGTAGTTGCGAACCATGCAGCGACGTGCTGAACATGGGTTGCCAAGCATCGCAGCTCGGGCGTTGGCTGAGCAGTTGCTTGGTGTAGCTGCGAACCATGCAGCGACGTGCTGAACATGGGTTGCCGAGCATCGCAGCTCGGGCTTTGGCTGAGTAGCTGCTTGGTGCAGCTACGAACCATGCAACGGCATGTTGAGCATGATTGGTCGAGCACTGTAGCTTGGGCTTCGGTTGCCGAGCAACACCACCCGGGTTTAGATTTGGCCGAGCAGTTGTATGAGGCAGCGATGAACCATGCAGCAACATGGTTGGCCGAGTACTGTAGCTCGGGCTTCGGAGATTAGACGGGGCTGACCTTGCAATAACGGGCCCTCCTTCTAGCGCCAAACTGATGGGGTATTCAACTTTACGCCGCGGCCTCGGGGGCGAAGCGGCCTGGTTCAGGTCCGGATGTGCAGGGGTCGCCTCATCGATCTCCGGGCAGGAAGTCGACGTCGGGTCGGGTGAAACTGGTCATCCGCTCGGTCGGGATCGATTCCTTCATCTGGTGGCCAGCTCGTAGCATGCCCTTTGGTTCCTGCACACAGGTCGGGTCGGGGGTTTCCCGTCCTGACCCCTCCGATGCTTAAGTTAGCGTTGGGTGAGGGATAGTTGAGTGTCTCAGAGAGAGAGAGAGCCCTTAGCTGCCGGTGTCTCAAGGGCGGTGCTGCACCTCTCTGCGATGGGAGCTCGACTGCTGTTATGCAGCGATGGGAGCTTACTAAAAGAGCCTTCTTCCCCTCCTCCTCCGTCTCCTTTTACGTTCATCTACCCGGGTTTTTATAAGGTAGACTGCTCCTCCGACTGTAGTTGTGATGCTGTGTCTCTAATTGCGTCTGACAGCGTGCCAAGGACCTACCCCCCTGCAGGATGGTGACGTGCCTCGACGGGCGTGCGACCTGCGCGGAACAGGTGGCGTCACCTCTGTCGGTCAACACGGGCTACAACCGGTCGCGATGGAGACAGAAGATGTCATCTGGATGCAAGCAGTGGGCTGATGTTACGTCTCATTTATTACCCACATCAAGAGTTATAAAAGAAAAGGTTGAACAAAGAAACAACTCGAAGGGTGCAATAGTATTTTCGTTCGAAATCGAAATTTATCATCAAGCACGAATCACAAAGTTCCAATCACTAATCACCTCGTTCATTGATATATATATTTATTTATTTATTTATATGTTGGATCTATTAATATTGTTAGGGGAAACAACTTTTTACCGTGACCCCGGGGCGCACGGCGCGGAATCCGGAAACCGGGGGGTCGTCTCGGTACGATTCGGGCCCGTCGATGGCTCCTGCTCGCGCCCGTCGATGTTCTCCGAAAGGCGGCTGCGCGCTCCTCGACCGTCGGGGACGAGACCTGCAGCAAGGCGGGTCGGATGCTCCGCCCGACCCCTCCGACGCCCAAGTCAAAGTCGGATGGGAGTGAGTGAGTGTTATATAGAGAGAGAGATCCTTTGGGTGCTGGCCTGTCGGCCGGAGTTCCCCAGAGTGAGTTGCGGGGGTGTCCGAGTCTACTCACCTCTCGGACTGTTTCTGCCTGGAGCAAGGGTTCAGCCTCTACCTCCTCTCCTTCCTCTCAGATCCCCATCCCCATCCCAGTCTTACCTGTTCGGCTTAAATAGGTCGGACGGAGGGCCTGCTTCCGACTGTCTGCAGGTGGCGTACGGGCCTGACCTCGCAGGTCGGTGCCGTGGTCAACTGGGTGGGTAGTTGGGGCGATGCTGAGGAGAGGCGACGTCGGGCTGTCGCATCGTGGGCGGTTGGGGCGCAGGAGAGGCGATGACGTCATCCGACATTTACGAAGACCCGGTGTCTCGTCATACTTAATATCCTTATCACTACCCCCCCCCGCAAAAAGCCACTCCTGCGGGACAATTTGGAGGGTGTTGCTCGGAAGAACCTGGTTGCCTACTGAGATCTCGGGCGGAAGTTCCACCGTGTTGTGTCATAACTGACCGAGGTGCTTTGCAAGATACGGGGTCGAGGCGCCGCTCAAGACCCGAAAAGCCGATGATGGAGGAAGCTCGAGATCCTGTAACCGAACCACCGTTCGGGATAAAGGGGGTCGAGGAACCTCAAGACCCGTAGTTACAGTCACCGAACCGCTGCTCGATATAGTGCCGAGCCACCGCCAAGGCCTAGGATGCCGGCGATCGAGCCGTCCGCTCAAGATCATGTACCGAAGCTGCCGCTCGGGATAATGGGGTCGAGGAGACGCCCGAGTTCCGCTTGCTGCCGATGTCCGTAATCGAGGTTGAGACTCGCGAGTGGGCGATTGAACTGGGTGAGCCGCCGAGGTAAGGGCCGCGATGTCCAAGTCTCATTCGACCCGTCGTTGGGTACTAGGGGTCGAGGTCACGCACACGACTTGCAAAATCGTGATAGCCGAACTGCCGTTCGGAATGTGTGTGGCCGAGCTGCCGCTCAAGGCCTGGGGAATCAGAGTAGCCGAACTGCCGTTCGGGATGTGTGTGGCCGAGCTGCCGCTCAGGGCCTATGAAACCAGAATAGCCGAACTGCCGTTCGGGATAAGGGGGGTCGAGGAGACGCTCGATTCTCCTTGCCAAGCCGACGTCCGGAAGTCAGGGGTTGAGACGCGTCAGGTCCTCCCTGCTTACCGACCCGTCATTTTGGTACAAGGGGTCGAGGTCACGCACACGACCCGAGAAACCATAATAGCCGAACCGTCGTTCGGGATAAGGGGGTCGAGGAGACGCTCGATTCTCCTTGCCAAGCCGACGTCCGGAAGTCAGGGGTTGAGACACGTCAGGTCCTCCCTGCTTACCGACCCGTCATTTTGGTACAAGGGGTCGAGGTCACGCACACGAGAAGTCATAATAGCCGAACCGCTCGGAATAAGTCGAGGAGACGCCGATTCTCCTTGCTGCCGACGTCCGAAGTCGTGGTTGAGACGCGCCAGTCCTCCCCGCTACCGACCCGCCATTTTGGTACAAGGGGTCGAGGTCACGCACACGCACGAGAAGCCATAATAGCCGAACCTCCGTCGGGTGTGTGGCCGCTCCGCCAAGGCCCGAATACCCGTGGTCGAGCACGCTCAAGACCTAGAAGACTAATAGCCGAATCTCCGTTCGGGTGTGTGGCCGAGCTGCCGCTCAAGGCCCAATATGCCAGTGGTCGAGCAGCCGCTCAAGACCTAGAAGACCAGAATAGCCGAACCTCCGTTCGGGGTGTGTGGCCGAGCTGCTGCTCAAGGCCCAATATGCCAGTGGTCGAGCCGCTGCTCAAGACCTAGAAAACCAGAATAGCCGAACCTCCGTTCGGGGTGTGTGGCCGAGCTGCTGCTCAAGGCCCAATATGCCAGTGGTCGAGCCGCTGCTCAAGACCTAGAAAACCGAACCGCCGCCGTGCCGCTTAAAAACGGCTCGCGATAGTGCGGTTGCTGGAATCGGCGAGATACCGCGCGCGGGATAAGTTTCTTACCCGGGGTGTACACGCGCCTCTTCATCAATATGACGCGCTCGATCGCCTGATGTGATGCTATTGGGCGATGTGGCGGTGTCATGTCCGCCTCGGGAGGCGAAAGGTCGAGGTTCCCCTTTTCTATAAATAGGAGCCTCGCGTCTCTATCACTTTATCGGAGCTCTCATCTCTTGTCCTCGCCGCTGCCTCCCTTCAAGTTTTCTCCATAGGCTCCGGTGCCTTTAGCTTCTTCCACCGATTTCTTCCTTCATAGGTTAGTGTGCGATGGGTCTTCCTTCCACTTCCTCTTCCTCCGCTTCTTCCTCCTCCTCACCATCACATAACCCGCGCCGCTCTCCCTTCGTCTCTCTCCTTCCAGCCCTTCCACAGATGCGAAGCGGCGCGTGCCTTAGAGGCCTTAATGTGGCCGCATGACCAAGACTCCATCTTGGACGAGCGTATGGTGGGGATACTCGGCGCCACGGCATCCCGAGGCGTTCAACCTCCCGCCGGCGGGACAGCCGGGCTTTGACCGGTTCCCAAGGGCTTTGCCCTGACCGCCGATGCCCTAGAGGCCGGCCTGCGCCTTCCTCTGCACCCAATCATTGTATCCTGCATCTCCCTGTGGCGTATTTCGCCTTCCCAGATAACTCCCAACTCATGGAGGTATTTGGTGGCTTTCCTGGGGGAATGCCATTACGCCAATATCGCCCCGACCCGCAACCTCTTCCTCTCCTGCTTTCGCCTCTTCAAGGGGTCGGGGGGCTACTTCCTGGCCGCACGACCTGGGTTTCGGGTTAGCGGCGCCCCCACCAATAACAAAGGGTGGAAGAGGCGCCTCTTTTTTGTCCAGTGCCAAGAGGACTGGGGTTTTGGGGTTCGGTGGTCATCAAGGACCATCGATAACTCGCCCCGGCCGAGTGCCGAGGAGCGCGCTCACCTTGAGCAACTGAGGGTAATCCTCCCTTCCTCTCAAGCCATCCGCAACATGTCGGAGCAGTGGCTGGTGGAGGCCGGACTAAGTCTGCACCCTCGGGGTAGGCCGTCGTTGTTTCGTCTTTCTTTTGGATTGCCGCTGCATTACTCGTTCTCGACATCTCTGTTGTTCTTCGCAGGATGGTGAACCCGCGTCCTTCCACGACTCGTGCTCCGAGGGGACCATCTCCGCGCTCTCCGGCGGTCTCAAAGCGGGCGGGGGGCGGCTCCCCTCGCACCGTTGCTGAGGGGCGCCCGAAGAAAAGGGCGGAGGCCAAGGACGTGGTGGACTCGAGACGCCATGCCGTGCGGCGGGGCGTCCGAACGATCGGCACCAAAGCCCGCCGAGAGCCGGTCCCACGGGGCGATCGGAAGGGTCAGCGTTCTCACCATGCAGGACCTGTGCCGGGCCACGTCGGGGAAGGAGCAGCCATTCCTTTCCCGAATGATGGGGAGGTCCTTCGGGCCGCGGCGACCCTCTCGTGGCCCTGGCACGGTCGTCCCGGGGGACAAGGTGTGGGTCGGGAGAGCCTCGCCCGCTATCTCCGGGCGCCCATCCCGACATGGCTCGGGATTTATACACGCCTCCTGAGGCGCCGCCGCCAAGTCCGCTAAGTCGGTGTTGTGGGTGAGCACCGCTTTGCTTGTATCCTCTTGACTTAGCTCTTCATCCCTTTCGTTTTTTTTTCTTGTGCAGTGGTCTCCACTACACCATCGCTTCCTCGACCGGTGCACGATTCCGGCCGCTCGTGCATGGTTCGGTGAGCGCAACTTGGAGTTGCGCCGCCACCGAGGAAGCCCGAGCGGGTCGACCCGAGGCGGTTGCCGCCGAGCAGCGGCGCGGACATGGGCGCGGCGGCGCGTCGACCGCCGAAGCCGAGGTCGCCGCGATGCAGGCCGGGCTGCAGGTTTCTCCGACGGCGGGCCGAGAACCGCCCGGATGGAGGAGGCCTCGGATTGGCCGCCAAGCCGACCTCGAGGGAGGCCGAGCCGCAGCCGCCAGGAAGCCCTTGCCGCGGTGGGAAGGGAGCCGCCGCAGAAGGACCGGAGGCGCCGACGATACAAGAAGTCGGAGGGCTTCCTCCTCGGCCCGGACCGGACGGGCCGTGTATCGCATTTGTACGGGTACAAGGTTGCCTCGCCCGCTCCGAGCATGTCCTCCGTGCTCGACGGCCGAGGAGGATCCCTTCGTCTCACGCCCCGAGGATCAGGGGGTCGACATGCCCGGCGAGGTTCCCTTCGACGACAGCCTTCCTGCCGGCCTCAAGACCTCTTTTCTTTTTTGGAGGGCTTTCCCTTGCTTTTTGTAATGCTTCTTCCCCACTAGGGGCACATTTTGTAACCCAAAACTTTTTGGTAATACAAACTTGCTTTCTCAATACAGTCTCCAACTTCTTTCTGATGGCCTGTGTCTGGTATTGACTTACTTCCGTTTTGTCCTTAGACAAAATATTTCTTAAGGTTGTGGACGTTCCAAGTCCTCGAATCGCTGCACCATAGTCGCGAGCCGGAACGTTCCCGGTCGGACTACTTGGATTACTCGGTAGGGGCCTTCCCACTTGGGTGCAAGCTTGCCCCTTGAGTGAGCGGGGTCGCTTACTTCTGCCTTGCGTAGGACTAAGTCGCCCATCCCGAGGGGTCGAGGGCGCACCTTCTTGTTGTAACTCCTGGCCACACTTCTGTTGTACGCCAGCATTTTTACGTGTGCGTTAGCCCTGCGTTCTTCTAGCAGGTCTAGGCCAGCCCGAACTCCCTGGGCCGAGGTGGTTTCCTCATAGTTCTCCACCCGGAATGTTGGGATGACCAACTCGGCAGGTAGGACTGCTTCCACACCGAATGCAAGGTCAGAGGGGACTCGCCTGGCCGCCTTCGGGTAGTCCGCAGAGACCATAGGATGTTCGGGAGCTCGTCGACCCAGCTCGATCGGGCTTCCAGAGTCCTTTTCCTAAGTCCATCCAGTATAGATCGGTTGGTCACCTCGGCGAGCCCGTTGGTCTGGGGATGGGCCACCGAGCTAAACCTCAACTGGATGTGGTAAGTTGCGCAGAACTCCGAAAACCGGGTGCTGGGCGAATCCGGGTTCCGCGTTATCGGTGATGATAACGTTGGGCAGACCGAATCGGGTCACGATGTTCTTCCATACGAACTGTTCGACCCGTTCGGCCGTGATGGTTGCCAGGGGCTCGGCTTCCACCCACTTGGTTAAATAGTCTATCCCCACGATGATGTGCTCACTGCCGGACGGGGAACGGCCCCAAGAGGTCCATTCCCATTGAGCGAAGGGCCAGCGCAATTCATGGAGGCGAGCGACCGCAGGAGCCGCGGGCGCGGCCCGGCGCTGGCAAGTGTCGCACCGCCGCACGAAAGCCTTGGCGCCCGGTGCAGCGTTGGCACAGCCCCGCGCAGATTTTGAAGGCGAGTTCGGCCGCCATGTGCTCCCACAAATCCCACCGTGGACCTCGGCGAGAATCACTTCCGCCATCGGATCTAAGCATCGAGTAGGGGTGGGAAAACGACCTTTGTAGAGTCGTCGCCGATTTCGCAGCACCACGCTCGAGTTCGGCGGAGCCGCCGTGCCTTGACCTCATCCGCAGCAGGACCCCTCGCTTGTACTTCAAGATTTCGAATCCATGTTGGTGGGGTGGTCGGGACTCGGGATCCCCGATCTCCATGATGGCCACCGACCGTGTGTCGCCTCTTCGACTCGGATGTTCCTCCGGTCGGCCCCGAGGCCAATTTTGCGAGCTGGTCCGCCCGCTGCCTCGGGACTCGCACCCGGACAGAGTGAAGCGGGAAAGTTAGAGGTTTGGGCTTTTACCTCGGCCGTATTCGACATGGTCGCGCCCCGCGCTGACATTTCCACCAACTTGCTCGGCGACAAGTTGGGAATCCGTGAGAATGTGGATTGCTCCTAGTTGCATCTCGCCGCCAAACGGAGGCTCGCCAACAAATACCGTATTCGCCTCATTGTTCGTGGCCGCAAAACCGGCGAGGGAACGCCAAAGCGTGTCCGCGGGATCCTCCGCACGAGTCCGCCCGGCCCCGAGTTGGATGACCCGCTCACGCAACATCCGGTCGGTGGATTTGCTCCACGCCTTCTGCCTCCGGTGGTGTCAACTCCGAGATGAAGTCGGCCAAGGCCTGGGCCTTGATGGCTGTTCTCGGCTTGTAGCAGAGGTCGAACTCGGATAGCTCCACCGACCACTTTAGGAGACGCCCTGCTACGTCAAACTTGGAAAGAACTTGACGCAGGGGTTGGTCGGTCAGTACTTCAATCGTATGGGCTTGGAAGTAGGGGCGAGCTTCCGAGCCGCCAGGATGAGTGCCAATGCCGCCTTTCAATGGGAGGATAGCGCCGCTTCCGGCCCACGCAAAGACGTGGTCGGTGTAGTAAACCGTGTTGCGCCGGGGCCTCTTTCACAAGCACCGAGCTCATCGCATGCCGAGATGCCGCTGTAGAGGGTAAGTTTTTTCGCGCAGACACCGAGGCAAGTCGGGGCAGCCTGATAAGTGCCGCCAGCCGGCAAGGCTTCCTCGCACTGGCCCATTGGAAGTTCTTCGGTCCCGAGGACTCTAAGAAAGGAGGCACTTATCTCCGACCGACGTAAACCGACAGAGCCGCTTATCCTTCCGTTAAGGCATTGAAGCTCCTTAACTGTGCTTGGAGATCTCATGTCGGTGAGAGCTCTGATCTTCTGGGTTGGCATCAATTCCTCTCGTATGATGAACCCGAGGAACTTGCCCGATGTCACGCCAAGACGCACTTGGCCGGATTTAGGCGCATCCCATACCTTCTCAATGTGGCGAAGGTTTCCGCAAGTCGCCAAGGTGTGCAGCCTCGGCGACTTTTCACGATCATATCGCCCACGAGACTTCCATATTTCGCCTCTATTTGCTCGCAAACACCTTGTTCACCATCTTTTGGTAAGTGGCGCCGCTTTTTAACCCGAAGGGCATAACTTTGTAGAAGTAGGCTCCTTTGGGGTGTGTGGAAGGTCTGTATGTTGCCGATCCTGGGCCATCCGGATTTGGTTGTAACCGAGTAGGCGCCCATGAAGGAGAAGCGCATATCCACGGCTGAGTCGATCACTGGTCGATCCTAGGTAGGGGAAGCAATCCTTCGCAAGCCCGATTTAGATCGGTGTAGTTAACACACATCCTCCGCCTTCCATTAGGCTTCTTGACGAGGACTACATTGGATACCATCGAGGGTACCGAACCTCCTCAATGAAGTCGACGCCAAGAGCCTATCAACTTCCTTCTCGCACCTTGTTGGCGCCGAGGGACCGAGGCCGAGGTCTCTCGCCTCACCGAGCGGCAATGGGGAAATGTGTAGATGGTGTTGGGCGACTTCGAGTCGATTCCCGGAGGTGGCACCGCCCAAGCGAAGACATCGGTGCTTTCTCGAGGAGGCACGAGCCGCGCCGCTTCTTGATTGTCACCTGTGTCCGAGCCGATCCCGATCCGATCGGGACGGCCATCTTGCAGCTGAATATTAACCGCCGGTTTGTTGGCTCGATGCTCGGCCGCGCCGTGTCCCGCGTGGGTCTTCGAGGGGCGGTTCCGCCTTTTCCTCTTACCTGTGGAGGTCGCTGTCGTAACACCGCTCGACTCGAGGGTCTCCCCGCACCTTCCCGACTCCGGCTACCGGTGGGGAACTTCGTCCGGTGGTATGTGGACGTAACGGCCCTCACCGCTGAGGTGGGTAGGCCCAGAATGGCGTTATACGCAGTGAGGGAGGTCGACCACCGTAAAAGTAACCAGCAGAGTTTTGGCCTTCGGGAATCGCCGAGGGTCAATGGTAGGGTTACCGCACTGTGGCGAGATCGAGTCGCCGAAGCTTGCCGGTGAGTGCCGAGTGCAAGGCTTCGTGGCTTCCTTCTGCAGCCCCAACTTCGTAAAGGCCTCGGCGTAGAGGATGTCGCCGAGCTACCGTTGTCGACCATAATACGCCTGGACCGCGGCGCTGGCAATTCGGGCCGACACCACCAAGATCGTCCATGCTCGTTGTTCCCATATCCCCGAGGGGAATGTGATCTCCGGCCTGAGGGAGGGTGATATTCCCTGTCAGCGACGGCTCGCATAAGCCCTTCGCCCGAGGCACTATGTCCTCCAAATGCGGGTCCCCGGTGATTACGCCGATATGTTGCTCGACCGGCCTTCGGGCGCAGGGAGGAGGTACATGGTCGCGCGCCCCCGGCTCGATACTCTTCCACCAACTTGCTCGGCTCAATCCGTGAGAATGTGATTGCCCGTGTCATGTCCGCTTTGCCGGCGAAAGCGCAATACCGGGTGCTATCGCCGCCGCCGCCCTTCATCCGGGTGGCGGCTTGAGCATTCCCGCCTTGATTTGGAGGAATATTTGCGCCCGAGACGCCTTCAAGGGGGAGGTGGCGCTCGGCCGCGCATGGGTCGAGGCGGCCGATGCGGCGCCTTGGTGCGGGACTCCCGCCGCGCCGGCCCGACGGATGGAGTAGGATGCCCCCTGGCCGCTCTTCCTTCCTTCCCGACATCCGTGACTCGCCGCCACGCATCGACTTGCTCGCCAAAACATTTCGCGATGGACGGGGGTCGCTTCCACCAAGGACCGAGTAACCTCGACGGCCGCAACCCCATCATGAATGCTCGCACCAATAACGGCGGTGAGCATCCGATAATTCCCTGCATTCCGCGGTGAACCTTCGCACGGCGGGAGAGGGGTTCGCCCTCCTTCTCGCTTCAAAACCCGTGAGGAGCGACAGAGGGCTTTGGTCGCGCAACGCCAAAAAGCGAGCTCAAGTCCTTGGCGAGCTCAAAGGATGTCACCGACCGCTTTTTAAGGTACCGCATCACGACGCGGATCCTTTCAACGTGGTGGGGAACGCCCGCACATCAAGGCGTCCGGTTCCATATAGGGCCATTTGAGCCCGGAAGGCGCGACGTGATCTGGATCACCGACTCCATCATAAAGGTCGATGGAGGGAAGACGGAAGTTCGTGGGCACCGGTATTCCCAGATATCGGGCGTAACGGGACTCCTGAGGCACTTCCTGTGCTCTTCTTGACTTACGGACGCCCTTTCGCACTCCTCCGCACGGCGATGGACCGGATCTGAGCTCGAAACAGGTCCGTCGAGTTCAAGACACCGCCGAGTTCCGGCGGGACGCCCAGCCAGGAGCCCGTTCCGCCCCGAACCTGGGAGGTCGGAGAAGATGGTACCGGCGGTATCGCCCCGATGCCGGGGAAAGGTTCCGCGTTGAGGGTCGGCCTGCCTCGTGGAGTAGGCGAGGAGGACACCGACAAGATTGCTGTGGTCCTGGACTGGGAGAGGTCCTGAAAGGCCTCCACCGTGACTTTGGGAAGCGGTGGAACCCGACTCTGGCGGTAGAGCCTGGCCGCTAAATATATTCCAAAGAGCGATCTATGGTTGTGGCGGATCGCCCCTCCGGTTCGAGGTCCGCGACCTCCGCCGAGGTGCCACGAAACGACCTTTCGCCCATGTGTCGCTTTGGGCGAGCAGTAGTCCTTCGACAGAGGCCCTCCTTCTAGCGCCAATCTAGGGGAAACAACTTTTACCGTGACTTCGGCGCACGCGCGGAATCCGAAACCGGGGTCGTCTGCACGATTCGCCCGCCGATGGCTCGCCGCCGCTCACGATGTTCTCCGAAGGCGGTCAAGGCCTCGCCGGGACGAGACTGCAGCAAGGCGGTCTGATGCTCCGACCCTCCGACGCCAAGTCAAAGCTCTGATGGGAGTGAGTGAGTGTTATATAGAGAGAGAGATCCTTTGTGCCGGGCCCGCGTCACGAGTTCCCTGCAGTGAGTCATGGGGTGTCCGAGTCCCACTCACCTCTGATCGTTTCGCCGAGCAAGGGTTCACCTCTCACCTCCTCTCCTTCCTCTCGATCCGATCCTCCCCGCCTTACTGCTCGGCTTAAATAGGCCTGGACGAGGGCCCGCTCGCTCGACCGCTCGCAGTGGCGACGGCCCGACCTCGCAGTGCCTGCCGTGGTCAACTGGGTGGGTAGTTGGGGCGATGCTGAGGAGAGGCGACGTCGGGCTGTCGCATCGTGGGCGGTTGGGGCGCAGGAGAGGCGATGACGTCATCCGATTGTACGACAGAAGACCAGGTGTCTCGTCATACTTAATATCCTTATCAAATATGATTTTTTTTTGAATTAATATTCTATATCAGATGTTAATACATAACCTTCCAAATCTAGAACCATCTTCTCCGGCCACGGATGGACCCCAAATCGCGTACGTTGATCTCCCGGAACACCTTATTTCATGTTACCCGCGACCGGCCCGAACCCTTCGCCTCAAGAGCTGCCTGTTCTAAGAGAGAGAACCGTTTTGTTAAACCATCACTGAGAGGCATCACGATCTTGTTTCTCGGATAAAGCTCGCCCCTCCCACCATCTCATCGGGTTCGCGCAGCTCGTGGTTTAGGGTTCCGTCTCCGTTCGTACGTCTCCTTCGACCCATATAGTTTTCATCATTTCTGCTAGATGTTTGGATTGTTGTTGTGCTGATCCTAAATGCGCCAGAAAGTTTTTGGTTTTTGATCGTTTCCGTGCGTCGGCTTGGTTTCAGGTGGGCGTTCGTCGGTGTGTCGATGGCGGCCTTGCAGCCATATGGATGCGGCGTGGTTGGAGCGAGGGGGATGCCCTCGTTTGAGGGTCTCCGCCTCGCCCCATCCATCACTCCGCTTGCTTCTTCGGTTGGAACCCCCATGGTGGGGCTCAAGCGGAGGAGCTTCCCTGGCCTCGTTGTCAAGGCTTCGACGGTTGTTGCTCCGAAGGTACATCAACTTAATCCGACCCTCAATTCCTGGTGTTTGGGTTGGATTCTTGCCATTTCGGTGGGTTTGTTCTGTAATGGCAGCTGAGCTGAGGTGAGACTGTGGCGTTGGAGATGGTTGTTGGTCCTTTTTTTTTTATATTGGGTTCTTGATTTGACGGTATTAGGACGTTCTATTTAGACTTGGTTCTTTGAAGGAACCACTAAACGTTCGCTTACTTGAAGGAGCCAATGCAGCCATCTGCATCATCTATATCAATGTTCGACAAGGTTGACTTGGATAACTGTGCTACTTGTTCGTTTTGCCTTAGTCTAGTTAACAATTTTCCAGTGTTGGCTATGGAGGTAAGACCTTTGGATCTTGAGCTATCAAGAAGTACATCCTATGGAATCTTCGAAACCGTAAACTAGTTTGAACCTTTTTATGATTGCTTGCAATCATTAACAATGAAACATATGCATATGCGTACATAAAGTGTTTGATTCGGTGGTGGGATTTGAATAACCTTCAGGGCCTTGCAGGGTGCTTTAGCTGCTCTTTTCGATGCCTTCACTTCTTGTTGTTTTGTCTTTATTGGTTAGGGACAATATTTTACTCAAGAATCACTTTCTTGGAACAAATTCAATGTTCCTACCTTATATGCTCTTTCCATGGATTTTTTCAGTACACATCCATCAAACCTTTGGGAGATAGAGTGCTAGTTAAGATTAAATCCTTGGAGGAGAAAACCAGTGGTGGAATACTGCTTCCAACAACTGCCCAGTCAAAACCTCACGGGGGTGAAGTTGTTGCTGTTGGGGAAGGTAGAACAATTGGAACAAAGCAAATAGATATCAGTGTTCAGGTATGGTTTCCACGCGACATTTTTGATAGTTAAATTGTGGGTTTTGTGAACATTCTTCATGGTTCTGATCCTAGTAACAGCAATCTTTTATTCTGGATGCTGTATAAGTTTGGCATTTACCCATTCTTAGAAATTTTCTAAAACTTTTAGAAAGAATGGTGCTTTCACATGTACAAAGTTGCATCTTTTTCTACATGCTAGCACCAATTTGAATGAAGAAAATAAGTTGCGATAAACTAGGGCCCATATTAGATAATGGAGAATGAGAATTAATGTGTATAAGGTAGTTAATCATAGTATCATGCATGTATAGATTTTAACTCACTTTCACTCGTTTATAATTGATTTTATTTTGATACTTGGGCCTGTTACGTAGCTGTGTCACTGCTTAAAAATCGTATTCTTGACCTTTAATTTCGTCTTGAGAAACCGTCTTGTCGGCTGAGTTTTGATGATATACGTTCTTTATTTGGTTGTAGGCTGGTAAACAGGTGGTCTATATGAAGTATGCAGGAACAGAGCTTGAATTTAATGGATCTAACCATGTTTTGTTGAAGGAAAATGATATACTGGGTATTCTTGAAACTGATGATATTAAGGACCTCAAGCCGCTTAACGACCGAGTTCTAATTAAGGTTTGTTGTATGACTTGTTTTTCATTTATATAGTTATTTTCATTCAGACCTAGTTCCAATCAGTGTATGAGTTAAATCTTGTTTTGCTTGTATGCTTTTTGCTCCTCCCTTTCCGATGCATCTTTGTGCAATGAATGCATAGCTTAGTTAATAATGGTAATATAAAAGTGTGACCTACTGTATGAGGCTCTTTTGGTTATGGGTTCTGTTTTAGATGGATGCGAACTCTCCACTTGAGTTCCATATTTGGACCATGACATAGCTGCGAATGATTGACATTGCATATGTTGTTACCTGCTTTCCCATTAGATATAAGAGATGAGGGCCATGTGTCGTTGATGGTTCCCTCAAAAGGATTCCCATGTTGCTTTGGGACTAAAACAATCTCATATTCATTTGCCTGAGGTAATTTAAGCCATATTTACAATGTTATGGTAAGCCATCATGAAAAGAATTTGCAGCGATTCCCATAATATGTTTTTTAAAAACTCATTCCCTTTCTTGTCTCCTTTTTCCCCAACTTTGGTGTTTTCTAATAAAATGTACATAGAAATGTCTGAACACTGACAGTCAATCATTTATCTGGTCTTACTTTTTAGCTTTATCACATTTTAGCTGAGGCATGCCGGTATTGAACTTGTACTTTTAATGCTTGTATGGTCTTTGTGTGAAATATATTTACAGTCATCTTGAAATAAGACCCAGAGGCATTTGATTCCAACCTCTGTCTTGATGCTGCCAGGTTGCCATGATTACTGGCCTTATTAATAATCTAAAATCATATTAGATCAATTTTCTAGGTCAATTATCCTAGTTGCTACAACTGTAAAATTGAAACCTAATTTTTGCTCAAGTCTGGATGTCCTATTAGTTTTTTTTTTTCTAAGGTTTTCTTATATTTTCAGTTTTTCAAGAAATAGCAACTGCTGGCAACATTGAAGTTATTGCAAATGTGAAGAATGTGTGTGTGTGATTAGTTTGTCTTTTCCTATTCTTCTCCTTCTCAGGTTGCGGAAGCTGAAGAGAAGACTGCTGGTGGATTACTGTTGACTGAAGCTGCAAAGGAAAAGCCTTCAGTCGGGACGGTGAGCTTTCCACTCAGAGATTGTAGTAGTGAAAGAAAGTCAATATAAGTAAACATCTTTAAGCTTTTATAATGGTTGGACTTCACTCTGTTGTATATCACTTGAAAGCTTTGCAAAGGCCCGCTACTTAAACTTGATTCTAATGCCTCATGCCTCTCTGTTTAATTGGCGAAAACTGTTCTCATTTGCTTGTTTTAGCTGGAGGAAAATGTAACCCGTCTTCCTTTGTGCCCTCTCTTTCTTCTCTCTATCTGCTAATCCATCTGATAACCTTCTCTTTTATCTTGTCTTTCCTTGTCCTTTTCTACTTTAATGACTTTTTGGCCTTCTTTATCCCTTTGCGTTCTTATTCCGAGCGTTTCCATGCCAATCAAACTAATTATCGTGGTACTCCCCCTCTCGGGTTTATTCCCGAAAGGGGTTAGCAGCTCAGTGTCAAAAGGTTTACTGGGGATTTGGCACGATTTTTTTTCTTATGAGATTGACACTAGTTAAAATGCTACTATCTGCCTTTCTTGTACTATGTACATAACAGGTGATTGATGTCGGCCCCGGCGCATTGGATGAGGTGGGCAACAGAAAACCGTTGAAGATCAGCCCTGGGAGTACCATTTTGTATTCCAAGTATGCTGGAAGTGAGTTCAAGAGTGCTGATGGTGCTGATTACATTGTTTTGAGAGCATCTGATGTGATTGCTATCCTCCCTTCGTATTGAAGTCCTCCTGCCAACTAAACATGGTCACCAGCAAGACAAGACTGGAAGTTTAATCAAGGTTATGTTGTTTCTATTCATTGCATAGTCGTTACAGTATCTGGTTAATCTCATTCTGCCTGTGAAATTTTGTACTTCTTAATGCAAATATGCATTTAATAATTGCTATCTCTTCTGGCTGTGCAAATTACTTGGAAATGATAGGAAAATTTAGAACAGGTCATTTTAAATGAAATGAGAACATTGCTAGGATAAATGCCACCATCAAAATTTGAGGATTTTTTAGGAGTTTTGTTTTAATTGAAAAAGAGATATAAAATTTGAGTTGGCCAAAAGAACAAACAGCAAAGGAAATGAGCAGACAAGAAAACAAAATGATCATCAGATAAATGCAAAAAAAATAGGCAATTAGGAGAGATCCAACAACAGGGTGGAGAAGGATGTACTAGATGTCAGATAACAGATTGAGGTAAGATTTGATCGAGGCACAATGGAATTGGATCACTGAGGAGGTGTGGAAGAGACACAGAAGCACATAAAAAGGGTGTTGACAAACTGTTGTAATGTCATGGTAAATTAAGGCTTAAATTAATTTGTAAGCGTATTTATCACTAAACTAGATGAAAGCATTTTAGACTATATAAAGTAAATGAGTTGTTGTTCCAGCATTTTAGACAATCGGTATCAGGTTATAGTAGCTTTTTTTTAGTTTAGTATATGTGAAGTGGTTAAAGATTTGAATTGGTCAAATATTTAAATTGATCTATAAATATTGTATTACTATTAATTTAATCTTAGATATTTTTTGATAGGATCAACCAAGTTATTGTATCTGTGACATGTAGTTCCGATTTAGATCACTAGAGTCTACTGCAACATTGAAGGAAACATACTTCTTTTTAAGGGTCTCATTGTCAAATCAAAAACTATTTTTTATCATCACCACCTGAGCTTCATAAACACATGTATAATTTTATGTGATTTATCTTTAGCATGTTTGTTCAAGCCTCTCCAAGTTAGCAGCACAAATTTCCCAACAAAGAAAGAGGTTAATATTGCTTTGCTTTGGATTTTCCACTTGACACCGACAAGCTCATATGGGCTTCATGCTATTTAATAAGAATTGCAGTTGCAGCTTTTTGACCAACCAAGAACAGCAATTAAATGAAAGAGAGTTGGGACATTAGAGGAAAGTAGAGAAACGGGTAACAGGGGCAATGAACACATGCAGAATACAGCAGGGTTTTTTATAGGTCAACAATGCACAAAGAAACGCATGATTGACAAGTTTTTAGTGACTGGCATTTTCTCCTGTGTGGGAGATGATTATTTTGAGGACCATAAAACTATCGGACTGCGGTTACAATTTGCATAGCATTAGCATAAATGGCCCAAGTTATTTGGTTACCATCTGGTGCTTTCTTACCGATTTCTTCTCCTCCTCCTCCTTGCAAGTCAAATAAATAGCATTTGACTTTTTCTCCCATTTAGCGTAGCTACATCAACTGATGATTTGAGAAAGCATCTAACAGCATGTCAGTCATACAAGTAAAGAATTACGATGAAGAAAGAGTAGAGCTTTGATTTCAATAAATTTGGATATGCAAGAAGAATTTTATGACTGACTGACTCGTTTGTGTCTTTACTGTTTTTATATCACAACCTTATTTATGGGATGAACAGCAACCAAGACAGGTAAGAAGTCCCAATTTATGCGATTTCATAGATCATGAGATTTATAGGGATGTCACACATGAAGACTAACATGAGCAAAACATGTTCCATGGAATTGAGCATGGTAATCGGTTAGCACCTAAAACAATTAATGTTCCCCCTCCCCCCCAAGTGATTGATCTGCTTCCAAGCAGCACTCACCTAATGGTCTACATTGCAAAGTTGTTGTTCCAAGTACTTGTTTCCGTGCCAAAAATTAATTGAACTCCTAATACCTTTCGGAGTTTTCTAACTTCCAGCATAGAAGGCTGTCATTAGGCCACACAATGCCTTCCGAGTCACGGTCTCCGTGTTCTGTGGTGGCTAATGTTGGCCATTATGACCCCCCACTGTTTGAACTACTTCCCTGCAGCGATGCATGGATGGATTCAGGGTGGCCTTTAATTCATTCAACTCTAACAGGTTGACCACATCGGTCGATGCCTGTGTTCCTCCTGTTGCCATCCGAAGAGGGTTGGAATTTGCCGAGCACAATTACAAACCCCAGGTTGAAGCCAATTTACACGGTATGACAATTCTCCATAGATCCCCATTGATGATGATGATGATGATGTATAGTTTTGGCTGTGTGACTTCGTTTCTAACCCATTAAAGTAAGGTTATGTTAATATATGTTTTGCATCCTTTCTCTCGACAACTTTTATTTGGGAATATATATATATATATATATATATATATATATATATATATATATATATATATATATTAATAAGGCTTATAAATATATTAAGTCATTTTCTAATAGCTTGAATTTTTTTAGAGATCTCTGATCATCCAAGCAAAATGATCAGAATTATGTTGCCTGTAACCACAAGGAATAATAAATACTAGTGGTAAGAACCAGGAAAATGTTACATTGAAATAGGTCACATAGATCAAACATCAAGTGGTACCACAAGAAGTTTACGCCAAATTGACAGGAAAAAGAAAAAGTAAATGCCAAATATATTGAGGAGAACCGTCGCATTCTCTGGTCAGCTTCCAAAGCAATATGCTTTGACTTTAGAAGCGCAAACTGTGTGTTCTTCTTCAAAATTGGCAAGCCATTTTGAATCCAAGTAACTTAAGGAACGAGCCAAGAAAATTCTATATAAATTTCATGTCTATTCGGAGGAGACTCTGGTGCATTAGTAAACTCTTAATTCCCCCCAAAAAAAAAATTTATTTTTTTATTCTTTGTTCGAGCCTAAACCAAACTATGACATCAATGTAATTCTTCTAATCCTTAGCAATGTGACACCAATATCGATCACATCTCTTTCTCTTCCTCTAAAATGATCACACACGAAGGGTTTAGAATCTTCATCAAGTTGTGTGCGGAAGAGGCACAAATCCATGGACACAAGAGTAGGAATTGCAAGGAAGATAGTGTAGCAGTAGAAGTGAGGCTGCAACGAGACACGATTAGATCGCTCTCGAGCATGCATGGCTGCAAGTGTTAGGAAGAGATGTAAGAAGAAGTTGGTTTTTCTGATGCATGAAGACTTGGTTTGTGCCCTTTGGATGAGCCATGGCGTTGTCCAACAGTGAGCTTGAAGAAGTGTCTTCTGATGGATGGATGGATGGATGGATGGATGCCAAATGCACCACCAAGGGAAATCCACGCAATCTTTGTGACCCCTTTGCTGGTCTCGAGGTCAACCCCCACTTTGCTGCCAGCTTGAAGCTCCTCCACAATACCATGGTCCAACTTTGAAACAGTCATGGAAATCTCACACCACTTTCCCCCACGCAACCATGCGAGGGTGAAGATAGATAAAGAAACCATAAACATCGCAGTGGACTGTTTCAACTGTTCTTGTGATCCCTTTCCATCTTTATTAATTCCGATTCTGTCTCAGTCTAAATCCAATTGGAATTATGATTGATAACCTGCACCTTGGTCAATCACCGACGACCTTCTTGCCATGGCTATTTATGCTCGTACCTCGCCATGGACCTTCTCATGCATTTCACGTGCCTTCTCCCCTTCGTTTGCCTGCCTATATATACACCCCTCATGCCGTGTCCTCCACCCACCACCGTCGGTCGTCACTTCCTCTGAGAGAGCGAGAGAGAGAGGATGGAGAAGAGTGGGACGCCCAGGGTGGCGATAATAGGGGGAGGCATCAGTGGCCTGGCGGCGGCGAAGGAGCTGCGCTGGCTCGAGCCGGTCCTTTTCGAGGCCACGGACTCGATCGGAGGGGTGTGGAGACACTGCTGCTTCCGCTCCACCAGGCTGCAGACGCCGCGGCCGGACTACGAGTTCTCCGACTACCAGTGGGCGGACCGGAACGACCCCGCGTTCCCAACCCACACCGAGATACTGGAGTACCTGCACGGCTACGCCACGCACTTCGACCTGTGGAGGTTCATCAAGGTCGAGACCAAGGTGGTGGAGATCCGGTTCGTCGGCCACGGCGGGACGAAGACCGGCTTCACCGATCTCTGGGGCGAAGAGGGACGGCCCATCGCCGACGGACCCGCGTGGGAAGTCGGCGTGGTGACCCCCCGGTCCAACACCGTTCAGGTGCATGCCCACTTCTTCCTCCTCTTCCTCTTCCTCTGCCTCTGCCTAGGGTTCGCTTGGCTAACTACAGAGAGCTCCTATTCCAGTGGTGCAAGTTCGAGTTCGTGGTTATGTGCATCGGGAAGTACGGCGACATCCCCAACATGCCGACGTTTCCCCGTGGGAAGGGGCCGGAGACCTTCCTAGGGAAGGTCATGCACTCGCTGGATTACTGCATGCTCGACGACGAAGCCGCCAAATCACTGATGAAGGGGAAGAAGGTCGTCATCATCGGCTACAAGAAGTCCGCCATCGACCTCGCAGTCGAGTGCGCCGAAGCTAACCACGGTACGTACGAATTGCCCACAGCTTCCGACGAGATCTCTGTCGCATTAAAGCGACAGCATCAATGCGGAAGGAACACGTGTGCGTTAGTGTTTGGATCAAGAAAGGTCAACCCTCTCTCTCTCTCTCTCGCTCGCTCGCCTCCTCCTCGAGGTTGGATTATGCCTTTCCGAGAGTTACGCAACAAGTTGCATGCATTAATGACCTTGTCGCGGGCAAGACGGAGAAGCGGCTGACCTAATCTTGGTCAATGTCAAGACATGAAGAATGAGATGTTGACTGGCTGACTTCCCATGCAAATCTCTATTCCAGGATAAGATTAAGAAGTTGACTTTTGCTAAACTAGCTACGGAACTAACAAACCTTTGCCTGACTTAGTCCCACAGCAAGATACTAAAGCCACCGCATCGACTTATGGTTGGACAAGGTCAAAGCTTGGCAACAAGTCTCATTCACTTTTTATGACTGTGATGTGAAGGGGGCGACGGTCAACCATGCACCATGGTGATTAGGACTCTTCACTGGACCGTTCCCTCTTACTCCATATCGGGCCTGCCGTTCTTCCTGTTCTTCTCGACGAGGCTCTCTCAGTTCCTCCATGAAAGGCCAAACCAAGGTCTCTTCCGGTCTCTCGCCTGCCACCTCTTGTCCCCCTTGGTAATGAATGCTTCGTCCTCGGACGCCTCTCCTCTGCTCTATAGCATCGTCTTAGGGTTCTAACGCTGGGATTCAACGCCGCAGAGGAGAGGCGTGTCCAGATTCATCGAGTCCTATCTGACATGGAAGCTGCCGCTGGAGAAGTATGGGCTGAAGCCAACCCATCCTTTCGTGGAGGACTACGCCTCGTGTCAGATGGCGATCTTGCCGGAGAACTTCTTCGCGGAGGCCGACGAGGGGCGGATCGCGTTCAAGAGGTCGTCGCGGTGGTGCTTCTGGGAAAGCGGGGTCGTCTTGGATGACGGCACCAAGCTGGAGGCTGATGTCGTGCTCCTCGCCACCGGATTCGACGGCAAGCAGAAACTGAAGTCGGTGCTTCCGGAGCCTTTCCGCGGACTCATCGTGGACTCGTCCGGTGTCATGCCGCTGTACAGGTAAGCTACGGAACGCCGATGACGGAGGGATTGGAGACGAAGAGCTTCTTCTCATCTGCTAATGGCAGGGGAACGATCCATCCTCTCATCCCGCACATGGCGTTCCTGGGGTACGTCGAGAGCGTGTCGAACCTGCACACGTCGGAGCTCCGGTGCAAATGGCTGGGGCGGCTGCTGAGGGGGCACTTCAAGCTGCCGGGGACGGAGGCGATGTTCCGGCAGACCGGCGCGGAGATCGAGGTGATGAAGAGGACCACCAGGTTCTACCGCCGCCATTGCATCTCCACCTTCAGCATCAACCACAGCGACGACATGTGCGAGGAGATGGGGTGGAGCTCATGGAGGAAGCGCAGTTGGCTCGCCGAGCTCTTCACCGCGTACAACAACCAGGATTACAAGGACGACGAGAGCCAGTGATGGAGCTTCCGCTGCATCACCTCTCTCTCATGTCATCGTCTCCAAACCAAGCAACATCTCTGTTTCTTTGATGCGAAGATCGATCTTAATAAGAGTCATGTCGAGTGAAATGGCTTCAAACCCGTGTTCCTCTGCCGGAGAAGACTTCATCGAGCTCGGATGGAGTTCGAGACTGCCATTCCTCTCTCTCTCTCTCTCCCAGCTGATGTCACGTACGATTGTGGAACATCACCGAAGGCTCAGTTGACCGGCCAATTGGGCCTCGATCCATTTGGGACATTGTTTGCTGTTCATGTCATTTTTTTATTTTGCCTTCTTCATGTCATGCTAATAAATAGTCCATTCGATTGGAAAATAATTCACCACAGCATATCATTTTTTATGGACAAAATGCACAACTTCTTCTGTTTCCAATCTCCACGATTTTGTTGCACATCCATAGAAATTTCATCCAACAAATTTTCTAGTAATCATATAAAATCTCATCTTCCTAAGATATTTATTAAATGATGGATGTACTATATTTATTTACCAAAGCATGAGAATTTGAAATCTGATGAACTTTCAAAGCATCTCAACCACCTCAACCATTATTGATTTTATTATTTATCTATAATAATAATAATTATTAAGTCATTTTTACTATTTATGATTTTTATTTTTTAAAATATTTTTAAATCATGTGTTTGCAAATGAACATAAATACTCTCTCATTCCTCGCTTTCTCTTTTTTTCTTTTATTTTTTTTCTTAATAAGACAACGAGTGACGTCGGACACCATCGAGTGACGATAAGTAACACCGACAACAAGCAAGATCGATGGTAATGACATCAACGACAATGATATTAATAACAAGGATGAAACAAGGGATCATAAAAAAAAAAGATAAAAATGGGTTAAAATCAATAATATTGGGATTGTAAATAGTAAAATAATATTGTATTATTTTTGAAAAACTATGAATAATAAGAGATGGTCAATCAATAATAAAGGAGTGTAAATAGTGAACTCCTAAACTGAGACCAGAGAGAGAGAGAGAGAGAGAGAGAGAGAGCATTCACATGGTCTTGCAGACCTGCAAAGCATCTCGACGCAGGGGAAGAGATAAAGTTGAAGCGCGGAGGGCAAGCGACAGCGTTGCGTTTCCGGGGATTGGTGGGTGACCCTCTCTGCCTGCTCCACCTCCTTCCAGGGCATGGCGATAAAGTGATTGGCGGGAACATGCCCCTCCAGAAGGAAGACCATGCCGGCTTAGGTTTTCCATTATCCAACTGTTTCTCTGTAGGACCGCTAATCTCCATTTGATCTTTTTCATCGTTTGAGTTGTCATCATCTCGGTTGCTTTTCTTTGAAATGCAGCATGCTCTATGAGACGCTTTAAGATCTTACAGTTCTATTGTAGCCAAAGCATAATAGCCACAGTAAAGCATAATCGCAAGCTTTAGATCTCAAAAACTTTGATGACCTAACAGTAACACCCTCACGACTTTTCATTGCTGATGTGCTTACAAAGTGTTTGATCTTTTTACTGTGCTAATACATGTGGAGCGTCTGATGCCTCGGTGACCTTCCATCTAACGGAAATATTTTTGAGCAAGTATAGTTTTTTTTTTTTGAGACACAATATTATTTTAATGTTGTCGGAATACGATTGTGCTATTGTTCAACTTTGGTATTCGAATGCACCGGAATGACATTGGATTGTATATGATATTTTGAATCGGTTAAAATTACACTCGTGGCCTTAAAAGGCTAATTAAATTGGATAGGGGAGACGCGTGTTAAACTATAAACCTGTTCAACTCATGTGGTTTCTTGATTAATAATGGTGTTCCCCATAGATCATGGCAACTTGATCATGGTGATTTTTTTCTGTAGAAGTTGGCAGTTTCACACGACGACTGTGAGAAAAACATAAGAGCTTAGCTTAGTTTTCTTTTTGTTAACGGTTAGGAGGAACATATTTACTCTTTGTGGCTGTATTTCTAAATATGCTGATCTTCTCCGTCACTGCTGCCTCCACGCTTGGCCAAAGAACCCAAAGGTTCATGCTGATGTCTGTTCGTGAGACGATAAGCATGGAGCATTTTTGTCTAACAAACACGATTTAAGATGCCTTTTGAAAAGCTCCAAGCAAGAGAAGAAGTGGGAAGTTAAAGGAGGTCGGAAAGGTGTATCAGGTTGCTTCGTCAATTTCATGGCCTTTGCTCCAGGTCTTTATGTAGTTAGGGACCAAGAGCAGAAGTTGCAGACTAGCATTGCTAAATTGTTATGTTAGTCATTCATTTTACATATCAAGACTCAGTGAAAGAAAAGGACCCATGAATGCGCTAGATCGGGAGATGCTTTACTGCACCATTGATGGATGATTTTGAAAGAAGTTGATCCTTAAACTTTGTATCTCTGCTCTTGTGCATTCGTGTGGCATTTAGTGGAGAAAGACTATGACATGTGTAAAGATTGTGCGTAGGACTTGAAGAGGGTCGACAAAGTTCACCCATGTCAAATTAAGGTATTTGAAGATGATACCGGATTCAACAAAGGTCTTCCTGCTAGAATGAATTGAAGGACTCTACATTGGCAGGCCTTGTGAAAAAAGTATGAAAAATATTTGGAGAGAATTGCAACAGAACCAAACCGAACCTTGCTTTCATAAAGCATCTAGAAATTACAACAATAGAAGCATTGTTATCATCAAAGTCCTGTCTCCCAAACTATCACCACCACCTCTGGGGAAGTGAGAAGAGTCATGATTGTGGAGAAATTCAACACTTTCGACCTTTCTTCATTATTCTAGGGAAACCTTTCTCTATATTACTTATGCTGCTCTTAATGTTTGTCAATCATTTCATCATTCCATATTTTTGGAAACCAACAACTCAGGTTCATGTAGTTAATGAAGCCATTCTTTTCATTATTCAGTAAAACATCTTTGAAGCATCCAAATTTCTAGATAAGTTGAATTGCATACTGTTGTTTGTGGATAATTTAGAGTCTTATGAGTTCTCCGACATGATGAGTTGGTCAGAGCTAGAGGTGGTCGAGGCTAGGTCCATCCAATTTAATCTTAACAATATTGATTGGATAAATTTTTAGGTGAACTTGGTCTCTACATTGTTCTGTTGACCACCTCAATCTTAATCTTGGAAGCAAGAAGTAAAGCCATTCATACCGGTCGGTATCGACCAATAATTATTGGTCCAATGATTAACCAGGACATAGACTGGATGATTTTGTTTGGTATGACCAATAATAGATTGTACTGGGCAATAAACCTACTGCTCGATGTACTGACACTTACCTTTTTTTCTTTTTAATCTTATCCAAGAGATTGAACCCTTTACTCCAACCTCATCCGAGTAGCCCATCTGCTTTGCCACCCCTCATCCGTGTTGCGCCCCCTTGTCCTCCTTATCCAATTGTGGCCTTGGCCAGTGAGGTTGTCGCCTTCAAGCATTGACTTCTTCAGCCTCAACTTGTGAGGTCCTCGCCCGACCTTGAATGATACTTGTACAGGCAGCAAGTCCTAGACGATGAACTACTCAAGATGTTCCTTGTCTACAGCATCAACTTCTCCCACTAACATCACTGCTCAGCTCCTATGCCTTGTTGTTTGCTGCTACAATACGTAGATCTCTCTCTTGCTTTCACTTTTCTCTGCACTTCAATGGTTTTGGCCATACTGACACTTGGTGCACCACTGGTACCATTATCATATCAGTCTAACCACCTATAGATACCCATATTAGATTGAGATTTTAATTCTTGCTTAGAAGTGCATTACATCAAGACAAGGAACAAGTTCCAAATGACTCATGAACCCATTGCTTTTTTAAGGCTTCAATTTCTCATCATCGGACAAAAAAAAAAAAAAAAAAAAACGTGCGGATCTAGGGCACCCAGTATTCTCCTATTGTTGGTACATTTCCGTATATTGGGTTATCTCTCGTTATTCCAGTTCTCTTCTTTTGATCACAAAGTCTTGCAGGTGGTAGGTGGGATTAGCATCTAAACAATTTATCATATTTCTAGCCTTTCTTTTGATCATATGCTTATAATGAACAATTGACAAACAAAAGATCTGGTTTGCTCTTTCCCCATTACATTTTACTCTGCATGTGCTTGCCATGATATTTTTAGCAAGGTCATTTATTGAAAATATGAAAAATGGAAAGAAAAAAAAAACTATGACAATAGTGATGATGAATCATCCTTTATAAAAAATGATAAGCCTCACTATAATATCCATTCTCCATTCCAATCTTTGATTTCTCCGGTTTCAAAGCTGCAGGAAGGGATAAAAACAATATTTGAAATAAGTTAGTCCTAGCGTAATGCAGTAACTACATAAACAAAAAATCCTTCAGATGATAAAATTCTATAAGCCAGGTACATTAAATTTAGTGGTCCTGTCAAACTGTCATATCAAACCTGTTTTCTTGCTTAGATGAAGCTTTATGTATTAACTAAGGCATGTCATTGAGAATTTGATTTTTAGCAGCATTAGTAAGATCTTAGTATTCATAGACAACCAAGTAGTGTAGCAAGGACGATGTCAGGAAACCAACCTGCAATTAATAAAATCCTAAAGACATTATTTATCTAAATCTACAAAGTGAAAATTTTCTGTTACCATGGAAAGGCAGCATCATGCATGTAGTCCTCTTCATTGTAGTCGCTATTCGTATGTGGTTGGAAGAGGCAAGACTCTTTAGCATCTCCCTCATTACTCAACCAATATGGCATGTTGAACACCTCATCGAACATTTGAAAACCTGCTTCATCTGGATCTTCCTTTTCACATAGGCCATCCTCCATGTTTTTGAGGTACTTACTCCACCATGCTGATGTCATCAAGTTCATCTTGTCATTCCACTCCATGTCATGCTGTTCTCCAATCAAACGGATCTCTGCAATTTCATCATCATCCATCATTGGATGCAATGACACTGGTGCAGGATCCAATGGAACCCCAGAGGCCTGGCAGGAAATCTTTGAGATACATGGTATTTTGATGCTTGACATGATGCTATCAGGAGAATTTGAACAAGATGATGGCTGGATTGATGGTTTCCTATCGAGGTTGTTGCAAAATGACGCTTCATTATTGTTGAAGCTTTGAAGGTTGAGATTTAAGCCTAATGGTTGGTTGGGCAAAGGGATGTTGAGGTCATCAGAGACGGATAGCCGTGTAATTGGTGGATAAATCCAAGAGAAAGAAGGGTAAGTAAAGGTTGACAATTTGGTGTTGTGGGCGTAGTTAGGAAATGTGTAGTTAGGAGTATAAATCCTAGAACTCCTCCTATACTCATTCAGCTCCTGCTGCAACTCCTCTAACACTGCTGGAGATAGCTCCAGAGTAGGGGAAGGTGATGGATTCTGTTGTTGTTGCTGCTGCTGCTGTTTTTGCTCATTTGCTTGTTTCATGGTGGCTCTATGAAGTTTAAGTGCAGTCACAATCTCTCTCCTAGCCTCTGCCATATTAAGTAATCTTTCTTGGTAAGGCCTACTGGTACGGAGTCTTCTTCTCACCTGTTTCTTTCGTAGCAAAGCTTTCATTGATGATGGTGGTGATTGTTGCTGTTGAGTGTCACCAAGGCGCTCACCATCTTTAGCGATGTCTTGAGAAAATTCACCTTCACTTGCCCCATCTCTAGACTTTGATTTCATGGGATCTTTGGTCCTTGAAGAGCTCAGCTGCTTGACAAGACTACGGATGTAGGCACCAGACAGTTGAGGCTCTTGTAACTTGGGCTCCACCTCCATGCTCCTGTTGCTATGCTTGGAAGAGGAGCTCCTTCTCATCTCTCTCACTCCCTGTGGTATTCTTAAAGCCAAAGATGGCAAGGAATGGGAAGGGAAGGTGAAATTAAAGAATCATGAACAGAACAGAGCAGGCTTTCTATCCTGATGGATGCCTCATGGGTTGCCATAAATAGTAGAAGACATTCTAGGATTTCATGTGCTTTTCTCATGAGGTTAAGAGTCCTCGTTCATGATCAGTTTGGTACTCGAGTGTGACTTTTTAGCATTTAACAAGTTCCTTGCAGCTGAACGTGTAAAAAATGTAAGCTTATATTGCAGAAGGTGCACTTCATTATTATGATCATATAAACAGCCACTGTACCACATGGTGCCCATTCATGTATATGTAGCTACATACATACAAACATATGTACATAAATATGTATCTCAAATAGAAATAAGATAATGACTGTTATGCAGAAAGCATAATGACGAATAGATTGTCATGTCGACCAAAGTAAAATTAAATTTCTTTATAATTTGAATGACAATCATGCATGGTTTGATTTGAACTGTTAGTGTGATGTCTTTGCTATGAGTCAGTTTCCCTGGTAATTCATTGTAACAGTTTGTCATAAAATAAATTTGATTGCATGCATGGATCAGTTAATGGGCAGAGAACTGATAACTGCCCTACTATATCTGGATATATGGCTATGGGGCATCTGTTTTACCCATGTATGGATGTTAAAAACATTAGTTCTCAATAAGAAATCCAGATTTAGGAAAAAAGGTAAAATACAAATGGAGAAAGTTAATTCAAAATTTTAACTTTGAATTAAAATTTTACTGCTTTCTTTGTTCTGACCAACCCATGGACCTGTGAACTGGTGGGGGCAGATGCAGGGAGTCACCAGCTAACCCTGTACATTATATATTTGTTCATCGTTATCCTTGTACAGATACAAAAGGTCGAACCCGTTCAAGTCTTAGTAAATTCTTTGGCATATTATGAGTTCAGTAAATCTTTTAGAGATAAGTTCATATGGTCATATGGCATCATTTAATAAAATGTATTTAGTGCGTTACATGCATTAACTATATCGTCTGATGTTAGTTGACCTGATCGACATCAACCTTATCAACAGAACATACAGACAGAGTAGAGACTAAAAGGGTTGCCAAAATGTGGTCCCTTGTCATAAGTTTTGGCAGCCAATTCATACTGAAACACCACAGCATGTGGACCATCAAGCAAATGCATGGTTGTCATTGTTAGGCATTTAAGCAAGAACACTACACCCTTGAGGCTTGTCTCCCTTGGTGTGGATGGTTGGGTCCACATTTGCTGCTAATGTGGTCCCATGTATCGGTCCTACCTTTCTCCGATCAGGTCGACGATGGCACATGGCAGCATGCAAGAGGACGAGGTGAAGGTGCTGCTTTGGCAGCTTCAGGCTAAGGGGGGTTTCAACCAACCTAGTCCAACACAGACTGGCCATTCAAGCCCCCAGAGCCACACTGTAGAAGCCCCAAGGGGGCTTTTGAGTCCTGAAAATGATCCCATCTTAGCGTCTCATTTATTGGGCACATTCATGACTATATCTAGGATTCTCATTAGGCACAGGCCTCTCTTGTGAGGCTCTCAGAAGAGTCTGGTCCCCTTGCAAAGAAGGGATGGCCGTGGCGGTGGGGGCAGGCGTGGACCATGCCATCATAGCGCATTTGCCACCACAACCAACAGATGATGATAAGGATAATTATGCTATAATTGTTAGCTTCTAGGGCCTTCTAGGGACCGAAAAAGTCTCAGCCTTGATCAAAGACCATTTGATCTTTCTGTCATGGGGTGTCAGCAAAGTGTACTTAATGAAGACAACAAAAGGCTTGCTGTAATAAATTGCCAGTCAACTTTCCTCCTAACAATCACTAGATTGTTTGCATGGATGTTTGGTGTGATTGATAACCAATTGGGCGATGGGAACCAAGGAGGGTGTGAATTGAGTTAGGATGCTGGATAGATTCTTCAGCGTTAAGTAATGATCTTTACAATCCTTGGTGCCAGTAGAAAAGGAGGACCACTTGGTCATCATGACAGCCAATGCATGCTTGGTCATGGTTGTACTTAACATCACATAACGGTTAATGAAATAGACAGAGTCGAAGAAGATAGGATTATTCAAGTTATGAAATGAATTGATAGCCTCCAAAACATTGAATGCTGTTCAAGTTCCAATTCAAGGAGGCTGGAGGTGGAGGAAAAATTAAAAGAACTGTTAAAACATAATGAACCATATTTAGATATAATTTGTTTAGGTAGTATGGAAGAGACTATGAAAAAAATTTGTGGAACCAAAGACGGCAGTGTTAAGATTTATTAGGACAACCAATGCAAATTCCAGAAGAAAATCACATACTTGAAAGAAAGTACAAATAAATATGCTATAGCAATCTACATGTATGGACACATGACCAACTCATCTGGGTGATTATTTTGACTTGTGAGGTTGATGAAAACTGATGTTTGGATGAGCACAAGAAGGATGTGTTGAAGAATTCATCGAACATTCTGAGCTGCCAAAAAGTCGTGAAACAAGCCACCTAACCACAAAAGAAATTTTGAGCTAAAGATATATTTCTAACATGCCAATAAATGTTATCCTGAAGAATTTTATCATGTGACATCTTATGCGACTCTGATTCCTTTTGACTTTTCTATATGTCCAGGTACGGTCGAAACGGTGGTGAGAAATGCATGTACTTCAAGTGCCAGACAGGTACTTTTATATGCTTCATTCACCATGGTAGCCGCTGCTGCAAGACCGACGCCCAGGTAAGTTTTTCAGACATAGGTTATAGAAGTTCTTTTTTGCAAAAATATGATGTCAGAAGCATTCCCTTTTTCAGTGTGTTTCAACTTGTGAAAACCAAGCATATTCCCAACTCATATATCACTTAAATTTGCAGGTTAATGTTTCATTTTTGTGAAAATATACAGGTTTTATATGCTTCACCATGGTGCCTGCAGCCATAAAGACTAAATGTCCAGGTAAGTGTTTTAGACAGGTTTCAATAGTTATTTTTGCAAAGATATGATTTCAAAGGCATACCCTTTATGCGACGAGTTGGTGCACAAAACCGTACATGTTTCATCATGCAACATGAATTTTTGCGACAAAAAAGCTTACGTTTCACTTAAGTTTTGGTCGCCATCTGCTTTAGCTAAACCTGTAAAATTGCTAAATTTGCATCTAAACTCATTTTTCTTGGTGCCTCTTATTTAACAGCAGACTAAGAACCTGAAATTACACCTTCCCCATATGGCACAATCTATATCTTTCTATCTGAAAATGGCAACTGAGGCCTATTGTTACTTCTTCTTGTTCCCTTGAAGAAAAAGATCATCTAAAGAAAGATGTATGGAAACTGAGAGCTTTGTGCCACCATGAATAACTTCAAAGACTTCACTTGGGAATGAATTATGAATATTTTTTGACTTGTACTCCTTTCTAGGGTTTTGGATTCTCCAATCTTCCATCATGATCCAGTGGTTGACGCAGATACCAGATGCTGAAGGATTTGCCTGCCCTTCATTGTGGCACAGAAGGATTGGAAATCCTGTCTTCCACCCAAGTCCTGCACGAACCTCAAAGCACGATGGACATGCCGTGGCAAAAGCCATCTTCAAGGTATACTGGGACTTGGATCTCTCACGGTGGTCGTTTCATTTGGACTTCTCGAGTGCCATAGTCTACACTCGTTGGCTCAAAACCCTAACTGTTGATGGATTGTTGCAGACTGATGTATAATAGCTTGGAAGAATTGACTCCTTCAAAACAACAAGTTTCAGGTTTGTCTCCTACATCGAGCTTCATCTCTTCTGCACGCATCTCAAAACGAATGATCTTGATGAGCACGCATCACGTAGTGCACCGTGTGGTTTGTGATGATGTGGTCTCTCGTAGGCTTGATGTGACGAGATTGAGATTTATTAAAAAAGTAGAATATATTACGTATTATATGTGGTAGTGGAGTTCCTCTTTGCGCATGGGACCCTCACCCGAGTGGTTACCTTCTCCGTTAACGAGGGAGGTCGGAGAACGGGTGGGCGTGAAAGGTAGGGAAAAAAAAGTTGTTCTCGTCGGAAGAAAGGTTGATTATACTCACCAGATGGTAGAATAACGACGCCACCGCTTCTTCGATACCGCTTCACTACTACCTTCCGAGGGCGAGAGGTAAGTTCACCAGCGGTGGCCATGTGGCGCGGCGGTTTCGAATTTTGCCGCCACGGACTCGGTTTCTGATCACTCGAGGTGAGAATAAGACACCAGAATTTGGATTGACTCGTCGCCATCTTAATTGTTGTGTTTGGCGCCCTCATCGCCCGACTTGTGAGCGGTAAGTTCACCGAGAGACGATAACTCCATGTTCTCTTCCAACGTCGGTGCCTATTTAAGTGGAAGCAGTTCAAGCTTTTCTTGGCATCTTCGCCGCGTTCGGATGTTACGTGAAGGAGAAAAGAAAGGGGCAGCTTTCCGGTGTGTCTTCGATTTCGCCTTTGTTTCTTTTTCGATCTTCTATCTTGTATCGATCATTCCTTGTCTTCTTCTTCCTGAAATTTCTTGGAAGGATCGGCGAGTCGTCCTTTGTTTCTTCGACGTTTCCTCCCTCTCCTTTGCTCGTATCGAGATCTGCGTAGGCTTTCTTCTTGTCGGACGCTGATCTGGTGAGTTTTCTCGTGCCGATGGTTTTCCCGGATGAAATTATCCTGTTGGACTTTTCTGAGAACGAAGTTGGATTTAAATTAATTGGGTTTTGGATCGGAATCTTGTTATCAGCTCTGTATGGTTCGCATCTCGATGACGAAGTTGTATTTAAGCTAATTGGTTTTGAGATCGAGAATATTCCTAGATCTTTTGGTGGCTTCTTCTCTTCTTCCTCAAGTTTCTTGGAAGGATCGGCGAGTCGTCCTTTGTTTCTTCTGTTTCTTTGCTCGTATGGGGATCTGCGCAGGCTTTCGTCTTCTTGGATGATGATTGGGTAAAGCTTTCTTGAGCCGATGGTTTTCCCGGATGAATTGATCCTGTCGGCTTTTTCTGAGAACGAAGTTGGATTTAATAAGCTTGGTTTTCAGATCGGAATCTTGTTATAAGTTTTATATGGTTCGCATCTGGATGAAGAATTTGAATTCGAGCTAATTGGTTTTGAGATCGAGAGTGTTTATTGTCTTAAGCGGCTGCATGGTTCCATCTGGATGACGAAATTGGCTTTAAGCTGATTGGTTTTGAGATCGAGAATCTTGTCTTGAGCGTTATGCCGTTCGCATCTCGATGCAATCGGGGCTGTTATTGTGCCGCGCAGCGATGTCACGGGATCGGCCGTGTTTTAGCTCGCTTTCCATGCCCGTCTTCCATTGCCGATCAAATCGGTGGAAGGATTGGAAACCAGAGACTCCCCCGTAGGAGTCACTAGCATTTAATGACGAGTCCTAGGGTTTTGGAAGGATACATGAACAGCTCACGGGATGCTGCCATGTTCGGAGCCTTGTGATGACCAGGAGACGTATGTAAACCCTATCATCCTTAAATCTTGATTCGCGCATTAAGCATGATTTTGACATGATGAATCCTCGATGTTGCAGTATGCCATGAAGCAACCCCATGAAAGTAAATGTAGTTTATCACGAGATTTCCTTTAAACGTGACAAACCAAAGATTTCTCATTAGTTCCTTTAAACAATGAAATATCATGACTTAAGTTTAGTTTAGTTTCTCACCATCATACATGATCATGATGTAGTGGTACGCAAGAATAGGAATTCGTAGTGGGGTTACAACATTTATGTATGCATTAATAAACAATGTACATTTAAGTTAAAAGATAAATGATAACTTAGCCATCTATATGTTTGGATGTTAGTTACGTAATGCGATTTTTTGTGTTTAATGTTTGTTAAAAACATGAATGAAATATTAATATTAACTAGTTACCAATGAAACTGTAGCACAGTTAGCGTAAATGTTGTGGGCATTGTTTCAAGTGGTCGGAGTGATAATAAATTTAAGTAAGAATGGTTTTGTGTATAGGCATACGAAGCTAACAGGAAACATATTTACGACTGGTAATGTGATGAAGAGTTCATTATATTAGTTGGTCATAAACACAATAAAACGCCTGCACTTATGTTGGACCAAAAAGAGAGAGAGAGAAAATATATATATTAGTCGGCGTGGGCGAGAAAAGGCCATCGAACGTAACGCGCTAGTTTGCCCACCATGGGTGATCCCCTGAGTGGTGGTGTTCGGCCGATGATGGGGCCCGTTAATTTACTTTCGGGGGCGTGGGGCTTCCAAAGGGGCGGGGGTCGGGTCGAGGAGCCTACTAATTTTACTTGTCGCATCTGTCGCTGCATCGTTGCGGGTGGCACGAACGTGTTGTTATTGGTAAACCCGTAGGCAAAGGTCGTTCGTTCGTGAACATTGCCCAATTTTTGAGTTTATGCATTTTCATTTCAGAGGTTAAAAAAATAGTTGAAGGAATGACAAAATGGTGGATCAACGTGGAGGCCACGAGAATGAACATCAAATGGAAGTTTACAAAAGCCCTGCATCATGAGAGGCACCGTCTCTGACGATGTCGATTGAAAGTTTACTAATAAACTCTTAGCATTGCTAGTAGAACATATGCATCTCCGATGCCTATACCAACTACTCGAATGTGAGGCCGTTTGTCTTATCAGGAAGAGCGAGCGAGAACATATATGCTGGATTCTTCGTAGCTTTTGCTGCAACGAAATGCTATTCCTTGAACGGCGCAAACAGGATGCACGAGTTATGCCCACCAAAGCCGAAGGAATTCGATAGCGCTACCTTCACGTCCAATCTTTCCTTTTTTGCACCCACCAGTACACTCGCATCCTGAATCAAATCTTTAGTATTACAAAAAAGAGCGAGCGAAATAAATAAATAAATAAATAAAGAGAAAATCCTTGGTGACCGAAAAGAGAAGATGCAGGACGATAAGGAAGCACCGAGGCACCGGTGGTCAAAACATGACCGTTCATCTTTGTGATCAGGTGAGCAGAAAGAATCGGGAACAGGGACCAGCATAAATCCCAGGTGACAAAAGGACGAATGACAAAATTTGGATGAGATGGTGAAACATACCACACTTTCCTCCGGATTGTCCAGATTAATATTTGGATGAACCCACCCGGTTCGAATAGCCTGCACAAGAAAACGTGCACCAACCTAAGATATCAGATACAACAACAATTTGAAAACCGGATACGTACTGCCCCAGAGACTTGCTTTACCTAAATATTTACTTGCAACTGCACTCCCCACAGTTCACTATTTCGAAAAGACAATATTAATATTGTGCTAGCTCCCTTACCACACTCGATACAATGGCTGGCTCCCTTATCATCCTCTGTGCAATTTCACATGGTAATCGTTTGTGAGATAATTTTCACTTGTTAGACACAATAATAATTATTTAAGACTTGTGACTTTTTGCGCTATGCAGGGTGAAGCAGCGGCTGCTGACGGCATTGGAGTGCAGCTCAACGTGAAACAGACTCGTTGATTATCAAGGAGATACTAACAGATGGAAAAGTGTGACCCATCATTACTGATATCAAACATGTTCCTGACATCAAATGACTGCTTCCGAGACCGTAATCAGGCAACCGACTGAGCTGCCATGCAAGCTAGACAGACTACGACGCTATTATTTGGTGGAAGGAAACCGTTCCACCAGGTTTGCCCACCCTTTATATATATATATTGTAGAATTATCAAATTTTAACTTAACTTTACTAACTTAATCATCGGATGTCTTCATAGGATACACTACCATTTAGTTTGTTTAAGATCTACTGAATCATCCAATCTCTAACAAGCAAACATGTATATATATATATATATATATATATATATATATATATATATATATATATATATATATATATATATATATATATATATATATATATATATATATATATATATATATATATATATATATATATAATGCCCTACACATGCTATATTGTAGAATGATCAAATTTTAATATATTTTCCTTTTGGGTAAAAGAAATATTTGTGACTTTTTCTTAATTACAATGTTTATTGTCGTTAGGAGGTCCCAATTAATTGCCTAGGTGCAACTTACGTTAGAGGGTTTGGATTTTGCATCTCAGAGGAGTGGACATTCAATATTGACATTCAAAAGAATTGTCAATCCTTTGCGTGAGAGGCATCACGAGGACAAGTGAACTGGGAGGAAGGCATAGTGCACAAATGATGGGACAGGTTGAGTTCAAGCTACGGCTCGATGTTGACGACCAAACTTGACGATGCTCAATACAAGTAGAGCGCTGAGCAAAGGATGAGACCATATAAGGATGGATGGGTTGCTCGACGACCAACAAATTTATGTAAAGCTTATAAAGATGAGGGGAATTGCTAATTCAAAAAATTCAATACTTTTACTTCGGCATGGGAAGGGTATGCCCATAGAAGGCTGAAGTGTACAATGCATAATTCGTTCAGCGAGACGGAGTAGCCCAACGGGATGATGGTCTCTGAAACTTCCAAAGAGAAAGATGCAAAGAAAAAAATTACTGCAACAGGACAGATATCCATGATGCAAAGAAAAATAGAACATAGAACAACTTGCGGAGGCAAAGTTTGGCACGGGGCAAGACAACGCGAAGGTGGGTACTCTTGGAGAATATGCCACAGTGCTACCATTCGAGGTGTCGCGAAGGAAGCAATGTGTACCGAAGATTGTGCTAGGGGTAAGGGGCCAGGATCCAGACAATGTCATACCAATTTCAATGAAGTCCATCAGTGCTACTAGGCGACGAATTACCTTAGAGCTACACTTTATCTAGGTCTGACCCAAGAGCCGGTGGATGAAGGTCGATTGCCAAAGGAGCGAACACAATCGGAGATGACGAAGGCCCTACGATGTGTTGGCACAGGCCACGCATGGAGAGATCGCAATTCGAGTTCATCCCACAAAAATTAGAATCCAATGGAGATATCACAAGGAAGCAATATGGTGCAACGGATCATGGTGGAATAGTTTGAGGCAATGTGACACACACGAGACAAGTCTCGCGAGAGACTTAATCATATGAAGATATGATTGGGAGCTACTAGGAGCTCTACTTTGGTGAACAACATGACGACAAGAGGAGCTATGGATTCAAGGAGTGAATGTCATGTCACCGCAGGGGCAGGTCTTCCATGCATGCATCGAATTTTGTATCGGATGAGCCTTAGTCGTGAAAGGGGTCGAGGACGTGGAGATTGCAGAGGTAAACTTTAAGTACCGAGACAAGGTTGAAAGGCAGAGGCCAGGAAATAGGTGACATGGTGCAACCGAACATAATGGAACAGTTCGAGGCAATGCGACACACCGATGTCAATGGGCTTATCATCAAAATAACCGAAAGTGGGTAACTTCGAGTTGATGCAGGAGTGCTTGACCAAGGAACAAAGTAGGCAGTATACGGTGTTATACCTTCTCTACTAAAAGGAGTAAGCGGTAGAGATGATAGAGAAGATGGTACACTCCCAGAGGCGACCAAAACTATTAGAGACTTGTTCCAAGTCGAGGTGAAATTTTGTTCTTTTCAAGCAAAACTTCTTTCATTCCAAAAGTTTGATGGTAATGAAGAGGTGAATCATAATAGTTAACTCAACGCAAGAAGTGCAAACACTTCGAGTGCATAGAGTACAACCCTTAAGGAGGCGAGCAAAGTCAAGTAACCTTTGCCTTCACAACCCTTAAGAAAACGGGTGAAACCAAATACCCTAGTTCTCTTATTTATCCAAAAGAGGAGCTCTGCACATATTCAAATACCCTTCAAAGAAAGTGAAAGACAATGGTTATCAAATTCTCACCAATGGTGATGAGTTCTACCGAGAGTAGACTGTCCGCTTCATTTTCCAATAAAATTACAATCGAAAGTGAAAGTAATGCGAACCTACTCGGAAGCGACAACTAAGTAGAAGAAGAATCGATGGACAAATTTTATGAAGGAAAGACTTCAAAAACTTCAAAAGTTGATAAGGCAATGCTCGTTAAAGCTCCAACGAGTATCCAACCAGTTCAAGCGGCATGAGATGTTTGAGAGACTGGCGCACAACAAGAAAGGTTTTTTCCTTCATCTAAAAAATCCGAAGGAACTAACAAAGATTAGCACAACTCGATTAACCCCACACTAGGGTCAGAGTCATTGGTAAGTTGAAGCAGCAACAAATCAAAGTTTTGTTACATAGAGCACCTAGGAGCCAAGAGGCGCGTTGCAACTGGAGCAGAAGATTAAAGATTTAGCAAAGGCGAAGAGATGCAACGTCCATTAAGGTTTCGACAAGGACTTCAAAGGAATAAGTATGGAAGAATATCACAGACAAAACCATAAACAGGGTGTTCGATGTAATGCTTATGTATGTCCTTGTCTTTCGGTTTTGTTCATCCTTTGCCCAGTATGTAAAGGACTTGCAATAGGCTTGATAGTCCCATTTTGGTTGGCTTTTGTGGCAGTTTCAAGCTTGTAAACGTAGGTTGTGTGCAGTCATTGCGCAAAGGCAAAATTGACCAGAAACAGGCCATCTAGGCAGTCATCTTGGGGATTTTCTAGCTCCGTAAAGTGGTGCAGAGTGTCAACCAGCACAACATCCAAGAACTACCCAGGTGACACATGGTTGGATAGGCCTTTGGGGTTATGTCTGAGGCTACTTCACTGTCTTATTCCATAAAAAATGTCATGTGGACACTTGTGGGGACTTTTAGCTGTGGCAAACCACCTTAGACCATTTGTCACACGACCGCTCAGAGCTTGTGAAGTATATGTTTATAATTTGCATTGTCTATAAAGTGTTTACTGAAATGATTACTTGTGAGATCTCGAGTTAAATATAGGTTCTTAACGAACTATAAGAGGTTTTGAAGAGGTTGCCTTTTTACAAACAGACACACAAACGTACTGCATGATTTAGGCAAAGCCAGTTAAGCCCATGACATTATGGCTTTGATCTTGTGAACAATCATAATAGAAAATAACCCACATCTCCATACCAAGCTTAGGACTGACAAAAAAATATAATTTATTAGATTTTTGTGATTTACTTTGCAACAAATTTTACGATCACTATTTTCATTCAGTACATAATTCTAAAGATAAATATTAACATATACTTGAGCAACTCAAAAGAAAAACACTAGAATACTTCACTTGAAGATATTCCTTGGAAAAACCTAACCAAAATGTTCTACATAAATGCCATGTCCTATAAAGACTCAATTCGGATATGGCATTTAGATGCTTCCACTACAACTTTTCTAGAACACAACTTTTAACTATAAGCTCATCAACCATGTTACCTCTTATTATTTAGACAATCGACTTTGAGGCTATAAGAATCTTATCTCAAATTTTGAAACTATTTCTTTATGAATGATTATTTTGTGTTGCTCAAATGCAATCTCCTTTAACAAACCAAGAAGAAAAATCTGAACGCATAGTGAAAAAACTATTGAAAAATCTAGAGAAGAACAGAAAACAAAAATCCTAGATTTCTATAGAAAAAGAAGGTTTCATCGTCGTATGAAGATTGGTGCATAAAAACCCGCAAAATAAAAAAATCATGCGCATAAGAAAGATGTGTTACCTAGGAAGATCGTATATCCTTGAAAACCTACAGATCTGTGAGAGAGGATGAAAGAAGTCAACTGTCCTCCTCTAGCGGTGATCCATACGGCAGGGGTTGCGAAGACGCTCCTCAAATCGCTGCATAATCCTCCTTTGCACACACCACGCTATCAAGAAAGGATCGACCCTTCTTGTTGTCCACACATCCCAAACAGAAGCTGGTGACTGAGGAGGAGAGGGGGGAGAGGAATGCAGGAGGTGACAGCCAAAAGGGGTCTAGCCTATGACCCTTTGGTTTCCTCCTATTTATAAAGCTCGCTTGTCAACTTAACCCTAATGGATCATGCTCTATTGGGTATTGGATCTCCATCCAACTACCTAAGTCTCTACCCAATAATCTCTCATTGACTTTTATTGGATCTCATCCATAGAATCTACTAATTCAGGAACTTACTGAATATCTAATAAGATAGGAGCTCCAACGGATATCTTATTTTTGAATCTCTACTTGTCGCAACAGCTTCCATACCTGTTAGAACTCCTTCTAGCTCAATGAATTATTCTCACCATAATAATATACTTGACTCATTGACTATAAACGTACTAGGCCATTACGTCGTAATCTCAAGCGATATAGGGGAATACAATCTATTGGACCTGTCTGTCCTCAATTACCGTGTATCTATAGTTTCTCATCTATCTAATATCCCAGAACTCGTATTTCAGATATGGTGCTTGCAGACTCATATGGTTTTTACTCGAGTCTTGCTCTGATCGGATTCTCCCAGAGAACTCTTTTTCTCTCAATTTGAATGATCTTGATCAAGGATTTGCTTGAACAAGAACACATGAGATATTCCTCTTATGATATCGAGAACGGATGATCCTATATCGATACTCAATTACCCTCGTAAGTTTGACTGTCACTCTCGATGACCAGCTGTGCTGGATTTGGAATTTCCAGACCTATAAGTTCGGTATCAAAGAGTAGAGCACTCATACAGGACATCTTTAGCGTCTTAAGTCTAAGGACCAGATACACTACTGGGACAATAGAATCGCTGTCTGACAATGAGATATCATCAACCATCCAACATTCCATGAGCGGATTAATCGATAAACTCATTTTTCAATTAGCACCTGCATTATATCCCTAGTGTCCCCACACGAGCAGCTATGAGACTAGCCGCCTCCATTATATGGATGGATATATAACACACCAATCTATCTGGTTATCTCGATGTCCCTCTTGTGTAACCTATGATCGAGATTATTTAAGGTCTATGTTTAAAGGCGCATTGATCTCATTATCGTGATCTTATCACAATCCGATTATCATTATACAGATCTATAGACATTACAATACATATAACGGGTAACATAAAGTGAGAAAAATATCAAATAAATAATAAGCAAAAAGAGTACGTATCATGTCATACGTGCCATCACTTATGTGATTGGTTTACAAGGCACCTATTACCAGCAAAAACAACTAAAATCTCCTTCAAGATTAAAAGATCTCAAGGTGTAGAAGAATTTGCCTTTAAATCTCGTTGAAAACACCATGAAAAATGACTTGTTCAAGAAAATAATAGAGCTTTGACACCACAAACATTTATTAATCATCTATAAGTAGAGTTTTTGGCAGTTAACCCATTTCATTCTCAATCAATAACATTCAATTCAACATGTCCATGGAAGTCATCATAAGAGATAAGTGATGGTTTTCAGATATAAGTATGCCATAGTGTAGGAATTTGGTATTCAAATTTGAAAGTTATAACACTTGGAGATGCCAAATGGTTAAAACATGTTCCAACATGCCACGTATGTTAAATAGCTATTAAGTACCATAATCCAATTGCCATGATACCTAATAAAGACAACTCTTGGAATGTGCAAAACTGGTTCAAATTATTCACAAAAGAACAGGACTAAGATCTTCTAATCGTACATCATTCAAGACTTTGTCAACAACATTCACCCATCAACACTGGTAAAGAATCAGATATAGGCTACAGTATCAATTAAGAATCAACCATTTTTACTAAACTTTATCAACTGCAGCTGATCATGGCTGATTTTAGCAGTTCACAAGCCAACTCTAACAAGGATCAACCAGGTCCTTTTTCATGTTGGTTTTGTTAAAACAATCCACACAAGTTTGAGCTTTTAATTTCTGGGGACAAATATGGTTAGTACCTGGTGCTATTGAAGCTTCCAGGTTTGAATCATGCAGTTCAACCTCACTATCAAGAAATGCTTCTAAAGAAGGATAGCATAAATTATGCACAAATCTGCAAGTCCTCGTGTTTCCCTTGTTTTGAATTGGTTTGAGTCCAACATAAAATATATTATGCAACGGACACCACTTTGAGTCCAACCTAAAACATCTAATCACAGAGTTACAAAAAATTAACCACTCTCAATCTGGACCAGGATCAAACAATTGGGCCCACTCCCAGAAACCCCAGAATTTTCATGGCATAATAATTGGTCTTATCTTTGTTTCCAACTGTCCTTAGATATCCAAGGTTCGAATAGAAGAAGAAAACATTAGAGGGAGAAAGAGTTTACTAATTTAACTTATACGTATTATTCACATTATATAGAACTCATATCCAAAATTTTTCTCCTCATGTCAACATTTACATGAGCAAAATCATAGCGCTCAAAGAAGTGCTTCATAGTTAAACGGCATGCACTACCGACCTACGACTTTCAATGTCATGCTGTAAACAAGTAAAAGAATCACTTTTGTAATCCAAACCACACTCTCATGCATAATCCTTGTTGCATAGCCTATCAATATAGCTTTCCTCACAACTGTGGTGTGCTATATAAAGGACAAAATAATAAAAAAAAGATTTAGTAAAATATTTTATAAAATTAAGTCCAGCCATCCTTGGACACTAACCCTGAAAGTCGGGGTTGAATTTCTAGTGGCAGCAAGTTGACTATGAAGAAAATAAGCATTGTATATCAACTAAAAACGATCTGATGGTATCATGGTGCAACGTACACATCCCACAACCCCAACAACCACTACAAAGACCAACAGCTTTTCATAATTAAATATACACTTCCAGATTCAACATCAAACATCATGAGAAGCACTCAGAGCACTTGAAGAGATCAAATTTTGGGATATTGAGAAGTCTAACCCACAAAGATGAATAAAATTAGAAATGGTTACCTGTACAACGGCAACAGCCTCCACTGTGCCAGCAGCACCCAACAGGTGACCGGTCATGGATTTTGTTGAATTCACTCTCAACTGCAAAGATTAGCAAGTTAATCCAATAGACAAAAGCAAGAAGACATAGTCAAACTTAATCACACACCTCAGGGTTATTGCCGAAACAACGAATAACAGCTTGGAATTCTTTTAAATCACCGGAAGGTGTTGAAGTTGCATGAGCATTTACATAGTTAACATCCTCTCTGGATACCCCTGAATCTGATAGTGCCTTGTCAATGCAAAGAACAACTCCTGCCCCTGATTTAACACATGCCCAAGAGTTTGCAAAGTGCATCAAAAGAATATAAACAAGTTCCAGACAAGCTTATTTACGCCATGAAATACGGAAAGAATTTGTTACCTTCGGGATGTGGCTCGGTCATGTGGTAGGCATCACAGGTGAAACTTCCTCCTAGAAACTCTGCATAGATTTGTGCTCCTCTTTGCTGTAGAAAACGAAAGAAAAAGCATACGCAAATAATTAGATATATAGGACACCAGCAAGCAAAGATATGTCAAGCTCCGTACAGGAAACCCAGAGCTATAAATTTGACCATGTGTAGCTCAACCTTAGCATGGCTTAGCTCTTCCAACAGTAGCACACCAGCCCCTTCCCCCATCACAAATCCATCACGATCCTAATAATTATCAGTCACAAAATAAATTAGGTTCATGCACCTGACACAGGAACCAAAACAATAATTGGAGGAACTTTCAAAAGATAAAACCACAATCCAAATTATAGTGCAGAAATTTCCGGAGATAAATTAATCTAAACTTGTCCTTTACTGACAAATGTTTCCACTTAAAATGGTTCCTCTTAGAGTCCTCCGTCTTTATCTTATACCACAAGGATCAGCTAGAATATTCCAACAAGACTAATACCAGCTCATTGCAAAGAGAAAGAAAAGGTCCTATGCTTAAGATCTCAGTGTATGACAGCATCTAAATACAACACTAAGCAGAGAAATGCTACCCATGATACAAGATATCTTTCATTAAGTTTAAATTTTAAAGATAGAATAAGAAGATGTAGAATGTCTACATACAATATCCCACGGGCGTGAAGCTTTTGTCGGATCATTGTTTCTCTGTGAAAGTGCTCTGCACGCCACGAAACCACCTAATCCTGCGATATATTTAACAATTATGTAGCACTATAAATACAACTGACCATAATCATGAGTGGCTGCTGGTCTATGATGAGAAATCCCACCGATGGGTATGATTGCTGAATCAGAACCACCACAAAGCATCACATCCTGCAAGAGTTACACAAATGGGAAATCTATCACACAAGTTTCAACTTCTGCTCGCAATCAACGACGGAAAGAGGCGAGTGACTTACAGCTTCACCTCGTATAATATGGTTTGCCGCATTCAGAATGCAGAAGTTGCTAGTTGCACATGCAGTTGAAATTGAATAGTTTGGACCCATCCAACCCTAAGGACCACAAGAATAGGGAATGTCCAATTTAATTTTTTTTTAAAAAAAATATTCGAAGGCAAATGAAAAACTATTTTTCCGAGAGTGGGTCATCTGGCACACCAGGTCCATCGCAAGCATTGCAGATCCCATATTTGTGGTTGCAAAGGGTACACAGAAGGGGTTCATCTTCTTGTACGAGACTCTCAAAGCTTCAATGGCATCATTAAAGACCTGCCAGATGAAGTACTATAATAAACATAAAATTCACAGAACAGAATTATGCAGATGCACAACCCAACTTTGGTAACATGTGAAGTCATGGAAAATGTAAGATGAATCGTCAAATGCAAACAACTTGGTTCAAGTGCCAAAGTTAGAGCTTCCCTATTTGAATATGCTGAGGAGACACACACCTTCATCCCACCAATTGCAGACCCAATCAGAACACCACATCTTGTTTTCTCAAACTGGCTCATGACCTCTTCCGTAACTCCACCATGTTCCAATGCTTTTTTCCCAGCAGTAAGCATGTAAAGCATAAACTTGTCCATGCGCTTTGCCAGTTTAGGTGCCACCCACCCATCTGCAGAGAAAGATTTAATTTCCCCTGCAATTCTCTACAAAAGATTATGTTATCAGAAATAATAAAGCAATTCTTTAGCATAGCACGACGGCCCCTTCGACCCCCCAAATCATCGAGAGTATCACATAACCAGAACAGAAAATATTCCTTATTATCTTAGAACATCAAGATATAAACTTGCTCAGTCGAGATTGTACCGTTGGATAATTGGAGCAGTCGAACGTTTCTATTTCGCTTACGCCACTGACACCCTCGAGGAGGTTATCGTAGAAGACATCTGGATCATGGCCTAGAGGAGTAACCACACCCATGCCGGTCACAACAACCCTCCTCTGTTTCATTTGCCTTTTCTTATTCTCTGCAAGTTCCTTAGCTGGCTCCAAGGCAACCGCCATTGCTTTTCCTGCAGCAGAGAGCAGGTTAGCCCCAAAACACAAGAGATTTCCGTAGAACAGCATCACCTAAATCACTCGACGACGAAAACCAAGTCCTAATGCAGTATGCAACCAGACTTGTCGATCTGCAACGGCCGATGCTAGTTTGCCCTCATCCGCAGCCACAGCCACCCTGCCTAAAACAAACAGTTCTACATCCGTTTCCATTCTTGTGTCATAATCATAGAAACATACCGGCAAACACGATCTAAGACTTGTTCTTGATTGACCCCGATCGATCGAATCCGACGTCCAGTTTAACATTTACTCCTAATGATCAAAGTACAAACAAACTGAGAACGCAGATTTGAGTATCATGCACGATGAGCAAAGGAAAGAGATCTTTCGCCAGGGTTGGGTTGGCTGCTGATGTCGCTCCCACGGCCAACACCCGATCATGAACCCAAATCTCCACGTACATCGTCTAATCACAAACCCAGATCTCGCAAACGATTGAGAAATCGCACCGAACAAATCAAGAACATGAGCAAATCAACACACCGACATCAAAATTCATTAGTGCCCTACCCAACGACAGGAAACAATCGAATGAGCAAGGAACAAGCGAGGGTCAAAGAAACGGGGGGAGGTTCGCGGATGGCGTACGTACCACGGGCCGTCCTCCGCGGCCGTCGATGGGCCTCCGCCTTCGACAGCCCGATGGAAATCGCGGCCTCGAAGGTGGGGCAGGAGCTCATCGGGCCCTGGATCCCGAACCGGCAGATGGCGGAATCCATCGGGGGGCGAATCCCCGCCGTCGCCGTCGTCCGCCGGGTCCTCGCGGCGCCGGATGAGGACATGCACGCCGCCGCGACTAGCCGCGTGCAGAGGGGCGGGGCCACTGCCGCGCCCGCCATTGCAACGCGAGCTCAGACGAAAGCGAGATGGAGATCAAGAAAAGATGGTTGGCTTGTATAAATATGTGTGTGTATATATAAGAGTGAGAGAGAGAGAGAGGGAGGGAGGGTAGCTTATAAATGGACGTATAGAATAGTACAAAAGAGGAAGGAGAAGAGGTCGATGATGGTAATGTTGGAGGGGAAGAGGCGGAGGGGGACGAAGAGGAAGAAGAAGGGGGAAGAGAGAGATGGGTTTGGCACGGTGGAGAAGACGGCCATCTCCCCCCAGTGTGAGAGAGAGAGAGAGAGAGAGAGAGAGAGGCAAAAGGGAAGACCAGAAAAATATATATTAAATATATAAATATATATCTTAATTTCGCTTATACGGTTTTGCGACGGTTTGAACACGATGCGTGGTTTGTTGGAAGCACATGGGATGAAGAAAAATTGAATGAGAGAGCATTTAATTGGTTGCTTCGTTTGTTTCGGCCGTTACGGCTGATGTGAAGTACATGACATCAATCAATGCAAATCCCCAAAACAGCTTAAGCTGCTCAAATTTCTTCGGATCAACCAACCTCCGAACGCCACACAAGTCCTAAATGAGATGTTTTGAACGGCCACCAACGCGAGATTAGCAGCGGATCTCCGGATCTGGGCTTTTGTTATCAGGTCATCAATGTTTGACGGTGGGAATATTCCGTCGGATTAATTAGAGATCGGGGCTTTGAAAATATAAAACTTCAGATGCAGCCATCACCAGCGTTGATGTCGATCAGACATCCAGCATCTGAATGCACCGTCTACAAATACTCTGCTTTCAACTCTTTCAAGCATGTCACTCCTCCCAGTAATACGAAGGTTACCAGCTTATTAGGAAAATATTTATTTATTTTTAAATATCGATACATAATATTCTGATAATCGAATCACTTCCACATATGACATTGCTCATAAGTAGTGATCTTCCTTGGTTGGCCTCCGTAGATGATAGTCCGTAAGAAGTCATTCGATCACATCGTTCACGTAGACAAAACATCGAAAGGAGATCATTACAATGGTTCCTGACAACCCTTTCAATCGCCCGGGTTGGACTTCTCCTCCGTAAATTCTTCTCACTCTATACCATTAAAAATAAAGACTAACTAACTTAAGCATCAAATGGGTCAAGTCGAGAAGCTCTCTCGATACCGACCTTCGTTGCAAAAACCTATCGTGGAGATCAACCTTGCTCAATTTTGGGACTACCTCGGATCCTTAGAAGCCACTTTAGAAGTTATCTCAGAAATTATCTCGATACCTTGACCCTGTGTTAATCACCACGGGGGTTCCTCGGATGACCTCATGCCTTTTAAGTCATGTCGGCTCGTGATCGATAGCAACCATACCTCGATGTACTAATGCTTTCGGGTAATAAATTGAAAAGTACTTGACATTTACATTTTTGCAACGATAGATTGGGTAGATCATTGATGATCGAATTAATGAGCCCAACAAAGTTTGCACCGAAGCATGTGTGGGGGGAGGAGTTCAGTTGCATGGATTGAATGAATGGGGGATTAAATGGGGGACAGAGTTCGGACGAAGCATAGGTTTAAAATGACTCCGTTCATTAAATTTTTTCTGTCGCAACATCAAAGCATTTTATGTCACGGCTGCAACCTCATGATCCCCTAAATTTAAGACACCCAATTCATGCCTTGGATTTGCAATCAAAATCCAAGCATAAAAATGTTCGTTCACTTCCACTTAAAATTCTTTTTGTATTTGTTTGTGTATGTACTCTTTTTTACTTATTATTTATTTGATATTTTTCTCACTCTGTGTTATTCATTGCATGTATTATAATGTTCGTGGATCTATACAACGAGAATCGGATCGTGTTGAGATTACAATAATAAGATCGATTCGTCTTTAAACACAGACCCTAAATAATCTTGGTCATATGTTACTCGAGAGACACATCGAGATAACCGGATAGACTGGTGTCCATATGATGGAGGCGACTGGTCTCATGGTTATTCGTGTGGGGACGTCAAGGAGTGCAGGTGCTCATTGGAAAATGAGTTAACCGATTAGTCTGCTCACGGAATACTGGACGGTTGACGATATCTCATTTTCAGACAGCGATTCCGTTATCCCAGTGGTGTATCTAGTCCTTAGACTTGAGGTACAAAAATATCATGTATGAATATTTCACTTTTTGATGTCGGACTTATAGGTCTAGAAACTCCAAATCCAGCACAACTAGTTATCGGGAGTGGTAGTCAACTTTACGAGGACAATTGAATGTCGATAAAGGATCATCTGCTCTCGGTGTCACGAGAGGAATATCCTATGTATTATTGCTCAAGTAAATCCTTGACCAGTGTCGTTCGGATTGAGAAAGAAAAAAATCACTTTGAGAGAGAGAAAGGTTTTAAGAAATGGTATGCAACTTAATTAGAGATTATAGAAAAAAAATTATAATCACTACTGATTATAATTATAATTATATTTATTAGTATTAACTTTTATTGTACATTTGGACTCGGATGGAGGGTTAAGATGGAGACTTGAGTCCATTTGAGTTTGGAAAGAGTTAAAAGTGATCAAATTTCAACTTGGAAAATAGGATTTTGTTTTTAATGTTTAAGTCAATATCCATTTGAATTAAATATAAAAAATAAACATTTCATAAGCTTATATTTGTGTTTTCATTATATAATCAGACTAAACGCATAGAAATAAAATTTTTTCCTCCGTAGCCTATGCCACCCTGGCATATATAATTTATTAGTTACTATTTTTTTGACCGATTATACTGCACATGTGGAATGAATATGTACAAAGAAAACTAATTATTACATTTGAGGATTAATAGTACAAAATAGAGCGAAGGAACAAAAAAAATCTAAAAATGTACAAAGCTAGCTTTAGTAATTTTTAATTAATTTATATATTGATAATATTGACGTTCTAATTAGTCTCAAAATAGAAATTAAGAATTTCGAGTAAATAATTATTAACCTCAGTTATTATGATTTTTTTTAAAAATAATAAATTTAACTGAAGAAAATATTTTATATTCTCATAATTTTCTCTTTTGGGCTGATCTCTCGATTGGGATAAATATTTTTCATATCAATATATAATAAACTAAAATTTTATGTGTCGTTTAATCGTTCTGCACTCAAATACAGGCCAATGATTTAAGAATTTAATATGAAAATTTATGTCCAAAGTCGTAGGCACGCGATCCGTCAACGTCGGTCAGCGTTTCGTGGCACCAACCCGCCGGCTGCGGCCGAGGAGAACACGGGGACCCACGGGGTCTCATCCAATCAACGTAAAGGTGGACGCCGCGGGAGGCGAAGGCAGGGTAGAAGAGGTTTCGGTTTTCGAACGTCAGGGCCGCGTCGGGTGTCGGGAGGATCGGCGGTGGGCCCCACAGTACTTCTCGAATCAACACGGAGGTAGGAGAGAGGGCGTTTTAGTTTTCGATTCGGTCCGTGAAAGGACGATGGAGGGTCCCGCCTGGGCCCCTCTTTTTCCCAGCGACAGCAATGTAGGTGAAGTAGTCGTGATAAGGTCGGCGGACGGCGACATGAAGTCCCGACAAGCGCATATAATTTCTCACAGTAACTGAAGTCCTCCCCTCGTCTCTCGTCATCGACGCTGTTCCGTCTTCAATCCCAAGGTATGCTCTTGTTCCCCCACACCCATCTGATCTTTGTTAGGTTCCGACCTTCTTAAAGAGATCAAGCTTTCCGGCCGATCACATGAGATTGACTTGGACGGAAAGCATCTAGGAGGCTGGGGAGGTACGAGTACCGAACCATGATCATTAATACCTTCTCTGGATGAACGAACCTACCGTCAGCTCGAGATCAAATCCAGAAGAAGATTGCTCCAGACACAAGTCAACTCTTGGCCTCTGCAACCGAGTAAAAATGGCAGTTTTTATTAGATTTCAAGCTCGTGGCCGCCCAAATCGTGGTGGTTCCTGGAACCCTGTCATGGGTTTTGGTCCTCTGTGATCCGGCTTTTGTAGATAAACTTTGTTTCAGAAGAAAAATGAGGGCATGAAATGGATTTAAAGATGCGAACCAGTCTGAATCTTGAACCCCCTTGCTCTTTTCGGGGACGGCCATGACTGACTCTTGCACTCTATCTTTGAACTCTGCTGTGTACCATGAGATGTCTTGCTTGGATGAGAGAGTTGCTCACTTAAATATCGGTCTCTGCAGAAACATACCATGGAGGATGGGCCGGTGAATCTGAGAGAGTTTCAAGAGCTCGCCAAGCGAAATCTGCCGAAGATGTACTATGACTACTTCAGTGGAGGAGCAGAAGACCAATTCACCTTGAGGGAGAATGTGGAAGCATTCCAAAGAATCATGTAATGCCGCCGCCTGCTGCTTTCGGGAGCAGAATGCCGATCTGATATCCTGTTGCATAACATTCAGGTTGAGGCCAAGAATTCTTGTAGATGTTAGCAAAATAGACATGTCAACAACGTTGTTGGGGTATAATATGTCTTCGCCCATCTTGGTTGCTCCCACCGGGAGTCAGCAATTAGCACATCCTCAAGGTGTTGATCTAGCATCGAGTGTCACGAAGCACAGGTTGTTTGTGCATGTAGATACCTCCTGCATGTCTGATTGCCAAAGTTTTGTTTCCGCTAGGAGAGTTGGCGACGGCAAGGGCTGCAGCAGCATGCAACACGATAATGGTAGACCTGGTTTTGGCTATTGCTTCTCTGCTGCTTTCATGGTGTAAAACGTTGTTCCTCGGCACAGGTGCTGTCATTCGCATCCAATTACTCTCTCGAGGACGTTGCTTCCACTTGCAGTGCTGTTCGCTTCTACCAGTTATATGTGCGCTCTGGTTTCGATGCATTTTGTTTGTGCTTCCATTGTTTTATCACTTGTTCTTTTGAGCAATTCCTTCAGGTATTCAAGAGACGCGATGTTTCAGCGGCACTATTGCAGAGAGCCGAGAGAAATGGGTACAAGGCCATTGTTGTAACAGTCGATACCCCGAGGCTTGGAAGAAGGGAAGCAGACATAAAAAACAAGTAAGATTGATGGCCTTGATGCTTCCAAACTTTCAAGGCATTTTTACTTGTGCTTTTTCTTGACATCAGCTGGTATTATTGTTATCGGTGTCTCAATGATTCATTTATTGTAACACAAAACTCCAATTAGTCACCACAGCTATTTTGTCAATTTAAATCCTATTGATAATAATCAGATCGCCCTCTGCAGGATGATTATGCCAAGGAATTCGAACCTTGAAGGTCTGATATCAGTAGATGTCAATCCTGTGAGTATAGTGTATCTCATTGTCATTTAATCTTTTGAAGGTTAATCTACTTGAATGGAATATGCTTATATAATAGATAAACATGTACACACGATACCATGATACGATGATGGATGATTCCCCACTACTTCATGCAAATCAAGCCTTTGTGCACCAACAAATGTGATTGGCCATGAAACCAAGTTGATATCGGAGGATATGGGCTAAAATTATCATCTTTTTTTTTTTTTTTGATACTTGGCTAAATTTCTATTTTGCAAATTGTAAATGTGAAACAAAAGGTTTATGAATAAATCCAGAATAATCCGACATAGCAGCTAATATTAAATTCTGTCAGAACAACGCACTGATGTAGAGTCAAATGGCTTGAACTTCCAATTAAACAGACAAAAACACACTCTATCTGGCACTTTCCTGGTGTCTTTCTTTAACCACAGGGATAGAATTCTGTAACTATAGTGTAGATTATGTTTAGCAATGCCAATATTTGATTGGATGTTCCATCATTCACTTGACCATAATGTTTATGCAACCATAGAGACAGAGTGAGATGTTTGAAGATGGTTTTGCTTCAACCGCCATATATAATCCAGTGACATGGGACCATACGGGAAAACGCTAGGAAAATAACAGAGTAGCAAGTAATCTACTGCTCTACAACTATATTTCATCAAGCGGCAATTTGGATAGATTCCTTGCTCTACATTATCACACCCTTTCAACTAGGAAAAGGCGAATCCCATGCGCTTTAATTCTTCTGTGTCATTAGATTGATTGTGTTGTTTGCTCACTCTCTAGTTTACAGACAGGTGGCTCTAAACTTGAGGCCTTCGCATCTGAAACTTTGGATCCTTCTTTGAGTTGGAAGGTACATGGCAAACTTACCTCCTTTTTTTCCCTGGATGAGATTCATTTAAGTTGGTAAGTAAAAGTGACATGCTTGGTAAGTTTCACTGCATTAACGGCTATATTATGGGCACACGTATGGATGAAAACTGAAACTATATGATGCAGATCTATGTGAGGGGAAAAATTGTTCTCTGTTATTTATGATTTTCTACACTAACTTGCGTATGACCTTTATATTTTTTGATGCAATTGATGGTAAACTAGGCATCTATTCATTTCTTAATATGCTACCAGCTTGAAGATAATGGCAACTGGTCTGCAATTAAATCTATAATTCATATCTTCCGTCAGACCTTGCATTGTTTGTTATCTTTGCTAAATACTGGGTAAGAAGTTCTTGGCACACCAAAGTCATAGGAATATCTGAATTGACATGCAGTCATTTAAATGAATTTGATTTAAAAAAAAAACATATATGGAGATCGTTGAAGTGTTTTGAGCTTGTTGAACTCTCTTGAGAAGCTTGTGCTTGGTGGAAGAAGGATTTGAGGGTGAATAACAAATCGGTGACTTAGATATTGCAGGTTATAGCCGTAGTTTATTATTCGTACCTGTTTCTAATGGCAAGATTTGCAGGACATCGAATGGTTAAAATCCATCACAAAATTGCCAATTATGGTGAAGGGTATCATCACTGCAGAAGATGGTAGCAATGTGTTCTTTCTCATCTCTTGGTTAAGAATAACAGTGTTTGATAGTTCACTTAAATAGATCGAGCCATGTAGAGCTAAAACTGTTACAAATATGAGCAGCTAGAAAAGCAGTAGATGCTGGAGTATCTGGGATCGTCGTCTCAAACCATGGTGCTCGCCAGCTTGATTATACACCACCTACAATATCTGTCCTCGATGAGGTAATGCTTTCATTCTCATCTTCTCGAAGAGAAGTTACTTCAAACTGGAAAATTCTTGTTTTATTTGAATGTTCCTGTTGTTACTTTGACTTGACCAAAGCTCTCAGAGTGAGGAACAAAAAAGCAGCATGGATTGGTTGAAGGATTTGATGATTATGTTTCCTTTAGTGTTAAAATTTGTGGAAAATTAGTATCATTTTGGCAGTTTTTGCAACTGCTTGGTTTTGATCTCAAATTGTAATCCTCCTGCAGGTAGTAAAAGCTGTTTCAGGAGCAGTTCCTGTACTGCTTGATGGAGGAGTTCGTCGTGGAACAGACGTGTTCAAGGCCTTAGCACTCGGTGCCAAAGCTGTAATGGTGCGTTTTCTTTGATCCCGAGAATAAATATCAATTATCATTCGGTGTCAGATCTTGAGCACAATGTCGATCTTGACATTGACCAGCGTGATACGATTCAAAAGTTGTCGTCACTAATACATAGCAAAAACATGTATGCATGTTTCTGATGTTCATAAAATTTATAGATGAAACTTTACTGAACCTTTGTTTCTACTTCTCTCTGTTCAATAATAAACAGATCGGAAGGCCTGTGGTCTATGGCCTTGCAGTGAAAGGGGAGCATGGAGTAAGAAGTGTGATCAAGATGCTTCAGAATGAATTGGAGCTTACCATGGCCCTTGCAGGCTGCCCTACTCTCAGGGACATCACCAGGAACCATGTCATGATCAACTACGAGAGGCCGAGATCGCCGCTATGAATCGTGTGCCACGCATCTGAACAAGGTGGATAAAAATTCATCATGTTCGGATTTGTGGTCATAAATGTTCATTATGATGGATCATAAGATGCCGAGATCACTGCTAATTGTTGTCTTGTTGCTCCAATAATGGATGTTATCACTCTTCTGAGTCCTCTTTAGGGCTCAGCCCTTGTGATTTCGAACCTGGATTCTGTCGATGGTCGACACAGAAGGTTACTGAGTTAATCATGCATGGATGTTGTTGTCTTATAGATGTAATTTGTCTGGCTGAGTGGAGTTGCTATTGGTTTGAACATATGTGCTTCATCGAAACTTTACATCGACTTTTGATTGCCCTCTCGACAAGTTCAACTCTGCAATGGTGAACTCTTCCATGTCCATTCTCGAATGTGGTTAGCTACTTCGGCTTGAGAACTTGTTTTTCTACTCGTATAAGTTGTATTTTCATTGAATTTGCTTCATTATTAAGCTCTTGATTCGACTTTGATTGCTACAGACTGATGCCAACCTAATTTTAATACATGGATTCTATTTCAGTAAGATTATATGAGCAAATGGCTCAACCAAACATGATTGCTGCGAGAGTTGGGTGATTGAGGAATGAATTATTTTTCCTATTCGTTCTTGTCTTATACGCGAAACTATTATTGAGTCTCGGTACATTAATGACTCAATTATTCCATCAAACTAAATGATGGAGTACTCATCGCAGTGGATTGATTTGCTGACGCTGCATCGCCATTGCTGGGGTAGAACACATCATTGATCGAGAGCTTATTTATATTGCACAGTGTCCTCGACCCCATCGGTTGATGGAGCTTATCTTTGTTGCATAGTTTGGATCATTTTTTTTATTTGAATCAAAATCGAATCAGGCTGTACCCAAAATCGAATCCGACTCGATTTGACGCTTCCAGACCTAACTGGATCAGTTACTAAAATCAACAATTTTGGTTCCTAAATCGAAACCGATGAATTTAACACACACACACACATATATATATATATATAAATATTGGTTTGAACCGAAAACTAGAACCGGCCCTATATGGTTGAATTAGTATGGCTTGAAACTAACCAAACATGTGAAATTTAAATTAAATTTGTTAGAATAATTATTTTTTAATATATGCATGTTGTGGAAAAAAAATCATTTCTCATGCTAGATTAACATATTAAATCATGATAATTAGTATGTGTCATCAATGCTCATTATTAGCATGAGTAATCACAACACCTTTTATATACAGATCTTAAGGTAGTCTAGAAATATCAAGTTATCTCAATAGGATTATTGCAGTGATTCAGAATTCAGCTATCATAAATTGCTTTTAAGAGTTATGGTCAAAGGGCTATAACATCTATGTCGATAGGTGTTTCTCATTCAATCCTCAACCTACAAGAAAATTAGCCTTATGTAGTATTCTTAATAGATTAATCTTAACACATTTGTTACATGGGAAAGCAAAGTATTCATTGTCCCTTTTGACTCTCTCTGTACAAAAGCTAGTTTTAGGAAGAGAGAACTTGGTGTCTTTTCACATCTTATTTTTATCTGTTAAGCGATGAGCATTTGTCTGAATATAGCATGACTTGATGAGATTGTATACCCTCTGAACATGCAGTTCAAATGATCTCTTGAAGCTTTTACAGGTAAAATTTGTTCATTGTCTTCCATATTTTGTTGCATGGTTATCAGAATGGAGAGTTGTTTGTGATGGGGATTTCCTATCACCTTCTTGCACTGGTGTTACCATCAACTCACTTCTTGCACTTTGTTCCCTGACCTTTTTGGTGTCTTCCATCATCACATGAATCCAAGTCCAATGACATGGATTTATCTGGGTCATATTGTCTTTGTTGCAGGGCTCAGCTAAAGGCACACATGAGATGTTTCTGGATCCTAAACATGTAGTGTTCATCTCCTGTAGTTCATCATCCCCAACACAAACAAGTCCAACAAGCTCCACAGTCCATAAATGCAGCCAAAGATGGGTGTCAGGTGGCACATGATCACTGATGACTCCCTTCTGCCCTTTCTTCCCCACCACAGACACTGCTGGCTCTCTCCGGTTAAACCTTTTTCCTCACCATTCTCTCCTTTTCTTATTTATGGTCGAGTGCACTGATTGATTTGCTCCACTCCATCATTCCTCAGGAACCACAAACCATTGAATCATGTCATTGGGTTGCTCTTTGTCAGCTCCACTGAAACCTGTCATCAAACAGTCTGCATTTGATTGGTTGAAGCAATCATCAAGCATTCCTTACCAGTTAGATGCTTTAAGTTGCCCAGATGAACTTTCTGTGATTAGTCAAACATAATGCTATGCTCCTTCTGTGCCTGTGTTTAGCTGCAGCATCAGAAGTCAAATTGTTTGACTCAAGATGATTAAGCTCATTACTAATAATGAACTCATATAGGCTTTAGAAATGCATACATGTCCATGGGATTATTCTTACGGATATATTACACATTAGTTGAAGAGAAAAATAATTGTTGACAAGATTCATCGTGCCACGACATATCGGTTCGATAGAAGATCGATATGAGTGGTATATTGATACGCCCCTATGTATCGTGTGTTGGCATACTCGGTACGACTCGATACAGCTCGATGTGTATCGTATTGATAGTTAATTAGTACACCGATGTAAATCGGTAGGACAAACTATGATTATTGGAGGCATGGTCCATTGCTGTTGCTTCAGCTGAGCAGCTATGCTCCTCCAACTCCATTGAATCGATGAACCCCTTTAGATTCTTTTTTCTCATCAATCATATGTTATCAGTGTCCGGTAGCTCTTCATGTCCAAACAATGGAAAGTGACCCAGCAACTACTCTCAGAGTCTTCAAGCACAAGCATTGATTTTTCCAAATCAGTTTCAGACATCCGAGAAGCCTAAGAATAGCAGTGGTTCAGTTTATCTTAGACATCATAATGACAAGGTTAAGGCCATCAGAACAGTGACACATTGAGATATGCTGTTCAGCTGCAGACAAGTAGCTTGCTGCAGATTGAGGATGTTTCTAGTGGTACACAAGTCAAAGAAGAACTAATCATTTTTATTTGATTCATTCCTTGCTCTGAAAATGAAGTTGATCTCAGTTGATCACCAAGTAAACCTGAAAAGAATTTGGATACTCATGATGTTATAAGGATAGAAGTTCACTAGACATTTATTGATAATAATTACATGGAGAAAGCAAACTAATTTCAAATGAAAAATCGACATATAGGCTTCAAACTATGACGGTGATAATTAGTCAAATATATCGTAGCTCCTCGGATAGTTCATCTGTCGCATCACCACTAAATCAAAATAGAGAAAATACTCCTACAATTTTTATAAACTTTTTTAATTTAACAAATTATGACCATATATTATCAACCATTTCATTTGAGCAAGTGTATTTTAGTTGATGCTCAAAACCAGTTCTAGAAGAGCTTTAGGATATTGACCAAATAAACTTACATGGAGGAAACCATTTCTGTTCTTTTCTTTAGAAAAATAGTCTCCAATTCTTAAAGTCAATGGCACAAAAAATTAGTAAACAGGATTTGAACGAATATAGAATCATAAATATAATGATTTATTATTCAATTCAAGATTGATGAGTTTGGTTTGATCTGGTGTGCCACCAAGATATGATATCAAAGCGAAAGATCAAATTATTTGTTTAGATTTCACATGTTAGGCTTGAAATAATATCACCTGAAGTGTTGAAAATATAAAAATAATTTAAGGTTTTGGATAACATTTAAGAAATGCAAAGAGATACTAAAAAAAGTCAGATTGTTCAAGGATCATAGTCAAAGTAGTGTTAGCTGAAATAGATGAACAAAGGTTAGAGTTTGGAAAAACTTGGACACTAGAATGCAAGATGAGAAGCCAACTGATTGGCCTAATCATACCCAACATAGTAGGAGATGCAATCTTTTGTTGGCAATTCATATATCCTGTGATTGATGGGACACATGTCAAATCACACATTGATTGCTGACATTTGCCTGCACCAATTGTGTTTTTCAAGCTGGTGTTGAATGAGATTAGTCTGTTTTTTTTTTTCTTTTCTTTTTTTTATTGTGGATGAGATCAACAGAGCCTCTTCATCCTCAGCTTTATCCTACCACATGCCTCCAAACCTGTGTCATCAAACCTCAGGAACACAATCATGACCTTCTTCCCAGAAAACTTACCCCCATGACAAGTTCTGGTGGAGATGAGTGCAGACAAAGCCAGAAGGGTTGCAGATATGCTCAGAGTTGTTGGCAGGAGTTATCCACAGTGAGTGAATCAAAGGGGATGAGATATGTGGTGGCCATGGCAGCAGAGCTCTGAGAGAGATGGCTGTTGGGGGTTTGTGGTGTGTGATGACTGGAGTGCAGCTACATGGTTTGGGGTCATTGTCTTGTAGCTCAGTACCAGTGATGACAAGCTTCTGTCTCTTTTCCTCCTCACCCACAACATGAGGTGTTCAGAACTCTTGTCTGCTGCACTTGGTGGCTGCATCTCCTCTCATGCAGGAAAAAGCTCAGCTTCATTCTGTACATGCACTTCTCTACTTTTTTTTCTTCTTATTCACTGTAAATATTTTGATTAAGTGGTCAAAAATCTTAAACACTTCCCAGTACTGATTAAATACCAGATGAAAAAATATATATTATAAAGTTTAAATGTTTATTAGGTTTTGAGAGGAGCTCTAAGCAAAAACAAAATAAGAAAAAAAATTATATATGATGATCAAATTCTAAAGTACTAATTCAACATGAAAATTCAAACTTGTCAGAAATATGAGCCAAAAACCAATATTGTCATCTTCCAATTTTTTAACTCATACACTCACACATGTCATCACTATTCAATGGAAGGGGTGATGGGGCAGTGAAACAATATGTGGTGGATTTTGTTGCCAACCTTGCATATATACATATATATATATATATATATATATATATATATATATATATATATATATATATATTATGATCATGTGAGTCACAAGGTTGAATCACCATTGGAGGAATGCAAATAATTTCTCCAACTGGTGAAGCCAAGATCACAAATTCCACTATATTATTTATTAATCCACTTGCTGCCTAAAACCTCCATGTGACTAATGTTTGTCACATCATCAACTCACTGTTTTGGGAATTAATGCAGTACATAAATGGTTACCAAAGATTTATCAGGCTAATTTAGTTGGTAAAGATTTATCATAATATCTTGAGCTCGAATTTTATCTTTTTCACTTATTTATGTAAAAAGTAAAAAAAAATATATAAAAAAGTTATGAGCCATGCATTTTGTCCTTCTTCATTAAGTTGAATGTTATTTTTCAATTTTAACTCACCTCAATTATTATTTTCTCAATTAATAAATTTATGTTACTTTGGTTGCGGTACAATTGGCTCATGTTACTTGAATTAAAAGTATAAAAATTTTATTCAATAAATTTTAAAAATATTAACTAATTTAATAGGTAAAGACTTACCATTTTCATTTAAAAAAAATTTGGATTCAGAATAAGCAGATATTTCTCATTTAGTAAATTTATACTAATCTAATAGCAATGTAATTAAATCATTTACCTTCCATCAAGGTTTCAAAAATTCATTCGATAAGTTTTAAGAAGATTAACTTACTTATCCGGTAAAAATCTATTAGATCATACGATGATCTTGTGATCAAACTCTTCATAGTTTACCATTTGTGAAAAAAAAAAATCCTCATCTACATTAGGAGAAAGAAAAAACATGAGATTTAGTAGCAATAAAACTTGACTTTTATACAAGTAAAAAAGTCAATGATCGTGGTATTTAAGGAAGTCAAATAACATATTTCATTCTCATCAATTAGGTAATAGCATATGAATCCAAGCAATGAATCTAAACATCAACTTGGTACTTTTTGTGCCACGATAAGATCCGTCATCACGGAGTGAAATCATTGGGCGCGAGTTAGGCTACGATGATTTGGATTCGAAGGAACAATTCACGGATAGAAACGGCTGCGGGCCACGGGCGACTTCGACGACGACTTTAGTAACGACTTTGGGCAGATGCACGAAACTATTCCCGGCGAATTGGGAATCCGAGATTGGTTGAACGACTGAAGTCACGACAGGTTCGTGTGAAGCACAAGTTACGACTGGAGTCGCACCCGGACGGTCCCGTGTTGGAAGTCTGCGTTGACACGACTCGATCACCGCTTCCGACAGCATCGGCGGACGGCTACGATTGCCTCCCACGATTCCCCTCTTCCGCTAGAAATAAGGGGGAGGGAGGACTCGATAGGCGAGGAGAATTCGAGGAAGAAGCCCAGGTCTCTCGGCTGGCCAGCTGCGTTCTTCTTCCTTTCTCTACCTCCCTTCCGTCTCGCGGTCTTCCCATCTGAGATCCCGATCCGCGGCGGAGTGATTGGTTGGGAGGAGGCGGAGAAATATGAAGAGCGTTTTCTTGATCATTCGGTGATGTTGTTTCTTCCAAGGAAAGAAGCTTCGGAGTATTGAATTCTTTCCTTTTTCTTCTTCCTTCTCGCTTTTGATTCGGTTCCTCGTGCTCGGCCTCAAAAACGGCTCTTTGTTTTTTTTGGGAAAGATCACAAGCTGTTCACAGAGAGATCGCCCGCTTTTTTTCTTTCCTTTCCTTGCCTCTCAAATATTCAAGCTTTTGGTGCCCCTCTCCCGTGAATGGGAGAGAGGGAGCGAGAAGGTGGGCCGGGAGGTGGGTGATGCGCGAGTGAGTCGCTTCGCCGGCCTCGTGAAGCGCTCGGGATAGGCGGATCGGATGGCGGCGGCCGCCACCGTCGCCCCTGCCGGGAGTGCGTACCTCCAGAAGTTTAGGCTCTACGAGACTCGATCGGTGAGTCAGGATGCGTCGTGTGAAATTGGATCTTTCTATCATCTCTTTGATTTTTGTTGCTGCTGTAAGAATTGGATCTTTCCACGATTATTTGATCGTTCTTGCCGCTTGTTATCTGCCGACGACAACATTTCTTGATTAGAGCTCCGCCGTCTAACAAAGCTTAAAAGAGGTTCTTCTTTGGGGAGGGGGTTTCTGATGGTTGTGATTCGTCATCGGTCATTTTGTTGTCTTTTGCGCATGTTATTATTACTTTGCTTCCACTTGCTATCTGATGGTCAGGTTTGCCTATCCTGGACGGCTTCGAATTCTGGATCCTTGTAGCTCTTTGAGTTAACTGCGTAGTAATTTCTTCATTCTTGCCGGTTTTTGGTTACCTAATAGCCCTGGGAACTGGTCACTTGTTAAAAACTTGGAGGATGTCGATGCAGCTAGCTTGGTAGGGTGCTCGAAGAGCCTTAGTTTCTTCCTTTTATGTTTTGACGCTCTTCACAACTATTTGTCCGGTGAATTCTCAAACAAAAACGTTTCAGCTGCTTACGATTGTGGTGTTTTGTTTAATATATTGTGGGTTTATGTCGATCTTAAGATGTTCCTTGTCACGATTTGTCTGAGTCGCATGCTTGTTGATGGATGTAGAATCTCTACTGCTTTTTTTTTTTTACCGCTGGAAATACTTCAGGTCTTGTTTGCCATTAATATCTCAAATGTTTGTGTTATTCATAATTTATGTTTGTTATGCTGACATATCCTGTGTTTTTTTTACCTTATCTCATTATGCTGCAGAAATTTTATATGGTTGGAAGCAATAAGAGTAGAACACTGTGGAAAGTATTAAAGATTGATAGGGTGGAGCCTTCTGAGCTGAGTATTCGTGAGGACCCAACCACTTATTCTGAAAGCGAATGTTATGAGTTGCTGAAGCGAGTACATGAGGGGAACATGTCCACTGGTGGATTAAAATTTGTGACCAAATGTTATGGTATTGCTGGTACGTGCAGTGTTGATTCTTTTCGTTGTCGCATAAAAGAATTTTGGTGTGCTGCCGACCCGTCACCTCCCAAGTCCCAAACGCACACAAATGATGTATAATAAGTTCTTACGGCAAACACTCGCTTTTTCAGGGTTTGTCAAGTTCTTGGGGCCCTACTACATGCTGCTCATTACTCGGAGAAGGAAGATTGGTACCATATGCGGTCACACTATTTATACTGTCTCCAAGAGTGAAATGGTTCCACTTCCAAATCCGGCTGTTCAGTCCAATTTTGCCTATTCTAAGGATGAGAACAGGTCCTCTGTCCATTCCACATGTAAAACATTTGCCATGTACATTTTTATTTCCAAAGGAGGCCCAAACACTGCTATCATATTGTACCTCAAAATGTATAAGTTTTAACTTTTTTTAAACTTTTTTTAGTATTCCCATCATAGAACTAATGGTCTAAGGTGCCAACAGATTCTATTTCTGAATTACTACCTGACCATGCTGTGGAGGCTACCTGTAAAGTGACAGTGATAATGCTTCAAGCTCTGTTCATCTATTTGTTTTTCACTATTCCGACCAACCATCATCCTCTAGCTGCTTTTATATTTGAATGGTTGGTCATTTCAGATCATTTTTGTTAGCCAAACGTGTAGGAACAGTGTCCTCCTTGTAAGTATGGAACAATCCTGGAAGTAGCTGTCAGTCGATCTGGTGTCTTTAATCATCTTGAGTCATTACATTTTGTTGGGGCATAATTGTCAGATCAATTACTTTCTGTACCGAGGCTACTCAAAAGTATTTGGGTTGTCATAAACTGTCCATTGTGCGAGGTATTGCAGACACGATGAACAGGTTTCTTATAGTATTTTGCTGGAGAAAAAAAATGTCATTTATCATCAATATTGTTTCGTACCATCTTTTTACTTGTTTGCGATGCACATTTGCAGAGGCATTCATGATCTTGTCTTGTTTTTTTCTCTATTGCACAGATACAAGAGGCTACTATGCAATGTGGATCTCACAAAGGACTTCTTCTTCAGCTACTCATACAACATCATGTGCAGTCTTCAAATGAACCTATGTAATAATGAGACAGGGATAGTTCTCTATGAAACAATGTTCGTCTGGAATGAGTTTTTGACACGTGGTGTTCGTAATCATCTCAAAAACACTACTTGGACCGTTGCATTAGTTTATGGATTTTTTAAGCAGGTAAAACTTTGACTTCTGATTTGTGTTTCGTAATCATTATTTCTTAGAAACTCAATTAGTTGCACTGGTTCTGTGTACAAGAATTTGATCCCTTAGATTTGCAATGCCACTTTTGTGCTCTAGTCTTGTTCAACATTTGATCAGTGAGAAATACTGTGGCATTATACTGGAGAATGTGCAATTGCAGATTTTGAACCAGGTGGCATTGGCTGACAAGGAGTTATCGGTGGTGTTTAATTCAGTGTATCTGGACCTAGGTCATATGTCAGATATGCTGACATAAGTTAAAGCATAAAGTTAACTAGAAGCACATCAAGATTTCAGCGGCAGCATTAAGCAACATGGTTTTTTTGTATTTACAGAATCTTAAATGTCTAAGAGGGCTTTTCGGTTGTATAACACTCCAGTAGTTCAATGATTTGTCATTGAAGTTATGCTAAAATAGTTATTTTATGTTAATTTTTTTACAGTGGCAAATTATAACTTCAATTTTGATTCCTGACATCTTAGACTGTTGACTTACTTGTTCTATCTCTTTATTCTTTTTCTTTTGTCATATGATCTCCATAATTTTCCAGAAGGTCTATCTACCAACAGGGTCTGTACCAAGAAGGCAATCCTAAGAGAGATGGAAAGATAGTAGTTTCAATTGGTGCAGTCTTTGTATCAGTAACTTTCCAAGATAAAACAATATGTATTGGTCCTTTGTTAGAGAATTCAGATCACCCATATAGTCTCCCGCTACAGAAATTAGGCTACCTAAATAAGATACTAAGTAGGTTGCTGCTAATAACACTATAAAGAAGCACTAGCTTCTAAGCCAACATTTCCACCAATTTCTATGTTTGGCACACTGATAACATTTCTTTGTTGCTTTTACACACGTGTTTGTACTTTATGTATCAAGGTATTTTACTGTTTAAAACTCACACCTGCAATTCTCTGTTATGCTTTCAGGTTAAACTTTCAATATGTGGCAAAGATTTTTGGTTGACACTCATTGCTAGACGTTCTCGTCATTGTGCTGGCACCAGGTTACCACCAAACATTTGTGAAGACTTTTATTTCCTTTACATATACTTGTCAGGCTAATTAGGTCTTGATTGGAGGGGTGTTCCAATACACCATGTTTTGGTCAACCATTTAATGCATCTACTTTGTCATGGCTCAGGTTCCTCAAACGTGGTGTTAATGAGAAGGGTCGAGTAGCCAATGATGTCGAGCTAGAACAGATTGTGTTTGAAGATATTTCTAAAGGGGTTCCTGCAGAAATAACTTCCATCGTGCAGAATAGAGGCTCCATCCCCCTCTTCTGGTCCCAGGAAACTTCAAAATTAAATATTCGGCCTGATATTATCTGTAAGCTTCTGAACTCTATGCACTAGTGCTTTCTTAATATATTTGAAAGGTAATATTATTACTGCATACTTTTTCAGTGCACAAGAAGGACAGGAACTTTGAAGCTACCCGACTTCACTTTGGAAATCTCGCAAAGAGATATGGCAACCCAATAATTATCTTAAATTTGATTAAGGTAGGTAATTTCTAGCCGTTCTATTATAGCACCAAAGTATATTGTAATATTTGTCTTTTGTGTTTTGTGCATTAATACCTAATGCTGTCAAAATATTTTGGACTGCAAGTAATCTATCACCCTCCTTTGATTGTTTTAATTTGTTTGTTCTTTTTCATGACCAATATGATCAGTCACGTGAGAAGAAGCCTCGAGAATCTTTGCTTCGAGCTGAGTTTGCTAATGCGATTGATTTCATAAATAAAGATTTACCGGAGGAGAAACGCCTGAAATTTTTGCACTGGGATATTCAAAAGCATACTAGAAGGTATGTAGTTGCTTTTATCTCTCTCTGTTTCTATTTGTTATCCTTCTGTAGCTTACCTTTTGAGCTAGAAACTAGTTATTCTAATTTTTTCTTAATTTCATATTAGCGTATTATGCGTATCTAGTTGTAACCTGTTCAAATTTGTTTGTAATCTTTTTTTACTATTTTTGTTCAGTGATCATTAGTTACTATTTGTGTTCAGAAAAGGTTCAAATGTGCTGGAATTATTAGGCAAAGTTGGAGCATATGCATTGGATATAACAGGCTTCTTTTATTGTCAAATAACACCAGCCTTGAAAATTGAGGATGGTCCTAAGAGTCCAGAACAACTGTAAGGATCTTCTTGTAATTTACTCAAGAATACATTTTGTTTCAATATTCTACTTCATTGTTACTTTGGAAATTATCTTTGCACAGTTCGTGAATTGAGAATTAGGTTTCTTTTGCTTCCATGATTAATAGTTTAATATGTAAATTTCTCGGTCATGCCTATATTTCATGTTTTCTTGTAACATTTTTGGATTTTTGGTCCATGACACAGGATTGCCTGTATATGTATGATGCTTAATGGTCAACTACATTAGATAGATTTGAATCATAGTTGAATTGCGAGCATTTGTACATAGTAGATCTCTGTATTTGTCATAACAACTTTTAACATAAAATATCAATGAGTCTGTTAAAATCCTTCCAGAAGTATATTTTTACCATACCTTGACCACATATAAAATGGCTCAAGTTTTATTTTTGTTAGATCCAAATTTCAGAATCATCAAGATCACCTATGATGACAGCAACAAACGATGACGATGACAAGCTGTGATATTCCAACAATTAGCAAGTTCATGTAACACCCTAAATCTTGCATCTAGTACTAGCCAGACTCACCAATAATGACTTTAGGCTTTTCATGGAGACAATTCAATATAAAATAACATTGACAGTCAACAAAACTTAAAAAATGCTTAATATAATAATTTTTTCTAGATACACATGTCACAGACTCTAGAACTTATAAGTTTTTCTACCTCAAGCAAATTTGTCATGCTAAAAATTCCTTATTATTGTTTAAAAATGTAATGAAGAAAATTATTAGATGTCGGTGGTCACCTTCGACGAGAATGAGTGGCTCGACCTGTTCGGGCTCTGCTTGCACAAAGAAAACTACCATCATCCTGTGTGTCGAGAGTTTCCGATGTGGTGTCGAGTTGAAGACGGCCTCCCTCTGACTGATGTCTGATGTCAGGAGGGGCTTCCAATGTGGTCCCTACGATACCCAAGTTAGTAGCCTCAAAGTGGATGAGAGAGAATGAGTTGAGAGCTTGACCTAGAAAACCATATGGTGACCTCTTTTTATAGTCGATGCCCCCTAATTGTGAGCACTTAGAGAGAGATTTCCAGGAATGAAAATATTCGAGGAATATTTTTGTTCTAATTGTGGCTTAGTTGACGGATTTGTTCATTGAGTTTTTTGTCCTTTCCAATCACATGGCTACAACGTGTCAAGCTGTGAATGAGAGAACGTATTCCTCATATAATGTTCTAAATGGTATGCAATATGATTCTTGATAATACGACGTGGTCACATGGCAGCCATGTGTTGAACTGTGGGTAAGAGAAATGAACTTTTTTGAAAAATAGGTTGATGATCTCCTTCAATGAGAGAAATGAACTTTAATCACCTCCTTTTCATACTGCCAAACTGTTGATGTGTCAATTAGACTCCAGTGAACACTGTAACTTAAGTTTATTCTCTTTTGTTGTCTGGAAACTAATGTGCTTTTTCTGCACTTGGGTGTCATTGGAATCATTTGAGATGACCCAGGAAAAAATCTATGTTAAATTGCACATAAGAATTAAGATCTCATTTGTTATTCAGTATTTTCCTTGCCTACTAAAACTACCTTAGACACTCGCCTGATTGGCAAGGCTATCTAGCATCATCATGAGCCAAGTTATATTATCTTTTTTGCTGCTACATTAATTATAAAGGATTCTTCCCTTTACCACGGCGTATGTAACTTTCACTTATATTAATTCTTTACAGCTTCACTTAACCATGCTGAATGTACAATCTTGCATGAACCTCACAGAATATGTTAACACATCTGTGAGTTGTATGCCTATTGCCAGCTTTCTCCTAATGAAAGTGGATTTGTGAAATGTTTGATCTTTGTACTGCTCCGTATCGAGCCATCATATTGACATCCAAGGTTCGCAATTTCGGTCCGTACCGAGCCTTACTCGGTACGATACGTACCGAGGTATACTGACTGCCCGGGCCGTATCGGGTGGTAGGCCTAAAATAGCTGAAAACCCTCCAAAAATACATGAATGGCCTGCATATCTTCCCTGTCCCCAGAAAAAAAAATACATTAAGATCCAGCTTCTACACAAGCAGCATTCACTACAAGCAAGATCAAATAGATTTCCCAATCACAGAGCTCGTAGTATTTGTGCAGGGAGAGTAGAGAGGTCCGCAGCTCCAATAGCATCTGCATCGAGTACCTGAGTGCATTCTTCAAGTCATTGGAATCCTAATGTAGGATAGGAGATCGGGGTCAGACGAGGAGCAGAACAACGTTGGGCAAATGGTGAAGGTTAGGTTAGCAATTAGGGCATTATGATGGGATTGGGTTCCAACCAAGGCATGGTGCATGTAGAAGGCGTTGTGCTGGATGCTGACGATGCCCTCCTCTAGCCACTTCTCCTCATTATTGCCTTGCGGTAGCATCTCCACACCCTACGGTCGATTGATGGGGCTCCTTTCGGCACTGCCGTGGCGATCTCTCCTCGATCTCGGTTTTCTTTCTCTACCTTGGATTTGATCCCCTTCTTCTTGCAACTAATATTCTCCGCTGCTGCAATTTGGGTCGGGAATTTGATGATGGGACTCTACTTGCATCAGTGTTCCCTACGTTTGTAAGCTGAAAGACCGAGCTTTCCGCTTCCACCTGATACAGCCTCGTATCGCCCAATATGAGGTCAAAACTTTGGTACCGCCTGGTAGCAGGCGGTCCGCATGTCGAGAAGCTCTTGGACCGGTACATACCGCACATACCGGACAGTACACATCAAAATTAAAAACCTCGGTGACATCATCATTTGATACATTTCTTATGTAGCACTTACCGAACACATTGTTGGTTTATGTAATGCACCTGAACAATATTTTTTCTTACACATTTGAAATTGCTGTTTCATTTAATCTCCAAATTGGTTTTTGTGATGTGTTTCAGGAGACATTATTCTGGAGAATTGTTGTGCAATAGTCCAGACAGCTCAGAAGTTACTGTTAGTTCTTATGACAGTTCCTGGAAGGATGAAGTGCATAACTCAGATATTGCTGGAATTGAATTTTCTGGAGACAAAACCAAACAAAATGAAGACAGTTTGGCTGATGAAGTACAGAACTCTGGTAGCTTTCAAAATAAAAATTCTGCAGATAAAACTAGATACAAAGGAGACAATTTTGCGAAAATACTGAAGTTCCAAAAAGGTGTCCTTAGGACCAATTGTATAGACTGCTTGGACCGCACAAATGTTGCCCAATATGCATATGGTTTATCTGCTCTTGGTTATCAGCTTCATGCATTGGGATTTATGGATCTCTTAAAAGTTGATCTAGATTCACCTTTAGCTGATGATTTGATGGCTTTGTATGAGAGAATGGGTGATACATTGGCCCTACAATATGGTGGTTCTGCTGCCCACAATAAGGTAGTAGTATTGTATAAAATATAAAATTACTTTTTGTAGAATATTCCGTTTGAGTTTTCATTCTACTGGTGGCTAATCTTCAAAATGTTGTTTAGTTCTTTCTGCAAAATGTTGTATAGTTCTTTCTGCAAACTTCTTAGGGCATCTTAATTTTGGCCTTTTGTTTATTAGTACCTTCAAATACTTGCCAATGTGGTAGTGCTTATGTATACCTTTTTCTTCTAAGTTCTTAATAGTATTTAAGAAATTTTTTGAGGGTGGCCTCCTGGTTTCATAAGAGCCTAAATTACACTATTAGTTGCCAACCAGCAAATCTCTCTCTTGCCACGGATTGGTATCAGCACTAACTGTGGAGAGATGAACTTAGGTAGACTACTGTTTGAAGGACTTTGGTCAAATGTTAAAATACTCTACTGGATTTTTCATCTCTTTTATTGCTAACCAACATAAATGAAGAGGTTTGTATGATGAAAGCTGAATACATCACATTCTAGAACTTTTGGTCTGACAAAGCCTGATATTTATTTTAAAAGTGTATTTCAAATTTGTATAGATTAATATGCTCAGATGATGAAGAAGAATATTTCATGTTTTGACCTTTTTTTTAGTTTATGCTAGTAAACCATACAATTGTGAAAGATACAGAATAAACAATGACTAAGAAGCACGAATGTGCTTCTGGTGGACGTGTCTGTGTTCGACATGTGTCGGACACACGGATACATGGAAACATTGTGCTTGCGTGGCCCTCACGTATGGGCCCATATGTTTCGAAACAAATATTAATTATATCTGAAGATTGCAAATTTTATTTTGGATACTTAAATTTAGATATTTTAATTCTTTCAACCTATATGATGATGATATTTATTTGTTCACGTTACTGAGTTTATAAAATTTAAACATAAACACTATAAAACTCATGTTAATAGAATATTATATGCACATATATATTTAAAATACATGTGTCCTCGTCGTGTTTGTGTCCTTTTTTCTTTTAAATGGCATGTCGCCATGTCCGGTGTCCGTGCTTCTTAGAACAATGACAATTTCTTCTGTTCAGGCTAATCAATTAACTGCTTTTAGACTGTTTTCTTGGTGGATTTAGTGTTTTCTCTACCACATACTCTATAAGAGAAAAATGATTTGCTTCTCGGTCTCATTTGTTTATTACCCAAAACTAGTTATCGAGGAATGCACAACATAGATTGTGTTTGCTTCCCAGATTAGTTTAACTATATTTCAATATTCCTTTGAGCAGAAGGTGTATTTTTTGATATAGTGCCGTTAGCAGATGTTTAATCTAAGTTTTGCAGTTGAGACTGCATCATCAATGTTATTTGATTTCATTTATCAACGTTCTAAAATAAAGTACCAACAGTTATAGCTCAGTTGGCCGGGCAGCAAAATTCTTAATATATTTCCAAACTGTTCCACTAATAGTTGATCATATGTTTGTTAATTCTGCACAGATATTTTCTGAAAGAAGAGGTCAATGGAAGGCTGCAACCCAGTCCCAGGAATTATTTAGGACCATCCAACGCTACTATAGCAATGCATACATGGATGCTGAAAAACAGGATTCTATTAATTTGTAGGTTTAAGCTCCTTGTTAATACTGCATGTAAATAGTTTACTTGATGTGATATCTTTTCTTTTGGATGATGTACTCTTATTAATGTGCTAATTATTGTTAACATTTTAGATTCTTGGGACACTTCCAACCCCAGCAAGGTAAGCCTGCAATTTGGGAGCTGGATACAAAACAGCAGCGGATGATTGGGCAGCATCATACCTTTGCTGATGAAAATAAAAGGTACTAAAGTTTAAGTTTTTGGGGTTTATATTTTGTCTGGATTTTCAATTTATGGTTATTTGGTTGTTGTGGCAGCTAAGTGGTGGCAATTGAAGAGGTAAGTAGAATGTACTTTGCTGATGACATTTGAGGTAATAAACCTCAAGTTATTAGCATCAAGAATGTAACTTAATCTACACTAAAAGTTGCATAGGGAATTTGTGACAAGTTCTGCAAGCTTACATGCAGTTGTCTAATCATACATGTGACATGATATCTCCAATGGGAACCCATGACTGTCGTAATTCACATATTTTCCTTTATGAATTGGCTCTAGGAATTTCAGGTGCATATGTTAGTGCTATTAAAATTCAGATTTTCCTTTTTCAGGTCATTTATCATAAGATCCCTATCAGATGGCAATATTCCATGTGAAAGCCACACACCTGTTCCAAGCTCTGATACTGGATCCAAAAATCTAGTTAGTTCGGCACTGCCTCCGAGAATGCAACAAGAGTCAGATGTCAAAGGTCTTTGTGACTCTACACCAGAAATTTCAACTTGTGAAAATGATATATCATATTCCAGGTGAGCTTCTTTTGACTATTCATATTTGATCCATTGGTAACCTCTCTCTCTCTCTCTGTGTGTCCATATTTTTTATGCAGTTGAATAAGTAAATAGTTGAACTAAAGGGCTCCTTTTTGTGTCCTCTTGGATCTTGTTTGCCTGCCTAACTGCAAATAGAAGAGATTATATATGTTATTTTTGTTGCTGATTTTCATTCTGACAGGAAAACTATAGCAGCAAAAACTCCGGGAATGAAATGAGTCTAATTTCTTCTGTATTGCACGAACTCCAGAAATATGGATTACTAGGCCTTTCCCTATGGATATGGGGATAATATCTTGCTGGTCTCATGTGTTCATCCATAAACATCCTGATTGCTTTCTTCTTCTGTGCATTAGGTACACACCAACAATTTCTAAAAGGCAACTTTTCTCAGATAGTGGACATGTATGCTTCAGTGAGCATAGATTTAATGATTCAAACTGTTCGAACTTCCTGGACTTTGATTGGCTTTCATCATCTGGGAATTCATGTGAGGATGAAGGATATGAGAGGTAATTTTCTAATAGTTCTGTGTCTAATGATACTGGTTGCTGCATTTCCTAGTAAATCCTTTGTTTTGCTGCTGATTCAATCTTATTTTATGAATGATCTTGATGAAATTCAACATTATAACTATGTATATTCGTTTCAGGAACTTAATTCTGTATCAGTGTTTTTTCATTTCATATCATGTTTTCATTTCTTGGGAGAAAATGAAGCTATGTTTGATAGATAAGATGATGGTTCAGAGTCTGAGACCCCAGACAAACTTTGATAGATGATCTTTCACTTTCCATGGTGATATCATAGTGTTATAGATGTAATTTTTTTTAAGGATTATGTTGCTCGTCATTCTTCAGAAAGAATAAATTATTGTGCAGGTTGTGATGGTACGAACCAAGTAGGCTAACATGGAAAATACCATAGATCCGTGAAGGCATGAGCATGCCTGAAGACCAAGAACTATAATTCATTTTCTTGCATTGCATTTATGGAAATACTATTTAGTAGGCTAACAGTGTGTACTTCATCACTAATAAGAGAAAAAGACAGTTCCAAGGCATTGATATGTTGCCCGTACTTCACTTAAAAGAAGAAAATTGAATCAAACAACTTCCATAGCAGTAACTCTGGTTCTTCTATTTCAGGACATACGAGTTTTCTAGATTTGAGTACTTTTAAACATTTAAAGTGTTAAAAGACAAAAATGTAATTTGTTTATTAATTATCATCATTTTAATTGGTTGTTTCTTTATCCACAGATGGACTTAATTTGAGTAGTATGAGTTGTATGCACGATTGCACATTGCAGATTTTAAGTGATGTTGTTTGAGGCATGCATCACAACATTGCGGTGAAGCACTCTGACTTGTTGCCTTTGTTGTAGTTTGACTGTGACATGCTAAATCTGCTAGTAATGTACAGTCTCCTCCTATGGCGATTTCTGATGTAGCAATTTTAAATTTTTTTGTTTAACATGTGTGTATTATGTTGCAATTTACATGACCCTGGCAGTTGTCCTGTTTGTACTTTAGTGAGCACTTGAAAGCTTCACTGTAGGTAATAAAGCATGGCATTAGATGATTAAAATTCATCAAATTTATCATAAATTAATTAAGAAAATCTTTGCTTCTTCAAATATGAGCCTAGTTTAGAAAGTGCTGGAGCCTTCTTCTAAAGAAGTGGTTTTCTCTATGCCTCAGTACTATAACTAACTTTGATATGTTCTTTCTTTTGCTTTTCTTGCAGGTCCTCTCTTATTAACTCACCAGCAGGGAATCTTTCCACTGAAAATGTCATTGATGGTGTTATTGATGAAGAAATTAACATTGTGAGTGAGGAAGGTCCTAATAGTGAGGTTTGTTCTTTTTGCCATTGTTCTTAAGCACTTTGTTTCTTAATCTGTGCAAGTTGAAAACTGATCTTTTGCTTGTAGCACATCTGTCTGTCTGTAGCCTTGTTCTTAAAACCAACGAATGGGTTTCTTAAATTGTTCTATGGAGAATAAACCGTAGTTGCTAAGTAAGATCATTGGTGAGTCAGGAAGTACTAATCAATCTTTTTATAGTGGACAGCACTGTGTCCTATGCATATTATCAAAATTGACATTATTGATTTGTTCAAAGTTACCATAAACTATGTTGTTCATCACTTAGTGGTGAATAACGGAGCGAGCTTTAAAACTTTACAAAACAACAAATTGTGTATTTTGTCACTAAGGAAATTTTGATGTATGCCTCCATTATATTTAAGCAAGCTACTTGTTTTGCCTCCAAATGGATTTTTTTTTTGCGACTACATTTGTGTTGTAAATACTTATAACAATAGATCAAGATTGATGAATTATTTGTTTCATGGTACATGATTCTATCTCCTATAGTTGAGTCCAGCAACTGCTGCCTTTTTTTCTTTTCCAACTATTGAGAATATAAGATATGTTACTTTTGACACAGGAAGTAGAACCAAAGCAAGGTGAACCTGCCATTGATGCTGCACAAGGCTCCAACCTTGGTGAATTTTCAGATGGGTTTGCCCATTGGGTTGCCTATGGAGGGACTCTTTGTTATTGATGTCAAAGAACCTGCATCATCGCTTGCATCCTTTTCATCATTGCTCTTCTGCCTTGTGAGTTCCGTTGTTGCTCAGTTCTAATAAGGGTTGAAGGATGCATATATATGAAGATTGAACTGGGAGAAAGATAACGCCCACGACATTCATCTGTAATATATTGGTCCCGCACCAGCATATTTGGTCTCATACAATTCCATCGGTATCTCAGAAAACAATGGTAGTATGGATCGGTATATAGATGCAATTCTTTCAGAGCTAAGCTCCGTTTATTTTTGTGTCCAACCGAATGTTTTGTTGTACATAATAGCATAAATAAACATTTTAGTGAATGAGCCCAAACATCCAGGATGTAATATTTTGTCAGAATGTGTTTTCTTTCCCGTGTGTTTGTGTGCCAGTTGAAAGTAGAAATTTTGCAGTCACTTACAGTAACTTCAGCATGTATGGATGATGAAGACTGGCTGATCTACCATGCTTGGATTTCTCTTATCAGAAGGTAAAAGCAACTCTCAAAATGTATTAAGCATTTTCCGGCTTCTTGGAATAGGTTTTGAGAGACACTGCAACTGCTTTCTATATGATGCTAACAAGATGTTGATACCTTGAATCAAAGCATTAAAAGAATACTGCTATGAACATTGTAGCATAAGCTTTCTATTTTCCTGATTGTTCAATATGCCCAATTTAGTCTTCCAAGGCACTCTGTTTTGCTATCAAAAGAGACCGGCTTATTCATTTTTTGTGGATATGTGATTGCTCCAGCTGAAGTTTGTGGAATTCAGGATCTGAAAGCTGGAGATTTGTTGGTTCCATTCCTGTAAATTTCATTGAAGCAGGATCAGACAAAGGATGAATAGCCAATGTAGGATCCAAGGAGGATCAATATACTGCATAATTAATAGCCATGGATAGGAGGTAGAATTGGAAAGTCTGTCTTCTTACTGATGGGTTCTTGGAGGATTATTGTTACAACAAGAAGAATGGTTGAGAGAGCAGATGAAGAAGGTAGTAGTAAATATAATTACTTTCCTCAGGTCCTATTTCACAGCGACATTATCCACTTCTGCAATTCCACTTTGATTTAGGAAGGCTAAAAGAAGATTATATATCAGATGAAGGTAGAACGTATCAAGCAAATCCTACAACAAACACCTGTTCATATCAAGGGAGCATCATCAGAGAAATCAACAATGCATCTTTCTTGTGGAAAAGCAGCCTTGTTGTCAGTGATCTCAATGAGTTATGAAATGTGAATCTGTGATTTAGAAAGAGAGCTATCAAAATTCATAAATTTTGAGTTTTTAAAGTTTCTCCACACAACATATTTTTTGTTATTTTGATCAAAGTAGGTATTATCATCAAGATATCAGGAACTTGGGTTCAGAATCAGTGTTACTATAGAGATGCTGTGTTTATGAACAGTAATAGCATTCATGTTTAATGTGATTATGATCACTGCTTCTGATGCTCCAATCTTAAATCAATCTAAATTTCACCCAATTGTATCAGCTAAGAGTGCTATTAAAATAAAAGGATCATGTTGTGTGTATTAAAATCTATGAAAAAATATATATTTCAAACTCCATAGTTTGACACCTTAAAGACAGTGTATGGTCTGCAAAAAAGTTTTCAGCAACTTTAAATATCCACCTTATGCCAGTGAAATGTGCTATCCATTGATGAGATAAACAAATCAGAAACTCTATTTGATGTTACTTTAGATAAAGAGAGAGAGAGAGAGAGAGAGAGAGAGAGAGAGAGAGAGAGAGAGAAAATTAATTAATATTAGTCATCTCTGGCCCCATCAACTCCAGATCCTTTCAGGGTTGAAGCTGCTGCTCTCTAATTAATTAATATTAGTTGATTGCTTGGAGTTCAAGCTTGAAGCCAAAATCTTGACAGCACTCCCATGGGAAAGAGAAAAGAACAGTTTCATGTTATTCCACCATTGTCAAGGAGACATTGGCTGCACCAAAATGAACCTATCCTCTGCTATATTAAAACAATGGAAGTTCTTTGTTGTTGTTGTTCTTCCATTGTTCATCATAATGAAATTATTCCTGTGTCACTCACACAAGATGCAATTGATGGGGACTTGCAAAGAGCTGGATAGATGATAAATGGAGGGTGTGAGAGAGTTCTTTTTGTTCTTCCACTTCCATTATTCATCAAGATGAGCCTGTTCCTGTGTCACATAATATGCAACTGATGGGGACTTCCAATGAGTTGCAAAGGTGGAAAATGGAGGGTGAAAGAGTTTGGTAATTAGAGAAGATATGTTTGCTTAGTGAAACAATGTTTAGTAATAATCTCATCACAATAAAGTTCCTTTTGTGATTACCATCAACAACTGGACAATAAAAACAATCTCTCTCTCTCTCTCTCTACCTGTAAAGATAAAGTTTTCTCCACATTGTTTATATATATATATATAATTAATTAAACTTTTAAAATATTTAAAATACCATTAATGATCTCACTATCTGAAAATATATTAATAATTATAATAATTCTACCATCTCTATTGTAATTATTAAATCATCGGTGAATTGTTGAAAAAAATTTCTAATTTTAAAAATTTCTTATAAAGCATCTCAACTTTGAGAAATTTTTATAGAACACCTCTAGATGCATGAAAAATACTATTTTATCTCTATCTTCCTCGCTTTCTTCTTGCATCATTATAAGTCCCAGGGAGTAAAAGGGATGGAAGGTGAGTGGTGGGATCTAATAAGGATAAGGTTTTGATTCTTAATCATCTTTATACATAGACAAAGGGTGACGATTGGTAGAAGTAAAATTATCATTTTGAAAAAAAATAAAATATTATGCCAAAATTTCTTAAAATTGAAATGCTATATAGAAATTCTGAAATTAAGGGCTTTTTTTTTCTGACAATTCTCCCATAAACCATTAACATCGATATATATATATATATATATAGTTTTTAATGTAATATAGTAATCATGGGCACATGCGCGTTGCACCCTAGTTAACACTGGGCCTCATTTGGATTCGCCCAAGCAGCTTGGGCCCCACTCTCTGGTCCAATGACCGGCTCGATTGCTGCCAGCTCAACAGGCGGGTCAGCGTCTTCTTGGTTTCGAACATGTGACTACAACGAGTACAAGCAAAATAGCTCGGGGCCCACTCTCCTCTCCACTGCTTGCTGCGAGTTAGTGCCAGGTCAGCACTAGGGCCAGCATCTTTCGGTTCCTCTGCTCGGTTCGAACACCGAACAGCGTGATGGTGTCGGGTTCGATATGGATCCGATAAGTTTCTGAGGACGATCCTGGGAACATTAAAAAGTACTATAAAAACTAATATGTTCAATTTTGTAATAAAATTTAATTTTAATCCGAACCAGTATCTAATTTGGATCCGATTCGTGTAAATGCATGCACGACTTGAATCCTATTCGGATTTAGAGGCAAAGACGGATTCGTAGTCGTCGAATCTGGCCCGATCCGATAAGAAATCACTTACCTAATGAGAAGGTAATTTTGTTGGGTCGATCCCGATGCGTGTTGTTTTGCTGGGTGACGTGGCGGTGCTGTGGCCCGCCGGTGCAGTGTTTCTTCAAGTCTCCTCCGTTGATGTCAAGTTCGGACGCTTTGTGCACTACCGTCGGTACTGCTCTCTCGAGTCTCGACGATCGTCGTTCTCGTTTGATAGATAGATGTGAATCGCCTCGAATGTTGACAGGGTTTATGTCACATGGAGCATCCCCGATGTGGGGGGTCTCGTATTTGTGGTTCCCGCACGTCAGCTCTGCAAGCGTATCATCGTATCATGCTCGTTGTATTCTCCCTTTGTTCGTCGTTAAAAGTGGTACAAAGACTCCATAATCCCAAGCTTTTGACCCTCGTCAACAGTGTCTGTTGCTGTTGATCCTCTCGGCAGTAACTTTTTCTGAAGCGAACACGTGAATAATCCGGCACGCGAGAGTACTTGGAAGAGATCGTGAGTGTGGCTGCATGCGTAACGAGCAGAAAAGTTCGATCTTGATGGCATCTGAGCTCAGATGCACGCAATGCGCGCGGTGGAGTCACACTTGGCAATTTAAGTTTGTTCTTTTGTTTTGTTTTTTTTGATGAAAAGTCGAGATTTTTTTACGAATAGAAACGAGTTTGTAATGAATTGTTGGAATTTCCAGAATGTGTGAAGGGTGTAGGAAGGGAAAGCGGAATCGCCCACAGTGAAGGGTGGTGTTGGGGACGAACCGAGAACGAGGAGGAGACACCTACCATCGCTTCTGTTGAAGAAAGCGAAAGGTGGGGTCTTTTTGGCAGTATAAAGAGGGGTGGAGAGGGCAGCTCCGCTCACCAATCCATCCTGACTCCTTTCGCTCCCTTCTCTTGATCTCCACTCGGTGCGTTGCGTTTGTTTGCCTTTAGCATTTGTTTCTTTGGTTCTTCTCTCGCGCATTTGTGAGAAGCTCTCTTCTTGCTCCTGTGGGGGAATGATCTGATGGTGTTGCAGATTGCAGCCGAATTGCTGCAGAAATTTTCCTCAAATTTCTGCCCAAAAATCTGACCTTTTTTGCACTGAGCTCTCTCGTGTAGGGAAGGAAGCTCGCATCAAAGATTTCTAACTTGTTGGTAGCATCATGTTGATCTTACCGCAAGTTCATGCACAAATTCAGCGAAAAAAGGTTCTATTTTGCTGAAAGCAGTTCATCAGAAAAGGAAGCAAACGAAAATTTCTGTCAAAATCTCTGCCTTTTCTCCTTACACTTGAATTTCTGCCAGACTTGCTGAAAGAAGTTCAGCAAAAAGTCTCATTTTTAGATCCATTTTTCTTATGTTTTCATGAAGACCTTCTGCCGTTTATTAACATAGGGAAGGTTGAAGTCTTCGCCACCTTTTATTTCTAACCCAAACTCATCTCTCTTCACACCATATGCTTCGAATTCTATGCATTCTATTATTCTTTTCTCATCCCCTCCCTCCTGATGGTGTTTTCTCTGCAGTCCTTCCTATGAGTAAAAGAAAATTCACCAATTTCCAATTTCTTTTCATTTTAGGTACCGAAATCTCCTGAGAAAACCTCGGACAAGCTAGGAAAATGTTGAGCCTTAGCCTGAAAAGCTTCATCTGTAAGCTATAACACATTTCCAGCATGAAAAAGAATCCTCTCTCAGCTTTGTTGTTTTCTGCTGAACCAACCAGCAGAGCTTGTTTTCCTTTTTGTAATTATTTTTAGAGAATTATTTTTGGTACAATCATTATAGAAAACACAGAGGGAGATAGCATCTAACACAATATCAACCTACTGAGCTCCTCCTTTCTTTGAGATCTAAGCTGTTACCTGGCCATGCACTTGCCAACTCAACATTCGAACTTGATAAAGCTGAGTATTATTCTCTCTTGTTTTCATTTTTCTAAATCCTCTTGTTTCCAACTTGTAAGTATTTTTCTTGGGTCTCTCCCTTTCTTGGATCTCCCTTAGGAATCTGCTTATTTTTGTGTGGCTCATGATGGTAAGTTTGCGTTGAAAGTACAATTAAAATTTATCATAATGTTAAATATGTTAATCCTCTTTTGCATTGAAAGTGAAAATTTTCTCTTTAAAATTCTCAAGATTTTAGTTATTTTAGTTTGTGTTTTATTCTGGAAATAGATTGATGTCGATGCGATCTTTTGTGGCCTAGTGATCTCAGTCTCAACACAACATGCACTCATCTAGTGCACTGATTTCTGGTTGCTGTCTTGTTGACTTGCTGTGGTTGTGTTGCAGTTTGGCTCTTTGTAGCTTGAAGGAATCACCATAAGAGATGTCTCAACGCACCTTGACCCGTGCTCACAGTGTTCGGGAGCGCATTGGCGATTCTCTTTCTTCCCATCCAAACGAACTGGTGGCTCTATTCTCGAGGTTTGCAAATATCTCACATGTACTGTTTAGCCTTTGTGAGAAATGTTGAGCCTTCCTTATGGATGTTGTAGTTGTGCATGGTTGCTTAGATTGCCTGAAAGAATCCAACTGATCGGTTGGATATCGGTTCCCATGACTTTTAGCATGATATGTTCTTCTTCCGAATTACCAACAGATCACCCACCTATCATTTCTCACCCTGTTGACTATTACCCTTTTAAATTTATCTAGCACTTTTGTGATTACATGATCCATGGTGGCCGATCATTGCAGCACTTGTGATTTGGTCATAATATGACTATTTGCAGAAGTCATACCTGTTTATGCTTCTTCATCTGGCAGGTTTGTTCATCAGGGAAAGGGTATGCTGCAACCTCATCAGTTGTTGGCTGAATACGGAGCTGTGTTTTCTGAAGCAGATAGGGAAAAGCTCAAGGATGGGGCCTTTGAGGATGTAATACGAGCGGCGCAGGTATAAATTGAGCGATCACATTTTCTCGCTATCAAATTTTAGAATTTTATGTCCTCGTAATGTCATATTGCGTCTGATGCAGGAAGCCATAGTTATTCCTCCATGGGTTGCTTTAGCCATTCGTCCGAGGCCTGGAGTCTGGGAATATGTCCGGGTCAATATCAGTGAGCTTGCTGTGGAAGAATTGACGGTACCTGAGTACCTGCAATTCAAGGAAGAACTTGCTGATGGAAGGTAGGTGGTAGGATATCAGGAGATGGTTATCCTTTTCTTTTTTTTCTTCTTCTTTAGAGTGTGGTCAGTAGAGTCTTATTTACTTTACATGGAACAGCAATTTGATCTTCTGTTACCTTTCTTGCCTTCTTTCAGTTTGCAAAATGGCAACTTTGTGCTGGAGTTGGATTTTGAGCCCTTCAATGCTTCCTTTCCTCGTCCCTCACTATCGAAATCCATTGGAAATGGGGTGCAGTTTCTGAACCGTCATCTTTCTTCGAAGTTGTTCCAAGACAAAGAAAGCTTGTACCCCTTGCTTAATTTTCTCAGGAAGCATAACTACAAGGGCATGGTATTTGTTTCTTCTCTAGATTTATAATGCATATATGGTTATGTCATGCTTGTTGATGTTGAGTAATTATGTGTCGTACTGTTCGTGAAGTTCTACCCAAGAATTTATAATATCATAGAGTTCAGGATCTTAAATCCAGGAAAACCTATTCAAGCATCTTAATAAAGATTATAAACTTCAGACTCTAGTTGTAGTTGAGGGAAAGAAAGACATGCAATCCACTGATGGTATTTGACTACTGAAAATTTAGTTTTCTTGAGATGACTGGCAAGTGTTGTTATAAGTCCGATACTCATTTCTGCTATATCAAATGGCTTAATCGTTCAAATTTATAGGCATAGATAGTTAACTTTACTGGAGTCTGCAAATTTATGTATTTTGTTGTTGTGTTTGCAGTCTATGATGCTGAATGATAGAATACAAAGCCTCAGTGCCCTCCGAGCTGCACTGAGGAAGGCCGAGCAACATTTATTGAGTATCCCATCGAAAACACCGTACTCAGAATTCAACCACAGGTAATCGATTATGTTTCTTTTTTTTGTTCATATTTCCCTGGCCATTTATAAACTGAAATATATAGTTCTATTTTCCATGCAAAGGAGGGAACTTTGGATGTCGTTTGTGATCAGAAAAGTTCTTTTTTGGCTGGCTTTAGATTTCAAGAACTTGGCTTGGAAAAGGGCTGGGGCGACACAGCTCGGCGTGTATATGAGAACATCCATCTACTGCTAGATCTTCTTGAGGCCCCTGATCCAACCACCTTGGAAAATTTCCTTGGAACAATTCCTATGATGTTCAACGTCGTGATCCTTTCTCCACATGGCTACTTTGCCCAGGCTAATGTCCTGGGTTATCCTGACACCGGTGGTCAGGTATGATTTCTTCCATACTGCCGTTGACTTTGATCAAATTGAAATCATCTCTCACAAGACTCCTCCTTTGCAGGTTGTTTACATCTTAGATCAAGTCCGTGCCCTAGAAGATGAGATGCTTTTGAGGATCAAGCGTCAAGGGCTACATATCACACCTCGAATTCTTATTGTGAGATTGGAATTCGGCAAATTCTTATGTCATGGATTCTCTCCAGACCTTAGCAATAATATAGGGTAACATAGCCGGCCTGAGCTTATGTTACTGTGGTGATGCAGGTTACCAGATTGCTTCCTGATGCAGTGGGCACTACTTGCGGGCAGAGACTTGAGAAAGTCCTTGGAACTGAGCACACTCATATTCTTCGAGTTCCATTTAGAACGGAGAATGGAATTGTCCGCAAATGGATCTCCCGTTTTGAAGTATGGCCTTTCCTCGAGACCTATACTGAGGTACACACCTCAATAACATCTTAATATCATGTTTACTTGATCTGCTCTGTTAAACTTGTGCTAGAAAGTTCATGTCTTCTTTATGCTTGTAGGATGTTGCAAATGAGTTGGCAGCAGAACTGCAGGCCACTCCTGATCTAATCATCGGAAACTACAGTGATGGGAATCTCGTATCAACTTTGTTAGCACATAAATTGGGAGTAACCCAGGTTCGAATCTTTCAGTTCGTAATTGCTTTGTTGGTGCTGCTCCCTGGCACTACTGACTATAAGCTTCATGAACTGCTGATGCTCATTTTCTTTCACATACAGTGCACCATTGCGCATGCGCTGGAGAAAACAAAGTATCCTAACTCAGACATCTACTGGAAGAAGTTTGAGAATCAGTATCATTTCTCATGCCAATTCACAGCTGATTTGATTGCCATGAATCATGCTGATTTTATCATCACTAGCACATTCCAGGAGATTGCTGGAAGGTATTATTAAGACCGAACTGCTTTCCGCTCCAAAATTCTTACGTTATGTTAATCTCGGAGCACCAAAATAACAATGGTTATTTAAATGAGATTCTCTGATATCTTATATGATTTCAGCAAGGACACCGTGGGGCAGTATGAGTCTCACACTGCCTTTGCTCTTCCTGGACTCTACCGGGTTGTTCATGGAATTGATGTCTTCGACCCGAAGTTCAACATCGTCTCTCCTGGGGCTGATACGACTATTTACTTCCCATACACCGAGAAGCAAAAGAGACTCACTTCCCTGCACCCAGAGATCGAGGAGCTGCTATTCAATCCTAAAGATAACACCGAGCACAAGTAAGCACCCATTGTTTCTACTGCATTTACCACTTGTCTTGCTTGGCGCGGTGACTGATTCGAGTCTCTTGCAGGGGTGTGCTGAAAGACATCAAGAAACCCATCATATTCTCCATGGCGAGACTGGACCGTGTGAAGAACCTAACAGGCCTGGTCGAGTTCTATGGCAAGAATGATCGCTTGAAGGAGCTGGTGAACCTTGTGGTGGTTGGCGGCGACCACGGGAAAGAATCGAAGGATCGTGAAGAACAAGCAGAGTTTAAGAAGATGTACAGTCTCATTGAAAAGTACAATTTGCATGGGCATATTCGTTGGATCTCTGCCCAAATGAATCGGGTTCGCAATGGCGAGCTCTACAGATACATTGCCGACACAAGAGGAGCTTTCATTCAAGTACTTCTCTTCTTTGTGGAAGAATGGCATGCTATGAACACTCGGTAGCCGAATTACCTTCTGAATTGAAGTGTTACTAACCTACTTTTTCTACTTTCGTTTCCTCAGCCGGCCTTCTACGAAGCATTTGGACTCACTGTTATCGAGTCCATGACGTGTGGCCTGCCAACATTTGCAACCGTTCACGGAGGACCCGGTGAAATTATCGTAGATGGGGTTTCCGGCTTCCACATCGATCCTTACCAGGGTGACAAAGCTGCTAATATCATCTTAAATTTCTTTGGGAAGTGCAAGGAAGACCCAACCTACTGGGACAAGATTTCCCGAGGAGGGCTGCAGAGGATCGAAGAGAAGTAAGATGTCCTCCTATCAGTGATGCTTTCTTATCATCAATGAATGCCAAAATCAAGGATTTGTAAATGGTTCTCTAACTTGCACTCTAAATTCAAATAAATCAGGTATACCTGGAAGCTCTACTCTGAGAGGCTGATGACACTGTCGGGAGTTTATGGCTTCTGGAAGTATGTGTCCAACCTGGATAGGCGTGAGACTCGCCGTTACCTTGAGATGTTCTATGCCCTCAAATATCGCAATTTGGTAAAAAGCTATGCACCACCTAGATCAGTTTATTTACTCGAGTTGCTCATCATATTCCCATTCGGCTAATGCTTGTATCGGCTCGATCTTTATTTTCAGGCCAAGTCTGTACCCCTGGCAGCTGATGGAGAAAGCTGCATTTAATGGTGCTTCGTAGTTCCGAGCGAGAAGCATCACTGGCAAGTTTATCTGTTTGTTCGCATGTCCGAGATCTAGAAGGAGGCTTCCTTCGTGAGTTTTTGTCTTAATTGAACCGAGAGCTACTCGTCGACAAAACTAAAAAGAGAAAAATAAATCGTCTTTGATGTTAACAGACTGTCTGTGTAAGGCTGAAATGCCATATTACGCCGCAATAAAAGTAGCTCCCTTTCCGTCGCAAACGCATCGAAAGCATTTTGTGGGGTACTATGTCCTTGTTTCAGCAATCCGCAGACTTGCGAGGATCAATCGCAGCAAAAGCAAAATGGCAGCAGTCAAGAATTTAGAGCCCTTACAGCAAGACCACATGAACGAGGTCTTCGGTAACCCTTATTCAGTTTGAGTGAGGTATGCTTTCTGGCCATCACATTTATCATCAGAGAGAGCAGGTCGGATCTGACAAAGCCATTTACCGGCAGGTTGATCTCGGAAGTCTGTTGTCGCAGTAAACACAGATGTCACCATGAACAGGCTGTTGTTTGTGCATGAACGGTGCACATCAACCATTGATATGAAAAGCTGATGCAGACAAGCTAACCTATGCAGCGAAAACAGAGTTAGGATGGATCCACCTCAATTCTGGTGTGTTTGCTAGTGTTGTCTTGGTTGTTCATGATCAAAATGGTTGGACCCAGCAGAGGTACATAGAGTCAAGATGAGCAGGCAGTGCTGTGTGAGAGAGAGAATTGGACGGCCAGAACCGAATGCATAATTGAAGAAGCTAAGCAACAGTCCAAGAGCAACTCTGGAGATCACCATCAGAGGTTGGCTACACCTTTGCAGTTGCATCAAGAAAATGTTTGGAGCAAGAAAAAGCTGAAATGAAAGGTGGATCCACTTCCATGGCTGAAGCTTAAAGCTCTATGCCGAATGAGCCTATCGGATGGGACATCGGGTCGAAGGATTATGAGATCTGATGCGGAAACAATGATCAAAATGTGACTGAACAAGATCCATGATTTGCTAATAAACATAGTGTGGGTTTGATACCATCTGCTCATTGAACAGATGTACAGATCTGGTGGATATATCATTAAGCCATCATCTAATCCTATCCCCTACCTTGGAAGTGCTGATGGCACTGACTTAATTGCTTACTGCTAAACCTATCTTCTTCTTCTCCATGTTTGGTTTCTGTCAATGGTGGGCAGATATCATGAGACAAAACTTTGGAGTTCTCTCACCTTTACCTACTGCACAGTACTCCAGAGGGAAAGAACAAGATGTCATGGACTACAACAGGTCACACTTCTGAAGCATTTATCTCTGGCTGGTGGAGACGAAGATGTTGGAACATCACATGTTAGGCAGTGCCCTTCCTGTGGAGTAGCATGCAAAGCTGCAGAGGTTGCTTCTGCCACTGAATCAAGCAATGGAAGCTCTTGAAACCTTGAACACCCAACCAAAAACCTTCTTCCTTGTCATCTGCATCCATTTTTGTGAGAGAAGGCTTTTCAGCAACACTCACTGCATTTGGTGGGTAGTCCTCCTCATGTCACAAGCGGTGGGATCAGCATAATTTAAATAAATAGTCAGCATGATGGCCACCCTAACATAATTGTGACAATGGACCAAGGAAAATATTATGCTCATATTACCAAAAAAAAAAAATTCATCCAGCCGACTACAAAAAAAACACTATTTTACTATCCAACCTTGATCTTCGTATGGATCGACTTCTTGATAAACATTTAATTATCTCGGATTTTTTTTGTCCACACAATCTTCAATTGAAGAAGGAAAAAAGAAGAAGCTCCATTAGAGGGAGAATAAATCGTAGATGAACAGATGATGTTTAGTATCTTCTAATTGATGGTTCCCTGAATTGTTATCTTTCAAGGCCTCACGCTCTGCAAATTCCAAAAAGATACGCCGGACTTCCTTTCACGGTCTATGCTTCAGCCACGTCCACTTCCACTCGACATGGTCGGCTGTACTGCCGGAGTGCGTGGTCGCCGCCGCTTCGGAGTCGCACGGCCAAGAACCCGTCGCCCTCTGTTCTGCAGCTCGAGAACAAGAGGTGGACCTCCCTGTCTCTGCATTCACTATGGGCAGATTCCGGGAGAGGAATGTGGTAGCAGCAGTAATCGCTTCCGGAAAACTTCTATTACCTCTAACTCAATCATAGTTAGATTTGGATGGAGGCTAAATCGAGAGTACGATGATGTTCTTTCTGGCTGAGTTGAAGCATGGTAAAAAAAATACTTCCAAGTCTTCGTCTTCGTCACTCATGATATCTAATATTAGATTGGTTTTGATATCATTTAACATGATCTACTCAATAGATTCATTAGGAATCCGAACCATATGTCCAGAACATGTAGTCCGAATTCGAGTGACCGTATGATTAGAATCTGAGTGAAGAAATAGTTGACCTGTTCCCTCTTCAAAGAAAAAGGATGGAGAGAATAAGATACTGGAAGCCACCCATTAGAACATGTCGGTCAACATATCTACCACTCCCAGAACCATCAATTTGGATAAGATCAACGGGATTGGTCAGTTGGCATATCAGCATAGATGTCTTCGGAGATTAGCTGAATCATGAAATTAGTAGCAATATCTGTGGATGATGATCCATCGTTTCCATCAACGCCACAAGATCACGAGTGATCTTTGCCAAAAAGAGAACTCAGAATCCAATGTTCCGACATGGATTGACTTGGATTTACACAAGAAGAAGCAAAAGTGCAGAAGCTTGCAACCCCTGAATGCCTGGAGGCACTGTACAGATGCAATGGAAATGTAGATGCTGAGGAGCTCCGTCTGTTTCGGTGGAAGAACGATGCTCTCTGCATCATGCATGCAGCCTTTCATCAATCGGGAAGACGTCCCTGCTCGGCGTCGCATCCTCGACTGCAGCAGGAGGCGGCGCCCGTCCTGCTTCCACGAATCAGCAGCCTTCGCAACGACCTCAACGTCGCTGCCGGCGAATTCAGGGTTTGGAATCCGTCCGCTGCTGTTCTAGGTGTCTCAGACACCGACACGGCCGGAGGTGGAGGATCGGAGAGGCTCGAGCTCCCGCCAGCTTGATCCTCCGTCTCCGGCGGCGGTTCCTCCGAGTGGAAGCGGCCAGGAACCGATTCGGCGGCGGAACCAGCCTCCTGGGGCTTCTCGTGCACCACGGGGCCCCGGCAGAGAGGACAGGTGGAGTGGGAGGATAACCACGCGTCGATGCACTCGATGTGGAAGGCGTGGCCGCACGTAGGCAGCAGCCTCGCGGCCTCGCCCCGCGACAGCTCGCAGATGCAGACCGCGCACTCCAGGCCCTCCTTGCAGTCCCCGGCGCGGACCACCACCGAAGGGAGAGCCGCCACGGCGGCGGCGTCCAGGCCGCTTCCCTGCTGGGCGGCCGCTGGCTCGGCCAAGCGACCGCGGCCGCGGATGCTGACCGGGATGGCGCCCCAGTAGCGCTTGGCGCGGAGGTACAGGAAGAAGACGAGGACGAAGAGCGCGGTGGAGGCGATGACTCCCGCGACCATGACCACGGTGGTCGCCGACACGGACGGCCTGTGGACGCCGGTCATCGACCGCTCTATTCCGGACATCGGACTCCGAATCTACAACACCAAGCTGTCGCCGATGATCCCTTTGTGAAGAATCTCGGAGTAAGCTCGACGACGGACGAAATGGCAAGAAGATACCTGCGTTCACAGAGGAGATGAACACTGGGAGCATGTGATGCGAGCAGTGGAAGACTTGTATACGGACGGATTGCAAGGCCAAAGAAAGCTCAAACTTTTGCTTCAGCTTTAGCTTTTTGCTGCTGCCGCACCATTTCATGCTCTCTGCTGCTGCTTTCTGAGCGATGGTGGGTGTGCGGAGAGATCTATTGGCGGACTTGTCGTTATATTGTTCGGTACAAGTCCGTAGTGGGTTGCGGAAGTACAACTCTGGCCTTTGCAGCGGCAACAATGGTTTGTCGACGAATCTGCCCATGTCACAACGCACAAATCACAAAACGGTCAACACGCTACCTACCAAATTGTTGTGCCGAGTATATCGAATGGGAATCCATCGCAGATCGAATCTGACCTAGAAAAAGTAAGCAGATTCTTGAGATGGAAGACACTGAACACAGACAGGAGATGACGCGAACTAGCGACTTTGAAGACGACTACTTCCAAGCAGATACTGCTCAGTTTACTTTGCTAGTTGCAGAGGAGAGAAGCAAGACCGATGGAGATGCCAGATTAAGGATCAAGCAGGCATTTTGAGTAGATATGTCACTTCCTAGAATGCCTACTTTATAGCAATTTTGAGCAGAACAATGAGAATTCTATGAAGGCATTTCCCAGAAAGTTCAGGTTTTGAGCAATGGCGGAGTTTGCTTACGCGGACACGTTGGCCGTGGTCGCTCCGAACGCCGGGTAAGCAGATCCCGAGGCAGAATTGGCAGCGGCCGTCCCGAGAACTGCACGGCACAAAGTCAATTCCTCTAATGTTCTTCGTGTAGGCAAAACATCGAACGACTCGAGGGCGTAACATAAAGAGAGAGGATACAAACGAGCCTTCGCTTCTTCTGGAACAGCCTTCGCTTCTGCTTCTGCCGCTGCCCGCTCTCCGAGCTCTGAGACGGAGAGTACGACGGCGGGTTCGTCGCCATCCGCCTCTCGTCCCTCGTCTCGCTGAGACCTTCGCTTCGTCTTGGCAGCGACCGGGAAGAAGTGGGCTGCTGCTGCATGAAGACGACAACTTGGAAACGGGAGTTATTTTATGCATTTAGGTATTTAAGAAACCATTTACATGCTTTTTTAAACTAAAATAAAAGTTTTATCAATATTATTATTCGTGGTTGAAAAATGATGTGCTTTTGAGACATCCGAATTAGTTATTATTGTTATAAAATGATAAGTCTCAAAGTTCATTTATGAGTATAATTTACGGCATTTAACGTAATAAAAACTTTTTCTATTTTTTTAAATAGTTAAAAGTTGACAAATTGAGTATTTTAGATTGATGAGTATATATATGTCCATAAGTTTAATTATATTAGTATTTTTTTAAATTTAATTTAACATATACATATATATATATATATATATATATATATGTGTGTGTTGAAAATATGAATCGTTACAAACTTATTATATGTTTTGTAGCTCAAATAAATTATATTAATATATATATTTAAAAATTTAAATTTAACATATATATATATGTGTGTGTGCGTATTCAAAAAATGAATCGCTATAGGAACTTATTATGACAAATTATTATTTATGGTTAAAAAGTGATTAAATTATGTGTTTTATCGGATGTTTATGGCATGATTTTTTTTTGGTCTCCCAATAGTTAAATAATTTTTTATATGCATCTTATTATATATATAAGTTTGGGCGATTTCGTAGTAAATAACATCCTTATTTTCAAAATACATTAAAAAAAACCTCATTTTCATCGAAACCGATTTAAATCGAATAAGTTAGATCGATTCAATGTTAAATCGAATCGATTACCATGTTTTTAAGTAGACTTACAATATTTTTAGTATAAGAGAATTGATTAAATTACATGAATAATAATGGTAATTTGAATCCTTTGAAAACTTATCATGATGATAAGAATTTAAAAGAAAATTTAGGTATTTTGTATGATTTATGTATTTTTATAAATCAAAATAAAATCATTTTTTATAAAAAAAATATATAAATGAGATAAGATTTAAAAATAAATCATTTAACGACTTAAAATAAAACTATTACTGTTCATACCATAATGATAAATATAATATTGCAATGAAAGAAATGTAAAGCCTCTTTTATGGAAGTCAATAAAAACAAAAAAGGGGGTATTAGTGGAAGACTCACTCACTATGCGTCTCTCTCCCACTCCAAAACTGTCTTTTTTAATCCTTTTTCTTCTTCTGTTCCTCCCACTTCGAAGCCCGCTTTCTTATCTCTCTTCGCGACTACTAAAAGATTAGGGTTTGTTTTTGGGTTCCCCTTCGACTCCGCCTCCTGTTCGGCCCTGGTTTTGTGGTTTCCATCGCGCGCACTCTCTTGTCGCTCAGTTTTGTCCTCCGATAACCCTGGAAGTTTTCCCCCTTTGGTACGGAAAAGAAATCGATTTGTTGAGGGTTTGTTTTGGCTTCTATGGATTAGTCGATGTTGGATTTCTTCATCCAACCTGGAAGTCTTGGAGATTCGAGGTAGGTCCGAGGGGTTTGTGTTGATGTTTCCGTTGGCATCTGTTTAGGTTTATTTCCTGCGCCGACAATCGCTGCTGATCGTTTTGAGTGCCTCTTTAGGTTAAAGATCGAATCTTGTTGGGGGTTATGGGTGATTCGGCTTTTCTTTTTTGTTTTCCTTTCTTGATTTTAGCATCTGCAACATGCACGCGGCGGTCTTCTTGCTTGGCTGCTAAGTTGCTGTTTTGCTTGCTTCTTTAGGGTTGGATTTAGAGCTGCAAATCATCGAGTAGATTTTAGTATCTGGAACGTGGACAGAGCTTTAGTAGGTGTGTTCTTCTTTCTTTTGGTTGCTAAGATGCAGTTTTACTTGCTTCTTCAGGATTGGAGGTACATCTGCAAGTCATTGGTGGCTTTGATTGCTACATTTCTGTGAAGCACAGTCGAGAGGGGCTATTTTTATGTGATGCACTTGATTGTGCTTGTGACAGAGTGATTGAAAGAAGAGAATTTTGATTCTCTTGGGATCTTAAAGTTAATAGCTAAGATAGGGTCGCTTTGCTGTGTGGCCGCAAGGCCACATGGATCTAGCACCACTAGTAGGGAATGGTCTGTGGGCCGCAATGAACCGTTTTGGCTGACAAACTCGAGCATCTCGCCGCCCTTGTCGACGAGATGGGATTACCGTTTCCATTCCGAAGGGCTCTCGTTTGGCTCTCAAGGAGATGGCGGAGTTGCTCGTTATGTATCATCTCGTTCGTCTAATAGTAAAAGTAGCAGGAGCTGGGGGAGGGCTGATTCTCCTGGCAATCATCAGTTTTCTGCCTCTGATGGTGCGATTTCGTATATCAGTAGCCCTTCTGATAGCTTCCAAAATCATCAATCGACACCAGCACCCACACAAGGGGCTAATGTTGAAGAGTTTGTTGGAGGTACTCTTCGATTTGGAGTATTATTGCTTTTATTTTGTGTATTTTGGTGTTTATGAGGGGATAAAATGCTTTGGGATTTGTTTATCTTGCCACTGTAAATCTTGTATGCTTGAGGTTACTCGAAATTGTAATGTATTGTAGTTCATTGCAGATGGACCATACAATTATTTGCATATCATCGAGTTTCGTAAGGAAGCTAGCTGTTGTATTGATTTAGCATCTCTATTAGTGAATTTATCTTAAGGAGAAATTTTTAGTGTTTCAAGCATAGCATGCTTGTACCATTCCGAAAGCTATCGGAGAGATTGTGCCGAATTGATGTAGGTACGTTTATGATGTATATTGCAGAGGAGAAATCTGAAAATAATAAGGAATTCATTATGTGTGTTTAATCTTCTCTGTGTAAGTTACTACTCATTCTGCTTCCAGATTCTGTCTTGGAATGCACCATCATTTGCACTAAAACTTTTTGGACATTTCGAAAAAGAATAGTATTCTAGTCATTGTCGTTGCACCAATACCTATAATGCTACATAACTAATTTATTGGTTAACTGAAATATAGTTTATCGTGAGGTGAACGCCTACAAGGGATTCTAGGTAAGGAGCGACAACTTTGTCTGATAACCCGACTCTGAAAGGGATATCTCCTATATGCCTTTCCATGATAGGTTTTATCTGTCTTGCATACTTCAAGTGCATTCCATCTGTGAACACAGTGTGACCTCCTGTTTGACTCAGTTGAACCCGTAAACCTTGCCTTCCTTTTATTTTGGTTGAATGGGTCATGGACGTCAAGATGAGACAGATTGATGGAACATACGAACCCCCCAGATGGGTCATGGACGTCAAGATGAGACAGATTGATGGAACATAAGAGGCTGAGAATGAAAAAGTAATACTATATATAGATATCTATCGAAATCTTCTTCCGCTTTATTTTCTCCACTCATTGTTCCTACTCAATCCTTAGAAATTAAAGGTTTTAGATTAAGTAGAACTAAAACTGATTATATGAGATGCAATTTTAGTAATTCTAGGAATAGACAAGAGAATATAATTAAGTTAGATGGCCTAGAAATTCTTTTAAGTAAAAATTTTAGATATCTTGAATTAATTATTCAACAAGATGGAGATATTATTCATAGAGTAAAAACATGATGATTAAAATGATAAGAGGCGTCAAGAGTCTTATGTGATCATCAGATATCTTTGAGATTAAAAAAAAAATTATATGACAGTTATGAGAGTAACAATACTTTATGGATTTGAGCGTTGGATAATTAAGAAGCAACATATGCAAAAAGCTCGTGTTGCTGAGATGAAAATGTTGAGATGGATGTGTGGAATTATTAGGAAAGATAGAAAAAAAAATATTTTTATTCATAAACAATTAGGTATCGCTTTGATAGAGAATAAGACAAGAGAAATCGTTTAAGATGGTATGAGCACGTGTTTAGGAAACCTCCGGATGTAGAAGAACTGAAATGATTAATGTTAGTGGTACGAGGAAAGATAGAGGTAGACCTAAAACACTTTAATAGAAACTATAAATAAAGATTCAAGTACTCTTAACTTAACTAGACATATGACTCTTTATAGATCTCAATGGTAACAAAGGATCAATATAGCCGACCCCAAAGAGTTGGGGCTTTCGGCTTTGTTGTTGTTGTTGTTGTTTTTCTAAAAAGGGGAGACTCAATGCATAAGACTTCTGGCAACACGAGATTTAAGGAGTGTCAACATTTTTAGCCTTATTCTCGAGCATAGAAGAAGTTTGCATGACTTCATAATCACCAAATCACAAAGGAGCAACTTTGCTGTCACACTGAGGCTTGCCATTATCGACCAGTTTCTCTTCTCCTAGGCAAGCGGTTTTCTATAAAACTAATAGCAAGTTTGATCATGCCCTCCATGGTGGAAGGATAGGATTGAACTTCTAGATTAATCCCACTGTTCTGTTTGTTGGTTGGTAGCATGGTACATGTTCTGCTCCTATAAGTTTTGTCCTTGTGCTGCAATATTTTGCAGTGAGCTGGTGGTTCTAATTAGTATCATTATAAAACATGGCCATAATCCATTCTAAATTAATAGTAACATTGACTGTGATGAACCAGGGATGCCTGCTTAAAATTAATTTAGCTCTGGGGGGGAAGTGGAGGTTGCAAGTGGGATTAGTGGAGTTTTAAAAATTGACCAATTTGTATTGGACTTGATCTGATTTGATCACCATAAAATTTAAGATGTTTTGAGATGAGATATTTTCAGTCCGCTGTGATCCTAGCCGTTTCCAGCCAATTTTATTCAACTTTTTTGCTATTGATTGATCCTAGCCATTTTATGGTGATTCCTCATCCTTGAGCTCATTTTAACAGTTTCTCGGTATACATAGTCAATTTCAGCAGAAAATGATTAAATTAGGTTTTAACCAATTTACATAGCCAGTTTCTCTGTCAGCCTGACTGGACTAAATCTGATTTTAACCAATTTTGACTCAACAGTCATTTCTTGATCCCAGATTCCAATATCGATTTTGGACTGACTCCAATATTTTGATCCTTGCAATTAGGTTTCTTCAGATTTGATGTCAAATGAAGTCTGGGAGAAAACTTGGAAACTCTTACATATTCCCCTTTATGCTAGGGCACCTGTATCCTTTAGTACTATAAAACTAATCTTAACAAGAACATGGGGACTATTTTGCTATCTTGGTTCGATATTGCCTAAAATACATCTTGTATAATTTCTTTGAAACAGCTAAAGAACATGATGAAATTTTATGGATGTACTTGAAAAGCATAAAACAAGAATTGGAACCCATGAGACTCAAGCTTCACCTATTATTGGCTCATTCTAGTCCCTAATTAGATTCATTTTCCTGGGATTTATTAGTTTGACAGTTTCATGTGCTTTATCTTGGTTGGATATTGTGCTTCCTGTTATTCAGTTGACAATTTTGTCCTTATTATATCATACAATTTGATCTGGACATGTTTTGACTGCAAAAAGTCATATGTATGCTACATATCTGGAATCTGTATATGTATCTTGAAAGTCTGTTGATGATATATCTTCAACTGAAAGCTGTTTCACTGATTACCAGATCCAGCTTCTGGACCTCTGATCTCATCATTGGTGGAGGTATTTCAACTGCAATGCGATGAGCACAAATAATATATCCTGTCTTATGCTTAGTTTCTACATTATGGACTAATTTGTGCTCTGGTGCTGCAGGGAACTCTAGGATTCTCATCTTTTAATGGTTCCATTTCTTCCCGTTCGGATGGAAGTGAATATGATCCTATATCAAAATCCCACAATTCTGCCCGCCGCAGCTTCTCAAATCATCGGTTTTTCATGTCAAAGCCCATTCATCCAGTGTCATTCCCTGACCACATTACTGGAATCGAAGAACAAAATCATACTGTTGGTTCTACAATCTCCAGTAGCAGTCTACACTCTGATCATAGGTCCACCAGACCACTGCCAGAGCTTCACTCTCTTTGGTTCTCAGAGATTGGTGCCAACCTTCCGAGGGAATCAGTGCGTTGGAGTAGCACTGGCAGTGTCGACTTCACAGGCATCTCTGAACAATTGGAACCTGAGGTGGGTTGTCCATATAATGCTGTGCCTGAGGTTTCCAAATGTGGACTTTGCGAGAGGTTATTGTCTCAAAGATCACCATGGGGTTCTCGCCGGATTGTTCGTAGCGGAGATATGCCAGTAGTTAGTGTCCTGTCATGTGGGCACGTGTACCATGCTGAATGCTTAGAGCGGGTCACACCTAAGACGTACAAACATGATCCGCCTTGCCCGCTTTGCACAAAGCCAGACAAGAATGTTCCAGACCAGTGGGCAGCTTGCCTGGCGAGAAATAGAATTCCGAGGTTAAGATCACCAAGGGGAGAAGGGCCTTCGAGTACGTGGAGCTGCACACAGGTGGGGGATTGTGTAGAAGGGGCTTTACACACGCCAAACCAGAGTAAGATGATTTTGTCGACTCGGAACCGTCTCAAGAGGCAGCTGTCGTTGAAGGGGAATTCGGCCAAGGAACGAGCAGAGAATTTGAAGAAAAGCGGGCTCCGTCCACCCAATGTTTTTCAAGGAGGAATACGAGCGGGTCAAGGAACATCTTGGTGCTCGTCGTCATCTAGCCATGGCTAACAAGATGGTGCAGCCGTGTCACAAGTAGGAACATGAAACCCATGCTTCCCCAAGTAGTCAATCCGTGAACAAGATGTGAACCGGTTCGTCTGACGGCAGTTGTGGTTTCGCTGTTAGCTGTTATTGTGACGTTTGAGTGTGCCGGGTGATTTTTTTTGTAAAAGCTTTAAATTAGGGCATGGGAATGTGCTTCCATTTTCAGGCTTTTCAGTGTTGGTGATGCCCTAAAACTTTAACATGTCATTCTGGAAGTGTATTGGCTTCAAGTCATCATAACTCATGGGGGGAGGTTTCCTGGGGCATTCCTAGTCTTGTGTCTGAAGCAAGTTTGTTACCCTTGCTTTTATCTTGTTATGTATGCCACTTGCACCTAATATAATATTCTTAGAAGCTTAGTTATCTGGATTCAAGTATGATACTTTTTTTTTCTACTACTGCTCACAACCTGAATCAGGCTTCAGATATGTTCCTCCTTGGCAGAGTTTGCTTCCTGTGATGATGATATCTTCTACAGGAGAGCAAAATAGTTACTGATGTCTGCAGGGTTTACAAACAAACCTGTTTTGTGCTGATTGCCAGGATTAAAACAATCTGATATAACATCAACACCAATAAAATTGGAAGTTTAATTGTTATGCGGATCTTAGATATGTAAAAAAAATAAACTGATCCGATTTGATTTTATATATATATATATATATTTTTTTTTTCTTTCCTTTTTTATAGTGTAATGTTGCTCTTCTTCCTTCTCATTTCAATGCTGCATGGGTCTAGTGATCAAAATTGCAAGCCTTGATTATTTGTGTTCATCTCAAATAAAATTTATTGGGAACAAAGAACTGAAAAGGAAATCATGATCACAGGAAGAGACTCGTATGATCGAAATCGAACTGGCAGACAGATATATAATGAAGTTTGACATGGCAAACAAAAGCATATAATCACCAAAATGAAACATGAAATAAAACAGAACACTAAAGAATCTGAGAGCCATTACCGAGTTATCAGGATCTGATCATGATCAAAGCCAGCCCTCTCGCGTCCTTGTGCTGTGATGAACCTGACTGTGCTGGGACGGCCTGCAATTTCATCGAGCCGAAATGGTCTAATTAAGAAATAGCTTTCAAGAGATTTGATGGTTCTTTCGATAAAAAGTTGATCTAGATGGGACATGTTCTTTCATTCGGCATAAGAAGTTAACATGAGATCGGCTTCCTGATATAGGAAGCACTGAGAATTCAGATTACTAGCGGATTCAGATAACCAGATCATCTATCTTAAACTCGAATGTAAAAATTGCTATCGGACTAGAAAATAATTTACATTTGATACATGGAGCAGAGCTTCAACAACAACAAAAGTCAAGGAAGAAGCTGATGGAAGATGATAGCAAAAAATCTAATAGGAATCGACGTACAAACATGCATGCAAAGTGCGATAACCACCCAAAAGAATAATGCCATTCATGTGATGATCTATAACTGAACAAAGATTTGATACTTCTACCAAGTGACGTAACCTTGAGGAACGACAACTATAGTACACACCCTGTGTAAGTTGGATGAACAGAGGACTCGGATGTTAAAATCACTTAGCTAGTCAACTCAACACTCGTATCGATTGGAAGTCGAAATCATCTCACCATCAAACTTGTACATGCAGTTTATCAGGAAACTGGCAAATAGAAATTTTCTTTTCCAAAAATGACAATATAATATCCCTTAAGTAACACAAAGATCATTTTTTTTTACCAATTTATTGAAATAATGATCAATATAAGGCAGTTATAAAGGAAAATCTCAGTATCAGTTATAAGAATGATCACATTTCCAAGAGATATTAGACTGATATAGAGCTATACCGATCGATACTTCAGAGCACGGGAGGGAAGCTTCAAATCCATCACTCTTTAATTATGGGCTGACCATTTCCACCAAACTTGTGGTTATTAAATGCATAATCTGAAAAATAAGGATAAAGGAACATCATTTTAAGAGACATTATAATAGATAAATGATAGCACAATCTGACAAAACTAGATGCTTTGTTCTCATAAACAAGATAATTGATATGAGTTTTAATTTCATGCCTTCTCAGAAAATTGTGAGTGTGATAAACAAGTCATCTGAAGTGATTGGAAATGCAAAATGAACCTCCATAAATATAATTATGGAATGTCACCAAGAACTACATATCAAAGTTTAATTATGGTTTAGCTTTGACAAAAAGAAGAACTACTACATCTGCTCAATTAAGGCTGAAATAGAATCCACAAACATCTGAAAGAGACCAATTTACTCAGAAATCAGTTGGCATCTCAGCATCTTTTTGTTAGAGGCATCACAATATATCCTATGATGATAAGTTTAGTCTACAAAAGTATCATGAACCAGTATTCCATTTATAAAAAATGGCAGGTGAGCGACAAGCAGATGTTGCAATTTACAAGCGAAGAAATAAGGAAATCATACATGTAAAGACAATTTAAATACCAAACAATGCTGAGCGTGTAATGTAAGTAGCTTAAATTCATCCTGCATACCATTTTCGCAGAGATGGAAGTCACCAAATCCACGATACAATTGGCTGGTCCATGACATATAGGGTGAGGATATGGTTGCAGCATTTTTATTGCAGATAAAGGAGGCAAACTTGTTCCATCATCAACAATAACAGTACCAGCTCCACTATATCTTCTAATTACAGGAATTTGATCATGAAGCATAGACTTACAGTTCAATTAGTTCTGAAGGCCTCCTGAAGTTATAATTTCATGCTGATGGTCAGTCTTATATTGATAGCTCCAAACACAATCTTTAGGTAGCCATATCATGCAAGAAGAGAGATATAAATAGTTATATGCACACCTAAAGAGATCGAAAGAACACGGAAACAACAAACAAATATGCTATGAAACACAATTTTACCCAGAGACTCCCATAAGCCATAACTATAGCAAGATGATATGTTCCTCCAAATGTAGTTGCTCTAGAATTGGCACAGCTGCCATTCTAAGAAAGTTCATGCAGGGCAGACCAGCATTTCCAGCTTGGGATAAAGTCGTTCTCAAATAATGAAGTATGGTGATACTTCCCTCTTTTTCCTCCAAATCATAAACAAGCAGCCATCGGAGGTCTCCCAAGCTGCATCAAGATTAAATTACTGCTGCCGCTCGGCATCCAAAAATTCCATCACTAATTAATTGAAAACATTTTTTAAATCTGAAGAAGAAACGGAAAGGATTGTAAGAGAATTCCGAACATAACATGTCACGAGTATCTTGCAATCTTCTTATGATCGGCATCACCAGAAGCTTATATAACTAAAATTTAGATCTTTCTCAGCGTTCCGCCAACTCGAGGCAAAACGGAGGGTCTCGCAAAGATTGAATCTTTGCCAAAACATACTGTGTGGATAGGAAAGAGCAATGACAACACAAGGGAGAAAAAGAGTTAGAACACTACATGTCTTAGGAGTCTTGCAATCATCAGATCTTGAAGCAACAAGTATCAGAAGCAAATTACCGTAGACACCGAAAGGCCGAGGAACAAACGAGGTCAGGGGTACGACGCCAAAGGAATCCGGACATCGCTTCACTCTCGAATTCATGTCTGGGTCAGGTGTCAAGCTCCAACCAGACGGTGGCGGATGACGGCGCCGCCTCCGCGAGGTCGGCGTGTCGGAGCCAGTCGCTGCTGCCGAAGCCCGCGTCTGGTATCAAGCAGAGAACCTGTGAGCATCAAGGCTAGAGTTAGGGATAGGAATGGGAGCGATCGGTGAAAGGAATCGGAGCCCGGGGAGATGGATGGCGGTGCTCATCGAGAGCAAAAGGAGCTCATCGCTGCCGCTCTCTCTTCTTTGGTTCGAAATTAGAATTTTTCTTCCTTTTTTGTTTTTACCCAATTTCTGAAAAAAAAAAATTCCGTGGTTTTGAGAAATTTATCAAACTACGAGCCTTTTTTTTTTCTTTCTTTTTGAGAATTTATCTATTTTTATATAAAATAATTAAAATATTGTTATTAAAAAAATAAATAGTTGGGTAAATCAGTTTTAAAATAAAATCGATGTAGTATTAAATCAAATTGAGTTTTATTATTAATTTGTTTTGCTAGGGTTAATAAATTATCGTAACTCAATGACCATAAAAGATTTGTATAATCGACTCCAAGCAATTAGAACATAAATGATTTAAATATATATATATTATCAGTGATTTAACATAATCCTTGTTCTTCATATGTGGAAATAATAAAGAGGGTAAGAAAGCTAATGTTCTAATTAGAGAAGAAAAAAATTTATTATTATTATTTTAATTACTTCTAAACTAGACTTCAGCCTGTATGTATTTATTACACATAAAATAAAATAAAATAAAATTGCAAGCTACAAGTCAGACAAATTTGACTCCAGAGGATAAAAACAAGCCAAGATCTGTGCAGAACACTTTAAATCCCTCGAGCTTACAATGATCATTATTAGATCATTCTTTGTTCTTCCATCTTTATCTTTTGTTTGCATGCACACCACACTGGCAGAGGAGACATCAAAAAGCATGAGTTGTTTTGTGTTTTGTATGTTCTTTGTTCCCCCCCCTTGTCATGATCCATCCATCCTCCCAAGCTTCCTTCCTCCCACTAAGTTGTCACAGTGAGGTCACCTTGGGCCATGCTTGCAGCTTTGTCCTGCCCTTGATGGAAAGTGATCTGCTCTGTGAGGTTTGAGTGCTTCAATCACAGATGAACCTTCCAATCTCTTGATGACAAAGCATTTGTCCTAATTCTAAATGAATCCTCATCAAGTCAAAAAGAAGCTGACCTCTTTTGATCAGTGACCCAAAACAGGGCACATAGTGGGGCCAAACAGGGAGGGAGACATCCTCCATCACAAATCTTTAAAGTTCATGCTGCAACCAAGCTTCAATCTTTTTGTTTATATCTATGTACATTGAAAAAGTTAAATGCAGATAAGATTTTGAACATATCATTAATGAGATTTTGAATCCTTTTTATATATATATAAAATTATTTTCTTTTATTTCAGTTGACTTCATTATTTATGAACTCTAAATAATGACATGTTGCAGCAAATCATGATTGGTTATTGCTTCTTGCATTTATCTGATCATTTTCTTCACCTGTCTTTTTTTTTTTTTTTAATGAATTACAAGTTGACATTGGGCATGGCTATTTTTCTTCATCTCACCAACAACAACCCTGTCTGACCATGATTCAGAGGTCAGAGGAGTTGACCACTGAAGCTGGTGCTTCAGTGCCTCCCAGCAATGACATTAATGCTGATGGCACTGCCCTACTAACCCACTGCTTCCTCATTTAATCTGGTGTAGAGAGTAAGACAGTGAGAGCACCCTTGCCAAGGTCAAACATGGTGACCTGAGTAAGATAGTCAACCAGTAGACAAATGGAAACCACAATCTCAAAGTGGTTGAACATTTCATTTCATTTCATGTTCTGCTGACTTTTAACTCAACCCTTTGACTCTGAATTCTTCTACCTCCACACTCTGTATCTGAACATTTCTTTTATTGTGCTTAACATAACAGGAATGAACTGTGCTCAGCAATTGGTGGATGGTTGTTTGAAGTCCAATAATCTTTACACAATAATCTTTACAGAACATTACAGCATAGAGAAAAAAAAACAAGAGAGATAAGAAAAAAAATCCTCCATTGTCATCTCCCTCCTCTCTTTTCTCCATCTTTTGGCAGAAGATAGATGCTTGGCTGACTGTGACCGGAATTCATTCAGCTCCACCCTCGATGAGGACTAATTAAGAGGAATCTTTCATGTCATCTATGCCATTGTCTTCTTCCCAACCTTTTCTCTCACCCCATTCAGCTGTGGTTGCAGCTGCTTCTTCTTGCCACCATATTAGATTTCTTAAGATCGAAAGATCTTATTACCAAAAGATCTCTTTGGCTGTCGGAAAACAAATCTATGTTGGATATCTACTAATAAGATTTACTACATGTATTATATCAGATCAAATACTAATCAAACATATTAAATTTTCAATAATTTGCTTGTGGACTATGCTCTCAGAATGATTCTTCTTTGTTAGCTTTTGTGACATCTGAGCTTTGGATCCAATTTCTATCTGGACGTTCTTGCAGCATCCAGAACATAAACTGATGCTTATCCAAATAGGTACGGAAATCCAAGGAGAATCTAAGCAAGCAGCCACTCATCATCATTCTTCTCGATCAAGTTTGCAAGAGTTATTTACGTACAAATGAACCTCTCACTAACACATCTCACCTATTTACATGTAGAATAATACCCAGCAGAACTATTCCTGCTGTTCTACCTGTGTGTGTCTATAGGAGTTTGCTTTGCGGAGGCTCTGCTGCTCTAAGAGGTCTCCCGGAAGTGCAGAGATCGAGAGAGCGCCGCCGGGTTGGCGTGCACCAGTAATGGTGTCTCTAGCACTTGATTCTTGACGTATAGCTTCGGCTGGAAGGCCTTGAGGAGCCCTCCGTTGCTGACTGCGTCGATCTTGCTGCTCTTGACGCCCACCGCCGTCCGTACGGAGCTCTTTGTGGCTTCTTCTGGGTCATCGATCCTCCTCGGCGTTTTGTGAATGCTGCTCTCGATGATGCTTGCATCCCTCGAGTGCTTGCCTGAGGCAACAGAACTGGATCCTGCTCCTCCGTAGCAATGGTTAGGGGAGGAAGGAGGTACGGAAGACGGCCACGGGATGCTCCAGCTCCAGTAGGCCGCGGCCGGGTAGAACGCAACTGGAAACGTCGAAGCACAGAGAGGCGGAGCCGGCGCCCAAAGATACGGCCAGGGAGATCCACTGAAACATGGAACTGGAGCGGTCGATCCTTCGTTCTCCTGTTGCGGCTCGTCGCCACTGTTCTTGTTGCAGCCGTTCGCCTTCTCTGCCACCGGCGCATCCGTGCCGAAGCTGAGAACCGTGCCGTTCGGCCTCGGAGAGGTGTAATGGACCACCGGTTCGTGGGCGTCGGGCCGAAGAGCTTGGAGGCGGCAGAGGGAGGAGTGCTTGCTCTTGCGGCGACCGGCTCCGACAGGGACGTTCCTCATGGTGCCCCCGGCGGTCCAGTACCGTTGGCAGTTCCGGCAGAAGTGCCGCGGCTGGTTGATGTTGTAGTTGTTGTAGTAGCAGAACTTGGTGTCGAGGCTTCTGCACCGGGGACAAGGGAGGATCTTGTCCGGCTTCTTCCCACCTTCGGCCGCCGTCTTCGTTGGGTTCTTCATCGACGACGCGTCCTCTTGATCGGCGGAAGCTGGTTTATGGATCTCGCTGGAACATGTGGCGGACTCGTTCTTGTCCTGCGACTCTGGTTCTTGTGATGTAGCAGTGGCGTCTTCCCTCTCGACATCCTGAGACTGAAGCACAAGCGATTTCTTCCCGCATCAATGGAGGATCATCGCCGAGATTCAAAAAAATCACAGCTCACAATTAAAATCAAAGACAAATCTCGAAGATTTCCATCGAAAACTAACTGATCAACAACAATCGATGCAAGTATTGCTGCCTGACACTCCGGTGTGAGAAGGAAAGGAGCAACCTTTGAGCTCAAAAATCCGATCTTTGCAGTTCTCTCGACACAAGTCAAATCATCATTTACCGCTACAAGATCACCGAGCAGGCCAGAAGAAGTACCTCCTCCTCGTCTCCGCTGCTGGTAAGCTGCAGGGGGATCGTCATGCCGAAGAGCTTGATCGCGCTTTCTCTGTTCTCTGACATCTTCTGGACTCCTCTGTTTTCGTCTCCCCTGTTCAAGTGCTCTGTCTCAGCTCGCCTCCTCCTGTTCTTTTCTCAGCCGTCGCGGGGTTTAGCAGAGGAGGAAGGGGAAGGAGGAAGAAGGCGGCCACGTGAGCAGGGAGGAGGGGATTCTGAGCCACGAGTTCCTTGGTGGCATCGGGGTGGCGTTATTTGATTCTCCTCTTCACCTTCTCTTCCAATCTCACCATTGCTTTTGCCACCATCACTGCACAAAAATTAGCTGCTTGTGCTCAGTGTTTGACCATTTCATAGTGCTGTGGTGGCCAATTAAGTCATATTGGCTCAATGAAAAGGCTCTCTCTCTCTCTCTCTCTCTCTCTCTCTCTCTCTCTCTCATCTCTATTAGATTGCCTCACAATATATCCTTTTCTTTAGAAAAATTACACACACACACATATATATATATATTTCTTTGTCTCTCTAAATTTAAGATAAGCATGTGAATATATTTATCATATAAGTTCAAAAGCCTATAGATATATCTCTATCATATATATCCAGTATAATGATATTGAAAACATATTAAAGAAAGTTTTAAGTATTAAAATTCATTGTGTTTTCAAATTCAAAGATAAACCATGGTTAGGTAGTAGTCAATTTGAATTTATTGGGTGGATATGAATGGGAGGAACATGCATAATATACTTAAACACATAGATATATATATATATATATATATATATGTAAAATATAAATTTTTGGAGGATTATGCAATGTACTATTTCTAAATTTTAAAATGATAGATATGTAAAAAATCTTTTTTTTTTCTTTTGCTCACAAACTTTTGCTTTCATGCACCCAAATTTGACCATTCACAGACTCTTTTTTTTTGGTAGTCAGTGAAATAATTTCCAAATTTCTAGTTTCTCTTCTAAAGATTCCTTACTTTTTTTTTTTTTTTTTTGGCTAGTGGGTACTTTCTAAAAGTAAAGCTGGCACATTTATGTATGTTTAATATTATGATCTTTTGTGCTCATTTATACTATTGAAATGATGACTTGACAGAATTAAAGAACATGCCCTCCTATCTCAAATTCTATTGAAAGAATTATTTATCTTTCTTTTCAGAAAGGATTATTAATTTCTCATGAAATAGTTTCAAAGCTTATGCTTCTTTCAAAAAGGTCTCAAGTACCTCTTTTTTCCTTGTGAGTGGATATCAATGCTGGCATATTTATGTAGAATAATTGAAGCTTATCATCTTTTCTAAATACAAGGATGATATGAACTTTTATCTCTTAAAAAATAATCTTATTTTTAAAAATATATTTTAATAGTACAATTGATATTTTAGTACCCTAGTGAATTGAGCTTATTCAACCTATTTAAGTGACAATATGTTTCTACTATGATGTTGAATATTTATTGCTCTTCTATCTTTTTTAGGAAGCTTCTGGCCTTTGCTCTAAAAGAAAAAGGTGCAACAATCTTTTATACCATGTTATCTTAAGGAGCATTTGAATTTTTATTTATAATATTCATAGTTTTTTTCAACTAACTATAATATTTACATCAAGTGAAACTTTTTATCTTTTTATCTTTAATATGATGGATTTAGATCATGATATGTAATTTTGAATGATACAAATATTTTGATTGATATCAAGATGTACCGATCGATACCGAGGTGTATCGATCGGTACTGAAACGTATCGATCATTGTTCTAGATTTCGATCGTTATCAAAATATATCGATCGGTATAACCTAATGTAATACCATCGATATATCCTAACATAATATAATACCATCGATATATCCTAACATACCAATGATACATATCAATACGTACCTACCGTGCTGAGTAAATCTCGAAACTTCGATATTTAGATTTTTATTTTTAACCAAGTCCAAGCAAATAAAATTGAAGGCGCTATGTTGAATGAGACAAATGAATAGTTTCCACGATCACCACCTCCCCAATGACGATCTATGTACACTGATTCCATCTTCTTGTTCTTGATCTCATTGTTCATTGATTCCTTCGTCCCTTCTTCCAAATGCTACCGTAATGATCAGCTCCCACGACCTCTCCCTTCCGGCGTCGCCTATCGTCTTTGGCTCTCCCTCCTCCGCCGGCATTTGGTACCTGCACACCGGGCAGGATCCGTGCATCCCCAGCCACTTCTCGATGCACCCGCCGTGGAACCGATGCCTGCACGGCATCTCCCTCACCGACGGCGGAACCGCGCCCTCCAGCCCGTCGAGGCACACGGGGCACTCCTCGCCCGCGTCCTCCTCGCCTGGCTCCACCGTCCTCAGCGCCTCGATCGAGGCCTTGGAGGCCGGCGGGGGGCCTCCGCCGCCGGCCGCCAGCCCGGGGGCGATCAGCTCGGAGAGCAGCGCCGGGTCGCCCTGGAGGATGACCACCCCACGGGTAAGCGGGTTGAGCATGACGACCCGCTCCAGCCCCGGCGCTGCCCCCTCCGCGGCGGGCGCGCCAACCGCAGCGAAGACGACGGGGAAGAAGCCGATCTCCCGCCGCTCGCCGCCACCGGCCCTCCGCAGGAGCTCCTCGAAGCGCGCAAGTACGCTCTCCGCATCCGCCTCCGCCGCCATCGATCGAGATCGCCGAGACGGAGAACAACTGGGGAGCTCCCGCTAACCGACACGAAATGGGGAGAGGAAACAAGGGGGTATTTGATACGGTGGGCTGGCGGAAGTCCGTGGAAAGATCTGGAACCTTTACCCGCGTGGAATACCGGGTTGTGTATGAGAGAGGCGGCGACCACAGGACGACGAGGGGCCCCGCAGTCGCCACGCGGGGCCGACGTAGACGGCCGGTTCAGAACGCGGCACGTCACGCGGAAGCGTCGGGTAATCTTTCGTAGTTTGCGTGTTGGCGTCGGCACCGATATTTTTCTAATTATTCGTCGGCGGGCCGCTGCATGTTGCTGTAAAATATGCAGTAGAAATATATATTTTTGCTAAATCATGTTCTTTGGTTTCGACTCAATCATAAAAAATTGATCAATTCTGATTCTAATTTTGATCAGTTCAATTTTGATTCGATCATGTAAATAATAGATCCCATGAAAGTCCATCCCTACGTGCAAAAATGTTGTATTTGTGCTTTCGGTTCTTCGTTTCCTGATGTCGATCCCGTCTGTGTTTGTGCTTTCGAGATGATTCTTCCGGAAACCACAGGCGATTGGGCCCATGGAATCGTCGGCACCGCCGCTGTTTGACACCTTCGACGTCTTCTCCGGAAAACAGTGGTAAGTGCCGATGCGTCTTTGGGCGGTCTCCTTCTTCTTGAGCGATTTGGCTTCTGTTTCTTTTTGTTAGGCGTTGAATTAGGGAAAAAAGTTTGCTTTTTTCCTTTCCAAGAAAAAGGAAGATTGCTTTTGGATGGTTCTTGAGCACCGATAGGCGAAAAAGTAGTGTTTTTCTTGTTCCGGCAGACATTTTGTTTCATTTCTCGAACGAATCGAATTGGAGTTGTTTAGTCATTGGATTGACTCCAAAAGAAGTGTCCCGCATTGTGATTGTTCTCTTTTCGAATTGCTTGGAGTCGAGCAAAGAGAACAATCACAATGCGGGACACTTCTTTTGGAATCAATCCAATGCCTAAACAACTTGGCAGATCATTTTTCCTTTGAAACACACTTTCTGGGCAGATTTGTATATTTTGATTGATCCGTTTTGGTATTGTAGTTCATAGTATGCTTAATCCTCATAATGTGCTTTTTATTCAAGAAACCGATAATTCCTGTATCAAACCGAGAATCATTTTGGATTCTATAGCGTATTTGGTCGTAGATTTTCTATAATTTTTTGCGGAATCAAATGTTTGATTATAATGTGCTATGCAAATTGACTATAACAGTTATCAAGAAAAGAAAAGAGAAAGGAAGTGATTTGATTTGAATTTTATCATCATTTTTGGGTTTCCATAGTATTCTAAATCTTAAATCCAACCAGGAATGCATCTGTCTATCCTTGTCTGAAAGAAATCTTAGAAGCTCTCATTATATCTGCAAGGATAAGTGGAACCTCAAATGCATCATTTTATGTTGACAGTTGCAATGTGGTTGAGTACCTGCTAAATTGATAAATATGTCTGCCTTTTCACCTCCAATGTTTTGAGAAATGGAAATAGAGTTCTCTCATTTTTAGAGAGAGAGAGAGAGAGCATGAGCTACAAAACTTCAACAGTATGTCACTTCCTCAGTAAGTCATCAAAGGAAAACAAGATGAACAAAAATCTATACTAAACTGAACATTTACACTGCTATTTGGTCGGTGTAACTGTTTTGTGTTACTTTTAAGACAACACAAATGTTCCTTCTGCCTGATACATTTTTCAGTCATTAGTGCAGCTGTCTAGTATGGAATCGGTTAATTTCTCCTCCTCCAGGGTGGTGCTTGACCGTCCCTCTTATTTATAAAGGATAGTACATGGATCATTAGTGACACAAAAGAATCTGTGGAGAGAGGTTGAATTGGTGGACAACTGTGATGCCCAAGCTGTGTTCAGCTACTTTGTTGTGTAGTATAAGTACCAACAAAACCAGAGCCCATTGTGAGGAAGGACAGAGATAGAGGGAAGATGAATATGAAATATAGGTTTGTTCTGAAGATGCAATTTTGACATGCAGATATCAAGAGGAGAACTCCCATCCCCAGTTCTAAGAAATGAAACCTGTCAGCAAAAAGAATAAGGGGTGGGTTAAACATCCCTGAAAGGGATTTAGACCAAGTTTTTGGCAGATAATTGTCATCAGAATTACCTTTTCCAGAACTTGTTTGGACATTTCTTAGCAGCTGTTGAAGTTTGTATGGTCTTTGATGCATTCCCTGCTTTCTCTGTGACAACCCATTCATTTACTCTCCCTGCATCAAGCAGACCAATGAAGACGGCTTTGCATCGATGCAAGGACATGACGCTTTCGAAGAATATCCAGATGATAATTAGATGTAAAGACCTGTCAAAATGATGAGAAATAAAAAATGTGAAAAGAGAATGATTTGATCAAGATTCACATCATGTTTTCAAGTGCAAAAGAAATGCCATAGGAAAAGTGTCAGACCTTGGGGTTCCAATTGAATTGAGAAGGGTAATGACTACTGGGACATAGAACACCCCCCATATTGGAATCACAACTTCAGGGAAAAATGAAGATGCTGGAATGATGATGCAGTAGAAGAAGAAAGTCACATTGTGGGATAAAATCCTTCTTGCCAAGAAGAAGTTGTAGAGCAAAAAGAATTTCTTCACAAAAGGCACTTTCTGTAGAGAAAGAGAAACCAAACAAAATGAGACACAAACCTTTAGGCATCACTGAGAATCTGGCAACAACTTTTCGTTATGTGATTTCTGTTCTTAATCAAGCTATGCATACTTGCACAGTATGACACTCACTCATAACTCCATAATCAGTGGATTGAAGTGAACAACTAAGGATAAGAGCTAACCTTGGCCATTATTATCTCTATTGTCATTTTCTTGAATAAATTTGCAGGTCCGCAAGCCCAACGATGTTGCTGATAACGGTAGGCTTTATAACTGCTTGGTAATTCACTTTTAACCTAGAAAACCAATGTCAAAATCAAGTACATTATTAACAATTTGATGTCATTGACAGATTAATTTTCTGAAGAAAAATATATAGTGTGCAAGACACTGTAAAATCTCGTCGTTCTTGCATTTGCAACTTCTGAAGATAAAAGTTATCTGAATTCTTTTCTTTTTTCGCTTTTCTTTTGTGCATTTTCTGCTTCTCAAATATTTATTATAATGGAGTATCTGCATCATGCCATATCCATTTCCATGCTTCAGAGTGGATAGATTTTGTCACAGAGAAAGGAGTTTGTTGCCTTGTTCTTTTAGGTTTTGCACAATTCTGTCTCTTGTTATACATGCATCACCTTCGAATTGCTAGTTTAGCTAGAGGTTGACGAGTAAACACAAACCTTAAGGTCTCCAATATATACAAATTTCCAGCCTTGAAGTGTTGCTCTAACAGCCAAGTCCATGTCCTCAACGGTGGTTCTCTCTTTCCAACCTTCAGCTTCACTAATAGCTAGAATTCTCCAAACACCAGCAGTTCCTAATGCAAAAACAAGAAATCAGTAGACCATGTCAATGAATCATGCTAGAAACCTCAAATTATGCATGGCCTGGCTATCTCGATACAACGTAGATTAGACGGTGGTTGATTACTTCTTATCCTGCTTGGTGACTGTTCATAAGTTGGATAGAGATATAATACTTATGACTAGTATAATTTAAGCTCAGCATGGATATTATATTCATTTAACCACATATTTTACTATGCATGAGACCTAAAAAAAAATGCTGCATTGTCCATCCTGATGCTGTTTAGAAGGCTTTTCATGTGAGCTTGTTTCATGGTATACTATAATGGTTAAAACATGAAATAAACTGTTCTTCATGCAATGTAACGATTTTTGTCAGTTTAATTAACATTTGAATATTATTCTTCTTTCCTTACAATTGCAGTATGCTGAATATTCAGTGTTACTAACCAATCATAAAACCTAAAACAGGGTAAACTTACCATTAAATCCGAAAAATGCCATAGTTGAAGAACCTGATTGTTGTTCCACTTTAAAATGGTAGTTCAATGACATCTCTTGTATCCTTGTCATTACACATTCATCGGCATTCTCTGCAGAGAAGTCAGTCATTATCTTGGCATTAACTTTTGAGTGCAACGAAAAGAATCTCCAGTGCCAGCTTAAACTTTGTTTAACATGACTTGAATCTTCAAATGCATGCTGTTCTTGATTCATAAACTTACCGAACTTCCAGCGTGCTTGAACAAGACCGATTTCAGGGTTATGCATGAGGAAAGGGATAGTTCTCATAAGAAAATTTGATGGAGGCTCATGATCTGCATCAAATATTGCGACGTAATTGCATTTCTTCACATAGTCGAGATCCATTGCTTCTTTCAGGGCACCAGCTTTATACCCATTCCTGTTGTCCCTTGATATGTAATGTATGTTCCTTCCCTTCTTAGACCATTTCTCACATTCCTCTTGCACCAGTTCCTGCACATCATTAGGTTTCTTGTCATTCTCCAAAACATGCTGATTGTGCTTCATCTGCAGTGCAGGTATCTGAAAGTGTAATTTGATGTCATGATGAAGATGGATGACAGCTCTCTTGAAAAAGAGAAAAACAAAGAGAAGATGATTTCATCAGATGACATACTCATTTATGATGCATCAGAAATGCAACTTTTTGACTGCTGGTTATGTTTACATTTGGAACAAGGTATGAACAAGCTCAATTTATCTCCACCTTAATGTATAAATTCACAGAATAGATCAAAATGTGTTGCAAATATACTACTGGTTATTGACGAGTAACAGAGATTCTTCAAATTGAAATATTGTAGTAAGTCTTCTTCACAATGTCACATTGATCATGTTTCAAAGAGCAGGAGAACATTTATTGCAAGGAAACCTAACCCTAATTGTTAGGTCTGTTGAATCATCTAGAACTTGTATTATGAGTCTGTCATGTGGCCATTCCAGCATGCACACTGCTCCAATTGACATCTGGTAAACCTGCAAAATGCAGCTTGTACATCATGAGAATGCTCAGAGAACAACATGGTAATCTTTCCTCAAAACCTCGAAAAACGAAGAATAGCAATCTAAATGTGGAAAGCAAATTTGGAAGTATAATGTAGTACAAGCATGTAGATAAAGTAGTATATAAAGAGCATAAAATGGACCTTTTCTTTTTAGGCTAATTTTGATGCTTAGTGGTGCGTAATGATTGTCATGTTGTTTTCTTTTCCCAAACATGCTTCTTATTGGAGTCATTATTTCCCTATATGTATTATCCTTTTTTCTATGAACTTGATCTCATTTGTGTTTCTTCAAAGTGAAACCTGAATGGTACTCCTTAGCTTAGCTTTAATGTCCACTGTCTTCCAGAATGCCATGGGTTGGCAGCACACTGACACATCTTTAGCTGGCAGATATATGACTTTTAAGAGGGAGGGAGGGAGATGCATTAAATGGATCGAGTGGTCCAAAACACCAAATTCACCGACTGTAGAGAGAGAAAGAAATGTTAGGAACAGCTGACTCCCTGAAATGATAGAGAATTGAGCAGTGAGATCTGGTCATTTTCAGTAAAGAACAACAGCTGGATTCTGCCTGCATCTACAGTCAAAGAGCTAGAGAAGACAACTGAAACTGGTAGAAGAATTCATTAAAAAATATATTGTAATCCTACCACATACATATAAGATTAAAAAAAAAAAAAATGAGAGTGATCACATGGTGCAAGGAGTGGCTGGGTCAGACAAGGAAGAAGCACAGTAGCCCTGAACTCCCCATATAAGATAAAGGTGCACCATTGGAGACTTTGCAATAGTATATGATCAGAACAATCCTCCATGATGCACTCCTGAATTATAAGATGTTCCTCCAGAATCATCCATCCAACTTCTACTCTCAAAAATTCAATCATTTGCTTGTTTGATCAGATTGATATATGACATTGATTTTTAATTCCAAGTAGAAACACAGTCAGAATGATACAGGGTTCCTGCAAAATCATTCAATCCACTTTTCTTTTAATCTCGATTGCTCGATCTTTTTCGTGATATTTTGAGAAATTGAGATAGGATTGTGATGTATATTTTGGTGTGACCTTTATAGCTTTCCTGCACCAGAATAGCTGCACAGAGTTTGCATTCTTTTTTCAGAGAAAAATGATAACTTTCCAATGTGAGTATTTTGATCACATCTACATCTACCATACAATTTCTAATGCTTCATAACTTTCCTATGCAGGATACTCTACATAGAACTTACATTCCTGTCTTGTTAGAGGATTTCTGATGCATTATTTTATCCACCTATGACAATCTATCTACGCAAAACGAGCTGTTCCAGGTACAATTTGCTTCAATTATTTGCATCAATGTATTGACAGATAGAATGTTTATGATGGCTAAATGTGCAGATCAAGTTACCTCCCTCTCATTGAACATGGGGATTTGGACGAGGACCAGAGGATAGGCCAGAGAGCCGAGCTCGACATCCTGCGCCTGCGACAATGGCGCCCACTTGTAGATCCTCTCCGGCGAGCGCCCGAATACCTTCACGTAGAGGGCGACAAGGGCCATGGACAGCTTCTCGACCACCAGCATCACCGACATGGCCAGGCACACTGCGACTGCCGCCTTCATCGATGGCACTACCGCCGCCGCCCTCACTGTCGCCCACGCCGTCGCAGCTCTGTTCAACACTTCCGACGTCGCCAAGGCCGACAGCAGATCAAAGGCTTGGTCGACGTAGATGGCCACGGTGGCGGAGACATTGCCTGCAGTGCAAACACCAGCGTCAGCATCGAGGGAGACGTACGTTAACATGAGCTGTGGAAAGTGCTGCGTGGAGTTGAGCACCTTCCATGCTCCTCTCTCTCTCTCTCTCTACTGTACCAAGTCTTGGGGAGAAAGCACAAGGTCAGCATGCATATATGGGTTTACACTGCACTCCCTGGGAGCTGGTGGCAATCATAAAAGAGTTGGTCGATCAGAATAGAAAATGACCATACAAATCAGCAATTACATCAACTTTCCATGTTCTACTGCTGAATTATATGTGCTTTAATTGTCACCTTTCTTTCTCATCCAGTTTCACAGATGTTCTCTCTTTTGATGAACATCTGTGTGTTATCAAGTCAAAAATAGCAATGCTGGTGTTCTTCTTCTTCTTCTTCTCATTTTCCAAAGAATGTTGGTGGGAATCTCATCAACCAGGACAAACAGCTCCAAATTAGCCTGTGACAGATGATCCAAATCAAGAGATGAACACTGATTAGAAACCAGTTGAGATCACTGCTCCTTGGTTGACTGGGTGTCCCCATTCATGTGCACATGAACCATGCAGAATAATTTCCTTGGAATCAATCAATAAACAAAGACTGCAGAGGAAGAAGTCGCATGAGTGCAGCACAGCACAACTCTGCATCATCATGACATGAGAGAGAAGGCTCGGAGCAAATGCACCGATCAACAGCATCATTCATGGCACACTACCAACAATAATAACTATTATTTTTCCACTGGCCATTGATGGATGTATTGTTGTTGGGGCATTCATGGAGGCTCATAATTGGCTGTCTCTTTGCACTGGGTGGTGAGCATCCTAAGACTCATGCAGATGCAATCCAATGGAAGGAGATTCCAAGATCATGTGGAGGAGCAGCATCAATTCTCTTTCTACAATTTTTTTTTTCTTTTGTCTTCTTCATCTAAGTTTCCTCTTCACATGCATGCATGTGTAGAGAGGTAATATTAGAATATGTGGGATGGCAAACGAAGTCAAGGATGAATCAAAACATATCACAATAAAACTATTTCTTTATGAGATGAATGATGATGAGGATTTGAGCCAGGGTTTTGCATGAATCATCCACAAACATTGACATAGGAAAAATGGATGACATTTTTTTGCTAAAATATAATTCGACTTTAGGATGTAAACAATTTAGAGAACTTTAAATTAAAATATAATTTAGACCTCTCCCACCCTCCCCTTTTGTTAGTTTGCTTCATATAATGTAGAAAGATGATGACAAAGTGGCTAAGGAAATATTTCATGGATAAGAGAGAGAGAGAGAGAGAGAGAGAGAGAGAGAGAGAGAGAGTACTCAATCATAACACGAGCATCCTACGCGTGGCCGATAGCGTTGCATGGGAACATCACCGCCGTCCATTCAGCTTCCGCGTTCTCTTGTATACGTCAGAACAATCGCCCGGCCCAGTCAATCTGGCCAATTTTGACCGGCTCATTATATCGGGCCCATTTGACCGGCTCGTTAGATCGGGCCCATTTTGACCGGCTCATTAATTGGGCCCACTTTGACCGGCTCATTAATCGGGCCCATTTAGACCGGCTTATTAAATCGGGCCCATTTTGACCGGCTCACCATTTTGACCGGCTTATTAGATCGGGCCCATTTTGACCGGCTCATTAGATATGTCCCACTTTGGTCTTCCAATTATTGTGTACAAGGCTATCTTTCGCTGCTATCCATGGTAGTACGGAAAGCGGCATTCCGGCGTTGGCTGCAGACCAAGCGTTTGATAATATTCCGCACGGAGCAATTGCTTGCTTGAGTGAGCGATGGCTCTTCTGCTGCTTCCTTCCACAACGGGGAACCCACTGGGGCTGCCTTCAACGCTCGCCCAAGGATCTACGATCCGGTTCTGTGGCAGTCTTCACCTCGCCTTTCCCAGTCATTCCCGTAGGTTTTCTGGTCGCGTAAAGTGTCCATTGTGATGTTCGTCGGGTTAGTACTGAAATTTCATTGCTTCCGCAGCAGCGTCCTCCCTGCCATTACTTCGGGTCGAAGCGAGGAATGTTTCCCGAAAAGAGAGCGCAAAGACAAGGAACCGTAGGATGCAGAGAAAGGTTCCAACTCTTCATCCGTCTTTTATGTAACTAGTTTTGGGCTCATCGGTATGCTAGGGTTTAGGCTTTTACTGCTAATGGGTGCGTGTTTGTTCTGTAAAGTACAATGGCTCGGCTACGAAGCCCAGGCTCTCTGTTTTCTGCTCCAACAAACAACTATATGCATTGCTGGTTGATGATCAAAACAAGAAGACTCTTTTCTATGCGAGCACATTGCAAAGATCCATTCGTGGAGATCCTCCATGTACCAGTATAGTAAGTGAACCTAAACATTGCAGGTGCTCTGTTCTCCTCTGAGGAATTCGGCAGCTCACCATTCCTCATCTGTTCTAATTCATGACTTTTGGCTTTCATATCTTATGTTGTTTAGTCGACAAGGATATCAACTAAATTGAGATCATTTGATGTTTAATATGTGATAAGATATGATCCTCAGATGGGGCTTTCTCCAATCTGAAGAGAATGTCTCCCAAGTCAGAACAAAAGAGAAGGATTACTACTAAATTAATTGCATACAGATACACACATACATATATAAAGAGGTCTTATGGGGGCAATTTTTCTTTTTTAATCTCCTTGTCATCCCTTAAAATTTCATCAAAAGGGTTTTTTAATACAAGGATCTGATAGCTAAATAACCTGTCTAGTTCGTATAATAATCTTATTAGGATTCTTAGAGATCAATTAATTGGATTGGAATTAGTGACATAGCTTGATTGGCCTTTGCCTTTTGCAACTCCTCTACGATTAAATTGAGCAAACTTTGGTCGGTTTGTGGCATTGTGCCAGCAGGCAGTAGATTCATTTTGCACCATATCCCTGTGATGTGGTGGATATTTGTTTTTGAGCAGAACTGGGAGTGTAGTGGATGATATCGATCATAAGATTTTGTCGATTGTGGTTCACTATCAGAAATTAGTTGAATTAGTACGGCTTTTATGTGTGCCTCACAACCTAAAGATACATCTGATCATTTTTATACTGACAAACAGGAGGTTTCATGTGCAGGACATGCAAATGATGTGGCGGATGATATCGACAGTACTTAGTAGTGTTTTTTATGCGCTTCAGAACCTTATTGATCATGTCACCTGGGAACCAACATGTTTTTTAAACTTCCAACATGTTTTTTAAACTTCAATTTATAACTGCTGAATCTGTACGACAAAACTCACGCTCAAATGAAAATTATAGGCTTTCCTTTGAGTAGTTTACTAATGTACTGTGGCAATCTATCTGAGCGATTTTTCTTATAATTTTGAAAAAGTTTGTGCAAAGTTTGTCGTTCTAACAATGGTACCAGAAACTTAATTTTTACCTAAATTCTTCAGTTTGCATTATGGGTTTCTTATAATGCTGCTCGGGTTTGGCTGCAGGAAGCCGCTCAAAAGGTCGGGGAGGAGCTCATCAATGCGTGCAAGGATTTGAATATTTCCGAAATATCATCTTACGACCGCAATGGATTTGCCAGGGGAGAAAGAATGGCGGCATTTGAGATACTAATCTCACAACATGGGTTCTTATTAAGATAACTATGAAGTTTCACAAGTGGTGAAACTATTGGCTTGAGAGAGATGTGTCAGAACTAATTTACATGTATCAATTCACCTAAAATTTGTGCCTATTATTCATGTTTATTGAACTTATTGACCGGCACCCGAGAATTGATGTTGATAGTATGACAAATAGCATGATTAATGTATTAAGTGAAAGCAGCAACAATGCCAAAAATGTTTCAGTTGTGTTGTATATGGATCCTGTTCCCACTTCTAGCTCAGGCCATCTAATCTAGTTGGGTCAAACTAATTGTCATAATATTTGTTTTTTATTTAAAATAAATAAAATAATAATATGAAGTGAACCATTTGATATGCCTAAAGTGACACGTGGAGGATTAACATGTAGGTCGTGCCTAATTAACATCCATTTCAGCACATTTTTCACACAAGGCATGGAGTTGACTTTTCTGACCTTGGACTGGAGGGCTGACTCAAGAACACCTAATGCAAGTTTTGGTCAAATTAATTTAACAATTTTAATTACTTTTATTTTATTTAATACATAACACACTATTGAGATCAAATTATTTTCTGTAAACATGATCTTGAGGTCAAACAAAGGAAACGTCTCAGCAATATTTCTTTCACGTCATTCGTCGATTACGGTGAGCCCCACCAGCAGCGCCCGGGGGAACTAGTGGGACCCCGTAACGAACGATTGGATGTGACAGGGTTGGCGATATGAACGGCCAGGATGTGGTATTTCAAGATTTTTGGACCAGTGATACTTGGACAGGATCCCAACTCCGCCGCATTCCCGTACGTATATAAATAGCAGGCGGCGGGGACGAGGTGGAGCGAGCGGTGCCTTGTTTGAAGGCCGAAGCCAACTCGCCATTACCTCATGGCCTTCTCCTCCCTCGTCCCCAAATCCTGCTCCCCTTTCCCCTCCTCCCTCACCAACTCCATCGCCGCCCCTCGATTGGCGCCGCTCCGCGTCAGCATCCGCCCTGGGGCCGACGGCCACCGTCGGGGCCGCTCCGTCCTTACGAACCCTATCTCCAACCCTCTCCACTCTCGATGGGCGCCCGCCCGCCTCATCTTCCGCGCTCGGGCTGAAGGCCACCGTGGCAAACCCGAGACACCGCCGCCGCTGCCCCCCGAGAGGAAGTCGTTCGCCGTGGCCACCGGCGAGCTCTTCTTGGGCCTCGCATCGTTGCTCGTCAGGAGCAGGGGCTCAGCTTTCGTCGCCGTGCCCCCTGACGCGGAGGTCTATGTTGACGGTAGAGGGGGTTCGAACGGCTCTGTGGTGGAGGAGTCGGTCGATGGAGATGTGATCTGGGAGCAGAGGTCGAAGGATGTGGAGGCCGAGAAGGAGCGAAAGAAGGTTACGAGCCCAGGGTTCAGTTTCTCCGCGGCTGGTTTGCTGTTTCCCTACCATCTCGGGGTGGCTCAATTCCTTCTCGAGAAGGGGTACATTAAGGTGATTCTTTGTTCCTCTGACCATGGATTCAATCATCATTTAGTTCCAAAGATGCCTGCCTGTTTTAGCATTTCGTGTTGTGGAAGAAAAGATGTCATTTTGGGGAATCAAACTTAGTTTTCTTTTGCAATTCATTTGGGGGTTTATGGCACGTTGGTAGTTTGTTTATACCTCTTGCTTGTTTGGTGGGAAAGGAATTCGTATCCTTTTTTACTACTTGCTAAAACGGGTGCAAAATTCACCCCCTGCTGTCGGAGCAGATCACCAAGAAACGGTTTGATGGCCAGTCCCCTCTCCTGGTAGTAGTTGCTTTAGAGGCTTTACCAAAGATTGCCAAACAATTGGGAATCCTGTTGCTGCCCTTCCTTTATGCGTGTGCAACAGTATGTTCTTCAAACATCATTAAAAGAGATAGAATCTCTGACTATAGACAAAGCACTACAGGGAGCAACAGCTTTCCATGCAAAATCTGAATGAGAACTTGGGGATTGGCCTCAATTTGGATCCGTCTAGCTCCTTCCCCGAAATGTGGCTTGGCTTTGTGTTCTTTGGACCCTTTGAACGAGAGGAAAACTGTGGCTTCGGTAACACATGTTGTGAAATAAAGTTCTCTTACGATAAAGTAAGCAGCAAAGGCCACAAGTAGCTCAGAACAACAATGACTGTTGTAGAGACACTTGCATGGAGGAGGAAGAAGAAGCAGAAGAACTACCTTCATCTCCCCATGACATTCCTTTCCCTCCTCAGCTGGGTCAGAGGAGAGGTTATGCCTCCATCCCTTTTAAAACTAAAATCTAACAGTTTGGTCAGCATATGAATGACTACAGGGAGGTGAATGACCAACAAATAATGGTAAAAATGGCCTTTATTGGCCTCCAGTTTGGGGCTTTAGAACCTTCATAGCTGTTGTATCTTGAGCTACTGTATCTCATATGAGGTAGGTCATGAATGAGTGTCTATTGATCAAATTTATCATGTCCTAAGTCTTGAGGTAGAACTGGGGGATAGAAAGATACAAAAATAGGGTAACAAATCATGTAAATTTAGGTGTCCTAACATTTTGCATATGATTGAAAGTGTATATATGTACTGCAGGTATTATAACCTTATTTCTGACATAGTTCTCATGCTAAGGAGGGAATATTTAGTCAATTATGGTAGCCCACCGGTTCTATGTAACAGGTTTACAACCCCAGCAAGCATAATGAAAATGATTATTTGCTATGGTATTAGTTGTTGCACCTGGAGAAAGTCCTTCATTTCTTGAATGCATGGAGAAAGAGAGAGAGAGAGAGAGAGAGAGAGAGAGAGAGAGAGAGAGAGAGAGAGATTAGGCAATAATTTATTAGCATAGTAATGTCTATTCTTATGCCATCAGTATGTTAGTCCTACCACTTATGTGTGAATTCTGGTAAAGATAAAAGGTCCTCTTTCTGTCTATGTATGAGCATTGACTTTTGATTTGATTCTTCCTGATAACATGAGAAGACTGTAAAACCCCCATTTTTCTCATTTTTTCGGTGCCTTGATCTCTCACTCTCCATTCTGCCTTGCTTGTTGAAGCTTTTGGTGGTTGGCATCAGGAGTAGGTAGCATTCAACTTCTTCTCAAAAGGGCCATTCTTCTTTTGTATAGACAATGTTACTTGTTCATCCTTTTTCTGAGGTCTTAGCTACGAGGTCTAGTCCTTTCCAAGTCAGTGACCTGATTTACAACATTTTAGATGCAAAATAGGATATTTGATTGCAGACGTTTACAAGAACTTCTAAAGTTATATATTATTTTGGTATCCATGCTCCCATCGGGCATTAGACCAGCTTTTCATTTTAATTCTATTCTTCCAGCTTTTCATTTCATGTGACTTTGCTAGTTACGTGGACTGCAAGACTAGAAAAGAGTTACTATGCATGTTAGATAATGCAAAGTAAGACTTTTCTATGATTGACTTCAATCCACCTTGAACTTTATTAGCGTTTCCACCAAATTGCCTTTTGGCATTGCATTCTAATGTATGTTTGTATACATGGCTGTCATATGGCTGTGGATTGGATGGCAGCTATGTCTCAGTATGTTAATTAATCATGTTTAGACCTTATTTGTGTGTCTACATTGTAGATCTCATAATGAGTTAAATCATTTCATTGATTCAGGAAACCACACCACTTGCTGGCTCTTCAGCTGGTGCTGTAGTCTGTGTCGTAATTGCTTCTGGTAAGACCATGCAAGAAGCTCTGATGGCAACCAAGATTCTGGCTGAAGATTGCCGACTTAAAGGCACTGCATTTCGGCTTGGGGTACTTTTTTATACTAGCACTGATTTTGTATTTGTATTTTGGAAGTTCACAATTAGACTGAATCAAATTAGTCTTCCTTTCTTCATTTGATCCTTGTGTGATGCATAAATCAAGTGCAGAAATACTTATAAAGTACTCTTGTGCCTTTAGTTACTTCATTGTGCTCTTTATTATTATTATATTACTTTACTTTGATGATTATTTTTTAAAGAAATTGGAAGCACACCCAAAAAAATATAGAATACTTTAACCGTTGCATGCTATCTTTGTTAAAAATTGAAGCTCTATTTTAACTTGACTTTTATATGTTATTTTGTTCAGGCAGTACTTAGGGATGTTCTGAACGATTTTCTTCCAGACGATGTGCACACTAGATCCAGTGGAAGAATTCGTGGTAAGCTTACTGTGATAAAGGAGTGCTGATGTTGAATTTGAATGGCATTGCAATCTTTAGCCTTTATATGGTATTCATACTCTCATGGGCTTCTCACTCCTTTTTGTGGATTCATCTACGATAATGGATCCTGGTACAAAACTAGTTATTTCATCAACTATTTTTTTATGGCTTTATAAACCTGTTAGAATTGCATAGCTTAGGGACCACATTCAAGATTTTGAATATTGTATGAAAAGTCATTATTATTTAACTGATGCCGGACTTGAATTGTTGATGTCAATGATAACTTAAAGTAGTGTTGCTGGAGTTTACAAATTTTCTTTCCATGCAGTTGCTATCACTCAACTATTGTGGAGGCCAAAGGGATTACTCGTGGACCAATTTGACTCCAAGGAAGATTTAATAAATGCAGTTTTTACGTCTTCCTTTATTCCAGGGTATGTTAGTTTAGTTTCTTTTCCTTTCTGTTTTGCAAGAACTTTGATATCAATTAAAGAATGACTTCTTTTCTGGTCCAGCTATCTAGCTCCTAGGCCAGCCACTGTATACCGTAATCGATTATGCATTGATGGGGGTTTGACATTGTTTATACCGCCAACTTCTGCTCCAAATACGGTAAGTAATTTTAGACTATATTCCATACTATGTTCAAGTATGTTTTGTTGGAATTTTTCAGGGTAGTTGGACTCGTGTTTTTGTTGGTTTCTGCTGACTGAAAAAAAATCAATGGTGGTGCCTATAAAGATCTTCTGGATGTTCCCAGTGAAGATGCATATGTATGCCAAATGGCATGTTCATCTCTCTCTCTCTCTAAATATCTTCCAAACAGCAATGGTAATCGAGTTGCCACTTCTATTCTTAATCTAACGTGAAGTTCCAACCCTTGAACATGTTGTGCTATAAGAAAGGTCGGTACTGTTCTAACTTTAACTCCCTAGTAAGAAGGATATGATGGTGCCTCTGACAATACACCTAACAATTTTCTATTATACTCCTAAGTGCTATCCTATTTCAAATAGTGATGGACTACCTCTTCAATCATTTCACAAAATTTTCACCAGACTGTAAAATTTATGGTACTTCACCTTTGGTTCCACTTCAATGTTAATGGACGCTGCCTTGAGCTGACTTCGATTTACTTGCCAGTCTGTTTGATAGTTGTATAAGTTACATATATGAATTTAATCCTGACCTGGATGCAACTCTGCAGCAACTTGGGGTTCATGAGTTGCTGTCACGAGTTTTTTACCCTGATACGATATCATCAATATTTTATAGTCCAACTAAATATGTTCCATCTTTTTCATCGGAAATATCACTTTACTACCCTTTTCTTGGGAGCATTGATGTGTTAACTTGTACCACCTGGTTATTGTGGATGGCTGGACATAATCAAAATTCTTGAGATGATCCTTGTTGTTTAATTGCAGGTTCGTGTATGTGCTTTCCCTGCCAGTAGATTGGGACTGAAAGGGACTGGAATTAGCCCAGATTGCAATCCGGCAAACAGAGCTACTCCGCGACAGGTTCTTGTGATTACTTAGAAGCATGCACCATCTTTTTTTTTTTGTTCATTCACTGGATTTTATAGTGAGCGATGAGCATCATGTTGCATTGTGTCAATTTCAGCTTTTCAATTGGGCCCTGGAACCTGCAGATGATCACATCCTGGATGAGCTATACGAGTGCGGATATCTAGATGCATCTGTCTGGGCCAAGCAGAATCCTGTGGATGCAATTGTGGAAGATGTAAATGGTCATATCAGTACATAATTCAGATGTCTCAAGGTAATTGATGGATTCAAACTACCATCCTGGAAATCAAATCTCGAACAAGTTTACGATACGTAGAAGATTTTACTTCTTGTCAAATGCCCAAATTAAAATAATCAGGTTCGAAAAAAGTCATGTATCCTCTTAAATATTTCAAATTCCTTGTGAAAGGAAGCCATCTGGATCTACTGGATCAAGCTTGCATAGGATACAAAAGCACCAAGTCTTCTTATACATGGAACACGAATTGCTCCTTGAAATTAAAGATTCAAATAATTCACACTTGCTACTTTTTCATGGCAGGAATTTGTAACATTGCTGCACCACACAACAATTGATTGGTTGTATAGCGGGTTCTTGTATCCAACATTAACCCTTCAGCAAATTGTTTGTACTAGAATATTCTTTTTATGATCGATGCTCTTTTATCTTTCTTTACTTGGTGATATTTTTTTTCCCCCTGGTGGTGCCTTTCAGTCTGAGCTCAATCTACTACCGACGGTCTTCTGCAGTGTGCCTTGGTGAAGCACGTAATTTGTTCCGATAAGAAGATCCAAGGGCTGGAACATACTTCACTTCTTCTACACTGTGAGCTCCATAGCTTTTGGACTTTGGCTCTTTTACATACATGCATTTTATTATTGACAGTATATAATTGGAACATACAGACTTGTCGACTGTGAGCTCCGTAGGATGTGGACTTTGGCCTTTCTTACATACATGCATTTTATTTTATCGTCGACAGTATATGATTGGAACACACAGACTTGTTTACCGTGAGCTCCATAGGATATGGACTTTGGCTTTTTTAACATACATGCTTTTTATCATTGACAGTATATAATTGGAACATAAAAACTTGTTTGTATAATTAGAATATATATATATATATATATATATATATATATATATCTCATGCAATGTTATCATGTATTATTGCAACCATCGTTGGCGATGATCAAACCCTCACTAGCTCAGGCAACAGGATGACGATCACCAAATCTGTCATCCCACCTGGTGGAACCCTAGAAAATATCAGGTATGGGTGGCATCATCGTCTCCAGAACCTCAAAAATAGAGATTCTGACAGTGCTACCACTAGCTTAGAGCGGTATCATCGTTGCAGCTTTACTGTTGGGTGGTACCATCGCCTACGATCTAGAAAAATATTCTTTTTCACTTTTCCAGTTCATAGATGATTCTATCGTCAGTTTGGCGATGCTACCGCCTGTAGTAATTTTTGGCCCACTGAATGGGTCTCCCAATGAGCCCAAATCAGTTCGAATTTAGGCCCAATTGATCTCTAATTGAATTGGTATTATTTCACTTAAAACCAATTCAATTTTGACTCAATCCTGCTTTGATCTAGACAATTATTACAATATGAATCATAATTAGTTGCCCGGCAAATCATTGGTCTATCGACGTTTCGTCTAACACTTCGACGCATCGTCGCGTTCTCTCTTGCAGTTTGTTGCCCAATCAACAGTTGACCTCCGTAGCCCTAAACTTCGCTCCTCTTGGCCTGATGCTTGATTTCTTTGTCCGAAGCCTTCTGTCAATCGTCGACCGGACCTTCAACTCGACGTCCAATCTCCTGACGTGATTTCCTCCGGCACAACGACGATTCTTCCTATGTCAATTATCTAATTCTGATTGAGAGTAGACCTGTGTGACTTAAAACATAATTAGATAACTAAACACGATCAATTAGTTTCATCATCAAAATTCGAGATTCAATAATCTCTTCTTTTTTTATAATGATAACTAATTGATGACTGAGTTAACCTTAACTCCTCATAGTTTAAGCAAACTCCTATTAATATATCATATTGATATAACACTTGGGTTATGCCAAATCCAAACAACATATTATGAAAAATATTAAATCATCATACAAATATATAAATTATTCAATACTTCATTCATTGCATGAAATCATCAATCTACTTCTCCTCTTTTGTTATTAACAAAAAGAAGAAGTTGCATCTTAGTTTTAAAGATGTCCAAATTTTAAAACATACTAGCAAGATTCAATAAGTTTATAAGAATAAACATTGTAGGCAAGATAGTAATTTTTGTAATGTTTATGATAGCAAGTAATACTAGTAATATTTGTAACTTGAGATATAGCAACTTTTTGCTTCTCTTTACGATATTTATACTAGCAATTTTTATACCCATTGAGCTAGTAATTTTACAACACTTTAAACATGCAAGTTTTAAAAAAAAAAATTCAACCTTGCAATTTCTTTCTTCTCTTTTGAGAAGTGTAAGCTTGTAAGTTTTGCTTCCTTAGCATGCTAACAATTTTACTTTCATTTTCAGTGTGCAAGATAGCAAACCCTTCTCCCCCTTTGTCAATATCAAAAACAAAGGGAGGATTAATACTTCAAATAATCTTGCATAAGATTCAACAATTAGTAACAAAAATACAAACAATTTTGTTTAAAAAAAGAAGTTGAGCAAAATTTTTGCCTCTCTTGAGATAGTAGCTTTTTGCTTCTCAATGTTCAAGCTAGTAAACTTTTGTCTTTTGATGCACATACTAGCAATCTAACCTCCCCTTTATCATTATTGAAAAGAAAGGATGAACCAATGATATAGGCTTTTACATCAATTGTAAATTTACATCAATCAATATTTCAATCATCACATGATGCATCCAGGACAACAATACAAAAAAATCATGTTATTCCTATATCATGAAGGATATGATGTGTAGGCTGAAGAAGAACATGATTCATTTGAGAATAGATAGCAAAACAACTTGATTCATGCATAATAGTTTTCATCAATATTACATTTTAAAAGGAATTCCAAGTATCTAGATGTCAAGATCATGATTTCATAAAAGTAATTCAAAAATATAGTTTCAAGAAATCAAAATCATGAAAGAGAAGTTTTGATTAAGGAATAAAAAATTTTCGATTCATGCATTCAAACTATCATTACTCGTATATTTAAAAATGCAAGTATTAAGATTACGAATTCATAAAAATTCAAGAATTGAGTTCTGAAGAAAAAAAAATCAAAAGATAAGTTACATTTCATTTAAAGAATTTTTTTTTGATAAATGGAGGGAGCATGATGAACGATCTTGATTTATAAAGAACTTCAAGTTATAATTGTCAAGATCATAATTTTAATAAATATTTTTTGTAAGCAAGGAATCACATAGACACTTGATTATTGTATAAGAAATCTCATTACATCATGATTTATAAATTATTTCTCTACAACATGAATCATAGGAGATATAATAGCAATGATATCAATCATAATTCATTTGGTAGCAAATAGCAAAAAGAACAATTTATTTTATGCATAAGAAATCTTAATTAGTCAAGAAATCAAAAGAAGGTTCATGATTTGTTTGAAACAAAAGATCTCATTCAAATCAATTTGTCAACTCGAAAATCCATCATTAAAATCTCATTTGTCTTTCACGAAATATACTAAATGAATTCATCATTTGTCTTTCATGAAAAATAAAAAAAATTCAAGAATCATACATTTCCTTTTTTATGATTAATTTTATTTGAATATGCCTTTATCTTTTAATGTCAAGCATGAAAGTTCAAGATGTAAAAGCAAAATTCATCATCAAAACTTTTAAATCGAAAAATATAACACGTCATATAAAGAATTCATCATAAAAATGATTAAGACTAAAAATACATTAGTTCAAAAATGTAAGAGTCACTCCTCATGCATAAAGTGTTTTATTTTAAGTTTGTTTCATATAGATGTGCTCATGTTTTAAAAGATAAGTATTAATTTTAAAACCAAAACATGAGTTTCATCATCAAGATATAACACATTCAAATCCTCATGCATGATATCATAAAATGATAACAAACTTTTATTGTCAAGATATTCATCATTTTTTAACTTATTCAATTTGACAAATTTGCCAAAACTTTAAAGATAGGAAATTTTTACAAAAATATTGCTCTTTTTATGTGTTTCAATTCATGTTATTTGGTCTTACATAGAAATGTTCAAATTTCTTATACAAGAGTCCAGCATCAAGTCAAAAATCGAAATCATACATATATATTTAACATTTTCATCATCAAGTATGATTTCATAAGGTATGTTCAATTTTTTTTATTCGAAGGCTATGAATCATTATATAAATCCAAAATTATCATCTAAATCTTTTGTTCGAAAAATTTGTTAGGAGCTAAGTAAATTTATTACACGTAAGGATACTCAAGTCCTTTTTATATAAAAGATGTGTATTAAGTTTAAAACCGAAAAGGTGATTTCGTCATTAAAACCCATCAAGACGAAACACATAAAACATAAAACATCATGATACACATGTATGGATTAATCCTAAGCATTATCACAAATCATGCAAGTATCATTTTAATTTTTAAAAAACATAAGAAAAGCATGAGATTAAAAAATTATTTCCTACTAATTAAATTAAGCACTCATGAAAATTTTCAAGTAATTTCATAAAGCAAATAGGCTTTGGTTGAGTTGCTTACCTTATAGTCGAAAACTGTCAAAGCGTAATTTCCCATTTCGCCTTTGGAAGTTCTTGATTCATCCTTGGGTGTCTTCCTCTTATTTCGCCTCTTCTTTCGTTTAAGATCATTTTTAATTTTTAATTTTTGTTTAATGAACTTATTAAAATTCATTGTTATATGTTCAATGTCTTCATCACTTGAGTCATCACTCAAGTGGCATTCTCTTGCTTGAAGTGTCAAATCCTTCCTATTCTTTGGAAGGTGATTCTCATATTAATCAAATTCAAGAGTTATTTCATAGGTCATTAAAGATCCGATTAGTTCTTCAAGTGAATAAACATTCAAGTCTTTAGACTCTTGAATAGCCATTATTTTTTAATCCCAACTTTTTGGAATGGATCTTAAAATCTTGTTAATGAGATCAAAACTCAAAAAAGATTTACCAAGACTTTTCAAACTATTGACGACATCCGTGAAACGAGTGTACATGTCGCCGATAGTCTCGCTTGGTTTCATTCGAAAAATCTCAAAATCATGCATCAAAATATTAACTTTTGAGTCTTTGACTCTACTCGTTCCTTCGTATGTGATTTCAAGAGTGTGCCAAATATCGAAAGCCGTTTCGTACGTTGAAATCCGATTAAACTCTTTTTTATCTAAAGCGCAAAATAAGGCATTCATAACCTTTGCATTTAATGAAAAAGGATTCTCTCTCCAAATCCGACCATTCGTTCGTCGGTTTAGAGGAAAGTTAAAAGTCGTTTTCAATGACATTCTATAAGTTTAAATCTAAAGAAATCAAGAAAACTCACATTCGAGTTTCCAATATGTATAGTCCGATCCATTAAGGAACAAAGGACGAACAATCGAAAAGCCCTCTTGAAAGCTGTGAAGAAGCATTTCTCGCGGGTGTGAATCCAAAAGAGAAATAACGAGGGTGAATTAGTGCAGCGGTAAATAACGATAAATTTCGACGATTTAAACAAGTTTGGAAATTTTGTACATTGAAAACATATTTTTATATAAAACTGAATTTGATTGCACGTATTGGAAGGATGTAAAGATTTAAAATTAAAGCCGATTGTAAGGAGAGGTAGAGAAATAAGTATGGTTTGCAAAAATGTAAATTACAAGAACATAAATGCAAACCCGGATTTTTATAGTGGTTCGGTCATACGACTTACGTCCACTCCCGAATCCTCTTCTCTTGAGGCGATCGGCTTTCCACTAGGTATCCTCCTTCCAACGGGCGAAGATTGACTCTCTTTTACAGCGCTCTCCTTTTGACGGGCTTAGGAGGTAACCCTTACAAGGTCTCTTACCTTTTTCTTGGACTAAATCACACTTAAAGCTTAGAGGAAAGATTTTGATACTATTACAACAGAGTTTTCCCTTTTTTTTTCTTATGTGTGTTTTAAACCATGGATGATATAGGTATTTATAAACTTCAAGGTGATTCAAATTTGGAGCCCAAATTTGAATCATCCTGGATTTTCTAGGTACGGGCGGTACCATTGCCTAACATTGGGTGGTACAATTGCTTGTAGAACCTCAAAAACAGAGGTTCTGGCGGTGCTACTACCAGCCTGGAACGATACCACTACTGCAGCTTTACTACTGAGCGGCATCACCGCCTGTAGCTTGAAAAAGTACACTTTTTCACTTTTTCAGCTCATAGGCAATTCTACTGCCAGTTTGGCGATGCCATCGCCTACAATAACTTCTGGGCCTCCCAATGAGCCCAAATCAGTTCGAATTTAGGCCCAATTGACCCCTAATTGAGTTAGTATTATTTCACCTAATACCAACTCAATTTTGACTCGATCTTACTTTGATCTAGACAATTATTACAATACAAATCATAATTAGTTGCCCGGCACATCATTGGTCTATCGGCACTCTGTCCAACACTTCGACGCATCATCCTCTCTTGCAGTTTGTTACCCAATCAACAGCTGACCTCCGCAACCCCGATCTTCTTGACACAACTCCACTCCTCTTGGCCCGATGCCCGATTTCTTTGTCCGAAGCCTTCTGTCGATCATCGATCGGACCTCCGGCTCGATGTTCAATCTCCTGACGTAATTTCCTCTGGCATATTAATTTTTCCTGTGTCAATTGTCTAATCCTGATCGAGAGTAGATCTATGTAACTCAAAACACAATTAGATAATTAAACACGATCAATTAATTTTATTATCAAAATTCGAGATTCAACAATTCCATCTGTTAATTTTTCATTTTTCATGAGCAACTTTACACAGGTGAAATGAACCACCTGAGAACAAATTATTTGACTCTTCATTTGAACTATGTAATTATTGTGTCATTTGCATACAACAAATAGGAATAGATACAATCTAGCTCGGCGGAAACTATCCATTTACCAAGCTTCTTCCACCAACTGACAAGTTGCAGGATGCTACACAACTTTTGAGAAGGATCGTCAACCGGATAGAAGGTTTTCCTCCGCTGCAAATCTAATCAGGGAAAACTTTCTCCAGGAACTCGACAAATCGTCTTGAATACATCTTCGGCGCAACTGCAGAGATCGATAGTGGGTCGTGCTTGAGTGATTTGCAGCAATGTTCAAATTTCTTGGTCATGTTGTACTCCTGCAATATGTCTATGATCCCAAAATAGAGAACAACATCATACACCTCAACCGGATTAAATTCTGCTGCATCAAGCCCTTTGTTGTGAAGAGGCTTCCAATTAGCTTCGGCTGGCATGTTCACCCCTAACTGTACACGCAACCTGTTTAGCCAAAAGTTCAGTGTTGAAATTATTCAGTCCCACAAATATTAAACAAAAATTAAATTTAAATATGGACATCCTATAAAGATTTGATTGAGATACATATTCATGAAATCTGACATAATTTTATGTTGACCGTCAACCTTTTTTTCATCTAAGCTTAGACCAACATTGACAGTGTTGTGGTAATTAAAAGAGTTGAAATGATTACTATTGGTGGTATAAAGAGTTAGATAAAGACCTACGAAGATAGACCTTAATAAAAACTATAAATAAAAATTTAAATACTCTTAACTTGACTATATATATATATATATATATATATATATATATATTAATAATGGCAAAATATATATCGTTATGGACATTCTTCGAGATTGTTTTTCTTGCAGTTCTTTCCAAAACTATAGACAGTCTTATAATTGGACATCAACACAGGAGTTGTTGATGACTAGAAAAATCTAAAAATTTCTCAAACTTGAGACAGTCTGAACAGATTGGAAATTTTTTGACAGCCAAAAGGCTTCAAGGGAAGTTCTAACCACATGTTAATCAATTAACAGAGAGTGTTAGCAAGGGTATTGTACGTGAAGTTAATTTAACTAACTCTGCACAAGCCTCCACAAGATTCACGGCAACCCGAATCTTTAGGGATGGTAGAATCCAAAAACCATGGTTGTCACAGCATGCTTGAACAGTCTAATGAAGAAATGACTGGTACGAAAGCTTGGTCAATAAGCATCTCGTTGGATGCGGTTTCAAGTCAATAAACTTCCGACATGGTCACAGGACACTTAGGCGTCAACAATAAAATATAGTAATAGATTTGAGATTATCAACACAAAACAGAACAAAATCAAAACACTGTTAATTTAAGACAATCATATTTTCATGCATGGCGGTGGGAGCAGGGAATCAAACGGAATAGTTCAGGCAAATTCTTTGGCGTAATTTTAACCATGAGCTCTTTTATAATAATGTTTAAAGGCAGCAAACATCAGCAAGATTAGCAATATGTAAACTCATCTCACCTTTGCAGTGGAGAAGAAGATCATTATTTTTCAGCATTCAAGTCCAAAATGCTTCAGGCTTCTTGGGCTCTTTTGTTTGGCTACATCGTTGCCTAGGTTTTAGAAGTTTGTAGTTTCTTGGGCACTTTTGTTCGGCTACATCACTGCCTAGGTTTTGGAATACCTCAACCGGCTACGTGGTGTATAGGCTGATTTGTGCAATAGGAGGCAGCACATGGGTTGCATGGTCCATGAGAACACAGCAATTTCAACTTGACAGAACCAAAGAAGATTTTTTCCATGACAAATAAAAAAGAAGCTGGTGTCTTGAATGATAAACTACTTAACAACCCTGGAACGTTATCTAAATTGCTGTCAGATAGAGTGATTGTGCTCCCTATATTGCTGTCAAGAACCCTGAAAGTTTAGGAGTTTCACTTTCTATGAATACCAATCACAAATCCATCATCTTTCACACGTTTTAGGGCAAGTGATTTCACAGCAAAAGTTTGCACATCTTTTCAGATTATACTTCCACTTAGAATAATGCATATTAGTGACCGAGAAAATATTAAGCCTTCAAATTAAAAACATTAATGAATATTACTCAAGACCCCAAAAGAAAATTTCATCCTTCTGTTGTACAAAATGGCAGGCAGATTAGAGATGTAACTAGAGCACTTGGCCCTAAGACCCTTTAAAATTAGAAGGAAAAAGATCGGACCATGACTGCCACCAATCACAAAAAGGAATTTTCAGGCAGTCGTGAGAAGAGAAGCACCTGATCCAAGGTTTGATGTGAACAATACTACTAGAACTATGATTCTGCTAAACCAACCTGGGCATGGCCTATTGGTTTATTTTCCGCTTCACTCTGAAGCATTCTAGGTTCTAAGGGGATATCATTTCCTTTGCTATTCTCAAAAAGAGAGTTATATGATTATTTTACTTTATTACTATGTTGACTACTAAATAAACAATAAATTGTGTCAAAATGTGAATTATTATCAACAAAATTGCCAACCATATGTTCCTTGCAAGATGCTATGGAAAGGATTATAGGAACAGTACCTTCCTGTGCCAGGCAAAAGAAGATCAACTTCCTTATTGTCCGCTGCAGATGCTCTTAAGGTGCTGCCTCGTATGTGTGAGCCTGGCAGGCTACTGACGGAACTTGGTTCATGAGCGACCAAGCGTAAGCCCTTTAGTGGAGTTTTGACTTCATCACGTAATTGAATATCAGCTGGAAGACAGAATATGTCAATATATAGTTAGTAAAATCTAAAGAACAAGCAAGCTGGAACTCATGGAGCTTTTGACTAATTAAATTATATAAAGCTTAACCCAAACTCCTTATAGAGAAATATCTTCTCTTCACTAGATACTCAAGATCTTCCATCATGGACTCCATTAAACTATGCCTACACCATCTTAAAAGATGAAATTGTGTGCTAAACATAAAAGTTTTCCTTTGATCAAGCATAATCGTTCAGCTGGAAGGCTCAAACAGGTTTTCTTCAGTCCCATGTGAGAAAACCATCAATCGGTTTCCTTTTTACAGTTCATGTACTCTAGGATATCTCCAAGTCTTGAGATTGCTTATGCTGTCAAAGTAACAAATCTTAAATATTGTCCAAAAAAGCTGCTCTCATATACAAATTCCATCAATTTCAAAATTAGTCACTGAAATGCCAATAACGAAGAATGACACTAAGATCTCGTAAATCTAATTCATGAAGTTTAGGTAATAGTCAAACTGGCTGTTGCCGAGCAATCCATAGGTCCCAAGCTGGCTGTTGCTAAGCTAAAGTTCAGAAATGGAGTAGTCATACTTTCCAAATTATTTCATAATGTTTAGAAGTTACCATTACTGAAAGCATTGGATTCTTAAATGACAGTTCAAATGAGCTAGCAAGAATTTACATTTTATGATTTTAAGCAGCAGACAAAATACCTGCCTCAGATGGACAACATATGGTGTTGTGCACCATTCACACTAGGGATAACCTTAATGCTATCATTTGCTCAATTGGAAATGCTAATTTACAGATGCACATAACCAATATGTACACACCTATTCCATGTAAATAACTTACTTGCATTTTACAGGCTGATAATCACAGGCGACATGGATGTTTTCAAGAGCCAACCACCAAAGAGCAGATAGTTTGACCACTTTCACTTTTTACATTGCAGACCTAACGATGCTTAAGTAATACATTGGATCCACAGGAAAGACAAAAGAACTCCACAAGGAATTAAGTCTGCATAAGTTTGAAGTTGAGAATAACTTGTTGATCCTAGGAAATGGAAGTTTAAAGAGTAGAAGTTCGGGGATCAAGGGCTTAGGTCTGAAACATCTACAGGAATTTATAGGGCTCAATATTCAAAACACCCTCCTCAACATCCAAAGGCCGATGCCAAAAATGCAAATAGCCAAAGAACCTTAATTGCCGATATTCAGTGGCATTTATGGAATCCACCAACTGATGTTTGCTCTAATGAGAAAAAAAAAGAACCTATTACGATGACCCTGCTTTAAAAAGTCATAGTTAAGTACTTGATTATGCCGATATCCCTAATTCCGAGGGAAATATTATCATCTATCATAAATTGATAAGATGGGAAAACTGGAGCCAAAATGGTTTGAAGCTTAGCACAAAGGACCCATGGGAAACAATAGCTTCGAGCTAGGGGTGCTCGCTCTATTCTTCATAGTGATTCTGATACTTGTTTAGATGGTCACACATGAAGGGGTACTGGTTCCTCAAGAATCAAATAAGTTTATACTGTGACATTTTAGCTATTGGAGAAAGGTTCAGATGGTCACACGTGAAAGGGTTCAACATTTACACCATCTGATGCTTCTGTTTGGCTGATTGCCTGAACGACCAAGCGATCCTCCCTTGGGTTATTCTCAACAATGTTAGAGACATCATTGGTTTTTTATGTGATTTTGACAAGTTTAAATTACCCATGTCTTCAAGAAAGGTAATTGGAGCACTAATTGGCTGGTGAGCTATGCTAGAAAGCATTGCATTTCACAATTTTTTTCTCTTAAATTTTGACAAAAGCAGCCTGTTTTTCTTAAGTGTTTCTAAGTAATATAGTTTCTCTTTTCGTGAAAAAAAGGAGCATGTCTATAGACAGAACCAGGTTGCTTTATACAAGGTTAAAAAAAACTTTGAGATGAAATGTATGTCAATAAGAACTGACCTCATGTTTTATTATGCATCTTTCTAAAGGATTAGCTAAATTTTAGAGGTTACTAATATAATTAATTTGCTCAGAACATATATATCAATTATAATATAAAGAACGGCTATTGATTAAAGTACAGAAAAAAGGGAACATTATATACAATTAGAACATAGACAATATAATTAATATTGATAATCAGGTAAGCTGCAGAAGCTGTATAAAAGATGCTAATTTGTCAAAGCATAAGCTGTTCATTAAAAGCAGATGGCAGATACATGGACATAAAAAGAAGTTTATGTATTTAGCTTAGTTAGATACCAGAACTGGAGAAGATACCTACAGTTATCATCTGCTGAATTTGCACTATGCTCCAGTAAATTCTGAGATTTTGAATAAGCCTTCAGATGTTCAGGAGCTCTAAAATGCAGTCCCAACAACATGCTATAATCAATTATAGATTGTGATTCTAGGAACTTGCAATCTAGAGAGATTTGTCTGCGGAAAAAAGAAAAAAAAAAAAAAAAAAACTCAAGTGGTTGGCGAGTATCTCTAGCATGCGAGCAGGACGATTAAATAGTACCTACAACTTACAATTTACATTATGTAATGCAATTTTCATTGTGAGAATATCAATCATAATTTGTTCTACTGTGAAGGCCTATTGATGTGTGGGCTCTCATTGCAGGCTTTTGGGGATTAGACAAAACCCTACTTTTTTTGGATGATCTTTGAGATGCTTGGAGAAATGAATTTGTTCTAGATTTATGGACGAAGGTGTGAGATGGCTCTGCTATTTTACTATCATATAGACATTGGAGGGCCAAGAATAAAGCGAGATCATCAACAATTTTAACAATAGTGCAAATGACCTTCTTAAGAACTCCCATGGTGGTTCCATTCTTGGAGAGTCAATATTGCCAGGAAGCAGGAAGCATGGTTCTACATCCTGCCTGAACCAGTTCATACAGTGTAATATTTACCTGTTCGACAGAAAACCAGCATATAGGCTTCCAGGTGGTTCTGTTCATCCTTTATTCTCTTTTTTTTAATTAATATAGGGCTAAAATCCTGTCTCTCATGCTCGACCCCTTGTGATCCCTTCTCGATGCCCACCGGCCCACCAACACTAGCCCAGGTACTCGTCCTCCTTTTCCTCCTCTACTTTACATCTCTCTCCCCTCCTATGCTCCACCTCCTCTTCTTCTTCCCTCCTTAATGGTACCATAGTACGTACAAGCATATCATGTGTTAGTTATCGGTATGAACCAGGCTGGACCATAATAGGTGTAGTACCTGATATTTTAAACCATGCCAAGAAATATATGAAGAGCTTCTTTCATTTTTCTTTTTAGGTCTCTTCTTTCCATGGAATTTGATAAAGCTTCTTCCTGTCTTTTGTTGTGTTCAAGATTTAGGCCCACCCTTCTTGTTTCCTTTATTTTTTGCATTCCATTGCTTTAATGAAATTGGACGGGTTGTTGGCTATCCTTTTCATCAAAGAAAAAAATATATGAGTGTAGCTTTAGCATCCTGAAGACCCAGTGGATCAGAAGCAGCTAACCTAAAAAGCGACTCACGCCATGATTTCTCTAAATTGAAGACATATGAGAGGTCAAGATCTTTCAATGTTGTGTTCTCATTATTATTGTGCTTGCTTGTAGATCTCCCATGAGATGAACCCTTCAAGTCATACCGACGGTGAATTCGCAGTTCTGTGCGGAACATATTCCCCATAACAACAAAACGAACCTGCAAAAGCAAAATATTAGATGGCAGCAAAATCATTTGCAATCCAGAAATGCATTAGAAATTCAGGGTATATACCTTCCTTCCTTTTATGGTCAGTCTATGGAGACCAAAAAATTTTGTTATCAGGGTATTATCATAAGCTCCAACATGACCATAATAGTTGGGAAGCATCTTCAGTAGAATCTGAAATAGAAATTTGCACAATTAAAATGTCTATGTTGTGTTGATACAAATTCAGTTGCCATCTGAAACATCAACGGTTTTCAACCTAAACTGTTTTCTATGCCAGTATTTTGATTGAGTAATGTGCTAATATAAGATGACTAAGAAGAAATGTTTAACGAAATGAAATGGCTGAGGAAAAGCAAATGCCTTGCCAAAAAATTACACATCTAGTTTTGACTGTGGGAATATGCATATCAAACCTTAAGTTCATATTTTCTGAGGGTCTTTATTAAAAATCTTTCATCTTGTGAAAGATAAAAGATGCTGCCACTTTTTCCTGGAGAAGAAAGCTCCTTGAGGCCGTCACCTCCACATACCGACATCATATAGTCAGCAGCATCTATCTTGAACATTTCACGAAGGTTCCTGATAACATGTTACCATTTAATTGTCAAAGTTGACTGTATTATCATAAAGAGCAAACCTGTTTAAGTTATTAAACAAGTGATTGAAGGTTTCTCATGAAAAGAATGAAAAACAAGCCATCCCCTCCAGCCTCAAGAAATGCGGCACTTATTTTCTTATTGAGATTTCTCTACTGACAAGTTAGACATTGATTTGTAATTTTAAAATATAACTTAAAATTGATTGAAATGATTTACATTTAGAATCATATATCGGATTTAGAAGTAGATATCATAAGTTCAAAACAGCATCACTGGCATGCTCCTTCACCACAAAATTTAAAACTTACTTTTAAGAAATAGTAAATTCTAATACTTCTAAGAAATTTTTGATAAGCCAAATGTCATAATCAAAAGTACGATCAGGTAACATTTTATCAATGTTATTCTGCCTGCTTGTGGATTCCAAGATGATAGAAAAGACTTACCCAAGATATGTGTATTGGACCGGTAAATTTGCAAGCATATATTGTTAGCAAACGCCATTTTTTAACACCCAACTGAAAAGAAGGAAACATAAAATCCTACACATGTAAATAGGACAACAGATACAATCTGTAATCTAAATTATATGACAGAGAGTGACAAACTTTAAATGAAAAGGATTACACAAGGCCAACAGATCCTCATTGTATGGACCATTATTAATGGTTTCATGTTTGCTAAGTTACTTATGCTTGCAACTCAAGATTCTATAACCAAAGAGGAACAAAACTTTTAGAAGAATATGAATTGTACTTTCTGGAGGTTTCACGAGTTCTTTGTTATCTTATGGATTGACGGTTATCAACAAACAACTCCAAGACAGTTGTTTGTTATTTGATCCTAGGGTGATGAAAGGTAGTATAAAGAATTATTATCTAACCTGCTGTAATAGCTACATCACTAATACATTCATTTAAGAAGGTCAACCTGCAAAAAGGAAGAACTGGAAAGTCGACCAATTACCTAAAAACCATTGGACAATAGTCCTTCCAAAAGAAACCCACCGAGTTGTGTGGAGGTGTAAATTGGGAGCCTCTGCTTGGGAAGTACATTCGTATTCTAGCTCGAGGCCCAAAATCAGAAGAACGGACTTCACGCATGGGCACGGGTGTGATTTTCCCAACCGTGTACCTGTCAACTTTGAAATGAGAACTCCAGTTTCTTTATATTGAGATCAGGAAGCAAGCAATCACTAAACAAAAAGAGATGCTAATTATTGGATGCTGAACAGATAAATTTGTAGATACAGTAGCTTCTAAACATTGTCTCATTAAGAAATTTACATCATCAGGATAAAAGAAGGAAATTTTATTGGCATTTAAATGGACATATTATCATTCTTGGCTAAACTAAAACTAATCTGGTCAGCCATTTAGTCCCAGGCAAACTTTCCATTTAAGTTCAATCCAGAGATTTTTATTTCTGGTAATCTTGCTTTACTTTCTTTTCATGGGTGGGAAGCCATCAAGAAAAGGAAGGGAAAAAGACATAGTTTGGTTGAGGTGGCTAAATGGCATAAAAAGTAATTTGCTCAAATTTCCTTCCGAAGTTGGTACTTCAAATTTACTTTCAATTCAAATCCACTCATTTTTTATAACATAAAAACCTGCTTACTTTCATGATCCAGTGAAATATGGGCACAAATTGGTTTTGTATAGTTCATAACATAAAGAGATAAGTAGAGAGAACAAGTGAGGTCTAAATAAAAAGATGAGAGAAGAAGGTACATGGATTTCCAACATGGTTATGTAAACTGTAACTGCAAAACATACTAGCTACATAGTGAAGTGGTAACAACCTGTTTGGGTGCATTAACTTAAGAAATATTACCTAATTCCAAGTTGCAAGTTTAGCATCAGATAGTAGCTCCTGTGACCTCCGTAAATAGTTTCACCAGGTCTTTTTGGTTGCTTGCTCATTTTGCAGTGCCATTTAGCCCTTTGTGGTCTTCCAAAGTCACAATATCTCATTCTTTCTGTTATTAAAACTCCTTGCATGTACTCTCTATCATAAACTAAAATTCTGTCATCTAGGAGCTCAAGTTGACTTTCATCGGTTGAACATAATGTATGAGATGTGTTCTCCGATGAACTGCTAACACAAGTATCATTAACATTCCAGATGCCATCAAGGGAAGACGCCCTATGTGATATCCGTTTAGTATTTCGGAGACAACCAATCATGCTCCATCTATTGACTTTGCTTCTTTTAGACACCATTTTACTCACGGGTCCTTCATTACTAAAAAAAGAAGCAGGACCAAGACTTTGTACTTTATTGCCACACACAATAGATTCAGAATAAGGTTGATAAGGTGTCCTGCTTCCGGTTGGAAAAAAGGTTCCATGTCCATCTTTTAGCCCTCTGCTCCAGATTCCAACATAAAGTGACCCATCAGCATATTTATAATAGCCAGATCCATTTTCTAATCCATCTAACCAATCACCGTCAAATAGATCACCATTTGCCCACTTCATGACCCCTTTACCACTCATCTTCCCAGCCTTCCAATTTCCACTATAAGTGTTTCCATTACTCCATTTGTATGTGCCGAAACCTTCTTGCAACCCTTCCCTCCAGAAACCATCATATTCATCTAAATTTGAGTAAGTTTTGATTCCCTTTCCATGTTGTCTGCTCATCATCCATGAACCTTTATAAATAGATCCATCAACTGCAAAAAGACTGCCAGATCCATGGAGGAAACCTCCACTAATTTCACCTTCATATGCAGCTCCTGATGGCCATAGTATCTTTCCTCTGCCAGTAATTTTGTTTTTCTCCCATTGACCATCATAGATAGTTCCATTCAACCATGTATATCTCCCCATTCCATGAGGAAGCAAACCATCAAAATCTCCAACATAAACATCTCTGTTTGAGAGAACCTTCTCAGCATGACTAGCAAAAAAGGTATAGTTAGGACCTCAACAAAAAAAGAAAAAACAGATTCAAAGCGTCTAAATCTAACTTCATATGATGATTGACAAAAAGAATATAAAAGTTGATAAAAAGAAGCGAAAATTGCTCACCTTTCACCGTGCTCATAGCTCATACTTGCACCTGCAGTAGATTCCAAAGAAATGTTCATATGAATGTGAAAGAAGATATGAGCTCCTCTTCTACTGCCAAGACATACAGAAGTCACAAGCTAACAGATCCACAGATGAATAACTGCAACATAGAGAATTGCCAAATAAAACAAGGCATAACAGGGGAAAAGCATCTAACCAAAAAATGTACAACTATCTTATGATAATCGTAGCATAAGATCTAGAAAGAAAAAAAGTTCAAGGGCAAGATTTAGAGTCTTACTGTGTCACTACCATGTGTTTCCAGCAATATTTGATCCTTACACCTATGGAATTAGTCAACCTTACACAGATAAGTACACAAAGAAGATAGTTCTTGTCAATGTTTCCAAATAATCTCATTTTGATTTAACTATTTCAAAATTTGAATTTCAGAGTGATTTTCAGTAGATAGAAACATTAAACTCCAACCAATTTGGTGGAATAAGGCAAAACTAAGTTTATACTATACATAAATTAAAGCTGGGCAAGGCATTGGGTATTTGACCTTCTCCGGATTCCAAAGTGGTGGGACTACCTATTTTTGTTATTTTATAAAAACACATATCGCATTTTATATTACTTATGCTTTGAGAAAGATGAGCTTAGTTTGACAAAGATGATACAACAGTAAATCTAAGGTCACTTATATACTTCAGTTTAGCTTTTGTTGGTGTGATGTCTATAAATAAAACCACTGCATCTAGTTTCAATAAATAAATCCAGAAGCTCCAGATTACTACACTTTCAAGGCATGATACTATAAAAAAATATTTGGTGCTTACAAAAGGAGTTCATATGACAAGCTGACCTCCTAATACGTCCCAAGACCATTATGACCCTTAGTTTTCTTGTTCCATGTCCTTGTCTGGCCAAAAAAAGAAAAAAATGCATTGTTGATATGCAATTATGACTTTCTATTGGTTGCTGTAATGTGTCCTGCATTTCATAGGGCATCGTTCAGCTTAGTTTCTGCTAACTAGTGTCAAGAACGATAGCATCCTATACTAAATAAGCTGTCCAGTTAAAGAACTTGAGATGTCTCACACGATACACAGAAAATTCAATGAAATATAATAAAGAAACACACTTTCAGGAGGTCGGTCACAATTAAGGCTCTAAAATCCTTCATCTTGAAATAGACAAAAATGGGTCATTCAGACCCTTGTGTCCTTAACCATGGACGTTACTCTTGCAAGATTCTAGTTACTGACTTGATCAGCAATCACAAGAACAAGTAGGAAAATGAACACAAATTGCTTCATTGATAGAACTCTCTCCAGGCAAATTATTTCTTCCCAATTTATAAGCTGCCATACAGTATAGTCTGGAACTAAGGATTCTTTTTTCCTCTGCATATTCCTTGATATGTCTAATTCAATTTAAAATCCCTCACACAATATAAGCAGTCATGCAGTCTAGTCTAAAACTAAGGATTCTTTTTTCCTCTGCATATTCCTTGTTATGTCTAATTCAATTAAAGATCCCTCACACAACGATCGTGGCCCAAAATGAAGCACCAATACATTCAAATATCAAGGCACCTGGTAGAAATGAACTAGCTTTTATCAATTTCAGCCAAGAACTCAAGAAACCCATCGAATCACAAGATAAATCCAAGAAGGGAGCAAAGGAGACGGCAGAACCCACCTCGTTTCAGCTCGTCCACCCCAATCCCTCTTCGGAGATCGGCGACCGGCGCGTCAAGAATAAAAAAACGCAAGAAAAGAGATCAGCCCTGCAAATGAAGAAGCCAGAAAGGCACCAACCAGACGCAAGAAGAGTCAAGGGTCCAAAACCGGGAAAAAGGAAAAGAAAAGACAAAAGGAGGAGGGAAAGGAATACCCTACCGAGTGGAAGAGTGGGGGTGGGATCGATTCCCCTAGGCGGCGGAATCCACCATGCGGGATAGCGCACCGACCCCTCCGCCCCGACGCGCGTACCAATCGGGAACGTCAGTGAAGATAGATTAGGGAAAAGGAAGGGAGGTTTGTGGGGGTGCGGCCGTGTGATCGCGACGTCGAACCCATCCAACACTTCTTCTCTCTCTCTCTCTCTCCTTCTCTCTGTGGTTCTTCTTGTTTCGCTTCAACCACGACTGTGCTTTACCTTCTTCTTCTTCTTCAACGTGTTGTCTTCTTCCTCGCCTTCTGCAACTTCCGCCTCTTCTCGGAGTGACCTTTTCCAGCTCGCGGTTTCCGGTGGAAGAAACAAAAGAAAAAGGCCAAATTAACATAGTACTCCTCCAACATTAATGGTTTTCGTATTTAACCCTTAGCATGTATTTATAATTATACGCTTATTATCAATTGCACTATGATGATTAGACTACCTCATTTCTTCAATATTTATTCGATGAGATTTTTTTGAATCATTAACACTTGGAAATTCAAATTAATATTTTATATTTAAATTTATTGGATAATGTTTTGAATTCTCAATACGTTGCAAATGAATCTGATGTATTATAATCGAATTAATATTTTAAATATGTTAAAGGAGATTTTAGAATCATCACCCGACCGACCAGCTGAATTGGTAAATTTTTTAATATGTTTGATAGATAAAATATTAATAGTTTCTAAATTAAGTTGAACCATCCACCAAAAAAAAGTACTAACTTTAAAGTATTGGTAATTTTTTTTTCTTTTTTACTATACCCTCAGGAACACAAGTAATCGATGTATACATAATTCACTGTTAAATTTTTAAAATATTATTTTTTTTATTTTTTATTTATCATAGGAGTATGGTTATTATGGATGCATGAAGGATTTTAATATTTAAAAGGAAAATATATGTAAATTTGTAGGGGCACATGCGTTGATTTGAAGCTTTGAAATAATAGACATGTAAAAACATTAAGTAAAAAAAAGAAGAAATTGAGGAATTTTGGGTAAAAAGTGGTGGATGTGTGCATGTATTATTACATGGAAGAGAGAGAGAGGAATTTGGCTTTAAATTTGAATCATATTCCTTCCACGACATGCAATTGGAATTTGATCTAATAATGAGAAACGTGTTGGAATTGGATGGGTTGGTTGGGTGCCAATTACATAGTGTGGGTGGGCCATTAATTTAATTCTATATATAATAACTATAAGTTGGTCATTCATATGTGGAATTATATTTCATGGGAGTCCATCGCATGTACATGCAATGCTTTATTCACATTTGTTCGGAACAAACATCACATAGCAATATGCTTGATTTGGATCCACATCCACTGCATCATGACTAATATTAATGCTTTCTAGTTTCTACATCCACAAAAAAAAAAAATATATATATATATATATAATAAATGATAATAATAATAATTCTCAATATCATTGATATTAGATTTTGTAAGCCTCGAATCACTTTTACTTATATGGGACTAAGTGTGCCTAAATCTATTAGTTTGAACTTAAATCATTTCGATCGTATCGATTAGATTCATCAAATCAATTAGTAAAATTTTAACATCAAATTATAATGCATGAGAATTTTGGAATATTTATATATCATTTAAAGTCGAGCAAATTTCTCATTCCGATCGAGTCGAAATAAGAATTTATTCGTATGATTTTTGGGAAAAAAATATTTTCTCAAGTCTTCATATTTATAATTAAATTATGCATTATATATGTATATATATATATATTACTAGTCCACATCTTTGTGAAATCCCAATTGTGGCCATGACATTGCCAACATGTTCCCTTGTATTCTAATTTCAAGACAAGAAACTACTTGAGTTGTCTTTACTTGATCGTGATGTTATCATATTCAACAACAACAACAACAGTCGTAATATCCTATTTATTTTAAATTAAACTTGCAAAGAAATGTGTAATGAATATTAAACATCCAATAAAGTCGAAAAGAAGACATTTGAATGATATAACACTATCAATAAAGTGAAAAAGATTAGGATTCCGAGGCAATTGAACCTCCAAACAAAACAAAAATATCAAATGTTTGATTGTTAGGTATAGAATTAGCATTATATGCATGCTTAATTCATGATGATATATGTACCAATCGAACAATTGAGTCATTTGAGGATGTTTACCTCTCTCTCTCTCTCTCTCTCTCTCTCTCTCTCTCTCTCTCTCTCTCTCAACCATATAAACTTCCCTAATCAAAGAAACAAATACTTAAAATTTGCATATTGTGAGCAAAAATGACATGATATGCAAATGCCCGGAAGATGTCAACCAACTCTAAAGAAAAAGGAAATCTTATCTTCTTCCTTCTTTTTCTATGTCTTAGGATCATCATGATGCATCACATGTTATTAATCTACAAGTAAAAAAATGGGCAAGCATTAACTCATGGAATTTTCTTCTCTCGACAACCTCATTCTTCTCGTTGAGAACATGATCATATAAAGTGGTGTCTACAAAAAGACCAAAGATTGGTCTTCTCTTTTTTGCTGTGTCTGCAATCCATTGTTCCTTCTTTTTATGTATTGGTATCATGATCCTCAGGTACTATTAATCATACAGGAGATAATAAGTAAGGATTATGGTACAGGATGTTCTTATCTTATCAATCTCATTCTTCTCATTGATAACATGGTGATATAAAGTGATGCCAATAAGAAAATGAAGGAATGCCGATGCATGATTGACCTGGGAAAACATGCATGAAATTTATTACATGCATGTGCTTGACTCAACAACCAAACCAGCAAATTATATATGACTATATTTTATTCTGTGGATGCTGATATGCATGGATGAAGATGGTGGCATTTTATTCTGTGGTGTCTGCAGCAACCTGTGGGGATACCTTCTCGCTTGGCTTTGCAGGCCGACAAAGCAGGCACAGCTCTGCTCGCCAAGAGCTGCTGGACCATCTCTCTCTGTCCCTCTCTATCACAACATTTCAATTCATTTAGAATGTAAAAGCCAACCTAATTTGGTGACCAGTCACTTAAAACTGATCGCAAAAGGCAATTATGGATGAGACTTGTTCTTACCCAGAAGCTTCATCTGTTTCTTCCTTTTCTTTCCAAATTTAACTCAGCAAATAGAACACTTCTCAGGAATGTAATACAGACTCCTGTGAGCAAAGTGTTCTGCAACAACAGATGAGGCAAATCTATGCAAAGCAAAGCACATCTTACATTTTTAAGCAGTTCAAAGGCAGGTAAGTTCAGCAATGAGCAGCATTGTGTCTGTATGTAGCTGACAATGCATTTCGAGCCAAATACTTGGAGAAAAAACAATTAAGAAATAGGCCATACAAATAGGCAAAATGTGCTCTTTATGGTAAATCATGGAAGGGGGGACACACAATATATTTATCTTCCTAAAGGAACCCTACTGCTTTTTGCTTGACCACAATGACACCTGCTTCCTTTTCTTTCTCGAGCTAGGCTGAAACTTGATCAGTTCATAATGCAAGTAGAAACACCCAAGAAATACAAATATCACCATCCAAAGAGTCTTACTAGCTTAGGAACTTACCATTAATGAATCCCTCAAACAGATGCAACTATGCAAAATACATTGACTCATTGTTAATATGTGGAAGTGAGTATATATTTCCTCATAGTCAACTTCACATTTGACCAACCGCCTTCTTTCCTTCTCATCAACAGAATTAACTTTTGCATATGACAATGCTGTCATAGAAGATAAATCTGAGACTATAAATCTAAAGGAAGGCTCAAAGTAAACACCAAAGGCCAAAATGGAGACAGAACCCAAACAAGAGGTGTGCCCCTCAACAAGCGTTCAATAAAGGCATGCCACAGTGAGATTCTATTCTCAGACATGTCATGACATGTTACCTGCATGTCAGCAAGTCACACAGACAAAAAAGCCCATGCCATCACAGCCTTGCAAGCAATACTTTCTTCTTTGATCCTACTGACCAACTGGTCTCTCTTTCCTTTCATTTGTACAGGTAAGCTATGAGACAAACAGATATGACTATGAGAAGCCTTCTGATCCAAGTCTCAAAACTATATGAGCAAATGAACAAACTACATATATATAACAACTCAGTACCACTGGAATCTTAATCACCAATATTTAATCCATTAAAACTCATAAATACATTGAGCACTTGCCTAAAAACTTGACCATTTGGTACTTAGCAAAAACACTTATCATACTATCAAAGCAAGTTACGAATTTGAATACCTTAAACATTGGCCTGGTGGTGGTGTACCAGACCCACTTACCAAAGGTTAAAGATTTCAAATCCCATCCCATATATTTTTACTGTTGCATGAAGGTGTTAGCTAGCCTAGCGTGTAAAGACTCTTAACCATTTATCATAAGGTCCGGAGGGGCTCAAATCCCCTTCGCCACTTGCCCCCTTTGCAATAAAAAGCAATGTATACATGAATTTGAATCATGCATTTGTCCCCTTTTTTTCTTTTTCCGGTATTTAATTAAAAATATTTGTGTGGTGCTCGTTATTCATTTGGACTTGTATTAAGCATTTAGGTTTCATTCACAGATCAAGACTGGAGACATTTGGAAGAGGGGACATCAAAGCTCACAGTATGTAGGGCACCTTCCTAACAACAGCTTTATCATGATCTAAGTCCAGCAAAGAGACAAACTTGCTAGCATCTCCAAGACTATTACAATTATATGAGCAAAGAACAAACTATACGAACAATTTAGTGACAGAGGAATCTTAATCAGCAATCTTCTAGTCATGAGACAGAAAGGAAAATATCATATGACCATGAAGGATTCCCCAGTCCTTTCACCAAGATTAGGGCTCCGGTTGTCGAGCGACTCCACCCAAGAAGCGGCAGCAAAGACCTGATCTAAGAAAGGAAAGCAAAACAACGATGACAGAGAAAGGAGACAATTGGAAGAGGAGCGGTCGAGGGTTTCAAAAGGGCGGGGATGCGAGGACACGACGGTGAAGGAAGAAACGCTTTGTATAGTGGCGAGTTGCGTTGCGACTCGGTGAATCCCGACTCGGCGTGGCGCGGGGAACGATTCCGAGTTGGCTTCAGTAACGGACCGAGTCACCGAGTTGAACATGTTCCCCTCCTGGTTGCATTATATATATGTATATATATATATATGTGTATATGTACATATGTATATATATATATATACTTGTTAATTGAAAAGAAAAATTATATAGAAAAAATTATAACAAAAATTAATTGATTGGAAAGATTATTTAAGTACCCATATCAAGTTGTTTTTACTCAAATAAATAAATATAAATTCATAAAAAAAAAAGTTACAAAATTATATTAGAGTACAAACACAATGTGCAAAATGAATTCTCCCTAGCTCGTTCATTTATTCGATAATCTCATTCAATTATGTGTCATCGTTTCACTCGATAGGACATCATTCACATCATGCCAAAACGATCTCAAATAATATACAAACTTTATTATATTCGTGTGTCTCATCTAATTCTATATCATTTGGAGTCATGATATGATATGTTGTCACGTATGAAAATATGACAATATTATGTATCTTTGTAATTGTGTATATCTCGAGAGATTTATAATACTCCGATTAGTTCGATCAAAATATAAATTAATATAGTCTACTTTATTGATTCTTGAAAGGATTCTTAAATCTAGTATATATGTGTGTGTGGACGAAGAACATTCTTTTGTCTTCTTATTGTTTTAATTCTTGTGATCCATCAATTCACAATGAAAACAACAGCTCCCATTTTGAACATGAAAGTTGATATTTTACAGACATGCTTATATTTTCATGTCTTTATGTTCTTTTTCCTCCAATCAAATAGACGATGCTTAAGCTAGTTTGAGATGTAACGAAGAGTAATTCTAGACAAAGTTGGAGACGACAAAACTCCAATCAAATGGATGATCTATTAATAGATTGCATGATCGAAGATGCCTTCTTTTATCTTACATTGGCCGGCCATCTTTTTTTAGCTTTAATTATCTAGTGATTGATGATGACCTCCGCCCAAAAGCAAAGAAGGCAGTGGCATGAGGGACCTGAGGACTTAGCCATAGCGTCCCCAAGAAAGCCCTCAGCTTAATGCATTATTAATGGTGTTAGAACAAGCAGCAGCAAATGCTATGCCACAATTGGAGACTAGATGATGATTTCTTCGAATATAATGTGGACTTTAGACTTCTCCAATCTTAGGGCTGCATTTGATAAGGTTCGAAAAATCCGAGAAAGTTGGATCAACCTTGATGCATCTGGTCGAAGAGCAGCACTGTACAACTGGATAGGTAGCCATGTCTGATGTGCCTCTTCCACGACTGAGAAGGTGCATATTTCTTGGATGCATATGGTTCTATCTTCTCCTCGTTTGTTTTCTCGGAGCAGATGCAGCTTGAGGTGCAGAAGTTTGAAGATTTGGTGAGACCAAATCCAAATCGGAACTGGTCTCCAAGCAAAGATTTCCTTGTCTTCACAGGCAGAATTGGTCTCCAAACAAATCACGTAAAGCCTGCATGGATAATGTGGTTTTTACAAGCAGCTGCCCTTGCACGTCAATTAAGCCACCCGAGTGGGCAACTGGTCTATTATTGATCAGATAATAATAGAAAGTAGAACTCCAACAGCGAGAGAGAGAGAGAGAGAGAGAGAGAGAGAGAGAGAGAGAGAGAGAGAGAGGATTCCACCTCCCCAACATTATTGTGCATGCACTTTAGGGGTGTCTTCTGTTCCCAAATCATGGTGTTGGCAACCCATGCTCTCGCCAACCTAACCAGAAGCTTCACCCGCTGGTGTTGGCCTGGCCTTGGATAAGCTCCAGACTTTGCAGTCCTGAGTCGAGCTCGCCCTACACTGCGCACAACTTGTTGTCCTCATCATATGTAGTAGGAGGCCAGCCCTCATCAGACTGCACTAACTCTTGCTTCCACTGGCCGCTCCTTTGAGGCGTCACCGCGCAATACATGCGATGCGAGGCACCAAAAGCAGTGGAGCTCTTTAATCAACCCTCTCTCGTGGAGCTTTCTTCCTAAAGTCTCTTTGCGAATCATAGACCCCGAAGACGGAACTGCACCCTCTCTCGTGTAGCATTCCCTCTAAAGCCCCTTTCCGAATTGTAGACCATGAAGACCGCACTGCACTTTAGTTTGGTGTCGTTTATGGACGAGCATAATGGAGTGCGGTGGCCTTACGTGAGGGCCGTGCCTTCTCCTTCCCCTATATAAGCCGGCATTAGGGTTTCGAGCTCTGCATGCATTGTGAGGTCGGAGCGAGGAGAAGCACGTGTGGTAGAGGACAGCGAGCGGCATGGGTGTGGGTGAGGTTTGGAGGAGTGTGAGGCCGTACCTGGCCATGGTGTTCCTGCAGTTCGGCTACGCCGGCATGTACGTGGTCTCGGTGGTCTCGCTCAAGCAGGGCATGAGCCATTACGTGCTCGTCGTCTACCGCAACGCCATCGCCGCCGTCGTCGTCGGTCCATTCGCGCTGTGGTTCGAAAGGTTCGTCTCCCTCCTCCACGCTCCACACACATAGCGTGCGTCGTGCTTCGTCTTATGCCCGATCGTATCACTGCAGGAAAGGCAGGCCCAAGATGACGCTCCCCATCTTCCTCAAGATCATGGCTCTCGCACTGCTGGAGTATCGATCCACAAACCATACACCGTTTTGAGTTACTGCATTGTGCATCAAATCTGGCTATTCTTTGACAGAACTATCACGTCGATTTCGTTCAGGCCAGTGCTGGACCAAAACTTCTACTACATGGGCACCAAGGCCACATCGGCAAGCTTCTCCTCTGCTCTCTACAACATCCTGCCTGCGGTCACATTCGTGAACGCCATTATTCTGAGGTGAAGGCTCCATCTCTCCACCAGCTACCTACGCATCTGATCCGCTACTGCACGCACCGCATCTCACATCAGTCGCATGCCGTTTCGTGATCAGAATGGAGAAGGTAGATATCAAGAAGCGGCGGAGTCAGGCGAAGATCTTCGGGACCGCGGTGACGGTGCTGGGTGCGCTGATCATGATACTGTACAAAGGTCCGATCATGGAGTTCGTGTGGAACAGAGGGCGCCACCACCGCGCTGAGTCCGCCGCCCAGAGCGATGCGCACTGGCTCGCCGGCACCTTCATGCTACTCTTCAGCTGCTTCTGCTGGTCCGCCTTCTTCATACTCCAAGTAATCGTCTTCCACCTTCTCTCCCTCTCTCTCTCTCTCTCTCTCTCGGACTGCGTTGGCCATGTGAAAGAACCGTCGACTCACTTTGTTCGGGGGAATTGGGCGGTGCAGTCGCATACCTTGAAGTCGTACCCTGCAGAGCTATCCTTGAGCACCTTGATATGCGTCTTTGGCGCCGGACAAGGTGGCGCAGTGGCTCTCTTCATGGAACGCGGCGTCAAGCCTTGGTCGATAGGCTTCGACATGAGACTCTTCACCGCCATCTACTCGGTAAGATCTCACTTCTCACTGATATAGGACAAATCAGATGATCGATGCTCCCAAAAAGATTAAGCTTTTCATGAAATGATCGAATGTACAAATATATACATACACAGAGAGAGAGAGAGAGAGAGATGCTGACAAATCATGTCTTTTGCACAGGGCGTGATGTGCACAGGGATGGCATATTATCTACAGGCCCTGGTGATGAAGGAGAGAGGGCCGGTCTTCGTCACCGCCTTCAGCCCACTCTGCATGATCATAGTGGCGTTCATGGGCACCACCATTCTTGCAGAGGAGATCTCTCTGGGGAGGTACCGCTTCTCCGACCATTGCATCACCTTCTCCTCTACCCACTCACCTGAGTTCTCTCTCGGAAACCATCGACAGGGTGATCGGCGCGGTTGTCATAGTCTTCGGCCTTTACTCTCTCATATGGGGGAAGAGCGCCGACCATTTGAGCCCCCAGTCCACGGACAACTCCGGTGGAAAAAAGCACGGCGCACTCGAGCTACCCAAGTCCGTCGACGACGCCACGGCGGCCAACTCCGTCGACTTCGTCGCCATCGTCGACATCCCACCCGCGAAGAAACCTTGAGGACTCATCTCGGCCGTGCCATGGCCATCAGCAGCAAGACCAACTTTATGTATCACCTCTATGAACCAGTCGTCAACGTATAAGTGATGTTCTGCACCATAAATTCTTCATCTTTCATCTCCCGTAGCTCTCGATGATGCGCACACAGTGCTGATGTTGGAAGGATCTGCAGAGGTCGTCATAATGACACTCCTCAGATTAGCTGCTTTACCACCTTTTTCCTTGATAGAAACTTGCATTGACTTCACCCTAAAGATGGAGCACTAATGAGAATTATTATAAACCACACATGCATGCACATTGCTAAAGACAGCCAAATAATGCATGCTTTGATAGTACAAAGCACGTTGGGTCGAAGAACTATTAATAGCCAATCTCCGAGGAAATGAGAACCTGGTGAAATTGCAATCTTCTTGGTGAACGTATTTATTATTAATAGAAAATTTAGATTCCTCACTTCTAAGTCAACATAAAATATAAAGATATAAAATATCATAAAATAACTCCAGTATCTTTAACATCACAATCAGTTTCTAAAGGCTAATAATATAAACTAAGTTTCAACCAAATAATTAATTACAATAACACATGCAAGTTTTCAAATTTTGAAGGGACATATATATATATATATATATATATATATATATATATATATATATACACACACACACACATTATATGTTCTAAACTCAGATTTAAAAGGATAACTACCAAAAATGGGTCATCTGTCAGCTAAATTTATTTTTTATACTGTCATTACTGCAGTTAATCATACTATTCAATGATCAAATTGCCAAAAAAAAGATATAGCACACAAAATAAGCAACATCACTGGTCACACAAAGCTAAACACAAGCCCAATGAAAATTGAACTCATAAAAAAAAAAAACTCCAATATCTTTAACATAACAATCAGTTTCTAAAGGCTAATCATATAAATTAAGTTTCAATCAAATAATTAATTTATAGTAGCTAATGAAGATTAATTACAATAGCACATGCAAGTTTTCAAATTTTGAAGGGACATATATATATATATATATATACACATATATATATATATATATATATACACACACACACATTATATGTGTGTGTGTTCTAAACTCAGATTTAAAAGGATAACTACCAAAAATGGGTCATCTGTCAGCTCAATATATTTTTTTGTACTGTCATTTTTGCAGTTAATCATGCTATTCAATGATCAAATTGCCAAAAAAAAGATATAGCACACAAAATAAGCAACATCACTGGTCACACAAAGCTAAACACAAGCCCAATGAAAATTGAACTCATCCAGAGTTATGCCAGAGCAAGCCATCCAGTGAGATACATCCAAGGAAGCTAATATCCCTGATTACTACTATGAGATGCATCAGATAGCAACCACCGGGACACCGGAACGGCGGTGTACATGTAGAAGTACTTGCACATACAACAAAGATTATCGGCGACATTCTAACAGGATCTGCCTATTTAGAGATTAAAGTTTTGTGTGAAAAGATGCTGATAATTTTATTTCCATATTGATTAGCTAATAAGGATAATACATGATACTAGTGACTGTTTCATGCACCTTGGAATCTTTTCTGATCACATTCATGTAAAAGGGAATTAATACGGGATAGACTTAGAACATGACTGTTTAAGGTGATGTGCTCTGGTCAGAAGCCAGCAGATGCATTTAGGGATCAAATTTTGACCTAAATTATTTGCTTTGATCTGCCAATTTGAAGATCCAAATGAGAAAAGCAACACGATAAATCTGCTCTGGAGCTTATTTTTCACCTTTTAGATGCAAAATCAAGCCAATCAGTGTAGAACTTTGTATGGTCAAACTTCAAAAACCAAATTACCAAGAAGAGTACCAGAATACTTACGGGTAGGACAAGCATTTGCAAATAATTAAAGCTCATCAAAGAATTATTTTGCAAATCGATAGCTTTATTAGTTATACCCTTGTCTTATGAAATTACCGATTCATGAGATATAATTTTCAGAACTGAGACTTCACTAGGCTTGCTAATAGCATTGGCAGACACCAAAAAAGCAGCTATGTTTGAATCTTTTTTTTATCTAATGTAGCTCCAATTTGATAGCAAATACAAATTTAGTGCAGCAAAATCTTGTTCTTCTACTTGCTACATGTAAACCATGGTAACTTTTGTTTAGTTGCATATAAATATCCCTCAAAGTACGTTAGCCAATTTTAAGACCAAGAGAGGGTGAAGTAACTCAAACATATACTCCTGCATTCTTTGGCATTCGAATTAGTAGAGCTCTTAAGAATTGGGTCTCTTTTAGGCATGCAAGTTGTGGTGCTGAAGAAGAAACACCCAATTTCTTGAACAATGCAAGAATAAAATGCACAGACAAATTGAGCAAAGTAAAAATAAGGTTTCAAGGTTCTTCAATCTTCTGGGAATTGAATCGGATCCCAACTCGAGTTGCTTATTTCCAAGTTTCAAAGATAAACTTAAAAATAAAGAGAGAAGACTGGATATGGCTTACAAAGTTCCACGCCTCCTCGGGTCCCGTCACCGCCCGGTCGAGAATGGCTAAGGAATCGACGCCATCACCGCTGCAGGGGAGCGTCATGACTCCGCCGCCTTCGGCGAGGCGGCCGCGGCGGCCTTCGTCTTGGCCTCCTTATACGCCTTGAGGTGGAAGTCGATGAAGAGGGCGAGGAGCGAGGCGTTGAAGGCGGCGTTGAAGAGCCAGCCGCGCATCCCCTCGCACCCGCCGCCTGTGAAGTGGTACCAGAGGAAGACCCCGGAGACGAGGAAACTGAAGACGAACTGGGCGATCTGGAGATCCGTGACGGCCCTCTTCCAGCGCGAGGGCCACCGCCGGCCGGCGCTACTGGACAAATAGTAGGCGTACATGACGACGTGGACGGCGGCGTTGGTGACGAGGGCGATCGGCATGAGGGACTGCGCGGTGGCGAGCCAGACGTAGCACATGACGACGACGACGGCGTGGTGGTAGACGTGGAGGAAGGTGAGGCGGCGACGGGGGGCGGCGAGGAGGATGAGGAGGGTGTCGCCGAGCTCGTAGAGCTTGGAGAGGTAGAAGACGTGGGCCCAGAAGAAGAGGGGGCCGGCCCGGGGGATGGCGGAGGGGGGGAAGCAGAAGAGCCAGCGGGGGGAGGCGAGGCGGGCGGCGGCGGAGAGGGCGCAGCCGACGGCCATGGCGGCGGAGAGGATGAGAAGGAGAAGGTTATGGGCGGAGGAGAGGAGGCGTAGGAGGGCTGGTGAGGGGTGGGGGAGAGGGATTATGCTGCGGCCGAAGAGGAAAACGAGGGTGAGGTAAGTGGCGACGGCGGTGGCGACGAAGGGGACGGAGGCGCCAAACGTCTCGTTGGGCCTCCACTCGAAGGATTCGATGGCCGGGTGCTCCACCAGCAGCCGGCGCAGTTGCCCCCGCACCCAAGTCGCCATTCTCCTCTTCTCTGCTGCTCCGCCTCCCGGTTTGTCGGTGGCGAGGGATTTGGATGTTCTAACGTACTCGTGCTCCGCTCCGATAACCCAAAATTATTATCGGATTCGCGTTAGGATCCAGTCGATTCAACCTAATAATAATAATATTGGGGCTAATTATATATTGGCTCCGTATATATTTGATCCTACCCTTATAAAATTTATATTAAAATTTTTATAATTATAAAAATAAAATATTTAATCTTATTTACACTAATGTTATTAATTTTACTGACGAAAGATATAATACGTAACAATGCGTGTATAAATGATATAAAAATAATAGATAAAAAAATAATTTTAACTAAGTGACAGATGATGACATCGTGGATGATTATTATGATGATGGTCAATCATAACGATACAATGATCAATCTTATGGATGTTGATCTAGATATCAATAAAGAGAATAAAAAGGAGACAAAATGGTAGGAAGCATATGTAGGCATGTGTTGTGTATTTTTCATGAACAAAGTCGATTGTATTTTATTTTTAAATTATAAAATTTTTAATATAAATTATTTAGATATAGGAACTGAGATGCTAAAGAAATATAACTACATGAGGTAATATATAATTAGCTCATAATATTATAAAATATTTTGATAATTTAAAAGATTTAAAAAAATAAAAATAAAACAATTTACATTCGTGCGTTGTCCATTAACAAATATGGAGACTAAATAAATATTTTAAAAAATATAAAATATTATTCAATTTTTTTTCTCTTGAAAGTTTTTCATATTTTGCAATACAAATAATTTACGATATAACCCATTAAAAGAATAACAAACAATACGAACTCCATTATTATGAGGTTAGTATTTATACTTAGATACACCACTTCCAATTAATAAGGGACACGAGTCTTACCTTATGGACTAAAAAGGATTGGTCTTACAAGACTCTCTAAGATTACGAACTAATTAAACTCTTATATATATATATATATATATATATATATATATATATATATATATATATATATATATATATATATATATATATATATATATATATATATATATATGAGTCTTACAAACTTTTGTTGTTGAATGCTAAGAAGATTAGAGATAGTTTGAAAATAAATCTTGATAGACATTGATGAGAAAAAAATCAATGAACAATTAAAAGGTGTGTGTAGGGCCTCATGCAATCTCTTTTGCCCAATTCACATGCAAAAAGAATTGAATCCAACCTAAACTTGGATAAAAGGCATTTGTGTCATCACTTTGTGTACATCTCCTTGCAAAAGACAAGAAAAAAAAACATACAAAAAAGTTAAATCCACCTCAACTTTGCTGACAAATATAAATGCAATTGTCTCCATCTTCACATTATCCAAATTCCTATTCCCATTCACCTCAAGAAGAAGAAGAAGGAGAAAGAAGAATAGCTATTTGGCATGACTCTTGTTGGGAAAATTTATTTTTGTTATCTTGAAGTAGCTACCAAAGCTTGACAATGATATCTTTGGCCTTCCAGAGAAAATTAGATGACAAAAAGACATTGCAAGAAAGCAATGGAGTGGGAAGGGCCCACTTTTTGGATGTGTGTGACTGACTCCTCAAATTGAGAATGTATTGAGGAGGAAAATTAAGATTCAAGACATGCTTTGCATTGCATGGAGCAATGATAGGTCTTGAAAGAATAAGTCTTAAATTTGGATTAACCATAAAGATATGATTCAAAATGAAAATAGCAAACCCAATTTAAATGACAATGTGAATTGTATAAAAAAAAAAAAAAGGATGTATGAAACCATGAGAGTTAGATATTTATTTGACTTGTAATAAAATAGAGGGGAACTTTTAGTTGACCAACTTTTCAAATTGATCACCATCATGTCAAGGTTCCTACTATACATGTACAATCATTGGATGACATATCAATTAACATATGATGGGACCAAATTGAAGTTGAACTTCCAATATTATTAATAGAAGGTTATGACTAAACTTGTATCCAACAAAATTGGACATTTCACCCTACTAGCTTAAGCTAATTCTTGGATTTTGGCACAACAACTTTATTTCCAAAGCTTCAAATTCTAAAATTTTTCTCGTCATTTTATCCTATATATGACGTGCGACATCGAACTTACTTGAGATACTCAGACTTACTTAAATTAAGATCAGTTATGTTATGATTGAATTTGAAATAATTATGTGGAATAAATATAAAATTTTATAAGAAAAATATTCATTTAGCGCTAACACAATCGTAAGTGGTAAGGTAGGACCCTGTCAACAACTAATTAAAATTAATTTTTATTTAATAAAATATTTCATCATCGATTATTAACTTAAGTATCAAAGAGATCATATATAAAAAAAAATTATCGTAGATTAATCTTTGTGCAAGTCAATCACCAGCAAGCATTCAAGGCCATTCATTGTTCATATATAATTCCTTACCTCATGTGGTTCTGGATTGAGCCGAGTTAATCCATGTGTATATTAATTTTTAATTTACATATGAATATATTAAGAATAATGTAAAAAAATTGTATAAAACATCAACTAATTTTCTTTTTATATTATATTATATATATTTGAAAAAAAAATAATTTTAAAAAAAATCTCAAACAATGTTTAATTTTTAAATATCCATAAATTTTTAATGATCATTTTACTTTTGTTGATCAGTATCCTTTGCCCAATGCATAGTCATATTTTCATCTCAAAATAATTACTCCACCTAGATAAAATATTTTTTTTCTTCATATGTTAGGGTTATTCTATAAGATTTTTCTAAAATTAAAATATTTTATAAAAAATCTTAAAATTATAAGTTTTTTATTCAAAATTCACCCTTATATATATATATATATATATATATATATATACATATGTATATGTAAATGTGTGAGCTTAGCGAATAAAAATAACAGGGATCCGATAAGTTATGATAACAGGATTAGATCCAAAGTTAACCCGATAACAACCTTAATTCTCTATTCGGCCAATGATTTAGCTTTAATATTGTAATTAAGATCGGGTTTTGAAGGAGGATTAAGGCTTAACCAAACGAGAGGGTCTAATTAGAGAGTGCTAATTGCGTGCTCTCGGTCTCCTCCTCAACGCTCTCTTTTTATGCGTGCTCCCCAACCGAACCCCAACAACGAAGGAGCCGCCCCTCCTCCTCCTCCACCCCCTACCCCTCCCCCGCCCCCGCTCCCACCCGCCCCCGCCCTCCCTTTCCTCCCTCCCCCTCTCGCTCTTGATCCATTTGTCGTCCGCTTCGCCGCGCCACCTTCTCCATCACCTCGCCAAAGCGCGCTACGGAGAGAGGTAATCTCACTCGCTTCCTCGGATCGTCACCTCTATTGCCGAAACCCTAACCCTCGTCGCCGGCGTTAATAGATCGAGGGGGAATCGAGGGTTAGGGTTTCGACGTGCTGCCCGGGCGATCGGCGGCGGCGGCGGCGGCGGGGGGCGACGGAGAGTCCTCTTGGGATGGCCCATCACAGCAAATTCGTGTCGGTTAATCTCAATAGATCCTATGGCCAGCCCTCCTCTTCCTCCTCCTCTTCCGTCTATGGCCGCTCTCGCCCCGGCTCCGGCGGCGGAAGCGGAGGCGGAGGCGGGGGAGGGATGGTAGTCCTCTCGAGGGCCCGGAGCTCGGCCACCTCCGCAGCAAAGACCGCCCAGAAGCTTGCCGTTCCGCCACCCTTGAACCTGCCGTCGCTGAGGAAGGAACATGAGCGCTTCGACCCGGCTTCCTCCGGGTCTGCCGCCGCCCATGGCAGCCCTGGTCTTGGATCGCGGGGGGGCACTTCCGCCGTGGGTTGGAGCAAACCTGCCCTCCCGGTTCCGGAGAAGAATGCCGGCAGCAGAGGCCAGTCGCAGTTGGGACGATCGGCGATCATTAATGACGAGCTTGCCGGTAGCCCCTACATTTCTCCTGGTGCTCGCGCTGGTGGCCAGCCGCTCAATGCCACACCAGGTCAGGGGTTTTCCGAGAAAGCTGTGATCTTGAGGGGTGAGGACTTCCCATCTCTTCGGGCCACCTTCACCTCACCTGCGAAACAGAAAGACACATCAAGCCAGAAGCAGAAGCAAAAGCTAGGAGTGGAAGAGCAGTTGGAAAGGCGGGAGGTGTCCGAGTTACATTCGCCTCTTCAGATGAGGCCGCAGATCAAATCCTCTCGTCTTATTGCCAACAGCATGTCAGATGGTGATGGGGGGCTGATCCGACCACTCGGTGCTTCAGAACAGTCACAGAGGCAGGATAGGGACTTGCCGGGTCTGCTTCCGCTCGTTCGGCTTCAGCACACATCAGATTGGACCGATGATGAGCGCGACACAGGGCTTAGCATCCCTGAACGAGAGAGGGATCGGGGTTTCTTGAGGTCCGAGTTGGTTCAGGCTCATGATGCTTATGATGGCCGAGGGCTGCATGCTACCGAAGGTGGCAGTGCTTGGTCCAGGGAGCCCTTCAAAGGGTATCCTTCTGGGAAGGATGTAAGGGCTGCAAGCAATGAAAGTCAGGATTTTGGCTTGTGGAGGTTTCCAATGAATTCAAGGGATAGATTGAACACCAGTTCACCAGGAGTCGACAGGGATAGACATTATGGTAGGCCCATAAGTGGAAACAGGGAAATGAGTACTGAGGGTGTTAATATTCAGTCATCTTTTGGAGAAAATGGTAGTGATGGTTTTGCTAAGAGGGGCCAGGATTATCGAAATGCCAAGATGGATTTGGTTTCTTCTGAGCACACTCGAATTGGTAAAGTTGTAGCGGAAGCATTTAGTGGGACTCGTGGTCATGGCCATTCCAATAACTGGTCCAAAGGAAGCACCTTTCAGAATGCCACAGTCTTGAAGAGCCAATTCTCTACTGGAACTAGAGGCACTTCCTTGAATGATCCAACACTGAACTTTGGTAGAGAGAAACGGTCGGCACCAAGTGCTGGAAAGCCATATCTTGAAGATACTGAATTTGACAGCAAGGATCCCTTTTTAGGGGGCATGAGGGACATGAATGCTAAAGTGTATAAGAAAAAGAAGGATCTCGAAAAACAGCTTGATTTCCCTGACCCCATCAGGGAGTCATTTGAAGCAGAGCTTGAAGGAATTCTGAGGACACAGGAGCAGGAGCGCCAACGCATCATGGAAGAGCAAGCCAGAGCATTGGAGCTTGCACGAAAGGAAGAGGAGGAGAGGGAGAGGATGGCCATAGAGGAGGAGGAACGGAAACGAATGCTTGAAGAAGAGGCAAGAAATGCTGCTTGGAAAGCAGAGCAGGAGCGGTTGGACGCTGCAAGGCAAGCTGAAGAGCAGCGGATTGCAAGGGAAGAGGAAAAGAGGAGGTACCTGATAGAGGAAGAAAGAAGGAAAGAGGCTGCACGGAAAAAACTTTTGGAGTTGGAAGCCAGGATTGCAAGACGGCAGGCTGAAGATAATGAAAAAGATGATAGGGTTCACTCTTCTGTTACTGCTTCTGAGGAACGAGTCCCTGGAGTGGCAAAGGAAAGAGATGTACCACAAGACACAGAAGTTGGAGGCTGGGAGGACGGTGAGAGGATGGTAGAACAAATCACTAGTTCTGCCCTATTTGATTCTCTGTCTGTGGATAGGATTCTGGAAGTGGGTTCTAAGTCTCAATTTCCAAGGGATACTTTTCCTTCATTTGCTGAAAGAGAAAAACATGCTTATGGCAGCACAATTCTTCCTTCACAAGCTGATGACAGTCTCTTTCATAATCCAAGGCAAGATGCATTTGGTCATAGAGGAGGCTTCTCCAAGAAAGAGTTTCATGGTGGTATTGAGACAAGGTCTAGTAGGCCATCATCAAAAGGAGCAACAACAATTGAAACATCACAGATGCCAGATGAATACCATGAACCAAGGAAACAAAGGTGGAACTCTAACAAAGAGGTTGATTATTTCAAGAGAAATAATGACATCAATTCAGAGTTTATTGATAGTGTTAAGTTTCGAGATGTTGGAATGGTACCTGGTAATTCACAGGGAAGTCCTCAGGTTTCATACAGTGAAATATCATCGGATAACTCCGTGGTTGATGGCTTTTCCTCATTTACGAGGTATCGTCAGTTCTTGAGCCAGCCTCGTGTGCCTCCACCGCCATCTGTGACATCGGTTCAGAGAAGCTCTTTCAGAGATCCAGCAGAAGGAGCAAGTTCATCATGTTTCATAGATGATGATGTGCATTATAATCATCCAAGTAGATATGAGCAAAAGACTTTACACAGAGGTTATGACAATGTGTTTCATGAAACCCATCAGCAAGGTGGAACAACAGCTTTTCTCGAAAAGAATGCTGGCCATTTCGAGCAAGAGGCAGAGAAGATGAGCCCAAGATGTGACTCCCAATTGTCCCTTTCTGTTTCAAGCCCACCTAGCTCGCCTGCGCTTTTGCATCATGAGATGGACATTTCCAGGGATTCTCCCCCGCTGCCAGCTTCTGCTGATGGTGAGCGGACTATCGTATCTGACAGTGAGCATATTGTGTTGCCATTGGAGGGTGGTGCTGTCGATAGAATGGTGGCTTCAAGGTCAGTCTCTCCTGGAGTCGATGATGAATGGCCTGTTGAGAACAATGAAGAGATACAGGAGCAAGAAGGTGATGAATACCAAGACATAGCTGAAGCACATGATGGTGTTGATGAGAATTTTGATTCAGTCCAGGAGATAGAAGATTTACATTCTGATGTGCAGACTACAACTGGGGAGATGGAACAAGTAATTCTTGGATTTAATGAAGGTGTTGAGGTTAAACTTCCTAGTATAGACAAGTTTGAGATAACTTCTAGCAACAGCGAAAGGGAATTCAGGATACATGTAGGTTCTGCTGGTAATTTGGAAGAATCCATCAGTAATTGTGAAATTATTGTTCAAGAAGATGCTATGGATAGTTCTTTAGAAAGTGAAGCTGAAAAGGCATTGAAAGATTTATCTCTTGATCCAATGTCAGCATCTAGGTATTCTGTAAACGGTGCTGAAGCATCTCAGAGTTCAATACTGCCAGCTCATCATTCAGTGACTTCTGCCACAAGCTGTCCAATGGCATCTACAGCCTCAGATTCACCCAACTTACCTTTTCCTTCTATTGTTGTCAGTCAGGGTGAAGCACCAGTTAGTCTCCAGTTTGGTCTGTTTTCTGGTCCTTCTTTGATACCTTCTCCTGTCCCAGCCATTCAGATTGGTTCTATTCAGATGCCGATACATATGCACACACATATAAACCCTTCTCTACCACAGATGCACCCTTCGCAGACTCCTTTATTCCAGTTTGGCCAGCTGCGCAATACCCCAACTATCTCTCACAGTATATTGCCACTAGCTCCTACTAGCACAGCCTTCATTCAGCCTGCTGCTTCAGCTCCCTATTCCTTTAATCAGAATCCTGCTGGTTCTTTGTGTGACCAAACAACTCAAAATTGCTCTTCAGACAAATCACGAGATGAAAAGCCTTCTGGTTCTTCACATAAACAAACTGATCTTGTGCAAAACCACTTCGAATCTTCACAGCATAGAGCATTGTTAGATTCTGGAAAGAATGTTTCTATAGCTTCTCAGAGTCGGACAGAAATGGCATCTTTGGTTGAAAAGAAACGTGCAAACAATTCAATTTCCCAAGCTGAAAACCATGGTGAAGATGATGCCACCATGAAGAAGGGCTATAGGCTCACTGGTAAGTGGAAAGAATCTCAGCATCAACAGCAGCATACTGAACTGCATTCCTCCAGGTTCTTTCCAGGAGGAAAACCTCCCTTAAGGAATCCAGGCAATTTCTCTGGTGGGAGGAGGAAGAGATACACTTACAGTGTAAAAAATGCTGGTACAAGGTCATCATTTCCAGGTGAAGATACATTGCAGGCAGAATTAAGTGGCTTTCAGAGGAGTGCCAGGAGAAATATTCGAAGAACAGAATTTGGAGTCAGAGAGAATATTGTTAGGAAGCAAACACAAGGTTCAGAGTCATTAAATAGTTTTGGGCAGGATGAGAAGCCAAATGAGGATTCAATGGCTACTGGGATTTCTATAAGCAACCTAGGTAAGAAAGATGCACCTTTGGATAGGTCAGTCAAGATTACTAATGATCGAGACAACCTAAGTTCAGGTGCTTCTATCTCTTTAGTTGTGAGCTCTGATAGGAGGGCGGAGAAAGTCATTAGAAATGAAACTACTTTAAAGAGTGAAAGCATCTTTGACAAGTCTCATGCTGGCAAAGGCAATATTAAGGCAAGTGATAGTCTTGAGGAGGATGTCGATGCTCCTCTATTGAGTGGAGTTATTCGTGTTTTCAAACAGACAGGAATTGAAGTTCCTAGTAATGAGGATGACTTTATCGAGGTAAGGTCCAAGAGACAGATGCTGAATGACCGCCGAGAACAGAGGGCAAAAGAAAATAAGTCAAAATCCAGGGTGCCAAAGGTAGTTCTAATCTTTCTTAGATCATAAATTTGTCTCTCTGTTGAAAATGTTCTAAAGCGATGTTTCTTTTTGTTCTTCATACTGTCAACAGGGACCTGGCAAGCAATTTGCTGTTCCACAAAGTAATGCTGCTAGCTCCAACCCTAATAAAGCAGTGACATCTTCAGTTGCCGACACAACTACTATTGTTTGTGCTAATTCTCTTGTCGCAGAGGGAAGGGAATCTACTAAACTAAAGCCATCATTTGTTACCACTGCTAATTTGACATCTCAAACTCTACCTCCAATTGGCACCCCTTCGGTAAATGCTGATTTTGAAAGAAGATTGAATGACTCAAAGTATGCTCTGTTCCCTGGATGGCTTATGCTTTGATTTTTGCACGAGTAGGTTCTTGATTACATTGAATTTGCAGGTCAGGTCAGGCAATCATTGTACCTGCCATATCTCATAGCGAGTCAATACTCGTTCCAGGTCTACTAGAAAACAAAAACACGTGTCCCGAATATGCTGTATTGCCATTGAGTTCCTGGGACAGTACACACACGAGTCATCAGGTAAGCTTATGAGAGAACTAATGTAGTTGATTCTTTTGTTGTCCTGCTTTTGTAGTTGGCTTTGGCATCACTTTTTCTCTCTTTAATAAATGCCTCTTATATAGTACGTTCAATATTCTAGTTATTGTAAAAGCACAAACTTGCCAACATTTTATCTTTTCATTGGTGTCGTAGTTTTTGGTTAGTCTTGAACTAAGATGTTATATGGATGTAGTTTTGTTTGAAACTGCTGTGGTTGCTGCTTGTGGCCATATGGTATTGTATTATGGTATAAATCCTATTAAGCAATTTAGGCTTTAGTAATTTTTATGAACAGATTTCTAAATTGGACAGTCTAGGCTCTTAGTTAGGTTATAATTATTCATGAATGGATTTAGAATATTTGAGAGCTTGTCGTTCTTATTGTTTTTTGTTTGTTTTTGTCTAGTCTTTCCACCACACTTACCCATTATTTTTTAGGCCAATGGTGGAATATCTAGCCATATGTTATTGATATTTGATCAGTCGGAACTGTTGGGAAAAAATGTATTGTGGCTACTGGCTCTATTTACCCTTCTGTTTCCTCTCATTTTCTGATGATCTCTTTCATCTCCATATCATTTCTCTCTTCTGCCTTTTTTTTGGCTTTTTTTCTTGTTTTCAAGCTAGAACTCATATCATTCAGAAACAGTATTGCATCTTATCCCAGCATTAGTGTATCTGTTACTAATAAATTGCACTTATATTCCCAAAGATCGAAGTGAAAATTTCATGGGCATAGAACAAAGTATACCATGTTTTGGACATTTAACATCGTCAGGTCTGTTTAGAGCACCTTCTCGCTCAACAAACTCGTTATTTCTACACAACAGCTCTTTGGAGGTCAAAGTTGAATAGGTGCAACAAATGTCTACAGCAGTCTATATTGCATTAGTAGTTGTCTCTAAGAATCTCATAAAATAATTGTTGCAAAATAAGTTCATACACAATCATCTTTTCAGTCAGGATCTCTATCTTGATGTTGATGTGTTGGGAGTTGATATGCCACCAGAGTTTGCTGGTCTTGATGTTCTAAAGCCCACCTTTAAACAGGGTTGGTGTAAAGGGTTGAATTTTAGCCTATTACTAGTTTGGATAATATTATGCTAAAGAAATTTTTAGTATAGATACTCATATTGGTTGGTTTTCTTTTGTGGTATTCGTAGGAATGAAACAAAATTTTCTTGTCTTGTTTGACATGAAGCTTACCTTTAGGTATTGGACTTCCATTTCCTAATAGCTGTAGAGTGCGTTTTACATGCACGACATTTTGTCAAGTCTGTGATACTTGTACTTTCTGACAATATTATTATCAACTTTGTCAGGTGATTGCCCTGACTCAAACTCAGCTTGATGAAGCTATGAAGCCAACACAATTTGGTTCCCAGTTAGCTTCTAGCATTATTCTTGAGCCCCACAAACTCATATCGTCTGTTGTGACTCCGGAAAAACCTTTCTCTTCATGTGCAAGCCCTGTTAATTCCTTGCTTGCTGATGAGAAAATTCAGTTCGGTAAGTGTATTTTGCTTTAAATGCTGGTTTTGCCTTGTGTCACTGGACATTGTAACTCCCCGGTTTAGATGAACAATTTTTTTTCTGAGTTCAGGAGCTGTGATGCCACCGAACATTTTACCTCCTGTCAGCCGAGCTATTTCCAAGGGAAGTGGGACACCAAATACATGCAGGCCAGAATTAAAAATAGGTCAAAACCTGGCTAATAACAGTTATTCTATGTTCTTTGTCAAAGAACAGTGCCCTGGTGAACCATGTGCAGATCTCGAAGATGCAGAGGCGGAAGCTGAAGCAGCTGCTTCTGCTGTTGCAGTTGCTGCCATCACCAATGATGAAATGGTTGGATCTGGGATTGGTACATCTTCAGACACCAAAAGCTTCTCTTCTGCAGATGGCACTGCTTTGGCTTCTGCAGGTGATAAAATGAGTCCTACCTTACTCCAACATTTAAGAAATTCATGCTTTATGAAGTTGATACTTGTCCAATGTATTAATTGTGAAAGTTTGCAACAGGTGCGGCAAATAGCCATGAGGTAACTGGTCAATCATCCTGTGAAGAATCCTTGACGGTTGCTCTCCCAGCAGATCTTTCAGTTGATACTGCACTCTCAGTATGGCCGGCTTTACCGAGCCCACAGACCTCTCAATCAATGCTCTCACAGTTTCCTGGAGCCTCACCTTCTCATTTTCCCAGCTTTGAGATGAACGGTATACTAGATGGGCGTATTTTTGCTTATGGGTCCAACGATGAGTCAGCTGGGTCTCAGGGACAGCCACAAAAAGGTGCTGCTTTGGGTTCTGGGGCACTGGGGTCTTGGCCGCAGTATCACCCTGGGGTTGACTCCTTTTATCGCCCACCGACAGGGTTTACTGGTCCATTTATCAGCGCTGGAGGAATTCCTGGTGTTCAATGCCCTCCACATATGGTCTTCTACAATCATTTTGCTCCGGTTGGACAATTTGGGCAAGTAGGCTTAGGTTACATGGGAACTACTTATATACCTGCTGGGAAGCAACCGGAATGGAAGCAAAATCAAGTATGTTCTACAGTTAATGACAGCGACGGTGACCTGAGCAATCTAAATGCTGTTTCTGGTCAGGGAAACCCAACCAGTGCGCCAGCTACCATCCAGAATTTAGGCCCAGGTTCACCTCTCATGGTGGCTTCTCCTCTGACCATGTTTGACATGAATCCATTCCAGGTATGATTTTTCTAAATTACCAGCACTAGTAGAGATCGTTAATATTTGTTGGGAGAGGCTTTGAGGCAACCATTTTTTTTAATGTTCTCTAGCTTTTAAAGTGAAATCAACAATTGGAATGCTTGGTTGGTTGGCGCACCCTTTGAGGTTAGGATCCTGGGATGAAGGGTTTGAAACAAGGTAGAAAGGGCAACGACTTGGATGAGATTGTTGAGAAAGTAGTCAAGGTTGCTTTGAGCAATCAAGATACAAATTTGTATACTCAAGCTGAAATTGGAAAGTCTACTCAACATGATTGGTCACGACTGTGTTCTTTTGGTTTAGTGGTTTCAAAGTCAGTGTGAGCAGCATCGATTTTGAGTGTGCCCTGCCCTCCTCCTTTCCCCCTTCCATTGCACTCCATGATGCACCAAAAGGAGTGAAAAACTCAAATTTCCAACCGCATGGATCCTTTGTGAGAAGTAAATGTTTCGTAAGTTGAATATGTCAATCTGCAGCATCATAGATTACAAAAATTAGGAATAAAACTGTGTTCTTTGTTTTATTTTGATTGGTCGATTGATATATATGCCCCTGTTTTGGTGAGATGGTAAAACATCTAGATGTGGTCCATTATTTATTATACTTGTTATACTAACTGGGCTTCACATTTTTATTCAGCCGGCTGCCAATATTCCATTGCAAGCTTGGTCTCATGTGCCTCCACCACTCCACTCGATTCCCTTATCCATGCCGCTACAGCAGCATCACGTGGAGAGTAGGATTCCTTCACAATTAGGCCGCAATCTTTCAGGAGATGCAACCACTGGAAATAACAGGTTTGGCGATCCTCGTCCATCGGTGAATTCTGAAATTAGCAGGAGCATCCCATTTCCAAACTCCGCTGCTTCCGAGATCTCAGATGAGCTAGGCCCACCAAAGCAGCCAACTTGCAGCACTGCCACCGCTCAGACAGTTGGGCCTCCGGAAAGTACTGCAAGTGCGAATGAGAAGAAGGATCTACAGGTGGTGGCGAGAACAATTGTCTCCGGAATCGATAGCAGGGGCACTCGTGCAAGTAGCAGTGATGGTGGTGGCCAGACAACCGGTTTGCCCTCTAAGAGTCTGCGACCAACTTCATCAGGCCAGCAGCACCATCATCAAGCTGGACATGCCGAGCAGCACCACGCGATCTCTCAGAGAACAGGCTCCGGAGGTGAATGGCATCGGAGGACCACCGGATTCCAGGTCAGGAAGCAGGGTTCTGGAATGGACAAGAACATCGGCCCCCCCAAAATGAAGCAAATATATGTGGCTAAGCCATCGAGCAGTGGACTATCAAGCCAAGGCCAGACTACGACATGATGATGACGTCTCTCCTTCGTAATAATGGAGGTCATTTGTTTCTGCTCGCTTCATCCAAGTAAGTCACCGGTGCCCTCGAATCCACGAGAGACTGCTATGTGCTTGTTCAGTAATTTATTCTTGATGAACCATGATTTTTATTGATGGGCTTTTGACAACTCAAAAAATGATTCATAAGGCTTGTCATATTGTATGCCTTCTTTTTTTCGCTTCATGTAAACTAGGTTTATCATCGTATAGTCTCCTCGATCATTTTTTGCTTACGTCTTGTGCATACAAACTTGGATTGCTCTATTCTTTCTGCTGATTTCAGACAATTTTTCTTTGCACTCCTTCACACAAGAAACATTTTTGTGTTTCCAACAAACTTATGACTCTACAAGTATTTTATCTTGGGAATTCATCGAGTTTTTTCGCTGATAAGGCAACCTTTTGATGAGTTCAGAAGCCTTATTAAGAAAGCTTATGATCTCACATCAGCATATGATAAGCCGCAACATATCCTTGTGGTAGGAATTTTGTTTCAAATATTTTTATCATATAGTTGATACTAACGATTGAAATTTTATCGGAGTTTCGAGATTTGTTTGGTACGATACATATCGATATATGTACTGTTGGTATGCTAGAGTATATCGATGATATTACGTTAGGTCGTATCGATTGGTATATTTCGATAATGATGACATAAAAAAAAAACATGATTCAAGAGTTTCATGTCGTGCATGGATGCGTATTATGTTTAAAATCGAAATACAAGTTTCGTTATTAAAACCATCAAAACCAAACATAAATAGAACATGCACATTTTTAATTTTTATATATTTTATTTAATGTGATTAATCTCATATAACCATATTCAAATTTTCATATAAAAGTCATGCATCATGTTGAGAATGAAATCATCACTATGCATGCATTAGTCGAAATCTAGGATGATAGTTCGTCTCAGTATCGATCGGTATATCTCGGTATCGATCCCGGTACTAGTCAAAATTCTTATACCCCTCGATAGCGAATGGTTCGCGTATCGATATCATCTCGGATCGATACGTACCGCTCATACCGAATGGTTTCATTGAAATTACATATCATGATACCATTTTATAACTTACGAGGACTATTGGCAAAATAATGATTATAACAAGTAATGATATATATATATATATATATATATATATATATATATATATATATAGAGAGAGAGAGAGAGAGAGAGAGAGAGAGAGAAGCAACCATTTGTGTATAACATGGTTATATGTTCTCATTGAGACATACCCGAATGAATTTATGTCATGATCCCACCGTATTATCTATGTTTCTTTCACATAATTCTAAACGATATGCTTATATGTCGCTATAAACATATGAATCAGATTAAATGATAAATATAATTTTTGAACTTATCTTGATCTTTAAATTTAGTATTCTTCTAAATTAAGTGTTTTTTTGCAGCTCATTGTTTTGTTACGTAAAATTTTCAGGTTCGTTCAATCTACCCTCTCAAAAAAGTTCACCATTAAAAAAAAAAAAGAAGCACAAGTAATTGAACAAAAATATTCACTCATATTGCAGATTCCAAACAACCAAATATTAAAACAACAAATAAATTATGTTGGCCCCTGGAAGGATGCCTCTGACCTGCATCACAATCCAAAGCTTAAGATTTAAGATCCTTAAATCCTGTGCCACGAGCTTCGGTTGGCATCCTCCAAGTTCAGCTGTTGACCTCCTGATCTCTACACAACGAAGCCTCAGTTTCAGCGGGCACAATACAATGCTTGCGGTCACTTCACATGTTGTGGCATCAGAACTTAAATTTGCTGGATGTGGACAAGCATTGTTCACATCAGCGATTGTGGTAGCAAGTGCTTTTCTGGATGGAACAACCTGCAAAGCCACCAAGTGCAGAGATCAGTTTGGAATTCACTGCAAGGTGCACACTTTGTTTCAACTCGGATATCTAACAAAAGGGGAAGCCTTGCGAACGAAGAGCACACCGTTGATTGGTTCATGAACCGGTGCAGTCCCCCGTCTTCTTTTCCTGCAGATTCTACTCGACTGTTGCCCAACTATGAGTTCATCAGCGATAAAGTTCTGATCCGACACTTCTGCAAAACGAAGCTACCCGATTCAGGCCATATATTTCGAGTAAAATAAAGATGATTATGACGAGCTAGAAATTTTGAGAGTGTATACCCTTCGCAAAGAATACAACCTCTAAAGATGGAATTGATGTGCATTTATCATATCATTTAATGCAACTTCTTTCATTGCTCTAAGAATATAAATCTCTTTGTGAGAGAAAACAGACAGTACAGAAGCTCTAAAAATAAGCATGCAAAATGCAACTCTAGGTAGATTTGAACTGGTTTTGTGGCAGATCTCTCTCATCTCGTGCTACAACAGCAAACGCAAAAGACTGCAATCAAACATACACCCAGTGGTACCAAAATGTATGCAGATGTGTTTATAAAGATTTCCAAAGCGCGCCGACTTCTGATGTGAAGATTTTTTAAAACAATGTCATTTGTATAATGCATGCATACCCTTGTGCAACATCTTTCTTTTAGATTTTGTCCCATGTTTACAGAGAAAAAAATCCATCTTTTCAAATCGCTCTCTGTATAATGGCGATTGTTGTCGACTTAATACTGGCAGGCTGTAGAATGATTAGCGCATTACAAAATCAAAATTTTCCCTTTCGTTAATCGGGAACCGAGACGATAATGAGCTATAGGATCAATAGGGAAAGATAAGGCAAGTGAACAAAGGCTGCATGGCAGAAGAAATACCTGTACCGCTATCGATAGAATCTTGATGACAGATGTGCTTTGAGCTTGCTGCTTCTCCATCAATCCTCTCGCTTGCTATCTGGGTTGAAGGTCTAATGAACTCGATATCATCATCTCTGTCAGATGACTTAAGATGCATTTCCTTCATGTTGTAAGGTGAACGAAAATGTTGAATCCATGGGTTTGTTTGTAAAGGGAAAGAACCATTCTCGATTGCTGCATGATTATTATCCATTCCAAATCTGAGATTCTTCCAACATCCCTTACGCAAAACCTTAAACTGCAGAGTTGCATATTTATACATTATGTTAAACTACGGAATATGCCACCACTTGGGTAAAAAGAGGGGCAGTTGGAATCTCTTACTACCTGGCCATATTTCATATCGTTTTTGGATGGTCCAGTTGCTCCTTTATGTTCTTTTGTCCTTGATATCCAACCTTGAACAGCCTTTGAATGATAATGCTCGTTGTATAACTCATTGACAAATGATGCTTCGATGGAGTTAAGAAACAAAGTATGTTTCTCATCTGTCCATCCCTTTGATACAGAATCTGCTACCGGAGGATCCTGAAGGATAAGAGAAACATACAAATATACATAACGAACTTGGTAAGAACTAGTGAATACACTACAAAACACTAAAGGGACATGAGATGATGCAAAAAACAATATTTCTAATCTAAACATGAACAGACAACCAAGGAATGAGCACACAGGTTATGAAGTGAGAATGCAATCAAATATTTGCAAAAGGTAACATCGCAAGTAATATAAGTACTAGTCAGCAACACAAGATTTCAAGGTTAGTCCATGTTATCCATCCCTGGCCTACATAATTACACTACGTCTCCTGACTAATCTTTTGAAATAGTGAATGACTTGTCAGCCCTATTTATATCTCCATATATAGTTTTATACATAACAGACAGTCAGACACACATATATATACACACATAGACAAATATATATGCCCATTCAACTCATTTCCTACTGATCCATGTCCAATCCCTACTCGACCTCGAGTGAAGACTTCTTGGCAAATTCCCCTTGGGAACTAGATGTGTAAATTCAAGAGGAAGAGAAAGTGCTGTGTAACTGCCTTCTCTCGACACAACTGATCTTGTCAAATCAAGCAACGAGACATGGCAACAGAACTATGGCCTAATCATAACTAAAAGGTAAGATCTTGGATATGAATTCAAGGGACTTTACGGTTTTGTTGTTGTTGTTGTTGTTGTTGCTATCATAAATGAATTCCACTCATTCATGGAGAATACAGGCTCATCTGGTCAGTTGTCACACAAGATAAGATGATACGAAGAATAAAAGCGAAAGACGGTGGCAAACATGTATGATAGCACCCAGAAGTTCGAGCAGAACTTCAAAACCTTGTTTCTTTGAAGAGGTAAAAGACCGCTTAGTCAAAGGAATTGGTCAAAAAAAAATTTGGTCTAAAGGTTATTGGGTAAACACTGCATCTTTCTACCTTATGGACATGATCTCACGCACAAACTCCTGCAGAATTTTAGAATTGCCTTTTATCTAATGTTTTGGTTTCAGATGTTAACAAAAGAACCGGATGCAAACTAAACTTTAACTGATTGCAGGATGACATCTATCTCAATTACATGAATCACACACCTTTTCTTTCACTTTCTTGCATAATCTTCTATTTCAACGAAATTATCTCCTTTTCTTTGGTATTACGATCGATCTATAGTAAAACCATGGTGATCCAGTCTCTTAGCAAAATTCACAATTCCACCCTGTTCTCTCGAGAAGAAGATACTTCGATTTAAGATATCAAAATGTTCCATCTGTACCCAATATCAACGCTCCTCTCCTAAGGTTTAGGGGAAATGGATGGAAACCTAAGAGTAAGTAAACGCAGATTAATTCAAACAATACATACACGCCGAGATTCCTTCTTGAAGACCCGAACCTTTGAACCGATCAATTTACACCTAATAGTTAGAACTACTCACAACCGTACAGTGAGGCACAAATCATCGTCTACTGACCTTGCTCGGCCCCTCGATCGCCGAAATCTCCGCCGTGCTCGGCCGATTCGAAGAAATGTCGCCCATCCAGGCGCAGATCTCCTCCCAGGAAACCTTTTCTCGGACCCGATCGCGAGGAGAAGGCCTCGTTCCTCGATGTCCGCCGCTTCGGATCGCCTCCTGTCGACACACCGGTGGCGTCGGAGGAGGAGACTACTAATAAAACAAAACCACGGGAAGCGGGCGGGGAGATATTTATGTGGGCGGTGGGGCCTGTGGGCCCCTTTCCTTCGTGGCACCGCTTTTCCACGTGGAGGGCCCGCCCTCTGACCGCAACGTGGCGAGCACGCCGTAGCGGAGCCAGATATTTTGGAGGCCGCCCAAAAGATCTGCGGTGCGGAGCGCGGTGACGCGGCACTTCGCCCGGAGTCCGAAGCGAACTCCCGTGCCAAAATTGCGGGACCCACGAAAGCTTCGCCAATCATGAGGCGGGTAGGCGAAGCGTACCGATTTGGAATGCTTACATACACGCCGAGATATTTGTTGGGTTAAAATCTTATGTTAACCCAAGTTGTTCACATGGGACGTGACAACATGGTGACGTGTACGAAGTTCTCTGATTCGATTTCACTTCTGTTGCTTCCGTGCCGTTCGCATCGACTTCTGCCAGCGCATGATATGCCTCTGTACGAATTTTGATGTGATGTAACTTGATATTTCTAGATTGGGCCTCAGCTCGATCGCCCATTTCAGGCCCACAACAATTAGCAGACAAATTAGAACACTGGGTGATGTGGTTTCTTCTGCTGCGGCATTCTTGTGATCTCTCACTCAAGAACAGAGTGTGAAGACTTGAGACTACAAAGATTCCACTCCCAACACTGGGTTATGCTGGCAATCTGTTGAAAGAAATGAGGTTTGTAGATGATGAATTGAGGGAGCATATGAGAAGAGCAAGTGCTTGAGTATAAACACAAGGAGTTCATTTCAAATAAAAGCCGAAAGCTTTTCAAGCTTTATACAACATAAGAGATGCATGCATAAAAAAGCAAATGACAGGAACTCATCGGAAGCCACCGGGTTAGCCTTCGGCGTCAGCTGAAGCACCGCTTGCAAGGTTTTGTGTTTCCAGCAGCTTCATTTGGCGCTCGGCGTGCTCTCGTTCGCACTGGCTGATCCCCGTGATAATATCAAGCATGGTGCCGGTCGTACCGAAGAAGACTAATGGCGCCAATGATTTCTTTCGTATTCCCACTGGTATTGCAATTAAAGCTCCAGCTACTGAGAAAAACCATGTACCAAGCGCACTGCAAACACCGACAGGCATGATGAATTTATTCCCATCCAAACACATATTTCTAAAGCATTTTCTTGAATACAATAGAATAATACATAAGTCTGCTTTTACAAATTAGTAATCTGCTCATAATGAAAAAGCTTGGTGGATCGAATATAATCCAGAAGTTGACAATCAGCGATGAACCAAATGTCAAAAGACAAGCATAAACTTAATGGCTAGCTTACTAGGTAAGTAAGCTTATGATGAACTGCATATAAACCAATAGACCCATTGCAATAAAAAATATATATATAATTAACTATAAATGTCACTACGTGTATTTGGAGATAAATTAATTTAGCTTCCAGTCCTGATCGATGGTAACTACTAAGAACAATGCAAGTCCTAGATCAAATAAAACTTATAACCATAAATAAATAATCTTTACATATTTAGTGTATGTTTATCACTCGCATCCTGTAAATTAGTTACTTTAAACGACAACAAACTATAAACATTTGACGCCAATCTTGGAAGAAGGATACATCAAGTATTCAGTGCTACAAGGAAATAAAGACCTTCACATTCTTAAGGTACATCATGATATCCCACGAAGCGGTTACTCTACAGACGATGGGAAATCACACATCCGACCACAATCCTATTCGAAGGATGCTTCAAGGAGTCAATTTCTTCTCTTTGCAACCCACTCCAATGGTAAACATTGACGAGACTGTAGAGTCTGACTTCACCATGCAACATCTCAAAGCATGTTTTTTTTTTTCTTAAATGGGAAAAATGCACGAAAACATGTGTACCTTTCAAGGAAAAGTGAGAGACACAAAGATATAGCGGACATCATCCTTATGTTAAGATTTTGCATTTGTTGTAAATTTCACCATGCTTTGATGAACGCTTTGGATCGAATATAATAATATGCCCTTGTGTAAGTTGAAAAGCTCATAGGGCCCTCAGCACTCTAGTGGTTCCACGACATGACATGTTCTTGTACCTTGCCAATTATGGTACTTTTACCAAGTTATCTACTACAAAATAAATAGCATCCCAAGTGATCAGTATACGGTTGACTTAGTAATATTCCTCCTAGTTCCACAAAGGCAGAGATGACTTAGTAAGTGGTCAAAAGTAGTGAATTTGTTAGAACTCAATTAAAATGCATCCCAAACTCATTAGTAGGTCTGCCAGTGCAAATTTATACCTTGCATAGGCTCCACAACAAGTATTGTTCGATTCACTTCAACTCTTTATGTTTTTTCTTTTATATCCTAGTGAATGACAACTATAGCTGCATAAATTTCACGAATCATAAACTTGAAACAGATTATTCTGACCACTGAATAACCACCTTAAATATTAATAGCTACATATTGCTCATAATCCTAGTAAACAACCAAATATATCTCAATGTCTACACCTTGTTCTTGTCTTCTTTCAGAATCATCTTCTGAATTTTCATTCACAAATGCAATTTCCATGACCTAACAAAGTGTCATGTTTGCACAGTAACCCAAGAAAAACAAAACAAAGTCTAAAGAATGGATAAAGTTTCAGACATTCCATCCCTAAAGTATGAACATACTTTTGCCCTAAAACAGCCCAAGAAACGAATAACTCGTGCAATTCTAAACACTTTTCCCTGAGGGCACTTTTCCATTAATGAACAATTAATTCTATTCTTTGAAATGTATGAACAAAGGGACTACAAATTACAAATTACTGCCTTGGAATCACTCCAGATTTTGAACGGACAAGATAGGCATTCAGCAGGATCAGTGCCTTAGGAGTTCTATATAAGCGTCGTGTGTGAGTCCTCATGAAGCCTAAGAAATGCTTAGCAGCAATCATATCGTACATCATGAACATATACATGCCGACGTATGCTTCAAAGTGCCAACTATCCGCTCACATCAGATGTTACATGAACCCTAATCGATAGTTCTAGCAGAAGATAGTCCTTTGAACAAGGGAATGCAACAAAACATAAGACCTAATTGGAAACGCAAAACAGAAATCAATATGAGAAATCGGAACTGCTCGATCCGTTTGCCGAAGGAAAACAAGGGGCTTTTGATCGAAGAGGAGAATGACTCACTTAGCAACGGAGCAATCTGCGAGTTGCTTCACGTTGTCCTGCCCGCCTCCGACCGCCCCCTCCATCTCGCTCGATCTCTCGCGCTGCCCCGACGACACACATGAACGGCAAAATAGACATCGACCGATCGATCGATCGATTAGGGTTTTTGGGGGCACGAACGGTTCAGCTGTGCGACGTCAGTCAGGGTACGGGATACAAACATATCCTATTGGTTTAAATCCTGGACCCCACAAACACGCATGCCCTTTTTTAGTTCCCACTCAAACGCCGCCCTCTTCCCTCTGTTTTTTGAGTTCTCAACGACGGCGTCAAGAATGGTGGTGGCATCGAGAAGCAGGTTTTGGGCGAAAGAATGGCCGCCGTGAGGAGGATATCGCCGACATGGTATGGTACCCTTCTCCCCCACTCTGCCTAACCCCCCATGCTTGATACTGGAAAGAAGCAAATCAAACCATACCCTGGTAGGGCGCGTCTTTTCTTCCTGGGTAATTCTCAGTTTGGTATCGAGCATTCGAGATCGAGTCGGTGCTTGCTTACTGCCTTGTGAACGCAGATGTCGTTGCCTAACAAGGTCTTCCTTGTTAGCATCTAAATGGGGAATGTGGGTTCAAACAATCAAAGTGGGAGATATTGACATACATACGGTCAAAAGGAATTGGATTTTAGTGAAGTGTTAACAAGTTTCAAAAGAGTTCCAACAAATCCGCTTACAATATTCATGTTTCGATACAACCACAAGAGCAAGATGTTGTCTTGGTGATGATTTGTCCAGGTTGTTTGATAAAATCTTTTCTATGCATTATGCGTCAAAGCATAAACATACAAGTAAAAGAGGGTTATAACCTTTTTTCACTTTTGGGATGAAGTTTATCATCCGAATGGTAGATAGGAAGTGATAGTTTTATTCAGTCAAATAGTGAAAATTTGAGCTGAACTTTATCACTAGCCAAAGATCTAAGAGAATGGCTATGACTCCATTGGCAATTCGGTCGCAGAAAAAAAAGACATATTGGTGGATTATGTTTGCAAGGTCCACCAATGAAGCTGGCTGGCCATTGACCCTAACCCTTCGGTTCTTGTGTTCGGTCACTAAGAAGCCCCTAACAACCCTTCCCGACTTTCTCCAGCAGGCGAATCAATACATCACAATAGAACCGAATCTACTTGGTTGGTGTTAGGGGAAACAACTTTTTACCGTGACCTTGGGGCGTGCGGCGTAGAATCCGGGAACCGGAGGGTCATCTCGGTATGGTTCGGGTCCGTCGATGGCTCCTGCTTCCGCTAGGCTCCGAGGGACAGCGCACGCCGCGGTCGTCGAGAACGAAACCTGCAGCAAGGCGGGTCGGAGGGTGCTCCGCCCGACCCCTCCGACGCCCAAGTTAGCTCTCGTCCGTCGGCCGGCACCCCAGAATGTTTTAAGGGTCCAGAGTCTACTCACCTCCCCTTGCCTGTCTTACCCCTTCGGCTTAAATAGGTCGGACGGATGACACGCTTCCGGTTGCGTCTGCGGGTGGCGTACGGACCTGACCTCGCAGACCGGTGCCGTGGTCAACCCTGCGTGTAGTTGGGACGAGGCAGAGGAGAAGCGACGTCGGGCGATCAAATCACGGTAGTGAAGGAGCGCAGGAGGGGCGATGACGTCATCCGGGCGTAATACCCAGGACCAGGTGTCACGTCACATTTAATACCCCTAACACTACCCCCCTCAAAAAGCCACTCCTGCGGGACAGTCTTTGAGGGTTGGGGGGTGGTGCTCGGAGAAACCCGGTTGCATATGAACGGCCGGCTGAGATCTCGGGTGGAGGTTCTACCTGTCGTGACATAATTGACTGAACCATTGTGCCGGCGGAGGGATCCACGCGCCGTTTCAAGACCATAATAACCGAACCGCCGTTCGGGATAAGGGCCGAGCCACCGCTTTTAGTCCCAGAAAACCAGTGGTCGAGCCGCTGCTCAAGACCGTAATAACCGAACCGCCGTTCGGGATAAAGGATCGAGGCGCCACTCAACTCCCCGTTGCCGAACCGTCGTTCGGATAAGGGGTCGAGGCCCGCACAAGACCTAGAAGACCAATGGTCGAGCCGCCGCTCAAGACCGAGAATAACCGAACCGCGTTCGAGGATAAGTGGCCGAGCGCGCTCTAGTCTCGAAAACCAGGTGGTCGAGCCGCGCTCGGCCGTAATAACCGAACCGCCCGTTCGGGATAAAGGATCGGCGCCACTCGACTCCCGTTGCGAACCGCCGTTCGGATAAGGGTGAGGCCCGCACAAGACCTAGAGGACCAATGGTCGGCCGCCGCTCAAGACGAATAACGAACCGTCGTTCGGGATAAGGGGCCGCCGCTCTAGTCCCGAAAACCGGTGGTCGAGCCGCGCTCGACCGTAATAACCGAACGCCGTTCGGGATAAAGGATCGGCGCCACTCAACACCCTGTTGCCGAACCGCCGTTCGGGTAAGGGGTCGAGGCCCGCACAAGACCTAGAAGACCAATGGTCGAGCCGCCGCTCAAGACCGTAATAACCGAACCGCCGTTCGGGATAAGGGGCCGAGCCGCCGCTCTAGTCCCAGAAAACCGGTGGTCGAGCCGCCGCTCAAGACCGTAATAACCGAACCGCCGTTCGGGATAAAGGATCGAGGCGCCACTCAACTCCCCGTTGCCGAACCGCCGTTCGGATAAGGGGTCGAGGCCCGCACAAGACCTAGAAGACCAATGGTCGAGCCGCCGCTCAAGACCAGAATAACCGAACCGCCGTTCGGGATAAGGGGCCGAGCCGCCGCTCTAGACCCAGAAAACCGGTGGTCGAGCCGCCGCTCAAGACCGTAATAACCGAACCGCCGTTCGGGATAAAGGATCGAGGCGCCACTCAACTCCCCGTTGCCGAACCGCCGTTCGGATAAGGGGTCGAGGCCCGCACAAGACCTAGAAGACCAATGGTCGAGCCGCCGCTCAAGACCAGAATAACCGAACCGCCGTTCGGGATAAGGGGCCGAGCCGCCGCTCTAGTCCCAGAAAACCAGTGGTCGAGCCGCCGCTCAAGACCGTAATAACCGAACCGCCGTTCGGGATAAAGGATCGAGGCGCCACTCAACTCCCCGTTGCCGAACCGCCGTTCGGATAAGGGGTCGAGGCCCGCACAAGACCTAGAAGACCAATGGTCGAGCCGCCGCTCAAGACCAGAATAATCGAACCGCCGTTCGAGATAAGGGGCCGAGCCGCCGCTCTAGTCCCAGAAAACCAGTGGTCGAGCCGCCGCTCAAGACCGTAATAACCGAACCGCCGTTCGGGATAAAGGATCGAGGCGCCACTCAACTCCCCGTTGCCGAACCGTCGTTCGGATAAGGGGTCGAGGCCCGCACAAGACCTAGAAGACCAATGGTCGAGCCGCCGCTCAAGACCAGAATAACCGAACCACCGTTCGGGATAAGGGGCCGAGCCACCGCTCTAGTCCCAGAAAACCAGTGGTCGAGCCGCCGCTCAAGACCGTAATAACCGAACCGCCGTTCGGGATAAAGCGATCGGCGCCACTCGGCTCCCGTTGTTGAACCGCCGTTGGGGTAGGGGGTCGAGGCCCGCACAAGACCTAGAAGACCAATGGTCGAGCCGCCGCTCAAGACCAGAATAACCGAACCGCCGTTCGGGATAAGGGGCCGAGCCGCCGCTCTAGACCCAGAAAACCGGTGGTCGAGCCGCCGCTCAAGACCGTAATAACCGAACCGTCGTTCTGGCGTTTCGAAAGCCATTCGCACTAGTGCGGTTGCGGGAATCGAGGTGTCGCTGGCGTGCAGGGTAAGTTACTTACCTGGGCGGTGGACACGTCACATCCTCATTAATATTGCGCCGGCGTTTGGACTGCCCGATGCGATGCCGTTGGGCGGTATGTGCGGCGTCGCTCTTAGCGAGCTCCGCGACACTCTATCACTTTTCATCAGCGGAGTTTTTCTGTCTCTCGAGTCCTGCCGTTGTCTTCCTCCGAGTTTTCTTCCTTGGCTCCGGTGTCCTTTGCCTCCCTTCAGTCGATTCCCTCCGCTGTAGGGCAGTGCACAATGGCTCTCCCTTCCACCTCCTCCTCCTCTTCCTCCCCCTCTGTCACTACCCGTGTCGCCGCTCCCCCCTCATCTCCTCCTTCCAGCCCTTCCTCAGGTGCGGAAGCGGCGCGTGCGCTAGAGGCCATAATGTGGCCGCACGACCAAGATTCCACCCTGGACGAGCCCTCGGTAGGATCCTCGGCGGCGCTATGGCATCCGGAAGAATACGCCCCTGCGGCCCCGAAGAGGCGGCGGGCCTTCGACCCGGTTCTGAGGCTTTGCCCGCCGATGCCACAGGCCGGCTGCGTCTTCCCCTACATCCAGTCATCGTGTCTTGTATATCCTTGTGGCGGATCTCGCCTTCACAAATAACCCCTCACTCTTGGCGGTACACGTGGCTTTCACGGGGAATGCCATTACATGATATCGCCCGACCATGCAACCTTTTTCTTTCTGCTTCCGCCTTTTCAATTGGGGATACTTCCTTCTTTGCCGGGCGGGGTTCCGGGTTAGCGGCGCCCCACCAATAACAAAGGGTGGAAGAGGCGCTTCTTCTTAAATCGATGTAAGAAAGGCGGGGTTTCGGGGTTCGGTGGTCATCGAGGACCATTGATAACCGCCCGAAACTTCAATGCCGAGAGCGTCGCACCTCGAGAAGCTGAGGGTAATTCTCCCTTCTTCGCAAGCCATCCGCAATATGTCGGAGAAGTGGCTTGTGGAGGCGGGGCTTAGCCCGCGCTCTCGGGGTAGGCTATTGTTGCTTTACATCTTCAGGATTGCTGCCACACTCTAGTTTCTAACTTATCTTTGTTTTTTGCAGAAATGGTGAACCTACGGTCATTCCATGATTCGGGCACTCCGGCAGGATCGTCCCCGCGCGCCCCGGCCGTCCCCAAGCGAGCGGGGGGTGACTCCCCGCGACCGACCGAAGGGGGACGCCCGAAGAAAAGGTCCAAGGCCAAAGACGTGGTGGACCTTGAGGTGCCAGTGGCTCTTCCTACTGGAGCAATCGACCGTCCGGATGCATCGGCTCCTGCCGAGAGCGTCGGGCCCAGCCAGGGGGCGACCGGGAAGGGTCCGCGTCCCCCGGCCATGAATGATCTATGCCGGATCCCACCGGGGAAGGATCAGCCCTTCCTTTCCCGTGTAATGGGTGAGGTCCCTTCCGGAGTGATGAGCGACCCTCTGGTGGCCCGGTGGAATGGTTTGTCCCGGGGGGACAAAGTGTGGACCGGGGGAGACCCCTCGGCCACCTACCTCCGGGGGGCGCTTCATCCCGACATAGCTCGGGATTTATACACGCTCCCCTCGGAGGCCCTTATCGCTAAATCGGCCAAGTCGGTGCTGTGGGTAAGCACCGTCTCGCTTGTATTCGCTTGGGTAAACACCGTTCATCATTTTTACTTTTTCCTTTCTGTGCAGAATCTCCACTACACCACGGCCCTTATCGATCGGGTGCACGACGCCGGTCGGCTAGTCGGCGGGCGGGGCGAGCGCAACCTCGAGTTGCGCCGCTAACTGGAGGAGGCCCAGCGGGATCCGGGCAGCGATTCTTCTTGCCGGCGTCTGGCCGGCGACATGGCGAGTGTCGCGCGCGCCGTGAGCTCGAGATCGCCTCGGCGTCGCAGATAACTGCAAAGCTTCTCGGACGAGAGGTTGGAGAATCGCCTCGCACAAAGGAGGCCTCGGAGTTAGCGGCAAAGTTGACTTCGCGAGAGGCCGAGGTAAAGGCCGCCGGAGGCCCTTGCCGCGCAGAGAAGGCGTCCGGAAGGGACCGGAGGCGATCGAGCAATACAAGAAGTCGGAGGGCTTCCTTCCTGCCAGACCGGACGGGCAGGTGGTGTCCTACGAGTATGGATATAAGGTTGCCCTGGCCCGATTCCGAGCATGCCCTCCAGGCTCTGCGGTCGAGGAGGATCCCTTCACCTCCTGCCCCGAGGACGAGGGTGTGAACATGCCCGGCGAGGTTCCCTTCGACGACAGCCTTCCGGGAGCCACCAATTGAGGGACTTTGTTTCTTTTCTTTTTGGGAGGGTCTTCCCTTACCCTTGTAACACTTTTTTCCCCTCTAGGCGCTCACTTTGTACTCCAAAAACTTTGGCAATACAATTCCCATTTTGACAATGCAATTCTAAGTTAACTCCAATAGCCCGAGTCGAATGCTGACGTATTTCTGTTTGGCCCTTAAACAAAGTATTTCTTGAGGTTCTGGATGTTCCAGGTCCTCGGCAGTTGTTGTCCGGTCATAGTCGCGAGTCGGAACGTACCCGACCGGACGACTTTGGTAACACGGTAGGGGCCTTCCCACTTAGGCGCAAGCTTGCCCCTTAAGTGGGCGGGGTCACTTACTTCCGCCTTGCGTAGTACCAGATCTCCCATCCCGAGGGGTCGAGGGCGTACCCTCTTATTATAGCTTCTGGCGACACTTCGATTGTACGCTAACATCTTCATGCGTCGGCTCTGCGCTCTTGGCGAGTCTAGGCCGAACTCCCTGAGTTGAAGTTGACTCTTCATAATTTTCGACCCGGCAGGTCGGAATGAGTAACTCGGCCGGCAGGACCGCCTCCACCCCGAATGCCAGGCTGTAGGGGGACTCGCCCGAAGCCGTCTTCGGGGTAGTCCGCAAAGACCATAGGATGTTCGGGAGCTCATCGACCAACGATCGGGCTTCCGAAGTCCTTTTCCTAAGCCCGTCTAGGATAGATCGGTTAGTTACCACGGCGAGCCTGTTAGTCTGGGAGTGGGCCACCGAGCTAAACCTCAACTGGATCTGATAACTTGCGCATAATTCCTTAAACCGAGTGGGCCGGGTGCCGTTATCAGTAATGATAACGTTGGGAAGGCCGAATCGGGTCACAATGTTTTTCCATACGAACTGTTCGACCCATTCGGCCGTAATGGTTGCCAGGGGCTCGGCTTCCACCCACTTGGTGAAATAATCAATTTCCACGATGATATATCTCCGCTGGCCGGACGCCGGGGGGAACGGGCCTAAAAGGTCCATTCCCCATTGCGCGAAGGGCCAGGCGCAATCCATGGAAGTGAGTGGGACTGCAGGAAGCTGCGGGGCGCGGGCCTGGCGTTGGCATGTGTCGCACCGTCGCACAAAAACCTTGGCGTCTCGGTGCAACGTGGGCCAGTAATAGCCTTGGCGCAGTATCTTGAAGGCTAAAGTTCGGCCACCCATATGCTCCCCGCAGGTCCCGCCGTGAACTTCGGCGAGAATTATTTTCGCCTCGTCAGGATCTAAGCATCTCGGTGGGGATGAAAACGACCTTCTGTAGAGCGGCCGCCAATCTCGCAGCACCACGCTGGGTCGGCGAGCCGCGCCTTGACCTCATCCTCAGCAGGATCCTCGCGCTTGTATCTCAAAGACTTCACGAATCCACGTAGGTGGAGAGGTCGGGACTCCGGGGTCCCCTATCTCCATGATGGCCACCGATCGGTGTGCGAGCTCTTCGACCTCGGGATGTTCCTCGGGTTCGGCTCCCGAGGCTAACTTCGCGAGCTGGTCCGCCCGTCCGTTCTGGGACCTGGGCACTCTAGATAAAGTGAAACGAGAGAAGTTAGAGGTCTGGGTTTTTACCTCGGTCAGATACTTTGACATAGTCGGGTCCCGCGCCCGATACTCTCCGCCGACTTGTTCGGCAACCAGTTGGGAATCCGTGAGAACATGGACTGCTCTTAGTTGCATCTCGGCTACTAAGCGGAGGCCTGCCAAGAGCGCCTCGTATTCCGCCTCGTTGTTTGTGGCCTCGAAGCCGAAGCGGAGAGAACGCTCGAAAGCGTGTCCCTCGGGGTCCTCTAGGATAAGTCCTGCCCCGGCACCCCTCGAGCTAGAAGACCCATCCACGTGCAAGACCCAGTCTTGATAAACTTGCTCCGCGCCCTCTGTTTCCGGCTGCGCCAACTCTGAGATGAAATCGGCCAGGGCCTGGGCTTTGATGGCCGCTCTCGGTTTATAGCGAAGGTCGAACTCGGATAGCTCCACCGACCATTTTAGGAGGCGCCCTGCCACGTCGAACTTAGAGAGAACTTGACGCAGGAGTTGGTCGGTCATTACCTCAATCGTATGGGCACGGAAATAGGCGTAGCTTCAGCTAGGATAGCGCTAATGCCAACCTTTCGATGGGGATAGCGGCTCCGTGCCACACATGGTGGTGTAATAAGCCGGATGTTGTGCGTCGGAGGCTTCCTTCACGATCTTGAGCTTCTGCGTGTCGAGATGCCGCGGTGAGGCTAAGCTTTTGGCGTGAACAGGGTAAGGCGGGGAGTTCGGATGAGTCTTTGCCGGTGTGTGAAGGCTTCCTCGCACTCCGCGTCCGTTGGAAGTTCTTGGATCTTTAAGGACTCGGAAGAAAGGAAGACACTTGTCTCCGGCCAAGGACAAAAAGCAGACAGAGCCGCTATCCTCCGTTAAGGCATTGAAGCTCCTTCACTTTGTTCTCGGAGATCTCGTATCGGCGAGCTTGGATCTTCTCGGGTTGGCATCAATTCCCCTCGTGTATGATGAATCACAGGAACTTCCCTGATGTCACGCCGAAGACGCACTTAGCTAGATTAAGGCGCATTCCATATCTCCTTAGCGTGGAGAAGGTTTCCCGCAGGTCATCAAGGTGTGCGACTCCTGTGCGACTTTTTACAATCATGTCGTCGACATATACTTCCATGTTCCGCCCTATTTGGTGGGCGAACACCTTATTCACCGTCCTTTGGTAAGTGGCCCCCGCATTCTTTAATCCGAACGGCATGACCTTGTAAAAATAAGCTCCTTGGGGTGTGTGGAAGGCCGTGTGTTGCTGATCCTTGGGTGCCATCCGGATCGATTTATGCCGGAGTGGCGTCCATGAAGGAGAAGCGGGCATGCCGCGGTTGAGTCGACGGTGTCGATCTAAGCGAGGAAGCGATCCCGGGCAAGCACGATTTAGATCGATGTAGTCGACACACGTCGCCGGCTTCCATTAGACTTCTTTACGAGGACTACATTGGGCGGCCACGAGGATACGACTTCCTCAGTGAAGCGGGCGCGAAGACTGTCGACCTCCATTTACCGCAGCTTGTTGGCGCTCGAGCACTGAGCAGGGTCTTTGTCTTACCGGGCGAGCGGTCGAAGAAATGTGCAGATGGTGTTGAGAAACTTCGAGATCGATTCCCGGGAGGTCGGCCGCTGTCCAAGCGAAGACGTCGGTGTTTTCCTGTAGGAGGCTAATAAGTTGGGCTTGCTCTTGATCGTCCAGGTCCGGACCGATCCCGACCGTCCGGTCGGGACGGTCATCTGCGCGGAATATTGTCGCCGGGTTTATCGGCTCGGGGCCTTCGATGCAGTGTTGCATCCGCGGGTCTTGAGTGCTCGGCCTCTTTCTCTTACCGGGAGATTCTTTGTCAGTAACACCGTGCAGATTCTGAGATCTCCCGGACTTCCCAACTCCGTGTCGGAAACTTAATCCGGTGGTATGTAGATATAATCGCCCTTAGCTTTGTTGAGGTGGGCGGCCGAGATGGCGTTATGCAGCGGTAGGAGATCGACCACGGAAAAGTCACGACATAGTTTTGTCTTTGGAGAATCACGAGAGTTAATGGTAGAGTTCTGCGCCCCGGCGAAATCGAGTCGCCGGTGAAGCCGGTGGCCAGTCAGAGGCCGGGGCCTCGCCGGCAACCCCAACTTCAAAAGGCTTGAAGTAAAGGATGTCGGCCAGTGCGATGTCGACCATAATCGCCGACTGCGCATTGGCTATTCGGGCCGACACCACCGGTAGCGTCATTATGCTCGTCGCTCCCATGTCCCACGAGAAAGTGATCTGGCTCGGAGGAGGTGGTATTCCCGATCAGCAACGCAGGCGTAAGCACCGTCGGCGCTATGCCCTCCGGCGGGCCCCTATAATTACGTCGATGTGTTGCTCGATCGGCGCCGGGATGCGAGGATGGTTCCGTGGGCCAGCTGGAGGTATTGATCTAAGTGACCTCTTGGATCGACTCCTCGATTTGCGCTTATTTCGTGGCATTGCTCGATGTCGTGCTCGTTTTGCGATGGAAGCGGCAATACAGGTATGTCGGCGGCTCGCCGGCCCTTCATTGGGCGGGAGGCACGGCATTCCCGTTCCTTTATCCTGGAGAAATATTTGCGTCGGGGCGCGTTCGAGGAGGTGGCGGCGGGCGCGTATTGGTCGGGATGCCGCTTGGCGTCCTTAGTGCGGGGCGCCGCCTAGTCATCGTTCCGCTCGGGATGGGTCGAATGCCCCCTTGGTCGTTCTTCCCTTCTCCCCGACATCCGGTCTCGGCCCACATATTGGCTTCGCCCGTGAAACATTTCCGCGATGGGCGCGGTCGCTCCACGAGACCAGCAAAACCTTGAGTCGCGATCCTATCATAGCGCTTTGCATCAGCGGCGATGGGTGGCGTCGGATAACTCTCGTACCTCGTGGTAAACCTCCGCCTGAAAGTGGGAGAGGGTTAAATCCTCTTTTTGCTTGAGCCGGGAGGAGTGCGGCGAAGGCTTGATCGCGCCAAGCGTAAATGTAGCTCGAAGTCCTTGGCGAGCTGTTCAAAGGATGTCACCGTCCCGCTTTTTAAGGTGCTATACCATGCACGAGCGGACCCTTTCAATGTGGTGGGGAACGCGCGGCACATCAAGGCGTCCGAGGTTCCATATAGGGCCATCTGAGCTCGGAAAGCGGCAACATGGTCCGCGGGATCACTAACTCCATCATAAAGGTCGATGGAGGGGAGGCGAAAGTTCAAGGGGACCGGGTATTCCCGTATGTCGCTGGCGAACGGGGACTCCCAGTGGGGCTCCTCCCTCTGCTCCTCTTTGGACTTACGGACGTCCCTTTGCACCTCATCCAGCGGCGATAGGCGAGATTGAGCGAAATAAATCCGTCGAATCGAGGACACCGCCTCGGGTTGGGCGGGATGCCAATTTTCGAGCACAGGTTCCGTCCTGAACCGGGCGGAAAGCTGGGGAAGATGGTGCCGTGGGGGGCGCCTCATGATGCCGGCGAGAGGGTCCCGGTCTCTGGAGGGTCGGCCCTCCCGGCTCCTGGCGAGCGAGGAGGGCGGCACAGGCGGCACTTGCCGGGTTGACACTGTTGGGAAAGGTCACGAAAGGCCTCGCGATGTGGGGAGGAAGTGGAGGAACCCAGGCTTCGGCGGGTGGAGTCTGGTCGTTGAATAAACTCGATGGCGATCTGCGGTGTGGCGGGATCGTCCTCCGAGGTTGGAGTTTAGTGGGACCTCCGCCGGGGTGCCTCCTGGAAGCGACCTTTCGTCCATGTGTCGTTCAGGGCGGAGCAGGTAGACCTTCGACAACGGGCCCTCCTTCTAGCGCCAAACTGTTAGGGGAAACATCTTTTTACCGTGACCCTAGGGCGTGCGGCGTAGAATTCGGGAACCGGAGGGTCGTCTCGGTATGGTTCGGGTCCGTCGATGGCTCCTGCTTCCGCTAGGCTCCGAGGGGCAGCGCACGCCGCGGTCGTCGGGAACGAAACCTGCAGCAAGGCGGGTCGGAGGGTGCTCCGCCCGACCCCTCCGACGCCCAAGTTAGCTCTCGTGCGTCGGCCGGCACCCCAGAATGTTTTAAGGGTCCAGAATCTACTCACCTCCCCTTGCCTGTCTTACCCCTTCGGCTTAAATAGGTCGGACGGATGGCACGCTTCCGGTTGCGTCTGCGGGTGGCGTACGGACCTGACCTCGCAGACCGGTGCCGTGGTCAACCCTGCGTGTAGTTGGGGCGAGGCAGAGGAGAAGCGACGTCGGACGATCAAATCACGGTAGTGAAGGAGCGCAGGAGGGGCGATGACGTCATCCGGGCGTAATACCCAGGACTAGGTGTCACGTCACATTTAATACCCCTAACAGTTGGTGATGTCTATATTGGCATGTATTATTTCTGTAAGCTATCATAGTGATGGAATTTAATTAGTTGGTGGAACAGAATTTGCTGCAGCACTTGAACATGGGACAGAAAACATTATGAGAATGATCAGAGCATTAAACATGCACAACAAGATCTAGTGTGCAAGGTGCATAAGCCTTCCAAAAACTTGAGTTTTGGGTATTTTGGATCATGTTATTCGTAGATGGAAATAGAGGATCTAATATTTAGTCATACACCGGAAGTAAGAGAAACTAAGTCTGTATATAAAGAATTGATGGATATATGACTTGAGCATTTTGGATAAGTAGTTTAGGTTCTACAAATTGGTGTATGAGTAATCTTACGGAGGAGGACCGTGACACCTTGTCTTCTAATCAATAGAAATATGCTAGTTGTACAGTCAAATCTTCTGAGTAAATGTCTTGCAGAAACTTTATCGGAGAGTCATCAGATTCATCAAAGTTGAATGGATGCTTATAATTTTTGCCAAGAGTTTATCTGCATGATTTCCTTTACACCAGCTGTGAAACATCTGTGTGACTCTCATGGGGGCTACTGCCTGTGATATCAAATGTGGAGGGTGACTTCTTTGGCTAATGATCAGCAGCACCTTTGTGTCATGTCTAGAACTTCTAACAGGTTACCTTACGATCTCCTTGTCTCCACACCGAGTCTTCACCCACCAAAGGTGGTTGCCATGTCCAATTCATGCACAGAAGAACAAAGTGACAGGACTTGACAGCAAACCCCATGTCCTTCTCACCTTCTTCAAAGTTAAAGTGCTTCATCAATTCAATATCACTCTTCACCACCTTGTATTTGGTCTTTTACTTGAGGGGAAAAATGGAGCCTTAGCTTTTGGCCAAGGATGGGCTTCATAAGTTGGCATATCAACCAAATGACTAAATCATCATGAGTGATTGCCCTCAACAAGATGTATTCTTCTCAAGGTTCATTGTTCATAATGTAAACCCTATGGTTGTTTGAGTCCATCAAATTGTGGAGCATGTAATGCCATCAAAGTTCTTATTTGGATTGACATGAACTGGCAAAAAAAGAGGAAGTTAGATGCCATGAACCTCTCAGGTTTTGGCTTCTCTTTGGTGTTCTGTTTCTTTCAAATGATGTATTAGAACCCACTCTTTAGGATGTTAAAGGTGGAGCTCTTCTTGTTGTTCTTTAGTGGTCACTGTGGCAGATTCACCTGCTGCAAGTCTTACCTTCTTGTGGGATCCACATTCATGTCTCTTTCATAGGATTGTATCAGTGAAAAGAATAGTGCAGGGGATAAGTGGATTTAAATTTAAATGTCACTACATGTTTTGCAATTAGATGTTTAATCTTATTCATAAAACATGCATATGAGTACAACTACATTGGTCCTAAAGGATGATTCACTTTGTATACTCTTTACATAATAATAGGATGCATTTGCGCACCATTTCTTTCCACATCCCAATCTTAACTCAGGCTTTATATATATATACATATATATATATATATATATATATATGTATATATATATATGTATATATATATGTATATATATATATATGTATATATATATGTATATATATATGTATATATATATATGTATATATATATACATGTATATATATATGTATATATATATGTATATATGTATGTAACATATATATGTATATATATATGTATTTATCTATATGTATATATGTATATATATGTATATATATATATATACATATATATATATATATATATATATATATATATATATATATTCACACACACACAAGAAGCTGAAGCCTGGCTTAGAACTGTTGAGAGAGAGAGAGAGAGAGAGAGAGCATGGGGTTTGGAGGGGAGATGATGAAGGCTGTTGCATCGAAAGCTCTGGTGATCAAGATCAATGTAGCCTTCCTCGGCTTCTGCGTCTTCGCCTACATCCTGCTGCTCGTCCTACAGCCGGCGTCGCTGTACAACCAGAACGCCACCAAGATGGTCTCTTGTTCCTTGCGCGGCTGCCACGGGAAGAAGGTAAGGTGAGTGCTCGTCCTCGAGTCCTCTCTGTTACACTTCGAGGCCAAAAGGCCTAGTGATCTTGAGAAGTCGAAATCTCCCTTGGGAAGCTCCTCAACCTGGCATTTGCAGGCGGGAGAATCGATCCGGCTGCAGGCTGCGCGAGAGAACCGGACGACGATGGAGACGGTCCCAAGCTTCCTCAAGAGGTTGCATGGCGGCATGAAGGTTGGCCTGGTGAACGTCGGAGCCGAGGAAGCGCTCGATTGGGGTCTCCCCAGCGGCACGACGGCCGTGGACTTCGAGCCCGTCTCCGACAACTTCCAGTGGAAGGACCTGTTCCCGGAGTGGATCGACGAGGAGGAGGAGAACGAGGGCCCGTCGTGCCCGGAGATCCCGATGCCCGACCTCTCCTCGTGCGGCGAGGTGGGCATGGTCGTCGCCAAGCTGCCGTGCCGGCGTGCGGAGACTGCCGGGTGGGCGCGCGACTTGTCGCGGCTGCAGGTCCACCTGGTGGCGGCGGCCGCTGCGGCGCGGAGAGGGAGTAGGGACGCCCGGGGGGCGGTGAAGGTGGTGCTGCTGAGCGCCTGCCGCCCGATGATGGAACTGTTCCGGTGCGACGACCTGGTGGCGAGAGAAGGCGAGTGGTGGATGTACGAGGCGGAGGCATGGAGGTTGGAGGAGAAGCTCGCCTTGCCCATCGGCTCCTGCAACCTGGCCTTGCCACTGTGGGACAAAGGTAAGAGAACCTGTCGGACCTCTTCCTTCTCCTTCACATCCTCCTCACCTCGTCTTCCATCACACTCACAAATTTACCTTCTGAGAAATTAACTAATAATTCAGATAAAATCTTATGAAAAAAATTCATGTAGCATGAAAATTATGATTCTTTTACTTGTTTTAGTGCCAATGAAGTTAGTGTCTGTTTTTGGTTCCTCAAGAGCAGAATTGGAACTCCTAGGATTATATATGTGATGTATTCACATAGAAGAAATATAGACATTATATGACTATGAAACATTGGTGGTATTTCTCAACACACACTGCAGAAGATTTAAATTACACCTAACTATCATTTTTTTTTATTGAGTAGTAAGGAGTACAGAGAACATTGCAGCTTTGATTTGAAATATTATTTTCTTTTCTTGTCAATCATGGAGTCCACAATGTTGTGTCCACCCCAATAGAGGGATCATTGTGACATGTAGTGAGAGAGGTTTGAATGCATTAGACATAGAGTACCATATGAGAAAGAAAGCATGGGAACTGAAGTAATATAACCATCAAGAATCTTCTTGTTGGTAGCCTAACATTTATTAGATGGCCTGATCTCAACAGAGGTTGCAATAGTAGAGAAGAAAGGTGTTTCTGATAGGTTTGTCCTTAATATGGTAGGTAAAAAGCTTCAATTAGGTGGGCATTAATGGAGCCAGCCTCACTTTCTGAACAGTGTTGTGAGAAGGACAGAGAGTGCTTCAATGGATTGCTGTGTGTGTGTGTTGGCATGTTCTTGTGCTAACCTTTCTACTGCTTCAGCTTTTATCCAAGAGGCTGAGTCAGTAACTCCATGGCTCTTTTCTTCTGTACTCTTTAGCCATGGGCTCATCTTCTTGGTGGAGTTAAATGGGGACTGGGTAGGAGGAGGAGGAGGAGTGGAAGAATGGTTGGGGAAGAACACCAACATCTCAGGTGGTGTTCTTCCTTCAACTTGAAGGTTCACTTTGGCACACATTGCATACCCCACAAACCTGGAGATGTGTCCCCATCAAAGCCTGGCCAGACTTTGAAGCAAGGCTTTTCACTTTGCTTCACACATCACACTGATGCTTTTCCCTGAAGGAATCAAGAGTTCCATCTATTCTTTGATGAAGAGCTTCCAATGCTTTTATAAGGATTTCTCTTTGATTAGGTCAGTAACCTATGTTTTGAATTTTCTTCTCCTGATTGAGAGAATTCAGGGGATTATTTTCATCAAATAGTTTCTTTTATTTTGTTATGGTGATCAAGATATTAGTAGCATGAAGTCTTATGGTCATCACAAGCTTGTGTAGGTGAAGAATGTTCTTCTAACACAAGCTTAGCAACTTGTAGTGTTGTGTATAATTGGGTAATTGTAGAGTAGCCCTATAATTAATTATCCTTAGTATTTTTAAAAGTCACATTATGATTTTTATATTTATGAAAGTGAAATATTTAATATCGTTTCTTTTCACGTTGTCGACTCTAATGACACGTGTTTAATGATAAATCGAAATTAGACAGAATCAACACATGTTTAGTGATAAATCTTATGATATTTTTATCAACAAAGTAGTATTATGGATAGTGGGCTAATTATAGATTAGCTCTTATATTTAATTATCTTTAATATTCTAATCTCTATATTTTCAGAAGTCACATTAGGATTCTTATATTTATGAAAGTGAAATATTTAATCGTGTTTTTTTACGTTGTCGACTTTGTTGATGGAAACATCACACGTGCTCGGTGATAAATCGAAATTAGATAGAATCGATACATGTTTAATGGTAAAGCCTATGATATTTTTGTCAATAGAATTGACAATGTGAGAAAAAAATTAGATTAAATATTTTATTTTTATAATTATAAAAAAATTAATATGATTTTTGAAAGTATAAAGATCGAAATATTAAATTGGACCAAGAGGCTAATTACATGGCATATTATAATTCCAATATAATTATATTGTGGAATTCCAATATAAATTAGCCAGTGGGCAGTACAAGACACCGTGTTGCCTTCCTTTAATGCCACGTGCACTCACATCCCAAAGCTGGAATGGCGTTTGCGTGCTTCCATTCGATTCATACTGAGATGACGAGATGTCTGCTTGACTGTTTGCAGGAACGGACGTGGTCTACGACGCATCGAAGCTGGCGGAGGCGGCGACCCCGCGCCGCCGCGAGGCCTACGCGACCGTGCTGCATTCCTCCGACACGTACGTGTGCGGCGCGCTCGCGCTGGCTCACAGCATCGTCAGAACCGGCTCCACCCGCGACCTCGTCCTGCTGCACGACAACACCATCGCCCCCCACAAGCTGCGCGGCCTCGCCACCGCCGGGTGGACCCTCCGCGAGATCGAGCGCATCCGCAACCCGCGCGCCCAGCGCGGCACCTACAACGAGTACAACTACAGCAAGCTCCGCCTGTGGCAGCTCACCGATTACCACAAGGTCGTCTTCATCGACGCCGACATCCTCGTCCTCCGCAGCCTCGACGTCCTCTTCCGCTTCCCGCAGATATCCGCCACCGGCAACGACGGCCACATCTTCAACTCCGGCGTCATGGTCATGGAGCCGTCGAACTGCACCTTCAAAGCGCTGATGGCGCTCCGGGAGGACGTCGTCTCGTACAACGGCGGCGACCAGGGGTTCCTCAACGAGGTGTTCGTGTGGTGGCACCGCCTGCCGAGGCGCGTCAACTTCCTCAAGAACTTCTGGTCGAACACCACGGCGGAGGCGAGCATGAAGAACCACCTCTTCGCCGCCGACCCGCCGAAGCTGTACTCGATCCACTACCTCGGCATAAAGCCGTGGATGTGCTACAGGGAGTACGACTGCAACTGGAACATCGGGGATCAGCGAACCTACGCCAGCGACGCGGCGCACGCGACGTGGTGGAGGCTGCATGATCAGATGGACGGGCGGCTGCACGAGTTCTGCGGGCTACCGGCGGCGAGGAGGGAGGAGCTGGAGCAGGAGCGGCGGCAGGCGGAGGAGTTAGGGTTTGGAGATGGGCATTGGAGGTTGAGGGTTTCAGGGGACGGCAGGAACGTGACAAAGCAGTGAGCACCTTCTTCTTGAAGTGTGAGCATGCAATGCCATGAGCTTACTCATCCTTCCTGTTCACTGTCGCGTGGATACAGTTCACATTTCTCTTTCTTTTTTGATAGATTATATATGTGATTCATACTATATGGAATAAAGTTTAGAGAAGAGAAGAATAAAGTTGAGGATGGATCAAACGCTCGTTTGTGTTGTCTTCTCACAAAGATAAGTCAGTCATATGTTGAGCAAGGGCTGCTAATGTTCCAAGAACAGGATGAGGACTTCAAATTGGCAGACCAAGTCAAATGGGGTTCACAATAATACCTTGTTTATAAGATAAATGAATTATCTATCTTGCTCAAAACCTGGCACAGGATGTTACTCGAGTAATTTAGTTTAGAATGATACCAAAACATGATGGTAAGACAAACTTCAAGATGCGAAAAGAACAGCTTTGGAGTAGGCTTACAAGAATGGGAGACAGTAGCAATCTTTCTGTGGAAGATGGAAAGCTAACATAACATTCATCTGGTGTTAGGCCTACCAGTTGTGGGGTGTATGGTGTAGATGTTGCTTGCCATCAACTGAGGTGCTTCTGTGTCTCCTCAACTGGTTCTCATCTCCAAGAATTGCTTGCTTAGACACCAAGAATAATGCTCCCATCCACCCGAAACAATTTCCGCAGATGTGGTAGTTCAGAATGTAGATTGGACATGTCTTTGGCATCACTGCTGGTGAAACCTAACATTTTTTTGCCCCCTTGTAAGCTTGAAGATGAAGATATATCTGCAGTACCAGAAGTCGGCATAACAAATGTGCCTTGCTGATCAGTCTAAGGTCAATGTTGCTGAAACGAATGCATTCAGTTGAATGAACTATCCATCATTGAGCTTGTGAATGGTATCTATAGCTAGGAAACTGCTCTTCCCATTACTTCCGGTTCATGGAAATGCTGGGAGTCTTTTGATGATCACAGATCAGAGGCAAAACATTCCCAAGCACTTGCAGAACTTCGAGAGAGAAATGAAGGACAAGCTGAACTTTGATCATGACAATGCAGTAGTCTCTAAGACAAGTTAATTAGCTGATTGATACGTATCTGTTCAAAGGTTGGACCCTGTGTGAAGCTTTTGGAAATCCTCTTCTCGTAGCCGTCAAGTTCCCCAGGTGAATTAATAACCTGAAACTTCTATATGCTGAAGATATCATGGTGGATCAGAATTCAATTCTTTCAGAAACAGAGCCGACATACTGCTGTGTGAACATCTGGCCTTTGAATTCAAAGTCATGTCAATTCTCATTCCTTCATGTCCCATGTGGACCACAGCTTGATGATATTTGATTCTTCATTTCCTTCTCATGACCCCCTGTTTTCAGGTCTCTGCTACTGTTTGGGACAACATGCTGATACACATAATGAAGAATCACATCCATAATGTTGCAGTCGGGAATACATCGAAGTCCAGCCATTCAACTCTGGGAGGCTCATTAGAATATCCTAATTTAGCTTGCCAACATTCATTGTTTGTTTATGCTCATAACCAAGTTTAGCTTTTACATCTGCCAAGTTTGATGAGCAGAACTTTCTTCAAGCTTTGATGTGAGTTGTTGTTTCAGATCCACCGTGAAGGTAATATCTCCGAGTAAAACATCTCTGCTGAATTGTTTTGGCGAATCATATCATTCGTAACCCATGGATACTTTCTGTCACTGACAGAGGAACAATGCTCGGCAATGGATGTTGCTGCCATCTTTTACAGTTTTCAAGTCTTCCTCGATGATGGTTGTTGCAAGTGGAAAATAGGTAGCCAAAGATTCTGTACCAAGTGAAACAAGGATACACTCTCTGCTGTTCTTAGATAAACTCACATTTCCATGTGACACTGAAGTTACTGTACATTCAACGAAATCAGACAATCTTATGAACATCTGCTGTTCTTAGCTATTAGCCTCACATTGCCACGCATCCAAGGAAAACTACAAACGCTGAAGTTGCTGTACATTCCATCATGATTTTTTTTTTTTCTTTTGTCTTTATTTTGCGGCTTCTTATCTTTAGTTCGAAGTGTGACACCATATTAGCATCCATCAGATTCCGCAGAAAATTCTTTTATTTTTCCTTTCCTCTTGAGCCAAAGATTCTACAATCTCGATCGTCGTATGCACTTCATTGGATAGAAAAGGCCGTGTCGCCGTGCCAAAGCAAATGTTTGCCTTCCATTAAGTGATGCAGAGGGCTTTATATCCCAGCCTTCTATATTCTTGGGAACGCATATATCAAAAAGTATCTGGCCCAGAACACCATGAGCATTGATGCTCGGCATGTTCTGTGTGTGGAACAGCTCTCCTTTTTGTGGGCCTGTGTCTTTCTTATCCTCGTACTCCATGGAGCTTGGCAAGAAGAAATGATCACTTGGGTCAGTTGCTACCCTCCTTAGGCTCTCACTAGAGCTCGCTGCAGCTTTATGAAGATTGCAAACTGACTCAGATATCGAAGGACCCTCCAAGCCCTGTGATTGCAGCCTTCTCTGTGCATAGATCATAGCTGCCTTGCCGACCAACTCAAATACACCAGCTCTATAATCCGATGCATGAAATTTGTAGTGGCCTGTAAAATAAATCAGTCCAGCAACATTACAAACAAATTGTAGAACAGTTCACACTAACGTGGAAGCATATGTATTCAAAAACCACTTTATGCAAAAGAAAAGTAGGCCCCAGTGCTGTATAATCACTTATCACATGAGAGCAAGTCAAAATTCAAAATTTTCATTTTGGTTTCATTTTCCGCTAGTGGCAGAAGTGAAATACTTCAGCATTTCATTCCAATCTCCTAGGCTGACAATGATATGTTAGAAATATATATATATATATATATATATATATATATAATATTATTTGTTGAAGGTCATCCAATTCAAGTTCTATATGCACTCCCTTATAGAACTTTATGTGAAAGTCAATATGCATGTAAGAATTAAAATTAACAATTCGGCATGACCTTTTTGGGGGTACAATTTCTAACATATCAAGAGTTTCTTTCAATCTTCTATTAGATACTCTGTGATGGCATTCATTATATTTACTTTTAGCTATACCATTTTGGCTATTAAATGACTGGATTATTATCATAACAAAATTAAACCTAACTAGAACCTCAATTTAAACCTCAAAGACCATAAAAACATCATTAACACATCACTGACTATGGTTACAAATTGAACATACCGACATGAGGGGAACTGTTCCATTTTATTAGTTTAACATCACCGCCAAGCTCCTGTAGGTGTTGAGCAAAATTACAAATGACTTGGTAGGGGGCAAGTTCATCATCTTCTGAGCAAAATATGAGGAATGGGCCAACATTCTGCATATCATTGTTTTACTGAACCGGTTAGTCGTAGAGATGGATAGCTTTATGTAGACAAATGAATTTGGAAAAAGAAATGGAGTCTTACAACTGATGAGTACAGAGTCTGCCAATAATCAGCACGTTCAGCTTCAAATCTGCTCATGAATAAAGTGTCCAGACCAGATGCCAAGGCTTTTGCCATCCATGACACAACTCTAGGTGGGTGGGGCCTTTTCAGAACAGATGGGTGAAGAACAAATCGAGTGCCCAGATCACTTGTAAAGTCCACTGGACTTGAATCATATATTTGACCACATAAACAGTCCTTTACAAGCTGATATTCATCCTTCAAAATGTACCGGAATATTTTAGACAAAAGATAATTCAGTTGCAAGAGACTAAAAGGAACAAATAATTATCCAGCTTGTTAGTGGACTAACAGCTGCAGGATACCAAGCTACAACAGGAAACACAAATTGTATCTCACTGATCACCCTAAGGTATCTGTTAAATCTGGCTACAAATGATTGCAGAGATATAGGTGACAACAAGTGAACTGGGATTTTAACTTGTAAAGCATGGGCATACCAGATCCAATAATCCTTTGCATTGTCCATTGATCAACTGGAACAAAGAAAAGATACTAATGCTCACAATCAAGGTTGATGAGATTAAGAAATTATAGCAAAAACAGTCTATCTTGGACCAAGAAACAAACCTGAAGAACCTTATACATGCAACCTTTTGGTCCCCCAGAAAATGCGGCGAATACAATGGGTGACGGTCTGATCTTTAATTCCTGTTACTCCAATAACAGAACAAAAAAAATGTAATCATGTTTATCTAATAATGATCAATTGATTATGTTTGTACATAGCAATAAGGCCTAAACTCCAGATTACTTATGCATGTATATGTGGATAAGTCCGATAATGGTTCTGAACATCCAAATACAACATTAGCCAAGATGCAAACTCAGCTAAAGCAAATGCACCATCAAGTCAACAAAATATAACGATTCAGTATGTCAATAACTGATCAATAAACAACAAATACTCAAAACCCCAAACCTCAAATTAAACTAACTTTGCCATCTAACAATCTGTTTGCATGGTGTTTATGGCCTCCAGACACACGGTGCACAAACAAACTTATGACTGACAGCAAAGAAACCCTATCAGGACCATTGAGCTAGTCAATGCATGATGGCATGTGCCAAGCTAAGCTGATAAATAGCCAGGCAAGTTTTTGGCCAAAAAGGTAAGTGAAACCCTGTGATGAGTTGTCACGAACTTAAGACTTGTGAGCTAGACCATGCAACATTTCTGCTATAACCAACACTAGGAAAACACATCAATGAAACCCTGTGCCAAGTTGTCATGAACATAGCCTTGTAGGTTCCACCATGCCCAAATCCTGTTATGACCAGCAGTCAGAAAACACATGATAGTCTGCTAACAACACAAAACACAGTATTTATTAATTACTGTCAAGGACCATATGACATAGAGCATTAGTTTAAGACACCAAAAGTCCCTAAAAATGCATCCTTGATAAGCATAGATTGTGCGTTTTTGACTCATTCAAGTGGTTCAACCATTCAGAAGGTAAGCATGATTCAAGCCATAAAAAATCACTAGGTTCATATTTTCTCCAAAAAAACAATATAATTACCTGCAGAAGCTCCTTGAGAACACCATCAGCAAGTGATGATGCCTTCTCAGGGAAAAACCTGCAGAAGTCATTAGATTATGAGCTCAAGGAATTTCAGTAAACCATTGCATGATGGATCTTCTAGAGAAAAGAGTTTCTACATATATAGCAAAAGAGCTTCCACAGATGTTATGTTACAAGTCTTCCTTTGCATATACACGACTCTAGACCTCTTTTTTTGTTGCACATATACTTGGTGTCTTGACTATAAGTAAACATTAATATTAACCATCTTTAGGATAAAATATCTTAAAATGCCCTTCCATAACATCCCAATCTCAATTTCAACAAGTGTTTGACTTGCATATCTATAGTCAAATTTTAACTATCAACCAAAACCAGGGTTATAAATAGAAAGAAATATAAGAATAGCATTCTAGCAAACAGTAGTTTTGCAACGTATACAGGCTAGGTGGCTACTTTCCATGCATCATTGTCATGGTGATTTTGTGGGCATATGGGTTAGTGCTTAGGGAGTAAACCAAGCCTCAGTATGCTGTATGCCTAGATTAGACTTGCAACGGTGACTACGTAAGCAGAAATTCAACAAAGCATACTCATGAAAATGAGTATGTATATTCATATTATGATCAACCATATTGAATAAATCTATGCAGTCTATCTGTCTATGTGTCACATCAAGCAAATATTTCAATCTCAGATGGTAGGTTTGCACTGGAACTCAATCAGTGCAGAACCATCTTTATATCAGCTGATACATGTAATTAACAATGCTTACATATTTTGTAAAATCATAATATTAATGTCTCTAGACTCATGACATGTAATTTTAAAGCAATTATATATTTTAAAGATTGTAAATTTAAAACACCAGAAGAACAAGATAGACAATACAAATCTAGTCAGGTACATAGTTTCTTAGTAACCCAATTTATATGGCAAGGATTCAACATAAAAGCTAGGTCTTGCATTTATGTAGATAACGTTGTTAAGCTGTTGACAACTGCTTCCCATGTTATTCATAGCTTCAGAATTTCATTTTCGGCATTCTATAATCTTGCCTTCATCTTCCTGAAGCATTCGAAATTATAATGGATTTACAAGGCATTATGCAAAAGAGTTCAATGAATATGGCATAGGTAGATTATTATCAAAATCCACTGCAATATATATTTTCAATTTGATGTACTCATTGACGACCATTTATCTCCATCCAGAATAAAGGTTGAAGAGTTCATTCTGGATAAGACATCTAGCTTTTGCCAATCTTCAACAAGATATCAGAACTTCTGGTGACGATTAATAGGATATAAACAAAGACATACTAATTGAGGCTACAATATCTAGTGCTGGATGTGGCAAAGGCATATGCTTATCAAAGCAGCTTGCCAATACAAATAACAGTATTGTGAGCCAAAAACCTTGCTGGACTAACCAATATTGTTTGGGTGGGTATCTCAGTAACTATCACCTTATTTTGCTTTCTGGATGGCATCACAATGTCTGGCTAAGATGTTCGTTTACATCAAATCGTGATTCACAAAAGATATGAAGTCACAAATCAGATATGTTTAAGGAAGTGCATGTTCTTGCTAATGTTTTGGAACTGCATCCCTATTTTTATTCTTGGCTAAGACAGTTATTTCATGCACAAACTATTAATAAATTCTATATTGTCGACGCCATGTTTATCGTAGGTCTTTATTTAGGTGTCTCGTACTAAAATAAAACTTAATTTGTTTCTGCTTGTAGTTCTTTGGCAAAAGAATTGATCGATTTGTGAATCAACAGCCTAAGCTTCAAAAAAAAAAAAAAATGGGCATAACATACAGAGATTGATATCCAAGGATGCAGTTGTGTTGCACAATAAACACAACAGATCTATAAATCAGAGAAGAGAAAGCTGTTGCCGTATTTTATTTTCCCCCTTTTCACTTCCATCCAAATTCCGCTACAGGTCTCCTGGGCAAATCTTTCTAATCTAATTTTCCTGCCTTCTTGTTGCGACATCGACTAGAACAATCTACTGCACAAGCAAATCACCAAAAATCGGAAGAGGGAAGAAAAAGGTAAGGATGGTTAACAGTTACAGAGTGAGAAAATCGGCATGGCAGATGAGCGACCGCCAGCCGAAGGTCGAGTAGAGCTGCACGTAGGGCTTCAACTGCCTCTCCTGGCTGGACAACCACGCGAACACCACCACGATCCCCTCCCTCCCCTCCTTGCTCCCCCAGTAGAATCTCCCTCCCTCCCACCACATCTCCCACCAGCGATTCACCCCAGCTCCTGATTCCGAACCCACAGATTCCCCCTCCAATCCCCGCCAATTATCCCTTCGCGCTCCGCTTCCTCATCGATTGTGTCTCGCCGATCCGATCGAGAAACCCTACTCTCTCTCTCTCTCTCGTTCACGCATTCATTCATTTATTCATTGGAGGGAGAGAGAGAGAGAGAGAGAGACGGCGGTTGGATGGGCGTAGGTTAGCAATGAAGGTCACATGGAAGCTAACCTGCGCTATGATTCGATAATATATGGCCGGTGGTGGTTCGTAAGAACAGCTTGGATTTTTGTTTGGGGGGGGGGGGGGGGGGGGTGTGACCAGAACCAGATGCGGAGGGTCAGTCAATCAGAGCCGCAGCCTCAAGAGAAGCTTCTTTGTGGGTGAATTGTCTCCATGAGGGCCAATAACTTTGGATTGGCCTAATTCTTTTTTTTTTCCCCTGCAATAATTTGAACTCCCCCAACTCGATTGCCAATCATGTTTATTATTATTATTATTATTATTATTATTATTATTATTATTATTATTATTATTATTATTTCATTCACTTGTACATAAATATAATATAATTTATTATTATTATTATATTTATTTATATTATGGTAATTATTGTTATAATTGACTATCGATCTACGTCTTAAATCGATTAAAATTGATTCACTTTTAAAAATTATTATACATCGAGAACCAATCTTGAGTATCAATTATAAAATTAATATTCGAGTGTCTATGCATGATTGATCATATCTAGTAAAAATAAATCTTAAATCATATATAATAATCTCTTATTTATGGAACAATATATACAAGAATTTGAAGTCCCCCAACTCGATTTTCAATCATGTTTATTATTATTATTATTAGTATTATTATTATTATTATTATGAATGATTATTATTAGAATTGATCATCGATCTACTACTCGAATCGATTGAAACTGATTCACTTTTAAAAATTATTATACACCGAGAACCAATCTTGAGTATCAATTACAAAATTGATATTCTGAGTGTCTCTGCATGATTGATCGTACCTACATAAATATGTAAAAATAAATCTTAAATCATATATAATAATCTCTTATTTATGGAATGATATATACAAGAATTTGAAGTCTTCTAACTCGATTTTCAATCATGTTTATTATTATTATTTCGTTCACTTGTACATAAATACAATATAATTTGTTATTATTATTATTATTTCGTTACTGTTTGATGGTTCTCAGCAAATGGCCAGTGGTGGACCTATGGAGGTTAATGTAAATAAAATCCTAACCCTAATATGTTATCAAAAAATTATATAAAGAGAAAAGTAGCCGTCATATGTTAGAAAACATTGAGGAAGAAAATAGTGGATGATTGGGTGATTGATGTAAGTGTGATGTTCAGGATTTTCCAATATGTTACTCTTTATATCATGCTAACTTAGCTTTTTTTATTGGTGAAGTCTAATTTTTTTAGTAGTGATAATATTTGATATCCTCTTAATGATCTAGAAAGAATTATTTGTAGTCTCACTGGTCTTGATCAATGAAAAAAACCTGTGACTTTGTCGATTTATATATACTAAAGAGTTACTAATGATCTTGCTTGATTGAGCTAAACATTATAGTTTCTTATGGCTTTATATTTGATGTTAATATATCATCTTTAATTCATAAAAATTAGTGTTTGTTGCTTCCGCGTGTTCATGAATTTTATTCCCAATAAATAGGAACGCAAACATTAGTAAATTACACTCGATTCTACTTTAAAGACATGATTAATTTTTGTTAGACTTTATCGTATGCACTAAAATTGGTGTAATTAGCCCTTGTGAAATTGATGAGAAGGGCAAAAAAATAAATATCTACTAAACCATTAAAATTTTTATTAACAAGGAGGGGGATGACATAAGGGAGGTAAAAGCCTTCTTCCTTCCTGTTTTTTTTCTCCCATGGACTGTAATGTGATTGGGATCCTAGAGACCATATGGTTGATGGAGATGACAAGGGAAGTAGGCACCCCACCATGGCCATATCTGGGGATGTTTCAATAATCGAACATCTACTAAGAGAGGAGAGACAATAAGCCTTCTCTCATTGAATGCTATGGTGATATAGAGATTTTGCAGTGCATGTGAGATTGAGGCCTCTTATGGCCCTAGGAAGGATGCCACAACTTTTGCCTTCTTTTTCCTGCTAAAGGTGGCAAGAGCTTCCCCAGCTAGGTAGTCTCATTGATGAAAGATATTGTGAATGGGGAGCTCTACTCTTGCATGGCTGCAATGGCTGATATAAGAAAAAGACAGGAGTAGGGATGGGGAGTTTTGAGGAATCTCAAATTGTGTTAGGCGAAGGGACCTAATCACTGTGAGAAAGAGACTAACATGTCATCAGAAAAAGCTCCTCTAGTTCTCTGGTGATCGCCAATTGCCTCCTTTTTGAAGTCTCAAAATAGTCTCGGCTTCAAACCTAAACACAAAGAACAAAAAGGATTGGATTGTTAGAGAATTAGAATCTCCACCATGATTCCTTGATATGTTTTCTCCAACCTAATAATAATTTATTAGATTTGATTCAAGAAAAAAATATAAATAATTTGACTTGAAGCAAAAATTATTTAACAAAGGGCAAAGCCAACATTTATGACATTATTCCTGACACTTGAGACTTACACCTTGAGTAGGAAAAGTAGCTATCACATCCGATATACCAATCAACAAATAAGACAAGAGTTATCTAGGTAAGGATATTTAAACAAATCATGTCACATCTATGGCTAGGAATTTGCTTTGATTTTAGATGATGAATATATTATAAGAGTTTGGTTTGTAGAACGGAGAAGACGTTGTCATTTGTAGATTATGAGGTTAATATTTCAGTTCTTATTTGTAGGTTTTTGTAAGGATAGCTTGTAGATTTTTACTATTTACAAGTAGGCTAACATTTTAGGAGCCGTATTGTATGCGTGTTTAGGCAATTCGAGCTACACAACATGACAATTCAATTTTTCTATCAAATAGCAATAATACTACTATACGTCGTGACGTCCGATTAGGTTTTGGATTTGAGGCCAGTGTTAACATCTTATGCACCATTCAATGTAATAAAAAATTTATATATTTTTCAAAATAACAAGAATGGCATTTATAGCATAGAATTTAATATTCTTGTGTGTATGTAGGTTCTTAAATTCCTCAAGGATCATTAAGGCAGCCTCATCACAACCTAGTTTGAAGAGGAAGAAGACATGACCTTTTGTTTTCCTGCGTTTCTCCTCCTCGATGCCTTACATTATGCCTTCCTCCTTGTCCCTCATTGCCTCCTTCGTTATTGTCATCGGCACTCGCTCTCCCAAGGAGGAGGTATCACCATCGTCAAATCTTATACTCTTGGAATGATGACATCTCCATTATCGCCGATAAACAAGTCAAAGGACACACTTGAAAGATCTGGTTTTCATTCACTTGGAGCAGGCAACAGCTGGGAAGGAAATCTAAATGTCGTACGGGTTCTTTATGCTCATCTCCTTTCCCACCCTAAGCACTAACTCGTGCTTCCTCCTCCCCACAGCTGGGAGGTAACCAGAGAGCATCTTCTTCTCGCGTCTGCTACGATCAAATTAATGCCACTCCTGGTCTCCATTTATATACTGGTTTTGGCCGACAAGGCCGTGCTGAGATCTCACAGTACCCGCCCAAATCAACCAGATAATATATATATATATATCAGAGCTTTAGTGGCGAAGGACGAGTGCGAAGCAACAGTAATGGCGCCATCCTGTGATCTCCCAATGCCAACTTGCTATCGACCACCTTGAAGCTGCAGGGAGAGATGTTTAATGTTTGTGCTACCTTCTCCTAATACTTTAAGCAATCCTTTCGGTTTAATGACCCTCGTTCGTGGTCTTATCTCACATTTATCGTGCTCTTGGACTACAAGATGAACTGTTTAAGGAGTAGTCTTGTGCATCATGGTGGCCCTAACAAAGAAAAGAAAAGGAGGGAGCGCAAAGAGAGAAGCATAGTAGTGTGTTCCTTCAATGAGAATGCATCGTCCACTTCTTGTCTAATGCTTAATTCCACTATAAATAGTTGTGAGAAATGAGAGGAGAGGAGAGCAGAATCTTCCACACCCGATGTTTCTCTCTTTCTCTCTTTCTCTGTCTCTGTCTCTCTGTCTCTGTTTCTCTCTCTCTCGCTCTCCGATGGATGCAAACAAGTGCTACATTGCTGCTCTTCTTATTCTGGTGATCTTTACCACTGTAACTCCTACTATTGAGGCAAGCTATTTGCTGGACGACAAGACCAGAGGGTGCAGGAGATGCTTAATTCAAGGTGACAGTCGCAGAAAAGAAACAGTGCTGCCAGTGCAAGTCATGGCAACGTCGCCTCCTGTGGAAGTTGAAGCGCATGCGCCCCCTTCAATGGAGAATAAAGATGTTCGTCCAACAACTCCAGGACACAGTCCCGGTATTGGCAATGCTCTTCACGACAAGGGCGCGGGCAAGAGCGTGTGATCACATTCGATGAAATCTTTGTTGTTGTAAGACTGTGATCCCAAACAAATGAAAATAACTCTTTGTTGCTGCCGGAATCTTCTTCTTGCAAACGGAGAGAAGGCGGTGCTTCTCTACCTTTTCGATCTAAAAGAAGGTTCCACGTCCAAACAATGTGGCTGAAGAGCATGCAGATGAATGCTTCTCTCCCCCATCGTGTTTACGTTCCTACATGCCATGCATGTGTTGGGTGTCTGTAGTCTTTACCTCGTGGCGTTTGATTAGCTTTTCTTTGTGTTTCATTCAACTTTTGCCCTTCAAAATGTTCTCTTAAATGAAAAGGAGGCTTCACTGTTCTGTGATTTTTGTTTGATTTGTATTTACTCTCGATTTATTTCCATCTAAACTGCACACTTTCTCTTTCCATAAACTAATTAGAAGCATATATTTTTTTTCCTTATAAGGACTTCAAGAACTAATCTGTGTCAATTAAAGTATTAATATACCGTACCAAGCAAACCTAACCACATCCTTGAAAGAAAACTACTGTGCATATTTAATATATATATCATATTTACATGGAAATAAATAGGAATGCCAACTAAATAGCAAGTTTTTGAAGGACTTCAAGTTCACCTTTTGTGGCAAGGGGTATTCTCTACTGAGGTAAATATTATCCTCTGAAGCTAAGGGTAGCACTTGTATGATATTTCTGAATTAATAGTGTACATTGTTCTTTTGAAACAAGTCATAAACTTTAACCTAACCAATCAGAAAATATAAAAAGAAAGACTATCTACATGAACTTTGTGTTCTTCCAATTCCAAACCTTCTTTTCTGGCATAGGAACAATGGACTTGGAGTTCAAAATGACAACTGATAATTTCATGCAGTCTGAGATATATTTGAAGGGTATCAATCAACTTTCTACAGCTCACAAAGCCATCATGATGAGGTGAGGTGATCATGGGCTTGCACAAAGCTGGTCTCCCCACCTTCATTATTTGCCGAGCACAAGTGCTTTATAATCACAGGACACAGGTCAAATGCAGGAGGAGACTCCGCTGCTTTCTGATGCTCTAATGGCCTCTGCATACTACTCTATATTATCAAGAACAGGTGATGAGTACGGCAGCAATACACTCCGAAGGTTCCGAATCTTGATAAGATTATTAGTGTTCATCAGTGCATGCTTGTTTGGGCCGTGGAATCTTTTGGAGATCTCTCGTATCTGAATGATTGACTAGCTTTTGATCCGAATCTTCCGATACCATCTCTCAGAAACCTTCAAGTTAGGAGACTGAAGACTCCATTAAACATGGCATTAGTTAGGGAAAGTTGGTCCCTTCTGCCTGCCAAATGGCATTGTTTGGCATCATATGATCCTTTTTGAACCATACAGAATCATTTAATCAGGCGTATGATTAATACGAACTGTGCATCTAAATCATAAAGAACTACTTATCACATGTAAAAGAAAAACCTAAACTCAGGTTCAACCAATGTAAAGTTTGAATTGATATGTCTAGCCTTATCTCCAATAATAGATTATTTTCGATATCATTTGTCATGACCAAACCCGATATGATAGCTAATATACTAATTTTTTAAGCCTAAACTAAAAATATTCTTAGTCTAAATTAATAATTGTAACACATTAAATATTTATGTCAATTTATATCTTTACTCAATTAAATGGGCCTTCCACTGCATCCCTTAACCTCAATGTATGGGCTACGATAGCCCGGCCCATTAGTACATGAGCGGTATTGATTAAACCGGAACCGACATGTTGTAATAAACCGGAACCGAGTTGGTTTGTCACGGTCCGGCACCAAATCTGATCTGGATCAATTCCAAACCCCCGCGGCCCTGGGGCCTCCCCCGAGCAATCAACGGTGATCGCGCCACCTGCATCATGATCTGACGGGCAGCATCAAACACCGTTTCGAAGCCGCGTACCTATTTAAACCCTTCGCCGCCGCCACGCGACCCTCCTCCTCGGCATCCCTCTCTGTGTGGCTCCGCGTGCCTCGCTCGCCGACTTCATCGTAGCGGCGGCGACGGCGAAGATGCAACCGGTGGCTGGCGTAGATCCGCGGCGCACCCCGCCGCCCCAGCCCTGGGCCGCTGTGCGGTACCCGGCGCCGGCGATGGTGATGCAGCACCCGATGATGGCGCCGCCACCCTATGGGCACCCCTTCGTGCCCTACCACCAGCCCCCCACGCCTCCTCCTCCGCCGCCGCCGTTGAAATCGATCCGCCTCCATCAGGGCGTGGAGGCCGCTGCGGAGGACGAGAAGCGGACGATCTGGGTAGGGGATCTCCACTACTGGATGGACGAGAACTACCTCCACAGTTGCTTCGGTCACACTGGTGAGGTCAGGGTTTAAACTTCCCCCGCTAGATGCTGTCGTCCTTCCTAACTTGATGAGAAGATTCTTCTCTTTCTTAGATAAGAATTGGGTCTTCCTGAATCCTTCCGTTTGCTTTATATATATGCTTGGAGTATACATGGATGTTTGAGCTTATAGGTCGCCGGATGCATGAACAAAATAATATTGATTCCTTTTAGTTTATATCTGCATGAGACGTGGATAATTTGATCATTTATGTTACAAATAAAGACTATAAAAGGTACATTTTAAACATACCATTGCGAAATTTAATCTCAACTGTTGTTATATATAATTTTTTGGGAAATGTTACTTAGGGAAATTGGTTTATAAAAAGCATTCTAATCTGTAAATGACTGTCCATTCCATAGGTGGGATAGAAATTCTTCTCATACTTCAAATTAACGCTATTGTTTTCCAGAAAAGTGGCCTTTGTTGACCCGCTAACATTGTGAAGACAAATAATCTGTTGCCTCCCCAGTATTTATAGATTGATTATTATTATTATTATTGTCTTATTTGCATGGTATATTTTCCTCAGGAAATATATGCAACATTGTGGATATGCTTTACTTCGGACAATTTCTACATGCATCTGAAGCTTAGGGATATGCAATTTCTTTTATGACTGTTCTCTGGCTTTTTTTTTTTTGTACTTAGGGAACACAATAACTGCTTCCTTCTTTGATTTGTTTGCTTAAATTATAAGGATTGAGCACCATCCCCACTTATGCCACTCATGTTTCTTGTCAATTAGGCAAACAGACCAAGTTTCAGTTGTAAAGGTTAAAACTTGGCATCGGCACATGCATTAAGTAGTAAAGGTTAAAACACATGTGTATTTTATTAACAGTATTACATTGTTATGATCCTTATTTGCAGCTAGTCCTATTTTGATGCTATCTGAGATGCCATGGAAACCAACCTTCTTTGGCTTGCCTTGCTCCAAATCTTACCATAGTTTTGCCTATATCCTTGCTTAACTTGCCTCTTGTTGTCTAGGTACTTCATTCAAGGTCTGAAGGATAGATCCGGATTGGAATATCTGGTCTTCAATTGGCCATACCCACATTATATTTTAGCCCACCTTTTCTTTTGCTGAAAATGGTTGGAATCAGCCAATATCAGTTGGATGCACCTATCCTTGTCGGGGTCCACTAAGTTTTTCCTTCTCTCTTGCAATTCTAGTCTATTGTGGTGGTGGTATTGGCACTGATCTATGATCAGTCATTAAGTCTGCACAAACTAAAGAATGGTTAATTTCATTTTGAAAAGTAGATGTTTGTACTTATCATATTTTTGAGTTATGATTTGTTGCATGTGTAGGAGACTAGAAGGTAACCTGATATTGTTGTATGACCACACACTTGAAACTAACCTGATATGTATATCTGTACATTTGTTTTGATACACAGGTTGTCTTCATAAAAGGTAACCTGATATTTTTATATGAACACACACTTGAAACTACCCTGATATGTATATCTGTACATATGTTTTGATACACAGGTTGTCTCTATAAAGGTGATTCGCAATAAGCAGACAGGACAATCAGAGGGTTATGGGTTTGTTGAGTTTCATTCACATGTGACAGCTGAAAAAGTACTTCAGAGCTTCGGCAGTCATCTAATGCCAAACACTAATCATCCATATCGGTTAAATTGGGCATCATTTAGCATGGGTGATAAACACTCGGATCTTGCTTCTGATCACTCCATTTTTGTAGGCGATTTAGCTTCTGATGTTACTGATACGATTTTGCAAGAAACATTTGTTACTAAATACTCATCAGTAAAAGGAGCAAAAGTGGTTGTGGATGCACATACTGGCCGTTCAAAAGGTTATGGGTTTGTAAGATTTGGGGATGAAAATGAGAAGAAACTTGCCATCACTGAGATGAATGGTGTTTATTGTTCCACGAGGCCTATGCGGGTTGGCCTTGCTACACCTAAAAGGTTTTCTGGTATGTGTTTATCTTTTTCTCCCATCATTGCCATCTCTTTTCAAAGTTGATTGTTTTACAAAGTTGTCCCACAGCGTAGGTCATTCTTAGCTGCTGCTAACATGGTTCTTTTTTTATCCAGTTAGTCCTGATCACTGTAAAATTTCTCTAGTATGAAGAAAGTTCCGAATCTCTAGATCTTCTGATTGTCAATCTAATTATTTATGCAGCATGGATCATGCGTTGAGATGCTAGAATGTTTCAATGTGTTCCACAGAGATTATCTCTGATGATGCATACTACAATAGGTCTTCTTTTGTGATCTACTTCTGAACCATTCTGCATAAATTGTCTTCATAGCTTAATATTCTGTATACTTGAGTCTTATTTTTTGTGGATATTCTTTGTTTGTTATGTTTGATTGTAAGCAAAAATTCGTTGTGTCCGATTTAGTGAATGCAAAATCTTCTGGGCCTAATCTTCTTGTTATTCTTTTCTGCCTTTTATTACTTTCATGTTGGAATATATATATATATATATATATATATATATATATATATATATATATATATATATATATATATATATGCTTTTCCCTCTAGAGGATGGTTGGGTTGTGTCCACCCTATGGCTGTGGTCAACCAGTTAAAGGAACAAGCAATTATGTTGGACATTAAAAATAAATCCAACAAAAACTTGGTGTCTGGTGCAGTTCTATTCAGGATATTTATCTCAAGATGCAATGATCTATTGTGCTATCATCATGGAAAGTTAACATGGAAGTTACTATGCATATTTAAATAGTTCATGGAACTATAATACAAACCATGTTGGAGCTTCAGCCAGGAAGGGCTTGTGATTATTGATTTTTTTTCCACTTTCTTTTTGGGGTATCTTAAATTTGAGATCCAACCATTGGTGATAAGACTTTTAGTGGATAAAAACAATGAGCTTCTGTCGTTGTGATTGGACCAGGGTTTAAGACGATTAATCCAGGAGGAGAAGAAAAGGAGAAAGAAGAGAAGGATAGCAAGAGGTGGAGAGGAGTCCTAGTTGAACCCACTGGCTAATGGCGGTGAACAAGAGAAGAAATCATGTGGCATGCATGTTATTTTCTGCCATGAAGAAGACTTTATAAAATTGTTTTGATTCTGGTTATAGGATCAAATCAGGAATGAGCGACATTATTATTGCATGGTATGAACAGGAATTACCATTAAGACTAATGGGTAGGAATAGGTTCCTCTCATGTAGGATCTTCGTTGTTTACACTCAGAAAGTGTTCCGTATACTCTGTTTTAGTGTATCAAATGGGGACATGGAGTTGTGTCCGGTCTTTGTTTCAGAATCGAATCTTCCATGGTTTCAGAAAGGAAGCATTTTAGGCAGACATGCCCTGTCCTTGTTGAAAGGCTTAGTCTTGTGGGGGCATTTCTACTCCAATTTGGACTCTAGCAAATTCAAAGAGGACTCGGCATGCAACTTTTATGATAGTACATTAGAATAGTTATGAAACATGATATAATTCTAAATGAGAAAAACCTCTCTAATATTCAAACATAGATGTAAAGATTATGGTTGACCTTAATCTTGAGTCAACCTAATTCTGCTGGCTTAGTCGCACCGTTAGATGGCTCTCAATCTTGAAAACAATTTGAGACAAATGCTTTATCTTATCTGTACACAATGGCAGTATTTATCCACTCTCAGTTTTGTGTTTTGTTAGTTATGTACACCAGGGTTCAATTTGCAAAGGTCCACTGTAGTTGTCTATATTTTTTATATTTCTTCATTTTAGATCCTAGTTTTTTTACCCTAAACGATGGCCCTTGCAAGTCTAAACCATGCATATATTAGGTGGTTTTGGGCCAAATGGTGCATCTGCAGCAGGCTCCCAAACAGACGTGGATTCAGCTAATACAACAGTAAGGACATTTTGTCTGTACGGTCTATAGAGGTGTTCTTATTTATACTGCCCTTTAATAATATGTTTTCTGCTGAAGGTATTTGTTGGAGGGCTTGATCTGGATGTCAGTGAAGATGATCTTAAGGAAGCTTTTTCTCACTATGGTGAGGTTGCCTCCGTTAAAATTCCTGTTGGAAAGCAATGTGGTTTTGTGCTTTTTGTTCACAGGTACATTTTGTTAGTGTTTTTCTGAACATTACACTTGAAGTCAAACATAGCATTTATCTTATTCTGAAGTTTATAGTAGATAGATTATAGTGTTGTGTATGTATTTTTCTAATCATGCAGAAATAATGCTGAAGAAGCAATGCAACAATTAAATGGTACAATTATTGGCAAGCAAACAGTGCGTCTGTCTTGGGGTCGCAACCTTGCAAAAAAGCAGGTACTGACTATACAATTTCAAGCATTTGGTTTTTTTTTTTTTGCCTGTAAGGGACATTACTGTTCCGATGATTGAGGTTTAATCTGTAAATAAATCTTTTAGGAAGTCTTCTGAGGTTAAGATATGGCTCTGCCTTTGTCAATGAAAAAAAGATATGGCTCTGCCTGGCTGCTGAAATTATCATAGACAAGCTTAATTTCCTATGCTGCCAAAGCCCCTTTCAATTTGGATCATGGTTAATAGAATTTCAGTCATTTTTGATCAGCCATAAAATTCTCTAGATTGAGACTAAATTTAGATTATCAAAACGATGGAGTTTACACAAACGGAATTGAACCTTCCAGGTTGTTGTGGGCTCTGTCTATGGAGCTTGGGGATGGTTAAAATGAGCAGCAATTGTCATATAACTACTAGGACCCAAATTGGCAATAAGGATGTCGGTAGTGTTCATTTTAACTGGTCTTAAACTGACTAGTGTTTTCAAATCATCGATAGAAGGAGAGAGATAAAAAAAAATGGGATGCTTTCACTATGCATATTCCATTTTTATACAATCTTGTATAAAGCAAGTTGTCCCGCTGTGAGGTGTATATATATATTACAGTGCCTTCCTACATTTGGCTTCACAGAAGTCTTGAAGAAAAAATTTGCATCCCACAAAAGTGTTGGAGCTTGAGAATGCATGAGAACTCTCTCATTATTATTATTATCAAAGTAGAGATTCTCAGTCAGGATACTTGTTATTTGATAATCAACATTTAGTGATTGCAGTTTCTTGTTCTCCATTTCCACATCTTAGCTAAAACTTTATCCCCCCATCTTCCTACTAGGGATTTGCTTTCTACCTCTGATGTCTTACCGGCCTTGTTGTCTGTCCACTCTGTGTTGGATGGAATTTACCCCGGTTGAGTTCAGTCCAGCAACATTTCAAAGAAACGGATGTTGCTCCTCATCTCCTTTGTTCCTTCCACTCTGCCACTCTTTATTCCTCTAGTGTGGCAGAGCAGTTTGACGCCGGTGGATGTTCCTGCAATTTTCCAAATAAAACCTTTATTTAGCAATTGGACGGCTAAAAGCCCCTTCTGTTGAGGAGCAAATGGAGGATGTTATTTGGTGTAGCGAAAACCTGTAGGGTTTTATCCTTCATCTAAATGTGAACTAAATCACAGCTCAAATCATTTACTCTGTCGATCTTTTGCTGATTTTGACAGTCAAGAGCTGAACGTGGCAAGCGGTGGAATGGTGCTTACTATGGAGGGCAGGTGTACGATGGATACGGTTTACCTCCTCACTACCCAGGTATGTACGTGTTACCGTATGGCGCTTATGCTTTCTACGGAAGCCAACAACAAGTGAACTGAGATGCAAATTATTGCCGACTCAAAAGGGAGAAACTCCCGGCATTATAGTAGTAGTCAATGTAGGTCATGAACTAGTCGAATACCCAGTTGTGTGCTGCGTGTAAACTTAAAAAAACTTCAGTTCGAACTCGAGGTTCCAAGTCTTGAGATTTCCTGACTAAATTTCAACATATTCTTGTGTGAAAAATGGATGTCATTCAATTTTAGTATGTGATGATGTGATTGTTTAAGGATTATAATCTTTTGAAACTATGAATGTTGAGCAAATAATATTATGTTCAAGAAATCCATAAATTGCTGCATCGTGGTTTCTTGTGCTCTTACAGCTGATACAAGGACCTTGGTGCGGTGTCTTATTCATTCAATCGAAGATATTATTGTGGGAATAATGTACATTTACCGAAATCTATAGTTGGCTATTGTGTGTGTGTGTGTGTGATAAGAATACATAAGAATATATGTGCATTACTCGTTCTCAGAAAACATTGGTTTTAAATGGTATTTGAGGGCATAGTGGTCATTCCATATGATAACCGACTCGTCCGGCCGTTAAATACTCTCCCCGTCCGTCTTTCCCTCTGCCAGCCAGTCCTCTTCTCCTCCAACCTCCTTCTCGCCACCGGTCGTGACGGAGAGCCTAATACGCTCCTCGCCCCGCCATCAACGATCGCCGTCGCACGGTGCTGCTCACCTCCTGTTCGCTATCAGGTACACTCATCTCCCCCTCCCATTCTCTCTTTCTCCTCCGTAACCTTTTCCCTTCCTCTTCTTCTTCCTCCTACTCTCTTTATGATCGTCATGTCTTCGTTCTTTCTGTTGGAGTTTGGGTTGTTCGACATGATCTTGTTTCGAATCTAGCACTTCTTGAACGCCGATGCGGCATTTGATCGGCGGAGAAGGAGGGGGTTTCTCCCGGTTCTTGGATGATTCGTTCTTGCTACTGCTTTCCTTTCGGATTGCGGGTGGCGCATCGATTTCCGACGCTTGGCGGTTCTTTCGCGGATGATGCGGTCCGGGATGCCCCGCACCGGCAATTCCTCTTTCCGCAACCCTTTCGTTGATGCCCTTCGTGTGGATGAACATGGATGCATTGCATCGGTCATCGATTGAGTTCGATCGGGAGGGGGGTTTCTCCCGATTCTCGGATGATTCGTTCTTGCTGCTGCTTTCCTTTCGGATTGTGCGTGGCGCATCGATTTCCGACGCTCGGCGGTTCTTGCGTGGATGATGCGGTTCGGGATGCCCCGCACCGGCAATCCATCTTTCCGCAACCCTTTCGATGATGCCCTTCATGTGGATGAACATGGATGCATTGCATCAGTCATCGATTGAGTTCGATCGGGAGGGCGGTTTCTCCCGATTCTTGGATGAGTCGCGTTCTTGCCACAGCTTTCCTTTCGGATTGTGCGTGGCGCATCGATTTCCGATGCTCGGCGGTTCTTGCGCGACTGATGCGGTCCGGGATGCCCGGCACCGGCAACCCTTTTGATGATGTCCTTCGTGTCGATGCATTGCGTCAGTCATCGATCGAGCTCGATCGATAATTAGCCGACCACGAGTGGTTCAGAACGAGAGTAGTAAGGTAGGGTTGACATGGCGAGATGCCAGGCCTCACAAGCAATGGCAGTGTCGGCTCACGAGGCTGAGGCAATCTTTGAGACGAGAAGGTGATTGAAGCAGTATGTTTATGAATGGTTATCATTGTTTCTTGGAGTTCCCTAAGGAAAGAATGGCTACCATTCTTCTTCCCTTTGAGCTCCAACTCGCATGGTAAGACAAATTACAGTGATAAGTAGTTCAGTCTCTACACATTTTGATATATGCGAATATTAAAGTTGTCATTTGGATAGTTTTCAAGGGCTTTATTCCACAAGGAATCGATAAAATTGCGTTTTAGAAAACCTGATTAGATAAGATAGGAGAGCCTTGATAAAACTAAATAAATGTGAATATTGTATGATAAGATGATTTTATCACAGATTAAGGTATTTATCATCCTATCCCTACATCACCCAGGTTTAGAGCACCTAAGTCTGTAATCATTCATTTCTTCACAATTAGTAGTTCAGTAATCTATATTTAATGGAGTCATGACGTATACAACCATATTTAAATTCTTATTTGAACTCATGGGTGACTCTGGTTATAATTACGTGAACAACATGATTTACTTTATTTCTCAAACAGTACTAGTGATATATATTTTCTAAAGGAATTTGAGATTGCACCTACACATGAACAAGAAGGGAATGGGTAGAAGAAAGGCAAAATTAAGATAAACTCAATGCTCCAATGTTGTGGGAGAGAATGAATTCACTCAAATCTAATAGGTAATATTTAAATTGATCCTAAGATTTTTACGTTTTTTTTTTGGTTAATCTAAAAAACTTAAGATGCTAGCTAAGACATGCTAATCGATTTATATTCTTAGATAATAAACATGCGAAAAGAAAGGGAGGAACAGGTAGCTTGCTCGTCTGGCTTTACTGTTGGCTGTGTATAGATAGATGGAGGAATAGCTAGTGATGGTATTATCATCGCCATGTTGACCGATAGCTTGTAGCTGAGATTAGAAGTTGTCGTTCAACTTCACCGTGTCACTGCCACAGAAACATAGCAATTATGAGGCCTGCTTGTCCTAATTGTGTACAGTAGAACAAGAATAAAACCATGCGCAGTGGGCAGAGGAGGGTGGCCTACGGTGGGAATTCTTTACACGATGCCAAGTCCACAGCTCCTCTCTGCCTGTTTTTTTTTTTTTTTTTTTTGTATCATTGAGACGTGAACGGTTGATTTTGTTTTTTAATTATTTCTCACAAGTTGATCATGGCCCTCTATAGCTATTTGTGAATCCACAAATAGCCCTATGTGAGCCATGTGCTCTCTACAAGTCACAGGAACAAGAGAGCCGTAGTCTGCATGGTTGACACGGTATATGAAGTCGGTTCTTTAAGGTGTAAGACTAACTGTGGGCTTCTATTGATATATTTGCATATCACTTAGATCAAAAAGGTAGAAAATAGCATTTGGATCTATCGATACTAATCTTCTGCAACCCTGAGAGTATAAAAAATTGCACACTTTCGTGTCTCGCCTACTCTCCAAACAATAGGATCTCATTAGAGATTGATTACAGATTAGCTGAAATATTAAGACTCCTCTGCAGACCCCATGATCAGCGCAGCCTGATGAGATCACCACAGTAACATTAACCTAAGATGAATCATTCATTCTGAAGTGCACTCGTACGGTATTGTTGTCTCATGGCTCAAGACATTGAGTCTTCCATTCGTCAATTTTTTGTGAGACTATGGTTTCACCAATGGATTTACATCACTTGTAGAGTAATGACCAACGGCAATAGTTGGATTTCTAGACACTAATCTTCTGCGACCGTATGATGATAGAGTATTAAATTGCTCAAGTTCTATACGCATGAAAACCATCTCAAACGATAATAAAGTCCAACATATATATTATTACTAAATAAGCAGGAGAAAACATATTTTTGTTGGACTTTGGTCTCCTGCAGTATTTATTGGTTTAACAAAGCAAGATTTTTTTTCGTAATATTAATTTCTGTTTCAACAAAGCCAAATGATTAACAAGAGAAACTTGCTGGGTACATTTGCTCTAAGCGAAGGTTGCTCCACTGGAAACTCTTTTTGAGACACAGTTGGCTCACTTTGGGACCTCCAAACTCCAATCGAGGTAAACCAAAATCGATTCTACTAACCAAATTCCTTAGAGTCTTTGTTAATTATTAGAGAGTCACATTATTTTATCGGATGTTCAAATGGACTCGACAGTCCTAGAAGGAAACTATGACAGATGTTATCAAAGGTCATCGAATAGGATATTATTGTTTATAAATTTTTTACTATTTATAATATTATTCTTTAAATGTTTAATGTTTTAAAATTATTTTTTAATAAAATAAATATAAATATCCTCCCTCCTTAAAGCGGGGAGGGGGAGGATATTTAGGGAATGACCTCTTCATCGTCCTCCTTAAAGGGGGAAACGAGTGAGGTCGAAGCATGGGGTTGGGAGAGCACATCTTAGTTTTAAAAGAGTCCTCTAAATAATAAGCTACATCGAACACAGTGAGAAGGGGTAATTTACCAATCCTACCCCATGTGGAAGTAGCAACACCAGCTCGAGTGAGAACAACGGGTGACAACGCCTGCAGTCCCAAACGACCTGGGCTACCACCACATTCAGGGGGGCGGTAGGCTCGGTTCACGGTCACCGACATACATGTGCCATAGCAGGAGAGGCCCAACCTTTCATCCCTATCAGTCACACCTGTCAGTTTTGCAGATGCGAAATGAGGACGTAGCTGCAGCAGCTGACCAACCGTATCTTTCTCTGGTGTGTGTTTAGATTGGATCGGACCCATCGGTGACATGCTGTCTCAGACTCATACCGAAACTTAAAAACTTACGGAACTTAGCTGGCCGTCCAGCCCTCCTGCTCCTTACACGTGCGCCCCTCTGACTGGTCCCCGCGTACCAAACGTCCGCGCATGATGGGAACCTGCAGTCCCCATAATTCACGTGTTAGGAAGCTTTAAAAAAGAAAATTAGCTGTTTCTGTAAACAGTTCACATTTAATTTGTTATTCTTCGATTACAACGACATTCATCCACGCACCCCCCACCTCTAGACCAATTAGAGTGCGATGTCCTAAATCAACCCATGTTTCGTTCTTATACAAGGAAGAAAACAAGAAATCGCAAGCACTGAGCCCAGTGTTGACGCTAAGCACACCGTACTCTCATTGGATGTTGCAGGAACATTTCTTCGGATGACAACACAGTCCTCATAAATGTAAGAAGCATCCTCTCACTTTTAATATGAAATTAAAGTGTGATATTACAAATCTTCTGAAATATAATCTTAGAATCAAATCATACCGGATGCATGCGAAACCCGACTCAAAACAATAACTCTACCCGTTTTATGCACCTTCTGATCAAAACATGAGACTCATCTACGGATAATATTTCTCTACTGGAATCACACATCATATCCAACATTTGATCGATTCTTATATCACTTATTATGATTGGATCTAATGGATAACTAATATTGGACTTAAGTCACCAATCCAAAATGTTTGATGATCATAGTTGATTCAACTAATCCTTATAAGTCAATTAAAATCTTCTCTTACTCTCAACCTAAAAGGTATTTTAACATCAGCCACTAACTTTTCTTTATATATTTTTGTCGATTGTTTAATGTAATGAAAAGAAATTAGTCGAAAACGAAAATCTGATTGCGAGTTGTCCTCCTTACCTTCGTTATCATTGTCTGAATTCTGTCGCATGCCCGATTAGTGTCGGCAAAGGCAGAGCCAGATGGGTGGGGGCATCAGCGAATGCTTCTTCCCGTCCGATCACAAACGACACCATAGGGGACGCCGGCTGAAGCAATATCCACCGTTCTTGCAGTCGACAACGACATGGACGGCCTTGATCAACCATGGAGCCTCCAGCTTCCTTCGACAGAGCCAGATTTTTTGTATGGTTAATATGTAGTTGTCAACCAGAATTAATTGGTCAGACGCAGACTTCAGATGGCGCGGGATGATGTTAAAACAATGATGACCACACAATGATCATAATTGTAATATGATTTCGAGGGCTTAAAAACGGGAATTCACGCAGACAGAATAGGGTAATTAAGCTACAAAACAAATATGATGCATACTCTTTTATAATTTTATTTCCACAATTACTCTAACGATATCGTGGCTGACTTATATGTGTACAGCAACTATGATGTGCAAGTAAAAGCCCTGAAGATAATTAAGATTATGATGCGATTTTATAAGGTCACCTCGTCGAATGTCAAACCATGTGATGGCCACGGTTTGCAGTGGCCGAGGGGCGAACGAGGAGATCGACATTGACACACTCCACTTTCTCTGGACCAGTTCCTGAGTTGGAAACCTTTCTTTTCCGGATTAAATACGATGCTCCCTTACAAACTTTGCTGAGTAAAGTGTCAGCATTGGAGTGTAAGATAGTCAAATTAGGCTGCTGGGTCCATGTTCTTTTTCCACACTTAGGTGATCTATCACCCGATAAAGCCAGCGACCAAGATAATCGACAGGCAAAGCGCGACCAGGAACCGAGTGAAATTAGGAAAGAGATGAAAAAGGTGGAGAGTCCTAGAATATCTCTCTCTCTCTCTCTCTCTCTCTCTCTCTCTCTCTCTCTCGAGCATGTGAATGAGAGCTAAACTGCCATGGATATGCATATAAGAGATCCAAGAAAGTTGCAGACGCTTAGAGAGAAGCAAATCATGGGAAGATCAGAGATAGAGGAGAGGTGCAGGAGGCACCCAGAGCATAGGCAGTCCAAAGGGGTGTGCCCCTTCTGCCTTAGGGATCGGCTGTCTCAACTCGCAGCCTCGTCTTCTGCCTCCACCACTCTGGCTTCTTCTGCTACCTCCACTTCTCCAGACCCCAACCTCTCTTCTGCGGCTTCCTCCCCTCCCAATCAATTCCCCACCGCAAGGCTCCTCAAGCACAGGCCGCTGAAGAAGAGCCGGTCGCTGGCCGTCATGATCGGAAGACCAGGCGATGAGAACAACGGGAAGAAGAGGGAGGTTGGAAAGGAGAAGGAGAAGAAGAGGAGAAAGGAAGGGAGCTTCTGGTCGAGGCTGCTGCTCGGATCTGACTGGCGGAAAGAGGTGGATGATAAGATATTACATTCTAGGACCATGAAAGATAAGACTGCTCCTAAGTGGGCGGGGTTCTGATCTATGTTTCCTTCCCGTTCATTTTCCAACCGTGCAATTCAACGAGAAGGCAAAGGTCAAAAAGGATGGTGTAGGAACGAGTCCTGGTTCAAAGGTTTTTTTTTTTATTGCATAGACAGTTCGTTCCCTAAAAGAGAGTTTGTGTTGTATGCGTTTGAGAAAGGTATATGAGAGATAGGTTGAGATCTTGTAAATAACCTGCTTTTGATCTGGACACTAGAATCGAAGTTTCAATTGAGGTCAGAGATGTTTTTTATTATGCTTGTTATGGATCTTTTTCTTTGTGGACAAGATACATGTATATGTTGTTCCTGTCAAAAAATAAGGTAAAAGTTGAACTGAACAGGTAATCGTCATCGCCTTCCAGGCAGGTCAAGGTAATTTAAGAAACCGGACTGAGAAGTCATAACATGGGGCAAAGAAGATAAGTAGGTACTGGAACGCATAGTTTAACCCACTACTCTACATTGGCAATTGTATGTTAAAATAGGGAGAAGATAAGAGAGGTTACCCAACTTGGAAGGCCTGAGATATATGCAGCACGGAGAGCAGAGAATGGAACAAACCTATAGCTTCTTCCTCGTGTTCATCACAACCAGTCGATTGCTGAAGTTCAATATATTTATCGATCTACAGTACACCATCAGATACTGCAAAATAGCACACCAAACATGTCAGGACGGGGGGCTAGCCGTATTGCTTGATCATGGATATAAAACAAATTTAAAAGACATAAAACTCAATTCTTCACAGCAACAGAAACGGATGAATGGATTCGCATGTCGTACCTTGGTGAAATTAGGCTGGACTATAAAAGTGAAATGAACATCGGCCAATTCAGCAATCTTTATTTAGCATGTCGATACTCACCCTGTCAGGCCTCTGACAATTCCTTTAGGTATCTTGAGGTAACAGTGATAATGCCGCTGACACTTGGGAAAACTTTGTTCTCGTTGACAATGATCGAGCAAGGAGACCAGGTCTGTTGATATGATGTTATCAGTAAACGTTTTGGTGATCACCACCTGCTCCGTTTCTGGTATTGTCGAAACCGACGTCACCAGGTTGACACTAATCATAACTTTGAGGAGCACCAACATGTGTATGTAGGAGTATTTAAGAAACACGAGGATAACAAGAAGAATACTCAACTAATGGAAAAAGCACATACACAGCCACCACCACCATGAAATCAAGCCCCTTTGCCATAAGTGCCTCATTAGATTAAACACAAGATATATAAAATCATATCATACGAGCCACTACAATGCGCAGTGCAAGTAGCTAACTTCCAAGTAAAAGAATCAACTCGGATGTCATTGTGCAATGAAATATTATATAAGAAATCATTGGCATATCTCTTACTTGACATGTTATTACCACAATCGAATTATTGCGGATCGAGCATAAAGATTCCACGTGTTATTACCACGATCAAATTTCAGACACCCTCAAAACCTAGAAAAGAGCTTCTGGAAACCACAAGAAAAAATTATCTGCAACTAAACCAGAATGAGAAAAAGAAGGGGGGGAAAAAAGGGCCCGTTCACAGGAAAAACCCACGTAAATGTGCACCGTGTTTAACAGCACAAATCACTCGGCAGCTCATTGCAACGTAAAAAAATGGTCTCCAGCTAACAAATCAGTTATAGAGCATAATCACAAATTCAAATTCATGATGGTAGTAGAATCATTGAAGCAAAAGCAACCACAAAAAAGAGATTCGATGAGAGAGATGGAGCAATCCAAGATGAGAGAGAACCACATAGAAAAGACAATCTGAATCTAAGAGACACTGAAGAGATTGAAGAAAGAAATCTACCGTTTGGTTGGTTATTTAATCTCATTTCCTCCATCCTCCTATTGAAAACACATCCACCACAATGAGTTGGATTCTTCCAGTGCTGGCACGATGAAATATAACATAGCATTCCTCTCTTAGGGTATCCAGCCCTGCAGTTGTTTTGTAAAATGCCTACCGCGAAAGATAGCCATCATGAGTTCATACAACTAACAACTTCTAGATCTCAAACACAAACACAAACAAGAGATTAGTCACAGGATCAGCATATACTAGATTGAAAAATATAAAACTTCAAGTCTAAGAAATAAGAAGTCGATCAGAGCTTAATGGTATCATATAAAGACATAAATTAAAATGCAATTCAATAAGAAAAGGAGAGGGTAAACATTACCAAGAAATTTAAGTTCTATCTATATACAACTAAACTGCTTTGTTGACGTCACAAAGCATCAAATACCAACGTTACATATATATCAAACAGAATAGTTAGTTGATTTACATTTGCATTTTTGCCTCCCTTTAATTAACAACTTCTAGATCTCAAACGCAAACACAAACAAGAGATTAGGCGGTCATCTTAAGCATCGTCTTATTGCAAGGTTCGCAAGCGACTACCAAATCGACATCCCAATGACCCCAAGACTCAGCATGGCCTTATCTCGCCCTGAAATCCTCCATCAAAAATCAAAAAATCAGAAAAATCTAGTCAACATCCCGATCTCCCAAAACTAAGCATGATCTTATCTCGCCCTGAGGTCCTCCATCAAATATCAAGAAATCATAAAAATCTAGGTAACAAATTAAGATCAAGCAATTCGATCCTGCGATCTGATGACAAAATAAGGCGATCGTCATCACGACGCCTCGGATGGGGCTAGGAGATCGAACGAGTAAGTACCTGGACGGATCTGTAGGCGGCGTAGTTATGGCCGAAGCCGATCTTGAACACGACCGGGGAGGCGTCGGTAGTGGCACTTCATGACATTGTAGACGTCGAGCCAGCGCCGAGGCAGAGGACGCCAAGCTCGGTCTGGATCTTGGCTTAGTAGCCATCGATCCGGCGACGCCGACCCGTTACCGCGCTCTGATCCTTCTGCTTCGTGAAGGAGACGATTCGAGGCGCGGATGGTGCCGACGACGTTCTTGTAGGCGACCGATAGGAGGTCGCGCTCCTCCATGGTCCCCCGTCACCTTCTCCATCGACTCCAACATCTCCTCGTACACGCTCTCCTCCGTCGTCCCCACCATCACCGTAATCTGCTCGATCGCCTCCTCCTCCGCCGACCACCGAACTCAAGAAGAGACCAGATTTGAAATAAGAGGCTGGAGGACTAGAAAAGGAGCGGGAAAAGCGGCTTTTAAAGAAGGAGAAAAGGTTTCGTTGGGGATTATCTCCAAATGTAATTCCAAAAGAAACCTTCCAATAGCCATGTGTGCGGTGCATCCCATTGATGCATCCAATATGAGCGGTCCGATCATAACAGGATCGAGCGAATCATCGGAGAGGATTTCTTATCCTACATAATAATATATATATATATTTAAATATAATAATAAAATTATAAATCTTATCAACTATATAGATTTCTTATCTAAAAAGTTATATATTTAGATGACATAGAAAAAAAATTAAAATGATGAATGAGAAGAAAAAAAAATAGAATAAACCTTTGTATGCACAGGAGATTTTGTAGGGTTATACGCAAACGTTAATTTAAAAAATTATAAGATTAAAAGGATAAATAAAACAAGTCGGATGGATGTGTGTACAGGCAATTATGCCCTCGCTCTTCCATTCAATGTATCGGAATCGAATTGTTGAGGTGATTGGCAACGCTACAGTACTCGAAATGTAATAATGAGAAGCTATCATTGCAGGGGATAACAACAAGACGACGTACAGCTTTTTATCTTGTCGGGGTTTGTGGTCGCAGCGAGATATGGCGACACCTCGGCTTGTTACCGTGCTTGGTTGTATTGGACCCAAATCGCTTTTACAAACACACACATAAATATATATATATATATATATATATATATGAGAATATATTTTACGAGACTTATATTATATATATGAATAATTAAGTTCAAATGATTTCATATATGATAAGGGAGATTCTGGTTTTTCCCACGTGGAGACATTCAGCAAACACATCAGCTTGTGAGCATAATCTCTGAGCTAATGCGGAGCACCACATTAGACATACCACCTTAGATCCGACATGATTATCGCACCTCCTTACGTTATCCAGAGCTGTTGTGTAGCAGGTTGCCCCCGAAAATTCGAAACGACACTACGTGGTGTCATTCTGGACAGGACAATCGACAATCAGCCAGAGGTATAAGCCTACCGCCCGAGGAATCGACCATCATAGGCAAACCACATATGTCGACCCTCGGGTGCAAGCATAAAACCTCCCCACCAATCAAGTCGTAAGGCGAGGGACGATCATTCGAAAACAAAATCCACCTAGCACTAATTTAATCTTCGGAGGGGTCAAGTCGGGAACTCTCCCCTCCCGACCCAAGCCATTGTCAAGGGATCACGTCTAAAGCAGACCCTGATCACGACCAACATAAGCTTAGTCACAGGATGATCCAAGGCATCGATGACCGGATCCAACTGTGTCGATACCTCGATCGATGATAAGACAGATTCGATAATTATCTATAAATAATTGACGATGTATAACATAAACAATACAAAGAGTATAAGTCGATCGTGTGGGTCCAATAGTTCCAACCATAAGGCAGGAAAGGTCTATAGTGGAAATAAAAATTATTCTTACATATCCAGATAATCGAGTTACGTTTGTACGTTTTTATTTTTTATTTTTTATTTTTTTATTGTTTTATGGATGCTTATATAATATATATGATTAAGAGTAAAAGAGTTCGTGTTAAAAAAATCTTAATCAGAATAATTAGGTATAGACCCATAGATAATAAATGAGATGAAAAATATTTAAATAAAAAAATATAAATATATGAGGATAATAGCGATAACTATTTGGGATAGATTACAAAATCATCTCATGCGGGACCCGTCGTTTTCCCACCACGAAGCGGGTAAGCCAACCGGGTCGCATGGGACCATAGGATAAGTCTCAACGCCGACACAGACGAAGTATTTTTACGTTTTATGTTTTATGTTTTTGTTTTTGATTTGCGAAGCCGGGGAACAATTGCAGTCCGCCAAGCGTAGTGCGGAGACAAGTTCACCGTGGCACTGCGCTCAGCATGCAGCAGCAGCGACGAATATTTTGACAGTCGCGCAGCTCCACTTCCCACGCGCAGTGCCCACCGAAGCGTTGCTTTCTCAAACCCCACTCTCTCCCGGTCGCTGCTCATGGATCTCGTCCCCTTCTGCCTCCGTATCCCTCCGCTCTGGTAGAAGAGAAGGGGAAGGCCACGGGCGGTTTTGTTGTCTGTCAGAAGGATGGAGCGGTATGAGGTGCTGAGAGACCTTGGTTCTGGTAACTTCGGGGTGGCCAAGCTGGTTAGAGACGTGCTCACCCATGAGCTCTTTGCTGTGAAGTTCCTCGAGAGGGGGCACAAGGTTTATCTGATTGTGTACTTCTTGGATTCTTCTTAAAAATTGCATTTTGGCGACATCTTAGTTCTATTTGGTGCTTCATTTTTAGGCAATTCATGACCTGTTTCTTCCTGATTCTTACTGTTCATCTGTTTTCATTGTGAATGGAAATGGATAGATCGCGCCTCATCTATTGGCTCGAGCTTTTGGATGGATTGGCAGCGTATTGATCGGAAGTGTTAAGAATATGAATGAACATATCCTATCTCATATACCGGCTTAAGCTTTTTTTCGATGGATTGACTGCAATCAATAGAATTAACATATTGTAGGACATGTTCTATGCGATATGAAATACAATTTCAGCAATAATTTTTTGTGGTTTGATTAGTTCTTTTTTTTTTATATTTTATAATGAGCTAATCTGAAAAATCCAATTTTAAATCCCAGGTTGATGATAGTCTTATGTCATCTATGTTGAATTTGGGCAGTTTGTTCTTAGTTGGATTGCCTACATATTAGCTGATTTGTTCTAGATTTAGATTCTCACTGGTTTCTAATTTCTCATCAGTTCCTTTTGATGCTGAGCTTTTCCTCTTTCATATGTGGCTTCCGCATGCTTGTTTAATGACAGATCGATGAGCATGTTCAGAGGGAGATCATGAATCACAGATCACTGAAGCATCCAAATATAATTCGATTCAAAGAGGTACCCGGTGTCGTGTTCTTATAAGTCTTTTATCTTTTGACATGCTAAGATTTCTTATCAACCGAAAACTTAACAATGGCTATGTCTTTGCTTATATGACCAAAATTAACCAGAATTGACTCTCAGGTCTTGTTAACGCCAACACATCTAGCCATTGTTATGGAATATGCAGCTGGTGGTGAACTTTTCGAGAAGATATGCAGTGCAGGGAAATTCACCGAAGACGAGGTAGAAATTGCTGAATCAACCATTTTGTCGATCGAATAGTTCGTAAGTAAATGTTATTGTCTAATCGGTTAATTTGGTGGTCTCATGAAATTTGCCAGGCTAGATTTTTCTTTCAACAACTGATCTCTGGAGTCAGCTATTGCCATTCCATGGTGCAGATTGGTGTCTGTCCTACAGTGATTTTTTACTTCGAACAACTTGTACATCATGATAATGTCCTTGTTCTTCGCACTGCAGCAAATATGTCACCGTGATCTTAAACTGGAGAACACTCTCCTGGACGATAGCACCACACCTCGTCTTAAAATTTGTGATTTTGGTTACTCCAAGGTACCTACCTACTTTGCACATGCCAATTTGTTTTCAATTAAAACCATAACTAGGTTCTTTCGGATCCTGTAGTCCTCTCTCTTGCATTCTCAACCAAAATCAACAGTTGGAACACCAGCTTACATTGCCCCGGAGATTCTATCCAAACGAGAATACGATGGAAAAGTAAGTTCATTTCTTTTCCTTTTACATTGTTTTGAGACTCGTTGCTGATAACGATGAAGTTGTTGGCGAAATCCCAGATTGCAGATGTTTGGTCATGTGGAGTGACTTTGTATGTGATGCTGGTCGGAGCTTATCCCTTTGGGGATCCAAGTGATCCGAAGAACTTCAGGAAGACAATTGTGGTGAGTACTCATTAACAGATGTTTAAAAAGCTGCTGATCTTATCTAGTTGCATCGGTGTTTAGGTATGACCTAGATATTGGACTAAGTGGCCATAATTATCAATGGATTTGTTTTACCTGGTTATAAGGTTTTGATCTCTGTCTGTTCTTATGGTTCATTGTTTCCATTTAAGTCATTTCAGTTTTCTGTGCAAGTGTTTGCTTAAGCCAAATCTTTTGTTGGTCAGAGGATTCTCACTGTCCAGTACACGATACCGGACAATGTGCCAGTTTCCATGGAATGCGGGCATCTTTTATCCCGAATATTCGTACCAAATCCTGAAGAGGTAACACTCAAACTGCTGTATTGGCCTATTATTTTTGTTACAGAAATCAATGGATTAGTGAAGATTGGCAGAATAATATGATTATAGATGTTGACTCATGAGTAACTACTTCATCGACAACAAGAAACCACAAATGTCCCAACTCTTTGGGGACAGCTATATTGATCTTTTTTCACCTTTGAGTTTGGTAAAAAGCAATATTCTTAATTAAATTTTAAGCATGACAAAGCCATCATAAGCTATGCCATCAAATTAGTGGACCAGATTTTTTGTTTGGAGTGCGTGAAATAATCGTGGTGGATGAAAGTTCACTTATTTGCCCCGGTGAAATGTAAATTAGAGATACAAATTTACTCACCATAATACAATTTAAAGAATAATGGTAATAATTGCTATTGAAAAATGAAAAGAAAATTTCAATTAGAGAAATGAGAGATTAAAGAAGCGAGAAGAAAACATAGTAGTTTTTTTTTTCCCCCTTTTTCTAACTCGGCTAAAGAAACACATTAGGTGTAATATATGTTGAGAAACTGAGATAGCCCCTACAATGGCACACTAGATTTGCTGATACATATTTTGGTTTCTTGTAGAGGATAACTATTCCAGAGATAAAGAAGCACCCCTGGTTCATGAAGAATCTGCCGATTGAGCTTGCTGATGAACATCAAAAGGGTATGCAGAATGTTGACATGAACAATCGATCGCAATGCATTGAAGAAATCATGGCCATAATTCAAGAGGCACGGAAGCCTGCCGTGGTTTCTCCTGTACTTGGTGGCCTCTTTCTTGGTGGTGGAAGTCTGGATCTGGATGACATGGATGAAGATATGGATGATATTGAAACCAGTGGAGATTTTGTATGTGCTATATGACAGTGAGCGTGTATTTTATGTCCTCGGAGTAATATGTTGTGATATATTTTTCATGCTTGTAGTGTAAAATCCATGGTTTTTCTTAAGAGACAGAAGATAGGGAGATGGCATTGTGTTAAACACATCTATGTATTGGGGCTTGTTTTGCAATCTCAACTATGGTTTTATGGTTTTGTTTGGAATAAGAGTTCAGATTATGGATTGCTCAAGATTAAATAGAGCTGTGTTGTCGAACTAATGCGGCCACCGGTCGACGTGGTGGGTTGGCCTGGTTCGTTCGTCGATGCTCTGGAGGATGTCCCGACTTAGTCCGCGGCTGATACATCTCCTCGAGGGCTCGGCACCATCTCCTCGAGGGCTCGACATCTGCAGGAAGGCCTGGGTTGAGTTTGGTCCCGACTAGGCCCTTCTGACGATCAAGTCAGTGTTGATGGTCTGGTTTTTTCCTCCTCCCCCTGTTTTGAAGCCAGGGGGGAGGTTTTTATGCGCCTACCCGGGATCGATTGTGCGTACCTTAACCCGGATGGCGGTTGGCCTATACAGGGCGACGACATACAGGATGGCGCTGTGCAATGCCGTCCTAGGCTTTCGGGAGTAGGCGGGCCCATATGGCATCGTCCCAAGCTGTTTTGTGCGATGCTGTCCTGAGCTTCCCGGGGCGAGCTGCTCCATGCGACGTCGTCCCAAGCTTTCGGGGATGGGTCGAACGTGACATCCAACGTGGGTCGTGCCTTCCTGCTGATGTGTTCATTGATTGTCATCACGTGAGCAATGCCAAAATATCTCCTATCAAGCTAGTTGATTACAAATTGCTTTTCCTTCTTCTCTTATCTTATTACAATAACATTATGTATAGTCTAAACAAAATAAAATCTTAAGCATATAGTAAGAACGTCTAATAGTTTAGTTCATGTAAGAACGTCTTATATGCAGCATAACGAAAAGGAAAGAAATCATTATTTCTTAAAATGGGTGTAGAAAATAAAAAAGATTCATATGCATTGAAATTTATATATTAATGACGTGCCTCCTAAAGTCCCATTTGGTAAAATTTATTTTATTATTTATTTTTGTCTCAATAAATTTTATTTTGTGATAATTAATATTAAATATAAAAGGTGGATATGTGAATAAATATTTAGGTTTAAAACTTTTCATGGAATAATTTTCTTTTAAAATTGTTTGCCAAATTAACTTTCCTCAAATCATGTGGAAGTATTATAATAAAATAATTTTTATTCCCATTCATAAAAATAAAATTTTATAGCAATTTTAGAAATAAAATGACCTATTTTTCATGGCAATCGAGTGCGGTGTGGGTTGGTTCGGTTCGGTTCGATATGTAGCCGAGTCGGGTCGCGAATCAACTCGGGTAGACCGACTTGGGCCGGCCCGCGGTCGAACCAGTGGACTGGGCACTATATAGAAATGATCAAACGGTAGAGGCCAACCGATCAGATGAAGAGATGAACGGTCTGGATCCAAGGGAGCTCTACCTTCGAATGGCTCCCACCGTCACTATAAAAGGCGGGCAGTAGGCCGTCGAGAGCGGACGCAGAGAAACCCTAACGGCGGAGTTAGCTTCGAGAGAGCCTTCGGTTCTTCTCCCGATCCCGCTTCGTGGAGGCAAGGAAGGCAGTCTCTTTCGTCCAGGATGAAGGTACGTCTCCAATCAGCCGATTCGTTTCCTATATGCTTAGTTTTGAGCTCATTTTGGAGGTTCTGATCGGTTCAAATGTTGGCTTCGTGCCATTCTTTTCAGTTCAATATTGCGAATCCGACCACCGGGTGCCAGAAGAAGCTCGAGATCGATGATGACCAGAAGCTGTAAGATCTCGTAGAATTGGGAGTTATATGTTTTGTGTTCCGCATCATTCTTATACATCTGAATGTTCTACGAGTTCTTTTTTTTTTTTTCTTGATAAGAATGGTCGTTGTCCTTCATTTCATATGGTCAAAATTATTGTTTGAATGAGGTAATGATCTATCTTACTGATTTATCTTACATAAACGACTGCTTAAGTAATTGCTTGAGTGACTATGAAGAGAATGATCTTTTCTTTGATTTGGGAACCTGATATGTTGGTAGTATTAAATGGATTCACTATTTGGTGCAATGTGTTATTATTGCCGAGCATGGTTATTTCTATGCATAGGATTGGAAGACTGATTGGGTATTCAAATTCTTTTTAGGTTTAGTTTAAAGGGTAGCATTGAGTCAGAAGCCATAGGTTGATTATGGTCAGACACTTTTCTTGCTGTTTGTAGTGCGATGAATGCATTTGATGTGATCTCATTCGCAAAGATTTTAGTTAATTGGTGGATTTTTGCAAGTTACTTGAAGACTTGAACTATTATGGAGTGTGGGCCTTGATGCAATTATGAGGTTACTATGTTGTTGACCAAGGTGCCACTAATTTGCATGGTTGAAACAATCACCATGCAAGGCCACAACATCTCACTTTCTTAGACCTTGTAGTGGTAAAACTTTGTGCAATGTACTGCTTTTTCTATATGACCAATCTATAGTGTGATTATGTGATAGCTGTATCATTATATTTTCACGTTATCGATTGAACAATTACTCCCTCAGCTTCCTGAGCAAAGTAATATCTATCTGTTTTTTAGTTTGAGCTATGAAAGCATTTATAATTCTTCACGAGCTAAGATAACGTGGGGCGTCGGGGTAAATTCTGTTATAATGACCAAACGCTTACGGTGATATAATTTGTTGCACAGTCGAGCATTTTATGACAAGAGGATCTCTCAGGAAGTCAGCGGGGATGCTCTTGGTGAGGTATGTTTTGGCTGCAAATTTTCTGGAGGAGTTCTGAGAAAGCTCAGTTTAATACCATTCTGACGGTTACAGGAATAAAACTATTAGATATGTGCATTTTTTTAGGAATTCAAAGGTTATGTTTTCAAAATCATGGGAGGATGTGACAAACAGGGGTTTCCAATGAAGCAGGGAGTGCTAACTCCTGGACGGGTCCGCCTGCTGCTGCACAGAGGTAATAATATGTTAATTTGATTTTTACAACCACTTTCTTTGATTGTTCCCTACGTGGTTTCTTATTTTGATTGATTTGTCGAAGGTACACCTTGCTTCCGTGGGTACGGTAGACGTAATGGAGAGCGCAGGAGGAAGTCAGTTCGTGGTTGCATTGTTAGCCCTGATTTGTCGGTTTTGAACTTAGTTATTGTGAAGAAGGGTGAGAATGATCTTCCAGGATTGACTGACATCGAGAAGCCCCGAATGAGGGGACCTAAGAGAGCCTCCAAAATTCGCAAACTATTCAACCTTTCGAAGGAGGACGATGTTCGCAAGTATGTGAACACATACCGCAGAACTTTCACGACAAAATCAGGTGCAATTGGATACTACCAGACTTTGCTTGTAGATCTTATAGTCTTATCATTGTTACATAGCGTTTGCCATCTCATGAGTTATTATGGTACTGATTTTGAGCTAGGTTAACCGGTGTTTTGTTATCGGCACATGATCTTGACTTTCTTTACAAAGCAAAATTTTCCCTAAATTTTGTTGGCAATATCGATGCAATAATGCATCAGAACATTAGTTATATTTGTTTTATTTTTTTATTTTTTTGCTTGTTTATCTGTAGTTCTTGCATATGCAACCATCTTTGTTGGAGTTTTATCAAGGCTCTGTCTATCATACTAAGTAGCCGAAGATTGTCAACTTCAGGATTAGATGTCTGTTTGTAGTGTTTAGAAGGTGCCAGTTTGCAACTGTCGGTGTTGTATCTTTTCGAAGTAGATCGTGTTAACGTGATGCATTTAGCCATCTGCAGTATTTTCTCATCGGGTTGCTGCAGGATGCATTCATGGCCTACTAGTGTTACCCTCGATGAGATAGTTTGGAAGTGTCGAAAGCTGAGATCAGGTTTTTTATGCTCATTGCAGGCAAGAAGTGTAGCAAGGCACCCAAGATCCAGAGACTCGTGACTCCGCTGACCTTGCAGAGGAAGCGTGCCAGGATTGCGGATAAGAAGAAGAGAATCGCAAAGGCCAAGTCGGAAGCTGCCGAGTACCAGAAGCTACTTGCGACCAGGCTCAAGGAGCAGAGGGAGCGCAGGAGCGAGAGCTTGGCCAAGAGGAGGTCCAAGCTTTCTGCTGCCTCGAAGCCGTCGCTTGCAGCCTAGATTTAAGTTTTCTCGAGAGAACTAGCTGAAGTTGGGTACCGGATTTGGTGCCCGGGACGACAAAGATTGATTGCTCGCTCTATTTTGCTAGATGTCTTTTGCAATCTGGATATGGGATCTAAAGATTTAATTTGCTATCTGTCGGCTTGCAATTTTCGATTAAGAATATTTTCTAATCTTTTTCTTATTAACTCAACAATCTATCTCAATATTCCTATCTCCATATTCAATTTATATATATAAAAAAACACATGCATTTGCACATTAGTTTTGTATCATCAATTTACCGAGATTCAATCAATCTGATCCAACGAAATGAAATGACACAAACCGAATCAATTCTTACCAAATCCAGAATCTGAATCCCTCCGCTAAGATTTTACCAATCAAGACATACAGCAATTACCGACACCTCTTCATGCAAACTACCACACCGAAACAAAAATTACGAAGCGCTACAGCATGTCTTGCTCTTGGGTATCTAAACAAAAATTACGAAGCGCTACAGCATGTCTTGCTCTTGGGTATCTCCTGAGCCGGGCCAGGGACGATGATCTTCTTTCCCGGCTGCGTAGGTGCGCCATTGTTGCTCTGGGGGTCGGATGTCAGGTTCTTTTTGTTGACGATGTTGAAGATCTCGGTCAGCACAGTTTGGAAGGCGTTCTCGACGTTCGTCGCTTCGAGTGCCGAGGTTTCCAGAAAGAAAAGATTCTCCTTCTGAGCGAATTCTCGGGCATCTTCCATGGTTACAGCTCTCTGGTCCTCGAGATCGGTCTTGTTGCCAACCAACATGATCACGATGTTCCTGTCGGCATGGCTCCGCAGCTCTTCGAGCCACCGAGGAATATGGTCAAAGCTTTGGCGCTTGGTGACATCGTAAACCAACAATGCGCCCACTGCCCCGCGGTAGTACGCACTGGTGACAGCTCTGTACCTATACTCATCGAAGACCATTAGTAAAACCTCATCACATTAAATCACCCAGTGTCAGATGAAACTTTGTTACGTTGCAACAGCCATATAGATTGATTGCAGTTTCAGCAACGCCACCAAATAATATGATGATGCACAGTCACATCATATATCAAAGAAAGAAATCAATGACAATCAATTTGCCAATTGGCGTTCGATGTTTTGTTGTTAAAAGAATGAAGAAGTAGCTGAATTATGTTTAATTGCAGATCAATATGATCATCATACATAGAACAAACAATTAAAGACAAGGAAACAAATGAAAAATCATCTAAATATGAAGCTTGCTTAACTTGCAGCTAAACAGTTTGCTAAAACGTTTATTTTCGATGGGCCAATAAATAGGTTTGTTGTTGTGAGAAGCTCGTACGAAACGAACGATATGCAAGCATGGACCGATACACAGGCCGCTCCAGTCCAAATCATATATAAAAAGAAATACACCTAAAAATGTGTGCAACACCGCCCCTGATTAGGGCTTGCAACTCGTTTCTCACAATGTCGTTGCCGCCACTGTTTCCGTTGGACATTGCCTACTCGTTCACTACTGTTTATCTCACTAGTACATGCCCTCCTCTTCTTCCATCTTCCCGCTACTTCTTCCTCCTTCATTGCTTCCCCATCTTTCTTCTCCACTTTTTTCATCTAACCAGGTTATCTAAAACTCAATCTTATCCAAGAACCATCTTCTCGCTTGAAATGGTACAAAACGGACGGCCCGTATTGATCCACGAGCCGCTCTTGTATCGGACGATCTGAACCAAATCATATATAAAAAGAAAAAAAAAAAAGTGTGTCTGTTGCCACCCCCGATAGGGCTTGAGACCTATTTCTCCTTATTTCTCACAACGCCATTGCAGCTGTTGTTTTCATTGGGCATTGCTTGCCCATACACCGCTACTTATTTCTCTGGGACACACCCTCTTCTTCTGTCTCCTTCCATCTTCCTCCTCCGCTGCCTTCCCTTCTTCCTGATCCTCCTCCATCGCCATGTCTTCTTCCTTCTTCCTCTACTACTTCCCTTTCTTTCTCCATTGTCTCCCCTTCTTCCTTCCTCTTTCTTTGTCGTCTCCCCTTTCTTCCTTCCTCTTCCACCGTTGTCTCCCCTTCTTCCTTCCTCTTACTCCTTTCTCCTACTCCACCACCTCTTCCTCTCCAAAACACTGGTACATACTAGTGTATCGACACAAGATACACCGATACCGACCCATATGTACCGGTGTGACTAGATCACCAAAACAGGTCCGGTACTCAAAACGAAGATGTGATGATGACACTGATGAGAAGTATCACTTTCTATTTGTCATTTTGGTGTATGTCAGCATGAATCTTCCTGTGTCAAATCATGATCCCATGGGCTTCTTATGGTGGAAGACGTATCAATAACAAAACATGATGATTGTTCATTATATGCTGCATTAGATCGAATACCTAATTTTTGAATTCAAACTACATATATAAAGTACTTCTTAAAAGACCAATGTCCAACACATAAGACAGTCAGTCAAAGCTCCATTAGAAGAGTTCTAAGGAAGGAATCCAAGTAAGTTGAAGGGTCACCAAATCTCATATTTTCTGGAAAAAAAAAAAGAAGTCGCTTAAATGGCGATCTGCGCAATTGGAAACTAGCTCAATCCCTCTCAAATAATTTCTGGTCTCTCTCAAACTCCTCCAACTCCAAGGAATTGATTAGATACTCTGGACATCATCCCAATATAAGAAATATAGGCATACAATGTTACAAATAGGGCTTAGAATTTACATGTGTGTGGTTGTATATTTCAAACAACAAATTTACCAACGCTGTTGAAGTTTAACCCCAATCAATTTCATGACACCTTGCAGTAATAAAAGCATGAAACGACAAACAAGCCTGAAAGACTGAACAGGAAGAACAAGTTCACCTGCCCACATCCAAAGAGTAAACACAAACATCATAATGGAAGAAGACTTAAGCTACTAACACGAAAAACAAAATAATGAGAGCCGATAAAAAAAACCAATCTGTAAACTACAACCTTCTCGCTGGCTCTATCAGGATTTCTGCGTACCACACAACACACTTGCCAAAAGCTTGAGAGTTTTAGTCTTTTAAGATAATATACTGAAATATGTAGCTTCTTTCCACATTATATCATGATTGCCATCTACTCTCCTTGTAGCGTGATCAACACTATAACCAAGACCCCAAATGAACTAATGTAAAGATGACCAATAACAATCGCAAAACCCTCACTCACTTCCACCACTTCCCGCAGCTTAATTCTCCAACTTGAATTCAGGAACCCTCGATCTACCGCTGCATAAGCTTAAATTAATTACTTGCCTCGGACTCAGATCCACAAGAATCAAATAGCATTGCGTGGTACTACATACACACGATCCTCTAAGCCGAAGTCTTCGAGCATCAAAACCCTAGGGGTAGAATCAATCAGACACCGGCAATGACATGTAGATCTTAAGAGGCAAGACCGATAGGGAATAAGAAGGGGGCAGAGAGGGAAGGAAGTACCTCTCCTGGCCGGCAGTGTCCCAGATCTGGGCCTTAACGCTCTTGTGCTGGATGACGAGGGTCCTCGTCTGGAACTCCACCCCGATGGTGGCCTTGGAGTCGAGGCTGAACTCGTCACGCGCGAACCGCGCCAGGATCTGCGACTTCCCCACCGCCGAGTCCCCGATCAGCACCACCTTGAAGACGTAGTCGATTTTGTCGCTGCCGCCGCCGCCCGCCATTCCCCGAGCACCACCACCGCGCTCGAGGGCTTCCCCTGTTTCCACCGGCAGAGTAGAGCGAGCGTGACACCAGGGACCGACCCGATCACATTCACTATAGCTTCCGTAGGCTGCAAGGCGGACTTCTGAAGGACCGTGTTACTGAGTCCCCTCACCGACGGGCCTCCAAAGCGTGCTTCTTAAGGACAGTGTTGCTGAGTCCGTTCACCGCCTGTGAGGGGTAAGTGGCTCAAAGAGTTTGTCATTGAGGAGCGGCTTCCTAGCCGTCGACCTACCTGCACTGTGAATGGCCATGGTAGCGGCTGCAAGGTGGATCCCAGAGGGCCTCCATTAGCAGCATGGTGAGACTTTACGTCACAACTGAACAGTGAAAGCTTATTTTATAACATAATGCTCTCGTGACCACGGCAACAAGTAGTGGGAAACGGGGTCGCGTCGGCGCGTGTTACGGCCGCGGCGACCGCATTGTGTAACGTGCGCGCGCGGGTGGGGTTCCCTATATATTTATATATACATATATATTTATTTATTTATTTATATTTTTTGTATACATATATATATACATATATATGAATAAATATATACATATATATGTGTATATACATGTATATGTATATACACGTGTATATAAACTATAATTCCAAAATCTGATTTCACTAATTTAATTTAAATATCAATAACATAAAAAATATACCTAAAGCATTAGACTTTTTTAAAAAAAAAATATGCAGAACCTAAAAAAGATCAATATGTGTTTTCTAAATATAAATATGTTATTTATTTAACTTTATAATTTATAATTGTACCAATCTCTAAATTTTATGACTTAAATATCAATATTATCTATTTGAAAAGACAAACTCGAAGGTGGATGTAAGCTTTGCATAGATTTCTTACATATGGAGACTTATGACTTAATTACATGTATTCAAAACTTATATAAATATAAAACTTAATATTACAAAAAAAAAATGATTCATGATATATACTGATGTGATAGAAGATCGATATATACGATACATCAATATGTCTCATATATCATATGTTGATATGCTTGATACGACACAATATAACTCTCAGGATATCGACACAAATCGATATGACGATGAATATTCATATTTGATGATGAATATAGCAGAAAATTATAAAATTTACCATCATTATTGTCTAAATCATCATTAGACAATAAGAAATACTAAATCCAGATAATGCCTTCCACAAGTCCTTTACAAATTGGTATATTCACAGGAGGGATGCTGATGATTTGTTGGCTGGAGTGAGACAAGTCCTTCATTGGCTCAAGAGCAAGGATGGTGATAATGGAAAAATAAAAAGCTAAAGACATGCTCTTGCCATGATGTGAAGCTGCTCTTGCAAATACTCCTGATTCTAAAATACTCCTGTTTAACCAAAGAATAAGAAACCATGTCATAGACAATGGTTGTCATTGTAGACAGCCTCATGAGGCCAAAGAGACTAGCTTGATATGAACATCCACCACTTGTATAAACCAAAGCCATAGGTCAGGCTCATTACCAACACTCTCAGGGGATATAAGTGGAATCTGCATACGATAAGACAGTAGAGGAAACATTAGTCATGATTTAATTAGCAAAAAAAATTAACATGTTTTTAAATGATAAATAAGAATCTTTTATATGAGCAAATGTCACAAGATTAATGCAATCAGACTTCTTCACTGATAAGAAGGTAATAAGAATACTAAAGGTAGAAGTTCTATAAATAATAATCTGCTATTTAGGCACATATGTTGGCTTCTTGCATCATTTCCCACCATTGAGCTCCACACAAATTACATATCTATTTAAATCAAGGGTGGTATCTTTTTTATTTTCTTTAAGGCTTATTCTATTTTTCTAACAACATTAATACTAAACAACTGATCTCGTACCGACTCATCTCTAAACATGTATGCAGATATCATACAAATATATGCATACCATCTTACACGATTTTTTTCTCGTTTTATTTCATATCGGACTACACTTAATTGTTCATGAACAAAGTCTAGATTCAACACTTGCTACATCAAATGATTTAGTAAAAAAAAAATTTAATAGGTACTTAAATGTTAAAATAAAAACCTTTTAGGTATGAGCAAATGTTCAAGGAACCATGACACAACAAGATCAACTCATAAGAGTGGAAAGTCTGGAAGAATATTAGAGTTAGAATTCTGCATTGATGTAAGAAAGTGAGAAGACTATTAGAAACAAAGAAATTAAGAAAAGATTTATAGATTTAATCTATTAACTTATGCAAAAACATCCTCCTTTCTCTGTGAGGTTAACTACTTTGAATCTTTTCCCACCAGTCAGCTCCATACAAAATAATATCGATAGCTTTTCATAGGACCAAGGCTCCATTTATATTTCTCACAATGCTAACAATTCAATTTTTCCTCAGTTCAAGAACGAAACCTAGACGCAACAGTTGCAATGTCAAAGGAGCAAAGCTAACTAGTACCGGACATGCTGCCAGCGCTTGCCAGCATCACCAATCTTGTTTCAGGTTTCCGTCTCCCCGAGGTGCAGTTTGGAATCCTCGGTTTCCTTTACAGATTCATTAACCAAGCGCATCGAGATTCTTTCAATGGGAACCCATCAAGATCCACTCAAGAGTCAGTTTGACCGTCTGCAACAATGGCCTCTGACGGCAAGAAACATCTAATTTTGATCAAAGGAGGGGGCCAAACTTTTAGATCGAGAACGCTGGACCTCAGATGAGTGCAACATAGATTCATGCAGCTTGTGGTCAGGCAAATTAAGGTCAATCGAACACCAAGCCGAGATCTTCGAGTTGAAGATGAGAGGCTAATCCCCCTAGGCGAGGATGATCGAATTGGAAGATTTCGAGTTGATGAGAGAAAGCGAATCACCAAAAGAACGAACTAGAAACTTTCCCCGGTCGACGACTCAAAAGGCCTCAAAACAGAACCAGAGAGAGAGAGAGAGAGAGAGAGAGAGAGAGAGAGAGAGAGAGAGAGAGAGAGAGAGAGAGAGGTCGGGCTCGAACCTCGAGCTGCCGGGGGCCCGGTCGGCGGCGGCGGCGGCGGCGGCGGTTCTCCGAGAGGGCATGGGCGTGAACCACTGCGAGAGGTCCCGGTCGAAGTACTCCCAGTCGGGCAAGAGGAGCCCGGCGATGCCGAGGATCCCGCAGGCGTAGGTGACCAGCGCCTTCTTGGGGGAGAAAGTCCAGATCCCGACGACGGCCATCACCGCGGCCAGCGCCACTAGGCTCCTCCGCAGCGCTGCTTCCCGCCCCATCTCTGCCCGTCGGTTCTCTGTTCTCTTCAACCAATGATACTAAGTAGCAAGAGGAGGGAGAAGAACAGAGAGGAGCCTACTGGGCGGCGTGCGCATGAGTGGGCAGAGGGGCGTCATCTTCCCGGCCATTTAAAGTGACCCAACCGCCCGCGCGCCCATCTTAAAGGCATCCCGGGCACTCACGTTATATGCATCAGATGTACCGTCGCTATATGGAGAGTGTTGTGTCAAGATATGGCCATTATGGTGATAGGTGTTAGATGAAACGTCATCTGTAAGGTTGCTCAATCGTAAGCCGCCTGGGTACAACATCGTTGCATTTATAGAGATAAAGACTGCATACATTAGCCTGTTTCAATTATAGTGAGTGACAGTAAATATAAATACCATATGTACATGCTAACTGGAGAAGCTACATAAGAAATTTGTAATAGAAAGAATATAATGTTTGTGCTACAATGGCTTAAAAGGAATCAAAATTTCTGAGGAATCTTATGCCACTGTCGTGACAATGCCAGCTTCTTCCACAAACAAAAATGCATCAATACAATTACTAAGCTATAAGATTTCTGGGAGAGTACAGTTCATCAAACACACCTTTGCCTCTCACTAAGGCTGCAACACAAGCTTCCAACTCTGTCTACCATATACTTGTTGTGAGAGCAAGATCCGTGACATAACAGAAAAGCTCGGGATGGTTGACCAGGGAAATGAAGCCAGTGGTCTCATTTTATCTGCTTCCAGCTATCCCGGTTCATCTCTCTATAACAAAATCTAATCTAGCTTCGTATCGATAATTTAGGATTTCTTGCAATGTTCATCATCAGACGGTGGGGGGACACCAAAGACCCAGTCGAGCACATTCAAATACTTTGACCGGAACACCTCTCTTTCTTGTGCATAGCAGTGCATGATGATGGCTGTTGCAAAGCTGAATACGATCACATCAGCTCGCTTTAGCTTTGATGCTTGAGGGAACACTCCAGCATCTGACAGGCATGTGCAGAAGCTTTCGATTGCTCGGGCTAGGCAATACAAAGAAATCTCGGTCCTTCGGCTCTTCTTCTCAATTAGCAATGCGAGGCCAGTAGGGAACTGTCGTTGAGCATAGTTAGCAGCCAAAACTCCTGATGTGCCAAACAACCAACAAGTAGTGATAAACTTACCGTGCCAATCACGACCATTGGAATGTTACATCTTTTAAGAAGTCGAAAAAGCAGGCAAGTCCAAGCCCTGCAAAAAGAATGCATGTATGGAAAGATCTTACTGCACATTATCCTGAAAGTGAAATGATACTATATTACAACAATTCTTAAGAAGCCCAAAGTAAAATTTAAGAGAAATTTTTTAAGGAATATGAAAGAGTATATGGTAACAAAAAGCACAAAATGGATCTACACCGTTAAAAACTAGCCGATCCAATTAACATATCCGGTACAAAGTCTAGTTCCATGGGTTTGCTTTTCAGTTGCAGCTCCAATATCTTTGATGCTCAGGTAGACGTATGGATTCAGACTAATGGCAACCATGACTCACATGGTCCTTAATGTCAAGGTAGATATCAGTTCATCGTGCCTCACTATGTTATGATTTGAGAAAGTAAATACACATAAAAATTGGAGAAACAGATAAAAAGAAATCGAATTTTCTCATAAATCATAAACACACAAGTGGAATGTGTGGGCCCACCAGCGAATTAACTGCTAGCAAGCTCCACCTAGTGAATGTGAGAAGATCCAAGCCAACCCATGTTTATTTGCTACTAACCAGCTCAAGCTCAGTTTAAATTGCAGCTAAGTCCATCTAAAATGATCTCCGACTCTCTTATATCTCCAAAACCCTGGCACTAATAAATTTCTATAGCATCCAGGAACAAAATTGACATTTGACAGGGTTGAAAAGGTAGATCCCAATTGGGCATATAGGAGGCGCAAACACCAACCCTCCAGTGAAGTGACAACAGGAGTTGTACTGCAACAGATGGTGAAGATATGCACAACATGGAAGAGAATGGTCACATTTAATATCTGAAGATCCCATTAAACCTTAAACTTGTTTAGTGTTGTGAAACCCTATTGGAGATAAATCTCGAGCCATATGTTGGACCTAAACAGAGCCCAATGGCAGGAAAAGTACTATATAGCTACCAAAATAGTTGGGACATTATGACCAGTTTTTATTCAGCCATATACTGGCTGTTGGTTAATACTTCTTGTGGAGCTATTGGGCTCACAATTGGAGCTACACATATGATATATAATTCATTGTTTACGAGATATGAATCATTATATTAATACAATATTTACATAATGCAACAGAATTAGAGTCAAAATAAGCTTGCCTCCCGAAATTGAGTGAATAGTTTTTTGAACTGTTTTCCAGCTTAAATTCCACAAAGGACTTATTCAAAGGCTTTACAGTTGAAAAACATAGTCACCTTCTACTTTCATAATCCAGGCTACTTCTCAAAGTAAAACAACTGAAACAAACAAATTGGTTTGGCAAATGAATCTCACAAAGATGTATAACTAGTTTACGTAGAGGAGAGCAAAGCTAACCAGGCCGATGCACAATATACAGAGAGGAACAAGCTAGATCTTGCAGCCCCCAGAAGACTCTTCCCCAAGATTGTGTCAGGCCTGCAGAGCATAGGAGACAGATTAAGAGAACCATTATGAAGATTCAGCAGATATCTGGTGATATAATGGCAGCTCACCACTGAAGAAGACCTTTGTTAAGTTAAGAAATAGAAGGTTAATAACATGAGGACCACAATACAAAATGTGAAAGTAGGCACTTCGTTTGAATTCTAGTAAAAAGGATCTTCATCAAGCACTTGTTATATCATGTCTCAAGCAGATTAACAAAAAATCATTTGGTAAAGGACAATATGTGTTTCTTTGTAGTAGCTGTTTAAATGATTCATATGTATAATTATTTCATCCAAAAGTCCCAGCAACATTGGTCCTATTTAATGTTGGAATTAAGACTAAATCTAAAGAACGCTAAAGTTTCACAAGGTGTAGAATAAGCATGATTTTCTCCAGAAGGTACAACTAAAGGGACTAAAGATGAAAAATAAATAAATACCATGATATTCAGAAGCACAAAACCATATGCCCACTATTCAAACATCAGTTAGAAATTTTGGGTATTGTCCTCTAAATACAGAAAGAGAGTTGAAGTTGGAATTATCAAAAACAGGACAGCATGACTAAAAGCTCAAAAATGACAGTATCATATCTGGTCATGAACATGTACTACATGATCAACCTGTGGAAAGTAAATCAGACAAAAGTAAAAACAGATACACTGCATCTAGTTTCAACCTATACATAGTCCTTCCAAACAAAAATCAATAAGAGATAAATTATAGGTTATCAACAATCAATTTGTGCATAAACTATGAGGATCATACCAACAGGCAAGGGTCCCTAGATATTCACGGTTGAGAAAAGCCCCACTAAAAAATGAGATTGGATGTGAGAACATGCATGAGAACATATCAAATGCACCCCAAATAAGTCGACATGATATTTTGTGTAACAGATGTAGAAAGAAGAAAAGAGAACCTAAACCATAAGAAAATAGGAAAAATGATTAAATATGTGCAGCTCTACATGAAATAGACAAACCAAAGCCAGAAGATTACTCTGATTCCAAGACTTATATCTAAAAGATTAACTTCTTGACTACAAAGACTAAATCAAATGAGAAAGGATTAGATGATTACACACAAATGAGATTATCATTCATAAATTTTAGGAATATGCAAAAACTTTTCCCTATAAATTAGTGATTAGCATATCATAAATGCAACTCATTAAACAAATAACTTCAAAGGATAAATTAAAGCTTTAAGTCAATACCTTTTCCAAAGACCCTGACGATGAACTACCAGTGCAGGAACCAAGTAGACTGGAAGATAAACTGGTAGTGCTCTTCCGTATTCTTGGAAAAGGAAAGTTATGAAATGCTCAAAACAAGATTGATCGCCATGCACTATCTGAAAAAGAAATAATAATAGTAGCTATAGTTATTGAATAAATCAACAATGATAGTGACAGTATAAATGAACATGTGAATGCTTTCTGAAGTTCATCTACAATAAACATCATTAGTTTTTATAGATTGAATCCAAGCTTCTCCCATGAGTATGGGATCATATATAGAGTACATCTTATAATCAAGAGTTCCAATCAACGGCCGGCATTTATGAACTCTGATTAGAGTTAACATTCCATAAAAGATCCAGATAACAATGAGTAGTTGCAACTCTCCTACTTTAGAAGCCCAACTAGAGTTGCTCAATAGGCCAAATGTTAATGAAGAGTGCATGTTCACCAATAAACACACGAGGGTCAGATCCTATGTTTTTTTTTGTAATTTTACAGACAAGTATTTTCTAGCTGCAAGCCATTGATTATCTTTTTCAGACAAGTATTTTCTAGCTGCAAGCCATTGATTATCTTTTTACAGACGAGTATTTTCTAGCTGCAAGCCATTGATTATCTTTTTTCCTTCTCCACTTCTTCATTCATTTGTCCCTTCCTTCAGAATTTTCCCTATCTTCTAACTACATTTTACTTCTCTCCCTCTTGCAATAGCAGAGCAGCTGCAGCTTTCTATTTTTCAGATAGCCTCACAGATCTTTGAATCTTGTACTTAAGTTCTGATCAGTCAATTAAATTAAAAAAATTACACAATTAGATCATGCGGTCATGCCAACCTCCAACGGGCAGCTTCTGGATTTTGAGGACTTAGCATTACAAAATTACACTTAATATAAGGTCCAATCAGGGTATCAAGATTAAAATATTTACATAAATGATATCATCCCAACCTTCACCACAGATGCAGCAGCCTCTGGATTTTGAGGCCTAAATATTACAAAAAGTTAGTTATACATAAGATCTGACTCAATACTAAAAGGAAAAGGCCTGGATGCTGAAATAAAGATTGCATAATAATGGGTTTGAACATAATACTAGGCATGATAAGAAACCAAGATTGCTCTGAAAAAAAAAAACACAAGTGACTATTACCAAGGAAGTTAAGAACTAGGCTTGATAAGAACCAATTGGTGAAAGGTTTTTGTTAGTGAGTGATTAGATATCTCTCACTTATAGCATTATATGTTGAACAAAATAAGATACACCAATATCACAAATGGAACAGAACCACATACAAAGATGAAAGAGAAGCCATAAGATCAAATAGGAGCTCCTGATGTGACAAATAATTTAAAAATTAAGACAGTAATGCATACCGAGCATGGGACATTCATATTAGGATCTAGCTTCACATCAACACCGATGGACTTGTAATACTTCTTAACCCCATCTAAATTAGAAAAACGAACATTGGATGCTATTTCTCTGATACTTTGTAGAATAACAGCATCCTTTCCACCATGCTTATGAAGAAATGACTTGTACGATGATGGCAAGCTGTCTTGCTTCAGAATGTAAGCAGGCCTGCCAAAGACCACCAGAATCATATTCTAAAGTCATATAAGAAAAGATTAATGGTATTAAGTAGATAAATCTCGTGTAATAAGCAGATAAATCTTTTATATATGATGAGAACTTGAGAAGCATCATGAGATGGCGTATCAAACCACCTGACCGCATCCATTTTTCAAAAATCTGACAAGGATCAAGGTACAAAAACACACTCAAAACATTTAACAAGGAATGGAGTTGTAAAGTAAATAATTTTTGGTGCTTCAGTTCATTTCTGCCAGATCATGCATCTTTACTAAAAGAAGTTCTGTAGTGGAAAAGCAAATCTTTTAAAGAAAACATTTTGGTGGAAATAAGAAGCTTGAAATAACAAATTTCAACAAAACAAATGAGGCAGCCTACCAAGAATAAGTTTCCGTTGGTATTTGTTCATAAAGCTAGACCATTTGACATTTCAAACTTAAGTGTCATAACTTATAACACTTGTGTTCGACTGGCAGATATCATAAATCTGTACATAGAAGAAATATCATTTAAACAAGTAAAGAATTATAGGTCATTTAAGTGAATATGTGTACAATAAGAGCTGTTGCTTTGGTCTAGGTTCTTGATCTAACATGACCAGCAGATTTAAAGATCCCAATGTATCTAACTCACATAATTTGAGCATGTTTTCTCAGCTTAACTGATTGATTCTCTTTTAATTCTAGATCCAATAATAAACTATAATATTATGTTACAAACTTCCACAGAAAAATTGTTAATGTATAATGACATAATCATAAATTCAAACAAAATGAACTACAGATAAATAAAAATGAAATAATTTCATAAAATCAAACATACAAGATCTGTGAAGAGGCGAGACACATAAGAAATATGTCACCATGTAACCAAGTCAATGGTCTGCAAACACCACCAAATAGTTTGCTCTTTATCCCACAACGTGATGCCAATACCGCAGCACGCATAAGAATGTATATAGCCAAGCTAGTGTGTTGTTTATTTGGTCCGGTTAAGAGCATTGATGGACCAGCAATCAACCCTGCTAGTAACGACCTCCATCCTGCAGTTCTGAAGCAAAAAAAGAAAAGAAGTTCTATTATCGCTTCAAGTTTAAATATAAAAACATCAATCATTATTTCCAGTGACACCCTTAAGATATGGTCTTAAAGTGTGTAAAACCACAGACAACACAAAGTTATGGTTAACATGCACAACTACATGTATTAGTTATAGATCACGTAAGAGAGTCTCATTCTGTTTGTGTTTTATAGGGAGCTTCCATTGATGCTTTGACTTAGAGATAACCAACGCAGACAGGATGGACAAAAGAAGGCGAATTTGATATTTTGCTAATCTTTATAGCTTAATAGCTTGAGTAACCAGCTTGGAGTAATTTAACCTTATTACTTGTTAGCCTTTCCCAACGAGGCTTTTGCTTAGAAAGATTTACAAATACTTCATGGCAACAACATTCCAAGACGTGTTACTAGGCAACGACCACCGACGTTGGTCTCCATCATTCAACCATTAAAAGAACAAGCACTTGGACTCCACAACACAAAGTTTAGAGCATATGAAGTCTAGGGGGACATATGTATAAGAAAAAAAACATCTTCAGAAGATGGCTCAAATGTTTGGCATTAAGCAAGAAATTAAAACTTGGAACAACCATTAAGAAGTTAGATCAGTAAAAAGATAATGAATAGAACTCTAGATACGTGCTTAGATGGTAAGGCAAGGTAAACTATGAGAACGGCATCTAAAGTACCAGACTCCCATTGTTAGGGCCCAAATAGAAAGAACAAGATAAAATTCGAAATAAATGGCTGCAGGAGGATGAGAAGAGGAAAGTAACAGCGAAGATATAAAGTTACACAGACATGCATACATGCAATTGGAAATCATAACTAAAGTAATCAGACCATGAAGCACCTAAGATTAAAGAACAAAGGACTAACACCTACCTCTTGTGCCCACCTAATGCAGTAATGACTTCGTCCACCGAAACATATGTTCCTGCAAGCGTTCCCAGAAATATCCCATATCTCATCGTCTCCTCCAACGCCACAACCACAGCCTCCTTATTCGTGAAAACCCCCTCCTTTCTGGAAATGAAAGCGCCAAAAACAATCAAGCGATCAACAAAGTCCAGGCACGCATTGGACTTGAGAAACCTGTTCGGCCAAACCTGGCGGAAGACCTCAAGGATCTGCGGCTCCTCAGTCGCACAAGAACCGAGAACAATGCGAGTCCACCCTTCAGGCCGGCGCCTATAGCGAAACCCTTGGCTGCGGCCTCGAGGCACCGTCGGAGCCGCCTCCACTCCTCGGGCAGCACCCGACGGAGGCCAGGTGGATCGGACCTCCGGCAGCCGCCCTCCCGTGTCCCGCGGGCATGCTCCCCGTTGGCGAGCTGGACGTTCGCTGGCGCGACGCCTTCGTCGGAGGCGGTGCGAGACATGAGCGGCGAAGAGGGCGAGGTGGCGTCGATCGTGAGAGAGAGAGAGAGAGAGTGGCGATGGTGTTACGAAACAAGGCAAGTGAGCATGGTGCTACACTTTGAATTCCGAGATCGGACGGCTGCGGTGAAATCTGATCAGTTGTTTGGTGGGTTGATGAAACTGCCTTCAAAATTGTTGGCTTCCGCCACCTAATAACATGGTGGTGGTGGTGGTGGTGGTGGGACCGAATTTAATCACGGAAAAGGACCTCTTTTACCTATTTGTCCTTTCAGAGTTCGGAACTACCGTATATGCTCCTCTGAATCTTAATTTAGCATACATGTTCTCTCTATATATATCCCTTTGGTAACATCCATCCAAAACAACTTTAAATTAATCATTAAAAATCGTATTTATCATATTTTAATTTGAATTTAAAAAGCGTCCAATGTATCTTAAAATTCCTATAATCATGATAAATCATTTAAAGAGTATTAATGTCAATAAAAAAAGTAGTAATTTTCACATTTATGCCTCCAAATTTAAATTCTGCATATTTATATATGTTTATAAGACTTAAGAAGTTAAAAATATCTCATTGAAATTAATCTCTTCAGTTAGACGACAGTACAATGAACCCCTCCTAAATGAGTGAATGTTAGATGCTAAAATGTATATAATTGCAATTTTCTAGGGAGCTAAAATGCTAAAATGTTAGATGGAGAGTTTGAGCTTTTAATGCAATTTTCTAGGGAGACAACAAAGAGGGGAAGGGAAGAAGGGGTTGGGTGTTGGGGGTTGGGGGTTGGAGGATGGGAGTTTTTTGGTGTTACAAATTTTAATCACAAATCTGTTACTTTTGTGCTTCAGATCAATCTCAACAGTGCATCTGATTTGAATGGAAGACAAATTTGATTGGATTTGTGGTTTGGATTGATTCTTACATCAATGTTAATGTTATGATGATTGGCCATTAGAGAAGGTGACATGCAACTACTAACTATGATTGACCATTAGAAAAGGCGATATGCAAGTACTAAGGAGACAGCAATTTGTCGACGGAAACAACGATCGACGCATTAATCGTCGATTCCGACTTGTTTCCGCCGGGCCTTCTCTTTAGAATATTGTAGAATGAATAAAAAATCTAACCTCCGGTCGTGATGCTCTCGGCCGCCTCCTCGTTGGTCTGCCCCCCGAACACCACCTTGCTGTCCCCATCCGACGGGCTGCAGCACCTCCTCGACAGAAAAGAAGAAACAGAGCACCACCAAGCAAACCACCGCGTTCCCGGCGGAAAGCGAGACGTACCTGGTGCGGCCGGCGGGAAGCCGCGACCTCCCGATCGGGGAGTGGCGCCTCCGTTCACGGCAGCAGATCCTCTAACCACGGAGCGCTCCTCTCCATCGCCTCCCCTCTCTCTCTCTCTCCCTCCTCAAGTGTAAAAGGAGTTGGAATAGATCAGACGTGCGTCCTTTCTTCCTCTCTATTATAGCGCGACATCTTCTCGATCTAGATCGAGTCACCTCCGATTCAATGATTCGTAGCCTCCGTAACTACTTCCACGACGATGTACTTTTGGAGTTATCTTGGCGGTAAACTAACCTTGGAGTGATAAGACGTAACTGACTCTTATTTCCAGCAGTGCATATGCTTCTGTTGCGAATTTGAACTGACTCTTCTCAAGCGTGTACATTTTTATGCGAAGATATCATGTGCCCATGCATTCGTGTAACATTCATCAGTTGGGAAGAACAAATCCTTCTCCTCACAGAAAAGCTTAGATCACAAGAGAAAGCGTCGACCACTGCGTATTATTCTTTTACACTACCAGTAATTACAATCCTTTGCAAGAAGACCAGTTTTAGATGTCTTCTTGGCATCATTCTCGTAGGAGGATGCAGCACTGCCCTCGAAGTTTTCATGGGGTAGAGGGCTTCAGTCTCATCTCACTTCTTCCGTGCTTCAGTTCTTCGAGGAAGGGAGACGCTTCGCTTCCACTCCACGAGTCGACGCAAGAACTCCTGAACCTGTCAATGGTGTCAGGTAGCAATTGCAGCATCCATGGCAGAAAAGCTTGTGCAGACATGGAGTCGATGCTCACCTCCGCAGGTTGTCTGAGAGAGCAGCGTGCACTTGTTTCCCTGATGACCTCCGATACAAGTATGCCCAAACCCTGCCTTCTACCATGCAGAACCTGAGACGTGGACTGCATCAATGGCCACAACTTAGTGTAGTCTGACAAAAAGACGACGAGAAGAGAATCCTGCACCTTGAACGCATCTTCATCAGTGCGATCATCTCCTATGTACACAGGGAACACATTGCCAGAGTCTGCCAATCCTGTACGTGAAGGAAGAATTACTGATCGAGGGTTGAAGGTTGGGGAAGATAGGATGTGAATCAGATCTTGCTCAAGCTCACCAAGATACTCCAACAGGAACTCGAGAGCCTTCCCCTTGTCCCACTTGATACTGGGCCGGATCTCCAACACCTGAGGGAAGATGATCAAGAAACAAATGTTGAGAAAGATAACGTTGTTGATGGATTTTGGATACATATATGATATATATATACCTTCCTTCCCAAGGTGAGGCGGAGCTTGGGATAGTCCTTGAGCACTGACCTTACAAGCTCAGCTAATGAGCTCCATATCTGACATCAAATTGGAGAGAGAGAGAGAGAGAGAGAGAGAGAGAGAGAGAGAGAGAGAGAGAGAGAGAGAGAGAGAGGTTTTAGCTTTGGAAGAATGAACCAATAATTGCTTGGGAAATCCAATATGGAAGGATTATTCGACCTTTTCATCGACACATCGAAAGTGAACCGATAAGGTGAATATGTTGTTCTCTACTCTGGATCCCGGGATGAGCTTTGTCTTCTCCATTAATGCCTTGAAGACCTTGAAAGAAATAGAATATATTGATCGGTACAGCTTGTGCAAGAGAGTATTAACATGGAAAGATGCTATTAGTTTCAGAGATACTTGACCATGAGTAGAACTATTACCTCATCTATCATGGGGAGGAACTCAGTGGCTGGTTGAAACAGAACAGCTTTCGTCTGCATCCATCCACAGAGAATAAAAGGATAGGAAGAGAGAGAGAGAGAGAGAGAGAGAGAGAGAGAGAGAGAGAGAGAGAGAGAGAGAGAGAGAGAGAGAGACCTTGGCTTTTGTATGTTTGGTTCTCTTAGTAGGGCTTTTGATGTCCATGCCGTGGCTTCCAGCATAGTACAGCTCCCTTAATCGTACGAAGCTGAACACCTTAACATGAACAAAGCAGCACAGCAGAGGAGTTAGAAAGAAGAGTAACACGCTGACCTGATCCGGCAAGAGGAAGGAAGCAGGAATTCACCTTGTCTCTGCGTCTTCCGCTCACAATCGCAGTTGGGAAATGCCTTGCTACGTCCCTTACCGTCTCCCTCATCTGTATGCAGTGATATGATTGTTGAGTGTGTAAAGAACTCGGAAACAGAGCAACGAAAGACACTGAACGTACTGCGTTGGATATGAAGGCACGGTCGGGGTCGTCCACGATCGGAGACAGTGTCCCGTCGTAGTCGAGGAACATCACGATCTGCTTCCCCGTCGATGCTGCGACGATGTCTTCGAAGGCGCTCAACGCCGAAGGATGCTGTTTCTGCTTACAGTTTCCACGAACTCAGCACCCGTTACCGGAGACGAAGCCTTCTTATGTATATAAGAAGATGCAGCAAACGTACCACCCAGTTGTTGTAGTCTTCGTCGTGGGAGGCCGCGAAGGACGTCGAGAGCATGGCGGCGGCCTTGACTTGAGTAGGAGAGGATGTCCGCATGGAGTCGACCCACGCACTGATCCTCGCACCGCCTCCGCCGCCGCTGCCCATGTCGAGCTGGCTCAGGAACCTCTTATACCTGGCGCAACGAACGCCGAGCGCGGAGGAGCGAGGCGGCAGCAAGGCGGAGCGATGTGCTGCTGGGTCCGCCACTACCGCCATTACCGTCGTGACTGCTAGCTCTTCCGGCACTATCACACTCTGCTTCCTCATCTTCTCTTCGGTTCTCTCTCTCTCCTCTGTATCTAAAGCATGTAGTTCTGGAACTCAACCACGAGGAGAACAAGCGAGGAAGAGGAAGCGGCCTATAATTCTGAGTTGTTCTTCTCTCTCTCTCTGTCTCCCGCTGAGAAGACACAGCTGGAGGAGGAGGAGGACCAGCGGGCGTTGGGGACGAAGACGACTTCCAATGGCGGGCATTATATAACGCGCGCAGCTGCTGGGCGCTGAATAGAAAGGAACAGTTACGCGCGAAATGACCACACGAAGCAACCCGAATGAAACGAATACCGGCGGGCCCAGCGCGACGAAGCGCCACGCGGACGTTTTCGTAGTGCGGGTTGTCGGCGCCTGCGTGACAATCTATAGCACGAGCGGATGACCACGTCAGATGGGACCCAAAGGCTCATCCCGTGAACGGATGCCACATCAGTTGCTCGTCCAATTCCGTGTTGGCGCAGGCACACTATTTGAGTATATAGAATAATACATTTTTTAATTCTTATCGAGAGATAAATTTATGTAATATGCATATAATTTTATATGTGAGGAGACGAAAATTAAAAAACTTCGTGCTTTTGTAAAATTATCCATAGTCACATTTATAATGAGTTAATTACATACATAATTATCTATAATGAATAATTTGAAGGTGCTAGTTAGTTTAGTTAGTAAAATTATGATAAATCATCGTAAATTCTGGAGCTCGAATATTCACTTATCTTTTGTAAAAGGTAAAATTTTATGCTAAAGATATAAAAAGATTCTAAGGAATAAAAAAGGGGGAATATGAGCACATGAGATTGTGCTCAAAGGTGAAGCATCAAAGACTATTTTTGGATGGAGCTCCTACTGGAAGTTAATTGTAAAGAAGTTCTTAGAAATTTTCATGGCTTGGAATTTTTTTTTTTTTTTTTTGAGTGATGTATGTAAGTCTTCAAGAAGAAAGAAAAAGAATCTCAATTTCTTCAACTGATCCAGCTGAGATCAGATCAATAGTACTAAGATTGTAGAAGCCATATGCTTCAAGATATTGACATTTGAGAGAGCGTGTGTGTTTGAATGCAGAAGATGATTCTGATTTGTGTAGAACGTTTACTTGGATCCCCAGAAGTTTAAAAAGGGAAGAACACTCATTTCATGTGTGTGCAAAGTGCATGATTTATATCTGTACACAAAATGAAGAACAAGCCACCACATGCTTCAGAGTTCATCTTTGAGAAGAGAAGGCAATAGATATGCAATTACAATTTAGTATAGTTGAATCAAGATCTGATTAGCTTGCAGCTTCTTCTTCTTTTTTTTTTTTTTTGATATGGAAAATTACCATTCATTATAGAAATCTCTATATAAAGATAAATCTTTCTCATTTTACGGATTTGATCTTTTAGAGTGTTGATATCGTCTTTAATTTCTTATCATACTCTCTTTGTCTCCTTCTATTTTCTCTCTTTGTTTTTCAGACGATATTCTCGTTTATAATTTAAAGATATTTTTTTTTCTATCAATTATAACTTGATTGATTTATTTATTTATTTTTTCTCTCCTCTCTCTCTAAATCGATTTGTGGTTCATCGAAAACACAAAAATAAACTAGTTATGAGGTGCCGATACAACATTGATTGTCAATGATATAAATCCATGAAGATAAAAAAAAATTAATATAGTATTAAAATAAAAGAAAAGACATAGAACACTTGTAAAATATTTTCAAGTGCACACACCTACCTTGCTTCGTAAACTATTATCTTATTTATAAGACTTAATGTTAACTATCTTAGGAACTATCATATAGCTTCTAAATTATGAATTATTACGCAAAACGTATCTATAATTATTTAGAACATAGCAACCACCTAGATAATCATTATGAATCAATTTTTAACAAAATTATGGATTAACTATCGCGCGATCAAAGTTACAGAATCGAAGGCACTCGACGATTGATTCCATAACTATTTATCTTATACGTTGCACAAGAACGATCCGACGATGTGGCATTGGATGAGGTAGAAGATGCAGAGAGGGTCCTCGGATTCTTACACCCACGTCGCTCTTGCTTTCATCTAATCCGAGCATAAATGTGCTTTGAATCGGAGAAGAACATATGCAGACAGCCTCACAACCCCAACGTGTCCTCAAGCACACGATGCCGCCGTTCTCTGCCAAGCAATACCACTACGGGCAAGCATCGAATAGCCACCTGTCGTCGCCCTTCTCCTAATCGTCGCCACCGCCGTCCTTTGGATGCTTCACTGCATCTTCCTGCAACTCATCCACGTGCCAAGCTGTCTGCAAGCTTCGAAAGCATGCCGATTATATGAGCAGGGCTTTGCGTTTGCTGCCATGGCATCCCTGTGGAAGGAGGAGGAGGATTCCCAGTCCCGGATGATGTCATGCGGTCACAGAAGCAGTAATCGGAGAAGCTCAGCTCAGCTAGTCTGCTGAGATTTCAGCTCGTTTTATGAGTAGTGTGCATTCGGAAGAGAGAGAGAGAGAATAAGTTTTCTCCTACGGATGTGTGAGTATTTGTCTGTGCCATGATCAAGTCGGTGTGTGTTTGTGGGCTTCAAAAGCATCTAAGCAGCATTTGTAGTAAGTGATAAATTAGAATGTAATGATAAAAATCTACATGTTAATTATTTAGAATTATTATCTATTTATACATGTTAGGAGATGATTTTCCTTAACCGAGTAACGGGATTTCCTCGTGCAGTTGAGAAAATCTCATATGCTATTATGCCATCGCAAGATTGAGCTCCTGTTAAGGATGTCGATCTTGGACCGATGCAACGAAAATAGTTTACGGATGAGAGGCTTCGTGAGTGAGTCTGCTAGTTGATCAGCCGTATGTACGTGAGAGACACGTAGTTGATGTCTGACAACTTGATCTCGCACGAAGTGAAAGTCGATGACAATGTGTTTCATGTGTGAGTGGAACACTGGATTGACACATAAGTAGGTAGCTCCAACATCATCACAATATATTGTAGAAGTAGGAGTATAGTTGATGTTATGTTCCTTGAAGAGATTTGCGATCCAATTGAGTTCAGTAGTAGCGATGACAATGACACGGTATTCAGCTTAAGTTGTATATCGCGTAATTGTCTTTTGCTTCTTAGAATTCCAGTTGATTAGATTAGCTCCAAGGAAAATAATATACCCTGATATGAATGTTCTATTATCAATATTTCCTGCCTAATTGACATCAACAAAGACATGAAAATGAAGTGAGATATGTTTACGAAGAAAGAGACCATGATTGATGATCTCTTTAAGATACCGTAAAATTTATTTAAATGCAGATCGTGTATAGTAGATTACATAATAGATGATCGATATATGAATTGAGATAATTTATTGACTACAAATGAGATATCTGAATGGGTGAAAGCCAACTAAAATCCTGCTACGTACTCTATCTCATCTGCTATCAGTAAGTTGGTAGGCTTCATAACCTCTAATTTTCTAAGTGAACGAAGTCTCCTCCACTCCGAACCAACTCAGAATCTTTGTAAATGCACTTTACTGGAACCTTGGCATCTCCATGAGTAAGATGTGATGTAAGGTTTCAATGCAGTGTGCTTTAGCTTCTTTCTCTGACACTTGTTGCAGGATAAATCAGAGAATTCATGTTTGAAGGTTGGTATTTTTCCTTGAAGCTGGACATCATGTTGTGTTTTTTTATGATCATTTATTAGTCTTTTTTTTTTTTTTGACATATATTAGGAAGGCCCAGCAAAGCCTTTTCTTTTATTAGGAAGGCCCAGTAATGCCTTTGACATACATTAGGAAGGCCCAGTAAAAATCATTTATTAGTCTTTTCTTTTTTTGACATGTTGTGGTACTTTTCTTTTCTTTTTTGACATACATTTATTAGTCTTTTTTTCTTTTTTCTTTTTTTTTTGACTTCAAGTTGTTTTTTTAATTTTTTTTATTATGATCACTCGGCAAAGTCTGGACTGATCATAACAAAGCCCAACAAGCCTGGTAGAAGCTTTAGGTAATTTGCAAGCTTAACTTGATTACATTGATCTAGGCATGGGATCTTCCTATCCATTATCCTCAAAAGAAAAGGAAGAAAGAAAGAGAAGGAATGCTTGGATAAACTTCATGGCATTTGTGAAAGCAATCATTCAATACTAAAATCCAATTATTATATTACAATTATAATCTGGAAGCTATCTACTTTGACAATATGATCTTACAGTCAGTCTCATGAACAGAAATCTGCCAATTAATTTAGCTTTCTATGTCTTCTATCCACATGTATAAAAGAAGATCCATAAAAGACAGACTTCTTTCCCCATCTCAATCTGCCTCAAAACACTGTTTCTTCAATCCTAGACTACAAATGGTGTATCAGCAAACACAGCTGAATATATTACATGTTTTGAGGCTCCTTCACCCACACTTTCTGAGGAATTCAATTCATGGAACACCTAATATGCCTTTTCACAAGTTCAGAGCATTAGCAGCAGAATAGCAAGACACCATCATCAGAAAAAAATCAGAAGAGCAACACTGTATCTCCTTCACCTTTCTATCTGCATCTGATAAAAGCTTTGCACATACACAACACAAACCAATTCACTACTTTGTTTCAGTGACTTCAAAGCTTTGGTGATTGGAAAGTTTCTCATGACAGTGAATGCTGCTATTTGGCTCTGATACACTCACATCTTAGCCCATGCACACAAACACTAATATACTACTCTGTTTCAGTGACTACAAAGCTTCATGCTTAGAATGCTGCTGCTATTTGGCTACAAAGCTTCATACTCTGTTTCACTGAAACACTAATACTCTGTTTCAGTGACTACAAAGCTTCATACTTAGAAACTCTCACAACTATGCACACAAACTAATATATACTACTCTGTTTCAGTGACTACAAAGCTTCACATGACGGTGAATGCTGCTTCTATTTGGGTCTGACACACTCCCAACTTTGCACGTGTACACAAGCAATTCACTGCTCTGTTTCGGTCACTGAGAGCTTCGCATGACATTGCGAAGAAGACGACCTTCCCTCAGGTAAAGCCTAGAAAAAGCCAGCAAACCTGAAGGTTGGACAAAGAACACCACAAGGGACCATGCAAATGACTAAAACCTCATCTGCAGCAGCTTTAGATTCTGAGCACTACTAATCTGAGGAGAGAATGGAGTCCCAGTCGATCTCCCAGGATGGGTACTTCCGCAACACGAAGCTCTCTGATTCGTCCCATGGCGCCTCGGTGAAGTCCAAGTGCTGCATCGCGGACACCGCGGACGATCCCGAGGATGGCTCGTCCTCCGACGACGAGGAGGAGGAGGAGATCTCCGACTTGTTATCCTCCGAACTCGTGCCGGGCTCCTCTGTCGTCGCCGAACCGGGAAGAGCACTCTTTGGGTTCTGTGGGTTGGCCGTGGTGTCGCAGATGGTCTGGAGCTTGGCGTCCACGGAGGAGTGCAGCGGCGGTCCCATGTGAGACCCGTTACGGCGCAGTTCCGGGAAGTTGAGCCTAGCGGCGTCGCCCCGGAGCTCGAACGCGGCCCTGTCGTAGGCCAGGGCGGCCTCCTCCGCGGCATCGAAGGTCCCGAGCCAGAGGCGGGTGCGGTTGCGGGGAAGACGGATTTCGGCGACCCATTTACCCCAGTGCCGCTGCCGGACACCGCGGAAGAGCTTCGTGGGCTTCGGAGGCGAGGGTGGCGACCCGGCGCGCTTCATGGGCCGACGCCGGGCAGCAAGCGGATCTGCGTTACCCAGGTTCCGGCGCTCGGAGGCCGCTGCGATAAGCTGCTGTTGGTATTGGAATTGAGCTCGGATTTGCTGGGTGTGAGCAGGGAAGAGATAACTGAACCCAACCGAGCTCGAGCAGCCCAAGAAGTCATCTTTCTGATTCAACAAATGTTGAGGAAGCATTTCGTAACTGGATTCTAAGAGCAAGGAGGGACCAAAACTGGGATCTTGGTGAAGATAAGGGGAGAAAGGAGAAACAGGGGAGGAAGAAGGATAACAGAGAGACTCAGAGGATGCAAAGCTTGAGGAAGAGGGGAAAGAGGAGGTGGGAGCACCTTTAATAAAAGGGTCAAGTGCTTCCATCAGAGGATCCGATGATGAGGAAACTGGCATGCTGCTGTAAACATCCATGGCTGCAGCCATGCCTTCTCTGCAAAGCAAACCCAAAGCTTCAACTAAAAGCCAGAGTAACCAACGAAGTAGCTTCGTGAGGTGGCAAAGAAGCAAGAAAAAGATGCAGTACAAAAGGAGCAGATTGGTAAAAGCCCAATTGGCTGTGAACAGAACAATAAAAAGTAGAAACAGGGGAAGGATTTCAGAAAGAAAAAGGCACAGAAGAAAAAAAGCAGCCTTTTTTGGTCAATCTAGGAAAAGAAACGAAAAGAAAGATCGAGGACCGATGAACCTGAGGGTACAAAAAGAAGACCTCTTGGCTGAGGAAATCCGGAAGAAAGGGGGGTCAAAAAGAAGCTGAAAAGTTGATCTGATCTCACAGAAATCAGAGGAAAGAACTCGAAAAATCGAAACTTCTCACTTCAGGGAGCTTACGGAGGAAACAAATCGGATCAAAGATCACTTTTTGTTCACTCTCGAGGGATCTCTCAGCTCACGGAGTGGCGGGGGTGGAGGCTTCTCGTGTAAGTGGAGGCGATCAGCTTTCTCTGCCGAGGGGACGGAGTCTTGTAGCGAGCTCATATAGGCGTTTCCTCTCCTCACTGACAAATCGCAGGATGCCACGCGCCGCAATCTCGGGCGTCACCGCCACCTGTCGAGGAGGCCACAGACTGGTGTCAGTTTCCGGGACGCGTGCGTTGTGTTGATTGCCTGCCGGCAGTCGACCACCGGAAGAACAGCCCCGGGTTGAATGAAGGTGGAAAGCGGTAACTTGTGTCTAGCCTAATCAAATCGCTAAGTTGTGGAAGCTAGGTGGCAAGTTCTGGTTGCAGCCGCTCTTGGACAATTCCCGTAGAAAACGTGTCAGCCTTTTGCTCTCCGTGGACTGTCCTTGATGGGAGTCATGGGCTGATCACGGCAGTCGGTTCTTCATCAAGCGGTGGACAACGGTCTTCTCGTGGTTGGTTTCGGTGAACAGGGAGTGAGTAGATGGACGCCGGAGCGACGTGCGTTGAAATGGGAGGCGTCGGCCGAGCGTATGGAGGCGGCGTGGGCAGAGGCGGACTGTGGGAGCCGCGGTAACAGTGAAACCGCGTGGAAACGAAAGGGAATCGGCAGCCGACGCACATGGCCACGTGCTTGGCTTCAAGTGCTTCCCCATGTATCACGATATATATATATATATATATATATAATGCTATAAAAAAACTTTTTAGATGATTTATCAAAAAAATTTAACCTAATTTTAACAAAATAAAATAGGTATTAGCAGCAAATTAGAAAGATAGATTAATCTTTAAATAATTTTATTTCTAAGCTAAAAACTAGTGTGTATTTATGGCTCCTAATTGTTTATAAAATTTTATGCTGATTCAAGATCGCTTGATCAGTTAAAAAAATAAAGTAAAATTTCTTTATAAAATTATATAATGACTTGAGTGAAGTTGATTAGTTTATTGATTATAAAATAAATTATTGAAAGATTAATTATAACTTTTAAATAAATTTTTAGATTGAGTATAGCCTATTTTATTAATTTTTTTTTCATATAGTATTGGTATGAATTATTATAAATTAATAATTTAATATATAGGGTTATTAACTAAGAGATCTCATGACTCTGTGTTCCTAATTTAATGATGTACTACTTCTTGTCACACTCGATGTAATGATATAAAAAAATACTTTTTATATGATTTATCTAGAAAATTTTAACGTAATGTTAACAAAATAAAATAGGTATTAGCAGTAAATTAGGAAGATAGCTTAATATTTAAATAATTTTATTTTAAGCTGAAAATTAGTGTGTATTTATGGCTCCTAATTTTTTAATAGAATTTTGTGATGATTTAAGATCGCTCGATGAAGTAAATTTTTTTCATAGAATTATATGATGATTTGAATGATGTTGATTAGTTTATTGATTATAAAATAAATTATTAAAAGATTAGTTATAAAATTTAGATACATTTTTAGATTTAGTATAGCTTATTTTATTAAATTTTTATTATTTTTAAATAAATTATTGATATAAATTATTATAAATAAATAATTCAATATATAGGGTTATTAACTAAGAAATCTCATGGCTCTATACTCCTAATTTAATAGATATATCACTTCCTATCATACTCAATCATTAAGTAATGTGACCTTTTACTAGCATCTTTATTTTCGAGTTTAAATCAGATAAGTATACGTTTGATTAACTATAATATATAAAAAATATTATAAAAATATTTTTTAAAACTATTTGTCTATAAAATTCTTATGTTATTATTTAAGAGCATCTTACTTTTCATTGAAATAATGTTGTTTTAATACTCAGTCTAATCAAATATCCAAAATGTCCTTGAAACGGCCAATTGAATTGTGCTAGTTTAATTTAATTAGTTCATGTTTCACTAAAAAATTCATAACACATCAAAAATAAAAATAATTAGAATATCAATTTATATTATATGTTTTTAAAATCAAAAAAGATTTAAATAAGTTGGATGAATTGTTGTAATGTTGTACTCGTAAATAAAAATGTCTTACGAGCTCGATTGCATAATTAAGATGGAAATATGCCAACATAGATTATATTTATGCATGAAGTTACAGTGATACATCTCCTACCGTAGTTTCTGAGGTGCATGCACCGGCAACGAGTTCTATCTGCAGCCCCTCTCAGCATGTATGAGAGCTGGACCTCATCTTTGTCATCGAATTAGTTCCAAGCGATTCCAAAGTCAAACAGTAAGCACAGTTACACTCCAGAGAGAGAGAGAGAGAGAGAGCTGCTGTTGTTACTGCTGCTTTCCAGAGGATTTCCTTCTGCCAGGGATGCACTTCCCTTTCACAGCCCCTTCCCCGCCTTCTTCTTCTACCTCCAACCTCCCTCCGATCCCAAGCTTTGAGCTACTGTCACCACACCAAATTACGTGTACATATATCAGTCAGTAGATAAGTTCGAGGTTCGCCCCAACCACGACACAACGGTCAACACAATGCAATGACTTCCACTGTAACACCAAGGGAATGGAGGTGGACTCTGCATGTTTGAACCTAAACAACGTGGCTGCTTTCTTGGATCATTAGAGTGGCGATCAATTCGAATGGAATGAAATGGGATCGGTGGGAGTGTCACCTTTCTCCTCTGAAGGAGGAGGGTTTCTCGAGAGAAGGCTCGGGTGGCGGCCTGCTTCCTTCCACGATGCTCCCACTGAAGTACTCCTTGTCCTCCACGAGGGGGTGGCAGAACCGGGGGTTCCCCGAGATGCGCCGCAGCTCGTCGTCCTCGCCCGCACGACTCGCTAGTCGACTCACCGCCCCGTGGTGGAGCTTGGAGTCGGCGGCCTTCGTCGTCCCTCCGCCGGGGCTGCTTCTTACCTTCGACGCCGCCGACCCGCAGGTGATGAGTTGGATCAGGTTCCGAGTCAGGCCGGGTTCGGGAGCCTCTTCGGGCTTCTCGAACCGCCGGGAGTCGCCGTCGGCGCTGCCGCCTCCAGGGCCGTGGGTGGGGGGCTTGTCCGAGGAGGTGGAGGACGGCGGGGAGGCGCCGTCGAGCGGCAACTCGGTGGGCGCGGGCTGGTGGGCCCGAGTCGCGGTCCGGTCCTCGACCTGCTCAATCTCGTCCGTCGAAACGCCACGTGAGCGATGAGAGTAACGCGGACCGCTCGTGCTAGTCTCGTCCCCCGCGGCGCGCATACCGCCCCTCACGTCCTCCTCCGCTGCCCCTTCTTCTTCCACCTCCTGTCCATCGTCTTCTCCTTCTTCCAAATGGAGTCTGTGGCGGATGGGTAGCGGTTTCGGCTGCTGGCTGCTTGCTGCAGTGTGCTGGAAACGTTCTGCAACGTCGAATTCAAACCGATCTCAGCCAAAACGAAGCTTACGATCGACCAAAAGCATCCAATAAACAAGCAGCAACAGAGACTCGAGAGGAGACCGTAAGCGCCCGGGATGATCTCGGAGCCTTTGAGCACGTACTCGACGCCGTCGGCGGCGTAGATAACGTCGTTCTCGGTCAAGTCGTTCCATACGTACCCATTCTTGTAGCTCCTTCCGTCATGTTTCACGGTCGATCACAACATCAGCGAATCGAGCTTGAGCTCCGACTTAGATGTGGGTAAGAGCTTACCTCTTGCAGGACCAGGAGAAGAGAGAAGGCATGCCTCTGCCTCTGTAAGCAATCAGTCTCTCCATTACATCTACATGCACGTAAGCAACGGTGAGAACGATGAGTGCAGGCGAGAAGAAAAGAGCAGATTACAGCAGCCAACCTCTGAGACGAAGCTGTTGGTTGGGGAGGTGAGGGAGCTCAATGAAGTGAGGGTGCTCCAACTGGCCATTTCTGCTGAGATAGTAGATGACCTGAACCTTCCTCGGTGGCGTCACGAGCCTCGGCTGCTGCTGCTGCTGCTGCTGCTGTGAGCAGCTCAGCCTGGCTCGGTCTGGGCTGGCTTCCCTGCTGCTTCCTCCCCTCCTCCCCCTTCCACCGCCGCCCTCCATCTTCCCTACACACAACAAGAACAGCAACTACTACAGAACTCCAAGGGGAGAGGACAGAGCAGTTCTATCATTGTGCCAAAAGCCCATCCTCTGCTTCGCCCTCTCCTTACACAAACCAGTGTGCCACAACGTACCTTCACTGTGCCTGTGTGCAGGGATTTCTTTGCTAGCATGACAATGGCTGTAGGCTGGATTTGGCATCGTCAGCTGCAAACAATGATTTAATGCAGTACAATTCTTGTTTCTTCCCACCTTATTTTAATCTAAAGATGAACTCAGTCCTTTGTCACTTCTTCTAACCCCCAGACAAGCACAACCAAGCAGCGGTCTTCTCCATCACCATTGTTGCCACCATACAAGAGATCATGGTTCAACCATGCTCCCTTTTGAGCTTGCTTCATTTGTGTTCTGCATGTAAATATAGGAATATTATTACAGTATCCATGACATCTCTGTTATAGAAGAATGATAGTTACTACTATAACAATGGAGAAAACAGAAGATATATATATAGCTCAGTGACAAAACCCTGGGTTTGATATCCACAAGAAGACAATGGTTTCAATAAAGCAGCACAACAAGACACCCTTTTACCCCCGCCAAGACTCTGCCTGCAAAGCCAATCAGGAAGAAGACGCAGGAAAAGGCCAAAACCTCTCGAAGAACTCCCCTATTACTCATGTGATTCTTGACCGGGAAGAAGAACCATCACAATCTACATTCCATCTGCCCTGTAGGTGCGTGCATTAGAATGAGCAGTTCAATCATTGTTCTTCCCACAGCTGTTTTTGGGCAACCCAAACAAAGAAGACAAGGAGAAAGCATCCAAGAGATGATGACCATGATGACATCAAAGAAGACACTGTGAGACACACACTTGACTACGATAAACTGGGTACTAGGAACACAGTTTGATCTGTTCACCTGAAAGGACACCACGGATGACTCTGCTTCTGCACCAGATTCTGCAACCAGCCAGCCACAGTTCCTCTTCTTGCTCTCTCCGGGAATGTAAAGTTCCATGGTTGTGTTCACCTGTGAAAGAGGCTGACGCAGAGAAAGCAGTCAAAGCAGAGTTCAATAGAGCAACACAGACACTATGTGCTGAGACACAACCAATAGTTGCATGCAATATGTCCATTACCTATCTGCTATTACCTTCAACTCCACTTGGTCGAATGTTTCAGTGATCTATCAAGGTAGAAGTCTCAAGGAGGAGGAAGGCATTGATTTGATCCATATTAAAATATATTAAGATCTACGTTCATAAAATCTAAGAGACTATATTATCGTACTAACGCCTCGCCTCATTTTTTAATAACTACTTAATCCTAAAATTAGATGTCTCGATATGGTTTTACGATGATTGTTAGTGACCTTAACGACCTTTTTCATCCGAATGTTATGTTTTAATTTTGATATAAAATTAAATAAAATTCAAAACTAAATGCCAAACATATTTTCCACTAAAACTAAATACATCTCCACACCTTGTCCGCCCAACCCAATTTTGGGATGCATCCTCTTTCAGAATAGAAAGTGGGTTGGATGCATCAATGAAGAGGTCCCAATCGACGGTCCAGATTCATCTTGCCTCGTTTAACTGCCCGCCGTCTCGCTGTCCCTCTTCACATTTAAAGCCAACAAAACAAACGTTGGCGTCAACGCCGGCCAGTCTCTCTCGTCTGTTACGCATCAGAGAAGAGAGATGGCGGAGGGGAAGGGCAACGGAGTGGACGCGGCGGCGCTTTCCCGGAAGCGGCCGCGGGCGCCCATCCGGCGGACTACCAGCATGAAGGAGTTCTCCGCGGAGGATCTGGCGGCGGCGGTGGAGGGGGGATCGGGGATCCGTCGTCGCCACAACGATTTCCTCCAGCGAGAGCGGCGGGTGGAGGCGGCGGCGTTGGATGCGACGCCGAGGAGCATCCATCGGCGAAGCTTCAGCGACGTCACCAAGTTCTTGATGACCTGTGGCCTCTGCAATCGCCGCCTCGGCCCTGGGTTCGACACCTTCGTCTATCGGTGCGAACAATGTCCTTTTCTGCTGGATTTGATCGTTTTATTGCTGATTTCGCATAACTCCGTAGAATTCTGACGTCTCCAGGACGAAAGATCAGATCCTTTTTGGGTTAATAAACGTCGATTTTGAAACATTGCTTGATCCGATACCCCATTCTTCTCTCTCTCCCAAGCATGAGATTGAATTCTCATTGGGGGCTGAACATAGTTTATTTTCTGATATTATTTTTCATGACTTAACTTGATGTGACAATTGCCTCATTGATTGGAATCACATGATTCAAGTCAATGAAATATCTCATCAAATAGGATCATGACAATACGTCAAGCATGTTATTGGAGACCAATTATATGAGCTACAAATTATTATAGCATTAGTTATCATTTTTCTAACATTATTGCCTGTCTTATTTTTTTTACATGTGACATGTGGGTGACCGGCATTCAAATAATTTCTTGTGAACAGTTTAGACTCTTAAATTGGATGGGGCAGCTAAATTTGACACAAGATTTGTGCTTCATGATCCCCACCCATCCCACCATGGATGCTTTGGCTACTTCTGTTTGACCATACTTTCCCTTGCGATTTACAGGGGTGAGATCTCGTTTTGTAGCTTCGAGTGCAGACAATACAAGATGAACCAAGATGAGCTGAGAGATAAAGGAACGCTGGAGTCCAAGAAGAGTGATGCAACCCACTCAACCCACGGATTCGCAAAGCTCTGGTGATGGCCAAAGCTGACTGCAGCTTGTTTGTTGGTTCCTCCAAAACATCACCCCAGTTGCCTCGAAAAGAAGTTTTCGCTCTCATTGCCAACCACCTACCCAGCACTGTATATACATCACATTTCATGTAGGCATATGTTGGTGTTTGCAGACTATTTGTAATCATGAATCCAATGGGTTCATGTGTGTAGAAAGCTTGGTCATCTTTTGTTGGGAATTCCTGTTGCCTCTTTGTTTCCAAAAATGGAAATAAAAGAGTAAAGGTAAAATGATTTATTCTTTCGCTATGAAGTGTATCAATATCAAAGAACTCAATACTGTTGTGTGGTAGGAAATCAGCATTTTGTATGGTTGTGTGATTTAAGACTAATACAAAGTCATCATTCTATTGGTTGGTTCTTCAATATGAATCACAAAAAGGCTAAGAACTAGTTGATCCACAATGGCACGATTATAAACACAAAACAGGCTGTAGCAAAATAACTTTAAAAACCCCCAAGAAGGTCTGAATCATTTAGCTAAAAAGGTTGAAGAGCAAGAATGATGCTTAGTTGATTGTGGATTATTCCATGAGAACTACCTGCCACATACCCACGTTTAACTCGAAATTTTATGCTGTGTATACCTCGACCAGCTTTTAAAAGGCAGCTTTCTGACTTGCTTAGCTACTACTAAAGATCTTGAGTGTTAAACAGCAGCAGGCAAAACATCCTCGGACATACATGATGCCCAATTATTCACCCAAATCATTTCTTAACCTTATTAAATATATGTCTTGTAAGTTCCTAAAGGGTCATGTAAGTTCAATGTCCTACAGTATTCCACTATAAAGCTAATCATATTCCCTCCTACAGTCCTATGAAGTTTAACTGTAAGTAGTGTTCATGCTGCTACCTGATAAGGGAAAACACATGTGGCTACTTCAGGATACAGGAATGCTGTTCGGCAGGTAACATAAAGATATCAAATACACGAATTAAAACCACAAATAATCACATAGGTGGATGATGTATTCTGCTTAGCCGATTTGCTAGGTGCAAATTCTGACAAAACGATCCTAAATTCCCAGACTACACAGTAAAAATCTGATTTCTAATGGGATAACTCACTCATCGGCAGATTCACAAGTATAGATAGTATTGTTACCTGAGATAAGCTTCATGATGCCAGGAAAGATGACAATGATAAAGTAATTAATCGAACCTTGAACCTCAGCATACTAAGTGAAATTGCACTTGCTGCTGAGATGGTGGTCATACTTACCGGGTTCCAAGTTAAGCTCTAAAGTAATGTCTTTTAAGATGATCAAAGTGGAGGAAGAAGCAAAGAAAAAAAGGAAAAAATAAATTGAAATGGGAGAACCATCTTTCCACTTTCCTATGCATATAAAATGGTTAATGTCAATGATAGAGGACATTAATCACACCTCATCATACTTAGTGATATTATTTTTACTGCTGAGGTTGTTGGTTATTCTTTCCATGTTCCAGGTCAGGTTCTAAAGTAAAATGTTTTAAGATGGTCTAAGTGGAGGAAAGACACAAAACAAAAAAAGAATTTGGAACAGGAAAAGTACCTGTTAGTTAGTCGAAACATGATCTCTATATTATCTATGCATATGAACAATAGATTGATGATAGATGCCTCCAAATACATCTCAGCATAATAGATTGATGAAAGTCAAAACATGATCTCTGTATTATCTACTGCTAAAGTGGTCATCCTTTCCAAGTTCAGGTGAAGGCCTAAAGTAATATTTTACAAGATGATCTAAGTGGAGAAAGGAGCCAAAAAACATGAAATGGAAAATGTACCCATGAAATGGTCAAAGCATGATCATTATGCTACCTATGCATACAAGCAATAGATCAGCGAATGATAAGGGTCATTAATCACTCCTCATCATACTAAGGAAAATTACACTCACCGCTGAGGTGGTGGTCATCCATTCCAAGTTCCAGGTTAAGTCCTAAAGTAATAACTTGCAAGATGATCTAGGTGGAGGGAGGAGACAAAAATTGAACTCAAAACAGCACCTATTAGTTAGAAAAAACATGATATTTGTATTATCTATACATATAAACAGTACAATAATGTACATGATAGAATCCGCTAATCACACCTCAGCATATTGAGTGAAATTGTATGTACTGCTAAGATGGCCATCATTTCAAAGTTCCAGGTTAAAATCTGAATTAATATCTTTTGAGATGATAATTATCTATCAAGATGACCTAGGTGGAAGAAGGAGCAAAAAAATGAAATGGGATAGTACCCATTAGTTAGTCAATACATGATCTTTGCACTCCCTATGCATATAAACAATGGGTTAATGTTGATAATAAGCATCACCAAACAGATCTCAGCATACCAAGTGAAATTATACTTACTGCTGAGATGATCATCCTTTCCACGTTCCAGGGTAAGTTCTAAAGTAATATTTTTCAAGATGATATAGGTGGAAGAAACCCAGAAAAAGATAAAATGGGAAAAGTAACTATTAGTTAGTCAAAACATGTACTACCTAATACCTATGCATATAAGCTATAGATTAATGTCGATGACAGAGGTCATTAATCAAACCTCAGCGTGCCAAGTGAAATTGTCCTTACTACTGAGGTGGTGGTAATCCTTTCCAAGTACCAGGTTAAGCTCTAAAGCAATAATCTTCCAAGATGAACCAAGTGAAGAAAGAAGCCAAAACATTAATTGAAATGGGAAGAAGTACCTATTTGTCAGTCAAAATATGATCTTTGTGCTACCTATGCATGTAAACATTAGATTAACAAACAGAACAACCAAATATAAGAACTAACTGGTGTTACTAAACCTGCTCATGCAATCTCAAGCTTTGCATTCCACAGAATCCAAAATAAAGCAAACATTCAGGGGTAGAAATTCAATACGGTCAACCACTGTGGATGATATGTAACAGTTCATAAGATTGCATAATCCATAAAAAAAGCTAGTAATTACTGCAAGTAACCAAGTCTGATAAGAGAAGTTTCTCCGGAGTCATAAGCTTAGTTAAAAGCTAGATCGAAACTGCAAAACCAAATATGCCTAGAAGCAATCCGGAAGAACCAACAAGCAAAGAAAAGCACGAAGGGTTGAACCTTTCGGGGGACAGATCCATGTTGTAGCATCCCACGGATCTAACGGTAAGACTTCTGGAACCGGGCACGTGCACCGCGACCACCAAACTTCTTGGGCTCGCATCGACGGGGGTCTGCGACGAGGAGGGTGCGGTCATAGCGACCGAGGATGTCCTTGATCTCCTTCTTGGACTGCTCGTCGACAAACTTCTGGTGGTAGGCAACGAGCGCCTTCGCGATGCTCTGGCGGATGGCGTAGATCTGGGAGGTCTTACCGCCACCGCGGACGCGAATACGGATGTCAACGCCCATGAAGCGCTGGCGCCCGAGGAGGAGGATGGGCTCGAAGGCCTTAAGGCGGAGGATCTCCGGCTTCACCAGCTCGATCGGGACGCCGTTCACCTTGATCAACCCGCGGCCGCGCTTGCAGTGTGCCACTGCCACCGCCGTCTTCTTCCTTCCGAAGCACTGCACCGACTCCACCGGTGCCGTCGCCGCAGCCATCGCCATCGCCGCTGCTCGAACTAAGCGAGACGGAAGAGATGAAACCCTAACCCCAGGAATTCGATCGGCGCGTTGGAGACTCCAATGGCACATCGTTGCTTATATAGCGGACCGGACTAGGGATCAGGAAGCGGTTCATCCCACGGAGTTGATTCGCACCGGTTGAACCGGTTCGGTTCAATCTGGCGTATGTGTATACTTATTACATATAAATCCAAGTACTATTGTTATTTACACTTCGCTCCCTCTGAGGTCATACAAGGTTTCGGAGAGTTTTCATATTTGCCCCTCTAAATTTTTCATTCTCAGATACGTCCGTAGAAAGCTTAAAAACTTTATATTTATCATTATATAGTTAATCCCATCCATTTCTTGATTTTTTAGCAATAAATGTTTTTAAGCAATTGTAAATGAATTCATCATATGATAAAAGAAAAATTACTTTTGATTATATATATATATATATAATTATTTTTTATTTGAAAGTGTTCCTTTTTCTATACCCAAAAAGCTCATGAGTCGGTTCATTTTTTGCTAACATAGACTTAATTTTTTTTAAATAACCAAAAAATAAAAAATAAAAATAAAGCAACTATGTATATCATATAATTTTTTATATTATGAAAACTTGCAATGAATTGGATAAATTTTATAGTGTTATATGCATAAATAAAATAAATTATGTTACACTCCATTATAGAATCAATGCCTAAATATGTCAAATTGGGCTCTAAAAGTTGTTTAAAAATAAAATAATAAATTGATTATTTAAATCATATTTCCTATGGATGGTTAAGGCTGAAAAATGAGTTTGATAAAATTTATCATATTACACTCATAAATGAACTAATAAAGTGTAATGTATTTCATTTAATATGTGAGGAGAAAGAGTAATCAAGAGAGATGAAATAATTAATGTTAGTAGTACGAGAAGAAGAGATAGAAAAAATCTAAAAAAAACTTTAATAAAAATTATAAATCAATATTTAAGTATTATTGTTAGGGGTATTAAATATGACGTGACACCTAGCCCTGGTCGTACACCCGGATGACGTCATCGCCCCTCCCCTCCTGCGCTCCATTACTCCTACGATTTGATCGCCCGACGTCGTTTCTCCTCTGCTTCGCCCTAACTACCCGCCAAGTTGATCACGGCACCGGCCTGCGAGGTCAGGTCCGTACCCCACCCGCAGACGTAACCGGAAGCATGCCATCCGTCCGACCTATTTAAGCCGAATGGGTAAGACAGGCGAGGGGGGAGAAAAGGGGGAGGTGAGTAGACTCGAAACCCTGAACACATTCCGGGGAGCTCGGCCGACGGACGAGAGCTAACTTGAGCGTCGGAGGGGTCGGGCGGAGCATCCTCCGACCCGCCTTGCTGCAGGTCTCATTCCCGACGCGCGAGCGCCACTCGGGCGCCAGCGGGGCGGGAGCCATCGACGGGCCCGAACCATACCGCGACGACCCTCTGGTTCTCGAATTCTACGCCGCACCCCCCAGGGTCACGGTAAAAAGTTGTTTCCCACAACAGATTGGCGCTAGAAGGAGGGCTCCTTGTCGAAGGTCTACCTGCTCCGCTCTGAACGCACATGGACGAAAGGTCGCTTCCAGGTGGCACCTCGGCGGAGGTCCCACGGACCTCCGAGCCCTGGAGGGACGATCCTGCCGCAACCGCAGATCGCTACTGGAGTTTATTTAACGACTCCGGACTCCACCCGCCGAGTCGGGTTCCACCGCTTCTCCCTCCCGTCACGGCGGAGGCCTTTCAGGACCTCTCCCAACAGGTCCGAACCCTGGCAAGTGCCGTCCAAGCCGTCCTCCCTCGCCTACTTCAGGAGGCGGGAGGGCCGACCCTCCAGAGGCCAGAACCCTTCCCCCGACATTATGAGGCATTCCCACCGGCACCATCTTCCCCAGCTTCCCGCCCGATTCGGGACGGAACCCGGGCTCTCGAAAACCTGGACATCCCGCCCGAACCCGAGGCGGTGTCCTCAGATTCGACGGATTTATTTCGGGCTCAACTTCGTTCCATCGCCCAGCGCCTGGATGAGGTGCAAAGGGACGTCCGTAAGTCCAAAGAGGAGCAGAGGGAAGTGTCCCACTGGGAGTCCCCGTTCGCCAGCGATATACGGGAGTACGGGAGTACCCGGTGCCTCCCCTCCATCGATCTTTATGATGGAGTCAGCGATCCGGCGGATCACGTCGCCGCTTTTCGGGCTCAAATGGCCCTATATGGAACCTCGGACGCCTTGATGTGCCGCGCGTTCCCTACCACGTTGAAAGGACCCGCTCGTACATGGTATAGCACCTTAAAAAGCGGGTTGATGACATCCTTTGAACAGCTCGCCAAGGACTTCGAGCTACATTTTTTGGCGTTTGCGCGGCCGAAGCCTTCGCACTCCTCACAGGTTTGAAGCAAAAGAGGGCGAACCCCTCTCCCACTTTGTGCGGAGGTTTACCCGCAGTGCAGGAGTTATCGGCGCTCACCCATCGTTGTTGATCGGCGTTTATGATGGGACTGCGACCATCAGTTTCTTGGTCCTTGGTGGAAGCGACCCCGCGTCCATCGCGGAAATGTTTGTGGGCAAGCCAATATGTGGCGGCGAGTCACTGGATGTCGGGAAGAAGGAAGAGCGGCCAGGGGCATTCGACCCCATCCGGCGGGAGCGATGACTAGGCGGGAGTCCCGCATCGGGGGGCCGGGCGGGGCACCCAGGCCAATACGTGCGGCCGCCACCTCCCCCTTGAAGCAGCGTCTCGGGCGCAAATATTTCTCCGGATAAAGGAGCGTGGAATGCTCGAGCCGCCCGTCCGATGAAGGGCGGCGGGGCCGATCATACGGTATTGCGCTTCCATCGGCAAAGCGGACATGACGAACAATGCCACGAAATGAAGCGGCAAATTGAGGCGATCCGAAGAGGTCACTTAGATCGGTACCTCCGGCATCCACGGGAACCATCCTGCATGAAGGCCATGTCGGCGACATCGACGTGATTACGAGGCCGCCCGCTGGAGGGCATAGCGCTTGGTCGAAAAGCTTACGCGTGCGTTGCGGCCAGGGAATACCACCCTCCTCGAGCCGAGATCAAGTTCCCCTCGGGGACATGGGAGCGCGGAACATGATGTGTATTTGGTGGTGTCGGCCGAATAGCCAGCAGTCAGAAGGATTATGGTCGACAGCGGCAGCTGAGACATCCTTTACTTGAAGCCTTTTGAAGCTAGGGTTGCCGAAGGAAGCCCGAAGCCCTTGCACTCGGCGCTCACGGCTTTCTGGCGACTCGATTTCGCCGCGGCGTGACCCTACCGTTAACTCTCGGGGATTATCCAAAGACCAAAACTACAGTGACCTTTACGGTGGTCGACCTCCCTACGGCGTCTACGCCATCACTGGTCGGCCTACCCTCAGCGAGCTAAGAGGCGGTTATATCTACATACCACCGGACTCTGAAGTTTCAGAGTCACGTCGGGAGGTCGGGAGATCCTCGAGAATCGAGCGGTGTTACTTGTGGCGGTCTCCTGAGTAAGAGAAAAAGGCGAGCAGCCCCTCGAGGACCCACGGGGCGCCACACGAGCCAAGCGTCGGCCGACAATCCGGCGATTAACATTCCATTGCAAGATGACCGTCCCGATCGGACGGTCGGGATCGATCGACACGGGCGATCAGAAGCGAGAACTTATTAGCCTCCTCCAGAAAAGCCGGCGTCTTCGCGGGCCAGTGCCAGGACCTCGGGGATAGATCTCGAAGTTTCTCAACACCATCTGCACATTTCCCCGACGCGCTTGGTGAGGCAGAGACCGACCTCGATCCCTCGGCGCCAATAGATTGTGCAAATGGAGGTCGACGACTCTTAGCGTCGACTTCATTGAGAAGTCGGGTATCCCCGATGGTATCGATGTAGTCTCGTCAAGAAGCCTAATGGAAGCGGAGGATGTGTGTCACTACACCGATCGCGCTTGCCCAAAGGACTACTTCCCTTGCCTGGATCGACCGGTGAGTCGACTCGGCCATGAGACACGCCCGCTTCTCCTTCATGGACGCCTACTCCGGTTACAATCAGATCCGGATGGCCCCCGAGGATCAGCAACATACGGCCTTCCATACGCCCCAAGGAGCCTACTTCTACAAGGTCATGCCGTTCGGATTAAAGAACGCGGGGGTCACCTACCAAAGGATGGTGAATAAGGTGTTCGCCCAGCAAATAGGACGAAACATGGAAGTATATGTTGACGACATATACTTGTCCTAGCAGCGCTATCCCCCCATTGAAAGGTTGGCATTGGCGCTTGTCCTAGCAGCTCGGAAGCTACGCCCCTACTTCCAGGCCCATACAATTGAGGTAATGACCGACCAACCCCTGCGTCAAGTTCTCTCTAAGTTCGACGTGGCAGGGCGCCTCCTAAAATGGTCGGTGGAGCTATCGAGTTCGACCTCGCTATAAACCGAGAACGACCATCAAAGCCGGGCCTAGCCGAGATTTGCATATCGGAATTAGCCGGTGGAAACAGAGTGCGTGGAAGCGATTGTCGGGGCGGGTCTGCCGCGTGGACGGATCCTCCAGCTCAAGAGGTGCCGGAGCCGGACTCATTCTGGAGGACCCCGACGGACACGCTTTCGAGCGTTCCCTCCGCTTTGGCTTTAATGCCACGAACAATGAGGCGGAATACGAGGCGCTCCTGGCAGGCCTCCGTTGAAGCGGCAGATGCGATTGAAGCGATCCATGTTCTCACGGATTCCCAACTGGTCGCCGAACAAGTTGGCGGGGAGTATCGGGCGCGGGACCCGACCATGTCCAAATACCTAACCGAGGTAAAAATCCAGACCTCTAACTTCTCTCGTTTCACCTTGTCTAGAGTCCCCAGGTCCCAGAACGAGCGGGCGAACCAGCTCGTGAAATTAGCCTCGGGAGCCAAGCCCGAGGAACATCCCGAGGTCGAAGAGCTACTGCCGATCGGTGGCCATCATGGAGATAGAGGACCCCGAGTCCGACCTCTCCACCCACGTGGATCGAGGTCTTTGAGATATAGCGCGAGGATCTGCCCAGGATGAAGTTAAGGCACGCGGCTCGCCGAACCAGCGTGGTCTTGCGAGATTGGCGTGGCTCTCTACAAAAGGTCATTTCTCATCCCCTCTGCGATGTTTAGATCCGACGAAGTGAGTAATTCGCGAAGTTCACGGCGAGACTGCGGGAGCATATGGGTAGTCGCACTTTGGCCTTCAAAATACTACGCCAAGGCTATTCGGCCTCGTTGCACCAGAGGCGCCAAGGCTTTCGTGCGGCGGTCGACACTGCCAACGCCAAGCGTGCCGCAGCTCCCGGTCGCTCACCTCCATGGATTGCGCCGGCCCTTGGCGTAATGGGGATGGATCTTTTGGGTCCGTTCCCCGTCCGACGGCGGAGATATATCATCGTGGGGATTGACTACTTCACTAAGTGGGTGGAAGCGAGCCCTAGCAACCATTACGGCCCGAGCAAGTCGAGCGATTCGTATGGAAGAACATTGTGACCCGGTCGGCCTTCCAGCGTTATCATTGCGTCGCGGCACGATTTACCCGGCACTTTCGGTTTAGGGAATTCTCGAGTCGCCGGATCGATTGAGGTTTAGCTCGGTGGCCCACCCGGACCAACGGGCTCGCGAGGTGACCAACCGATCTATCCTAAACAGACTTAGGAAAAGGACTTTGGAAGCCCGATCAAGTTGGATCGACGAGCTCCGAACATCCTATGGTATTTCTGGACTACCAGAAAACGGCCTCAGGCGATCCCCCATCTGACTGGCATTCGGCGTGGAGGCGGTCCTCGGCGAGTTAGTCATTCGACCATCGGTGGAAAACTATGAAGAGTCCACCTCGACCCAAGGAGTTCGGGCGATGCGGACACATTAGAAGAGCGCGGTAAGCGCACATAAAGATGTTGGCGTCAATGGTGTGGCGAAGCTATAATAAGAAAATGTCGCCCTCGACCTCTGGATGGGAGATTTAGTACTACGTAAGCGGAAGTTAGTGACCCGCCCATTCAGGGAAGCTTGCACCTAAGTGGGAAAGGCCCCTATCGTGTATGTCAGTCGTCAGGCCAGACGCGTTCGACTTCGCGACTATGGACGGACAACAACTGGTGAGGACCTGGAACGTCCAGAACCTCAAGAAATATTTTGTTTGAGGGCCAATCAGAAGTGTGTTAGTATTTGCCTCGAGCTACTGGGGTTAACTTGGAAATGCCATTGCCATAAAAAGAGAATTGTATTGCCAAAGTCGTCGGAATACAAAATGGACCCCTAGAGGGGAAAGGGCGTTACAAGGGTGAGGGAAGTCCCTCCCAAAAAGGAGAAGAAAAACAAAACCCCTCAAGCGGCAGCGCCGGGGAAGCTGTCGTCGAAGGGAACCTCGCCGGGCATGTCCACACCCTCGTCTTCGGGGCAGGAGATGAAGGGATCCTCCTCGACCACGGAGCCTGGAGGGCATGCTCGGAATCGGGCCAGGGCTACCTTGTACCCGTACTCATACGATACCCTGCCCGTCCGGTCAATCCCGAGGAGGAAACCCTCCGACTTCTTGTAGGCCTCAACCGCCTCCCGGTCCCTCTCCGGACGACTGCCTTCCATCGCGGCGAGGGCTTCCTGGGCGGCCTTTGCCTCGGCCTCCCTTGAGGATAGCTTCGCCGCCAACTCTGAGGCCTCCTTTCTACGGAGGCGGTTCTCCAGCTTCTCCGTTCGGAGAAGCTTCTACAGATTGTCTTGCGTCGCCGAGGCGGCCTCGAGCTCGGCGGTCAGGCGCGCCACTTCCGCGCCCATGTCAGCCGCGCGCTGCTCGGCAGCAGCAACCGCCTCGGGTCCCGACCCCGCATGGGCCTCTTCCAGCTAGCGGCGCAACTCGAGGTTGCGCTCACCCAGTCCGCCCACCAACCGATGGCCGGCGCCGTGCACGATCGATGAGGGCCGTGGTGTAGTGGAGATTACTGCATAGAAAGGAGAAGGTCAAATGATGAACAATCTACAACCAAGAGAATACACGTGAGGCGGTGCTTACCCACAAGACCGACTTGGCCGACTTAGCAATGAGGGCCTCGGAGGAGCGTGTACGGATCCCGAGCTATGTCGGGATGGGCGCTCCCGGAGTAGGCGGCGAGGCTCTCCCGGTCCACACTTTGTCCCCTCAGACAAGCCGTGCCACCGGGCCACGGGTCGCTCGGCGCCGGAAGGACCTCACCCATTACTCGGGAAAGGAATGGCTGATCCTTCCCGGAGGATCCGGCACAAATCCTTCATGGCGGGGGCTGGCCCTTCCTTCGTCCCCTGGGCCGGCGCTCGGCCCGAGTGGAAGCGCCCGGTCGGTCGGTCGTCCCGGTGGGTGGAGCCACAGGCACCTCCAGGTCCACCATGTCCTTGGCCTTGGCCCTCTTCTTCGGGCGCCCCTCGTCGGTAGTGCGCGGGGAGCCGCCCCCCGCTCGCTTGGGAACCGCCGGAGTGCGTAGGGACGATCCTGCCGGAGTCCCCGAATCACGGAACGACCGTAGGTTCACCATCTCTGCGAAAAAATGAAAGATGAGTTAGAAACTAGAGTATGACAGCAATCCCGAAGATGTGAGGCAACAATAGCCTACCCCGAGAGCCCGGACTAAGCCCCGCCTCCACAAGCCACTTCTCCGACATGTTGCGGATGGCTTGCGAGGAAGGGAGGATTACCCTCAACCGCTCGAGTGCGCCGCTCCTCGACATTCAGTTTAGGCGGTGTTGTCGATGGTCTGGGCGACCACCGAACCCCGAGCGGTCTCCCTTACGTTGAGCGAAGAAGAAGCGCTTCTTCCACCCCTTGTTATTGGTGGGTGCGCGCTAACCGGAACCACTGTCCGGGCGGCAGGAAGTAGCCCCCGAGCCCCTTGAAAAGGCGGAGCGAGAAAGAAAAAGGTTGCGGTCAGGCGATGTTGGCATAATGGCATTCCCAAGGAAAGCCACCAGTACCGCCAAGAGTTTGGGGTTATCTGTGAAGGCGAGATCCGCCACAAGGATATGCAAGACACGATGGTAGGTGTAGGGGGAGACGCAGCCCGGCCTCCAAGGCATCGACGGTCAGGGCAAAGCCCTTAGGAATCGGGTCGAAGGCCCGTTGCCCCACTTCTGGGGCCGAAATGGCATACTCTTCCGGGATGGCATAGCGCCGCCAGAGGATTCCTACCGAGGACTCGTCCAAGGTAGAATCTTGGTCGTGCGACCACATAATGACCTCTAGCGCACGCGCCGCCTCCCTACCGGTGGAAGGGCTGGAAGGAGGAGATGAGGGAAGAGCGGCGACACTGGTAGTGACAGAGGGGGAGGAAGAGGAAGAAGTGGATGAGGAGGAGGAGGAGGTGGAAGGAAGAGCCATCGTGTACTGACCTACAGCGGGAGGAATCGACTGAAGGGAGGCAAAGGACACTGGAGCCAAAGGGAAAAAACTCGGAGGAAGGCAACGGTAGAACTCGAGAAAGAGAGAGAGAAACCCCGCTGGTGAAAAGCGATAGAGCGTCGCGGGGCTCTCTATTTATAGAAAAGGGGGGCCTCGGCCTTTCGCCTCCCGAGGCAAGCGACAGCATGACGCCGCACATACCGCCCAACCGCGTTGCATCGGGCAGTCCAAGCGCCGGCGTCATATTAATGAAGATGTGACGTGTCCACCGCCCAGGTAAATAACTTACCCTTCACGCCAGCGTGTCACGGACAAAATTGTAAAGGGCTTGCCAAAGGCAAAATGCCCTATTTGAGTGAGTTTGTAAGCCATTGTAGGCTTGTACATGAAGATCGCGTCGAGTGCCTACTTGTACTAGAATTCGGTCTGTAGTGGACCAATTTTATACCTTTGTTGTGCAACTGTTCTGAGCTTGTAATATGCATGGTTAGCATTTGCATTGGCTATAAAGTGTTTGCTAAAAGGGTGGCTTTGTGGATCCCGTGTGAAGCGCTTTCTCTGTCCCGTTCTCTCTTTCGTAGGTCCTAAGGGATTCCATGAGATTTCGGGGAGAGGCGACCTTTGCGGTGATACGCATTGGTGCCGCCGCTTGGCAAACAAAACCAGCTAAGTCCGTGACAGATGGTATCAGAGCGGGACAAAGCCCACTTACAAACACTTAGCATGCAAACGTGGGGGACCTAGCGAGGCACCACGAGTACAACAAGCTAAGAGGAATTGCGGAGCGCACAAAGGTCGGGATGGCTGAGTTCGAGCAGTGGCTCGACGTTAACACCCAGACTTGACAGTGCTCGAGGCAAGCAGAGTGCTTGGCGAAGGAGGAGACCGTGCAAGGTGAAGTGGGTTGTTCAACGATCGAAAGAGTTGTTAACTCAAGGAATTCGATACTCATGCAAGGCCTTGCATGCGGACGATGGATTGTTCGTGGCCATCCCAAGGCGACCGAAGGTCGGCGTCTTGGAGCATTAAAACTTTCTCTTCGGCATGTGCAGGATACTTTCGTAAGTGGCTGAAGTGTGCAGCAGGTTCGGCATGTTGCTAGACCGGAGAGTGCGATGCGGGTATTGGTGAAATGTCATAATCTAGCAAAGTGCATTTGCAAAGGCAGAATTGGGCACGATTTGTTCAGCGAGGAAGTAGTCCAAGGGGATGGTGATCTCAAACTTTCAAAGGAAGGAGGCGAAGAGTGAAGTTGCTCCAACGACGGATATCCATGAGGATAAGTCCCGATGCTCCATAGGGATAATCTTGTGCAATGAACGCACTTGTTGAGGAGTACCTCAAGTCGAAGCTCGATGGATCGAGTGAGTGGTAAGGAGTCATTGCATGATCTCGCCGATGGTGATGCGTTGGTGGGCGCATGGCGAGATCAAGTGGGGAGCAACCGGGCAATACAAAGTGAAGGCACACTTGGAGCCGATAGTGAGATCGGACTCAACAAATGGTGACCGTGGAATGGTGGGCGTGAGGGCCACCATTAACGCAATGCAAATCGAGAAGCGGAACAACTTGGGGTAACTTGTTGATGTACCCAAACCGCATGAAGGGAGTTGGCGAAGAAGATAGAACGATGGAGCGGAGGCTTGGAGCTTTCCTTAGACAGAGGTCAAGGACATGGACTCTTGCAGAGGCAGGAATCGGATCATGTCGTTCCATGGGTTTCATATTCAGATGGAGCCGACTCATCTTGCATGGTGCCAAAGACAAAGGGAGCTTCGAGGCACATGCATCTTATCTCGATGAAGCATTTGGGGGAGATTCTAATACGACGCAGTTTGCTAAAGCAAAGTTGGTGTCAATAGGCCTTGACACGGGGCAAGAGGATGCAGCGGCGAGATACTCTTGAAGAATATGCCATAGTGTTGCTATGCAAGTTGCCATGAGGAAAGCGGTGCGCATGAGATTGTCTTTGGTAGGGGCGAGTCCGGGATCCGCATAATGGTGCACCTATTTCAAAGTCGGGACTTCAAAGGAGCTGCTAGGCGATGGATTGTCCTAGAGCCAGGCTTTCGAGGGTGACCCGAGAGTGGGTGGGCGAAGGTCGATTGCCAAAGGAGTGAACATAATCGGTGGCGAAGGCCTTGCGATGTGTTGGAGTCCACACATGGAGATATCGCATTCGAGTTCATACCACAGGATCGAATGCGTGGAGATGTCATCGTGCGATGACATGATGCGCGGATCATGGTGGAATGGTTCGTGGCAAGTCGACACACACGAGTCCCATGGGGACTAGATCATGCGTAAGTATGATCGGGAGCGCGACTAGGAGCTCCAAGTCGGTGAACAACACGACGGCAAGAAGAGCTATGGATTCAAGCGGAATGCCATGGTACCAGAGGCGGGTCTTCCGTGCGTGCACCGAATGTTGCATTGAATGGAAGCCTTGGACATCGCTTATGGGGCTGCCTCATCGAGGAAGAAGTTCGATGCAAGTACCGGAGGTCCCATGTGGGGACCGAATCATGAAGAAGGGAGGTAGATGCGAGACAACGGATAGTAGTGCCATGGGCGTTGCAGTGCCATGGTACCGCAGAGGCGGGACTTCCGGGGAGTCATCAATCCCTTGCTCTCATAGAGGGAGAGCACTTGGTCGTGATATAGGCCGTGGAGGAGGAGAATGCTTTGGCAAACTCCATGTACCAAGACAAGGTCAAGGGCGTAAGCCGTGAAACTCGTGAAGACCAAAGGTCAATAGACTTTCCATCAAGATAGCCGTGAGTGAGGACTTGGTCGATGCAAGAGTGCATGACCAAGGATCGGAGTAGGCGATGCAGCGTGCTGTACCTTTGCTACTCGGAGGAGTCGGCGATGAAATGATGGAGAAGGCGGTACAATCCCAAGGGCGACGGATCTATCGGAGACTTACTCCAAGTTGGAGTGATAACTTCTTGCATTCCAGAAGTTCAATGGCAATGAGAAGGCGAATCATAGTAGCTAACTCAGCGCAAGGATTGCAAACACTTCAAGTGCTTCAGAAGTGTGAGCTAAGAGTAGGCAAAGTCTAGTAACCAACTCGATGCACAAAGTACAACCTCGAGGAGGCGGGCGAAGTCAAGTAACCTTTGCCTTCACAACTCTCAAGAGGATGGGCGGAATCGAGTACTCTCTTAGTTATCCGCAGGAGCTCTGCACAAATTTGAAGACCCTTCGAAGTAACTAATGGAAGATAATAGTTGTCAAGTCCTCACCAACGGTGATTAGTGCTACTGAGAGTAGACTGTCTGCTTTATTTCCCAACTGAATGTCAATCGAAAGCGGAAGTGATGCGAGCCTACTTGGGCAAGAAAACTAGGTGGGAGAAGATTCGATGGGCAAATTTTGCGGAGGAAGGACCTGAAAAATTTAAAGGTTGCGGCGATGCTCATAAAGCTCCAACAAGCATCTATCGATTCTAGAGACAAGAAGAATTTGAAGGCGCGCATATCAAAGATGGTCTTTTCCTTCATCGATGAATCCGCAAGACTCAAGAAGGATCGGACAACTTCGCCACCCCACACCGAGTCGAGTTATTGGCGAGTTGAGCGGCATGGCGGAAAAAGTTCGACGACTCAACAACAACAAGTGGAGAGCAATTGGGAGCCAAGAGGCGAATTGCGGCAGAAGATCAAGATCCAACAAAGAAAAGAAGTTGCAGTCAAGAAAGGCTTCGACGAGGACGTCAAAGGAATAAGTGGGGGAGAATGTCACGGACAAAATTGTAAAGGGCTTGCCAAAGGCAAAATGCCCTATTTGAGTGAGTTTGTAAGCCATTGTAGGCTTGTACATGAAGATCGCGTCGAGTGCCTACTTGTACTAGAATTCTGGAATTTTATACCTTTGTTGTGCAAGCATTACGAGCTTGTAATATGCATGGTTAGCATTTGCATTGGCTATAAAGTGTTTGCTAAAAGGGTGGCTTTGTGGATCCCGTGTGAAGCGCTTTCTCTGTCCCGTTCTCTCTTTCGTAGGTCCTAAGGGATTCCATGAGATTTCGGGGAGGCTGACCTTTGCGGTGATACGCATTGGTGCCGCACGGCTTAGGCAAAACCAGCTAAGTCTGTGACAAGCGACCCCTCGATTCCAGCAACCGCACTATCGCGAACCGTTTTCGAAGCGGCACAGCGGCGGTTCGGTTATCTAGGTCTTGAGCGGCGGCTCGACCCTTCATCCCGAACGGCGGTTCGGATGATATGTTTCTCAAGGTCTTGTGCGGGCCTCGACCCCTTACTACCGGACGGCGGTTCGGCAACGGGGGATTGAGTGTCGCCTCGATCCTTTATACCGGACGGCGGTTCGGTTATCTAGGTCTTGAGCGGCGGCTCGACCACTGGTCTTCTGGGTCTTGAGCGGCGGCTCGACCCCTCATCCCGAACGGCGGTTCGGATGATATGTTTCTCAAGGTCTTGTGCGGGCCTCGACCCTCTACCGGGCGGCGGTTCGGCGGGATTGAGTGTCGCCTCGATCCTTTATCCCGAACGGCGGTTCGGTTATCTAGGTCTTGAGCGGCGGCTCGACCACTGGTCTTCTAGGTCTTGAGCGGCGGCTCGACCAACGGTCTTCTGGGTCTTGAGCGGCGGCTCGACCCCTCATCCCGAACGGCGGTTCGGATGATATGTTTCTCAAGGTCTTGTGCGGGCCTCGACCCCTTACTACCGGACGGCGGTTCGGCAACGGGGGATTGAGTGTCGCCTCGATCCTTTATCCCGAACGGCGGTTCGGTTATCTAGGTCTTGAGCGGCGGCTCGACCCTTCATCCCGAACGACGGTTCGGATGATATATTTCTCAAGGTCTTGTGCGGGCCTCGACCCCTTACTACCAGACGGCGGTTCGGCAACGGGGGATTGAGTGACGCCTCGATCCTTTATCCCGAACGACGGTTCGGTTATCTAGGTCTTGAGCGGCGGCTCGACCACTGGTCTTCTAGGTCTTGAGCGGCGGCTCCACCAACGGTCTTCTGGGTCTTGAGCGACGGCTCGACCCCTCATCCCGAACGGCGGTTCGGATGATATGTTTCTCAAGGTCTTGTGCGGGCCTCGACCCCTTACTACCGGACGGCGGTTCGACAACGGGGGATTGAGTGTCGCCTCGATCCTTTATCCCGAACGGCGGCTCGACCACTGGTCTTATGGGTCTTGAGCGGCGGCTCGACCCTTCATCCCGAACGGAGGTTCGGATGATATGTTTCTCAAGGTCTTGTGCGGGTCCCGACCCCTTACTACCGGACGGCGGTTCGGCAATGGGGGATTGAGTGTCGCCTCGATCCTTTATCCCGAACGGTGGTTCGGTTATCTAGGTCTTGAGCGGCAGCTCGACCACTGGTCTTCTGGGTCTTGAGCGGCGGCTCGACCCTTCATCCCAAACGGCGGTTCGGATGATATGTTTTTAAGGTCTTGTGCGGGCCTCGACCCGTTACTACCGGACGGCGATTCGGTAACGGGGGATTGAGTGTCGCCTCGATCCTTTATCCCGAACGGCGGTTCGGTTATCATGGTCTTGAGCGGCGGCTCGACCCATCATCCCGAACGGCGGTTCGGATATTATGGTTTTCATGGTCTTGAGGTTCCTCGACCAACGGTTTTCTGGGTCTTGAGCGGCGGCTCGACCCATCATCCCGAACGGCGGTTCAGATATTATGGTTTTCATGGTCTTGAGGTTCCTCGACCAATGGTTTTCTGGGTCTTGAGCGACGGCTCGACCCATCATCCCGAACGACGGTTCGGATATTATGGTTTTCATGGTCTTGAGGTTCCTCGACCAACGGTTTTCTGGGTCTTGAGCGGCGGCTCGACCCATTATCCCGAACGACGGTTCGGATATTATGGTTTTCATGGTCTTGAGGTTCCTCGACCAACGGTTTTCTGGGTCTTGAGCGGCGGCTCGACCCATCATCCCGAACGACGGTTCGGATATTATGGTTTTCATGGTCTTGAGGTTCCCCGACCATCGGTTTTCTGGGTCTTGAGGTTGCTCGACCCCTTATCCCGAGCGGCGGTTCGGATATTATGGTTTACATGGTCTTGAGGTTCCTCGACCATCGGTTTTCTGGGTCTTGAGGTTCCTCGACCCCTTATCCCGAATACTGGTTCGGTTACATGGTTTGGAGCGGGTCTCAACCATCGGCTTCCTGGGTCATGAGCGGCAGCTCGACCCCTTATCCCGATCGACAATTCTCGGACGGCGCGCGGACTCCGCCTCTGGCACAATGATTCAGTCAAGTGATGTTACGACGGGCAGAACCTCCGCCCGAGATCTCAGTTGGCCGTTCGATAGCAACCGGGTTTCTCCGAGCACCACCCCCCAACCCTCAAAGACTGTCCCGCAGGAGTGGCTTTTTGAGGGGGGGGGGTAATGTTAGGGGTATTAAATATGACGTGACACCTGGCCCTGGTCGTACACCCGGATGACATCATCGCCCCTCCTGCGCTCCATTACTCCTACGATTTGATCGCCCGACGTCGTTTCTCCTCTGCTTCGCCCCAACTACCCGCCAAGTTGACCACGGCACCGGCCTGCGAGGTCAGGTCCGTACCCCACCCGCAGACGTAACCGGAAGCATGTCATCCGTCCGACCTATTTAAGCCGAATGGGTAAGACAGGCGAGGGGGGAGAAAAGGGGGAGGTGAGTAGACTCGAAATCCTGAACACATTCCGGGGAGCTCGACCGACGGACGAGGGCTAACTTGAGCGTCGGAGGGGTCGGGCGGAGCATCCTCCGACCCTCCTTGCTGCAGGTCTCGTTCCCGACGACCACGCGCGGAGCTGCCACTCGGAGGCGCCAGGCGGGAGCGGGAGCCATCGACGGGCCCGAACCATACCGCGACGACCCTCCGGTTCCCGGATTCTATGTCGCACCCCCTAGGGTCACGTTAAAAAGTTGTTTCCCACAACAATTATAAACTTAATTGATTACATGAGTTTTTATAGATGTTAATGACGATAAAAGATCTATATAGTTGACCTTGTTATAGTATATTATACTTTATCCATTTGAGAGAAATTTAGGTAGGATCCATTATTAGTCCTGTTTATTAAGTCGAGCCTATTATTATTAAGTAAGATTATAGCATTATCTCAATGCATTTGAGACTAACGCAAAAGATTAAGAGAAAAGAAAAAAAATATGTATGAAAAATATATAATTTCAAATGATTTGATTAACGCGATATGATGAATTTACTTTATCATTCATGTCCCAAATATTTCAATGGTCGATTTTTAGTTTAGTTGTCATGGATTAATGAACACTTTTGGATGATCTAAATGAATAGTAGACTCATATAGTCAAATGTAATTATTTTAAAAATCATAATTATTAGTGAATTTTTATTATTTTACGGCTTTGGATGAGCTTGATATCTTTTCCATTTATCTCTCCAAATATATATAGATGTACACCATTGTAGTTGATCACTATCATTTATTATAAATTACTTTATATTCAACTCTTTAATTGATATTAATACGCTTTAAAATACATGGATAATAAAAAAATTATAAGTATATTTTACTTTTGATTAAAAACTAATATTAACCATGGCTAAAGTATTTATCGTAGATTTTTAAGATGAAAATTGATTATGACTTTTAAACTATACAGGATATCACATGTGGCTAACTCGGCCACACGATATATCGTACTCGATATCTTGTCAGCTCGAACTATTCATCCACAATAGCGTTGATCACACATCATTCTCGAATTATTGAATGTCTCTATGATTAGATAGCAATCACGAATTAGTTTTTTTTATTTAATTTTGATAATTAATTTAATTTTACTAACTTAATCATAGGAGATGTCTTCATAGGATACACTCCCAGTATGTTTGTTTAAGATCTCCTACTGAATCATCCAATCTAGAACAAGCAAACATGTACATATATAAACTTGCCACCGGAGGCGCAATGGCCGAAAGCAATTTGTTCTCTCATCTCTGGACCATTGCAGAGGTGGCTTTCTCCCTTCTCTTTGCTGTTCCTTTATGTGGATCATGGGAGCACTGAGCACTGTTATAATTCACTTGCAAGAAGACAGCAGTAGTTGAATCTTCTTGCCTTCTCATTCCGATGATCATTCAATCACCAAAAAGAATGCATCGAACAAAGAGTAGTCCTATGAAATTACTGCTCTGTGTTTCCAAACTTTTTAGTAGAATTTATCTCACTGCATGATGCCACAGCTGCTCCAAAACAAAATGTCAACATAATTCACTACATATCTATTACATATTAGGAATGAAAGCATCAAAGAAAACCTGATGAAGCAAGGTCATCTGCCTCGCCATGGCAGACAATGTAATCTCTTGACAGAACTCGCAGTCAAGATGGATATATAAAGAAGTAAAAAAGAAGAGTGGAAGGCACCAAATGGCATCTCCCACCACAGCCACGGAACTGCAGCTCCCTCACGGAGCTTGCTTCACTCACCTCTCTACCTCACTGCTCACCACCGATGGACTCTGCTGCGCGCACACCAAGCTCCACACACACTCTACTGTCGCTGGGCGCCCAAGCTCAACAGCAAGCAGGACACCTCACTATTCCGTTCTCATTGCACTCCATGCATCGCCGGAATCCACCTCCGACATCCTCCCATTCCTCCATCTCCTCCTCCTCCTCCTCCTCTTCTACGTACACCTTGCAGCTCCCTGAGCACTTCCCACAGATCACAAACCTGATGTCTCCGCAGTCCTCGCACGGCCTGCCTCTTCCTCCTTCGCTCGCCGCTTCACAGTCACCGAAGGCCTTCGACAGCTCGCCGTCCTCGTGCATCCGCCTCACCTCCTCCACCCCTCCCGCGTACCTGCCATTCGCGAAGACCGACGGGAGCAGCACAGCGACGCGATCGGCTCCGAGCATCTCATCGAGCTCGTTCCTGAAGCCTCGGTCCATTGAGACGTCCCTCTCGTCGACCCGAAGTCCGTAGCCCTTCAGAATCATCCTCACCAGGAAGCAGTCCTCGTGGGTCTTCCGCACCCCTCGAAGGCTTGTGAAGTAGAGCACCACCTTCCCCTCGCCGCCGGGCGGCCATCTCTTGAGTTCTGAATCCTGCCCTGCCTTGGCATTGGCCTTCTTGGAATCGAGTCTTTCTTGGAAGCCACTGATCCTTGCGTGGACGACGTTGGCCGATGGAGTTCTCGACTCGGGGGACCGGAGGAGGCAGGGGTGCTGAGGGGAGAGCTCCTCCATGGCCTTGCGGAAGGCGGATAGGACCTCAGGATCGAACTCACCAATGCCGACCGCGTGCTCCTCGATCTTTGCCGGCTTCCAGATAGGAGAAGGGAACGCCAAGGCGTTGCTCCACACGGTGCCTTGCGTCGATCCAAGCACCCTGTTGGATTCATGGATGGGGTAGAACGAGAAGGAGTGGCGGTCGACGACGGTGGCGGAGGAGAATCGAGGAGCGGCGGACTCTTCCAATCCTGCCATGAGCTCCAAGGCGTCGACAGCCTCGGGCTCATTGGGTGGCGTCTCAGTGGGCGTTGTCGGGATTCGCTTGCTCATCTTCTCCGTCCAGGCCTTGGCCTCGGCGAGCTTGCTCTTGAGATCTCCATGATCGTCACCGACACTCTGCTTCGCTTCCTTGTCGAGCTTGAAGGAGCCGAGAGCGGCGGAAGTGAGATCGACGGCGTGGTCATTGCTGCCGACACCAGCCTTGCGGTCGCGGGGCAACGAGCGGCTGCGGGCGAGCGGGGAGGGCGACCTCCGGCGGTCGCGGCGGGCCTGCTTTGAGGTGGTGCAGCCCATGGAGAGGTGCAGAAAAAGGAGTTGTTTCGTGACAGGAACTGAACGAAGCCTGAGCTTTGGAGGAAGAAGTGAGGTCTTCGGGATCAGAGTAGGTGGATCGACATAAGGAACAAACCCTGAGGATTATGTGAATTATATTGGAATTTGAGGACAGCAGAAGAATGCGATATGACTGCAACAAAGAGCTTTCTGATAAGGAGAACAGAGCAAGAACTGGGTCTGACAATTTAGAAGATGACCCAGTAACACAGACAAGTTGAAGTGGATTCAATATGAGAGAGAGAGAGAGAGAGAGAGAGAGAGAGGGATTGGAAAGGGGAAAGAAAAGGTGAAAGTGATATGCTGAAAGAACCTTCATGCTATAAAGGAAGCCAGTCCTGCTGTCGTGACATAATTCAAGTGTTGGTGCAATCTTTCCATGTCATATCATCCTTCAGAAAAATCATGCAGGATGAGAGATCATGGAGTAGACGTCTCATCAGGATTATGAGACTACAATGGGGAGAAAAAGGATATAATACATAACATATTCTTATCTCTTCTCAAAATAAGTGTGTTTTTGACTACATCTGTGGATTCTAAATAGTGAAATAATTTTCATAGATGAAAATTGCTAAGAAAGAAGACATGTTCAGGGACTTACTGGATTGGGAGAAGACATGTTCAGGGATCCTTCTTGCCTCAGAAACAGCATTGCAGATGTGATGGACAAATTGGGAGGTTTGAAATCTGAAGACTTTGCTTGTCAGGCCCCATGCAAATCACAATTTAGTCGGAGAACAACCTGTTGATCAACAACATAGACAAACCAAACTTTTTTCAGTCAACAGAAAAAGCAAGTCAAGCTTATCAGGAATTTTTCTGACATATTCAAGAGCACTCCAATCTTCTATAAGGAAACTTTATGTTCTGATGATAATTTGCTAAGAAAGAATTTTTTTTTTTTTTTTTGCTGCAGATATGTATTTAACAAACAGAAGCAGATGGAATACCCAATGATTGCTGGTTGGCACTTCTTGGACTCCATTAGAATGTCTTCTTTACAGATCATGGTCAATCAATATTCTTCAATTTACTTACATCAACTGCTAGCAAAATTTCCTGTCCATATCCTGATTCCAAGACTAGTACATGTTCAAGGTTGTGAAATCACAAGAATAATGCTTGGTAGTAGGACTAAGAAGAAAATTTGAGTTGGCAATTTGTTGTCAGCTGCACCTTCAGTTTACAAAATGCTGAGCACAATAACATATCAAATGCGGAAGCCTTGATGCATAATTCTATAATAGAATTTATGTCCTAATCCTATGCCATCAAAAAGAATAGCATAATTCTATATTATAGGCTATTCTGGTATGATCTCCACCCACCATCGGTTGCTATACTTAGTTAAACAGGAAAAAGCTTTACTGGAAATGGCCACCAGTTGGACTCTTCCATTGTTGAATGCTTGCTCTTATTGGTCAAACCAGCTTTAGATGTTAGTTGAAGTGGAGCAGTCAAATTGTCTTGCACTTCCTTTCCTTTATATTTATTTTTTTGGAGTATTTATCCTTAATTCAAGGACCCTGTTCAATGGGATTTTGGAATACAGAATCAGACAAACAGAAATAACTTTTTGAAGATGAGATTCAAACAGAGTGACATTATCCAAGCAGACAATCACCAGGAGATATCATGACAACATTGACCATAATTTTCTGTCTGTAAGCTATCTTGCATATCTCAACAACTCATGGCCATGTACAGAATCCCTTCAATATCTCATTAATAAATGAGGCAATTCCTCTTTTCTCCGATAAAATAAAAAATAAAAAAGGACCTCTAAAGCAACTGCAAAGTTTTTTTCTTTGCATTAAGTGGTCTGGAGGTACAAAAAATTACCTGTATTACCTGAGAATCACTTCATAATTAATTCTTCATACTTCAGAAAAATTAACAAACGAAAACTTTGGTTTTGAAAGAAGGGAAATCCTGAGAAGGCATCATTGCTGAGTTTCTAAACTTCTTGTGAAAGCAAGATAGAAATCTCAAACTTTCCAGTCCCTCGTGTGCAATTGTCTACTTCAAAAGGATATCCAACGCAATATTCATTAAGAAACATTAACAATTCACAACCATTTGAATAAATATTATTGTCTTCTACCCCTACACTGGATTACTAGGTTGCCATTTCAGCTGAAGATATAGCTTGTTGTTTGCTATGTAACAGCTCTGTAGTAGCACATTAAGTTTGAATAACCAAGTCTCATCTGCCACTTTCATAAGTATCACTATTTCCTTGAAAGCTTCAAATGTGTGCATTTTGCTCACTTTGGAGGGGTCCTAACTACTTGTGATTGAGCAACTGAGTTTATACATGAAAGAAATGAAACGAAAGCAGCCCTTTTGAACCTGTGATTTGGACATCATACCATTTCCCTTTCCTAAAAGATCAACTTGACACCTGGTGCTTGCACACCATTTGGCAGACAACCATGTGCTTGGCATTCTAATGGGACCTCTTTTCTATGCTGTTTGTGACTTTAGGACATGTAAGAATATAATAACCTACATCTCTCTTTCTTGCTTGTTCCTATTGTGCCTAGTATGATGAACGTGCTATTGGCATATCAGAAATAGGACAGTCAGTCAGATCTATATTTTGCAGATAAAAGGAGCTTCCAAGTTCATTATTTCTCATGAATCAAATCATACAAATAACATTTTTACAAAAAAAAAAAAATACACAAAGCAGTCAACTAGATAAAAAGGTTGATATTTTAAATTATAGAATGCCTATTTAAGACAACTCTATTATATATTTCAGAAAGTACAAAAATTGCATAAGTAGAGACATATATAAGAAAGATTTAGTAAATGTGTACTTGAAATATGTAGAAAACAAAATGTGTACAAACTCATTATTCTTTATCAATCATTATAGTTGTGTAAATTAAGAATTTTTTTTGGAGTCCACAGATAGTCATCCATACCAATGAGGTTTTCACAGTCTACATTTAAGAAAACCTATCTGAAAAAGCCTTTTAGGACTAGAATCTATATATCAAGAGAGCAAATGAGGTCAACCCCGTTGGTTGATTCTCTCACAATGAATGTCATGAACAAAGATGAGACTAAGTAGACGCAAGTGAGACCTGCTTCTAGTTGCTTTTTTTCACTTATTAATGTCACAGATTTCTGAAAAATACATGGACTCCAAGCTTAATAATCAAAATATCATTGATAATTCAATTACAGTTATTAGTAGGAATGGGCTGGGTAAATTAACTAGAATAACTAAACCGTCAACTTACAGACATCACGGTAACTTTGCTTATGAGTGATAAACGTTTTTAAAGGCTAGGCAAAGCTTTGACTCTTTTCTTTTCTCCATTTCACAAGCTGATGCAAAATGCTAAACTCAGATAGGCAAGTTAGAGTTCCTATGAATAGCTGTCAGTATTTAAAAGTTTTTTGTTTAAAAGTGTCAGTATTATGTACAACATGTTAACATTTTTACTTACAGTGTTGGTACTTTGTTTTGCATTGAACGTTGTATGCTATTATCATTCAACAATCAAGCATTATCTACTCCTTTAATTGTCACCATCTTCAAATCTTCTGGTGTCATCACTTCCAGCACTTTGCTTTCTTCAGCCCCTTAGACTTGGCTTTTGCTTGCTGAAAAGCCAGCATTTTTTGCTTCTTCCTGGATAAACAGAAGGTAGCCACAATTACATCAGTGTAACATACTACTGTCTAAAGCAAACTTCTTTTCCACCTGTTTTGGACATTCAATAAAATTTCATCTTTGACATCTTAGACTTGGCTTTTGGTTTTGGAGCCTTTTCTTCAAGCTCAGCCTCGCGCTCCTGTTCTTTTTCCCTAGCCTCGAGGTTCTTCTCCAGATAATACTGTTAAAAAAGATAAAGGAGACCATCAATGGTTTTATTTTGCAATAAATAAAGGAAACACAAATCAGTTTAATTTGCATAAGGAAGCTCAAAGTGGATCGTGTTTATCAAACTGGAGTAAGATTTCACACATTCAGGAAGGTGAAGACGGGACTGCAGGCCTAACATGGGGATACACATTAATTCATGTACTATTCCGTCAGAAACACCCTTACCACTCTAGCAAGGTAAGAAATAACAAGAGAGAGGAACACTACCCATGTGACCAAGCACTTTGAAAACGAGGGTCACATCATGTTGTAGGACATATTTGCTTTACAATTTTTTTCAATTCTGAAATCCCCATATAAAATAAAAAACATGGAAGTGACGAAATTTTAATCATAATAACCAATAACAGGACCACACCAAATATCTCATATTTTAAAGCAAGTTACCAAAGCCTGTTCATGACCTATTTACATAGACAGAACATATAGAAATATCTGAAAGAGTTCGAGGATCAAGGTATAGCATATAAATAACAGAATGAGGACACCACTTCTAGTCGGGCTGAGTACAAAAAATTACATTGTAGTCGCCTGCATAATCTTGCAGAGTTTCATCTTTCACCACCACCCTATTAACTATCTGTCTTATGAAGTAACGATCATGAGAAATGGTGATAACAGTGCCTTGGTATTCAGATATTGCCTCCTGATCCAACACGACAAAAATTTTAGAACAATAACAAGTCAGTTACTGCAAACAATTGTTGTTGTGCAGACAATTACATGAACTGTAAAAAGGTTTACCTCTAGCATCTCTTTTGACTGTATATCTAAATGGTTGGTTGGTTCATCCAGAACTAATAAAGTAGATGGCTTCACTATAAATTTGCAAAAAGCAAGTCGCACCTGCAACCAAAAGGCAAGCCAAATTACAATTATATCACATACAAAATAATATGAACAAAGGACATGATTAACATACAAATAATTCTTTTGTACAGCTAATGCGGCAAACAGAAGCTGAATAATTAACTAGAAATGAAGAATAGAGTAGCATGAACAAGTGAGTTCAAATTGCCATACACTAACCGGTTTTCATGGTTTCAATGCCACTATGAAAAAGCCAAGTATACCAGCTAAATGATTACACAAGCAGCACTCCATGACTTTCGTTTATTATTTTGTAGGTGAAGTTTTGTCTTACAATTGTTACAAAATTGGGAATCGTACAAAACTAATGCCAATAAATACAACAATTAAACTGAAGTTGTTTCACTTGTTATAACTTATGTGAAGTATCCGTGCACATCAACATGCTGTGCTACATTGTCACTAATATATTAGGTTTGTAGTAAACTAAAAAGTCTGTGAATTAAGAGATAAGGCATCTTATTCTTCAAAGTATTTTCAGCTGTCACATGTGTATTCCTTTTTCTTTCTTTTATCTGGTTTTGGTATATCCATATGAAAATGCACTACCAGGGCATCCTTGAAGACTTAACTTTTGCAGGTGGAGAAAAATTAAGGTTGCCATTTATGCTTCAGATATTATTTTAGTAGGCATAAATCATGGAAATGCAATTTGTAGAGAATGACAATATGGAGGTCCATAGACTTTAGTCCAATAATTTGAACATAGAAAACATTGATTTGATCTGCTTATGATTAAAGTTCCTTTCTTGTACAATTAAAAAAGAGTAACACTATGTGACAGCATTAAATGGAATCTGAAACTTAAAAAAAAATAGAACTTCCTGGACTCTGTTCTGTACCTTTTCTCCACCACTTAAAAGAGAAACTTTTCTATCAAGCATGTCTGCTTTGAAGTTACAACGGCCAAGGAGACCTTTTATATCATCAATTCTCCAAGCCACTGTGGCTTCTTCAACAGTCTCAAGCACAGTTTTCTCCAGATCAAGAGCTTCTGCCTGTTAAGAAATACTGAATTAAACAACTTAGGAATTATTCTAGAAACAAAAGATTCTTCAAAATTTAGTTACATTCTTTAATTTTCAAACTAACATGCTTCTTAACAATAGCATGGAACAAAACATGGTTGACAAGTATGGCAAAGCCATGAATATTTATTTCTTTATTTCTGAAAACCATCATCACCCAGCTAGAGTTATGGTAACCAACTGAAGATATGGAAGTCGGGTGCAGTACACTTAAACTGGTTTTGTTCGAAATAATTTGGCAACACATTATGCTCCCTGAGCAAGACATCACCCCCCTGAGGCTTCTTGAAGCCCATAATTAGTTTAAGCAAAGTACTCTTTCCACATCCATTTGGCCCAATAATGGCTATTTTCTCGCCTCTCTCAATTAAAAGATTTGCCTTTTTAAACAACAGCTGCATATAAAAACCAAAGAAACCTTTAATGAATAATCACTAATATTTACATTTAACAAACAAAAATTACTTACATTATCACCATATCCAAAATTTAGATTCTTAACCATTAAGACAGTTCTCCCACTTCTCCCATGCTCAGGGAATCTAATCTTTAATTGTTTTCGCTCAAAGGGCTTCTCAACTTGTCCTTCTTCTTGAAGTTTCTCTGGTTTCTGGCAAGATATTACAATGAGGTAATAACAATAACATACATAATAACTTATCAGATTTAGGCCAGGGAGGTATCATTCAAGCCTCAAGAAACTATATAATACATGGCATAATATGCACCAAATATAGGCAAATACCACCAAAATCACTGATTCTATAAAGGTTTCCCAATATACTCAAAGGCCTTATAAATTTCATGTTTAACCTATGGTATCAGTAACATATTTCTACTCTATTATTAGTAATCAGGTTCTTCGTGTATTTTTAATTAAAAAAACCTTCAAATTGACTTCTGAAAATAAAATATTCTTATTTTCAGAAATGATATATATTACTGTATTATTGATAGTCAAGTTCTTCATGTAATTAAAAAAAACCCTCAATTTGACTTCTGAAAATAAAATAGTCTTGTTTTCAGAATGATATAATAAACAGCACGTAGTCAAAGTCACCAAAAATGCATCACTTCTATAAAAATGTGATGCAGTGGCCTCAAAATGTAAGAGTTATTGGGAGGTAAAAAGAGCAACAAGGTCAATTACATAATTTGTAAAATGTTCAAGGAGACAAGATTGGCAGTTACCTTCTCTTCACTAGATGCACATCCAGCATTAACTCCACCTCCTAATCTGTTTATTAACTCTTTTGTATGCTCAATCTCTTTCTGTTGCTTTTCCCACGCTGCATATTGAGCTTCCACCCATGCTGCTTTTGCTAGAACATAGTCAGAATAGTTGCCCATGAATGTCCTTGACACTCCCATATCCGTTTCCACAATTTTGGTGCACAACAGATCAAGGAAAGCTCTGTCATGGGATATGATAACCATTGGTACATCTTGCTTATTAAGATAGCCTTCCAGCCACTCAATTGTATCCAGATCTAGGTGGCTAGTTGGCTCATCGAGAAGTAGTAAATCAGGATCCTGCAGTAATCATAATTTATCAACTCCAATAAGATCAACATCCACTAAACAGGTTACCCATGCATAGTTAATTTATTATCGGTTGACAAGTATGAACATGTTCACTTTCAATTTTGATCACTCAAAACAAACCACTTAGTTTAGCTATATCTATCAACTCTGCTTGAATGCGCATAGAGGAATTCTTTTCGTCACCATATCAGTCACAGTGAAGTGATAAGTATAGCATTTTTATCAGTGATAATCTGAATCTCAGATGAGGGATAATCATTGAAGGTGGTTTGGGCAGATCCAAAACTAGCGCAGAGTAATATAGTGTTAGTACAGATTTAACAGTGCTAGGTGAATAGATGGATTTTTTATTTCTATTGCCACTACTGCCGTGTTAAAAGGTAGAAGCATACTGCAAAAGAAGTTATGATGATTATACACATAACCACCATATTCTGGAAATCAGATGAATGAGACTGAAAAAAGGAAAACATGAATGAAGATGTTCATAGGATACATTTTATAAAATGCAAAAGAAATGACATTGGTGTTCCAAGTTTCCAATGAATGCAAAGCCAATGAGTCAAGGATGTGAAACAATTTGAGAACATTAAAAAAAAAAGAACAAGGCCATGACATCTAGTTTACTAAATATTATACCAGATCTCAATATTTTACTCTCCGAAAATATCAACAACTATATCCTATCATCCAAAATCTATCTCATCTATGAATCTCTTCACGTTGACATCACCTATGTACTTGTTCCATTTTCTCCTCTGAGATCTCAGACCTAACCTGAGAAAGACCCCTTGCAGGATAAACACGGGTCCTCAGTGATTATTATATTGCATTTTGCAGAATCCTTGAGCCAATCAACAAATGGCCCTAAACTAAACTGTTTCAAACACTTAAATGCATAAAAAGTTTCCACAGGATACTTGCGTGAATCAACAGATGGCCCCAAAAAATCACAGTTTCAAACATTTCCGTGCATAAATAGTTTCTAATATATAACAGGTTCACCAGAAAATTTATCAAACTTCTGACTGCATCTTGACAAATGGCACACTTATAAAGTAATATGTGATCAAAGAATGATTAACTAAAACCATAGCCTCAGTGTTCGTAAAAATTGGTTGCAATTAAGCATGTTATTCTTCCATTGATGAGACAAATAGACTCGAGAATCAGTAAGAGAATATTTAAAATATACCTGAAGTAGGATTTTCCCGAGACTCATTCTCATCTGCCATCCGCTGCTGAATGATGCTACTAAGCGGTCAGAATCCTCAGGCGCAAAACCAAGCTCAGGCATCCGCTTACTAATTTTCACAGCCACCTGATCTAGGTCCATATCCTGTGCCCTTCTCTGCAGCAAGTCCAACTCATCCAGAAGCCTACCCATCAACCTAAGTTCGTCTACAGAGCTGTCCAAAGCCCTCTGCACCTTATCCAACCTATCCGCTGTCTCCATCTCCTCCTTGAATGCACTCAAGAACTCCTCTTTTACACTCCTGCTCGGGCAAACCTCAAACTCCTGATTCAAGAACGCGATCTTCGTATTCTCCTTCGCCTTAACCACATTGCCCGAGTCAAGCTTCTCAGCTGGGTGGTTTTCCACCTTATCCCCTTTCTTCACCTCCTAGCTGACGCCCTTCAGCAACGTCATACCTTTAAAGCTCTTGCTGATATTCTCCAACCTAACAACCGACGAGACGCTCGACGCCCCAGTGCTCGACTTCTTCTTCGCCGGCCTCCTGGACCCATCCTCCACGGCAATATCCGAGAAGAGGAGTTCGAGATCAGCAGTGGTGGCGTCCGCATCAGTGATGGCTGTCTCAACGGCGGTCCTGGCCGAAACACCGACCTTTCCCACCCTGGGGCTGGCAAAGCCGGTCTTGTTCACCAAAGACACACCACCCCCTGCTTTGCGAGGGAGAAAGCAAGGCAGGATGAAGCTGCGGCCGCATTCTCGCCCTACCTGCGTCCAAGAGGGGCGAACCTAAGAGGAACCTCGATCGGAGATCAAGGTTTTGGAGCTTGGTCGAAAGATTCATTGCCCGCAGCAAAAACAGTCGAATCTGGACGAAATTTAGAGAAAAGGCGAGGATTCTTCGAACGAATCACCGTAGATTAGGGCTAAGGATAAGATTCTGTACCAAGATATCCACGGCGATCTCTCGGCGGCAAGAGCTCCACGCACGAAACTCTCCGACCACCGCGAAACTTTGAGCGCGATGCAGATATTTATTGGAAACGAATCAAAAATTCCTCGCCTTTTCTCGATTTATCGATTCATCAAGTTCGTCCCCCTGCCATTTTGTCTAATTACGAAAAGACCTCCTCGATTGAGCGGATGATCAAGTGGATGAGATGGACTCCTGTGGCAAAAGAAAGGCGATCTCGACGGTGGAGATGGCCAATATGGTGTATTGGTTGTTTCTTTCCAGAGTCGAGGTCAATGATGGAAGAACATGTAAGGTCGTCGGTACATTATAGTTTAGTACGGCTGGCGAACGTGTGGCCGCGCGAGTGCTTTAATAGTCGCGCTGCGATGGCTAGCCACACGTGCGGTCGCGGCAGCTCGTGGGCTTCCCCCGTCCACATGTTCAACTGGGCCCCTTTTGGGTTGTGGAGCCCATCGATTGCGCAGGAAGATCCACAGCATTCTCGTCTCATCTAACTAGCGAGCGATGAGCAAACTAACGTGGATCGTATCACATCAGCAAGCTCCTAATGATCGCGGCTTCAGCGCCGCCGATGTCCGCCATGGCGAGCAACTCCGATAGCCGCTCGCTCAGGTCATCCACCTCTCGGTGCAAGCTTCTGAGGTAGCTGCATGTCTCCTGCAACACCCTGGCTGCCGACACCTGCACGCAGTATGATGTTGCACGCGGACCTTAATGTAATGAGGCAGCTGTAAGACGTCGCATTGGTGCCTACCCTGTGATTGATCCCCGGGCGTGCCTCAGGAAGAACAGCTTGCAGCTTCGCCATGAGGTCGTTGATCTGTTCGTCGGTGATGCCCGGCGAGATGGACTGCCTCGATCGAGACCTCCTACCGGACATCTCGTCTGCGGTGTTGCTCGAGTTGCTGTCGAGTTGATGGGGAACACAGGAGGTGTTGATGAGGAGGAAGACGAGTGCATGGAAGAAGAAGAAGAAGGAGATCCACAGAGAGAGAGAGAGAGAGAGAGTCCTCTTGGGCACATTGAAGAGGTGTGGCATCAAGTGTTGACCAGTCAAACGACGACCCCCCACTGCTGCCTAATTGACCAGGTTAAGCTAAAGGATGGTATTGTAATTATAATTATATACAAGGATACTTTGGAGGTAAAATTTAGAAATTCAAGTACAAAAAAACTTCCACATCAATAAATGAAATCCTTGCAATTTAAAGATTTCATTGTCTTAAATATTTTATTTATCGTAAAATTTTAATAAGGGAAAATAAGGAAGAACAACACCCTAAGGTATTAGTAGGGTTTTTATTGTTAGATGCAAAAAGGTCAAGAGAATTTTTTTTCATATTTATATGAGAGTCTGTACATAGAATTTTCTTTGTTTCTTATGATTAAATTCGGATATTGTTCTATGGATATATATATATATATAATAGTATTGAATGACTTCATTATTTTATATTTACATTTCTATCAAGTCTCTTAATTATTCTTTTGATATTATGAACTTTTTTTTCCTTCCCTAGCTTGGATGATATTTGAACACAAAATATTTCATTCTAATGCTAACTTTTAATTATTAATCAAAATTATTATATTATGATGTTCTAGCACTCACCGAAGACGCCAACAGCGTCTTCAACCTTGACAGTCGTCCCAAAGATCATTCAGATGGTAAATGACGTCTCACAGTATCGCACAAGAAGTGGAATCATTTGCTTGGCCAGCGAATCACAGCAAAAGGCAGCATGCTAAAAGGTTTAGTGGTACAAACACCAAGTCCACTCACCCTCTCTTTGATGGTCCACATGTTCCCTTCTTTTTAGCTTGATGGAACCTGAAGATTGACGATGGCGTCGCCTTGGAGACTGGAGATGGAACTTGCACTGCTGCTAAGTCTACAAGAATGAAGTGATCCGAGTCATTTAGTGGTGAGCTGAAGGATAACACATCAAGCCAGCCTTAACTTGGCCTCGAGCCAATGGACAGCTAAATCCATGGAGAAGTCATGTGGAATCATCACTGCTTCAGCAGATGGATGCTGTGGGAGCATCTCGAGGCAATTAAACAAACACATTGTTGTGTCGCCTGAGAAGGACGCTGTGAGCACTCTCTCCCTCCTTCCTTGAGTATTTAAGTGGCTGTGAGGAATCATAATTGGAAATGTTGGGTTTATTTCAGAATCAATGTGTTGTTTATAGATCAAGTGGGATTTTACTATGACCCAGCATTCAGCTCATGTACAACCCATGTTGGTTGTATTTGAACATTTGAAATTAATGTACCAAACAAGTCTCTTTGTTTGGTGGGGACAAAACTATATTCACATATCTTTCTCCTTTCGACCTTGCATGGGAGCTTAATGCACTGTGTTGCCCTTTATTTGCATGATGAAATTGCATCATGTTGTATTTCTTATTCATAAAATATTTTTTTATTATGTTTCATGATGATATGGCAAGCCTTGCTGGCTTGTTTTTGTCATGTTTCTAAAATATTTTGTGTCATCAAGTACATGTACATATGCAAAAGTCAAATGCAACATGCCATTGCATCTCTCCTACCTCATTGCAAATTCTTGCAGCTGGAGATTAAGTAGAAGGCTGTCCTAATGATAACAAAATATTATCCAACCATGCTAAGGTGTATTCTCAATCCAATTCAAAGAGGAAAATGGTACAATTTCACAACAATTATTGGCTTTTCAGCCAGTAATTTCTGTCTTCTCTCAGCCTTGTTGCAAGTCATCCTCTTCTTCATGTCTTGAGCTTGTCCTCTCACTCACTCGAGGTTCTTCTTCTCCAATCTCCTGTGCAAATAAAATAAAAATAAAGAGTGACTTCACACTGAAAATATAGAATTTTCTTCTTCTGATAGTGTACTGTTCTATCAGATTGGCTCTCCTAACATAAAAGTTCCCTTTTTGTTTTCTTACATTTCCAACCTTATGAAATGATATGGATATACTTTCCTTTGAAAAAAAAAACACAAACATCGATATATTTCTCAGAATTAGATCCTCAGATGCTTGACAATGTACCAACTACATCATCTTATCATGCTCCATGGCTTTACCATGAAGACAGCCAGATTAAGAGTTTCCAAACCAGTGTGGGAACAGAGACTCTTATTCCATGCAAATCATCTTTCATCAGATTCACTACCTTCCACTTGCAGGTGAAATAGAACCTAATTTAGTGCAGCTGGTGTTGCATCCTACAAGTAGGATCATATTCTTCTCTCCCTTCCACTTGCAGCTCTACTCTGTCTCCACCTTGGCTGGCTTTGTTCTGAGTTACATGGCTGTCTGAACAAGAGAAAGAGCAAAGAGGGGACTGCAGTCAAACTCACTCAGATGTGAACTGTGTTTCTTTAGGCCATATTTTTCATATACATGTAGAACCTGATGCATCTTTTTCCACTTGCAGTTTTATTTTGTCTCCACCTTGGCTTGCTTTGATCTGAGTTCTCTGGCTGTCTGAACAAGACAAAGAGCAAGGACTTCAATCAAACTCACTCAGATTTATTTAAAGTTGTAGATATATGTGACTTTTTTTTTATTCTTTATTCTGCTAGGCTAACTTTTGCGGTGACAAAAAAAGCTTTGGCTTTTGGAATTATTCTTAAATTGTGTGATTTAGGTGCTGATGCATCTTTGATGATATAAGGCTAGCATTATTAAATATATCTCATCTATATCAGAGAGCAAGCTACTAAACTCAAGTGGATGTAATAATATTAATAAAAAAATTTAAAACAATTTTAGAGTCCTAACCTCTCGTATCTTTTTTCGTCGTGACTATAATATTCCACATGTCGGATTGCATCATCTATCACTCAAATTATTAGAGATTATTTTGTCTAACTCATGGGCTCTCTTGTAATATTCATTCACAAAGAATCAATCTCTTTAAAAAAAAATATAGATTAGTAAAAGCAAATAGGTGGGTTAATTATTATTGTCACTTTATCAAAAACTTAAATTTGAAATTATACAAAATATAAAAATAGATTTCACAAACTCGAAAAAGTCTTTCGATAGATGGTTGATATAATAAACCTAACCCAAGTCACGCCTACCCGTAAGTTCCAATGTGAGTAAATAGTTGATGTTTATTGTATAAAATTATTGATCAGAATTAGACAATGACATATGAAAATGAAGTTATTCTGATCATTTTACTATGCATTATAAGTGAGGATGATTCTTAGTACAATAGTGAGATTATTTTGTTGTGATTTAGGAGATCAATGCCCAAATTAAATCTAACAAGAAAATTCAAACTTTTCACATTTCCACATGAGTTTATCTTTAAATATAAATTAAATTTAAATTATTTTTCCTAACATAGAATTGAAGAGAAAATTGTATGTTGTTTTACATGCCAACTACAAATTATTTATAGCATGAAACAAATTTTAAATCAAATTACTAGCTAATAAAAAAAAAGACAAGTCCCAAAGTATAGATCTTTTCTTCGATGAGTAACCATCGATATCATTTATTTTGAATCTATTTTTAAAATCTTAGTTTTTAGACTCGTTGAATAAGACTAAATATACTTAAGAATCTAAATTACCTTTACCCTTAGAGATGCTGAATGCACAAAATCATAAAAGTTTCATCCAAATTAAAAAAAAAAATCAAAAGTCTTTCTTTCGTTCCCACTTGAATTAAAAAATGTCGAACCTAGTAAAATGTGAAAAGAAATATTATCTTAATTATTCGGATGCTCGACCAACTAAATCTACTCATCGCCGTGAATTTAAGTTGGATCAATCCAGCTCTCATCCAAATTACGAGCTTAGACGGTACGGGAATGCTTTGTGTATTCTGATGATGCATCCGCACGAAGATTACAGTGCTTCCCGTCGCCGTCATTTGGAGCGACGTCCGCCGTCCAACCGTCACACTTGGACTGAATCCCCCCGTTTCGATTCGCGGACAAGGGCGTCGTACGCGTCCAAATTACCCTTCTCGGGATCGGACATGCCACCCACCCCCTACCGCGTGGGCCCCGCCACCATAAAGGCCAGCAGCGCTGGGCCCCGGTGGGCTGTCACCGTCGGATTTGGCCCACCATGGACGGCTGGATTTCGTACCGCGCTTAGCTGCACGAAAGCCGTCACCGAATTCACATTCATGCACACATACGTGTGTACAAAAGGCATGAATGGCGATAGGCCAAGCTTTTAGCTGGGCAACAATGGCATGCGATGCTTCAGCACTGTTCCACTACGCTCTGTTTCCAGTGGAGCAAGTGGAGTTGGTGATGGAGACATGAGAGGAAGTTGATTCAGTTACAGGAGATAAGGGTCATCTTTCCTCGCTTTAGCTCGCTTTTAATCTGCATCCGGCCACTGGATTCAGTGGAACAGCCTCATTTTGCATTAGAGATGTAACATCATCATGTGTTCAAAGAGAGGTGGAAAGGCAGAGATGGGCTTTGCTTGGGTGAAAAGGAAAGCCGTGATTTTGATATCATTTTCGGAGAGGGACGGAGCCTTCCAAACTGTAAATTTTCCTTGGGTTCATCTCGAAGAGGGCAAAATGGAGCAGCGATAGGGGTGAGGGGGTGGGGAGAGGACCTACCGAGTTGTGTTCCTGCAGAGCCGAAGGATTAATCATGTCTGACACAAAAAGTATTGATGTGCTAATAAAAAGATTCAGTTTCTCAAATATGATGTAACATGGTTTCTCATCGTTTTTTTCCAATCATAAAAGAGAACAAATATAATAGCTTGAATGGGTCCATTTGGAATAAATCAAAATGTCTTTTTGGGGGACAATAAATCCAACAATTTAATAAAAAAAAAGGATGGGGAAATAAAAAGGGGAGATGGGGTTGGGGGGAAGGGAGGAAGGGAGAGTGTGAATAAAGAAGGGAAAGAAGGGAAGAAGGTGGAGTGGCCATTCTGGGAAGAGTTGACAGAGTAGATCAGTTCCCAATAGGGGCCGCCTTTCCTCTTTATCTCTCCCTCGGCCGCTTCATCTGCCCAAATCTGATCGTAAGTTTCAGACTTTGCTTGTCTTCTACGAGATCGCCGTCTCTTCCCTTCCTCCTTGCTGTGAATTTTACCTTCATTTAACGGAAACCGAGCTTGATCTCCGTCCTGGGATGTCAAAGATGGGATCTTTGTGCTGGGTCTGATATCAGGGGATTAGATTAGTGAGTAAAGTCTGCATCTTTTTAGTTGGATCTTTCTTTGTTCCAGTGGTTAAATTTTGGCGAGGGTTCTTGGTTCTGATGCTTTGATCCTTAGGGACCTTTACTTCTCTCTGTGTTTCTCCTCTTCCGATAGAGTTTTCGTGAAATTTGCCTGATAAGCTTGGAAGGTTGCGCTTTTCTTCGGTTCTGTCCGTGTTGCATCTCGAAATCGACCGAAAGATTTGATTTTTATTGTCTTTGTCTTGTATAAGGATCCATGTGTTCATGTTTCGGCATGGATTCTAAATCTTGGTAGAGAAATACAGAAAGATTGTTTTTTTTTTCTTTTTCCAATCGTGAGGGGGGTTTGGTTTTCCGGTTTGAGGTTTGGGGTTATACCTTGCAAGGGTAAATAGGGGTCCGACGTTGTTCCTTGTTGGAAATTAGGGTTTCTAGTTTGGTTTGGTTTGGCATTTGGACATATGTGGGAAGACCGACCTCATTTGATCTCCGGGACGTTTGAAAGCACCTCTGACCAGGAATCGAATTGGCATCACTTGCCTCACCATTTCCACGGGTTGTCGAACAGCAAGAAACGTGCACTGGACGAGGGTTTGGGAGAAGAAGAAGAAGAAGAGCGAGGGGGTCGAGGCAAAAGGAAGAAGTCAGTGCAGCAACCAGACATCCTTGATCTCGAAGAGATGAACCGGCCCCTTGGTGATAATTCTGATGGTCACAGAAGTGGTGAGGAGTCGAACAACTTCGATCGGCTCTACAGGGATGCAAAAATTAGCTGTCTTGTGCATCTCTCACGGTCATATTATGGTGAGGTTGCATCCGTCAACCGTGACTTCCACATGATGATTCGAAGTGGGGAGGTGTATCGGCTTCGACGGCAGCTGGGGATCACCGAACGCTGGGTCTATTTCTCATGCAATGCCCTTCAATGGGAGGCATATGATCCCTACCAAAGACGCTGGATTATGGTCCCTAGGATGCCCCCTAGTCCTACCGAAAGCTTTACTTTCTCAGACAAGGAGTCACTCGCAGTCGGCACCGAACTGCTTGTTTTTGGCCAGGAGTTTAATTCCTACGTCGTGCTGAGATACAGCATTTTGACAAACTCTTGGTCCCCTGGAGTGGTAATGAATTCACCTCGGTGTCTGTTTGGATCTGCTAGTCTCGGAGGGAAAGCTATCGTAGCCGGCGGTACCCATGGTCGCAATATTCTGAGCTCTGCAGAGCTGTACAATTCTGAGACTCGGACGTGGGAGACCCTGCCTCCTATGAATAGAGCACGGAAGATGTGTTCGGGGGCTTTCATGGATGGAAAGTTTTACGTCATTGGTGGAATAACAAGTGATAATGTGGTGTTGAAGTGTGGGGAAGAGTATGACTTGGCTCGACGCTCATGGAGGTTAATTCCAAACATGTCTTCCGGTCTCAATGGTGCGAATGGTGCACCCCCGCTCGTGGCTGTGGTGAATAACGAGCTTTACGCAGCTCATTACGCTGATAAGGAGGTGATGAAGTACAATAAGAAGAATAATACATGGGCAACATTGGGAAAGTTGCCCGAGAGGTTTGTCTCGATGAATGGTTGGGGCCTTGCGTTCCGAGCCTGTGGCGAGCAGCTTATTGTAATTGGTGGGCAGCGAGGAACTCCGGGAGGAATGATTGAGCTAAATTCTTGGGTTCCAAATGGAGGGCCGCCGGAGTGGAACATTATCGCTAGCAAGCATTCAGGGAACTTTGTTTTCAACTGTGCCGTGATGAGTTGCTGAATCCTGTAATCTATAGCAAGCTGTATTTACTTTCTTGCAGGAAGGATGCACGAAAAATACCAATTCTGCCTTCTCCGAACGTTCAACCGAATTGATGGATCCTTGGTCTTTGTCATTTTTTTCACCCCTTTCATTTAATTTGATCCGAAGCTATTTATGCAACTTTGAGAGATAGGACCTTGCAGGACACTGTTAGTCAATAATTCAATGCAGTTGTCTTTATTGATTACTTGTGATCCTGGGCCGATTTCATTTTTACATTTCACGTAGCATCCTTTAATGGTTCGAACCGATTTATTTTGGGTTGACGGAAGTAACGGGGCTCTTATGGGATTTAATTGTTGTGATTTCTGGCACCGTTTTTAATGAATTTTAAACCGCTTGGAACTCTGTGATTTAACTTGATATTTTAGCAATTTATCCTTTAATCGAATGCTTGTAAGTTTCGTCTGTTGTCGGTATCTGATTTGTATCCGAAAGATGCATCGGTGGATCAAAAGTACGTAAACGAGCTGCTGATCTTTGTCGATTTATTTTCTGTTAGTTTATTGCTCTGCTCTATCATGTAGTAAATGAGCAGCAACTGAGTTTGTTCTTCGGCCAATCCATTATGTGCTTTTTGTGACTGGAAAATTGGAGCTAATTAATCTTAGAGATGGATGGAAATGGTGAGGTGATGAGTTGTTGCTGGTGTTCCTTTCTACATCCATACATGATGAACAACATGCTGTGATCTTAAGCTCGCTCTTTTTTCCTGTGCATATGCATCTTATTTTTCATCCATGAATTGTGCTTGGTTTCACATGGTTCCACAGAAGTGAAAAGCATTTCTTCTGGATCAAGTTTATTTATTTATTTTTTTTGCCTGATGAGCTATTTGCAAACCTGGAATGATGGCAGAGCAATTGGCAAATCTGAATTAGGAATCAAAATCATTAAGATTATTGGTTGGAAATAGAAATACATGGCTAAGTAGGAAGATCCACTTGATGTAGTTTACATCTGGCTAATAATAACCAGCAAAAATGTACAAACCATGTTCTTGGAAGACGCTTGCATCTGCATCGGCTAGCTTTTGATGGCTAGCATCAATCGGGAACTCTAAATGCTATTTTGACACCAACGAGATCGGGTTTCAGCTCCATCTTAACACAAAACAGTTTTGAGGAGGCCATTTGGCCAAGAAAAAGAGAGCACAAAGTAGCTTCCATGATTCTGTTCATTCTAATGGTACTACGTACAGAGACATCTTTTTCCATGGAATGTCTTCCGGTAGATCCACATGGTACGGTGGAAGGCGTCATCTCTGCCTTCGCAGCCCCGTACGTTTGAGCAGAAGACCTCAGAATACTTCGAACAAAGGACAATGTACAGCACGCAGCGCCGTGGGTCGTCACGGTGACGACGCTGGTGCGCTTTCTCTGCGTCACGGTCGGCTTGTCTCGGCGTCAATGAATCGATCGGTTGGCCGTGCGCACGATGTACGAGGCGTGAAGAGGACGAGACATGACCTGGATGTGCACCAGACGGTCTGATTTATGAGCTGATAAGAGTTCTGGGACTCCACGTTCTCTTCTTCTTCTGCAGAGAAAGAAAAGGAAAAAGTTAGCCTCCGAAGTTATCTTCGAAGATTGAAGTCAGGTTGGATCAGAATCATGAGGACGAAATTATGCATGCTAGTTCTTCACATAGAAAAGGGCTGTAGTAATTAATCTATGTGCATGCGAAACAGGTTAAGAAGAGGAATGTATTGGAATTGGCCATGAAGAAGTTGATCGCCATAAGAAGAGAGTAACAGATCGAGAACATCTTGATATCACCGAAGTGATCTACAGAAGAGAAGAAACAGAAAAGCCGGCATAGAGAGATGACCAAAGACTTGGTAGTTTAGGCCAGGCAATAATTTAGATTTAGATTCGATAAGGAAAAGAACAAGGTCGATGCAAAAGATGTGTTCATAAAACCCAGGCAGCCAAAGTTATCAATCTAGCAGTCATTCCCTTCACCTTTTGGCCTGTCCTCGACGGCGGCGAGTTCCGTTCCTCTCTGGCAAATAGATCATCAAAGAATCTATGACCCAGTGGTGGTAAAAACCAACATAAACAAACATCATAAGCAAATGAGTGATAATCCTTCATCTGCATCAAATTTAACTATAAACCTACACGAGCAAAGAGACATGATATGGTGTTGGTCACTTGAAAGCATTTCATTTCAAAAACACTCGTGGCCTTTGCACCATCAGCCAGCTTATGGTGTGTGTAATCCACTCGAGACTAGAATCGGGACGAAATTATCACCACCTCTAGAGCATGACAATAAGCATTTAACCAAACACCGGCATCATCATCGTGGCTGATAATTAGTGAAGATCAAGCAACTATCGCCTACCATCATAAAAGTCCTTCGTAGTCAAATGCTTAAGAAATGCTTCATATAGAACATTTAGCTAAATGTAGATAACCATAGATCAGCAACCATCAAGCTTTCCAAAATAGAGAAATTTTGAAGTGTCAAATGTGGCTAGCCATAGCACGGTTCACAGGAGAGAGAACTACCTCATCATCTTCATCTACATCAAAATCTTCCTCGTCAGCTTCCTGCTGCCACCAAATGTGGTTTGCCATTGCATGGTTTGTCCTTTTTCCCCTGTTGTTTGGGGTGCTAAGTAAAAGAAGTAGCTGTAGAATGTTAAGAGATAATATATAATATGATGGAAAGGAAGAGAATTTAAGAAACAAGACTAACACTGTTGAAGTACTTCAAGGGATTAGGCCATAAATCTTTCTTTATAATCCCAGCCACCTGCATGTATACAAGAAGAAAAATTGTTAGGACAATTTCATATAGCCATGCCTCACTAAAAATTTCATTTCATGAAACAAGATGATTGAGCCTCTGCAATTGCAGAAAATTCACCTCATCGAAGAACCCCTCTGAAAGATTTTTCTGTTGGGTTTCAGTGAGCAAGGCATAGAAACTGCTTCACAAGATGGGTGAGTGGATAGGTAAATCCCAAAAGTAAAAACTGACAATATCATAAGCAATGATAAAAAAAACCAGAGCAGATTACTAAATATCTTTACATGTTGAATTAGAAAGTGTGAAGATGATAAAACAACAAAATAAATCCAAGCAAATCGTTTATCAGAGCACATTCTCACTATGTTAATTATTCAATGGATTGTGGTAGCACCAAGTACATCAGTAGCTTATCAAGAACTATGCTTGTTCCATGTTAAGCTACTTACCTGAAATAAGATACTGCTTGTATTCAAGCAACAACACTATGCACACAACCCTTTTTGTTCGAGTTAATTAACTATCGAACAAAAACATATCTGCATCATGGAATGATGGCAAACAAGATTGTGCAAATTGGTTGCATGCCAAATCACTGGGAAAGAAACTTAGCAACTAAACCAAAAACAAATTAGTTGATATAAGTAGCATGATATTCCAATGGACTAACATACAAGATATTTGAGGCACAAACCTGACCTTTATTCAGCCAAGGGTCTTTTACCCCTTTGCTTTTTTTTTTTTGCATGAGCAACACCATTTGCAATGTTCTTAAACTAAAACAGGCAGAACTATAAGACACAACAAGGGAAGAAGTAATCTACAAAGAGTAGCATAAGATAACTCCAGAATGTCCTTACCACTCCCTCCTTCCACTTTATTGTTGTACCACTTCAAAGAAGGAATGTCTGTCAAGATAGTAGACGATGGAACAAAACGAGACGACAAAGAATAACACTTTCCAATAACGAACCAACGACTTCCATCCACAATCAAGAAGAATCAGCTCAGGTTTCCAGCAGTCTTATGCTAACACCATTAGATTAAGCGAAATGCGATAGAATCTTTGGATCAACTAGTACAAAAGTCATGTCCGAAAGCAAAGGAGAATGGAAAGCTCATCACCATCTCGATGTCGTTCTGGATCTCCTGGAACTTCTCGATGGAGAGCACGAGCTCGCCATCGATGTGATCGGAGGCCTCCTCCTCCTCCACCTTCGTCTTAGGCTCCTCTACCGCTCCCCAAGTCCGTGGACTGACCCCAGTAAAACCCTAACCCCGATTCCGAAAGCGTCGGAAGCTGGCGGGAATCACCACCTAAATTGAAATCGGCCGTGTGGCCATCTTAAAGATGAGATATCGTCACTCTCCGTAACGTTACCTCCATGTAAACATCCGAGAGGGTGAAACAGGGCAATAGATTTAGCGGGAGACGAAAGGTGAAGGTAATCGTAGATAGTCGCGGGTGCGGATGTCGGTAAACGCGACCCGATCCGTTCGTACCCGCGGCCGTTGCTTTCGACGAGTTGATTCCGCGAACGACTTTGACTATGGCTCTTCGGACATAGCCAATCATAGCACTGATACTGCGGAGCCCACCAATTCTTTGTGGGATCCACAATGAGGTCGACCAGTAACATTGCGCCCCGTACGGAACAATCTGGCAGATGATTCAGCTTGAATCAATGGCAGCCACAACGCTGCTGCGGTGCTGAAAGGGAAGCTGATCGAGATCGATATAAGACCAAAAAGGAGAAAATTTTTGTGAGCAATTCTAAGCATATTACAGTGTGGTTGGGAATTCAAGTAAGGTTTCATGAGAAACATCGATTATTTGCCTTGTGTTGTGAGAAAATAGGAAGGGTTTCAGGAAAACAAGGAACAATTTCTCAGCTTTTGTGTTTGATTGGTCGAGCTTCCAACCCTCCCTCCTTCCTCTTCTCGAGCGAGTAGGGCATGTAGGTGCCCAGAATCCTGTCCCACATAACGAAGAACGGCTGCGAGAAGTTGTACTTGCTGCCATAGAGTTGGTGGTGGACGTCGTGGTAGGCGCTGTTGTTGCTGAAGAGAGCGTGGAGAGGGTTCCCCGGGAGCCACAGCCCGCAGTGGTCGTCGACGGTCTTGATGGTGGCGAAGGAGAAGAAGAAGATGCCTGTTCGGGGTGTCATGCCGGAGAGGAGGAAGGCGAGAGCTCCGCCGACGGTGTCCAGCAGAAGGCCTTCCAGTGGATGGTTGAAGAGCGCTCCGAAGGAGTAGGGGACGACGAGCGTGTGGTGCTTGGAGTGGATGTGCTTGTACAGGAACTTGTTGATGTGCATGTACCTGTGCATGAAGTACTGCCATGTATCGAGCACGAACATGGCCACCGGGAACTGGACGATGATGGCGAGGAAGGAGGGTTGTGGCTTGGCGATCCCGCTGCCGTCGCTTATGACCTGCATGCACGGAGCGAAGGATTGATCGATGCACTTCATACACAAGAGCTCCATTTGCGCTCGGAAGGGAGGAGTGATTACAGCGAAGAGGAGAAGGGAAACGGAGATCTGGAAAGTCTGCTGAACCAGGACGCCTTTGACGACGGTCGATTTGGAGACGATGTTCTTCACGTTCTCCTCGGCCTTGGTGTGCAGCCGATACTTCTCCAGATCACCCAGCAGGACGTAGATTCCAGAGTAGATCCAGTAGACGGCGATGGGGACGAACGTGCCCAGTAGTTCATCTGACACTGCAAACGCCATGGCAGATGCTGCTCTAGCTCTGAATAGCTTGCTCGAGCTACGACTTTGCCTGTTGCACCCTGAGCCAGTGTTGCCATCCTTATATGGAGACCGGAGAAGAGATGGAGTAGTCATCCCCAAGAGGACGGCAAGGTAGATGGCACAAAAGGTTTGACCACCCAAGGCCAAGTCCAAAACGCTCCATTCAAATGATAATTTGCAGCCATTCAAGGAATCGTGTAATGGTCAAAGTAGCTTGCTTGACCCGTTTTTGACTTCTCCATTGTTGCCAATCCTGAAAATGTTAGAGATTATTTTCAATCCTAAATAGTGTGACCAAAAAAGAGAAATCTCTCTCTCTCTCTCTCTCACTCAATGTCAGGCATAGACTTAGACAATAGAGACAGCGTGTTGACCAAGTCAACAGCTTATAAAATAATTACATGTAAGATTGTTTGATTGACATAAAAGTAATTCCAGAACCTAGTTGTTGTATGCAACTGCGACAACAAGTCAGAAGGTTTCTCCTTCACACATAATGACAATAGAAAATATAACGAAACCTAAAATAATCTTGGACTAGAACGTCAGAGCAACATCGCAGCCAAAAACCACAGATCTCTTCTTCATGACAATCTACCATCGAGAGGAAACACCGGAGGTAATGATGGCAACTTCATCATTACAAATAAACGGGAGTTCGGATAGGAAGGCTTAAGCAAACAAAGCATTGTTACAAGAACTCCAGCTGAAGAATTCTCCCTTGTTTGAAGTTGGCTGATGAAATTGAGGAGCCATTTGACGGTGGCATTGCAGGAATTCAAGCTGGATCAAGGATCAAATTACGTGGAAATGATGCTGAGTCTGGGACCGGCAGTATCCCTCATTGCTTGCCTTTCTTACTTTTGTTTCCACCGACCCAGTACTGCTTTACGGCGACCAATATCTTCTCGGGAACAAGAGGGCCATCCTCATGATCGACCAACTTAATGTTCCATCTCATGCCACCGACGATCTTCTTTACCTTAATCAAGACATCCACGTCATCACGGAATATGACTGCACCCTCTGGACGCAAAATTCGGTCCATCTCAAGAAGAATGTCTTCCATTTTGCACCTGGTATGATTGCATAAACATATAAGAGAATCTGAAAAATTGATGCACCAGATGCAAATGAGTAGACCATCATGTGATTACATAGCGAACCAAAACCCAGCATTAACTTACTTGTTCCGGTACAAGCTGAAAACACCATTGGCATGTATGAGATCATATGTCCTTGGGTAAGTTGAAAAAGCTTCGCACCTAAACCAAGAAGCAAAAGAGTTAAAAATTGAAGGCAGGAGATCAAATATCCGAGGTGTTGAAACAAAGTATAAAACACAATCTAGCAAAAGACAATGAAAGACTACTGAAGTAGCTATTTCATAGAGAAGCCATCGAGGAGGATGACACCTAATAACTTTAAGGATGACGGTTAAATCATAATGAGAAAAAAGAGGAAGTTTACAATTTGAGCAAGCTCAGAAAATGGTTAAATTTGACAGCAAAAGGAAACATTCTTAAAAAGAATTGTGAGTATTCAGCTTGTTTTGTTTGAGTGTCTACATTCTTAAAGAGAAACATTAAGCAATTGCATACCAGTCATGATATATGCCGATTAACCCACGCTCATAAATAACACCTAATGTAGACATCTCAGCAATTGTAGGAACAACATTCATCACCCACAATTTTGGAGACTCAATTGCTGCTGCAAAGCTACCCAAACCTGCATTCATATCCATTATGTTGCGGTACCTTCCCGTGTCAAGTAACTTATTGATTTTCTTATAAGCTCTAACATGCTTTTGCCACAGTTTGACATCTTCTTGATAAGATTTGACTGAGAAATCAGGCACAGAACCACTAGCTATTCTAGGTGGAATAGCTTTTAGCCTTTGAGGGAATGGCTTCAATTCACCTCCTGCAACCTCGTCGGCACTACTAACTTCAGGATATTGGTTAACACAAGATTCCATCTTCTTGTACCTAAGATCACCAAAATGTGTTAAATGCTACAGAAAAAAATATCTAATACAAAAGCAACTTGGAGAAACACAGAAAATGTTCACAATTTATTGTTCAAATATTCAAGATTTATTATCTCATTTTGCTGGAACTACTCAAATATTACAATAGAGAAGAAACTAATCGGGAGTGCACACTATATATTGCAGTTACTATTTACAAGAAGTGCTTTAGTCACCCACAAAGGAAACTAAATAAAGACAACTTAATCAACATAAAATGGGAAGATAGAACATCAAAATAGTGTGCTACATAGCAGGTGTAAGATTGATGGTTGGATCACGTGGATGTCTTTTTTGAGTTTCTTCTGTGGGTGTCTAAACCACTGCACATCACTCAGAAGCAGTGAACTCTAAAATGGTTCACGTTCAATAACATCAGCAAAAACCCACATGATTTATTTTGATATCCGTGTCTACTTTAAGTTAGCCTGTCGATTCATATTACTTTAGATGGCAACAAATATATAAGTAATACGTATCACAATTTAAGGACTTTACAGGTAGGACCAGATCAGTGGAAATAGTTCTATTAAGGGAAATTTCCCTGGTACCAACATCAGATCAGCTTAGTGAGAAAATTAAAATAGAAAAAAATTATCTGACGAAAATTTTATATCTGATAGAAAATTGCAATGGTGGGAGAAGAAATATAACCTACCAAACATCATCAGGGTTTGTTGCTTTGCATACATTTATGGGGGTTTCATCTTGCCTTCCAGGGCAGGATTCAGCATTTATTCTCTTCCTCCAAATGGCGATTTCTCCCTTCTCAGAAACCTTTTCCCAGCAAAGAAGTTTAGCAATTTCCTCTATCTTCCTTTGTTCCTCTGAAAGATCCTCCTTTGGACGCTGCCATGCCTGATGGTTACTCTTCCAGTTAATTGGCGGGCCTGAAAGTACCCAATAACCACCAGGCCTGAGAACCCTATCCACCTCCATCATGTAAATTCCATCTGAAGAGAGAAAATACCAAAAAAGTGTTAGAAATACGGCCAGAACAAAACAGAGAATGGAGTTTCAGCAAGAGCAAATCAGCGAATAAAAAAGAAGAAACATTAGCTCTCACCATTTGCACCCCACGGAATCAAGCACCTTGAACAGTGAGCCATATCGAAGGCTCTAGATGGGTATGGAAGCTTAATTGAGCCAAGGACACCAATGACTGCAGGAACACCTCGTTCTAGGGCGAACTGTACCTGTGCCTCGTGAGAGTCCCTTGGCGCAAACGACATGGCTAACACATTCCTTTTCAACAAATAAGCACCCCAACTAGCAACCTATGAGCAATTAATGACAAACGTTATCATTAATGCAACGACTAAAATTTTCCAAAATAAAAGTCTTGCACAATTAAAATGAATCAATCAAAAAAGAGGATTAAACGATCAGTTATAGCATACCCCGCAACCAGTGTCTAATGCAGTTCTGACAGTTCCATTAGCAATTGGAATAACAGATGCAAGTTGGTCTATATATTTGTCTGCGCCTTGTGGGAACTGCGTTCCTCCACCAGGAAACCTGAATACATTGCCCTCGTACTGAACCCAATTCTGAACAGCCTTCTCGACTGTCAAGCTCTTGTATGGGACATTAGCATAGGGAACGTAATCACGACTCTTAGGCCATGGAAAAGGGGCAACATATCCCTTAGGTGCTGGTATAAGACAATACAGTTTCTCCTTATCAGGTGGGCAATGTCTCTCTCTGTAGATCATGTTGTCTCGTGGGAAGGTCATGGCCCGCTTTTGATCCTGACAAGGAGTGTAATCAGTGTAACGGTCACGGCATGCCTCAAATGTCTTGACTTCTGAACCACCAAGATCACTAAGGCTGCCTGATCCACCATGGTGGGTCTCAAAGTTTAGATTCGGTGAAATTGTGCATTCTGTCTGCTGAGTAACCTGTAGTGCAATACTATCACCCTTCCCAAAACCACTCCTCTGCCATGCACCCAAAACATAGAAGAAGCAACAGAGGCCGACCACAATAATTATGGTTAATGAGCTCCTGGTCCTTCCCTCACCTGAACTCGACTTTATAGCCATTCTGTGTGCCTGAAAAATATTTCCTAGATTATTAGAACCGATCCAAATTCCAGTTAAAGATAGACTTCTATCATCTTTTACCAGCAAAAATGAAGTCGAAGAACAAAAAGGGATCTGCTCACACATACATACACGCAAAATCATACTGATCAAACTTAGATTTATGCTAAGAGAAACACACACAAAAAAAGACAACAGAACTCTGCAGCAACAGATTGCAAGAGCTAACAAGAAACTAATGACATCTAAAAGATCTCCAGATTAACATATAACAAGTATGCGAAAGGCATGTATCCCAAGATGTAATTTTTCTCTACCAATAGTGAAGCCCTTCGCTGAAGCGGCAAGTATATGCCCCGAGCAGCCAAACCACAGTTAATTTCATGAACGAGCTAAAGGCAAGAACAACTCTGAAGACAGCGTCTTTAAGACAAAATCCCCAAAATCTAGCAATAGAATTCCTGTCTAAGTGAACCCAGCTCTGGAAATCCAAATCACTAAAACACCACTAATTCCCACTTCCACTCCGCAAACCAACAAGATCCAAGCACCACGCTCTAAAACTCTCCCTCGAGCAGCTCAAATTCGAGCGGCCGCGGCAATAAAACAAAAGAATATCAGCGTGATTCAGCAAAGAAGAAGAGAAAAAACGAATCGACCGAAGAGAGAGAGGCTCACCAATGGTGGAGTTCGAATAGTCGTCTTGCCGATTCTAACGCCAACCGAAGAAATCGATCCGGGATCGACCACGACACCTGCAAGCCGACCTGGTCGCCTGCGTTTTCCCCGAGGATGCCGAACCCTCGATCCGATCGGGCGAAACCCACTGCGGGACTCGACCTGGTCGCCGTCTTGGATTCGAGTCTTCATAACGTATATAAAAACCCCAGTCGCGGCCATCTCCACTGGGTCCCACGACTCGTGCCGCGTAGAAATTGAATACGGATGATCTCCAGCCGTCTATCTACAATATGAACGGCGGAAGCTTGTCTGCGTAGTGATTGCACGCACTCGTCCGTAGGATGCTGGCGTCATCCCACCGACGCAATTCCCTGAGAAGGGCCGTGAAGTCTAACGTCTGTCTGCGTTTAAGCAAGTCCGGTTACCGCGGTGAGATTACCCGAGAGGGACCGCCTGGTGCCCGTTCAGCTACTATGCTTTGGATAGAATTTAAAATCGGTCAATATGTGTCGCGGTACTAGTGGTCCGGGTGTCGACTTGTATCCAATGAAAGATTGACACGTCTTGAATAGTGCTGCTTTCTGTTCTGGGTCAACCAGCTCTTCTACGCTCTCGATCCACTTGTTCTTGTGTGGGATGGGCGACAAGTCCAGAACAGCAAGACAACGTTGAGTTGCTTCATTTAGCTGCCACGCGGACAAAGAGAACGCGGAATCGTATGCGCCGTCGTACGGGATGTCCGACACTGACGGTCAATAGCGCTTGATCGTGTCCTTGACCGATCAGCTGCATCTGCTTATTGCACCCGTGTTGTGAAGAACAAATAGAATAAGGAAGCGTGTCTAAGCCAACTTTTCGTCTTCCACGCGGAGGACGGCGATCGTCCAAGCGAGAGAGTACGGTGTACGGGATCGCGCAGGAGATGAATGCGGAAGTAGTCGGGCGCGAAGCCCATCGGGTGAGTTGGAACCCACGACAAAGTTGATGATTTCAAATGACTAATTGTAAGTAATTAAGTACAAATTAATAATCCACTCTTTTTCTACATTCTTAACAATGTGTTTTTAGCTATTTTATTTATATATATATATAAATCAATTCAGTTCTCCTTTATATCTATAGTCCTAAAAAAAAAATCATAGATAAGGGAATGATTTATAATTTTTTAAAGAATTTTATGAATCTTTCTTATTCGTTTTAATAAAAACTTAAATATTTTTTATTTAAGCAAATATATTATTTTTTATATAGCTTAATGACGAGCAATATTATCGTTTTGTTATTGTGATCAGCTTTTTTATGCTCCCAAAGTGAATTTTTTATACCTTTTAAATAAAAACTTAAATATTTTTATTAATTTTTCTGAAAAGTCTTTCTTTTTGAATTTTTCCAGGGAGGTGCATCTCCTTTTTAATTATCCGATGGTTTTTTTTTTCCTCTAAGATCCCAAATATTTCTCACTCATCCCAATGAAATAGTTTCGTTTTGCACCCTATTTGATCGGTCAGCACTTATCCAAGTTGTTATAGTGTTTTAAAAATGTTATTAGAAAAAATACTATAAGATTCTTGATATAATTTTTTATATTTTCTTATTGCATACAATGTCAACAAATGTATTTGATCATAATTTATATACAAAATATATTTGATAAAAAAAATATTTCAACATCAATCACAACTCACCAATGGTTGTCATTAAGGAATCGTCATAAAAGATAAGACAAGGATGTTTGTGTCCCTCCCCTGGTCGATCTTTGCGAGTGATAACTCATGGGAGTCATCTGAACTTAATCCTATCAGATGATAGGATTGGCAAGAGATGCACCCTCTGCCTTTTTCTATTGGCACCATGCCACAGGGTCGTATGGATCGATCGTCCACATGAATACGCCACAGAAGGACGTACGAATAGTCATTGTTAGTCGTAATCCTCTTCCACTAGCTTTACGGGTATAAAAATTGATCCTCAATGCCTAAATAGGGATCGAACTCTGAACCCTAAAATAGTCCTCACTCTAATCACTAATCTGAGCGTCGAATAGGTCAAGTAAAAAAAATCATCTCCAAACACCGACCTAACGTGTAAGGTCCCCAGAGATCAAAGCTTGTTTCAATCTTAGAAGCTCAGAGGTTACCTCGGAATCGCTCCTACTCTAACAACACTCTTCTCGGTCAGACAACCTCACGTTTTGAGGATAAGAATCAAGTCATACCAATTCTTGATCCATGGTATTAAGGTCTTAATAACATTGTATCTTAAAAGAAAAATATTATAAGGTAATAGACTTATGTCGAACTAAAATTTAGTGGTATTGACATTGTATGCATTCAAATAATAAAAAGAATTGTTTGATAATCTATTTATAGTATTACATATATAATTTTTTGAATATAAATAAAAATAATTATAACAATGTTTCCATTTATCGATATTCTATAAATGAAAAGTTTCACAAGAATTTGTATGATAACCCTTTTATATATTTTTTATTGAAAAAAAAATAATGTTTTGTATATATCAACGAAAATAACATAATAACGTTTCAAAATAGTGCTTTTTTAAATAGTGTAATTGACTTTTTATAACTTGTATCGATTATGTTTATATTCATTTATTGACATTATATGCAACCGAAAGAATCACAATAATTTGTATCATGACTCATTTATTGTATTTTTGTGTTGAGATATAATATTTTTGGTATGAACCAAAACACTGCAACAGTGTTCTAAAGTATCGTAAATAATTTTTTAAGGCTTGTATCGAGCACCTCAATGCAAATTATGTTCATATCTATTTGTTGATATTGTATAAAATAAAAAGATATATAAGAATTTGTATCATGAACCATTTACAATATTTTTCTATTCAAATATAATGGTTTTTTTTGTACATGAATAAAAACACGGTAACAACATTCATGAAAGTTTTTCTTTTTGTCTTAACATATTTAGTTTTTCATTTTGTCGAATTTGATTGAGGATAAATATTTATCTTAACATATTTAGTTTTTCTTTTTATTCATGAAAGTTCATTATCACTATCATCATTTGTCTTATTAATCCATACCAATATACCGATTAGTCGTTGATATGATACATATTAATGTACCGATACATGATTCTGATCTCTTATTGTACTAAAATGAGTGGTACAACAAACTTTGATCACTACTAGCATTGTAACTTAATATTTTAAAATTTACGATCGTCAAATCAAAATTTCAAGATGATATGAGTCATGTGTTAGATGAGATGGTATTAAGGAATGCCATCCTCCTCTTTTATAGTATTTAATTAAAATATATAGTTAACACAAAGTCTAAGTCTGCCTGTATATATTAGATCGGTAGCTTAAGCTTATGAGATTTGAAAGGTATCAACTAGTTTAATTGATAAAAAAGGTAATTTATCGAAATCTGTTTTCGTTATTTATTTATCTTTGTAGAAAAAAAAAGAAATTTATAGGATTTGTAATCATTCCTCAGTTCAACAAGTCTTTTATAAAAAGAGATTATTAACGTCTAGTTGTTGTAGCTCGCAGTCTTTAGAGATAATCAATCTTAAAATAAGTAGAATCGTTATGGATTTAATAACAGGATTAAAAATTTATGTGAAATAAACTTTAGATCGTTAATGAAATCCTTTAGTTATTAGATATGCTTTATATCTAACAACGGATCCGTCTGAATTCTGTTTAATTTAAAAAATTAATTTATATCTAATGATATTTTGTGTATGGTGAGAGGGTATAAGAGTCCATATAAAGTTATGGAGGAGGGCATCATATATTTTTGGGTAAAACACAAGGTGGGCTTGTTATTACTGGTCCAGCCCAGGCGACGAACAAGCGTCAATTGTACAGGGTGGGAAAAGGCCGCAGGAGAGGTTGCAGGCAAACTCCGGAGGGAGAAGCCGCACCGAGAGTGATTCCGGCGGGGGCTGTAGCACAGCCGAGAGGCACCACACGGCGCTAGAAGAAGAGGAGGCTCGACGCTTCGATATGGGGTGGATGGAGGAGTTGCAGAGCGCGCTCGCGGCCCGCGGCTTGGCGGTCGCCTCGATCCCGGGCAAAGGCCGAGGGCTGATCACCACCCGCGACTTCGCTCCTGGTGAGTCTCCGCTTCTTCCCCCGTCTGTCTCTTGTACCGGTCCATCTCTTGGTACTAGATTCATCTTTGATCAACAAGTGCTCGACGAAAAGTCTCTACCCTGCTCGGACCAACTTTGGGTTCTTGATTCTTTTGTCTTCGGTGGTAGTGCAAGCGGAGGAGTTTTCAGAGCATAACACGCTCGGTGATATCCTTGTAGCTTTTGGAATTGGGCAAATGGTATCAAAGATTGCTGACAAAGGGCTTTTCTCTAGGTGATGTGATCATATTCCAAGAACCCTATGCGTCGACGCCGAACAAGACTTCTAGCGGCTCAAGTTGTGATGGCTGCTTCGCCTCCAACAACTTGAGAAAGTGCTCGGCTTGTCAGGTTGCGTGGTACTGCGGGACTGCGTGTCAGGTATTGTAATATCCACCCATCAAGTTTTATTTTTGGCTTATAGACAATGCTTGGTTACCCTTTTTACTCATTGCGCTAACTCTGATAAAAAGGTTCGATTTTGTAACGTTGGCTGTGGGTTGATGTTTTTGATACTGGCTAGTAATTAAAACATTATTGTATTTGTGTTGCTATTTAGCTTTGTTGTCTGCAAATTTGGTCTCAGTGTAGGTGTCTCCCTTCTTTCTAGAGACAATCACAAACTGTAGAAGGTCGAGAACCTTGTCTGGCCTCTGTGTGGCACTGACCATTAGGACATGCTGCAGAGACTTGTTTTGACTATGCTCATAGCTCATATGCTGAACACAAATTTTACTATGTTTTTTAGCACCATGTGTTATTTATGCACTAATGTTACAAGATGTGGCCAATTCTTTTGGGATATGGAACAGATACCAAATATAAATTATTCTGAAGAGAAAAACCTAATGAATTTTCTTGTCTGAGAATATAACTGTGAAATTTTCATAATAGATGACAAATTTCTGCTGTTGTAGTTGCTTATCCCATTCAACCTATAACTATGACATTTTCATAATATGTTGCTTTTCCCATTCCATAATAGAGGGGGACCTAGAAACAATAATATAGATGTGAATGTTCTCAATTTAACTACAAACATTCTTTACACAAAGCTCAAGCTCAAGGTGTGAAAACATGTGCAGCTGACTCCATGATGCAGGAGCAATTTAGTTTATATGTTATTTGAATAAATTTTATTCAAGTGTTGACCTAACAATCCTTAGTAGTGTTGCCCTAAGCAGGATAGCAGAAGCCTTTCTGGACATATTGTTGTTTCAAACGGAAGGTTTTGACAATGGGCTTGTGTGACTTAAAAAAAGCTGTTCTAGCTCCTCCATGGGGCCAATATTTGAAGAAGATATGATTGTTGTTGTTGTTTTATGATAAACCTGAATGGAGATCCTCTCATGCACCTAACACTGTCACGATATGAGATCAAATAATTGCATTTTATCTGGAGTAAAGAAAAGGCATATCTCAGCAATATAGATGTTGACCCAAGTAGGACAGCAGAAGCCTTTAGGGATACATTGTTGTTTCAAACTTAAGGTTTAGATAACATAGACTTGTGTGAGTTAAAATAGGCCTTGTGTGAGTTAAAATAGCCCTGTGTTGCTTCTCGTGAAATTGGGTTTGGACCAAACTCCATGCCAACTCTTGTATACAATTTCCTGCATCAATTTATCTGTAATCATTTGTCTATGAGCAGCCTGATCAAATTTTGCAAAATGCTTCCTTGTCACTCACTTTTCTTACTCTTAAATTGCATCACTCCTGTAGGTGATCCTGCTTCAAACTAGTAATACTCGATTCCCCATTCTCTGTGCATGTTTTTGCTTGATTTGTTGGACCGTACTTCCATCTTTTATGTCATCATGTTATGCTATTATCTAGAGCTTTTCATTGTTTTCCAATCTGCTTTGTCATTCTTGTGTTATGTGTAGTTTTGTTCTGAACATAATTGACTATTCAGTATGCATATGTGATATGTGATGTATTTGTAATGCAGTGTTAGGTCTATAATTCTTCAGTATGGTAATAGAGTGTGTAGAGCTTTTGGTGATGTGTGTGGTGCTAGTTCATCCTATGCTACCATTGAAATTATGGAATTTTGCCTTGACTTAGAACCAAATAATTACTTGTTTGTTAACATAAAGCAGAAGAAAGCTTGACTACTAAAATGATTGGTTAGCTTTCTTCGTCTGTTACTCGAGCAGTTCTGTTAATCATACGATAGAAGATGATCGTTCTTGATTCATTAACAAATGTTGATAATTTATATTTTTTTGTGTCTTAACCATTGAGGTCGGATGCTTATTCTAATCTAACGTATGTTCTGTGGCTCATATTCCTAGAAATCAGAATGGAAGGTGCATCAATCAGAATGCAGAGCACTTGCTGCCCTTAGTGAGGACAGAAAAAAGATGCTTACATCTACTATACGGTTAATGGTGAGACTTATACTGAGGAAACAACTGCAAAGTGGGCAGGTGAATTGCGTCCAATAATATCTGTATATGCTATGATTTTGTTTCTTTCTTTCTTGTGTCTTCTTCAGGATGATAACATGAAATTACATTTCATTCCTTGATTTCTGACATCTATTGCCATTCAAAAGCTACACCTAACACAACACTTAGCATGCTTCTAGCATTATTTGTATTATGCAAATATATCCCTTAACTGTCTTGCAGTACTTCCGTTATATGCGTACTTTTTGCCTAACAACTGCACATATTTTGTAATACATTTAAGTGGTTTTGTATACCCTACACTTCCAAATAGTTTTCCCTCCAAGTTTTTGCTTTTTTGTTGTTTGAAAATGTAGAGATTCTGGCCTGCTTGTTGAGGTGGATTGCAGATTATGTCGATTGTAAAATATGTGCTAGTGTGGCATATATTACATTCATGTGGTCTAAAATAAGGACTAGTTCTGCCCTTTGCACTGATTCTATAAGGTGAGATTGCATGTATACCATGCGGGTAGTTTCAAAAAGGGATTTGACTACTGTTAAGCATTTTACAGTATGACAACTTGTCTATAGTTTCCAAGAACTGGGGGGGTAATGCAGAACATGCTTGGCAAAAGAAGTTTATATTTGAGTATTTGATTTGGATTCTTATATTTTTGTTGATTTTTGGGTAGATTTTTTTTATCATATTTTATTAAAGTAATTGTAGGAGACTCTAGAGTAAGTCTATTTGGTGTTTAAGAGTCTTAATATGGCTATAATGTAGATCATTTCACAATCCAGCCTGATGAATTGATTATTAACCCATTAATTTAATTGACTTGAAAATTGGAAATCCATGACTCAATATGCTTAAGCCCAAGTTAATGATAGTAGAACTATCTACTCCTATAAATCAATCCAATTCTTCCCTTACTGTCAATATGAGACTAAACTAGGGTGTCACAGGTTGGACAACTTGACTGCATTTTAAAAAATAATATTTATTTGGAGTTCTAGGGTTTTCTTTTGGTAGGATTTTGTGTGGTGATCAAAGTAGTTTGTCTCCTACAACTCTTCTAAACATAAATGTTTGTAAGGCTATGCTTGGGTTGTTAATTTTCCTTGTTGGTTAAAACAATTATATTACTTAAGGATTAGCTTTAGAGAGGCTTCTTTTCTCCCTTGAAATTGGGAAGCTTGCATTTGACGTGACACCCTATCAATACAATTCATCTGTACTTTGGGAACTGAAGAATAATCATGATAAAGTATGAGAATATGCTATGCTAGCCGCATTGATACCATCCATGTATTATTTTTAAGGATGATTAACTTGTAGGTTGATGCTTCTTAGACCTTTTTGTAGGTTATAAGAAACTCTTAGAATTTCAAGCACTGCTCTTGCAATTAATTTGGACATAGAAGTATGATCAATACTGCTTTTCCAATTTGAGATATTCTAAAATATTCTAATTGATTTCTTTTTTGAGGAACCTTATTTGTCTTTTATTATTTCATTTTTTCATGTTGCTTTATAACCCGTTAGCAGAAGATGGTTGTACAACATTTGTTGCAAGGATCATGTATGGATTCAATTAAGCACATACCCTGTTCATAGAAGCTTATGTAGTTATTTCTTCTTTTGCCTAGGTGATTCCTACCACTGCAATGGATAATTATGACTTGGTGGCCACCTTGGAATCTCGTATCCCGATTTATTTTCATCATTTAGTAATCAAGATGTTTTTTTATATCAGATTCCTTTCCACATTTGTTTGATTGATAAAGTGTATGTGCCAAGATATCTCTGAGATAGATGAGAAACAGCTGGTGCTTTATGCACAGATGGCTAACCTCGTCAACTTGGTACTTCCTTCATTGATGATTGATTTGAAGGAGACTACACATAATTTTTCTAAGGTAAATTCAAAAAATTATAGTATATTTGCGGTGTTCTTTTATGAATATACTAACATAATTTAAATTCATTTGTATAGATTTTTTATTTTTATGTTAGATTCCTGCATAGTGTTGCTAGTGATCAACATATGTGATGCAGCTCTCATGCAATGCTCATACAATCTGTGATGGTGAACTTAGACCCCTGGGAACCGGATTATATCCTGTAATTTCCATCATTAACCACAGGTTAATATCTCAAACAAAACTTCTTTTCCTTTTTCTTACAAGTCTTCCTTTTTCTTACTTGTGTCTGAGTCAATCAACTAAATTTGCCATGAGAGCATTTGAAATTCCAGTTGTGTTCCCAATTCGGTTTTGGTGTTTGAAAATCGGGTTGCTTTTGTGCGTGCAATGGAGCCTATAGCTAAAGGTACTGAGGTAAAACTTATCCACCTTTGTTCAAATTCAAGCTTTGAATTTTGATTTTCATATTTAACTTGGCAATTTTCCATCTGTGTTGCTAGATATGACATTATTTTTTTTAATTCTGTTTGTTGGTTGACAGATCTTGATAAGTTACATAGAAACTGCAGCAACCACTGAGACCAAGCAGAAAGATCTCAAGCAGTATTTTTTTGTCTGCACATGTTCTCGTTGCACCAAGGTTTTTTAGTTAGTATTTCAGTTCTCTGAATATGCCTGCCATCTCTTTTTAATTTTGAAGAGTTAACTCTCCATCAAGTTCAGTTAGTTCCTTTTATAGTCAAACCTAGTTCAATTAGTTATACCTGATCTTGCTGCCATTTTGTTTAGAACTCATACGAGGAGCTTGAGGAAACTGCCACTCTGGAAGGTTACAGATGTAAGGACAAGAAGTGCAGTGGCTTCCTGATACCTAACTCAGGTATGTCAACACGCTACCTTCTTAAACTACTTGGAGTCTTGGACAATAAAATGTTGGTTTCATCTACAGTCACTTGTTTTGTTTACAACGTCACTCATTGTAATATTCTATACAGGAAACAAGTCTTTCACATGCCAGCAGTGTGGTCTCTCCAGGGATCAGCAAGAGATAAAAATGATTTCTTGTGAAATTGCACAAGTCTTAGGAAAGGCATCTAACTGTCGGTCCTCTGGTCGTATCCTGCGTTTTGAAAGTTTGCTGACTAGGCAGAAATTACCTTTAATCCTGAATTCAATAATTTCATGATGTATACCATGTAACAATCACTTGGACTGTCCCACTTATAACATTGGTTATATTTGTCAATTTTTGGCCATTGTAATCCACTGAGTCACTTCTAGAAGCTTGACAAGAAATAGATTTATCTGAAGGTAGCACTATGTACAAGATAGTTGAGCAGCTCCAACTTAAACTCTGCCATCAATATTCTCTTAGTTTGTTGCAAACCCGTGAAACTCTCATGAAGGTGAAGTGTTATATTTTTTGGTAATATGTATTTTATGCCCTTTATGTCAAGCTTCTTTCTCCTTAGAATATAAAGTAATTTCCATTATGTGACTGATTACTTGTTTCAGATTTTGCAAAGTATTACTAATAGATGCAACACCATATCTTTGATGCTCATTTGACTGAATGCAGTCATAACTGATTGCTGGTGCTTTTAAAGGTTTTGATGGAGCTAAAAGATTGGAAAGGCGCCTTAACATATTGCCGCTTGACAATTCCCACATATAAAAGTATGGAAATTTTATCTTTCTTAACAGCACCAAACTAAGAACATATTTTATTGGTAGACATTGCTTCATTTTATGTTTTTTATGACACTTAAATTGTTTGTTGTCTCAAAGTTTTGTTTCATTGTGCTCAAGATGATATGTAGAGTCACATGTATCTTATATACGATGGAAATAAGTTAAAATTCAAATGAATTAGTATTGGTCAAAGCTACCAAAACTGAGAAAAAGTTGGCTAAAACTTCTGAAAGTTTGGGCAATTTCAGTTCAGTTTGGTCAAATAGATAAATCTTTCTATCAAAACATGATGCATATGAACATTTACCACGTTGCTTTGGTCCATTCTTGATTTCAATGGGCAGTTTTTCAATAAATGATAACAGACTGTATGTGGAAGTTTGGTTGATGAAGTTTTTCATCCATGCTGCAGGAATATATCCCGCTACTCATCCTATGCTTGGTCTGCAATATTACGCTTGCGGGAAACTTGAATGGTCAGCAAACTAATTTTCCTTTTTTTACCTCACAATGGTTTGTATAGCTATGATGGTTCCTTACATCTTTGGAATCTGTTATTCACTACTTCAAGCAAATCAAGAATTGAAGCATAACATATAAATTTTAATTTAATTTTGATTTGCTAGTAATATGAACACTGTGCAGTGTGCCCTAAGTTGCCGTGACATGGCAGGCACTATCAGGGGGAAACTCACGATACATTGAAGAAATCAACACTAGTATGTTAAAGATACTTGTCTTTGCAACCTTTTTTTGAAGACTTAGCAATTGTCCGTCGATTTACTTTAGGCATATTTCTAAACAATTTAAGATTTGATGATCCACATCAAAATTTTGCTTTACCTAGTAAACATGCCAGTTTGATGAAGCTTGGATTACATTCTAGGTCTGGGCTATGGTGCTCCAGAAGAGATATTGCCAGCTGGTTGTGTTTGTATTTTAATAATTGCTTTAAGACACATTATTAAGTTTTTTTCCCTACTACTCTCTATGAACTATAAATTAACTTAAAAATACCCAAAATCTTCAGTAGTTCTAAGAATTCTTTGTTACCTGGAATAGGACAAATAGCTCATTACAGTGGTTGGTCTTTGTTTTTAGATTTTGGATAAAATTGTACCTTACATAAAAATTCCATCTTGCGCCAATGCACTTGCTACATAAATTTACAATAGGATTTCATGTTCCCATTGATTGTGCTTTGGGTTAGTTCAACAGTTGTATCTTCACGAGGCAATAATCTTCCAGAAGTAACTCCAATTCTTTCTGAAAATCTAAAAGATGTAGTTGTTTTTCTTGTTAAAAAATGTCTTAAGCAGTGGAACATCAATGTCTTGGATATTACCCATGTAATTCACTGGGACACCATCTGGTATGTGACAGTGTTTATGTTATCGTGGTTACATGATTATTTCTTATTCTGTTCTTTAAAACATATCCAATTTCATTGTTTCATGCAAAGAATTTTTGTTGACCACCCCTTCCCAAGATCTAGCAAATCATCACTATTGTCCTCACTCAAGTTGACACCTGTATGTTTTCGTTTTGATCTTCCAAACCCATGTAAAGAAAAGGATTTTGAGTTTCACCATCGATTTGATACTGTTGTTTTCATACTTCTGAAAATGGAACTCGCAATTATGCCAATACTCCATCTGCATGACTTATAAACTCAACCAACCCAGACCACATTGTATTCTGGCATCGATTTGATACTGTTGTTTTCATACTTCTGAAAATGGAACTCTCAATTATGCCAATACTCCATCTGCATGACTTATAAACTCAACCAACCCAGACTACATTGTATTCTGGCAACTTACTGAGGACAAACTTAAAATGATTTCCAAACAATTAGCCTCTTTTGTGTGCCAACAGTTTTTCATGTTGCTTCAGGTAAGTGTTAGTATCTCAAATTTCTCTTTTTAGGCTGCTTGAATTCACTGAGGATGCTCTGAAATCATTCATCAAAGCAGCAGATATACTCCGAATTACTCATGGGACCCGAACGCCCTTCATGAAGGAGTTGCTACACAAGCTGGAGGAAGCCCGTGCTGAAGTTTCATACAAACTTTCCGCCAGTGATTAAGACAGCATCCAGAAGGACAGGTGCTGTCGGTTTTATCTGGTAAAGCAAGATGTGTCTATCAAAGGGTACAAGAGAAAAACCTCAAGCTGCTGGGAATTGCACAGTACCTACTGTCACATATTCCTGGTTAACTAATCAAGGAGCCAACTATAGGAGTGCCTCAGCTACAAATGGTACCAATGAATTTGGTGACCAGAGATGACTATAAAGTTGTTAGATACTTGCCATTTGTATGTTATAATTACTCATTGTCGGGACATAACTATGAATTTGTTAGATTATGGAACTTTCCATTTGTATGCTATTGTAATTTATGGTAACATTCCCATGTAAATGAATTATGGTTTATAGTGCTGCTGTCATGCATGTGTACCATTATATATATAATGAACACAAATCATTTTGCCTGAAGGAATAAAAGCATGAACTTTTGTGGAACATCTATTCTGAGTTTTTTTTTCCTATTTTCCATCTGAAATTACTGTTTGTGCTACTGGATGATACAGCTCGTAACAGAGACAACCATGGCAAATGAACTGTGGAAGCCTGTCATTTTGGACATTAGCTGAAAAAGGCAGCAAAACAATTCTTCCATTAATTTTGGACATTATTGCTACTCATTTCTTCATTTCAGATTCATTTAATTCTGGGTGAAAAATCTGTATATAACAATTGTTTTTATAAATTTTTTAGTTTTGTATAAGATATAGCATATACAAAAATAGTTATATAGTTGAAATGAAAATGCTGAGCTGGATGAGTCACTAAGGAAAGAGGAAATAATTTTTTTAATTAGCTTTAGTAAATAATAAGATACAAAGAATCATTTAAAGTAATATAAACATCTCCTAAAAGATCTATAAATATTCTAGCTGGTAAAGATAAAAAAAAAATTAATATTCATGATATAAGAAGAAATAGAAAAGGTTTAATAAATTTTACTAAAAAATATAAATATAAATATTTTTAGTTTAAATAAGAATATTACTAATGTCACAATTTATACATGTAGTCGATCTTTCATAGTTAGGATATTATTATTAAAATTGAAATTAAAAAATACAAATTACAAATTCTGATTTTGTAAATTTATAATGTTTTTAAAGATGGCTATTGATTTTTCTTTTTGTGTGGTGTAATTGATGGACCTAATAAGTTCTCACTGCAAATAAAGCCTTTTCGCACGAATCTTGAAGCGTACATAACATAAAAAGGGTTATTAGGACGAGCAGAAGAGCGGCATTCCGTCCATTTTTGAACGCTTTGCCCCTTGCGTCCACTTCGCTCCTCCCCCCTTCCAAAGTGCGAGGCGTTGCCGTTGGAGGGCGGCGACCAGTGTTGGCGGACCGATCCCTTCGCTCCTATGCACCTCCACGCCACCGCCTGGTAGCCTCCTCCGGCCCTCGGCGAGATGCCGTTGGGCTCCGCCGCCCATGGACCGGAAGGCTAACCTTCCGCCGCCTCCGTCTTCGATTCACCCGAACCGGCCCATTACGGGCGACGCTAACCTCACCTCCTCTTCTTCTTCTTCTTCCTCCTCCTCCTCTTTCTCTCCCCCCGACTTCCTTCGCCAAGCCCATGCTGTGTTCAAGCGCCACAGACCTCTCGGTCAGTTTCACTTCCCCCTCTTCTGCTATTTCCTCTGCCCTAGCTTCATTTCGTAGCTTCCGATGAAATTGATGGGTGATTTACTAAGAATTTGTCAAGGGAAGTTGCTTTATGTTAGATCCAGTGTGTTACATGCTTCTTCTTTGTGGAAGCATCGAAGTGGTTTTGCTGCCGTAATGTGAGAGTTAGGGTTTCGAGTTCTGGACCTGATGATGTCTTGGTTTCTGCTTTTGTTTCTCGATGGTTTACAGGTGGTATGCAGTCTAATATGCGTCGGGCGACTCGTGTCTTGGTTCCTCAAACTGAGTCATCGAAGAACGATACTTCAATGTCTTCTGTAACTGCGAATGTGGCTGGAAACGTTGTGCCGCTCTCTGGAGCGGTTGTTGGGGCCAGGAGGGTAATGAATACGGCAAGAGATCAGGGAGAAAACGATGCAGGTGTAATGGCCGGTCCGGCTGAGGATGCCTCGCTCACCCCTCCTTCTGTTACTGGGACTTCAACTAATGCTGGGAATGACAAGGCGAGCCCTTCTGGCTTGCAGAATGGTGATTCTGACTTGCTGGCTGATCGAGAAAGGTCATCTTTGGCAGTTTCGTCATCTCAAGTGGCATCTTCACACGCATTAACAAACAATGATATGAAGAAGGAAAATTTAGCTTTTCAGAGTAAGTGAAAATTTTGAAACTGATACTGCTGACTGACACACATGACTTTGTTTGATGGAGTTGTAGTCGAGTATATACATTTCATGCCTAGTTCGTTTCTCATTTTTTTTGCTTATTAAGTACATGCATCACCGCTCGTAGTGAAATGGACGACAATTGTCCGTACTTACATTCACTTGCATTGGCAGAGACGGAGTACTTGGGAACTCAGGTGGGCACAAATGATCAGGATTTAAAGGTACAAGATCATGGGAACATGGAAGTGTTTGGAACTGACATGAAGTTTGGAGGCTCCAGCTTGTTAGAGAATACTGAAAAAGATCCTAAGCGCAATCAGTGTTATGTGGAACCAATGACCCGGTGTTCAGCTGTGGGCTCTTCATGTGTCACCACATTGTCGGTTCACACGGGTCCAACAATTCAGTCCATGCACGCTCAGCCTGCTGGGCAGACTGCCTTTCCAACTCAAGTGTCTTCATCTGCAGGAGAGTTGCCATCGGTTGCCAAGGATCATACTCCTCCAGAAGAACAAGGGGCTGTCAAGCATGGCTGTGATTGGCATCTTGATCATCAACAGAAACTTCATTTGGCTGAAAATGTCAAGGATAAGGGGGCTTGTGGTGATGCCATTTGTTTGCCATCTCAAGTTCCGCCAACAAGTAACCCCCCATCTTCAAATATCGATGTTGGGCCTTCTCAGTCGAACAAAGTTGAAAAGTCTCTTCGTAAAAAGAAGTATGATCCAAATGTTTTCTTCAAGGTTAATGGGAAGCTTTATCAAAAGCTTGGTAAGATAGGAAGTGGAGGAAGTAGTGAAGTTCACAAAGTAATATCATCAGATTGTACTATATACGCCCTGAAGAAGATAAAGCTTAAAGGACGTGACTATCCCACTGCCTACGGATTTTGTCAAGAAATTGAATATTTGAAGAAATTAAAGGGAAAGAGCAACATCATTCAACTTATTGATTATGAGGTAAAAACTTGCAAAATAATCTTTCTATATATATATATATATATATATACATATACATATTTAAAAAAGAAAACATTGCTTTCTCTACATAATGATTCATACTCTCAGACATCAAGATTGTTTCTACTTAAGTCAAGGCTGCACAGTTATAAATTACTCAATGCATCATTTGAGCAACATATGGTTGTACTGTACATTGTAGATTCAAATGTTTCTTTCTCAAGATTTGATGCTTGAATTCATTTAAATTATTCATTATCATTTGTCTTGAGATATTTTGGGAGTCCTCTCTCTTGATCATAATTCATATCTGTATGATTACATATGGGCCATGATTGTTCAATGATAGGGTTCTGTCCATGTTGGTTGAGTTGGGTTTCATAGTTGACTAAAACTTTATAAATGGAAAAGAAAATAGACCACCCACCTAGAATTTAAAGCTCGGAATGAGTTAGTTCTGACAAATAACTATTTGCCAACTTATAATGGTGGCAACTCTTGAGAGCGGAGGTAACCTGGACAGAATTCACTAACTGCTATTATCCAAATTTCAATCATCAATGCATCTTCAAGTGTCAGATTTGCTGACAGATATATGTATGAGCTTGCTTTGGGCTCTTGTTTTTGTCTAATTTTGATAGGATTGCCAACATTCTGTTTGGTGCTGCTTTAAAAGAAAACTTGAGAATTGAGAAACTAAACATGTTTGTCCGAACATTACTATTGTTCTTTAATATTTTCTAAGAAAACCTGCGTTGAGAAAGATTTTTATTTTTGGAAGGCAAAACATTTTACTTGCAAATATTTTAGAAACAAACTGGAAACTAGTGCACATTGGATATTAGACCTACGGGATTTCAGCACATATTCTCCAATAAATGGCACTCCCATGTTAATGTTAAAAGTAAAGCAGTGATGACCAATTTCTTTATAGATAAAAGATTAAATATAAAACAGAAAACCAATACTTCTCTTACGTATTCTTTTAAGTAATGTCCAACTCTAGAAATGTTTTTTAAAGGAAGCAGATGCTTTCTGATCCTATTTTCTAGTATTTGCTTAGAATGTATATTTTTTACTTGTTGCAAGAATCTCCCATCTTTTTTACAAATTTTGATTTAAACCATACCCATTAATACTTAGCCAAATTGCTGTCCTTTTCTGCCTTTTTTTATCTGTTTGTCGAGACTTGCTGTTACAACATGATATTTTTTTCTTCCAGTTTATAATTTAAGCTTCAAATCAGAAAAGTAATAGACGATGAGAAAGCAAACAAAATTAAGTTTATTCTTTAGATGACTTCAGGGATTGTTGTTTTGTGGCACAGAGGTATGCCAAAGCTTTTCTGTCAGAGTACTACCTTGCTGTGCTATGCTGGACAGGCCAAAAATTTGTCTGGCCGTGTGATAAAATGGTTAGCCCAGCATATAACATGCTAGTCAACATGGCAATCCTTATAACTGAATTATTTTCTCCTAATGTTTCATTAAGGATGAAAAAAAGGCTTTTACGTATTATCTGGACTGTCATCACTGTGAGCTTTAACTTACCATAAATGCTTGCTGAGATTGTTTTGTAGGTAACGGATAAAACTTTGTTTCAAGAAGTTGTGAATGGTTCCATGAATATAAAGGAGAAAAGGATCAAGGATGATGAGTGCATCTACATGGTGCTTGAGTATGGAGAAATAGATCTAGCTCACATGCTTGCACAGAAGTGGAAGGAGGTGAGTGCTTCAGATTGGAAAATAGATGAGAATTGGCTACGATTTTACTGGCAGGTACTTCATTATTTTCCCTTGATTAGCTAAATTGTTTTAAACTTTTGGTGCGCTAATGCTCATCTGGTGTCTGTGCCTGAAACCTCAAATGATAATGCCTCCATTAGTGGTTAAGCAGTACAGGAAATCTATATTTAGGTGAATAAAATATCCAGAAAAACAAGATCTCACCGTCGCTTTTGTTATCAGCAGCATAATCAAGCTGTAATTGATCAAATATAAGCTCCTGAAGGTAAAAATTGAGTTACACAGAAAATTGTTAAATACTGCAAAGCCATATTGGTTTTTCTTGGGCCTAAGTTTAAATTTTTGTTTATAATATTGTCTTCTGCATCATCCCCTTTTCAGTTTGACATCCTATTTTCCTCTTAATTTGCTATGTAGTTTTGGTTCTTATAGTGATTTATTTTTTCCTTTCCCACTCATCGCTTAGATAGTATCATGTTTGATCAGTGTAATCATTTCTTCTCTTCTCTCCAGTCGAACGGCTTTCAGAACTCAGGAAAATGAAAATAAGTTTAAGTCTGGAAAATAAGCAAGTACAGTCGTAGGGCGTAGAGTTGCTTCCTATAGATTTTCCCGAGTTCCTTGCTTTGTTTGATGCACAATTTCTAAAGGAGATTCCATGGGTACCGAATGTGGTGGACTCGTGTTGGCGGACGTCGGTTATTTGTCTTGGACTGTCTCATCCAACAGTGTGTTATATTTTTCTCTCGGAAAATTAACATCTCACTATTTACAGCAAATGCTTGAAGCTGTTAGTACCATACATGAGGAGCGTATCGTGCACTCTGACCTGAAGCCTGCCAACTTTCTACTGGTCAGGGGATCACTTAAACTTATTGACTTTGGCATCGCCAAAGCTATAATGAGCGACACCACAAACATACAGCGAGATGCACAGGTTTAAAATAATTCTAGCCCTTTTTTATTTTCATCAGTGGTATTCTTCATGGCATGCCGATAGAGGTCAGGATGGCAAGTAGTAGCATTCCTAATAATTGGGCTGCTGTGACACACTCCAGGTTGGAACACTGAACTACATGTCCCCAGAAGCTTTCATGTGCAATGAGCCTGATGAAAACGGAAACATCATAAAATGCGGTCGCCCATCTGACATCTGGTCTCTTGGCTGCATTCTCTACCAGATGGTCTATGGCAAGACACCTTTTGCGGACTACAAGACATTCTGGGCCAAGTTCAAGGTTGTCACGGACAGGAACCACGAGATCACGTACGAGCCGGTCTCCAATCCTTGGCTTGTTGATATCATGCGGAGATGTCTAGCATGGGACCGCAATGAAAGATGGCGGATACCGCAGCTGCTTCGGCACCCGTTTCTTGTTCCTAGACTGCCCCGAGAGCTGCCTCCTTGCGATGATCGTCACCCTTGTAAGTTGCTTATGGAGAGGGTCGGCACCTACTGGAGTGATCCTCAAGTGGCAAGGCTATGTTCTGAGCTGCACGACGCCATCGCCAAGCTCGAGAAAGTACAAAAGAGTCCAACTGTATCTATGGAACCAAATGTTTTTTGATGTGTAAATTGTGTGCTAATGAAGTCATCATGTTAAGGCATTGCATTTTGCTTTTCTTTTTTCTCTTGCTTAGCCAGCCGTCTTCTTCGTTCCATTATTACTTGCAATATCCAGTGAACACAGACTAGTTGATTTGTGAAACATTTATCTTCCCAAGCAAAGCTTGAAACCTTTTGAAGGACCAGTTTTTTCTTGAACACCCTGTTGCAGATTGCAGCAACTACTCATTTTTAGTTGAATCGGAGGGGGTCACATAATTTAGGTCAGCAGCCGACAAAGAAGCATTCTGTGTCCATAATTAGAGAGATCGATCGGGTCAGCGGATCACAATCATACCGGGTCGGATCGATCCAACCCACGACCCGCACTGCGGAGTGCAGACCCCGATCTACCATATCGCGGGCAATCTCATCCACAGCCAACGGCACACAGTTTTGTTCTCCCTGCCTTACGATTCGTGCTCCAATCAGAACCCGACACCGTATACAAATCTCAACGCATCAAGATTACGTATTTCTTTCTCACTCCTTTCGATTACGCATCCCATCGATGGGCCCCGCATGGTGATGCGGCCCGGTCCGTTGCTCGCCGCACGCCATGACTCGGGTTTCTACGGACCGGTTTATCTTCGATTTGACCCGAATTGAACACATTAAGCTTTCGGACCGGGTTCAAAGTCACAATCAGACCCGGTTGCGGGTCTAATTTCAAATCTGTTATGAGCGAACGTGGTATTATGTGTCCGAAGCGGAGATTTTGAAGTCGGCGAGAACTATATAAACCCCGAGAGGAGGTGGTGGTGGTCGGAGGTCACCGCAGCGATTCATCTCCCCCTTACTTTCGGAATCGGCGTCCTGCGACCGGAGGCGACGATGGCGGGCTGTGGTGCAGAGTATCTCCACCAGTTCGTGGAGGAGACGGACTGGTACAACGGGATCGTGCTCGACGGGCTGTTGCCGGGCGTTGCCTGGAGGCGCCTTCCGCGGCCGCTCCAGTCGTGGCTGCGTAACTACATCGGCGCAACCACCCTCTACTTCGTCTCCGGTTTTTTGTGGTGCTTCTACATCTACTACTTGAAGCGCAACGTCTATGTCCCGAAAGGTCTCTCTCGAATCTCATCTCTTTCTTTCTTTAATTGCTTCGTCGATTGTCTCGTAGGTTGGTCGTTGGCCACTCGCATCTTGATTGTTGGGCTTTTTATGGATGTTTGTCTTGTGACTTGAGTTGAGGGTCTTATTCTTTCCCCTTTCATTGCGGTGATTGCGCTTATGCACCTTTATGGTTCTCTTTTTCCATCTTCGATGTGAGATGTATCTTTCCTATTTCTTTCCATCAATTAATAATCCTTTTCTTATTTTCTTCATTACTATGACGCTGTACTCTGTCTTTTCTTCACCGATTTCTTGATCGATCTGTCTTGCACTTGATCTTTTTTTTTTTTTTTGGTAAATGCGTAGTATATGATTCTATTTTATTTGGTTTCTTTCCTTTGTATTGCAGAGGAACGGATAAAAATTGTTTCTTGACTGGGTTTCTTTAATTTTATTTACTGGGACCGGATATATTTTCTCTTGGCTATGAGTAGTAGTTTTTCTTGGACGAGTTTTTGGATTTTAGTTGGTGTAACTTTGGACTCGACGTTCTGCCATTGTTTCTACACAGATTGTCCTTATTTGGGAGCACCACTGGTGATGCTATTCTTGGACAAACTGGTGAGCACCACTATGTGGTGACGATTAATTCAGTATATAGTATTTCATGTTTTTGGAAGTAATATTCATCAGGCAAAAAACTCTAAAGATTTCAGCTATTGATTCGCATGAAACTTTGGTCGGCGGAAAAAGGCCCAGACCTGACTGTTCTGATTTCTTTCATTTAGTTGAGATTGTGGTAGTTTGATGTATCAGAAGGATTGATTTTGTGCAATCTGTTACATTTTTTGGTGAAAGTATGTGATCATTGATCCGATCCCCGCTTGAAATGATGAGAAAAGACTTTGGATCAGGGGGTGTTAATGTGTATGGATGGTATGTCTCGGTCGAAGCAGTATCATGAAGATGTATATTCACTTAGAGCATAGGGAAAGAGGTTGAGCAAATTATTCCTATGGCCTCTACTAAAATTCTAAAATATTCTTGTTTCACATTGTTATAATTTTTTTTTTAATCATAGCTTCTTTTAAGTTTCAATGCTTTCTTGACCAAAATCAGGGCCAGGGCCAAGCCTAACAGAGTCGATCTTTTGGTATTGCCATCAGACATCTAACTACTAAGCCGCCCTCTTTTGAAATAATCTCACTTCTAAAAAGACAAATTTGAAGCCAATTCTTTGGTTCTATAACCACATGAGTCTCAAATTTTGAATCTGAATCTCAAGGATATGTCAGTTACATTCCTTTGGCTGGAGTGTGATCATTTTTTGTATGTTTCTTTGCAAATTTGAAGATCAAGTGGGGGGGACATTTATGAGAGTTATGATGTCAAGAGTGAGGGTTTTCAGAGGAGTTCCTGGGATCCCAGGTTGTGGCAGAAAACTAGTTATCTTCTTTTGCTTCCATTTGGATATAATACTTGTACCTCAAGGAGATGAGGTATCCCTTTTCCCATCCTTTTTCTTTGTTTCTTCTTCTCTTCTTTTCCCATCCATTTCAGTTATTTGCGGTGGAACGTGGGCTTTTTGCGTTTTGTTTGATGACAGAGTGATGGATACAAGGACATTTGTGGCCAAAGTTTGTGCTAATGATCTGAAAATGATCCCCTCATTCATATAATTGGATGACAGTGTATATATTTCTTTCTTTGAGGTACTTTCCCCACAAACACAGAGCTACACCTGCAAAACAATGGCCATGGAGTGTGCAATTAACAATTGCTTGCCTTACTGCTATGTACATCTCCATCATGTTCTGTTATAGTAAATTGCCTAATGTTTGGCATCGCTTTGATATTGGAAATGTTTCCCATTAGCTGGAAGCAGCATATAAAAGCTCCCTGGCATCCTTAGAACTTCTTTTTTGTACAGTTCATTCGAATGATGCCTGAGAATTATTTGGAGGACGAATATGCTACTGAAATTGTTTAATGGGCTAACTGATGCCTTCCCCTACTTGGAGGTGGTTTAAAGCTAGCTGTTCAAGTTTGTTGTTTGCTTCTGTTAACTCCCTTTGAGAGTGTAACTTATTCAGAGAATCAATTCACCTTTTTCATGGTATTCATAATAGTTATGTCTTGGAGAAGTCTGCACTAGAAGGACGCTAAGGAAGGATTCATTTTATTTGAGTTTGTGGCTGGTCGTTAAGGTTTATAATGAGTTTCTATATCTTATGAACCATGCTGTTCTCAAATCTCTGTTTTAATTGCCTTTTCTACTGCAGATGCTATACCTTCAAATAAAGCCATGATTCTACAGATAATAGTTGCAATGAAGGCAATGCCTTGGTACTGTGTCCTCCCGACACTTTCAGAATGCATGGTTGAAAATGGATGGACGAGATGTTTTTCTAGCATAAGAGAAGTTGGTTGGCCGGCTTACACTGTCTACCTCATGACATATCTGGTCATTGTCGAGTTTGGTATATACTGGGCGCACCGAGAATTGCATGACATAAAACCATTATACAAGTATCTTCATGCAACCCATCATGTCTACAATAAGCAGAACACACTCTCTCCTTTTGCTGGTAAGTCTCTGCGACCCGTTCAATTGTATTATCTTCATCAATTTTGTGGAAGTTGACAACACATGCATCTCTTGTGCCATAAAGGCATTGTCTATTCAGTGTTGGAGTGTTCATTTTTTGGCACCAATATGAACTTACAGAGATGATATAAATTTAATAAAATAGGTTATTATTGTAACCGATTTGTGACTTGTTATGTTAGATAGTTTACGTTGGTTGTAATTAGAATGAGATGAGTGATTTATACAGCATAATTTGATATAGAAGTTGTTGTATCACACCAAATTAGCCCTGAAGAGAGAACTAAATACTCTCGACAGTATGTGTGTGTTTTTTTTTTTTCACTATATGATATGTTTTTCCGAATTAGTGATATTTTCGTATTGCATGCTTCGCAACTGTGCTATTTAGTCTAACATGAAACCGGTAGCAACTGATTCACTCTCTCTTCTTTCAGGGTTGGCGTTCCATCCATTGGACGGAATACTGCAGGCCGTGCCGCATGTGATAGCTTTGTGCCTCGTCCCAACCCATTTTATGACTCACATACTTCTCCTGTTCTGCGAGGCGGTCTGGACTGCGAACATCCATGATTGCATTCATGGCAAGATCTGGCCAGTCATGGGTGCAGGCTACCACACAATCCACCACACTACATACCGGCACAACTACGGGCACTACACCGTATGGATGGATTGGATGTTCGGAACCCTCAGAGATCCTGAGGAGGAACTCAAGAAAGCAGAATGATGCAGGGTTGGTGATCTTCTAATGTCCTGCTCTGGGTATGGGATGGACTTGCCAGGTGAGTGAGCTGCTGCTGAAGTCTTTGATATCTGCTGCTATATTGAATTCCATTTTGGCGATGTTTAGTTGTTGCTCGTAGATTGTAGAATTGGTGACTGCATCTACTCTTTCATGGGCAAACAAAGTTTATAACTCATTTCTATCTGCTTTGTATTCGATTATAATTGTGTTGGTGTAATCTTATTCTCTTTCTCGTTGCTTGATATCTACTACTATCTACCTCGTGTTTTGCTGCGTACTTCGAAGTACACAGCAGAAACTTGGTAGATTATGTTCAAGTCATTAAGCTTTAAAGGTACATTAACATCGTCCTAAGCACCGTAATACCTCATCATCAACTACTACCGTGTGGTGTCGTCGACCTGCTTTCCCAGTTTGCTGTGACGGTGTCCGGCGACCGCGATGACTTCTTCCCCAGCAAGCAGTCTTCATCGTTAGCCGCAGCATCAGCTTCGACGCCCTTCGCCGTGTTGCACCCCTCATCCTGTATCGCTTTCAGCGCCTCGAGAACCTCCTTGATGGTGGGCCTCATCTCCGTCTCTGCTTGCAAGCACCGGAACGCCACTTCCGCCACCCGTTCGATCATCGATCTCGTCTCGCCCGTCGAGTGACACCAGAGTTTTGGATCCACCAACTGCTCCAGTTCATGGTTTTGGATCTTGCTGATGGCCATGCTGGCCAAATTGATCTCGTGCGGCTGCCGGGTAACGTCGACGGCGGGCTTCGACGATATGAGCTCCGCCAGCACCACCCCGAAGCTGTAGACGTCGCTTTTGTCGGTGAGCTGGAAGCACTGGTGGTAGTCGGGGTCGACGTAGCCCGGCGTGCCCTGTGGCGTGGTGGAGACGTGGGTGGCGTTGGCCGGAAAAAGCCGGGACAGCCCGAAGTCGGCAACCTTGACATGGAAGCCGGCGTCGAGCAGGATGTTGCTGGTCTTCACGTCGCGATGGATGATCTGGGGGGTGGTGGCGTGGAGGTAGCTGAGCGCGTCGGCTGTTTCGACGGCGACGCGCACCCTGAGGGGCCACGCGAGGGCCGCCTCGCGTGCGCGGGGGCCGTGGAGGTGGTCCGCCACGGTGCCGTTGGGGACGTACTCGTACACGAGGACGAGCTCGCGGCTGTGGCGGGAGGTGCAGCCGTACAACACGACGAGGTTCTGGTGGCGTAAGGAGGAGAGGATGTAGGCCTCGTTCACGAACTGCTCCACCAGCCTGTAGTTGTTCCTGTAGAACCGCTTGATGGCCACCGTGCGGCCATCGAGGAGCTTCCCTGCGGACGAGGCTCGTGTGCGTGATCTCAAAAGGCCACGCAGAGGGAGTTCAAAGTAGCACTAACCTTTGTAGACGGCGCCGAAGCCACCATCGCCGAGCTTGTTGGAGGCGCTGAAGCCGTCTGTGGCAGCCTCGAGTTCTTCGTACGTGAAAACCTGGGTGTGGTACTGCTCATTGCCCGATTCCAGATCGGAGGAAGCGGCGGGCGGAGTTAGAAGAATGGAGGAAGCCGAAGGCTGTGCTCTCTTCCTGCGACAGACATAGGCCAAACAGAGGAGGCTCGCCGCGGCAAAGCAACCCACGCCCACGCAAACTCCTGTTCCACGGCAACCATCTCAAAGCAGACAACAAGAAACGACCTCATGGCTTCCTGCTCTGCAGAGAAGCTGACGCCATGGACGAGACTGGCCGAGTTCAAGAAAAATAAGATTCTTACCGATGGCTATCTGCTTCCGATGTCCATGTCCTCTCTTTCCTGTGTTTAAATAACTTCACGAGTTTAGCATGCATTATTTTTTTGCAATAGATAAATAGTAAAGACGAGATACGATCCGAGGACGTTCTTGTCGATCTAAACTAGCTAGTTGAACTGACATCAAATAAGATTTCAAATTTCAATATCCGATAAATGATGCCACTAAACTAATGGTTTAGACCTAAACTGGAATTTTAGGTCTTAGCTACTGTCATCTCTAACTTATTATGTGCTTCTCATGGTCATTAGACTCGTACGAGGACTTGCTTGACACGCCCAACACAACCAGAGATGGGAGGTCAAGAGAAGTAGCAGACAAGCTATCTAAGATATTCTCACGATTCATTTAAGTGAAGACCGAGTCTACTTGACATCTTCAACTTTGTAGCCATCAAGAAGACTTGGAAAACAAGAACAACGTCATGTGAACATAGAAAAATCAGTGAGAAAAGAAGAGGATGGAAGGCTCATGAAAGAGTAGTGTTGGGTCAAGGTCTTCTACTGGGCATAGAGAGGAATTCTGTGTCCTTAGTTTAATTTGATAGGAACATCTCTGACTCTTCCAAAGATCGCCGTCACCTCGAACGAATTGGTCGCTCGAGAGAGCAATTAATGCGTGCAAAGGAATTGGTCGCAGATTAACGAGGGTAAAAAATAGTAGCAAATGAAGAACAAGAAAGAATGGTTTCTGTTACCTCCTCGAATCATCAAATCATCGTCAGGAAATTGCACAAGAAATGGCAGGGATTTTAATATCTGAAACGTCTATAAATCTCCGGAAAGAAAAAGGAACAACAAGAGAACAAGTAGAAGAGCTGATCTTGAATCTGTCTCCATGGAATCCGAAAACGAATCTTGTTTCCTGAGTCATTAGACCCAAAGGTGGAGGAAGAAGGAGATGTAATCGACACTTACCGCAGCTGCTGGGATCATACGGTCCTGTTTCATGATCAGATCCGCACTTCCCACCGCTGCCTCTGCAACCCCCGGAACTTGCTTCATCGTCCCACCACTCCACCAGAAATCCCTTCTTCAGGAGATCCTCGAACCGGTCTGTAATCTTTTCCTCTCCAACAGGAATGTAAACCGGTGCTCTGACCACCACCTCACACCCGCACGATTGGTCCGGCGGAGGAAGTCGGAGTAATTTCCACCAAGTTTAGCATAAACGTCATCATCATGAGCACACTTTATACTCTTGGAATTCGCGGGCTCGGTTCCTGAGCAATTATGGAACAGGAAGAGCTCCGTGTTCGCGGTGCTAATGAAGAAGTGATCATCGAGACCAAACCGGACGTCGTCACTGGGAACTCGGCAGTCGTCGGCGGCGAGTTCGGTGTTGTTGACCAAAAGGGATCTGTTATGGTAGAAGATTTGGAGGATAGAGACTGACTTTTCCAATGAATTCACGAAAACCAGGAGACGATCGCCTTTGCATTCCACTTGAAAACCAGAAGGACCAGGCGGATAGCACCAGAAGGGATGTGTGATGTTGACTTCTCCGCATCTCCGCTCTTCTTCGCCCGAGATGGTAATGAAGAACAGAAGGATGGGAAGAGAGCGGGCAGAAGCCTGGCGGTGATTTGGGATGCATGATGATGTGATGAAGCAGTGGAGAAGGACGAAGGGGATGGCGAAGCAAGGAGAAGAGGAGACGCGGTTAAGTAGAGATCAAAATGGTGGGAGTTGACTACCGCCTTGACTTCCAAGTCTTTGGAGATGACTTCAGCACGGAAAGTTCAAAGCAGCAATATATTACAAATACATTACTTCCATGAGTATTACAATTCAGTCCGTAAGTTTTACAAATACATTACTTTCCGTGCTGAAGTCATCTCCAAAGACTTGGAGGTCAAGGCGGTAGTCAACTCCCACCATTTTGATCTCTACTTAACCGCGTCTCCTCTTCTCCTTGCTTCGCCATCCCCTTCGTCCTTCTCCACTGCTTCATCACATCATCATGCATCCCAAATCACCGCCAGGCTTCGCTCCGCTCCTCTTCCCCATCCTTCTGTTCTTCATTACCATCTCGGGCGAAGAAGAGCGGAGATGCGGAGAAGTCAACATCACACATCCCTTCTGGTGCTATCCGCCTGGTCCTTCTGGTTTTCAAGTGGAATGCAAAGGCGATCGTCTCCTGGTTTTCGTGAATTCATTGGAAAAGTCAGTCTCTATCCTCCAAATCTTCTACCATAACAGATCCCTTTTGGTCAACAACACCGAACTCGCCGCCGACGACTGCCGAGTTCCCAGTGACGACGTCCGGTTTGGTCTCGATGATCACTTCTTCATTAGCACCGCGAACACGGAGCTCTTCCTGTTCCATAATTGCTCAGGAACCGAGCCCGCGAATTCCAAGAGTATAAAGTGTGCTCATGATGATGACGTTTATGCTAAACTTGGTGGAAATTACTCCGACTTCCCTCCGCCGGACCAATCGTGCGGGTGTGAGGTGGTGGTCAGAGCACCGGTTTACATTCCTGTTGGAGAGGAAAAGATTACAGACCGGTTCGAGGATCTCCTGAAGAAGGGATTTCTGGTGGAGTGGTGGGACGATGAAGCAAGTTCCGGGGGTTGCAGAGGCAGCGGTGGGAAGTGCGGATCTGATCATGAAACAGGACCGTATGATCCCAGCAGCTGCGGTAAGTGTCGATTACATCTCCTTCTTCCTCCACCTTTGGGTCTAATGACTCAGGAAACAAGATTCGTTTTCGGATTCCATGGAGACAGATTCAAGATCAGCTCTTCTACTTGTTCTCTTGTTGTTCCTTTTTCTTTCCGGAGATTTATAGACGTTTCAGATATTAAAATCCCTGCCATTTCTTGTGCAATTTCTGACGATGATTTGATGATTCGAGGAGGTAACAGAAACCATTCTTTCTTGTTCTTCATTTGCTACTATTTTTTACCCTCGTTAATCTGCGACCAATTCCTTTGCACGCATTAATTGCTCTCTCGAGCGACCAATTCGTTCGAGGTGACGGCGATGTTTGGAAGAGTCAGAGATGTTCCTATCAAATTAAACGAAGGACACAGAATTCCTCTCTATGCCAAGTAGAAGACCTTGACCCAATACTACTCTTTCATGAGCCTTCCATCCTCTTCTTTTCTCACTGATTTTTCTATGTTCACATGACGTTGGTCTTGTTTTATAAGATCAGTGTTAAAAGGTTAAAGTATATTTTATAAGATCATAAATTAATATTTTAATGATTAAATGAAGGACACAGGATTCTTCTCTGTGCAAAATGATTCCATCGTATGAGACAATAAATACATCGAAGAAGACGTTGACCTCACACTGCCATCCCCTGAGCTTTTCTTCCACTGCTATGTTCTTTTCTTTTCTTCCTTTATTATCTTTGTTAACACGACATTTTTCTTATTTTCCAAGCACCGTAAGGATTTCTTGATAGAAGACGACAACTTCTCATGACGATCCGAGTCCATGTACAGGACTTGGAAGAACTCACGGATGCTTTGAGTTCAGGGTCAAAAACTTGGTCCAAACAATTAAACTGTGACCATCAGCTTAGCTTTGGAAGATCGCATCCATCTAACTCGGCGTCTCTCCTTTTCCTTGTTTCCAAGCCTCGGTCATATTGCCACATTCACCATTATTCAAGCGGATTAGCAGCCAATGACTTCGTCGTACTTGCTGCAGGAAATGGCGACCATCCTTCTGCAGGACTCAACCACACGAAGCAGATTGTAATAGGTAGAATTCTTATTCTTTTGCCTCCTTCATGGTGTTGGATTCTCTGAAGAGCATGAATTCATGTTCCTTTTGGATTAATGTCGTGTTCCAGTTTCGATGGCAGGATCGGTGGGCTTGCTGTTGCTCTGTGCTGTGTTATCGCTCCTCCTCGCACCAGAATGGTTCAAGAACTCCGTCTTCTTCAGCTCCAAATCAGAATGCACACACAACATCGAAGCCTTTTTGGGTAATTATGGATCCCTGGCTCCCAAAAGATTCAAGTATTCTGACCTGAGAAAGATCACCAAATCCTTCCAAGAGAAACTGGGCGAAGGTGGATACGGAAGTGTGTTCAAAGGCACGCTCCCGGACGGCCGCTTGGTGGCCGTCAAGATCTTGAGCAAGTCCAAGGACGACGGCGAGGAATTCTCCAACGAAGTCGTCAGCATCGGTCGCACCTCGCACGTCAACGTCGTCACTCTCCTCGGCTTCTGCCAAGACGGCCGCCGAAGAGCTCTGGTGTACGAGTTCATGCCCAATGGTTCCCTGGAGAAGCACATCAACCGAGCAGCTCTTCCTTGGGACAGGCTCCACCAGATAGCCATCGGCATCGCCCGAGGGCTGGAGTATCTGCATCGCGGCTGCAACGCTCGCATAGTCCACTTCGACATCAAGCCTCACAACATCCTCCTCGACGAGGACTTCCGCCCCAAGATATCAGACTTTGGATTGGCCAAGCTGTGCCCGCAGAGAGGGAGCGTGCTGTCCATGGCGGACGCGAGAGGGACGATAGGGTACATCGCGCCGGAGGTGTTCTGTAGGAACATCGGAGCAGTCTCCACCAAATCAGACGTCTACAGTTATGGAATGATGGTCTTGGAAATGGCTGGAGGAAGGAGGGACGTAAGAGCAGGCGCAGGCGCAGGCGCAGATAGGAGCAGCGAGGCATACTTTCCTGAGTGGTTTTACGAGAACTTGGATCGAGGAGGAGATCTCGGAGCTTATGGCGTGACAGATGAAACGGAGGAGATGGCGAGGAAGATGATACTGGTTGGGTTGTGGTGCATACAAACCAGGCCAGCAGATCGGCCTTCCATGAGCAGGGTTGTGGAGATGCTGCAAGGGAGAGGCAGCGACGTGGAAATGCCACCAAAGCCGTGTCTTTCTCCTCCTCCCCAATCCTACGTCAACTCTGCATCTTAGCAACTCGTTCGATCGAATCTGGGTTTGGGTTATACCAAATTGGGCTTAAATTGGGCTCGATTTAGGGCTTATTTAAGTGTCGGGCCTCGCTACATAAGCGAATTCAAACGGCTTATAAATAGGCGCGCAATTTGCTTCCCCGTTTCATTTTATCGAATCAAATCCTTCCTCCCCTTTTCTCTCTCTTTCATTGCGGCCGCTTCGTTTGCCTTGGATTCACAATCGCGCCGGCGACGACTCGAAAATATTTCTTGGGTACATTAAATAGATCAAGAATCCCCGAATCCCGCACCGCTTTTGTGTGATCTGGTTCAAGCAGAAGGTTTCTGGTGAGATTTCTATTGCCCAGTTTGTCTTCTTCTTTTCTGTTCATTTAGATGATTGATTTCTGTGACATACCTCTGTTATCGATCGTGGTAACATCCTAAGAAGGTGGAGGGATTGCAAGAAGAAATGCGAGAGTTGCTCTCCTGTTCGTCGTTGAACGACCACCGAAAGGTAAAAATTTATCGTTCACCTAAATGGCTGTTTCTTATTCTTTCATAGAAGTTGACAGTTGGTGTTCTTTGAACAGAGTTACAATGCTTGCCCCTTGTTGATCTATTTATGTATTGTTATCAACTTGTCATCAAGACAATCCTTTACGGATGATAAAACCCCAAACTCGATTTCTTGAAATGATCATACAATCACTCCTTCTTAAAATTCAAGTGCATTTGTGAGCCCTTTTAAGAACTTATGGAGAATATTATCCATTTATGAACCACCTTAAGCCACCACCAGGACTTCTGAAAATGCATGATCCTAACCTTAGAAAGTAGAAACACCATATCTCATAATATGTGCACCCTCAGCCATAAGTTCAAAACTTAATGTTGATTTGGTTTCTGCAATCTAATCATCATAATGATATTTACTGAATCTTTCCGCATCGAGCAAAAATACCATCGAATCAGCTTGTCAATCTGAAACAACAAGCTTGCACATTCAACATCAATAGAGATATCCTAATTGATTCTATAAAACTCCAACAGTTCTAGTGTAGGATTGACTCATCATCCTGAGAGTAATGCACAAATTATATTGAAGCATTAGAGGCTTAGAGTGAGGTCGATGGAGATAGAAGTCCAGTGATGTTTGTGTTGTGAATATTTGAAAAGTTGTATGCGAACTATTGGGATAGTGGAGATTACATTCTGTGTCAAGAATCGATTCAAGACAAGATGGCAACTAAATGCTCATGTAATGGGAGGAAAGGTGTAATTAAGGAGCATCCAAATGCTGGATAAGTTTTAGTCAACTAAAATAATTATGCTAAGTGCTCATGTTGAGGCATATAACATGGCTCCAAGGTAAGGTTGGTGCCAAAGTTTGAAACATCACTTTGTATGCTGTAGTAGCAGTTATGGACTGTAAGGAAAGCAGAAGCTGGGTTTTCTATTCATCAATGGTTGGTAGTATAGATTGAGGATACAATGAAGAAGGCATTTAAGGTGATGCAGATGTGTTTATAATCAATTAGGTTCATGAACAGTTGCTAATAGTATTATAGATCGACGTTAAAATGAGGAAGACATTTGAGGTGATACAAAGACTTGTCCCGTTGGAGAGGAACTATTAATGGCAATTCAATTCAATCTCTTTGTTCTGCAGATGATTTGGCCCCTTGCAAGCCTACTTGGATCACTACATGATCACTATGGAGGCGTAAGACTTTCTTGGCATCTTCCATATTGCATTGCTATTAGCTTACCAATCAAACTTGAGACTACGGGCGATACCTGATAGAATGAAGTACGAAGAAGAGATCCATTCTATTGATAAGGTGGTGCTTCCTATTTATACATGTTAGGATGGAATATTTTTCTCAACAGAGTTATGATATTTTCTCATGTAGTTGGGAAAATCTTAACTGTTTATCAAGAGAAATCTTAATTGCTAACATGCCCCCGCAAGACGGTGCTCCTGTCAAGGATGTCGATCTTGGATTGATGTGATGAAAATGGTTTGCTGGCGAGAGGCTTTGTGAAGGAGGTCAACAGTATGACATTTGATGGTTGTCTCTGGAGGGTAGCAGAGTAATGAGGATGAGCAGAGAGTAGCTTGTGACCTGAGGAGAGCAACCGCTGGAGTAAGGAAAGCTACAAAGGATCACAGTTGAGAATGATCCGTGGCTTGCAACTTTAGGATAGCAACCGCTGGAGGAAGGGGAAGCAGTGCTTTCTTTGGGAGCGTCATCCACAAGGAAGAGTCGAAGAAGGAGAGATGCAACATCACCAAGATAGGAGAAGGGGTTCTGCACTGAAGGGAAGGGGTTGCCTTTGGAGCAGTAGAGGCAGTGTAAGTTTGCTAGTTGGTGATCCAAGCTTCCATAATCTTGATGTCGGTACAATAAGTGGAGGCGCCACATAGGGAGAGGCCCATCAGGGAGAGCTTTGTAGACGCGACTGTTGCACATAAACCCCTCAAGGTAGATGTAGGGGGCAACAAAGAAGGCGATCATCTAGTTCCGGAGACTGTTATTCTGGTTCGTTAGGGAGCTACGCAGGTTGGAGAGGCAGGCCTCGTCATCCGAGATCAAAACGATGTTGCTTGGCCGATGAAGATGTTCCTCTTGATGAATGGATTGCGACAGCAGAAGATGGATGCTGAGGATCTCGTCGGTTCACTCCTTGACGTCAATCTTGGAAGTGCGACGTTGTGTTGTTTGACGCTATCGCTAGACAACGTGAAAGAAAAAAAGAAAAAAAAAGAACTCTTGCTTAATGCAAGGGACCTGATATCATGATAGAATGAAGTATGAAAAAGAGATCCATTCTAATGATAAGGTGGTGCTCCCTATTTATACATGTTAGGATGAAATATTTTCTTCAAAAGAGTTATGATATTTCTTTATGTAGTTGAAAAAATTTTAATTATTTAATAAAAAAAATCTTAACTGTTAACAAAAGTATTTAATCCCCACTCAAGTAAATAGGTCATTGGTTCCTTTCCTAATGATTGAGACTCGAGTGGAGAAATCTTATCCTTGGAGGGTCGTGATGCTGATCATGACAAAGGCTCGAACGAGAGCCTAACATAAAGTTATGATATTAGGTCAGCATTGTTGTAGCTGAAAACGATTATACTCTTTTCCTACTCACCAACAGACATTGATGTCGACCTCTTTCACCATCTTAATTATTGCATTTAGATACCGCGCGTGTTGTTAGAGGTGGCACTCTAATGGAGATGGGCTTTCTGCTTGACACACTGGTGGGTGGCTGAGACGTACAAGTTGGGCGTGCGCATAGCTGGTCCACCGCGTCCCTGTCTCTCTTTGGAATCCGGACGAGAGGAGACTTCCCTGTTTAATCTCTCTCTTCATGATTTGCTTACCCTCCAAAGTCCAGCTCTTCGATCCACAGCAAGAACCCCCCCCCCCCCCCCCCCCCCCTTTCAAGTTGAACGCCACACCCACCCGCTACTATCCCCTGCTCCGTGCTCAGTGGAAGCTTGAACGCACTTCACTCCTCTCTCTCTCTTTCTCTCGGATGTCTTTTTGAGGTAAGAAGCGATCTCTTTTGTCGCTGGAGTTGTTATTATGACAAGTTCTCATGTTTACTTATTTAATTAGTTTGCGATTTGGTTTCACCGGAATTGAGTCTTTGTTTGGCGAAGGAACTTATCTCGAGTTGTACCGATGCCATGGGTGGTGCTAGGGAGGTTCTTGGAGGATTACGTTGATGGTCGAGTTGTGATGTGGAACCCTATACTCGTATATGCAAATGATCTGATTTTAGAACAAGAACATCCTTTCCTAGTTCTTTTCTTTGTGAATTACTCGTTTGGCTGAAGTGATGACCTCTTGTTTTGGGATTTCTCTTGCAATATGTGCGGAGGAGCAAAGATGCCATAGCTAGTTCTATTGCTTAAAACCAGTTCCATCAAGGCACCGTCTGCTATTTCGCACAGGACAGTAAAAAAAACCATTAATTTTTATCCATACTTGACAGTGTTTGTGAGAGATCATGAAACATCCAATTGCTTCCATGTTCAGCAGGCTTACAAGAAGTCCATTCCTTTCATTTGACGAAAATCATTGTTTTAATAGAAATTACTGCTTATTGCATGGTCAATCATGCCCTGTTAAGGAGGTTCCAAATGCACCTTGTTTGGAGAATAATGGAACAGATGATGAATAAGCATTTTCTTAGTTTAGATGAGTGTAGAGCTTAAGTTGGAGGGGCTACACTATGTGTTGCAAAGACTCGTGTTGGTTGTGCAAGGAGAGAGGAGACCTAAGAAGACTTCATTACAAGTAATAGAAAGCGATGTCTTAATTATATATTGCCTTGTGCAGGACTCAACGGCCCAAATAATTAGGACATTATGGTTTGTTGTTGTTATTCCATCTATTATTCATCCTTGTTAGGATCACTTCGTCCTGCTCTGCTCACAACTTTGTAACCCTTTCCAACATTGACTACCTTTAACTTTCCTGACGAATTTGCTTTTTTGCGTATTCCAGGGCAAGACAATGGCAGATATTCAGTTGGGTTCTCACACCGTAAAATCTCATGGAGTGAAGGTGGCAAAGTTCCACATGCATGACTGGATAATACTACTTCTTCTTGGTGTGATAGAAATCATATTGAATGTTATAGAACCTTTTCATCGCTTTGTGGGGAAAGACATGATGACTGATCTGAAGTACCCACTGAAAAGTAACACAGTGCCATTTTGGGCTGTTCCCGTATGTAATTACTTCTAATCCTTTGAATTCTTGTGTTTTACATGATTTGCTTATGCATGAGTTAATCATGGCAAATTTTTTATTGTTGAAGATGATTGGAATTGTCTTGCCTTTGGTAATCTTCCTTGCAATCTACTACAGGAGGAGGGATGTTTATGATTTGCATCATGCGATACTGGGTATGTGTACTTTATCTTCTTTAGGGTTAAAGCAAGTATGTTTCTATCTACAATGTGGATTTAGCACTGTATTGGCAACATGTATGTGTGTGCAGGCCTTTTATTCTCTGTGCTGATAACTGGGGTGATAACAGATGCAATTAAGGACGGAGTGGGTCGACCTCGACCTGACTTCTTTTGGCGCTGTTTTCCCGATGGAAAAGAGGTTAGTTTTCAGCATTATTAGGCATCATTAAATGTCCTTGATCACAAAAAAATCATCAGCAATCGCTGATACACATAATTTGTAGGATTATGACAATGTCACAACGAATGTTAGATGCCATGGAGAACATAGTGTTATAAAAGAAGGGCACAAAAGTTTTCCTAGCGGACACTCCTCATGTAAGTAACATAATAATAAAGCTCAGTATAGTTTTCTTATGATTTAGCTTCAGCTTCTGAAACTCTTGAATGGGTTATAATGCTACTTTAAATATATGAAAATTTCTTCCAATGCAGTTTCTATCCTCTCATGTGACCATCCTGAGCTAAAGAAATTGAATATATATATATATATATTTTTGTTTGCTTTCATTTATCTGTAGCTTATATGTGCATATCGTATAGGATTATTAATTTCGTTTGATTACGTAGACAAGGTGTGACACCCCTGATTAGTCTGCATAGGAGATTACATATGATGTGAAAAGTATTTAAATCACTGTCAACGATCAGAGGGCATTTTCTAGGTAAAGGGTCACTTAGCACATGCGGCTCTCACCAATGTATATTTTGAGAAAAAGTATTTAGTGTTGTCTAAGTAAAGGATCGCCTAGTGCATCTGTGTTCTCTATTTAGTGTTTGCAATGCAGTAAGTAAAGAAGATTTCTTGACAAAAAGAATTACAAGGCTTGTTCTTTTCCTTGTCCACTATAGACAAGTAATTTCCCTCTCTCTGCTGCTTCTAATGTATTAAATACATTGCTTATATGTTGTCTTCCATATTCGATTCTATGAGGTTAGTGCTGCCATGTAGTTTGTGCAAATTTTTTATCATGTGGGGGCATATCTACCTATCGTCAGCCTTTTCCAAACCTATAATTTGGACATTATCAGATTACTTATATTTCTTCTGGAGCTGCTTTTTTGCAGATTGGTTATTTACTCATCAATCCCTTGCGTGCACAGGGTCCTTTGCAGGACTAGGATTTCTTTCGTGGTACCTTGCAGGGAAGATCCAAGCTTTTGATCGAAGGGGCCATGTCGCAAAACTTTGCATTGTGTTTCTTCCTCTACTCCTGGCATCTCTGGTAGCGATTTCACGAGTGGATGATTACTGGCATCACTGGCAAGATGTCTTTGCTGGTGGTCTTTTAGGTTTGTATCACTAGGCTACACATTATAATCAGCTGCTGCAAAACTGTTTCTTTTTACCTGCACGCTTATGAAACTTCATTTGTTTTTTTTTTTTTTCTCCCTTTTTTGCAGGACTAATAGTTGCTTCGTTTTGTTATCTGCAGTTCTTTCCACCACCATATGCTGTAAATGGTATTTTTCCGTATCGTTCATTTACTTTTATTTTCTTTCTTCATTCACCACTTCCTACTTTTAAGACATCTCGGCAACTAGTAAATACAATTCAATATAACTCGAAGTATATTGAATCTTAATATAATTTTAAAAATATATGGATCGAAGATAAGATGATGTATAATTAGCTTGATTGGTGGGCACATTCAGATGGGTCATGCAAAGCTTTCAACATTTGATGCAGGTTGGGGGCCGCATGCATATTTCCAGATGTTGGCGGACGACCAGAGCAATGCTCAAGTGACTCGCACTGCGAATCCTCTCAGCACCGTGCCATCGGAGACCGATGCTGGTTATATCCACGCAGAAGAAGAACAACAACACGGGATCGGCATGACAAGTTTAAGGGCACTGCCGGACATCGAGGTCGGTGGCAGACAATAAAAGGTCTTCATGTCATGCGTGCTGTGGGACATCCAACATCATCTGCAAACCTGTTTCGATTCCCCTCGTGATCGCTGGCCGTTGTGTAGAAAGGTATGTCACCCGTGTTCTCTGTATAATTAATTAATTTCCCTTGTGCAGCCGCCACTAGAATATTGGAAATGTTCATTTTCTCATCGAGTCATCTGCTTTCGATTATACTGTAATGATTTTTTTTGCTCGTCGTTTTAGTAGTCCCTCTAATCATGAAATGATGGAGAATTGTTTATCTCTTAAGAAAATAAATTAAGATTTAAGGTGACGGAGAAGATACAGAAAGAAGAGTACAAATGAGTAGAATAGAAGGGGAAGAAAAAGAGGAGGGGAGGATAAGAATTAGATGGGTTTAGTGCTTGCTATTTCAATGAGTTAAGTCTGGAGCAATAAGTTTACACCTAAAGAAATTACATCTATAAATACTAAACTGATGACAATCAGTTAAGTCTCAAGCAAAAAAAGTTTACACCTACGAGATTAATTCGATACAAGTGTCCCAAACCACTTCATAAAATATTTAGGATTCAATAAATTGCTTCGTCATCCTTTTTGCAGATGCAAACACTCAAATACTTGGAAGAGACCATCATAACAGATAATTCTACCCACACAAACCATGAGAGATGAGTTTATCACGGCACCATCACCATCATTTATTTAGAACGCACAAAGTTGCAACATCTTTGCAATAAAAAACCTACATCATGATTAAGAATTACAACTTCTTATCTTAATTGTTGAAACCATGAAACTTCATCATATCACCTATAAAATTTCCCCCCACATCCTAGTCTGAGCAAAAATCCAATTCCCCAAAGCATGCCTTGCTGTTAATCAATAAATCAAAACCCCAAATACACAGAAGAACTACTAATTGGACCACTCAACACACACTATTGCAAAAGGTATCAACTATTAAAAACAATTTCAACCAATGTTTGTTCCCAATCAGATAACAGTAATTACGTGTAAACCAAATGCCATCGAAGAAAAGCACTCCTCCATGGTGCCACGAACAGGCGTCGTGCACTCGCAACGACTTCATTCGACGAATCGTTCGTCGCTCTTGCATGCTTGTACTGATCCTTGGCAACATGTTTTGCCTTAGTTTTGATATGTTTTGCTTGTAAAACTGTAAGCAACGATAATTCGCAGAACTGCAATACGATCAATCGTCGCATTGGGCAAAACTATCCCAAAATGGGTTCGTTTTCGCATGTCACGGCCTGTTTTATGCATATCACAACTACCCACAAAACGTCAGCTATCTTAGCCCCCTGGAACCCCCCGAATGATATATGGGGCATAGGGCTTCGAGATAATGTCAGGCATTGAACAACCTTCACATGTTTGCATGTCAACTTGACGGAAACTTGCCTTCGTGCCTGACACCCAATGAGCAGTTGTTTGCGGACTTGCAGCTATTCATTCACCCTTCTAAAGTCCTTATTTTCCTTCTTCCTCTCTTTTCTCTCGAGCACTTCAAGTGCTCGCCATGGCTATACTTCAATCTACATAAAATTCCTTTGGGGTTCTATTAAAGCCTCTGACTATACGTCGACAATCGAGCCCTCAACAAGGTGACAATGAAGAACAAGTATCCAACCACACTTATCGCGAACTTGTTCGACCAACTGAGCAAAGAAAAGTATTTCTCTAAACTCGATCTTCGGTCGGGGTACTGGTAAGTAAGCATTGCGGAAGGCGATGAAGCAAAAACTACCTGTGTCGCCAGATATGAAGCGTTTGAGTTCTTAGTGATGCCTTATGGCTTAACCAACGCTTCGGTCACATTCTACACTCTTATGAACTAACTATTCAATGAGTATTTGGACAAGTTTGTAGTTGTCTACTTGGATAATATCGTCATCAACAGCCAAACGCTTGAAGATCATGTCGAGCACCTTCGGACAATTTTCAAAATTCTCAGAGAGAATATTTTGTTCATGGAAAGAGAAGTGATACTTTGCTCAGACAAAGATCTTATTCTTGGGCCATCGAATCGACGATGGTTCCATTAAAATGAATAAATCAAAGGTGCAAGCTGTTGCGGAATGACGAACTCCAAAGAAGGTACCGGTGTTGAGATCCTTGGTTTTGTCAACCACTATCGACACTTCATAGTTGGGTATTTGAAGCGCGCTGCTCCACTGACGAAGTTACTGAAGGAGCAAGCTTGGAGATGGTCCGACAGATGTGAAGCGACATTTCAAGATCTAAAGGCTACTGTTTTGGAAGAACCAATGCTCAAATTGTCAAACTATGGGAAGCCCTTCGAAGTCCATACAGATGCTTTAGACTTTGCTATTATAAGAGTACTCATGCAGAAGGATCACTCAGTGGCTTACGAGAGTCAAAAGCTCAATGAGACCGAGCGACAATATACAATGCACGAGAAGGAGATGACATCGATGATCCACTGTCTATGAGTTTAGCGACATAACCTTCTCGGATCGCGATTTGTGTTAAGGACGGACACTATCTCTTTAAGTTACTTCCAAACTCAAAAGAAACTCTCTCCAAAGCAAGCACAATAATAAGACTTCCTAACAGAATTTGATATGGCAATGGAGTACAAGCCCGGAAGAGCAAATGTCAAAGCCAATGCATTGAGCCAGAAAATGGAGCGGGTGAATGCCATGCATCTAGAGAGCAAAGGCCAAGCAAGTCAATTACACTCCAACTTCCTTTCCCGAATCAGGGATGGAATATACAGTGATCCCCAAGTAGTAACCCAAATGCAACTAATCAAAGAAGACAAGACATAATGATTTTAGATCTAAGAGGGACTCGTCTACACAAAAGGGAATAGGGATTTATGTTCATCGAGTGGATAATTTAAAACGTGAACTCTTGAAAGAATGTCACGATTCCCTTTGGGTGGGACATCCGGGCATTCACCGAACATTGGCTCTCGTGGAAAGGATATTTTATTCGTTGAAGATGAGGATGGATGTGGAGGAATATATTCGAATGTGCCTTACCTACCAACAAGACAAGGTAGAGCAGCGAAAGCCGATGGGACTTTTGAAATTGTAACCCGTACCAGAAAGGCCAGGAGAGAGCATTTTCTTGGACTTCATATCAAGCTTGTCGACAGTAGAGGGACTCGGATCGATACTCATGGTAATCGATCGATTTTCAAAGTATGCAACATTCATTGCTGCACCCCCTACGTTGTTCAGCAGAGAAGGCGGCCAAGTTGATGATGAAGAATGTGATGAAGTATTGGGGAGTTCCGCAAAATATCATCAATGATCGAGACGCTCAATTCCTAGGACGATTATGGACTGAGCTATTCAAATTGTTGGGGTCTAAGCTATGCTTCTTCACAAGCCTCCACCCCCCAAACGGATGGCCAGACTGAGAGGATAAGCTCCCTCTTGGAGCAATATCTTCGACATTACGTGAGTGCCAACCAACGAGATTGGGTGAAACTGTTGGACATAACCCAATTCTCCTACAACCTCCAACGGAGCTCTGCGTCCAACAAGAGTCCCTTTGAGATCATTACAAGATAACAGTCGTCGACTCCTCACACCTTGGCTATTGGTTATACTGGGAGTAGTCCATCTGCATATCACTTTGCCAAAGAATGACACCAAAATACAGATATTGCATGAGCTTACTTCGAAAAGACGATCCAAAAGATGAAATGGGCGAACTTAGGAATACGATCGTAGGAATTCAAAGTCGGTGATTTGGTGTTGGTGAAGCTCCAACCTGCATCACTCCAATTCTTTAGACACAAAGTGCACAAAGGCTTGGTGCGCAAGTATGAAAGACTCTTCCCAATTATCAATAGGGTGAGCAATGCCTACAAGTTACAACTGTCGACGTGGCTCAAAATTCAATGTTTTTCATGCCAGCAACTTGAAAGCCTACCATTCGGATCCACAAGATGCTTCCTAAAGTGTTTCAACTCGATTACCTCTCACCAGAGCCTCTTACGAGAAACGAGTTGAAACCATTTTAGCGAATCATAAGATAAAGCTACCCAACGAAGTTGAGTAGACTGAATACTTGGTGAAGTGGTGAAAACTTTCTCGAATTGAAACAAGTTGGAAGCCCGAAGATGCCTTACGACATAAAGAAGCAATCATCAAAAACTACCAACAAATGTCGACAAGGGCGTCGAAAGTTTAAGTGGGGGAGAATGTCACAAACGATCGTCGTGCACCTTCAACAACTTTGTTCAACGAACCGTTCGTCGCTCTTGCATGCTTGTACAAATCCTTAGCAGCATGTTTTGCCTTAGTTCTGGTGTATTTTGCTTATAAAAATGTAAGCAACGATAGTTCGCAATGTTGCAGTACGACCGCTCGTTGCATCGAGCAAAACTACCCCAAAATGACTTCATTTTCGCGTGCCACGGCCTGTTTTATGCAGACTGCGAATGCCCACAAAATGTCAACCATCTGAACCCCCTGGAACCCCTCGGGTGGCACCATGGATGATGGGGGTTCAGGGTAATATCGAGCGTTGAACAACCTTCACAAGTTTGCACGCCAACTTGTCTTCGTGCCCGACACTCGGGGAGCAGTTGTTTGCGAACTTACAGTTGTTCGTTCACCCTTCTAAAGTCCTTATTTTCCTCCTTCCTCTCTTTTGTCTCATGCACTCTAAGTGCTCGCTAAATTGCTTGTAAAGCTTCCATCTTCGTGAGACGTCGAGACTTGTTCGTTGCTTGTTTCCAAGCTAATCAACTTTCTGTTTTACAGATCCTTCGGGACCTGTACAAGATTGTAACTAGGCTGACCCTTAACAGATACATATGTCGCAATGACACCTCAAGACTTAGGCAATCGCAGCTAAGTCTGATCAGCGTTGGCGTAAGGATACTTCACGACTTAGGCAAGCTAAGTCCGTGACTTTGCCCCAATAGTGGCTCATGACTTTGCCCCAACTCCAGTTAAGTTCATGACAATGGACACAACCATTAGAAACTATAAAAGATATGAAAAACCAAGACACCACAACATTAGAAACCGATACCTATTGAACAGAAACAAGAACAGCTCAAACTTCAAAATAGATGCGAAACAGCTCTATACTAAGATCAACGATGTTGTGGTTTAAGGCATTTATATTATTACATACTGCAGATTTCTAAAAAGACAAACTGCATTATCAGTTAGCTTCTACCAAATTGTCAATTTGATAATAATAGCGTTTATAGCACCAATACTCACTCAAAACATAAGATGTGATAGTTCGATGCATTGCTTCTCAATCCATTTGCAAAATCCATGATACTCCAATTAAAGCAAACAAGATTCAATCACGAACAATATATTAGAAAGAGATATGCAATCAACAGTACACAAGAGGATGCTAATTGGATACTCACTTATGAACATAGATAGATCAAAAGTATATGCGACAATTGGATACCATCAACGCAGGTCAGCATGACATATCTATCACCAAAGAATTTAAGAGCATTGATTTAATTTACGATCTAACGGTCACGATTAAAAGTTCGAAACATGTGTTTTCAAGAACTCAAAATTCCATGGCATCTCTTATATATCAAGAAAGCAAACCCTAATGCAAAATTATGGCAGAAATCCGGTAGGTAAGTGAGTGAGGGCGGACCGATCGGATCGAACAAGCATCGGATCGTCTGGATCAGTCGATCTCCTGAAGAGATGGCGCACCAGCGGCGGCGGCGGCGGCGACTTCCTCAGCAGAAAACTTGCCCTTAGCCTTGTCGGCGGCACGGCCGCGGGCCTTGCGATCGAGGAGGGCCTTGCGGTCCTTGTCGAGTTTGAGCTTAACGATGACGACCTTGGACGGGTTGATGCCGACGTTGACGGTGGAGCCGTTCACCTTTTCGCGGGTGATGCGCTCGACGTGGATGACCCACTTCCGGCGGTAGACCTGCACGACCTTGCCCTCCCGGCCCTTGTAGGTGCCGCGCACCACCTGCACCTCGTCATCCTTGCGCACGGGGACCGACCGCACGTTGTACTTGTTGCGGAGGTCGGCCGACAGCGGCGCGCTCATCAGCACCCGCCGGACGCTCGACGGCGCCGTGAAGTGCGCCTTCCGGCACTTCCGCCTCGAGCTCGACACGCGCGGGTTGTACTTCATCGTGGCCCGGCGGCGACAGGAGTCGGAAGTGGAAAATGATCGGTTTGCTACTAACGATGGGCTAAATAAATACAAAGAGCTTTTGCGGCTCTAGGGTTTGTACGGTTACATAAAATGACCAAAATACCCACTCGTCCGTGAAATGGTAAAATAACATACGCCAAGAACGCGTGCAGACCACATCGAGAAGAAGCGGATGAGCCGTCAGATCGTCCCATCATCCGTCGGTGATCTCCCAGATGCTACAAACGCCGTTGGATCATCCCGTCTGCCATGGTGCGCCTCGTCTTCCTCCCTATTACTCACCGTATGATTTAGTTTTACATATTAGCCCATTACACCATAAATATATTACTTTAAAGAATTATATTAATAGTTTATATTTATAAAAATAAAATATTTAAATTTATTTACCATAATAATATCAATTTTATCGATGAAAATATAAAACATAAAAGATAAAAAAATAATTTTAATGTTCAATGACATATGATGTCGTTACTATCGACATCAACACGGTTGCTTGACTACCTTCAATGATAATAAAATTCACTCTCGGCATCGATATAGATGATGGTGGCCATCATAACGTCTACGGTGAATATGGTGACCACTTTATACGCTGACTCATTAGGTAGATCTCAGACTTGACTCAAAGTTGGGATCGTTGAAAATGCTATTACTTCCCTCACTATTGTCCACTTGTATCATTCTACATTTGTGTTAACGTAGATGGTGGTGGCCACTATAATATTTATGATAAAAATAATAATTATCTCGTCAAAACTTGTTGGGTAGATCTTAGTCTTAACTCGAAGTTAGGATCACCTAAGCTTCAATCGCTTCCTCTATTATCGCTCGCCTTGTGTCGCTTTGCATTTACGTTAATAATGATGTAGTTGTCGAGCGATAATTACATTGGTGTCAATGTAAATAATGGTAGTTACTGCGATGAAAAACTTCGCCACTGACTGTTGATGTTGAAACAGAAGCAACATTGACGCAAAGCACGTGTGGGGCAGTTCATAAGAAAATGTATTTCTTGTCTTCTTCCCTTTCACTCAAAGAATGATTTAGCTAAAGAATATATGATGAAATAAGCACTTAGGTCATAATAAAATGTACAAAATTGTTTTATGAATATTATTTTGACTAGTCAAACAAGATAGTAACCATCAAGTAATGCAATTAGCATATAGTTTATTCTATTGAAATGTTACTAGTAGCTATTTATGTTATCCATATTATCAATTATGTGATTAAAGATAAACATGTTTAAGATTGAATATATTATAATTAAAATTATAAACAATTATTTTACGTGCTAACCCCCAAAAGAAATTTTTTTCTTTTTTGATTTTTTATGGAAGGTATGCTTTGTCATATTTTTCTAAAATATCCCCTATTTACTATAATAATTGAAATTGCTCATTGATGAGATAGAGTAATGATTAGCTATACTTTATGGATTAGTCCATCCGATGAATCATTTCAATCCTAATGTATAACATTTATACAATCAGTTTAATTAGATTTATATTGTTTTTAGTACCTCCACCAAAAAAAAAAAAAGAGACTCAAAATCTAATAAAAATTATTTTTATAAAAAAGAGGGTTTCATATATGCATCTTTATTCGGTTAGGAATAAGAACAACAAAATAGGAACATTTTGAATAAATTTATGGTGTTTTAGGATGAGTTTAAAAATATACTTCAAATATAAATTAAGGGGGCGATGCACATGTCAAATGTGAACGAATATTTACTAAACTTGTTTTAAGTCATATTTGATTTGTATGTTACGTTACAAATGTTCAAATGTCTAATGCTATCTTATATAATAATATTACCATCTTAACATTTGATGCTAATTTTTTTTCATAAATTTTTTTTAAAATATTATAATATTATCTAAGATCATAAAAAAAAATAGATAACACAAACTCTAACCCTCATTTTTTCTATCCCTTTATCAAGATTTCGCCTAACCTTTTATAACATAATAAAATTATTCTTGTTGACACTTGCAACTATCACGAGTCATTGTCAAAATATAACCAAAATAAATTGATAGTTCAATTATAATATATTTGTATAAAATTATAATAAATTTTATTACACAAACAATATATTGTGAGTTACATTATGTAATACTATTCAAAGATCAATTTGTGACCAAGGTTGAGTAACTCAAATCTACATCAACCTTAATTATTAATTTTACTACAGACCTTGATATTTTATGAAATAATTTATATGAGAGTTTCAATTTTATAAAATAATTTATCAGAGGTCTTGCCATATTTTAAAATAAAGGATGAATAAAAAATATTTATTAATCTAGTCTTAAATTCAACTTTATATTTTAGAATACTATATACATAAACTAATAAAAGGAAGAATGAGATCTAACTAATAATATTCTTGATTACTGATTTTTTTGAAAAAAATAAATGAGGAAGGTAGAGTGGATTTGATCTCAGGATTCTATAATAAATTATAAAAATATTTACCAATTGAACCAGATGATATCTTTTTAAAAAAAAATAATTTTTTTATTTGAGATTATTACTGAGCTAAATCATTATACTTGTGTTGAAACACATTGCGAGTTTGGGATTATGATTTGTTTGGGAAAAAGATTATTACATTAATGACAGCCGACTGTGAAGGCAATTCCGTTATTTCGAAGGAGCCGCAACTTTGTTGGCAACAAGAAAAGAAGGGGCCTATTCATAAATCTTTAGAAGTATAGGGATCTTTCTGAAAATTTACACAAATACAATAGATTACCCACCGTCCTCCTGTTAACGAAAGTAGCGTTCCGGCCCACAAGGGACCCACTCGCAGAAAGTATCACCGTCTCTAATCACACCGGAGGTAGGAGGGGTCAGTGTAAGACGGGTGGGATTAGTTTTCTATAATTTTTGTTTCCTTTTAACCCAGTGGAGGAGAAAATTTTCCTGCTACGCTCGATAAGTTCTTAAGAATTTTACTTTGGTCCTTCGCCTCGCCCTCTTTTCAACGTTCTTTCCTTCCCAACTCGCTTATTAAATCCGAAGTCGCCGATCCCTTCAAACCAACCCATCTTCGAAATCCGACCGGCGTCTCTGAATTCTTCCCCGACTCCGATCTCGATTCGATCTATCAGGTTGTTCGCTTTCTCGGCGTTCGGGGTTGGATTGATTTCTAGGGTTCTTCGTATATTGTTTCTTCTCTATTTCGCCACGATCCGCGATCGGAGGAATTGTTTGGGTTGGATTTGAGGGTTCTTCGATCGGGGGAATCGGAGGGCTTATGCGATGTATAGCAATTTCAAGGAGCAGGCGATCGAGTACGTGAAGCAGGCGGTGCATGAAGATAATGCCGGGAACTATGTCAAGGCTTTCCCTCTCTACATGAATGCCCTCGAGTACTTCCGCACCCACCTCAAGTACGAGAAGAACCCCAAGATCAAGGAGGCGATCACCCAGAAGTTCACCGAGTACCTCCGACGCGCGGAGGAGATCCGGGCCGTGCTCGACGAGGGCGGCTCAGGGCCTGCTGCCAACGGGGACGCGGCCGTGGCAACCAGGCCCAAGACGAAGCCTAAGGATGGGGATGGCAACGGCGGCGAGGACCCCGATCAGGCGAAGCTCAGAGCCGGACTCACCTCCGCTATCATAACGGAGAAGCCCAACGTGAAGTGGAACGATGTGGCTGGGCTTGAGAGCGCCAAGCAAGCCTTGCAGGAGGCGGTGATCTTGCCCGTCAAGTTCCCTCAGTTCTTCACTGGTTTGTTTTGATTCACCATCTTTGAAATTGCTACTTTTATTGGTCCAATCTGTCTTGCTTAGTTAGTATTTCACCGAGAAGTTATCCTAATAAATAAGTTTTTGCTCCACATCCACTTAGCAATCTTTTTCACTGTTTTTACCCTGCCAGATTCTTTTTCTTTAGATGCATCATCCAAATTGTGTGGTATGGAGGTTAGTCTCACATCGGAAGTGGGAGGAGATTAGTAGTGGTTTGAAAGGATCTCTTGTTGATTACAACATGTAGGGGAGGAGTGGGAAAAAAATGGAGAGAAAAAGGAAATTGTATTCCTCTATAAAGACAACTTTTCTCTTTATGGTGAAAGTTGAGAGAGAGATGAATTCTACATAGAGGAAGACAAATTGATATTGTCTTCTAATTTCTTGTGTCCTTTTCTTCTCAATTCCTTCTCTTTTGATTGTTCATTTTATCTGTTTTCTATTCTTTTCCTTTCATATTCTCTCCCTTATAGACATTGATATCTTCTTGTCATTTCTCTCGTGTTCTCTTCTTTTCCATTCCTTCTCTTGTCAATGGTCTTCTCATTCCTTTTCCATTTTTTGTTCTTTTTCTTCATCTATGGTTTAAGAGATTAGCAGAAATGTATTATCCATTTTAATTAGGGAGGCTGAACTGAATGCAGTTGGGAGTCATATGTAAATTGAGGAACAAGTCATGCAGTTTAGCTACATTTCTTTTCTATACATGAACCTAGTTGTGTTCGTCTTTTATTATGAGAGATGTATCAAATAGGTCAGTATATTAGAGGAACATACATGAATGGTAAATAGGTCAATATTTACTATGGTAATAATTCTTTTTTTGATGCCTGTTATTTTGTGATATTTTGTATTTGCAGATTCTCTTATATAGATATACATTGTTGTTGTTTGCATTCTCATTTTAGTTTCTTCTCTACTAACTTGAGGTCTTTTTTTTGTTTGTTTAAATGTCAAACAAATTGATCAAGTAAAATATCTTCTTTTTTTAAAACTTGTAGGCAAGAGAAGGCCATGGAGGGCATTTCTTTTGTATGGTCCACCTGGAACTGGTAAATCGTACTTGGCAAAGGCTGTTGCAACAGAGGCAGAATCAACCTTTTTCAGGTTATTGTCTATCCAAAATTATAGATGAATTGAACTGTTGAAGAGAGGAATAGAATTATATTGTAACTGTTAGGACATTTGTGTAATCTAAGTTTTTTTGTATTTGTCCTTTCTTTATGTTCTTTTGTGAAGTTTGCTCTTTATATTTTTTCCTTTGCCCTATTATTTGAAGTGATTGCTTTTGGGACCATTTTTCCTCATTGCAAGTCATATTCTATGGTGGTGCACCATTTCATAAGAGAACTTGGTTTAAAGTTATTACATTCCTGTTATGATTTGTCATGCTTCTTTAGCATGTGCATGTTGGAACTTGTTAACTTCTTATTTCTGATTGGTGTGGTGCATATTGCTTAACAAATGTGACTCTTAAGTTTTGCTTTGATAAGCTCTCCGGTGGATGCGAGATTTCATGCCTAGTTGGGAAATTATGCTGCATCGTGGCCCATAGGTCCGCTGACTTAAATTGCTCTAGCTCCAGATACTAGTTTTAGATCTATCTAGTCTTGTATACGAGCACAACCCATCGTCCAATTGTAATATGGGACTAATCAGGGAACTACATCTTTTAGAGGTTTGATGTCCTCATCAGGTCAAATACCTATGTTTCAGATTTTACCTTTGGGTTCCAACTTTGGTGTAGCCAGAGAAAACCCTGTATCAGTGTGTATAAGGTTCCACTTAAGCATATATCAGCCTACACGAAGTGTGGTTCAATTTCTTGACATTATTCTCTAAAAATTCTAGATCTAGTGCGGAGATGGGTGCTTTAACTTAGTGGCCTATTTCTTGATATCTCTAGATTATTGGTTTTAGGTATTGTGGAATTTGAGCAATTTGCTTACTTATTTAAATGTTTTCTGTAAAATTGGTACTGCCATATTTGAGAGTCATAAGAAATGCTTCAATCATGGTTGGGTTGTTGGAGCTTCATTTTGCAAGAGGCTAGCATGTTCAGGCTTCTTTTAGCTTCTTGGAGGCTTGCAAAGCTTCCTTCGTTTTCATTCAGAATGACTGTTTATAATACATTGCTTGAAATGTGAGATTACCAGACAAGTGCGTTAAGTATTTGTTAGAAACTATTGGGATTGCATGCTCAAGGAAGATATAAAATTATAGTTAGTATGCTTTATTGGCCTAGGGTGAGGTAGCCAATAATGTAATACTTTCTTTTTTAGTCCAATTAGATGTATTTGAATATGTTATTAATTCTGCAGTTAGACTTGCAGGTTTATTTACCTACATTGTACCTTATTCTTCTGTAGTTAGATCTTCATAATTTAAAGCACAAGTATCTGAACTGTAAAAAGATATTTTATGATTGATTTAACTGTTGCAGTATATCTTCATCCGACCTAGTCTCAAAGTGGATGGGTGAAAGTGAAAAACTGGTTTCCAACCTCTTCCAGATGGCTCGTGAAAATGCTCCTTCGATTATTTTTATCGATGAAATTGATTCTTTGTGTGGTCAACGTGGAGAAGGCAATGAAAGTGAAGCTTCTCGAAGAATCAAGACAGAACTTCTGGTGCAGATGCAGGTAACTTTCACTTAACAAGAGCCAAATTTGTGTTGTTTGCTATGAACCTTAATTGTCAAGTGTATAAATCATATTGGTGTTTTTCGTGTGTGGCCATGTTATCGTCTTTTTTATGATACAATTCTCCGTTGGCAGTATAGATAACTTGATCTACCTTCATGCAAAGAAGTGGTTGGAGTTGCTAGGTTTTTGGAATGGTTTATGATATTTCCTTTTCTTGTCTTGATATGCTGGAAAACAGGCTGGCCGTTTTATTAGTATCATACATTTGTATGGACTGCTCATTTGACGTACAAACAAACACAGCAAGTGGAATAAAGAAAGTAAAAAAAAAAAGGGGGGAACCAAAAAAGAACAAGAAAACAATTGAAACATCATGATCTCCTTCTATTCTCCTCTGCATTCTATAAAATGGGGATTCCACTCCCTATCATGTTGAACAAAAGGAGACACTGGAAGGGGATCAAAACTAATGCTGATGTTTAAAACAGCCAGCCTGTTTTCCAGCATTGGGCTCGTTCATTGGGTAGACACCAGTGGGTTCATTCAGTATTTAATCTGGCCTGATGCTAATGGTCAAATGCCTATAGGAAAAAACTGTTCTGGTACCTTTTTTTTTGTTGTTGTCGTTATGTACTGGTCATTACAGTAGATGCCAATGGGTTTTTAGATCCCCGGTCAGCCATGTATATCACATTCTTTCATTTAAATGCATAGCATTGCAATATAAGTTGAAGCTGGAAATTGTGACTGTTTTTTATTGCTGGCCATTTTAACATGCTGTTTGTGATTCTTTCACTGTAGGGTGTAGGAAACAATGATCAGAAAGTTCTTGTTCTGGCTGCCACAAACACTCCCTATGCTCTGGATCAGGTTGTTGGCTTATAATTATAGCAGATTGCTTTTGAAGTTATCGGGGCTATTATTTACTGTTGCTTATAATTGTGAATCACAGGCAATCCGAAGGCGTTTTGACAAGAGGATTTATATTCCTCTTCCCGACCTAAAAGCCAGGCAACACATGTTCAAGGTATGGAATATATGGATCAGATCAGTGCTTAGGATCTGCTAGTGGATAACCCTCTCACGACAATTTCACATCTTGGTCGCTGGCATACATCTCATTTGATAAAGACTTCTGCGATATCAGATCACTGAACCATTATAAGCATTTATGCTCTGATTGAATCGTAGGTACATCTGGGAGATACCCCTCATAACCTGACTGAAAGTGACTTTGAGAACTTAGCTCGTCATACAGAAGGATTTTCTGGTTCTGATATCGCCGTTTGCGTAAGTGACTTGTTGAATAACTCGTGGAGGGGCTGGTCAGTATTACGGAACACCGAATGCCTCATTTTTGCCTGCTTTTGACCAAACAGGTAAAGGACGTACTCTTTGAACCAGTTCGGAAAGCTCAAGATGCCATGCATTTCTACAAGTCCGATGATGGCATGTGGCTGCCGTGTGGACCAAGACATCCTGGAGCTGTCCAGATCACGTTGCAGGATCTCGCTGCGAAAGGTCTTGCAGCTAAGGTGCTGGGAAATATTTTACTTGTTCATCGTTCTGATCACATTTTTGGTTTTTCACTCGATGTTGATTTTTGAGCGCATGAATAGATCCTTCCACCGCCGATCACAAAGACGGACTTCGATAAAGTACTGGCCAGGCAGAGGCCGACCGTCAGCAAAGCGGACCTTGAAGTGCACGAGAGATTCACAAAGGAGTTTGGAGAAGAGGGCTAATTGGTTTCTCGAGCTATGTAATGGCTTATTGTAATTTGCACAGAGATGGTTTGCAGTACGTGACCCCCTACATGAAATGGAGCATTGAAATCTACCTTATTAGTCTCATGCCCTTCTTTTGTTGGGATCAACAGTATTTATGATATAGTTCAAACTCTTTTTGTTTTAATGTGTGCTGTATGTTGATCTGTATGAATTAACCTAGTTGGCTTCAATAGCATATGAGCTTGTGCAGGTTAAAATGAGCTCGAGGGAAAGGAAAGGTCTTGAAACAATGATGACTTCTGATAAATAATGTACAGGTAAGGCTGAATACATTGACTTCTATGTTGCAGTGTCCTGTCATTACTGCTGAGGGACTCAAAAATGTATACTCTTTGTTCTTATCTTAATTTTTAAGACAAGTCCAATCATATCATCCAGATTTGATTATGCCAATAACATGGTGGGGGATCTGAAAATATTTTATTAACATTCATATATAAATACTTTAATATACTTGAATTTAAATTAAGAATGTGATCTTTTATAAAAACTTGAATGACGATAAATATTGTGCTTAATGACGCTTCGATGGATGATCACAAGGGCACGTGGCTACCTCGTAGGCTGAGATAGAGAAGAGGAAGGGGACAGGGGAATGTTATGGTACGAGTAGTTCTTATCAAGCGGTCGGCAGGGAGGAGATGATTCTGGAAGCGAGCTGGGGGTGGTTGAGGTTGTGACGTATATCCGTCGCCCGATCAACCCCATTTTGGTGGCACGCGCCGGGCCGCATCCTCAACTTGTGGCCGCCGTTGCCTCGCCCTGTTTTCTCGTGGCTTCCCACTACCTCTCTCTCTCTCTCTCTGTTGAGACATCCCCCATTCTCGATCCTTCTACTGCCTCGCACGTCTCCTCTTCGCCTCTTCACCGCCGGTGAGTTCTACTCCTTCGGCTGCCTCCGTCCTGGTTCAACTAATCAGGAGTTGTAATGTTTTCATGCGCGAGGTTTTTGTTCTTGGAATTCTTGAATCATCGGCGAAGCCGTGAGCGGACTCTTGGGCGGCTTTAAGTGGTGTTCGTTTCCGATTTAGAGGACCTGTGACTTGTCTCAGTTTCTGTTGTGATGGATTTTGGTTTGGGTTGGAATCGATCATTCGTCTGTTCTCGTTTCCCTAACAAACGGGTTCGCAAAGCGACAGAGAAATAATTGAGGGCTAGATATGGAGGCGTATGAAACTTTGGGATTCCGTAATCGTCGCAAATGTGATAGGATGAGAGCTCCTCTATACGGCAGTCTTCGATGGAATAAAATAGAAGGATTGACTGTGAATTGACCATTAGTTCAGTGTGACCATTTCGCCCTGCTAGTTGGGAATCAAATGTTTTTCAAAGGAAATGGAATGACATCTATACGAATGGATCTTATACTGTTGCATAACATTTATGATCGAATCACCGGTTGCCCTATGCGACAGAACTATGATTGAAGAATCAGATTGATACAGGTTTAGCAACTTAGCTGGCTAGATGCACAATTGAATTGGTAAAAGATTGCTGTAACAGGAAATACGAGGTTTGTGATTGGAATCATAAATTAGGTTTAAGTGATTATCTACTGGGCCTTTTAGTTAGCTTATAAATTAAGTTTGCCATTTAGAATTTCATGTATCTAGGAATATCATCGAGTTTTGATAGCTGCTTGTTTCAACTTGAAGGAGTTGATCTTCCCTCGAGGTTCATTGCAAACAGAAAGTAACATACTGATGTGTGGTTATTCTAAACACTTGTGCTAAGAAATCATAGTGTGGTAAATAGGTTCCTCGTGCCTTGCAAGGGAAGATAAACATACTTCCTTATCTTGGAGGGGGCTCCTAGCAGATATAATCAGGAATTTATATATTTAATATGGAAAAAGAATTTATATATCGTCAGGAATTTAACAGGATAAAGAATTTAAATTTTAAAATATGTCTTGCATGTTTGTGAAGGTCAATGTCCTTTTAGGATGGATTTGTTATTGTTGTTGTTGTTGTTGTTGTTATTATTATTTGCTATTGTTATTATTTTTAATATGGCTTGGATGTTCTTGGGGTGGCATGGGTTGGTTCTTAGCTCATATCATTAGGTAAATGAACTCAAAACATGTTAACTAAGATTACAGTTGGAAGTAGAGACTTCTAGGACAAGTTCCCCATTGACTGCAAATAAAGAATAACTTTTTTTGTTTATGCTTAAATGCTAATTACATGGCAATGATTAGCTTGAAGCTCAGATAACATGGGACTCCCACTAGTTCTCCTGTGTCTTGTCTGGTGCATATCTGGTATCATTCATGAGCTTAATGTGGAGATCCAACTTGTGCTGTTGCTTTTAGTCCTCACACATTGTCTATGGCCCGAAGCTTGTGGCAGGTGGTTGACTTTATGCTACTTAAGGAAAGCAGCATTTGTTAGGTTATGCTGTCCATTGGCACTTAACTTTCCTTATGTAAGTTTGGTAGGATAAATTAGACTTTACATATGGTGATTTCACTGATTTGCAAAATGGCTTGTTGAGTGTGGGACATTAAGATTCGAAGCTGGTAGAGGGTACGTACGCCTTGTCTTTGGTGGCTTCTTGTGGAACCTTGAGTTTAGTGGCTTTTAGTGACTGATATGTGCTAGCCATCTTGTCTAACAATAAGCACCTAGTTGGTACGATTTTTTTCTCTCTCTCAAATCACACTTGCTCATATTTGTAGATGTTTCTTAAGAAGATACAAAAAATTTTAGCTCTTGACCAAAATCCTTGTTCTTGTTTGGAACACGAGAAAAATAAAGGTGCTAGTTATATTAGTATTTGGAAACACATGAGTATCTACCTTTGTTTATGCATGTGCATGCACATCCTTGTATTCTTTTTTTATATATTGTGGGAGATGCATCTACTAAGATGAAGACACATTTTGTTCAGGTTAAGCATGGTATGTGAAGGCTGAGCAAGACATGACAAAAAGTTTTCTGCAGAAGTTTGAGAGGTTGCTGTTGCTTTCTTTACTCGCATCTAAATAAGTTGCATCCAACTATCCACAACTATGGCTAGCAAGGTTTCTGGCAGGGTGACTGTTTCTGAACAACGTGGATTTCTATGTTCATTTTCAAACTCACGGCATCATATTGGATCAGCTCCTATGAGCAAGACTATTGATTTTAAGAAATTATGTCATGGACAATTTTGGAGTGCTAGGATCTGTTCATCATTTGAAGGGTTTTGGCGCATGAGTCCCCAATATTATATGCACTCCAAAAGTCACAAAGTTATATGTTATTCCACTGGTACTCGTAGTAGTGAAACAAAGGAATGCGCAAGGAGTTCAGAAGATTGTGAAAATGCTTCTAGGTATGGAAGCCCCTATTCAGGCTATTAATACAGTTTTCTTTTTGTACTAAATCAGGGTCTCCATCTTGCCTTGTTAAATTAGCCAGGGCAAATATTCTGGGCAACAGATACCAACAAAGATACATAATCTTTTCTTATTTTAAATCTGGACCATGGCCCAGGTTCATTTAGTTTAAAGATGCTCAAAGATAAGGAAGTATCATTCATCTAGTTAGTTTCCTATGCCAATTCATTATGTAATACATATCTTGCTTTAATAATTTAACTTTTCTTGTAACAGAGATCATCTTGAAGATGGGCATTGTGGAGGATATGCTTCTCATTCTAGTCAGGGCCTAGCTGAAGCTTGTAGGTTTGTTTACAATGATGCAAAATATGTGAATGAAAGGGCACGTAATGATATTATCTTGCTTTCACGGTATATCTCAAACCATAATGAAATAATTTAATTTGGTTTTAATGGGTGTATTTCAATTTTTATTGCATGGAACACTCTAAAATCCTGCCTTTTTTCATGTATCGTATGTTCTCCTTTGATATGTTTGTTCGCCTTAATTTTTTTTATTTCTCCATCAAGTGCATCGTTTTTGAGATCAACTCCTTGGTCATGAAAGTAAGTGAACATGTTTTCCCTTCTTCCAGGACAGCATTGTGAATCTAGAAATGGTAAATTCATTATGAACTAATCTTGTTGGTCCTATTGCAGTTTAATATCTTAAACTGGCCATTATATGACTCCCAAGTTCAAATGATCTGATAAATCACATAGATGCCTATGACTTTTTTTTTTAAAGAAATCTATGCTTAACTATGCCAGAATTTCTTCAATGTCATCTATTCATTTTTTTACTGTAGTCTGTCATTGATGGTGTCTTCCATCAATTTTTTGATGTACTAGTGGCATAACAAGACTCAATGATCGTGCACGCCAAGATGTTGCCGTTCTTGGACTGGGATTTCTTAAGCTTGATGGTATAACATCTTATCTAAACTCCATGATATATACCTGAGAAAACTCTTTGATCTGAATCATTATCAGGGGTTTGGCTTGATACTTTGAGTTCCTCTTTCATTTCCTTTGATGTGCTTATGTCAATGTTGCTTGAAAGCTCGTGCAAGGAAGGACACTGAGAAGATTAAGATTGACCTTGGTGTGAAGGAAAAGGCAGCTCACTTGCACCATATAGCCACAGTATGTTTCTAGCTTTCTATGTTCTAGTCAGCAACCGAAGTATAAATTCATGGTTTAAAGAATATATGGCTTAATATATTCATGTAGATCTTGAAGAGAGCAGCTGACAAGCATTGGAGCGATGGGGCATTGGAGGTATCGTTTATTTCTATTATTATTATTATGTTAATTGATTCTAATCCTTGATGTCACTAAAGTAAATAGTTTTTTTGCCTTGCCCTTTACCAAAGAAAGTCTGATAATTAATTATAAATAAAAGAACCAGCATCGAATTTAGTTTTTGAGTATTGGAGACCTTCAATACAGGGACAAAATTAATACACTAACATTTTTAAAGAAAAAAGATCTTTGATTTATTTCAGAATGCTACTTCATTTGTCAAGTTTGTTGAACCAGCTTTAGCAGATGTATTGCACATCAACTTGTGATCTGATCAAGTTATTGGATTTTCCAACTTATTTCATGGATTGTCGTACCAACATGCTGATCCATGTTGGATGACAGTATAAACAAAACACTGTGCTAGTCTGAGGTTGATTTTCACATATGAACACCGGTGGACTGACTAATGCATAACTTGGTGTCCATGATATGGCACATGTTGTGAGAGAGAGAGAGAGAGAGAGAGAGAGTAAACAAAGCACATGCTGATCCATGTTGGATGACAGTATAAACCAAACACTGTGCCAATCTGAGGTTGATTTTCACATATATCAAGGAAGGAGAAACAAATGAGAAAAGATCACAAAAACTTATCTGCTAATGAACTGTTTAATTATATATCAAAGAAGGAGAAACAAATAAGAAAAGATCACAAAAAGATCAACCAGTGTGTTTGGTTTCCACCATTTAGTACTGGTATCCACTTCCCTCGTGAATATAAAATAGAATTTGATAATCAAATAGGAGTGGAACAATTCCAATATATTTAAGAGGAAGTAAATATGCACTGTATCATACATATACATTTGTGCAACTAATCCTTGTTATATTTTGTATATGATGCAAATTTTTAATGTTTATCAGGCTGACCTACGACGAGCAAACGTTATACTTAGACGCCGTGCTATGGAAGATGCATACATGGCTTTGAAGGTAGAGGAATGTTACCTGAGTTCCACCCCCACATATCTGTAACTTTAGTAGCACATAAAGTCATTTCATAAAAAAATTGAGCCATAAGGTAACATATTATAAATAATTTTCAGCCATAAGTTTCTATTTAAAACACTTTCGCTACCATCCTAATATTTTATTATTCTGAAATTACTGTTTCTTTTATTGTCACTGTTTTTAATTAACTATAAGTTGGGAGAGTTGAGTTGAAACTATTGGCATAAATAATTGTTTTACCTTTGGTTTTGCAGTTTATTCGAAACATCCATGATATGATGGCAAACAAATCGTACCAGATGTAAGACTATCAGTTAGTCTTGAGATATATTCTTGTTTATTAAGGCATTTTATAATGCTTCCAGTTTTGTAGTTTTCCTCTTTGCTTTTCTCTTTAGTATGGCCTGTATAATTAGTAATTCTTCTAGACTTCTGCATATGTTTTTAACGTTGAAACAACTCATTGCAGGCCTCCAAAGGAAGGTTGTTTCTTGATGAGTGATAAGATGGGATTCATCACGCTTGAAAAAAATGGGAAGGCTCTTGATCTATTTGCTGGTGAAGTCACTACAGATCGTATACATGCCATAGAGGTCCTTTATAATATATTATATCATGTCTTTACAATTTTTATATTAGATTCATCACATTGGATATTCTTCTTGATTTTAGGATGCTTACTTGAGTATGGCATCTGCCTTGTTTGAGGCTGATGGTATTGATTACACTGATCCCGAGGAGGTGCAAACCGTTGACACCTTTTCATTGATATGATGAGTATTATTTTCTTTTCTTGTAAGGTTGCTTAATGCTCCTAATGTTGTTCTTTATCATGGGAAGCTTGAACTACTAGTTGCGACTCTTATTGATCTTGATGCAATGGATGGTAAAAGTAGCGTCTCATTATTGGCTGAGTGTTCAAGCTCTCCTGATGTTAATACAAGGTATGATGACTTTGATGTTTATTAGAAAATGGGACACAATCTAAATTGAATTGATTGTAGATATTCCATGAATCTACAACTTCTTTAGAATTAGCAGCAATTATAAGCTCACAGATATCTCTGTCTTGATCACTTGCACAAACAATCAACACTGCCACTGCTCGAGTATTCTTAGCACTGACCTGACTGTATGAACCTTTCTGAAAATGGCTTATCAAATTCAATTTTAATAGAAAATAACCACATTGGTAAGACACTCAGTGGACCAAATATGGGTAAATATGAGCCAAATCTAATTCAGTCAGCTAGACTGACCGGGCAGAACTAATGTGACTTCCTAACCATATTTTGCTATCTTAGTTGCATGCTGAATCAGAAGATTACATAATATTCAAGAGGAACTGAATGGTGAGCAAGCACGGTAACTTCAAGTATAAAATTGTACCACTAGTTAAAAGACTCTTGAACCAAGTAACCTGTGGCATCATTCACCTAACATTACACCGAAGACTGTTATGTTTTACGTCCATTTATTGTAATGTTTTCCTGGAAAAAAAGGTTGATGCTAAGATCAACAATCTTTTGACTGAGCAGCATTTTCATGGCTGTATCTGTAGGAAAGCTCTAGCGAATGCTTTAGCAACAGCTCCATCCATGTGGATCCTGGGGAACGCCGGCATGGGGGCATTACAAGTAATTTTGTGAAATTTACTTACATAATACACATGAAACAACGGTTTATCTTTTTTGGTTTTCTATGCAGAGATTGGCTCAGGACAGCAACCACGCCGTTGCAGCTGCTGCATCCAAAGCTATCAATGAATTGAAGCAGCAGTGGGAACTCGAAGAAGGTGATAGTTTGAGATTTATGATGAATCAATTTTCTCAGGAAGAGGATATAGATGATACTAACGAAGAAGCTGATAGCTAATAAGCATTACAGAAGTCAAAGATTCCAATAGGGGTTGGCGAGTCATGCTTCCCTGTGAAATGTGCATTAGATAAGATGATGATTGATTTCTGCAATGACAGGTGAGCCACAGAATTGAGTGACTTTTAATAGGGTGATACATCGCGTATCCCCCCGTAAAATGTGCATATATAGAATCTACAACTGGGTTTTTGCATTTCAAGGGATGACGCAAATGTAAAGTTTTAGTTGATGCAATCTCATCCAACCTCAAATGTTTCTTAATTGTAACGGCCATCGTCCCTTTCCTTTTGGTTTTCTTAGTTCATTTTGCGAGCACAAAGCAGAACTACCGGCCTCTTTTAAGTTTGAGCTTCTTGATGAAGTACCAAAAGCATTTATACTTGGCTTTCTTATGGATACTCTTTTTTAAGTTTGGTATTGGTCGAATGACGGGTTGTTCACTTTGTATGAATTGCCATGATCACATTCATTACCATTTAATCTCGTTTTTGTTGTTGTTCCTGAATTGCATAATTCAATGGTTGGATGCAGAATTGTAACACTATTTATTTTATGAGGTGAGCAAATGTGTAATATAGTCACTTTATCTAGTGAATGGATATTTGATTTTTAATTTATTAGGACAAGAGGAATGTATCATCATTAAGTGAAGATCCAATACTTTGATCATTTGATTTAGATTTATCAAGTTAATGGATTGATTATTATCAATACTATGTATTAAGAGTTTGAACTTGTGTTTTGCTTAGATCCGGATAAAAATGTCTATAAGCTTATGTCTGTGTCTTTTGCGGACAAAAATATTTGAACATTTGAAGCATCTAACAAAAGCAACTGAAGAGTCTCATGCATTTAAAATATTTGATATATTCTTCATGAACATCCAAATTATACGATGCATCTTTCACGAACAAAAGCATTCGAAGTTCTTGATGCATTCTTCGTGGGGTAAAAACATCCTAAGCATTTGATATATCCTTAACGGATAAAAATATTTAAAGTGTCTAATGCATCCTTTGTAGGTAAAAGCATTCGAAACTTAAATGTATTCTACATTGATAAAAGCATCTAAAGTGTTTGATATATCCATCACGGAGAAAAGTAAAAATATCCATCATTGGAAAAAGTAGATCAGGTATAAACAAGATCCACTCATTCGATGTGGGCATTTATATGAATAAATGAATAATGACCTATGTGTTTTTTTTTTAGTTAAAGATTATATTTATGTAAAAGATTATATTATATTTATATATATGCAAAGGAAATCTATCGTTTTGTTTAGTAAATTAATATGTTTTAATTTTAAGATTGTCTATACTCATATTAATAATATAATGGTTTAAGAGCTAAAAAGTGGCATCCTACTTTAGACATACATGTAAGGTATGAGTAAGACTAGAATGTAAGGCATCCTACGATTATTGAGTCTCTCTCACCATCAGTGCTTTAGATTAATTGTAACAAGTGGAGATAAGATTTTACTGCTTAGTTGGGCATCTCAGCATGTTCAAGGTGATTAGACATAAAACATAATTTGATCTTTTAATGTGATCATCTCAACCGTTACTTTGAAATAGGTCAGGTTACGATTGATGATAAATTCTCATAGCAGATTGAGTAGGTGACAACATACTAGATTGGTTAAGACCTAACCTCCATCTATTACACGAAGTGAACACCTTACTAGGGAATATTCGCCTAATAAAAGTTTGACAAATGGTAGCCGAATCAGATGGCAAGTGTCCACCACACCGATACTAAAAAAATATTTTGTTGAATATTTTTTTTGGGATTAAATTTATCATAAAAAATCTATTAAAAAATTAGAGCGTCAAAAAGATCATATCGAGAACTCCACTTAACGTGCTTTTACACATAGGTCGAACACTAAGCAAGCCTCTGAGAACCCCTCCGCCCTGAACATTCGAGCTTCCTTTTTTATCACATCAAATTTCTTATGCACAAAATCGAGTCGACGTCACCTCTCTTGATTGATGATGTATATACTATCATAATAAGATAAATCAACTTATATTTTATATAAAATAAGTGATGAAGACGAGATGTCATGACCTTATTGCTGACAAAATTTTTACAATATAAACTAGTTAGCACCACTATTAATCACCTATTTAATGCAATTCTTAAGGCTTTCGTTATGTTTGATGCCAAAGTCCAATATTTTTATTACATCTCGTTGATTTTGATTTTTGATTTTTTTTTTATATTTTTTGATAGGCCAACCGACTCAAATGTTTTATTCCATTATAAATTTGGTGCGACGGTGGATGTCACGTGAGGATATAAAACATGTTCTCCTATGCGTGTCTGCCCGTAACCTAAATCTCTCCCCCTATCTCCTGCTCCTCGCCTGAATCGACCACCGCCATGAAGCGCTCCGCCGACGACCGTGACCGGAAGCTGCCATCGGCCACCGACGTCAAGCCCGTCTTCATCACCAAAGAAGAGCGCCAACGTCTTGCCCTCCAGCGACGCGAGGAGGCCGTCGCTGAGCAGCGTCGCGCGGCCCTCGACCTCATGCAGCAGAACCACCACCACCCCCCCAGGCCCCCGTCTTCTGAAGACCCCCAGCCGCCCTCCGACAACAACGACCGCCGCGACCGCGACCGCGACCGGGACCGGGACCGGGACCGGGAACGGGATCGAGGCCGCGACAGGGATCGGGACCGTGACCGGGAGCGGGAAAGGGAGCGGGAGCGTGAGCGAGACCGCGATCGTCGCGCCCGCGACCGGGAGCGGGAGCGCGAGGACGAGACCCGTTCGCGCGAGCGGGCGCGGGCGGAGAAGCAGGCGGAGCGCGAGCGATCGAAGGAGCTCGATGCAATCAAGGAGCAGTACTTGGGGTCTAAGAAGCCCAAGAAGCGGGTGATCAAGCCGAGCGAGAAGTTCCGCTTCTCTTTCGACTGGGAGAACACCGAGGATACCTCCCGCGACATGAACGCGCTGTATCAGAACCCCCACGAGGCGCGGCTTCTCTTCGGCCGTGGCTTCATCGCTGGCGTCGACCGCCGCGAGCAGAAGAAGCAGGCCGCACGCCACGAGAAGGAAACGCGTGAGGAGATTCGGCGTAAGGAGGGCATCGAGGAGCGCCCCGAGGAGGCCGCCGCCCAGCGGAAGAAGGAGGCCGCCGCCGACCTCTATGATTCCTTTGATATGCGCGTGGATCGCCACTGGTCCGAGAAGAAGCTCGAGGAAATGGCCGAGCGAGACTGGCGCATCTTCCGTGAGGATTACAACATCTCCTTCAAGGGGTCGCGGATCCCGCGCCCTATGCGAAGCTGGCCTGAGAGCAAGCTCAGGCCGGAGCTCCTCAAAGCTATCGAAAAGGCCGGTTACAAGACCCCCTCCCCCATCCAGATGGCTGCCATCCCTCTTGGCCTGCAGCAGCGCGATGTGATTGGCATTGCGGAGACCGGATCCGGCAAGACTGCGGCCTTCGTCCTTCCCATGCTTACGTACATAACCAGGCTGCCACCCATGAGCGAGGAGAACGAAGCAGAGGGGCCGTACGCCGTTGTCATGGCCCCTACTCGTGAGCTCGCCCAGCAGATTGAGGACGAAACTGTTAAATTTGCCCACTATCTGGGAATCAAAGTGGTCTCCATCGTTGGCGGGCAGTCGATCGAGGAGCAGGGATTCAAATTGAGGCAGGGGTGCGAGGTGGTGATTGCAACACCTGGCCGTCTTCTTGATTGCTTGGAAAGGCGGTATGCTGTGCTAAACCAGTGCAATTATGTTGTCCTCGATGAGGCTGATCGGATGATTGACATGGGTTTCGAGCCGCAAGTTGTTGGTGTTTTGGATGCCATGCCTTCGAGCAATTTAAAGCCTGAGAACGAGGATGAGGAGCTCGACGAGAAGAGGATATATCGCACCACATACATGTTCAGTGCGACCATGCCACCGGCTGTGGAGCGGCTTGCAAGGAAATACCTGAGGAACCCTGTTGTCGTGACAATTGGTACTGCTGGCAAAGCCACCGATCTTATCACCCAGCGAGTCATCATGATGAAGGAATCTGAAAAGCTCCCGACGCTTCAGAAGCTGCTAGATGACCTCGGAGACAAGACGGCTATTGTTTTCTGCAATACGAAGAAGTCTGCAGATGCACGGGCTAAGGATCTGGACAGATTGGGCTACAGGGTGACAACACTTCATGGAGGGAAATCACAGGAGCAGAGGGAGATCAGCCTCGAGGGATTCAGGAACAAGAGGTTTAATGTTCTTGTGGCGACAGATGTGGCAGGACGTGGCATTGACATTCCTGACGTTGCTCATGTGATCAACTATGAGATGCCGAATCAAATCGACATGTACACACATCGCATTGGCCGTACAGGACGTGCTGGGAAGACAGGAAACGCAACTACATTTTTGACCCTGCATGACAGTGATGTATTCTATGATCTGAAGCAGATGCTGATGCAGAGCAATAGCCCGGTGCCGCCGGAGCTGGCTAGACATGAAGCTTCAAAGTTCAAGCCCGGGTCAATTCCTGATAGGCCTCCTAGACGGAACGAGACACTTTTTGCTCATTGAGGAAGCTGTTTTGTGCACATTGTTGATGCACGAAGATCTGATTCTGCCTGCAAAATCTAAGCTAATGGGTGCTGATGAGTTTGATTATCTTCATAGTTATCCTTTGATTGGTAGAAAGCGTCTAGGATTGTGTTCTAAGGTACTTCCGTTGCTCTCTCCGCCTTCAATGTCAAATGGTAGGACTTACTAGACTTCAATGTCAAATGGTTGTGATATCTGAATTACAAGTACTTGTGTTGTTAAAATGCTTCCGAATCGATCTATATATGCCATCAAGTCCTTTTTTGTATTTTGTTCTTCTGTCACTTGGGTCTTCACTCCAAATATATGCATATGGTGACTAACTGGATGGATTAATTAAAACTCTACATGCTTATCTAGAGCTCAATGTTTTATACATGTGAAGATTATAGTGTTTCATGTTGCGGATTTACCATTTTTATTGTCGAACGTCTTTACGGACATAATGACATTTACTTTCTGCTCGATATTATTTCTCCTTTATGCTTTATGATTCATACATAAATGTGAAATATGTCATAGTAACTTGTAGGAATTTGGTACTCCTAAAGTCTGAAGCGGTCTCTAAAGTATGTTCTTCTGCTATTGCTTAGGTCATATGGAGCGTTGCAAAAGCATCTACTGGAGTACTCGCAACCGCTCGGTGAGTGGATTTATGAACACCCGAAAGGAAATATAATTTCGTTCGTTACGACGATGTTGATCTGTATATGTTGGGTGTGAGTGGCTCTCTCTAGATTTTTAGGAGTTGTTTAGCCGTCTTCATAGTTTTCCTGCGATATTATAAGCTAGAAGTATATGTTGTTGAAGTGTTTCGATTAGATGTTGTTAACTCTTGCAGTCTACTTTGAGGTGGAAATCTCTAATTGTAAGGTTGTAGACTTCTAATATGGTTAAGGAATATAATATGTTCTTAGATTTGGAAGCATGCTGAATGATTTTTTTCTGCTTCTATGTTCAACATATTTTCATTCATAAATGTGAAAAAATCATTATATTTTGATGGATAGAGCGAGTTGGTTTCCTATTACAAAGAAGTGGTGGTGTAGCCTTGTGTGAGTGCTTTTTTTTTTATTATATAATACAAAACTTTTGTATTATATATATTTTTTAAAAAATACTTATTTGACTAATATCGCAATTAATCCTAACTATAAAACATCTTAATATGTTCGTCTAGAAAAATCTCATGACAAAACATTTGACATGTAGAAGAGTCGTCGTGCAAAGTCGATTGACTTGACTTTGATTGCGATCAAGTGGACTTATTAATTATGTTGGTGCCATCGCCTTGTCTTCTGTGTGCGACGCCACAATCCATGGGCAGACCGAAACGGAGCTCGATTCGACATTCCGATGCTGCGGAAAAGTTCAAAAGGCACGAGCCGATGTGAGGTCACAGCGACGACGACGGCGGCGGCTCCCTCCCTTCCTCATGTTGCGTGAGGCAAGCAACTATCAAAAGCTCCGAACTTTGCAACACATTTAATGAACACATTGACTGGGAACCTTTGCCCATTACAAGTGATCGGAGACGGACAGGAACGAGGATGAAGGAATGAATGGATTTTGCTTGCTGGATGCAGCCGGAAAGAGAAGCTTGGCAATCATGTCACCGACGGAAAGCTTGCCTCTAATCAGGAACCCTGTAGGAGTCGACGGTGATCTCCGACAGCCATGACCCCGGGAACAACGACTGAGAGAAGAGGGAAACCAACGTGAAAAATCCTTCTTTGACGGGGGAGATGCAGATGCCCAAGAAACAGGATGCGACAACGCAAAATATGGGTTTTTTGGATCAAAAGGGCACCCGACGGAGCCACAAATGAGGAGAAAAGATAAAAGTGGGGGAAGAAACTTACGTCGAGCTGCTTTTGGACGACCCTCGCCCGCTTTCTTGGCCGGCGGCGGGCCCTGCGCCCCGTGACCGCGTAGATGTCCTCCTCGATCTCCTCTCTCGTCAGCGAGATCGAGAACTTGGGCCGCTCCGGGGCCGCTGACCTGAGCCGCACCGTCCTCTTCTCCGCCGCGCCTGGCGGCGGCCCGCTCTGGTGCCGCTCGATCCCCGTCGGAACCCTTGCGGCCCTCCGCCTCGTCCTCAGGTTCCAAGGACGCACCGCCGGCGCCTTCGACGAGTTGGCCTCGGAATCCATGCTCACCTCTGACGCCGGCGCCGGGGCCGGGGCCGGCGGCGGCTCTGCATCGCCTCCCCGACCCTTGGTCGGCAGCGGGACCACCAGCCTCATCCGGTCCGCCGCCTCCCGAAGGTGAGCCAGCAGCTTCTCCCTGACCTCCTCGATCCCGGGGTCGCCGCCGCAGTCACTCTCCTGGGCGCGGGTCGGCGACTCCGATCTCCGTCCGGTGCCGGCGACGATCTCCCTCTTGCCGTTCACGCTCATGCAGCGGAGCACCCGGTGGCTGCCCCGTGTCTTCAAGATCGGGAAGGAAAGGCTGTGAAGGAGGCTATCCTGCGTCTCCCCTCGAGCGGGCGTAGCTTCCGTTGTGGCCGCTGCCGCCGAACCCGCTACGGGATCCGGCGGCCTGGATGGCGTCTCCGCCGAGATGACCATGAGCCCGTGACACCCAGCCGGCGGTGGGCACGAGGATAAGCAGTCAGCGGAGGCCGAGGCCGGCGGCTAGGGAACGGTCGCTCGACGTTGGTTCGGCGAGACGGTGAGACGAGAGAAAGGGTGAATGGAGTCTCCTCAACGCGAGCGGGTTATAGAAAGAGAACAAAAATATTACATACGCAATAAATTGTAGAAAAGCGACATATCGGACTTTATTATACGGTCAATTTCTGAGAAAAAAAAAAGCCTCAAAGTTTGAATTTTGAAAAATTTTCAAATAACAGCCAGTCCATGTGAAATGATTAATTTATCCCAATCATCTCTTCGAAGATATAAGATATGAGTATTGTCACGAATAGAGACCCGATGAAATAGATATGTTTGTAAAGAGACTATGTGTACGTGAATAGAAAGATCCTATAAAACATTACTGTTCCTCAATATCAATTTTTAAGTCTTTTGTGTAACTTAAGTGATATATATATATATAAATAATTGTATGAATTCGATTTGCAATTGAGGTAAAAGGAATAGTTTTTTTGTGAGTGTAAAAGAGGAACACGTTGCTATCGTCCTCGGAATACCGATGGATTTTTATTATTATTATTATTTTTTTTATGAATGACAACACTCCTTTTTGAGATTATCCAATGATAGTTCGATGTAGTGGATTTTAAATTATAGGACCATCATCTACCATTAGATAATGACAGGGATAATTTATTCCTCAAGAACAGGAATTAAAATATGTAAAGAGAAGATGAGCATGAACCCAACTCTTCTCTTTGGGGGAATATTTGACACTAATCATATGATCACACAGAAGATAAAATTATTAGCGTAATCCATCTTAATTTAATACAGCAGTCAGCATTTAATCCTTCAAATAGGAAAAATCTTTCCTAGCTTCTTAGGTGCTTATATTAATTCTAACTTCGACATCTTGAGTTGGTCTATCTTGGTGGTGTGGTCTTTACCTAGAAAAACTGGATTAAGTTGGATCAGACTCAAGAATTTGGGATGAGGATCGAATAACTTCTTCTTCTTCTAACATGATTGTAATACCCCAAACTTACATTGATTATCTTAAAAGATAAGTATAATGGGTTAGATTGGATCAAACTCAACAATTTGGGATGACGATCAAATTTGATCACATCCAAATTTTTTTTTTAAAATATGCTTAATAATACTTATGCTTACCGATAAAAGTAATTTTTTTTATCAATAACGACTCAACATGTGATAATGTGGTAAAACTGTTGAATCTCGGATTTTGATGATGAAGTCAATTGATGGGTGTTAGGGGTATTAAGTATGACGTGACACCTGGTCTTCGGTCGTACACCCGGATGACGTCATCGCCCCTCCTGCGCTCCATTACGCCCACGATTTGATCGCCCGATGTCGCTTCTCCTCAGCATCGCCCCAACTATCCGCCCAGTTGACCACGACACCGGCCTGCGAGTCGGGCCGTCGCCACCCGACGCGGCGGAAGCATGCCCTCCGTCAGGCCTATTTAAGCCGAATAGGTAAGGCGGGGAGGATTGATTTCTTTCCATGAACACTCAGAGAGGTGAGTAGACTCGAACCCCGCAATTCTCACGGGAACTCCGGTAAGCGGGCTGTCTTGACAGGCGTCGGAGGGTGGGCGGGCATCAGACCCGCCTGCTGCGAGTCGTTCGGCGTCCAGGAAGCGCGCGCGGCCGCCTTCGGAGTGGTCGGCGGCGTGGCGAGAGCCATCGGCGGGCGAACCGTGCAGAGCGACCCGGTTTCGGATACCTGCGCCGTGCGCCAGTCACGGTAAAAAGTTGTTTCCCCTAACAGTTGGCGCTAGAAGGAGGGCCTCTGCAGCCGAGGACTACACACTCCGCCCTTAACTACACATGGGCGAAGGTCGTTTCGGTGGCACCTCGGCGGAGGTCCGCGGACCTCCGAACCACGGAGGGCGATCCTGCAGCTGCGGTCGCTCTGGAGCATATTTAGCGGCCAGCACTCTACCCACCAAGTCGGGTTCCCCGCTCCCTCCCGCCGTGCAGGCGGAGGCTTTCAGGACCTTTCCCAGCGAGTGGGACCACAGCAAATCTTGTCGGTGTCCTCCCTCGCCTACTCGGGGCGGCGAGCCGACCTCTTCCCGGCATCATGAGGCTATCCGCGGTACCATCTTCCCGACCTCCCGTGGGCCGGAACCGGGCTCTTGAAGACTGGGCGTCACTTTGAACTTCGGCGGTGTCTTGAACTCAGCGGACTTATTTGGGCTCAAATCCGGTCCATTGCACTGGCGTGCGGATGAAGTGCAAAGGGCGTCAGTAAGTCAAGAAGCGGAGGAAGTGTCCCAGGAGTCCCGGGTCGCCGACATGCAGGGAATACCCGGTGCCCTTGAACTTCCGTCTCCCCTCCATCAATCTTTATGATGGAGTCGGTGACAATGGATCACATCGCGCTTCGGGCTCAAATGGCCCTATGGAACCTCGGGCGCCTTGATGTGCGGGCGTTCCCCACTGCTGAAAGGATCCGCCGCATGCGTGGTACGATGCTTTAAAAAGCGGGTCGGTAACATCCTTTGAATAGCTCGCCAAGGACTTGAGCTACGCTTTTTGGCGTTTGCGCGACCAAAGCCTTGTCGCACTTCTCACAGGTTTGAAGCAAAGGAGGGCGAACCCTCTCCGCCGTGCGAAGGTTCACCACGGAGTGCGGGAGTTATCGGATGCTCACCCATCGTTGTTGGTGCGGCGTTTATGATGAAATGCGGCCGTCGAGTTTCTTTGGTCCTTGGTGGAAGCGACCCCGCGTCCATCGCGAGAGATGTTTGTGGGCAAGTCAATACGTGGCGGCCGAGTGCGGATGTCGGGAAGAAAGGAAGAACGGCCGAGGGCATCCTAATCCATCCCGATCGGGACCGACAACCAGCGCGAGTCCCCGCACCAAGGCGCGCATGGGCGCCCAGACCCATCTGCGGCCGAGCCGCCACCTCCCCCTTGAAGGCGTCTCGGGCGCAAATATTCCTCGAGATAAAGGAGCGGGAATGCTTAGGCCGCCCCGGATGAAGAGCCGGCGGTGGCCGATAGCACCCGGTATTGCCGCTTCCATCGGCAAAACGGACACGACACGGAGCAATGCCACGAGCTGAAGCGGCAAATTGAAGAGCTGATCCGAAGAGGTCACCTAGATCAGTACCTCCAGCATCCGCGGGCACCATCCCTGCGCCCCGAAGGCCCGGTCGAGCAACACATCGACGTGATCACAGGGGGACCCGCCGCTGGAGGGCATAGCGCTTCGGGTCGAAGGGCTTACGCCCGAGCGTTGCGGCCGGGAATACCACCCTCCTCCGAGCGGAGATCACATTCCCCTCGGGGATATGGGAGTAACCGAGCATGATGATCGGTGGTGTCGGCCCGAATAGCCAACACCTGCAGTCCAGAAGGATTATGGTCGACACCGGCTCGACATCCTCTACGCCGAGGCCTTTACGAGTTGGGGCTGCGAAGAAAGCCACGAAGCCCTTGCACTCGGCGCTCACGGCTTTACGGCGACTCGATTTCGCCACGGGGCGCGGTGACCCTACCGTTGACTCTCGGGGATTCGCCGAAGGCAAAAACTTTGATGGTGACTTTTCTGGTGGTCGACCTCCCCACTGCGTGCGCTATTGCAGGCAGCCCACCCTCAGCGAGCTAAGGGCCATCATATCCACATACCATCGAACGTTGAAGTCCCCGACCGGTCGGGTCGGGAGGTTGAGAGATCCTCGAGAGTCTAGGCGGTGTTACTTGGCGACCTCCTTGGAGTAAAGGAAAAGGCGGAGAACCGCCCCTCGAAGACCCACGGGACACGGCGCGGCCGAAACATCGAGCCGACAAACGGCGGTTAATATTCGGCTGCAAGATGACCGTCGATCGGACGATCGGGATCGGCCGGATCTGGATAATCAGAGCGGGCGCGGCTCTTGACCTCCTCGAAGCGCCGGCGTCTTCGCTGGACAAGCTGCCGACCTCCGGGAATCGACTCGAAGTCTCCCAACACCATCGCATATCTCCCATTGCCGCTCGGTGAGGCAGAGACCCGACCTCGGATCCCTCGGCGCCAACAGCGTGCAAAAGAAGTCGGCGAGCTCTTGGCGTCAGACTTCATTGAGGAAGTCCGGTATCCTCAGTGGCTGTCCAATGTAGTCCTCGTCAAGAAGCCTAATGGAAGCTGGAGGATGTGTGTTGACTACACCGATCTAAATCGTGCCTGCCCGAAGGATTGCTTCCCCTTACCTAGGATCGACCCGGTGAGTCGACTCAGCGCAGAATGCGCAGCTTCTCGCTTTATGGGCGCTTATTCGGTTACAACCAGGTCCGGATGGCCCAGAGGATCGGCAACATCTGACCTTCCACACACCCGGGGAGCCTACTTCTACAAGGTTATGTCGTTCGGGTTAAGAACGCGGCGCCACCTACAAAGGATGGAGAACAAGGTTTTCGCCCGACAAATAGGTCGAAAAATGGAGGTATCGTTGGCGATATGATCGTGAAAAGTCGCGCAGGGCTGCACACCTCGATGACTTGCGGAGACCTTCTCTGTTGAGAAGATATGGGATGCGCCTCAATCCGGCCAAGTGCGTCTTCGGCGTAACATCGGGGAAGTTCCTCGGGTTCATCAGAGAGAATTGATGCCAACCAGAAGATCCGAGCTCTCACCGACATGAGATCTCGAGAAACGATAAAGGAGCTTCAATGCCTTAACGGAAGGATTGCGGCTTTGTCGGTCGGGAGATAAGTGCCTTCCTTTCTTAGAGTCCTCAAAGACCCAAAGAACTTCCAATGGGCGGCGAGTGCGAGAAGCATTCGCGAGCTTGAAGCGGCACTTATCCGAGCTCCCACTTATCTCGGTGTGCGCGGAAAAACTTACCCTCTACTGGCGGCATCTCGGCATGCGATGGGCTCGGTGCTTGTGAAAGAAGCCCCGATCGCAACACCGGTTTACTACACCGACCACGTCTTTGCGTGGCGGAACAGCGCTATCCTCCCATTGAAAGGCGGCATTGGCACTTGTTCTAGCGGCTCGGAAGCTCGCCCCTACTTCCAAGCCCATACGATTGAGGTAATGACCGACCAACCCCTGCGTCAAGTTCTTTCTAAGTTTGGCGTGGCGAGCGCCTCTAAAGTGGTCGGTGGAGCTATCGAGTTCGACCTGCTGCTACTGGCCAGAACACGACCATCAAGGCCCGAGCCTTGGCGATTTCCTCTCGGAGTTGGCCTTGGCCAGGAAATAGAGGCGTTGAGCAAATCCACGAGGCTGGACCTGCGTGGATGGGTCTTAGGCTCGAGGCGTGGCGGACTCATTCTAGAGGACCCGACGGACACACCTTGGCGTTCCCTCCGCCCGGTTTGAGGCCACAAACAATGAGGCGAGAATACGAGCGCTTGGCGAGCCTCCGTTTGGCGTAGAGATACAGCGGGCGATCCATGTCCTCACGGATTCCCAACTCGTCGCCAGAACAAGTTGGCGGGAGTATCGGCGCGAGATCCGACCATGTCCAAATACGACCAAGGTGAGCCCAAACCTCTAACTTTCCTCGCCTCACTCTGTCGGGGTGCCCAAGTCCCGAGCAGCGGGCGGACCAGCTCGCGAAATTGGCCTCGGGAGCCGATCGGAGGAACATCCAGGTCGAAGAAGCCACCGGTCGGTGGCCATCATGGAGATAGGGGACCCGGAGTCGACCACCCCACCGGCGTGGATTCGGAAGTCTTTGAAGTACAAACGCCATGGGATCCTACTGCGGATGAGGTCAAGGCACGGCGGCTCCGCCGAACTCGAGCGTGGTGCTGCGAGATTGGCGATCGGCTCTACAAAGGTCGTTCTCCACCCCTACTCGATGCTTAGATCCGAAGAGGCGGAAGTGATTCTCGCCGAGGTCCGCAGCGGGACTTGTGGGAGCATATGGCGGCGAACTTTGGCCTTCAAAATATTGCGCGGGGGCTGTGCGGCCTCTGACTGCCAAGGCGCCAAGGCTTTCGTGCGGCGGTCGACACTGCAGCGCCGGGCCGCGCTCCACGGCTCCTGCGGTCCGCTCGCCTCCATGGATTGCGCTGGCCCTTCGCTCAATGGGAATGGACCTCTTGGGGCCGTTCCCCGTCCGGCGCGGAGACATATCATCGTGGCGATAGATTATTTCACTAAGTGGGTGGAAGCCGAGCCCCGGCAACCATTACGCCGAACGGGTCGAGCGATTCGTATGGAAGAACATTGTGACCCGATTCGGTCGCGATATGTTATATCATCGCGATAACGGAACCCGCGGCTTTTCGGTTCTCGGAGTTCTGCGTGACTTACCACATCGATTGAGGTTTAGCTCGGTGGCCCACCCGGACCAACGGGCTCGGGAGGTGACCAAGCCGATCTATCTTTGGATGGACTTAGAAAGGACTTTGGAAGCCCGATCGAGTGGGTCGACGAGCTCCGAACATCCTATGGTCTCTGCGGACTACCGAAGGCGGCAGGCGAGTCCCCTATAACTTTGGCATTGGCGTGGAAGCGATCCTGCCAGCCGAGTTGGTCATTCAGACATTCCGGGTGAGGAACTATGAGGAATCCACCTCGGCCCGGGGAGTTCGGGTGGCCTAGACACGCTAGAAGAACGCGAGGCCAACGCGCACGTAAAGATCTTTGGCGTGCGAGTGTTGCGGGAGTTACAACAAGAAGGTGCGCCCTCGACCCCTCGGGATGAGACTTAGTCTACGCCAGGCGGAAGTAGCGACCCGCCCACTCGAGGCAAGCTTGCACCTAAGTGGGAAGGCCCCTACCGAATAATCAAGGTAGTCCGACCGAGAGCGTTAAACTCGCGACTATGACCGAACAGCGATTCGAGGACTTGGAACGTCCAGAACCTTAAGAAATATTTTGTTTGAGGACAAAACGGAAGTAATTCAATATCAGACTCAGGCTATTGGAAAGAAGTCGGAGATTGTATTAAGAAGGCAAATTGTATTACCAAAAGGCTTGGATTACAAAATGGGCCCCTAGAGGGGAAAGAAGTATTACAAAAGCAAGGGAAGACCCTCCAAAAAGAAGAAAAGAAGTCTTCAAGCCGGCGGGAAGGTCGTCGAAGGAGCACCTCGCGGGCATGTCGACCCACGATCCTCGGGGCATGAGGCGAAGGATCCTCCTCGACCATCGAGCACGGAGGGCATGCTCGGAGAACCGGGCGAGGCAACCTTGTACCGTATTAAATGCGACACGGCCGTCCGGTCAGGCGGAGGAAGCCCTCCGACTTCTTGTACTCGTCGCGCCTCCGGTCCCTCTCCGGCCGCGCCTTCCGCGGCGGCAAGGGCTTCTGGCGACCTTGGCTCGGCCTCCCTCGAGGCTTGGCGGCCAACTCGAAGCCTCCTTCATCCGGAGGCGGTTCTCCAACCTCTCCGTCCGGAGATGTTTACGCAGCCTCCGGCGCGGCGTGCCTCGAGCTCGGTGGTCGACGCGCGACCTGCGCCCATGTCCGCGCCGTTGCTCGGCGGCAACCGCCTCGGTCCCGATCCGCTCGGGCCTCCTCAGTGTGGCGCAACTCCAAGTTGCGCTCGACGGCCGTCCACCTGTCGGCCGAGTCGTGCACGGTCGATGAGGGCCGGGGGGTAGTGGAGATTCTGCACAAAAAGAAAGAAGGCTGAAAGCAATGAAGCGGTGTTCGGCTAAGAAGATACACGTAAAGCGGTGCTTACCCACAACACCGACTTGGCGGACTTGGCGATGGCGCCTCAGGAGGCGTGTATAGGTCCCGAGCGTCGGGATGGGCGCCCGGAGGTAGCGGGCGAGGGCTCTCCCGACCACACCTTGTCCCCTGGGGCGGACCATGCCACCGGGCCACGAGAGGGTCGCTCAGGCCGAAGGACCTCCCCATTACTCGGGAAAGGCGGTGATCCTTCCCGGCGTGACCGGCCGCAGATCCTTCATGGTGGAGGGCGTTGGCCCTTCCGGTCGTCCCCTGGTGGGACCAGCACTCTCGGCGGTGGTGGCGCCGTCGTTCGGTCGCCCGGCCGGTGCGACCACGGGCGTCTCGAGTCCACCACGTCCTTGGCCTTGGCCTCTTCTTGGGGCGCCCCTCGGTGGTGCGCGAGAGCTACCCCCGCCCGCAGAAGCCGGAGAGCGCGGAGGCGGTCCCCTCGGAGCACCCGAGTCATGGAAGGACGCGGGTTCACCATCTCTGCGAGAACAACGGATGTGTTAGAAGCTGAAATGCGGCAAGCCTAAAAGAGGCGAGACAACAACGGCCTACCCCGTGAGCACGGACTTAGTCCGGCCTCCACAAGCCACTTCTCCGACATGTTGCGGATGGCTTGCGAGGAAGGGAGGATTACCCTCAACCGCTCGAGATGAGCGCGCTCCTCAGCATTAAGTTTCGGTGCAGTGTTATCGATGGTCCTAGACGACCACCGAACCCCAAAACCCCAGTCCTTTTGGCACTAGACAAAAAAGAAGCGCCTCTTCCACCCTTTGTTATTGGTGGGGGCGCCGCTAACCGGAACCACTGGTCGTGCGGCGAAGTATCCCAAACCCCTTGAAGGCGGCGAGAGGAAGAGGTTGCGGGTCGGGCGATGTTAGCGTAGTGACATTCCCAGGAAAGCCACGGAATACCGCCAAGAGTTGGGAGTTATCTGTGAAGGCAAAATCGCCACGAGAGAGATGCGAGGATCACGATGATTGGAGTGCGGGGAAGCGCGGGCCGGCCTCTAGGGCATCGGCGGTCGGAGCAAAGCCCTTGAGCGGGTCAGCCGCTGTCCCGCGCCGGGGCGGAGGTTGTATTCCTCGGGATGCCGTAGCGCCGCGAGAATCCCCACCATGCGCTTGTCAAGGTGGAGTCTTGGTCGTGCGGCCACATTAGGGCCTCTAGCGCCTTGCGCGCCGCTTGCTCGAGGAAGAGGCTGGAAGGAGGAGATGAAGGGAGAGCGGCGGCAGCGGGTTGTAGCGATGGGGAGGAGGAGGAAGAAGCGGAGGAAGAAGAAGTGGAAGGAAGACCCATCAGCGCACTAACCTATAATGGAAGAAATCTGGAAGAAGTTAAAAGGCACCGAGCCAAGGAGAAAACTCGAAGGAAGGCAGCGGCAGGATAAGAGAGGAAAAAACTCCGATAAAGGGATAGAGTGTCGCGGAGCTCCTATTTATAGAAAGGGGGCCTCGACCTTTCGCCTCCCGAGCGGCGGCGACACACCGCCACATCTCCCAATAGCATCACATCAGGCGATCGAGCGCGGCGTCATATTAATGAAGAGGTGGCGTGTCCACCGCCCGGTAAGAAACTTACCCGGCACGCCCGTATCGCTCGATTCGGCAACCGCACTATCGTGAGCCGTTTTTGAGCAACGCAGCGGCGGTTGGTATTCTAGGTCTTGGCGTTTGCTCGACCACGGTCTTCAGGCCTTGGCGGCGGCTCGGCCCCATATCCCGAATGGCGGTTGGCGTCTCGGTATTCTAGGTCTTGGCGGTTGCTCGACCACGGTCTTACGGGCCTTGGCGGCGGCTCGGCCCCATATCGGCAGCGGTTCGGCGTCGCGTATTCTAGGTCTTGGCGGTGCTCGACCGCGTCTTGGGCCTCGAGCGGCGGCTCGGCCACATATCCCGAACGGCAGTTCGGTCATCACGGTTTTCGGGTCGTGTGCGTGACCTTGACCCCTTATACCAAGCGACGGGTGATAAGCGGGGAAGTTGGGCGTCACGCCCTTACGAGCGGTTGGTACATGGTCTCGGCGGCTCGGCCATTGGTTCAACGGGTCAGCGAGTTCCGACCCACGATTACGGACGTCGGCTTGGCGGCGAAATCGGCGTCTCCTCGACCCTCTTTATCGACGGCGGTTCGGTTACATGGTCTTGGCGGCGGCTCGATCGCCGGCTTCTTGGGCCTTGGCGGCGGCTCGGCCCCATATCGAGCAGCGGTTTGGCGTCACGGTATTCTAGGTCTTGGCGGTGCTCGACCAGTCTTCGGGCCTTGGCGGTGGCTCGGCCCCATATCGGCAGCGGTTCGGCGTCGTATTCTAGGTCTTGGCGTTTGCTCGACCATCGGTCTTCTGGGCCTTGGCGGCTCGGCCCCATATCCCGAACGGCGGTTTGGCGATACTGGTATTCTAGGTCTTGTGCGGCTGCTCGACCACTGGTCTTCTGGGCCTTGGGCGGCGGCTCGGCCCCATATCGGCAGCGGTTCGGCGTCTGTATTCTAGGTCTTGGCGGCGCTCGACCAGTCTTACGGGCCTCGGCGGCGGCTCGCCACATATCGACGGCGATTCGGTCATCACGATTTCAGGTCGTGTGCGTGACCTTGACCCCTTATACCAAGCGACGGGTCGGTAAACAGGGAGTTGGACGTCGCCTGCCCTTACCCCGAACGGCTGTTCGGTACATGGTCTCGAGCGGCTGCTCAGCCATTGGTTCAACGGGTCCAGCGCAGGTTCCGACCCCTGATTACCGGACGTCGGCTTGGCGACGGGAATCGGGCGTCTCCTCGACCCCCTTTATCCCGAACGGCAGTTCGGTTACATGGTCTTGAGCGACGGCTCGATCGCCGGCTTCTAGGCCTTGAAGCGGTGGCTCGGCCTATATCGGCAGCGGTTCGGTGGTAGTTTCACAGGTCTTGAGGTTCCTCGACCCCCTTTATCCCGAGCAGCGGTTGATTCTGAGATCTCGAGCTTCCTCGATCGCCGGTTTCCGGGTCTTGGCGGCGCCTCGACCCGTATCTGCCGGATTGGTCAATTATAACCGCGACACGGCGAGAACCGTCGAGATCTCGATCGGCAACGAGTTCTTCCGAGCAACACCCCCAACCCTCCAAATTGTCCGCGAGTGGCTTTTGAGGGGGTAGTGTTAAAGGTATTAAGTATGGCGTGACACTGGTCTTGATCGTACCGGATAGCGTCATCGCCCCTCCTGCGCTCCATTCGCCCCACGATTTGATCGCGCGTCGCTTCTCCTCGGCATCGCCCCAACTACCCGCCCTTGATTGACCACGGCACGGCTGCGAGAGTCGAGCCGTCGCCACCGCGACGCGTGGAAGCATGCCCTCCGTCCAGGCCTATTTAAGCCGAATAGGTAAGGCGGGGAGGATTGATTTCTTTCCATGAACACTCAGAGGTGAGTAGACTCGAACCCCGCAATTCTCTGCAGGGAACTCGAGCGGGCTGTCTTGACTTAGGCGTCGGAGGGTCGGGCGGGCATCGACCCGCCTGCTGCAGTCTCGTTCGGACGTCAGGCGCGCGCCGCCTTCGGGCGGTCGGCGAGCGTGGCGGGAGCCATCGGCGGGCGAAACGTGCAGAGACGACCCCCCGGTTTCCGGATACCGCGCCGTGTGCCCCGGGGTCACGGTAAAAAGTTGTTTCCCCTAACAATGGGTTATCTGATCTAATCCATATTATTGAGAAAAGTATACAGGATTAACTATGATGAAGACATAAAGTAAAGTGTCAGAGTCGAGTACGATCATTACGTTGGAAGTTCGAGAGTTTGTCGGAAGTTCGAAGGTTCGTCGAAAGTATTGTTGAAACTAGCCGAGAATGAATCGAGGGCTTGCCGAAGGGTTTTCAGAAGTACGCCGAAAGGTTCATCGAAAGTTCGCGGAGCTCACCGAGAATGATCAGAAGCTTGCCAAGATGACTTGTCGGAACTCGCAAAGGTTGCCATAAAGTCCGGGAGACTACTAGGAGTCCGTTAGAAGATTACCGAGGGTTTGACGAAAGTTCGTCGAAAGTTCGCCAAAAGCTCGCCGGAAGAAGACTCGATGTTGCCAGATTATATTTTGCTTAGAAATATGTTTTCAATTTCGTAGTTAGCACATAATTAAGGTTAGGATTATGTGATAATCTTTTAACCCTGGTAGGGGCCAATTGGGCTCATAATTTAACTGGATTACGCCAGATTCAAGGCCCATCTTGAAGTGCTGGACCATGTCTGGCGATGGCACCGCCTCGGGAATAGATTCCCAGGTGCTCTAGGCGGTGGTACCATCTTAGGTCAGTGGTGATATCACTAACAGTTATCACCTGCCAAGCGGTGGTATCACCCCTCCATAAAGCCCAAGACTCTATCAAGCGGTAGTACTACCAGACTAGCGATTAGTGCGCTCGGTACCGATAGAACTAGGGTCAAGCGGCGATGGTACCGCGATGCATACGAGATATGACTCTTTTTTGCTCCAATTCTGAAGCCAATTGAGCCTATAAATACCTCCTTACTTCTCAGTTAGCTAAGTATATTAAGACTGAGCCATAACTATAATGAAACAGTCTTGGAAAGCTTGAGTGTCCTCCCGAAGTCTCACTTATAAAAGTTTTTTAAAAGAGTATGAATCACTTGTAAAAGTCTGTAAGAGGGGTATTTGATCTTTCCCCTTCAAGAAGGATTGATAATGGAAACCGAAAATCTCATCGGAGGAGATTTCAAAAGTAGACATAGGTCATTTGATCAAACCATTATAAATCGCTACACTAATTTACCGCATCTTAGTGTCGCTCTAGATTCTAATAAAAACTTGATATCAATCTAAAAGGACGATTAAGGGATGTCATATTTGAGACATATTCCACATAATATTTATATTCTCTCCTATTAATATATTATAAAATATTATTTTAGATATGATAATCAAGGTTAATTATTTTTTATTAAATTTATTTTATCATCATTGGGATTGATTCGAGTGTCGAAAAATTAGAGTCCAAAAATTTCACTCAATCTCAATCTTCATGCAAATCAACCGCAGAGCAAGCTCTTTTTTTTACAATATTTTATGCGATTTAAATATTATATATATATATATGTATATAATTTGTTGATGGATTGCTACGTACGTATAATGGCTTCATCAACCAAAGTCATCTGCACATGTATTATTTATGGCTTACGGTCTCGATGTTGACACGTTAAATCGCTGTCTGTCTTCCCAATTTATTTAGTTGTTTCGAGCATTAAATATGGATTAATATAAACGGACTTTAACCAACGTTTCATACTTGCATTTTGTTTGACTGCGTCGGCGACTTCTTCTTCTTCTTCTTCTTCTTCTTCTTGCGTGCGAGTCCACGACGGCGACATAACAAGGCTTAATATACTCTTCTCTTGTTACTTAACCGCATCAGTCTGCCGCAAACACGATGATTCCGTACCCGTCTCCTATACCTGCATTGTGATGACCGCAGCTGCAGCGGCAGGACACGTGGTGCTTACGTCCTCCAGTCCCAAATCAGATACCTAATCCGGGTAGTCTCTCAAAAGTATGAGAGTTTATTTCGTTGATGAATACAAGAACCGTTAACTCATTTTTTTTCTTCCAATTTTCCTATATATATATATATATATATATATATATATCCTACGCGGTAGAACATGGGATCCCCTGATCGAAACGCCGGGAGAAACGGGCAGGCGAATCGTGTGGACACGATTGAATCAGATGACACCGAGATCAAATCACGGTCGTCGGATTTTAAAATTATTTTGAATTAATCAGCGATTTTAATTTCCTGTATAAACGACGCCGCGAGACTCGAATACTCCTCCCTTTCGGAGACGCAGAGCCGCCCCATTTGCCGCACCCAATTCCATGGTGATCGCGCCTGGAGAAGAGGAGGACCGCCTCGCCGAAACGTTGGAGCCCCCGAAGGAGGAGCACCGCGTCGCCTCTTCGCGTCCGCCAAAGCAGCCACCCCCGCCGCGACTCTCCCGGTCGAGACTGCATAATTTCACCTTCCCCACCGGCAGCTGGGGTTCCCAACGCATCCTCCGCTGCTGTAACCTCCCACCCGGCGACGCATCCAGATCGGTGAATCCCGCGACGGTAAGCCGGCCGCCATCCCCTCCGGAGATATTCACCTCCCCGCCGAAGCGGTCCACTGCTTTCAAGGGCTCGAAGGACGGAAAGGGGGGAGGGTGGGAGGAACCCGATGCGGAGAGATCTATTTCTGCTGCTGTGGCGGCGGCAGAGGCGGCGGGAGCCGCGAGGCCCTGGAATCTGAGGACCCGGAGGGCGGCCTGTAATGCGCCGTCCGAGAACGGGCAGTACCAAAACCCTCTCTCGGCTTTCCGGTCTCCGTCGCCTTTGGCCGCTGAGAAAAGCTGCCCGGTGACGGAGATGATGAAGAGGAGATCGGATGGTTCGGAGAAGCGGGAACCCCGGAAATTCTCGATCTCGCTGTCGCGCGAGGAGATTGAACATGACTTTTGGGTTATGAAGGGGACGAAGCCCCCTCGGAGGCCAAAGAAGAGGCCTAGAGTCGTCCAGCGACAGCTCGATGTAAGACATACGCAAAAAGATCATTTTTTTATTATTATTATTGTTTCGGTTCGATTTCCTGCTTTTGGCTATCGATCAAACTCTTCTTTGATTTCTGTCGCTAATTTGTGCTTTCTTTTTGCTGTTTCTTTTGGTAATTCTTTCTGCAGTCGCTTTTCCCTGGTTTATGGTTATCGGAGGTGACACCAGAAGCATACAAAGTTGATTAAGGAAGTCCTATTTGGTATACTTGTACGAAAAAGTACATTTTTATCTAATTTATTGAATTACTTTTCAAATTTGAACTCATTGAACTGTTCTTAGTCATGGTTATCGTTGTTGTTGCTGCAGAAGTTAAGGAGTTTGCAGAGGACGGGAGCATTAATGGTGTTTAGATGCCGATTGTTGCTGTAAACCTGTAACGTGGTTAGTTTAATTTCCTAGAATTTCCTATTCATCTGTAAAATGAAGTTTGAATATAAGTAATAAAAGTTTGTGTTATCTCTTCTTCGTGTGGTTGTTCGTTTTTTTTTTTCCTACTGTTTCATTCCCATTTAGATCTAAGAAGAGTTTCATTCCCATAAAGCCTTGATAGAGAAGTTGAGGTTTGTAGATATTGTATATTGCATTTTCTTTGCTGATGAAGTTGTGCGTTTTTGGTTTCCAAAATGAAATCAAATTATAATGATTTTACTCTGGAAGGATTCTTTTTCCAGAGGTAAAATTGTCCAAAGTTGATTTGAACATTTTGTGGAGTCTGGCAAGAGCTATGAAGAGAAGCTAAAGAGGTCGTGATGCTAATTGCTTCTAATGTCGATGTCTCTTCTCATGAATTTGTAGTGTATAAACCAAAGAAATACATAATTTAGCTTCTCTGCCTTTAGATGTCATCGACCATTCTTTCATGTTCAAGAAAAACTTGAAGGTCTACTTTGAGATCTCTCAAAGACCTGTGGACCCATTGTTCTGTGTCAACCTAGAATGCTTAGAGCAGCATCTCAAATATCTTGTGCTTCTATGCACATGTAATTCTTTAAGGAAGCTCGGTCAAAAATTAGATGTGCATGATCGTGACCTTTCAATCTTTGGGCTGGGGACTAAAGTATGATTATGGGATTAATACTATAGGGCACTTTATAGTCTCATGGAATCTTTCTTTTCTGAAGAGCTGATTCTGCTCTGGATAAATGCAAAAGTAGATAAATGGGTAAAAGATTTGTGATCAACAGCATGTTTTGATCGTGCAGGGGATGCTGATACTACCTTCAGATGCTACTCCTGGTGTATGTTTTGTAATTTATTAGTGTGTAATCATGCAAAAGTGCTAATGACATGGAAGGATGTTTGAATATACAAATCTGGTTAGAAAGAATGCAATCGTGCAAAAGTTCTACTGTTACATCGTATCTTTGTTTTATTTTTCTTGCTTCAAACCTTTGGTTTTTCCAAAAAGACATGCATATTTGTCTAGCTAGCAGATAAACTTGAATAAAAACTGAAACCGAGTATCCGTCAGTAACATGACCAAGAGAGCTGAAATACTTCAAACTACGCATGTAGCATTGTTTCAGGTCACCTCATATTACTCGTGCAGTTTCAGTAAATATTGATGCAAGCTTAGTATCTTTTCGACAATCACACTGCTTTATATAGGTCTTTATTTGCCACATTACTTGTTCCACATTACATTATTATATTAAGAATTTTCTACATGAATTGATGACACGTAAGTGCTGTTAGTGGTTTATAGATAATGAATTGATCTCCATCCTAAATTTCGTGTAGCAAGCCTGGCTTCTCTTCCAGTCAATTATAGCAGGTGGCATTGTTGCCCTGTCCTCATAACATTGACTTTGAAGCTAGAGACTGATGAAACTATGTGCTTTACAAGAAATCAGTAGATGTAGGTTTTGTGATTAATTAGGCTATGGTGTACATTACAATATGATGCTAATTTGATCTGTTAGAGAATCCCCTACGAGTAACAAGGCAAGTTTCTGTGTCAGATTTTAAAGCTCTGGTTTTTTTGTTTTTGTTTTTGGAGTTCTGAGTAATCAGCATAATATATTTAATTATATAAAAGCACTCTAATTTGTAGTTTTTCATCCTTCTCTTTGGTTATGCAACAGTTTTAAATGATTTAATGGGGCCTTTGAGTATTTTGGTGTTACTCTGAGGATGTTAATCAAGTGTGATGCCTTTAGACAAGTTAAATTTTGCAGTTTCCTGTGCCTATCCGAACCATCTAATAGATTTGACTTCACAAGCTTGGTTTTATTTTACTGTCTAATGACTACGGATGCTTTACAACTGCACTTGTGTAAAACTGGCACATGGTAGGAATGAAATAGCATGAGAAATCATGGTATTTGTTATCAGTGACCATCATAAACAGCAACTGTTGTTCTTCTTATGTACAGAAACAAGGGGTAGTAAACACAACATAAATGTTGTGGTGTAATTGCTGTATCCTCTGAAGGAATGGCGGGTTAAAGCGAATCCTTCACTCACCCTTAGCATTCTTAAAATAGTGAAGAGAGAAGAGAATTTACATGCAGAGCAAGAAAGAGAGCCACAACAAACCAAATCAAGGAAAGAAACTACAGAAAGCATCAGATGGAGAGGAAGAGAAATGAAGAGAGATGTGGACGTCAGATTGGGCTATGTTAAACACCATCGAGCTCTTGTGATTTGTATGTCGGCTTATGGCATTGGTTTTGTTTAAAAGAACAAAAGGTAATTGGTTTGTTGAAAAAAAAATAAGTTTTTCGGATTGTTGGTTATCCAAGTCAAATTTTTTATCAAGAATTTGAGTCTTTATTTATTTTGTTTGGATTTAATCAGTATTTGTGTAATATCATTTCCTTAATTGATTAATTTGACCTGTACGTGAGAAATGATTATTAAGTCTTTTTTTCTAAATTTAAGAATGTGAGGTTTGTTGTTGCCCAAATGAATTATCTATTGAAGGAGAGAGATAAGACTACCATTTTGATGACTGTGTGCTAATATTAAGGAAAATTCAAAATTTCCCATTTCTCTTTCTATTTTAGTATTTCCCTTTCTTTTCTTTTTTTTTACTATTTCATTCTTCTTTTACCTTTCAATTTTAATCCTTTTTTGTTTGGTCTAGTTTGAATTTTTTTTAATGATAATATGGTCGATTTTGATTCTCAAATCAACATGACAAAATTGATTTGACTCGACTTATCTTCCTATTTAGAAGATGTGATGATCATGATCAGATCGGAGGGTAAAAGGTGCTCGCATTTTATATTTTATTTTAGTTAAAATGTCAAAAATATTAGTATCTTACGTCTCATTTGAATCTATTCTGATGGAAGATTATTACCCTGAGGATGCATCCTACCAGAAAAAAAAAAAAAAAAAAAACGTTGAAGGGGTTTTCTACGTAAATCTTGATATTATATTTGATTGTGATTTCTGTTTAATTTCACTATGTGTTGCGGTCTGCTAGTATTTACTCATATACAAAAGTTCTTTCTTGTTATTATTTTTATCCCATCAATAAGAACTTATTCATTCTAAAGCATATTATATATATATATATATATATATATATATATATATATATATATATATATATATATATATATATGAGATCTCGACAACTATTATATGTAAAAGATTACTTAAGTGGTGCCCCAAAATTTTTTTTTTGGGGATAAGAAAATGCATTAATGATGATGGTCGCATTGAGTGCTTCTTTATTTTTTTTTTCTTCTTTTTTTTTTTTGTCACCAGCAGATTAATTGTATATTTTGAATGTTTATTATCCTAGGTGGACACATCAAGGACAAGATGGATGCATTGGGTGTATTGAGCACCTTAAATAATTTTACCATAAGTAAACATATTATGTTCAAGGATAAGTTGGACACTTCACATGCTTTTTTTATCCTGAGTATAAGTATTGTATGTAAGAGGGATGCTTTGGGCACGTTGAATACTTATGTGTTAGTTGGATGAATTAGATGTAAGTAGGACGCTTTGAGCACGATTGGAGTTTCGGGGGTTTTTTTGTTTTGAAAAAAATACATTGCATATAAGAGGGATACTTTAATGCTTGCATCTCGAGGGGATGTACCGAGTACAAAAGAAATATTTTGTGTATATTTGAAGCTATAGATATAATTTTTTAATTTGGGCGAACGTATCGAAAGCTCTTTTAGTCCCCAGTGAATGTATCATGTGCATGAGCGATAACTTATGTAATTTTTTTTTTATAAAAAATAATATTTTAATCGTCTCTAGAATATTAGTATCGTTTGATTTTTCAAAAACCTGAACCAGAATCATGGGAAACGATTAAGTGGGCTTTGACCAAGCCCAGCCCATTACGGCTCGGGCCCAACCCAGCTTTGTAATACACCTGAGCACAGTGGAACTGATCTCCACTGCCCCATTCTGATGGAAGCAGACGCTCTCTCTCTCTCTCTCTCTCTCTCTCTCATCTGCACACGACTTCTTCGATGCACACTTTGGTGAAGGGAGATGATCCCGAGGGCTCTCGTTGCTGATGCTATCTATACGACCGATTCGAATAGTAAGAACGATGCCGAATTCTCTAAAGGCTGTGTGACCTTTCTCCTCGATCGTAAAGGAAAATTTTTGGTCCGAGGGACTTGGAAGCAGGAGAGAGCGTTAAAACGGAGAAGACGGCATCCACGAGAGAGAGATTGATTACGCTGAAAACGACCCAAGTCCCCTCTTCCTTTGGGTTGCTCTCTCGCTCGCGGTCTATCTTGGCAGATCCATAAGAAGAGAGAAGAGATGGCGCTTTAATCTAATCTCATCTCATGATTTCCTTATTAGTTTAGGATTCAACCTCGTCAGTTCTCAACAAGACTAAACTAAATAACACCGACAAAATAGTGCATCCTCCTAAAGTCTTATCACCGGTGCTGTTGTACAGTCGATTGGAATTGATGCTGCAGGAAAAGAATAATCATCAGACTATACTTTTTAGCTTTATCCAGTTAGTATGACAAGAACATAAGGATGGATAGCGTCCAAGTTGCATAGCAGATACTGTTCAAACATATGGATTGATGTAGAGAGAGAGAGAGAGAGAGTATTTGCTGAATCGAACGGTTCACGGTTCCTCTTCCAGCCGCAGCCGTCTACTCTACGCCCACAAAGATTGGCTCCACGTTGATGATCTTTACCGGTGGGAGGACAAAAGGTGCAGGTCTTCCGGCTGTTAGGGGGATCAGAGGCCTGCGACCGAAGGAAACCTCTCACGGCAGCAGGCGTCGCTCCATCGGTGGAGGTGCAATCCTGCTACAGTAGGGTTTATTCCGTGTTGGCAGTGAGTGGATACACATCCAGGAAGGATGTGGCCCGTCCCGGGAGATCAGTCCCTTCACGGGTCTATCTGACAGTGAAAGCTTGATGTGATCGGAGGCTGGCATATTCATGCACGCAGTACATGCTTCTGAAGCCTCCTCTCCTCACAATGTGGCTTTGCGAGGGGAAAAGCACTCGAGGGCTGCCCCCCCTCCCCTGCTGTTGTTTTCTCGCACCATCACATTCCTTGCTCGAGTCGCACAGGCTTACAGTGCTTAACAGGAAGGGATTTGTGCAATTATTGACGAGGGTGTCATGAAATAACAAAAATGAAGGGGATATTTAAAATAATGTTTTGGTAGCCATAAACCGATCCCAAATCTTATTAGATATATATTTTTTTTTGGTGGTATTCGCTTAGACGTAACCTTCATTTCGAAACCGACGTCCCCGATCCTAAATTTTAGGTATCGAAACAAAACCACATTGGCACCCATTATTTTTTTTTAAAAAAAAAATAAAATTAAAAAATATATATTTAAGTCATGAACAATCGGTTTCCATTTAGGAATCACCGGTTTTGATTCTCAAAATTTAAGAATTAAATTGATTCGATTCGAGCCGAACCATGATTTAATAATTTTTTTATTTAAATCATCGGATCCATTTTTATTAAGGATTTAGGTTTGGAAGTCATTTAATAAATTTTACACAAAATATTAGAATTAAGATTCCTTTTCATTCACAGTCCTCTTACTTATCACAACAGACGGCCAAAGTTCTTTCTTTCATTGTTTTCTACAAGAAACCAAGGTAATTGGCTCTTTATAACCACGAACAAGGTGGCCATCCTTTTCCCCTTTGTTTTGTTTTGTTTTGTTTTGTTTTCACCACGAAAGTGTGGGTTGGGTAATTGCTTTCGAGCACCGCATCTGTTGTTTACCACCCGTTTCTTCAGACGATCATATTCCCCATCTTTTATCGATTCTGATTTCTCTCATGCTATATATAATCTTTGCTCTTCTTACTTTGTGATGTGGAACACATTCAGAAAAAGATACTTGCAAGTAAAGATCTTGCAGTCGAGGAGGAATTGGATTGTATCGATGCCTTGCAACTGATGAAGAAGTTCCATGCGAACAAACAAAGCTTTCTTTCTCGGAGAACCTGTGGAATCGGCACAGAGATAATGGGCGTGATGTGTGCAGCATATGCTCTGAAGCGAAGAAGCGATGTGATGCATCACTTTGATGTAATGTCTGTCCGGAATCATCCCTCTCGCGCCACTGCTCACCGGCCTCAACTTGCGCCGTGCTTGGTGATGTCGAGATGACTTGTGTGGGTGCAGCATGCAAGTGGATGATGAACATGTACAGGGCATTATTAACCTCCAACAATAATTGTAGCTGCATGCATGAGAAAACCCTACTTGGAAATCACATCCATTAATCCCTTTCCGTCGCGGAAGAGCCGGTCTTAAGCTCGCTAAAAGCACCGGACAGCTCTCCGTGGAGTCCGAGAAACAATGTTGCGGACTTCATCTGGCGAGCATGTACACTTTACTGAGAGTTGCGACCGCCGAGAGGAACCTCAGGCGCCGCTCCACTCATGTAGCTTTTTAGCATGTCGTATAGCTCATCCATGCTCCACAAGCCGTCGCCAATATTTCTGCCGCAATCGTTGTTGGATGCGGTGCAATCGACGGCTGCATAAGGAGGCGCCGATGCCGGCGACATGGGCGACAGGTCCCAGCTGGTGTCCAGGCCGTAGGCGTCGCCCGTGGAGTAGCCGGTGGCGAAAGGGTCGAAGGCGACGGCATGGAGCTCGTCGGGTGGCCTCGAGGCCAGCTCGGACATGTGATCCGTGAGCTCAGGCAGCGCGGCGGAGCAGGACGATGAGGCGAGCGAGTCCCGGTAATGAGCTTGCTGGGTGCCGGTGTTGGTGTCGGCATCTTGAGATTGCGTGGCGTGAGAAGAGCCCATGTTGGCAAGCAACCTCGGCATCCAGTAGCAGCGCACGGCATCTCGGAACATGGCGCTGTTGGCGTCCACCTTCAGCTGCCTCGCCTGCTTCTGCACCCGAGTCCTCCAGTAGTTCTTTATCTCGTTGTCTGTCCTCCCCGGAAGATGTTGCGCAATTCTAGACCACCTACAATATGCATAAAACTAGCCGCATCAATCTCATCGCAAACCAAGGATGCATCAACCAAAAGTCGACGTGCATCTGGAAACATCACGGTTGACTTGATCGTGAGCAGAATTGATTACCTGTTTCCCCACTTGGCATGGAGTTCGAGGATCAGCAGCTGTTCTTCAGGGGAGAGATTGCCTCGCTTTACATCAGGCTTCAAGTAATTCAACCACCTAAGCCGACAACTCTTGCCGGTTCTCTTCAAGCCTATGAATCAGCCGGCTATAGATCAGGAACGAATCGCAAACGCCTGAAACACGAACGGAAGAAAGGCTAGCAGCCTTTCCTGCAGGCGAACTATACCTGAGCACCTAGCGAGGAGATTCCAACGACCTTCGCCGTGGCAAGCAATGTAGTGGATGAGGAGCTTGTCCTCCTCTAGAGTCCACGGCCCTCTCCGTAGCTCCATGTCCTCCTCGCACATTCTTGCCTCCTAAGAAAGCCTTCTATGGGGAGCCTCGGAGAAGCTACATCGAGGGAGAGGGCTAAGTTTCCGTGTTATATAGAGCATGCCCTGGAGAGCCAAAGCCTACCAATAATGGGATGCATTTGATACAGTGGCACCTTAAAGCTAAGCCTCTGATTGATGCCTCTTGGCTTTATGAATTGTGCCCAATCATACAGGAATATTTGGTGCCGAGCTGCTCTTTACTCGGTCTTTGAGGTCTATAGTGGAGAAAGAAAAGGGAATGTACCAGCTCCATGGAGATGGAGTCACTCGTTCAATCCTCTGCGGAAGATTTGACGGTGTTCCTGGATTCTTTCAGCGTGAAACGTGTTTGACTGAACAATAGATTCAGTGGTTCACATATAAATATGCACTGCTGAACTGGAATTGCATAGAGAGAGAAGGGAGCTACTTTGCCTAATTCTGCGGCAGTTAGGCTGCAGGAATCTCAAGAACTCCCCTCACATCCTGTTGAGCTTCATGTTTAGGGATGTCTCCCTCATGGAACAAAGAGAGAGAGAGAGATTGATTGATTTCCACCGTTTCAGCAACAGGAAACAAAGGAGGGAGCCACTCCATAATGACGTTCTCCAGGCTTGGAACATCCCATTTGACCCCTGATAAATTTTACTCGATCCATACTGCGAAGAATAGATAACAAGAACGCGGTTGATTGGATGCATGAGGTGCAGATCTACAATGAAATCCAAGCTGCAACTCGCTGCTCCGGAGAACCAGTTGAGCAACCACACAGCGTGATGGCCAATGGCTTGGAACTCCGAGTTGAGAAGGTGACCATCCTATAGCTGCTTTGTTCCATACCGTGGCACATGTTGAGAGAAGCCATGCTACATAGGTTAACCCTAGCAAGCAATTTCTTTGTTCTGCAGCAGCACATCACTCCGGATTTAGTCATTGTTCTGCTCATCACAGGCTGGTGAATGATCTGTACTGGATGCAATTTATGTCCTCTGCTCCTGAAACAACAGCTCCGATGTATGTGTTGGTGTCCACGGACCCATTATATTGTCCTTATCTAGAAAGTATAATATATATGCAGTCATGCGCATGTCACCACAGAACAGTAGTAATCTACGAGGATTTATATATATGCATAGCTCCTGTGTGTAGCGTTGGTCCAACATATTTTCCATTTCCATACGCAAGCGAGGAATGTGATGTAGGCTTTCGCTCTCTTATAGGCGTCACCTGCTGCCCTACTGTCCATATCTTAATATATATATAAAAAAAAAAGTACTCAAGATAAGATCCAAATGAATCGATCGAAAACTGGAATCAATAGTTCTGAACTGAACCAGAATTGAGTTTTAGCAGTTTATTTTTGATTTCATAAATCTTAAACCAGTGGCTACGGTTCCATAAGAGTCCAGTCTTTTCCTACCTATCTCTGCAGTCTACTACAAACGACAAGACTACATGTATTGTTGCATGAAAGTGTAGACGGATGAGGTCAAACTATTTTTGCATCAAATATCTAATGATTCTTGAAAGGCTATATGAATCTATTCAATTTGTCCTGACGTCAACGCTACTATTACCATCAATTCCGGAGTGGAATACCCCTCGTTCGTTCCGAGAAGAGAGACGTTGATACATGGAATGAAGACCAGTTTAGGTATCATCTCACCATCAAATCACAAAATAATTTTTTTTATAATAAATTATGTATTCTGACCCGATGATGGATCCTCGAGGCTTTCTCTATCTTGTGGATCCATTAGTTCCTTCATGGCAAGAACAAAGAGCGGCATCAAGATCTCTCCGCCTCTGAGCGTACGATGATCGATCTTTGTATTAATCTACTTTGAAGGGGATGATGCGGAGATGAGATGAACAGCAGCACTGACAGATGCCACCTGTAATGCGCATCGAGTAGATCATTCGTGAGACCCCACGACACATCAATTCACGAGTCAAGATCAAAACTGGGAAGAAAATGACAAGCGAAGCAAACAGCCAACGGGAGTAGAAAATTTGACGGACTCTCCTCGTCCCTCTTTCGCAGTGGGTCCAAAGAATGATGATCAAGCTGCGTGCTCTCCATCGGTTGAGGATTTGGTGCAGCGTTTCCTCTTCTGATAGTGTCTGCCAAATCGAAAGATACCACAATGAGCTGCAGTCAATAGCGTGGTTATTTCAAATCAGGCTCTGTCCTCAGAATCTGACACACGTTGTTTTGTCGAAGAAAAAACTGGAGAGGAAGACGAAGCTACGTGCTGCAGGGTGAGGGCGGTGTGATTCGCTATGCATAAACTGTTGGCCTCGGTGACTTTTTATTCGAGACTTGAGTTTGGATCAACGAACTGTTATCGTCAGTGGGAACTGATCTCGTGATCACACTCCACTTTTCCTACTTCCTTCGCTTTCCGTATCATTTTTTCTCGTGAGTGCGTTGTGCAGTCACAAATCCATGGAGGGCTCGTGCAAACCCGACTACAGTGGTGATGATTTGATAGGCAAAACTTACACGTTTAGATATCATTTATATTACCTGCAACTGCAACTGCAACTGCACCTGCTAAGAAATCTCAATCCAGAAGCAAAGGATCTACGACCGTAATCTCGTCTTTGGAACTTGTTTGATTAGGAAATGTAAAGAGCATCAACTTTACGTTTAGTTTAACCCACAGTAAACGATATCTTTTTGAACAAAGAGATCTAGAAGAAGGAATGACGGATAAGAGAGGTAAAGAAAGAAACAGCTAGAAGAAGTAATAATTATTGTGGGCACTCAAGCCATCTTTTTATCCATAGCTATAGATAATGACCGAAAAGATCAATGATCGGTGGATTCTTGTAATAATCTTCGTCTTTTCCAGTGGTCCTCATCCCCCCCATGCGAGGAAAGAGCGATCAGTTTGCACAGGAAGCCACTCGTTGTTTTCGAGATAGAAGCAGTCAGCAGTCAACAGTCAACAGTCAACAATACTGTCAGATGATAAACGTTTATTCTAATCTACTCACACATACATGTGATCATTCATTTCGATCTTGAGGTTTTTTGTTGCTAAGCCCGGAGATTGTTTAGTTTAGAATACCAGCAGCATCTTAGCGATGGATTTCTATAATCCTATCATTTTTTTGTGTTACAAAAATATAAATCTACAAGTTATATTTAACTATTGTCAATTATCCCGGATGAGAAGCAAGCTTATTATGCATATATTGAAAATAAAATAGTAAGACCATCAAATGATAGATGTGTACAATGTAATGTTCCGACCTGCCCTTAGCATGCTGACAACGTGTCATGTTGGACTGCAACTAAATGCTTCGAACTAATCGATTGCGGGTCAATGAGACTTTCGATCGTTATCGATGACTGTACATATTTATTTAAGATACGAGGGCATGGGAAACCGAGACTTAAGATACGAAGACTAGAGCAGGCCTTCTTGGGTCTATTTGGGCCCATTGGACGGCCCAGTTGAACCGGTCCATCAGCAGCCCCTTCTACTTTCTCTACTCCGATGACCACAATGCCATCGTTACCTTCGAGGATTTGGAGATCTCGCTCTCTCGATGCGACTGTTCCACCGCCATCGCCGTCTCCGACCCGCTCGCGCCACTACTTTCTCCTCCTCCTCCTCCACGGCCAGCACTACCTCCCTGACCCCTCCCGATCCCAGCACCCTTTCCCTCCTCGTCTCCCGGCAGCACTGGTCCCAACTCAAAACCCTCATCTCCGCCTCCGCCGCGGCGGCCGCCACCACACCCGCCGATGCCGCCGTCTCCTTCCTCCGCATCCTTCTCGATTCTGCGTCCACCTCCTCCGTCACCGCCCGCCGCTTCTCACGCTGGTCCCGATCCCACTACCGCTGCCCCCGCGCCTTCGACCTCCCGCTTCACTGTCGTCTCCTCCTCGCCCTCGTCGCCGACAAGCTCTACTCCGATCTCCGCTCCGAGCTTCACTACCTCGTCAGATACGGCCCCCACTCCGCCGTCTCCATCCTCCACACCCTCGCCGTCTCCGCTGAGCCCTCCCGCCGGCGCCATGGCTCCCTCTCCATCCTCGCCGACATGCTCGTCCTCGCCCTGGTCAAGAACACGAGGACCAGCGCCGCCATCGAGGTCTTTCACCGTGCTCGGGATTTCGGGTACCGACTCTCGGTCCTTTCGTGTAACCCCTTGCTGAGCTCTTTGATCAGAGAAGAGAAGTTCGACGCCGTGGAGGCCGTGTATAAAGACATGATTCGTGGGAGGACTGCCCCCAACCTGATCACTTTCAATACTGTCATCAATGGTTTCTGTAAGCAGGGGAAGCTAAGGAGGGCAGGGGATCTCATGGAGGACATGAAGTCATGGGGGTTCTCGCCCTCGGTCATCACTTACAACACCCTAATCGATGGGTGCTGCAAGAAGGGCGGGGCTGGGAAGATGTACAAGGCCGATGCCCTCTTGAGGCAGATGGTGGATGCCAACATCCACCCCAATGTTGTTACTTTTAATACTCTGATCGATGGGTCCTGCAAGGATGGGAATAGTTCGTCTGCGATGAGGTTCTTCCAAGAAATGAAGCGGCAAGAGCTCTCTCCCAGTGTTGTCACATATAATACGTTGATCAATGGGCTTTCTTGCGAGGGCAAGCTGAACGAAGCTCTCGAGCTGCTGAAGGAGATGGAGCAATTGAATCTGGCGCCAAATGTGGTGACCTACAATACGATCATCAATGGGTTTTGCAAGAAAGAAATGATGGCAGAGGCTAAAGGGATGTTGGATGTCATCATGGGGAAGAATTTGTTGCCAAATGTTATTACCTACAATACTTTGATCGACGGGCACTGTCGAGCTGGAATGATGGAGGATGCAATGGAGTTGAAACAATTGATGTTGGAGAAAGGTATCAGTCATAATGTTTCGACCTTTAGCTGCTTGATAAATGGGTTCTGTAAAAAAGGGGATATGAAGAGTGTTGTGGAGCTGTTGGATGAAATGAGGGAGAAGAATGTGAGACCTGACATTGTGATTTACAATATGCTGATTAGGGCTTTGTGCAAAGAGGGGGAGTTGACGAAGGCGGTCAAGCTTTTAGATGAGACGGTGGAGGTGGGTCTGAAGCCAACCCATGTCACATATAATACCTTAATAGATGCGTTCTGTGTGAAAGGGAACCTCAGGGCAGCTTTGAACATGAGAGCAAGGATGGAGAGGGGTGGAAAGCGCGCAAATGTGGTCACATATAATGCGTTTATCGAGTACTTCTGCGGAAGAGGTAAGATGGAAGAGGCTAATGAGTTTCTAAATGAGATGTTGGAGAAAGGATTGGTTCCGAACAGGGTCACTTACAATATGATCAAGGAGGAGATGATCGAGAGAGGTTATGTTCCTAGCATTGATGGACATCTTTGTAACAATGCCGCTTAGCATTTTTACGTTAGCGGAAAAAGATTATATTTCATGAGACTTTGTTTAAGAAAGGTCGTTGCAGTTTTCAAGATAATATTCTAAATCTTTCCCAAGCTATGGCCAAGCTGGTGACATGAACCGGGCGGATTTGTGTTGTTAATGGGTTAAGAGCTTCAGTAAATTTGGTAGTCCACTGCATGATTTGGTAAGATTACTGATGTTATGATCAAAATTACAAGTGTTGGATTCTTGGAGAGAGGACTGATGTCTATAGACTTACTGCTCTTCTTGAATCTAATTATTGAGAATATCACATTGATCATAGAAGCATGGATTTTCTTCTAGGATATGTGGGCTCATAGAATTAAATTCTGATGCTTTGTGAGCGCTGCTGTGGCTGTGTGAAAACTCGGGACACTGAAGAATAGTATGGGTTCAAGAAGTCTGCAGATTGAAACAGATCAGTCCTTGTCTTCACCTTCTGATGGAAGGTGCACACTGGTACTACTACTATCGAGCATGAATGACAAAGCAAAATTGATGATGTAACATCCAAGTTTGTTTGAGCAGCAACCACACCGTATTAAAAGAAATATCGACTGCTGGCATACATCTAACAATGCATGCTGAGGGCATACTGTAAGTATAGCTTTACTTATCTCGCACATTTTACCCGGTGCTTGCATCTCATTGTTTTGTATTCTTAGAGTTCCTAACCATTCGCCCCTGTAGTATTAATATAAAATGAATCAACTTGCCGGCTTACATCTGTCCGAGGTTAAGAAATTTTGCTACTCTTGTTCTTTCTTTTGTGGCTTATCATGAATTTAGCTGGTTTTGCCTAAGCCGTGCGGCACCATTGCGTATTCGTCCGTAAAGGTCAGTCTCCCCGAAACTTCTTACGATCCCTCTTAGGACCTGCAAAAAAAAAGACGGGACAGAGAAAACGCTTCAAACGGGATTCACAAGTAATCCTTTCAGCAAACATTTTGTAGTCAATACAAATTTCAACCATGAAAATTATAAGCTTAGAATGATTGCACAACAAAGGTATAAAATTGATTCACTACAGATCGAAATCTAATACAAGTGTTCATATGACGTAAACTTTATGTACAAGTCTATAATGGTCACCAAACTCACTCAAATAGAGCTGTTAAGCCTTTGGCTAATCCTTTACAAGCTTTACAAAGCTAGAACAAACCGAAAAGACACGAACATGCATAAGTATTATACCGAACAAGTCATTTATAATTTTTGTCCGTGACATTCTCCCTCACTTATTCCTTCGACGTCCTCGTCGAAGCTTTTGCTGACATTGCAACTTCTTGCTTTTGCTGGATCTTCAATCTTCTACTCCTGCTACGATGCGCCCCTTGGCTCCCAGTTGTTCTTCGCTTGTTGTTGAGTCGTCGAACTTTAATCCACCATCCGCTCGTCGCTTTGACAACGGTGTGGGTCGGCGTTCGGTTGGGTTGATGTTGGTTCTTGCGGATTCATTTGATGAAGGAAAAGACCATCCTTGATATGCGCCAGTTTCTAAATTCTTCTTGTCTTTTGAACTGGATAGATGCTTGTTGGAGCTTTAACGAGCATCGCTTCGTAAATTTTGAAGTTTTCAAATCCTTTTTTGGTAAAATTTTTTCATCGAATTTTCTTCCATTTAGTTGTCTCATCTAAGTAGGTTCGTATCATTTTCGCTTTCGATTGACATTCAGTTGAGAAATGAAGCAGACAATCTACTCTTAATAGTACCTATCATCATTTGTGAGGATTTGACAATTGTTGTCTTCCATTATTCTTTTTGAAGAATGTTCAAATCTATGCAGAGCTCCTTTGCTGGATAACTAAGAGAGTTGGGGAACTCGGTTTCGTACATTCTCTTGAGAGTTGGGAAGGCAAAAGGTTACTTGACTTTGTCAGCCTCCTCGAGGTTGTACTTTGTGCGTCGAGCTGGTTACTAGACTTTGCCTGCTCTTGGCTCACACTTCCGAATCACTTGAAGTGTTTGTAATCCTTGCGTTGAGTCAGCTATTGTGATTCACCTTCTTAATGCCATTGAACTTCTGAAATGCAAGAAGTTATCACTTCAACTTGGAGTAAGTCTCCGATAGATTTGGTTACCTTTGGGATTGTATCACCTTCTCCATTATTTCTATCACCTACTCCTGTGAGTAGCAAAGGTACAACATCGCGTACTGCTTGCTTCATTCCTTAGTCATGCACTCTTGCATCGACCCGATGTCTTTCACTTATGGCCATCTTGATGAGAAGTCCATCGACACCAGTCTTATTAAGTTCCCTGGCCTCTGCCCTTCAGCCTTGTCATGGTACATGGAGTTTGCCACTGCATTCTCCTGTTCCATCTCACGACTAAACACTCCCTCTATGAGAGCAAGGGATCGATGACTCTATGGAAGTCCCGCCTCTGCGGTACCATGGTGTTGCCATGCCCATGATACTACTATCCGTTGTCTCGCATCTGCATCCCTTCTTCACGATCGATAGATTCGCCTCTGCAGCACTCCTTTGAGTTCGCCTTCATTCTAACCGACGCTTAATCTTGGGTAGTTGAATCCCTCTAGACTTGTCATTGCTTTATTGTCCTTTTTCGATCACCTGCTTCAACACCTCTGTGTTCTTTGAGCAATTTCTCTTGGTCGATAGAAAGACAGACTGCAACTTTCATGTATGGCCTTCGCCATCATGTTGTAGGGCTTGCACCGCTTCTGTTCTCCTTAGCTTCATTGGTCGCAACGTTCGCTTACTCAGTTTTATCCTATGACTTGTCTGGCTCCCTTAAGCGAATGTGAACTCTAAAAGCAATCCAACTCTTCAGCTACTTCGATCATTCCTCTGCATGATCCAATCCTCCCATGGGACTCACTCGGTAGCTGAGTCCCTCTAGACTCGTCATTGCTTCCTCACCCTTTTTCGACCACCTGCTTCAACACCTCTGTGTTCTCTGAACAATTCCTCTTGGTCGAAGGAAACATAGACTGCAACTCTCATGTTTGACCTCCGCCATCATGTTGCAGGGCTTGCACCGCTTCTGTTCTCCTTTGCTTCATTGGTCGTAACGTTCACTTACTCGGCCTTGTCCTCTGACTTGTCAGGCTTCCTTGAGCGAATGTGAGCTTTGAAGCAGTCCAACTCTTCAGTTGCTCCGATCATACCTCTGCATGATCCAGTCCCCCCATGGGACTCACTGGTACTTGCATCTGAACTTCTCCCTCGGTGCACAACCCTTATAAGTTGATGCCCAAGGCTTTTATTCAATACAACATTCAATGCACACGGAAGACTCGCCTCTGCAGTACCATAGAATTTCCTACTTAAATTCATAGCCCTTCTTGTCGTCGTGTTGCTCTCAGTCGCGCTCCCGATCATACCTCCGTATGATCTTGTCCCTCACGGGACAAGTCTTATGTGTGTCGCATTGCCTTGAACTATTCCATCATGATCCGCTGCACCATGTCGCCTCCTGGTGACATCTCCTTGTATTCTGATCCTTGTGGTATGAACTCGAACTATGATCTCTCCATGTGTGGCCTCCGCCAACACATCGCAGGGCCTTTGCCACTTTCGATTCTGTTCGCTCCTTTGGCAATCGACATTCGTCCACCCGCTCTCGGGTCAAACCCGGATGAAGCATAGCTCTAGGATAATCCATCGCCTAGCAGCTCTTTTGAAGTTCCTTGGCTTTATTGAAATTGGTGTACCATTGTCTGGATCCTGGGCCTCTGCCTCTACTAGCACAATCTCTGCTGCACACCGCTTTCCTCATAGCAACTCGAATAGCAATACTATGACATATTCTTCAAGAGTACCCACCTCTGTGTCCTCTTGCCCCGTTCCAAGGCCTTCTGACACCAACTTCGCCTCTGCAAACTGTATCCCCTTAGTGCCTCCGTCAAATGCTTCATCGAGATAAGGTGCATGTGCCTCAAAGTTTCCTTCGTCTTTGGCATTATGCAAGATGAGTCTACTCCATTAGAATAAGAAACTCATGGAACGACATGATCCTGCTCATGTCTCTACAAGAGTCCATGTTCTTAACCTTTGTCTAAGGAAAGCACCAAGCCTCCGCTCCATGTTCTATCTTCTATGCCAACTCCCTTCATACAACTTGGGTATATCACCAAGTTACCCCCAAATTGTTTCGTTTCTCAATTTGCATTGAGTTAATGGTGGCCCTCGCGCTCACCATTCCACGGATCAGCCCTCTGTTGAGTCCGATCTCCATATCGGCTCCAAGTATGCTTTCACTGTGTTACCTTGGGTCGCTCCCCCACTTGATCTCGCTATGCGTCTACTAACGCATTGCCTCTTGCGAGATCATGCGACGACTCCTCGTCGCTTGTTCGGTCCGTTGAGCTTTGTCTTGAGGTAATCTTTAATATATGCGATATGTTGCACATGATTCTCCCTCTAGAGAACCAAGACTTATCCCTCCTGGATATCTGTCATGTTGGAGCAACTTTTCTCTTCACATCCTTCTCTCATGAAGTTTCGAAGACCACCATCCCCTTGGACTACTCCGTCTTGCCGAACCAACTATGCATTGTTCTATCTCTGCAAACACACCTATTAGATTGCGACTCTTCGTCAATACAGTTCCCATTGCACCCCTCCGAGTCTAGCAATATGCTGAACCTGCTGCACATTTCAACCTCTTACGGACGTATCCTTCTCATGCTGAAGAGAAAGTTTCAATGCTCCATGGCGTCGACCTTCGGTCACCTTGGGATGGCCACGGACAATCTATCATCCGCATACAAGTCCTTGCAATAGCATCAAATTCCTTGAGTTTGCAACTCCCCTCACCTCTGTAAGCATTGCACAACTCTTTCGATCGCAGAACAACCCACTCCACCTTGCACGGTCTCATCCTTTACCAAACGCCTCGCTTGCCTCGAGGACCGTCAAGTTTGGTTGCCAACGTCGAGCCACTATTCGAACTCAACCACTCCAACCTTTGTGAACTATACAAGTCTTCTTAACTTGTTTGTCCTCGTGGTGCCTCTTGCACAAAGGGTTGGCCATTCCTCTGAATGTCATTCTCGGATGCCCGCTTATCTGAGCGACTCCTTTCCCTACAACACCATGTTCGTTTCCCCCAAACAGTCGTGCATGATAGCTGCCCTCAACGTAGCCCCGTTAAGTCCCTCACGTTTGCATGTTAAGTATTTCTATGTGTACTTGTTCGGTTCCGACACCAACTGTCACGAATTTAGCTAGTTTTGCCTTAAGCCGTGCGGCACCATTGCGTATCCGTCCGCAAAGGTTAACCTTCCCGAAACCTCCTACGATCCCTTAGGACATACAAAAGAGGACATACAAAAGAGAAGATGAGATAGAAAAAATACTTCAAACGGGATCCACAAGCAATCCTTTCAGCAAACACTTTGTAGCCAATGTAAATTCCAACCATACAAAATCATAAGCTTAGAACGGTTACACAACAAAGATATAAAATTGATTCACTACAGATCGAAATCTTATACAAGTGTCCACTTAACGTAAACTTTATGCAGAAGCCTACAATGATCATCAAACTCACTCAAATAGGACTGTTAAGCCCTTGGCTAGCCCTTTACAAGCTTTACAAAGTTAGAACAAACCGAAAAAACATGGACATGCATAAACATTGCACCGAACAAACCGTTTACGATTTTTGTCCGTGATAGGTTGCCATACGCTTATAATGTATTTACTTGCAAAGCATTAGCATCCTTTTTTTATGTTGTATTATTATCAAGAAAGCATTACTAGTTTCCGTTAGCAGTCTTGCTGCCAGACCGGTGATTGTTCTCTTCGGAGGAATTAATTTTCTTTATTTGTTGATTGCTTGTTTCTCTTTGGATCAGCAGAAAGCAGTTGAAAGGTTGTGGCAATGTTATATACTTGGAGGTCTGGAAGAATGCTGACGGACGAAGCAGGCAACGAATCTATTTACTTCCCTCAAAGTCTATGGTGGCAACTAATGTGCTGGTCTGAGAACACATGAAACAACCCAGGAATGAGTCCACCAGCAGAGTAATCGATGATCTGCAATGGCCACAACACATCACATCATGCTCCTGCTCTTGGATCGAAAGATGAATGCATCTCTGAAATCATTGATGGATGCCGTCGAGATGGCCACAACTTCATCAACTTCTCCTCCATCAGCTTAATGGAAGCATACATGCAGCTGCTTGAAATGCCCCCACTTTGGTTGCCTAAAGATACATGATTATTTCCATGTTTTTTTGCGTGATCTATAAACTCAATGTTCAAAGGAATCATAATCATGGCTGCATGGATGGTGAATGGCTTGGGAGAAGAGAACCCGTCAGCAATTCATCCACTTGATTCGAGTATGAATTAGAGATTCACAACAACAACAACAATACTGTTGTCTTCAACCTCCAGCAATTCATCTGGTTCTTCATCTGCTTCCATCATTATAGATTTACAACCTTGATCTTCCTTGTGTTTGAAAGTTCTGTTCTGTCTTATGTCACGGTAAGAGTTTGGTCAAATGGTTGAAATTTAAAACTTGGAAATGATTATGATTATAACCTGAAATTTGGAACTCGATTGAATATTAATTTTTGGGGATGAATGATTGAATCATAATGCTAACAAGATCGAGTTTCTTAAGGACTTGAATTCGATGTAGGCATTTAAAAGGATATATAATCATTTGAGTTTAAGTTTATCATAATTTTTGAAAATAACAAATAGATAGGAGAGCCTTGTTAAAATCTTGTCATTAATTAATTATCATTATTAAAAATAAATAAATTGTTAAATCATAAATTTTGATAATGAAATTAATTGATGAGTTTATTAAACTAATATGTTTTTGAGATAAGTGACGTAGAAAATACTTTTATCATAAACTTGGATCATCGAATGGCCAATCGTTGAACAAGAGAGTCGAGCATTATATCGAAAAATTATCGTGTCGAAAACTAAACACCGAATCAGATGATTGATCGACATGTGAAAAATTGAATTTCGTGCTAAAGGTTCGAACATCATGTTGAAAGGATTAAAAATTATGTCAGAAGATTAGATATCGTACAAAAGTTAATATAAAAATAAAAAGAGCGATATGCTAAAGGTTTGGAGGAAATACCAAAATATTAGATGACATACTGAAATAGTGTATGTGTCGAAAGCTTTGTAAATGTGTTGGATGTGTAGTTAATTTGTCAAAATCTTGATCGAGGTCATTATTAGTCAATTTGAGTTGGTATTGGATCGAAACAATATCAATTTGTCAAGAAAGCCATTAGTCTCGAATCCAGATTTAATTAAGTCCGTTAGAAGGTCAAACCAGTAGCCTAAACTAGGCTTAGACAGTGGTAACGTCAAGCTCAAGCGATAGCATCATTTGAGTCAATTAACAAGCACTATTTATGCCTTATCAACCTTTCCGATAGTGGTATTGCTAGAGTCCAAATTTATAGCATGGTTGTGATGGTAATATCATTCGGTGCCAATAGAAATTTTGGAGATTTAAATTTTTAACTCCATTTTTGAAATCTTTTAGACCTATATATTCCTAATAGAGGCTTGGTTGATCGAACATCTATTCTTGAGCTAGTAAAATATTATGAACTCTCATTTTAAGCATAATTTGAGTCTCATTCTCTTAGTTTGGTTATGATTATAAGGTATAGAATGTAAGATTTTTTATTAAAAAAAAGAATGTGAATGTTATCTCTTTAGTCGGAAAAAAAAGAAAAAATATATATAATAATGATAGTTTTTGTTTTTTTTGAAAAGAAGATCGATAATAAAAACAAAGCTGATATTCTCGTGGGAAGATAAATCAGAAACGAACATAGATTGAAAAGACTAAATCATAATAAATTGATTTATTTCTTTTTTACTTACTCTTTACTTTAATTTAGGTATATTCTTTTTTACTTACAATTTTAACTTAATCAATCGAATTTTTAAGAATTATTGATTTATCAATTAAATTTTAAAATAAATTAAAAATATTGTTGTACTAATTCATCCCCTTCCTCGATCTTAGCAGTTCTAAAGTGTTTAGATGTATCGCATTGCAACTTAAAGATATCGTATGACAAATAGTATCGATTGCCTACAGCCGTAAAAGCCGTCTACTTGGCAGGGGGGATTACGGCTGTTGAAACTGACCGCCTCGTACGCCGTCGAGCAGTGCAGTTGCGCATCATATCCTGTCTCTCTCAAGAAGACAACACCATCTTTCCTCCTTCTGGCTCGAGAGGCTTTCCAGAGAGCAGCAGCTCATTGCTTTGGTTGAGACCGAAAGTGTAGGGGAAGCTTCGTCGTTAGAGAAGGGAAATGCCGGGAGTCACAAGATAGGGGGGGGCGTAGCGAAGCACGTACAATTTTTGCTCACGCGTACATGCCATGCAGGATTATTATTTAGGTAGGGCACTTCTTTATATTTTAAAAGATATAATTTGGATTCAAAGCATTTGGCTGGAGCAAGATAACATTAGCCATGCAGGGTTGGGTCAGGCCCTGTGATTGATAGGAATGCTAATGTTTTCATTCAAACTTCAGACTCTACCAACCCAGTCTACGCTTCAGATCTTTGCGGCAAGTTCTGCACTAGCTATTGTGCTCTGCATGGCTGATCGAACCATAGATGTATGTATGTTCGAGTCGAAGCCAAAGCAACAGCATCTCGTTGCCGACCTGAAGCCCTTCGCTTTGCACAGAGTGTTCAGATGGTTTCTGCATGCGAAAACTCTTCGGAAAACAATCTAAGACAGTACGGCAATTGACACCAACGAGAAGAGCAGCACAGAGACAAAAGGGTACAGTCTTTGATGGCTCTTATCAGACACAAAGCTCCATCTTAGACCATGGGCCTAGCAAACCCCTCCCCAAGTAAACATCCAAGAATGACTTCGTAAGAGGTGCCCTTGTCCTTGTTGCCTTCCCAGGGATGAGATGACTCCCTACTTGCGAAGGACGCCGATCTTACATGGTACGACCCACCACCGTGGATCCTCTCCGTTCTCCCCCTCGAGGGTGTAGTGGTAGGGGAAAGAGACCACAGATAGCTTGTGTTACCTAATACCCATTGAAGCTGCGGGAGGGCTCAGAATGTGAAGGGGGCAATAGAGTAGGGCTTGTAGGGGGCGAGAGAGGAGCTGAAGGCGACGTCCCCTCTCAGCTCTGCCCTCGGCCCCAACCAACCATACGAAGTCCACCGCTACCGGTCCCCCGAGGCCGAAGCCACTCGTTTTCTGTCACTCACAGAAACCAAGGCGCATCTGCCCCGAGCATAGCATAAGAAAAAGTGGGGGGGGGGGGGAGAGAGAGAGAGAGACGGCTGGGCAGTGAGAAACTGCCAGAGAACTCTCTCTCTCTCTCTCTCAGCCTCACTTTAAAACACAGCCTTGCCTGGAGTGCAGTGGCAAACTGCAGTCTTTTTTGCTCTCAAAGCACCACGACCTCCTTTCCTCCATCCTCACAGGAAGAAGGCCACTCTCTCATCCTTTGAGCGCAACAATACCATGTAATCTTCCATAGCATCCTCTGCTCTTATGTCGATTCAGAAGAATGCAAAACAAGCTGGGTTTGATTTGGTTTCAGGAGACCGGAAGGTACCTCGCTAGACCTCAACAACTTGCCGGAAGAACATGGCAAACAACCGGTAGAGGAAAGCTCGATGACCACTGCTGCTTCCGCTGACACCACCCGTAAGTAGGCATTTGCTACAGAATGCATGCGAAAATAGGATACTCTGATCCGATCGAAAGCTTGTTGCAGGGTTTAAGAAGAAGAAGAAGAAGAAGAAGACGAAGACGAATAGTGCAGGGAAGGAAGAAGCTGGAAGGGTGTACGAGTGCCGGTTCTGCTCCTTCAAGTTCTGCAAATCCCAAGCACTGGGCGGGCACATGAACCGACACCGGCAAGGCAAGACCACTGACCACCACAAAGAGTTTGAGAGGTTGATGTGACGTTGTTGATCGGAGAGGGAGACGGAGGCGACGCTTTCAATTCCTTTGTTCATTAGACAAAATGAGCTATACACACTTTCTATTCCTTCGTGTTCATTTCTAGAGAGGGAGACGGAGACGCTCACCCGCGCACGCCAGCTCGTGTTCGGCAACGAAGGCCTCGCCGGTGCTGCTGGCGCCATCGGGTATGCGCTACGGTCGAAGCCATTTCTTCCCACGTAATGCGCATGAGAAGGTGGGAGCTATTTTGGTCTGGTTGGTTTCAGGGATCTCAATCTCGGGGGCTTCCGACAACGAGGCGGCGGCGGCATCGGAGCGCCATGCCTGCAGGTCTATCCAAGCATGCCAACACGGCCGGCCAATCCGCCACCATGGCAGCAATACCTACACCGACCTCCTCATCCGTCCCTCCGGAATTACTACATCGGTCATGTCGTCTCAGGGAGTGCCCACCGTCTCCCCAGCTTCATTTGTGCTCATCGTTGTCAAGACAGATGAGAGCAAGAAAGACTCTCTCTCTCCCCCTCTCCAAACCCGATTTGTTTTCTTCTGGTTTTTGTGAGCATGTCGACTTGTCGACGCTACTTCTATTGGGGTTCTGGGCGGTGCTACAGGACACTTTAGACAGTAGATTTCCGCCGGAGAAAAGCTTGCCAAATTGGGTACTGTGGGCACAGCCACCTACCTAGACTTGTAGCCTGATCGGTCTATGCTGGCTTTCACAATAACTTTGGTAAACGACACACAAGACAACCAAACGAGATGCATTAATGATAAAAGCCAGGAGGATACCTTTGCCGTGCATGCCTGCTTCTCCATCTGCGTTCTATGATTGGAATCCATGTCTTTGTTCATCGATCTGGGCGGAGCGACCATTCCTGCGCAAGACGGCGTAAACCAAATCAGCTGTTAGGTAGAGGAAGGAAATGTGTTACAAGATTCTCTGATACAATCTTACCAAATGAAGTGATGGTAATACCAACAAGCTGCAATGTGTGTGCTGGTGGTCATTGATGGTTACTGCACCAAAAACACAAAGACAGCCATTAACTTATCTGCCTCCCTTCTCAGACAAAGAATGAACAATTCTCCTCACACTGTTGAGGCACTGCCAAGCAAAAGTTATAAGCTTTTGCTAAAACCATAGCATCAACTCGACCAGCGATTATGGATTCTTAAGATCAACTAAGCTTTAGAGTTACAATTACTTTATCCTAGTAAAGAAGTACAATATTTGGGCGTTCCGGTTCGACAGACCTTAAGAACCACGCAACAACGAAGTATAGACCATAAGAACCATGCAACAAAGTATTTTAAGTGAACCGAAGGCTCTATTTACTTTCTCCTATATAATGTGTTGCTCAGCCAGTAAAGAAGTACAATATTTGCGGTCTCCGGTTCTAGAAACGTCACGACAGACCGTAAGAACCATGCAACAAAGTATTTTAAGCGAGCCGACGGCTCAACTTGTCGGTTCACCGAAAGCCAGTTCAGCAATTGAAATATATAAGCTAATTCAACGATGACAGTTCAAAATTTTGTGCATTAGATATAAAAATCTACAGCAGGCCGCACGAGCCAAGTTATAAGGTACTTGAAAGGGTTAAAATGCTCAACTAACTTTAAATTCACCGAAGGCCGCTTCATTCTCATCATAAATTTACAGTAAAATTAATCAAGATATTACCATCGTAAGAACGGATCTCACTGCTTTGGCATCTTTCGAACAACAATTTGAACCAAAAAATTTATTGAAATACAAAGATGTCTCCACATTTCTCTTCGGCAAATCGAAGTATGTTGGCAACAATCTAAAAAAAACAAGAGGAGCCAAGATCGCAGTAGGAGACTCCAGAAATAGCTGAAAATAAATGACAAAATGACAGTCTGCTTAACATACATAATGGCTGAGCTGGGTTCCTAAGATAAAGCTGCTACATTGCCGCTAAAGATCCGGCAAAATGATCTATGAATATTTTTTGACATGACAATGGTAAAAGAGGTATGGTCAAGGAGTGCACAAAACCTATTCAAGTACATCTAATCGTGCACTAGTTTTTATGCACAATACATATTGTGTAAAGTGTCTTCAGAAACTTCAAATTTCATCTCATCAGATCCATTTTCAAGCAAAGAATGAGAACTATGCTGCAAAGGCATAATATATTGCTTCATCTGCTTTCATTCATCTCGTATAGAAGTTGACAAAGTCATTGGTCATGTAGAAATAGCAGCGACAGAAAGACCCGAACGGAAGAAGAATTTACTCGTCCCTCCGCAACCATAATGCTGGGAACCAAGAAGATTCATAGAGAAATGGTAATTGAGTTATGTTTAGCCCATTTGATCTGGACTTGAATTACAAAAATGGTTGAGACTATTTCATACTCAAAGTACTTCCACTTACTTGTATATTCTATCTGCTAAACCGAATCAAGTCAAACTACCTCTTACAGTGATGGCGACCAAGTCATACATTATAAACCTCCTATAGCTGATGGAGGATGCTACCGTGTGACCCAAATTAAGGTATGTGATGAACAGGACAAGAGAAGACAAGAATGGGGTGCCCCCTCCCTCGTTTCAAATTTCAACATCTGTTATCTTCTTGTTCCTTTTTCTTTTTGTTGGCTACAAAGTGGCCTGCACCATTCAACATAGTGACGATGGTCCTACCGGCAATACCTCACCAGCTAGAGCATCAACTGGTATAGGACTAAGGAGTCGGATCGATTGGGGCTTTGATCGTGACACCCGACAAAAACACGTTGTCGTATAACTGGATCCGGGGGCGGCTCCCAAACATGTCCAACCCGAGCCTTCGCCCCACCCAATTCTCCTTGGAAACAAAGAACAAGGAGACTAATCGAGCGAGGACCGTGAAATCTGTGCTTATTCCTCACAAAATCTGAGATGAATGAGTTATTCTAACATCATCGACGGGTGGATCCGCAACAAAGGCTTTACTTTGCTATGCATTCACAAGAACAACACACCGATCGGCATGAAACATGAATTAATCGAGACTATCATCATAAGAACAGTCGATTACCCATTCCGCAGAATCAAATAACAAATTCCCGGCTAAAATTCAAGAAGAGACGCATAATTTTCCGACCTACCTGTAAGAAGCAGCCACCGATCCGAGCAAAGCAGATTCTTGAAGGCGTGAGGCCAACTCCACAAAGTCACCTCCCGACGAATCACCGCCCACGCCGGTGCTGCTGCGGTCGTCCGACACCGCAATTCCTCTTGAATGATTTGTGCATTCAAACCCTAGATCGAATCTTTACCAAGAAGACGCTCGCCCGAGACGTGTGACGTGCCGTCGGCGCGCTCTCCGCTGGCAGTGGGACCCTCTCCGACCTTTGAATACTCCCATTTGCATGGCGTCCGCTGAGATGGGCCCCACCAAAATCAGTGGGTCCAATTCAACCATCGCTGTGCGGGCTGGGGATAGATCCAGCTTTACATCAAGACCGTCCATTAATGTTGGCCCCATTGGTCGGATCAATCAACGTCCCTATGATCTAAAATTTCTCATGTGCTTAATATTAAAGACACACCGATACACATTTATGCCGAACCATTATGCTCTCACAAAGACCACATAAACTAAGTCAAGCCAAACATGATGTCCCCATGGATATCTTAAAGCATAATTAGTGCCATAATCCTGGTTGGACCAAACCAAAGTTGACTTGGCATGAGAGAAAGCACTGTTGTTATTAGTGTTTGTTTGCTGCCTGCCAGCTTCTTTTGTGGGAGCCCTATCCACCACCAAACGTAGCCACGTAAAGCAAAAGCTAAAGCTGCGCTTCTCTCTCTCTCTCTCTCTGTGTTAATATATATATCACTGTTGTTTTGTCACTCGATGTTCACAGGAGTCCTATACGCTTTTCTCCTTTTTCTACCCAACATTGCATGCCGAAACCTCGATCTCCAAGTCACACCAACATGCATGCACCCATGTCCAACATTGCAGTGGCAAGGGCAGGGTGGGATGCATGTTCTCATGTGTATCCAGGCGCTTTATCGAGTCATCAGGCAACCTAAAGCAAAGCAGATTACACGACGCTGGCGACGTTGGAGTCAGCGAACGGGGAAGAAGAAAAGTGGGGACGAATCTCTTTGGATTTTGCCGTCCCATACTTTCACTTTGCTCATCTTCTCCTCGCACCACCGCAGCTGCTCTTGGCTGACCCCAGGCATCCTTAGGACTCTGGACACGATCTTCATGTCGATTAGACCCATCAATATATCCATCTCCACTTCTCCTTTGCGACTCTTCTTCGTCAGACACCTTCTTCGCTTCGAGAGATGCTTAAGCCTCGTCTTGTTCTGAAATGAAGACATCGTGTACGTATGAGTGAGTGTAGAAGGAAGAAGAACAGCAGGAGGCAGTGCATGAATGACCCACTTTCTTATTAGTTCTTTTGAGAAGACGAAGAAGATTTGGATCCACCGAACTGGGCTTTGTCTTGAAGAAGGCTTTGAGCGTTTGGCAAGGATTCGCCCCGTCCGCCTTGAGGAAGTTCATGAAGGTTCGAATCGCATCTTCGAGAATCGCCAAGAACTCGGTGGATGAGATCACTTCTTCTTTACCTTCATCTGCTTCCGTATCTTTCGAGGTCAGTGATGCAGAAAGAGAGAGATAGAGGTTAGCACTTGGGAAAGCGTAAAAGATAGGCAACGAGGCAAAGGAGACAGGTGTGTAGCAACCTCGGAACTCAGGAACTTGGAGCAACTTTGGAGAAGAAATCCGCTTCCAAGCGAAGACTTGGGGCCTCCGACCGCGCTCGTAAGGCTCATTTTCTATGAACCGTTGCAGGAGGACCTGGAACTGTTGGAATTGCTGAGCTATCCATGCGGTGCAGGAAGAGCTTTCGCTGTCTGATCCCTTGGCAATCCTTCGCCGGAAGTTGGTGTAATTCCAGTTAAGAGCTTCCCATGCGAGGCAAATCTGAGACACATAAGCACCCTCCAGTTCTTGATACGGATCCCTGCGTCCCCTGTTCTTGTGTGTCGTAAATAAGTGAGCTATCCTTTGCGAGATTGATCTTGGATGGAACTTCATCGACCTAAACAATTCTGAAAATTACGGTATAGTGATGATCTTGTCAATCCGTGAACCAAATTTGTCGAGGGAGGATGCGAGAAATGCATGACGAGTGACCTGTTTCCGTCAGCTTTTGTGCGCTGATTCTATCGAAGAACATCATCTCCTCGTCGTACTTGCGGAACAAGGTGTACGTTTCCCAGTTGGAAGAGCTCCTGCGTGATGAGGAGGAGAAGGGGCATTCCGTCTCCGAGTCCCTGAAGATCGTGGAGCTTCTCCACTCCATCGAGCTCTTGGATGTCGATGCACCTGTGAGAGAACCACCGAAAGTGTCTTCCTCCAGCTGCAACCTTTTGCTGTCGACAGAATGTGTTTGGTCGACGATGAAGAGTTTCTCGTTCTTTGGCAGCTCCTCCTGCTTCTCATCTTCATCGCTGTGGAGCGCATCCCCACACACATCTTCATCTGTAATCAACAGCATAAGCGATACCAACTCAAGGCTTTGTGCTTCCAACAAGTAGTGGCATCTAAAGGTACCTTTTGGAGGCCCATTAGATATGATTGAAGGTGGATGATTCGATGGTTTTAGGTCGACGATCACCACAACATCGCCATGCTCGAGCCCGAGACCTTCATGCTCTTCCAGGGGGGATTCTGCGTCAAAGCTTTCGTCAACTTTGAAGTGGTGTCGCTCATCGAAGTCTTTCGCTTCTTCGAGAAGTGGGGTATCAGCAGCGATGCTTTCGTCGTAGAAAAACAGTAGGCCGTCTTCCCTGCCAAAGATTCTGGCAGCTAACTCTTCGACATCAGAGCAGCACTCGTACGTTGTCACGGGCTTGATCTCATCTTCGCTGATGAGCTGCGAATTCCTGCAATAGAAGGTTACTAAAGCGACAGTAAGAAAGAGAGAGGATCGAGGTAGTCGAGTACCTTTGGTCTGTCGAAGCGGCAGCTCTTTCGAGGAGGAAGGCGAACAGCTTGGTAAGGAGGAAGGCGACGAGGTGGACGACGACGAGGCAGGCGGAGACATGGAAGAGAAACATCACAGCCTGTCCTTGGGGGGTTTGGCCATGTCAAGAGAGATGAGAAGCCGGTTCGCTGGGAGCTTGCGGGCGAATCACTCGAAGGAATGAAAGGGGGAGACTGCTGGTGTTCATTTATGAGGGTGAGGGGGTGGTGATGAGCATTGCAGCGGGCACGATGACGACGAACTGCTGCTTTGGGTTGAGGAAAGTGGGATGACACGAAAAAAACTATCAAAGCGAAGGTTATCATCATATCCTTCGAAAGTGGGTCAGCAGTACTGACCTGCTTCAACAATTACAAGCTGAACTCGAAGTCATAATGACCAAACTGAGCTACGTTATTTCATCACAAATTGTGTTGCGCCCCCAAGAGCATCAAACGCGACAAATCTTGGTGTGATGAGTGACCCAAAGGGAATCACCATTGCAGCAAAAGAACCTGCTTTTACCTTCTCTTTTGTGTGTGTGTGTGTGTGTGTGTGTGTGTACTTGGTTATTCTAGGCTAGTGTGAGTCACATGAGCCGCAGGCAGATGTCGAACCTTTTTCTGAAGTTTGCTGGACTTGCTTCGATCGACTAGGAAAACGCATCAGGGTGAAATCATCCTCTCGAGCTTCCAACTTGCTGCTTGTTCTTTTGATTCTTCGAGCTGGTTTGAGGAGGCTTCGATTTCCGATGCTGGCCGGTCCTTCTGAGAACTGCGCATCCAGCCACTGTTCGAAAGGAATGGACGGCCAAAGAGACCATTTGTTCCAAAGAACGCATCCAGCAAAAGCATCTTCATTGTACCGGAGGAATTCAGCATGTCTTAAAACAACTGGGAACAACAATGTTGTCAATTCATTCGAGAAAAGAATGATCACCTTCAAGCCTCTAAACATACTATTGTCTACAATAACATCTGTATATCAGCAAACATATACTCTCATTCTTTATCGTGGAGGGGAAATAGAAAAAAAAAAAAAAAAAAAAAAGGACGATGCTATTGCTATTGAATGGCGACGGGAGGAGGAAGACGAACACGTTGGCGGTAGTGGCGGTGGTCCCCGCGCCACCGCAGCCTTTGCTTCGTCGCTTCACTTCTTTTACCCACCTGTCTCGCTCAATTATTTCGCCTGTCGGTCACGCCCGTTATGTGGTCCCCACACCCCCAGCCCTCACACGCACGCGCACACTCTTTTCTTCCCGTCTCACGTGACGTCCTCCCATTCCCGGTCTGACGCCTGCCACGTTGCCGTCGCTACCCACGTGTTCTCCGGCCCGTGCTCGACCGGCTCGGCCAGCCGCCGCCACGGAGAGATGGATGATAAATGCCACTAACCCTCTGCCGCGACGAATCGCTGTCCCGCGTCGACCACCGAACACCACTTCCAGCCGCTCATGCAGCTACTTCCCCACCTCCCTCCACGCCATCGCCAACGTGTCACTCCCCGTGGACGCAAATGGAATCTCGCGAAGGTGACAGGAACACGTGGCCATGTTGCCATTTTAGGGCAACTAAAATTTCAATTATCTTTGATCGATTCAAAGTAATCCTATCCAAAACGCGGTCAAAGAGAGAGAGAGAGAGGGTTCGGATCCGTTGGTGATCCCCAAAACAACATACAAGCCGCAGGAAACGGTACTCGGCGTCGGAGATTAAGCGACGGGAAACCGTCTCCAGCCGAGCCGAGAAGACGAAGCCAAACCAAAAGTAAAAGGCGAGGCGCCCGGCTCCCGTGATGCGGTGGCCCCCAGATTCCCCGATCTCCGCGCCCACTGCGCCTCTGCCTTTACCCCCCGTGTTTCGTGACTTATTGCGCGGCCAGTACCATCTGCCACTACTATATAAGTCCGCGACGCCGTGCCAGAACCCATTCACACGCGTACTGCTGCTGTTCTCCGTGCGCTTATCTTCCTTTTCCCCATTTTGCCCTAATGGAAATGTCTTCTCCATGCCCCGGCCGCAAGAGGCGTCGCGACGAGGGCGAGGAGGAATCGACCCGGATGTCGTCTCCGGAGGCCAAGCGCCTTCTCCTCGACATCCTCGACGACGACGCCGACGCCGGGGACCAGGACGTCACCTCCGTCATGAAGAGCCTCGAGGAGGAGATCGCCCTCCCCTCGCCCCCGCCCCCGCCGCACGTACCCCCGCAGGATGCGGCGGTGTCGGACCTGCCGGACTTGGGGTACCTCTTCGAGGCCTCCGACGACGAGCTCGGCCTGCCACCGCCGGCTCCGTCCTCGTCCGGCGATGGCAGCGAAGCGTGCAATGAGGAGGAGGGGGTCGGGTTCGCCCAGATCTGGGGGTTCGACGAGGATCTCAGCGGGTACAATGGATTCGAGCTCGGAATCCGGCCTGAGGCGGAGGACGTGGTGGTGTTCGACGGCGAGCTGTTCGATTACGGCGACGCGACGGTGTGCGGCGCGCCGGAGTTCGCGGATCTCTCGTGGCGGTCGGAGACGCTGCCTGCCGTCTGATGGAAATCGGACGCTTCTCCTCTCTCTCGCTCTCACCTTTTCCTAGTGTTTTTAGAAACGGTAGGTGGTGTTTGTCCGTGAAAGGCGAAGTGTAAAGATGGAAAAAAAGGTGCCGCGAGAAGCATTAAAGCGGTCATCCGTTTTCTGATTCAACGATGTAATCCACATGACTCGACCTTCTGATGGGCATCCAACGGTGTAGAATTGTGGAGAAATCCCAAGAAAAACTATTTACTCGTGATTTGGGTTACCAACTCCATTTGGGATCACAAGAAAAACTACATCAATATTGGCATTAATCATTAAGCAATGGCAATGGTGCTCGGAGATATGATAAATTCCACTCTGTCTACTTCGAAGTCTCTCGTTAGTCTTAGATTACAATGAAGACTCTGCTGCATGTGCGTGTGCTTAGTGTAAGAGCTTTGGCCGGAGAGTTGGCACGGTTTGATTCGGATTTAGATGTGCTAAGTTGTCTTGGCAAACGTTTGATCGACGAGTCGAGCATCGGGACGAATGAAGTTGGTCACTTATCTCTCGGGCGTGATCCTTTTTTTCGCCGAGCAACTGGTTACGCGCCCATTAGTCTCTGCACACATGTCGAGTCAATAAGGGTTTTCTCGACTCAACCCTTTCGAGGCTTAAGCTAGCGTTGTGTGAGAGGGAGTTTAGTGTTTTCCAAAATGTCCTCCTCTTGGCGCCGACCAAGAGTGAGCTTTTATACAAGCATGGGGGTTTGATCGTACTTGATTTATTAATGAGCCAATGAGCATTGGAGCGATCGACCCTTACCTCTTATGGGGGCATCGAGCAGAACTGCACGGATCGACAGCGGATGGCTCTGTCCTAGGTTCTTCGAGGCGGCTATGTGCTCCGAGGTGTTGTCCCGAGCTTTCTAGGGCAGCGGCGTACCGTCTTACGCCCGTTCGAGTATGGGCGTATGTTCGGAGGCTTTGTCTTGGACTTTCTAGAATAGCGTTGCACTGCTTTATTTGCTGCATTTGTCTTATTACGACTATAAGAGGATTCAAGCTTGTCCTATTACGTTAATGTAGCTCACCACCTCAACCTCGAGGGGGGGGGGGAGGGTGCCCTTGATGATATGGCCATAGGGTGCTACCTGTGGGTACATGCATCAGTATGTACCGCCATCACTTAGTAACGCCTCTTTCGATACTTAAATTAACAAATGAAGTTTAACTTATTTGGAGAGAAAGAGCTTCAAGAAACTCACTTGGGCCATGAGATCCGGATAAGAGATATGATGATAAATCAATATGTTGGATTGACACGACATTCAATTTATATTTTTTGTATTAAACTAATTATAACTCAATTTGGGAGGGACTTCAACAAGCAAAAAAATTTAAACATTATTATTATTATTATTATTTTTAGAGAGAATGTAACTTGGTATCCTTCATATTGAAAAATATACATAATAATATGGATTTAAGTTGGTATACACAAAGTTGTGAATCATCATATCCACACTCTAAATATCTTTTTACATGTTTATTCCATTTGATAGACAATATAAACCCTTGCAAAGGTCAACTATTTCAAAATTTGACTTTTGATTTTGGTCGCCATTGAAATCCCAATTAATCAATAGATTATGCCAAGTCATACGCATATGCACGTTTGGTTGGTCGTAAAAGATAGATTTTATCTCTAAATAATAATAATAATAATAATAATAATATTTATTTTTATAAAATATTGATTGATCTGACATATAAAAAATAATTATTTTGTATAATAATTTAGGCAACCATGGTAGAAAGAAAGTCAACTTGAATAGAATGTTCAAGCCATCGTTAGTCGAGTAGAAAAGCTCGAGGAACATACTTAGGGCATGGGTTTTAGATGAAAGAGTAAGTCAACATTATGTGAGATAGTTGGACACTATTCGATCATAGGGAGGTTGTGGGTATGCATACATACATGAATTTTTTTTTAAAGTCATCAATCATCATATATGATGCATCATAAGGTTCATTCCATGTGGTAGACGAGCGCATGTCACATACGTAGAAGGTGCAACATGAACCCTCGTCAAGTGAGGTTTTGACTTTTGCTTCTCGTCAAGGTACTGTCACAGACTTAGCTGGTTTTGCCTAAGCCGTGCGGCACTAATGCGTATCACCGCAAAGGTCAACCTCCCCGAAATCTCCTAGAATCCCTTAGGACCTACGAAAGAGAGAACGAGACAGAGAAAGCGCTTCACATGGGATCCACAAGCCACTCTTTTAGCAAACACTTTATAGCCAATGCACATTCCAACCATGGATATTACAAGCTCAGAACAGTTGCACAACAAAGGTATAAAATTGGTCCACTACAGACCGAATTCTAGTACAAGTATGCACTCGACGCAAGCTTTATGTACAAGCCTACAATGGCTTATAAACTCGCTCAAATGGGACATTTTGCCTTTGGCAAGTCCTTTACAAGTTTTACAAGTGACAACCAACCAAAAGGGACACAGACATGTATAAGCATTACACCGAACAAGCCGTTTATAATTTTGTCCGTGACAATACGTAGCACCGATGGATTGTGCCGAGTCAAGCATATATATACATGTAGATTTTATCTCTGAATATAACAAAAAAAAATAATCATCATGAGCAATCTAATTATTTCATTTGTTTTCATTTGAATGGAGATCTCAATCTAATATCTTACCAAAGATAACAAGTGCATGAAACATTACGAATCTATCACAATTATTCGCTCAAAAAATAATTTTTTTAAGATTCGATGAACATAAAATTTTCATCATATGAATCACGTACATGAACGAGGCCAGTAGAGGGGGTGCACAAAATAAGAATTAACTCGAACCCAAATCTTTCCTCACCATCATATGATATCTGATATTTACTTATCTTCTCTTTTTTTTTCCCTCCATCTATTTCTATTTCTTGAAAGTAATAATTCTAAAATAAAAGGAAACCCTTTTTCTTTTTTTTGGTATATTTATTTATCGTCCAAAGCACGCACCGATGGTTGTTTCAGCCGTTCGATTACTGATCGGCCTCGTCGAGATTCGCACCAAAGGAGGTGGGGCCGGCGACGGACGAGGGTCCCCCGTCCCGGTTCGCTCTTGCTGCTATAAATGAGCGCCGACCGCCATCGTCTTCCTTCCTTTTGCGCCCCCCTCCGCCCTCCTGCTCCTGGGGTTTTAGAGAGGACAGGAGCGAGCGCGAGGTTGGATTTATGTCGTCTGGTTCCTTCGGTCTATCGTCGCTCGGTGCCGGAAAGATCGAAGCTTTGGATCAGCACTGCTTTGCCTCTTGTGCCATCGGTGGTCCCGCCTTCTTGCTCCTCCTCCTCCTCCTCTTCCCACGTCTCATCTTCTATCCGCATGCGACAGAGGCCGGAGGGATCCAAGAAGACGGATTCGATGCGATATATCCGGTACCCATCCGCCCCTTTCCTCTCGTTCTCGTGATTTCTCTTAGAAGATAAGATTCAGGAAAGATCGATCGTTAGGGCTTTCTCTGATATTTTGTTGCAGGGTTGGGTTTGGAGTGAAGTATTTTGGATTTCAGCATATAAAGCGGTGCTTTTACCTTGACGTGTTCTTGAGAGGAGACTTCACTTGACGGAGAGATCAAAACCCCCCTACTTTTTTGCTTGATTTTGTTTCGGTTTTTGTTTTGGGTGTTGGGAAGAGAAGCCAAGTGCTGGAGCTGCAGCGTGGAAGGAAGCGGGATAAGATGGGGAAGAGGAGGAGGGGGTTAAAGCAGCTCCAACGATCCGATTCTACTGCCGGGGTCGAATCCAAGCAGTTGATGCGAAGAATCCGCATCGTTTTCGATGATCCTGACGCCACTGATTCGAGCGATTGCGAGGGGATGAACTCCTCCCGCGGGAAGAGGGCGATTCACGAGTTCCCGTTGCCTCCCCCTTTCACTCTTCCCCTGGCGCAGGCCTCGTCGCAGGAGAGCACCGGGCGTAACTCAAAAGCCCTTCGGACGCCCAAGGACGGATCTCTCGGCTCGGTCACCTCGTCTTCGACCGCTTCCTCCGTCACCAGGTTTAAGGGAGTCAGGCAGCGGCCGTGGGGGAAATGGGCAGCCGAGATCCGCGACCCCATCCGCGGCGGCCGCCGCTGGCTCGGCACCTACGACACCGCGGAGGCCGCCGCCGCCTACGCGGCCGCTGCGCTCGTCTTCCAGGCTGAGAAGAAGGGCCTCTCCTCCGTCGCGTCATCCAACTCCTCGGCCGCAACCATCACCGCCGACGCCGTGGAAGTGGCGGCCCCGGCCTCCCCCTCCTCCGTGATGGACGCCCCAATCTCCGGCGTCGTGGATCCGCCGGCGAAACCTACTGCGGCGGTGGAAGTGGAGGTGCGGTCCATCGCAGAGCTGTTCGAGGGGCAAGGGCCGCCCCTTCCTTGCCCGATGGAGGCGGAGTTCGGATTCGGGTTCGACCCGTTCCTCATGTGCAATTTCGGATCGGATCTTTATGCTAACGAGTTGGTTCCCCTGGCGGATCTCCCCGGAGACGACGAGATCGACGACGGAGATTTCCCCAGCCTTGAGGTCATCGAGCAGTGGATGGACTTTGACTTCTAGTTGACTGGAAATTTTGCCGCTCATTTAAATTACTTCTTCTGGAATAAATGAGAGTCAGTATGGTAGGAATTAGCAGTAGAAGAAGAAGAAGAAGAGTGTTCATTTTGCAGCGTTCCTTGTTTGGTTTGTTCATCTGGCGCTCGAAGAGCCGCCCCTTAGTGAATGAGACGCTTGTCCTTTGCTCTCGGTGTTTGCCCCTCTCTCTCTCTCTCTCTCTCTCTCTCTCTCTCTCTCTCTCTCTCTCTCGTGGACTCTCTGCTTTACTCGGACACAGTGAACCGCACCACCAGCTTGTTTGGACGTCGAGCAAACTGATGCGCACACACTAAGCATGAAGAGGCGAACGCTTGAATGCTACTTACTATGCGGAAAAATATGACTTATTATTGGGAGAACACTCCACGAACAACTGACAAAGTGCTCGAGACAAACGCAATACGTTCGATCACAAGGCTACCAATTTCAAGTAGACGAAGACAAACACTCCTTTGTCGGGCTTTATTTATGTCCCAACTCTAAAACCCCGACGATAGAGATAAGAGGAGCAAGGAAATGAAACACATAGACATGCCTTGTCAACCTACTATAACGATGTACATGTAGCTGCTGGAATGTGCAACGAGGAACGCTGTTGTCCTCCATCAATGCTTCAGCAGCAGGGGTCGAATCATTGCGTTGTCTTCGTGATCAAGAATCTGCTCGCACATAAGAAATTGCAAGTCAGTCGAGCCACACAGACCGCATGCTCTGCACATAAGAAGGAAGCACTTACATGGCAGTGGTAGACGTAACCTGGCCCAGCTGTTGCGTCAAACGGGTAGCGCGCGTCTCTATCGATGAGCTTAAACTTCACCACGATCGTGGTCATGTAGCCCGGCTCCATCTTCACTATGTTCTTCCACGTCTTCTCGTGCTCCGGCACGGCTTTCCGCTGCCCCGTCGCATGCGCCTTCACGTTGCACTTGACCGCGTCGTTCTTCTGCGTCATGCACGCCCTGAATGCCTCCAGATTCACCAGCTCCCTCACCCGCACCGCCTGAAACATCGCCAGATGCAGGTGCAGAGGGTGGTTGTCTTCTGTCAGGTTGATCACCTCCCACACCTCGGTGCTCCCCTGCTTCGGCGTCTCCGTCGCCGGGTCCTCCAGTCTCTTCCCGTTGATGTACAGGTGCGTCGGCTCGCCCGTCGCGCTCTGGTACTCGTACAACACGATGTACCTCCGTACCGTCCCCTCCTTCTCGTCCGCCGCGGGGTATTTGGCCATCAAGCTCGCTGGAATCCTGGAGTCGTCCTTGATCTTCTTGGGAGATACGACGAACTTCATGACCTTGCTGCTCAGGGTGCCCGCCGGGTCTCCGCCGGGGAATGGGTACGGCGCGCTGTTCGTTAGCCTGACGGTGGAAGTTTTTGATTCGGAGAAGTCGACGACGACGTCGAAGATCTCGGCCGGTGCAAGGAGAATCCACGACGCGGTGACGGGCTTCCGGAGGTACGACACGTCGGAGCCGATGACGGTGAAGGACAAGCCGTCGGACAAGGAGAGGTTGAAGTAACGGGCGTTGCTGCTGTTTAGGATACGGAAGCGATACCTGCGGCGCTGGACGGCGAGGTACGGCCACGCCTTGCCGTTGACCACGATGACCTCCCCGAAGTACTCGGGCTGCCACTGCGGGTGGACGGTGGGGTTGTTGCCGGTGTAGTTCATGTAGAGGGAGCCGTCCTCGTAGAAGCTCCGGTCGTCGAGGACGAGCTGGCGGTCGTACTCGTCTCCGGTGGGGAGGCCGAAGGAGGCCTCCGCCAAGGGGTTGCGGATGACGTAGGTGCCGATGAGGCCGGCGAGGAGGTTGGCGCGGGTGAGGCCGAGGGCGTGGTCGTGGTACCAGAGGTTGCCAGGGTGCTGCGCGTTGGGGTAATGGTAGGTGGCCTGCGTCCACTTGGGGCCCTTGTCACGGAAGTCGGCGGTGTACCACGCGAAGGCGCTGCCGTCGGACTGCGGCTCATGGACGCCGCCGTGGAGATGGACGACAGCAGGGACGCCGCCATGCTTGGCGATGGCCACCGCGACCGTCGGGTCCCAAGGCAGGATGTGCTTCGCCGGGAGGTGGTTCTCCCAGGTAACGTTGAGTGGGACCCCCTGCAGGGCCTCGATGGTGGGGCCTGGGAATGTGGCCGCCTCCCGGCTGGCGCCGTAGACGAAGAGGGTGGCGGCGGGCAAATCCCGGTGGAACTTCTGCACGAACAAATTACATAGATCAACATTATATATACCATGATTTTTATACACTAAATTTAACTGTGCAAGACCTATCAACCATGCAACAATTGACGAAGATGTCTCCGCAGACACTAATAAGCTACAACAAGTTTCAAGGAAATAGAATCTTACCCATTTCTTATGGAACATGCCAATGGTGAGACTGATAGACTTTGGATGACCATCCTGGGTGGAATAGCCATAGATCTTGGGGACGATGGGGAGGGGTTCGATGTACTTCTTCGGAGAGTTAGCTATCCTTCGAAGGGTCTTATCGGTCACCGCCGGAGGCGATCGGTTTCCGGCTGCGAGGCCGACGATAAGGACGAGAACAGCGACCACCAACTTGGCCATCATCGACTTGCTGTGGATTTCCTGCGACGAACAAGAGCACGATAAAAAGAGCTTACTTAGCATGCAGCATGATTATGGGATCGGACGTCGCGAGTGATGGGATAAAAAAAATCTCTTATACATGAACAAATCCTAATAAATCGTAACATGAAGTTGAATTAAACAAAAATCATAATCCAATAGAGTATTAAGACTTTTATAAAAAAAAAAACCCCCTCCAATACAAAAGGTAGAAATTACGGAGCAAGTTAGAAAACATCTACTACAAAAATAATGAACATACAAATTTTGAAGTTTCTTGTCAAAAAAATCCAAACAACAATCACAAAAGAATAACAATAATACAAGGATTATATCACTATCCATAATATCTAAAATCTCCCCAAATGATCATATTAAGAATCCACTATAAATTTGATCTAACTTGAGGTGATAACATTACCTAGATGATTAAGAATAGTCCTTAAGTTATCCTCGTCTTCTTCTCTTGTTCTTCTGCCCTCAATTACCACTATTGCTTTTCCCTTTTTCTCAGCCATGTTCATAGCCATCCATGTCCTCTTTTTTCAGCTCTAGCCGTCAAAAGCCTAGGTTAAAAGAGTTAGGGTTTAGATTAAAAGAAAATTATTTCAATGGAAGTAGGCTACAGGTTATTAAAACCCACTATGAGCTGAATAATGGGCTATCTACCTAATAACCTCTTTCTTCAACCCATAAGGGAGGTTGTCTCATGACTCCTCAATGTGAAGCCATGCCGATTAGTTACAGGCATATCTCTTGCCTTTCTTTCGGTAAAATCTTTTCAATTTGCTTGCTCCGTTATCATCTTTGTGAATTTTCTAAAGTTGTAACTGCTTCTCTTTAAATAAATTTCAAATCTAATGGTATATAATATTTATATATTTTGACTTGAAATGAAAAGTTGGGTTCTTACATAAATAGATAACGCTCTGGTTATCATAATATACTATATAGTTTTTCTGTTTCAACCCCAATTCTTATAAGAATTCTTTTATCCATAACTTTTCTTTATAAATATTTGCTGTAGTAATATATTTTGCTTTTATGGTAGAAAGAGCAATAAATATTTACAATTTGGATTACCATGATACATCTCCCCTTGCAAAAATGAGTAGAAAACCTAATGTAAACTTCCTCGTATAAATATCTCTTATCACATCTGCATCTTTTGCAATTTGGATTACCATGATACATCTCCCCTTGCAAAAATGAGTAGAAAATCTAATGTAGACTTCCTTGTATAAATATCTCTTATCATATTTGTATCTGTGTAACTTGTTAATACAGGTGATCCACCTCCAAAGCTTAAACAAACCTTAGTACTCCATCTGACATATCTAAAGATCCACTTCACTACTACCTAGTGCTCTTTGTTTGAATTTATAAGAAATAAATTAACAACATCCATTACATATGCGATATCCAGCTTTGTACATATCATCACATATATCAAACTTCCGATTGTTGAAGCATAAGGAACCTTTTACATTTTCTCCTTTTTTATATTACTTGATGGACTGTGCTCTGAGCATAACTTAAAGTGACATGAAAGATGAGAATCAATTGACTTTGCATTGCTCATACTGAATCTATATAATACTTTCTTGATGTATTTCTCTTGTGACAACCAAATCTTCTTATTTTTTCTATCACGAAAAATCTTCATGCTCAGTATTTACTTTATTTACCATATGTCCTTCGTTGTAAAGGATTCACTCAGTTTCTTCTTTAACCTATCAATTGTAGATATATCTGTCCTAAAAATAAGTATGTCATCAATATAAAGTAAGAGTAATAAAATCATCACCAAACCATTTGATATATAATAATGGTCTAAAGCCATTCTTTTATATATTTTTTTAGTCATAAATGAATCAAACGTTTTGTACTACTATCTTAAAGCTTGTTTCAGCTCATACAAGCTCTTCTTAAACTTACAGATTAAATTTTTTTTACCTTTGACTTTGAAGTCTTTTGGTTGTTCATATAAATTTTTTCTTTTAAATCACCATGAAAGAAAGTTATCTTCATATCCAATTACTCATGAAAGAAAGTTATCTTCAAGTCCAAGCTAACAATAATACCAAGAGTAACACAAATAGAAGACATTTTAGCAATATGAGAAAAAATCTCTTCAAAATTATTATATTTCTTTTAACCAAAGTTTTTCACAATTAATCTAACTTTGTACTTTATTTGAGAGCATTGTTTTTAAATTTTCAACTTGAAACCCTACTTATTCTTTAAATCCTTTATTTTCTTTGATAGTTGTACTAAATTATATATATAGTTCTTTTGCAAAGCATTCATCTCTTCCTATATAACAACTAATCACTTTTTTTGTGTGCTTACTTTCAACTACTTCATAGTAACTCTCTGGTTCACCTACATCAGTAAGTATCATATACACATCTATATGGTATCTTATGGAAGGTTGATGTTGTCTAGAAGATCTTCTCAACTGAGATTCTATGGAAAGTTGCTCCCTAACTTTTTATTGTTTAGCATGTCCACAGATAGATCAACATCGACCTCTACACCATCTTCTTACACATCTCCCCTATCATCTTGATATACTGAAGGAATAACTAGGTCATAGTTTGCTAATCCTTTTACAATAATCTTGGCTGGCGCTTTTTTCAAATCCTCAAGGATTTAATCCTTAAATAAGACTATATCTCTGCTTCTAAATATCTTCTACTTTTTTGGATTCTAAATCTTGTAATCAAACTAATCATGTGAGTAGTTAAGAAAAATATATTCTTTTGCCTTGCCATTCAATTTGGATCTCTTATTATTTGAAACATGTGCAAATGTACGATAACCAATCACTCACAAGTGCTTGTAAGAGACATTTTTCACTAACCATACATACTTTAAAACATTATTATTTAGAGCTGTATAAGGTGATAAATTAATCACATTAACTACATTCCTTAAAACTTTATCCCAAAATTTTTTAAATAGCTTGGCCTATCAAAAGATTATATCTGATCTTTTTCATGATGGTACTATTCATATTCTCTGTAATTATATTATGCTGAAGCATACCATGAACTATCATCTAATGTTGAATGTCATATGACGTGCAATAATTATTAAATAATCCTATGTACACACTACTATTATTTAATCTTATGTATTGTAATTACTTTTATTTTTCCTTTCAATTCTAGCATTCTAGCATGAAACTCTTATATATCTTACATCCTTAAGCGTCAACTGAAATTAAATTCAGTCTCAAGTCAATCATATATCTTACATCCTTAAGTATCAACTTACAAGTAAAGTTGGTCTTTATGTGGATATCACTCATGTTAATGATGTTTGTCATGCTATAATTATACATCTTGATAACACTAAAATTTTTAGACTTGTAGGTAATAAAGAACTCTCATTGTGGTTTAGCATAATAAAAAACATTTATGTCAATCACCCACTTGAGATCCTAACACACAAGAAAAAATATTATCATAATGAGATAAAATCAAATAGTCATCACCTTATAGCTATGGTATTCTCTCTTGACTCTATAGGCTTCACTTCTTTTTTCTTTTTTTTTGGTCTTCTTATTTTATTTGTATTGATTCTTATAATATCATTTTTCACCATAATTATAGTAAACAATATCTTTTCTTGATCTTAACTTACTTCAATCCATGCATGAATTGTTTCTACCCTTGGACTTTGGCCATTCTTTATTCTTAATATTAGTGTTTGTGAATCAATTTGAGATATTATCGAATTCTTTCTTTTTAAGTCATTATTCAACAAACTATTTGTTACCTGAATCTGACAACACCATCTTATGTTGAATTACTAAGGAAAACTATTAGTGTCTCTAATTTTTTTAATAATAAATTGAGAAGTAAGAATACTTGTAACTCATTATCAAGAAACATTTCTATAGAGGATAACTAATTAGTGATACTTTATATTTCATTCAAATACTCAACAATAGAAGTACATTCTATATATTTTAGGTTCATAAGTTTTTTTTAAAATCAGGAAAGTCGTGTTGCCAACCATTTTTCTTGTATAGAAACTTTCTAATTTTTTTCAAAAAAAAATAAATAGAACTTTCAGTAGAAATATGGTAAAAGACACTATTATCAAGCTGCTATCGAATAAACCCGATCGTTTTTTGATTTAATATCTTTTACCCATCATTTGTCATAGTTACGGGCTCTGCACTATCTTCTAACAAAGATCCATACAAGTTTTTATCATATAAAAGATCTTATAATCTTAATTTTCATATAATTTAATTTTTTCATTCTAGTAAATTATACGAGAAATACTATCAGCTTCCATGTTCAAATATAAAAATTAAATACTACAAAAATCTACTCTAATAATAATTGATAAGATAAAAAAAAATCTTTTATATATGAACAAACACTAGTAAATCGTAACATACAACAGAATTAAACAAAAAACATAATTAAATAGAACACTAAAATTTACACACAAAATAACTTTAAAACAAAGTATAAAAACCAAGATGCAAGTTAGAGAAACTTCATTATAAAAATAATAAACATATAAATCTTAAAATCTCTAGTCCGCAAACCTAATTAATAATCACAAGAGAATAATAAGAATACAAATATTACATCTGTACAATATTTAAAATCTCCACGAAGTGATTATAAATTATAGATTGGATAAGTGATGATAGATTGAACAAGATGATCAATCGATTATAAGGTGATTCTGAGTTTGCTGCTAATGATAAATATGCAGCTTTACCTTCTCTAGCTTGACATTGGTGAAATATCATTTATTTTATTATTTTATTTAATAATATCAAGTGGTATAAGTTGATATACTGCAGATTAATGAAATTATTATTGAAATCGTTGGCACATCATATGTTTAAACTTCGTCTCTCATATCAAATTCCTTCGATAAATGGGTCTATTACACATGACATTGCTTAGCAAGTGGTGTTGTATTAGTTCAACTGTGTAATTTTAGGATCTTAAAATCTTATTTCTAGTCTGGTGTATATTCGACCTTTTCTAATATTTCAATGTTTCATCTTTAAGGATCTTAGGCTTGCAAATTACATGTTTATGCACAGAGAAATAATAATAAATCATTTTAGCTGAGATTGATATGCACAGAGAAATAATAATAAATCATTCTTTTTCGTGTGCTCTCTCTCTCTCTCTCTCTCTCTCTCTCTCTCTCGCTCTCGTGGACTCTCTGCTTTACTCGGACACAGTGAACCGCACCACCAGCTTGTTTGAACGTCGAGCAAACTGATGCGCACACACTAAGCATGAAGAGGCGAACGCTTGAATGCTACTTACTATGCGGAAAAATATGACTTATTATTGGGAGAACACTTCACGAACAACTGACAAAGTGCTCGAGACAAACGCAATACGTTCGATCACAAGGCTACCAATTTCAAGTAGCCTTGATGATGTACATGGAGCTGCTGGAATGTGCAACGAGGAACGCTGTTGTCCTCCATCAATGCTTCAGCAGCAGGGGTCGAATCATTGCGTTGTCTTCGTGATCAAGAATCTGCTCGCACATAAGAAATTGCAAGTCAGTCGAGCCACACAGACCGCATGCTCTGCACATAAGAAGGAAGCACTTACATGGCAGTGGTAGACGTAACCTGGCCCAGCTGTTGCGTCAAACGGGTAGCGCGCGTCTCTATCGATGAGCTTAAACTTCACCACGATCGTGGTCATGTAGCCCGGCTTGATCTTCACTATGTTCTTCCACGTCTTCTCGTGCTCCGGCACGGCTTTCCGCTGCCCCGTCGCATGCGCCTTCACGTTGCACTTGACCGCGTCGTTCTTCTGCGTCATGCACGCCCTGAACGCCTCCAGATTCACCAGCTCCCTCACCCGCACCGCCTGAAACGTCGCCAGATGCAGGTGCAGAGGGTGGTTGTCCCGTGTCAGGTTGATCACCTCCCACACCTCGGTGCTCCCCTGCTTCGGCGTCTCCGTCGCCGGGTCCTCCAGTCTCTTCCCGTTGATGTACAGGTGCGTCGGCTCGCCCGTCGCGCTCTGGTACTCGTACAACACGATGTACCTCCGTACCGTCCCCTCCTCCTCGTCCGCCGCGGGGTAATTGGCCATCAAGCTCGCTGGAATCCTGGAGTCGTCCTTGGTCTTCTTGGGAGATACGACGAACTTCATGACCTTGCTGCTCAGGGTGCTCGCTGGGTCTCCGCCGGGGAATGGGTACGGCGCGCTGTTCGTTAGCCTGACGGTGGAAGTTTTTGATTCGGAGAAGTCGACGACGACGTCGAAGATCTCGGCCGGTGAAAGGAGAATCCACGACGCGGTGACGGGCTTCCGGAGGTACGACACGTCGGAGCCGATGACGGTGAAGGACAAGCCGTCGGACAAGGAGAGGTTGAAGTAACGGGCGTTGCTGCTGTTTAGGATACGGAAGCGATACCTGCGGCGCTGGACGGCGAGGTACGGCCACGCCTTGCCGTTGACCACGATGACCTCCCCGAAGTACTCGGGCTGCCACTGCGGGTGGATGGTGGGGTTGTCGCCGGTGTAGTTCATGTAGAGGGAGCCGTCCTCGTAGAAGCTCCGGTCGTCGAGGACGAGCTGGCGGTCGTACTCGTCTCCGGTGGGGAGGCCGAAGGAGGCCTCCGCCAAGGGGTTGCGGATGACGTAGGTGCCGATGAGGCCGGCGAGGAGGTTGGCGCGGGTGAGGCCGAGGGCGTGGTCGTGGTACCAGAGGTTGCCAGGGTGCTGCACGTTGGGGTAATGGTAGGTGGCCTGCGTCCACTTGGGGCCCCTGTCACGGAAGTCGGCGGTGTACCACGCGAAGGCGCTGCCATCGGACTGCGGCTCATGGACGCCGCCGTGGAGATGGACGACAGCAGGGACGCCGCCGTGCTTGGCGATGGCCACCGGGACCGTCGGGTCCCAAGGCAGGATGTGCTTCGCCGGGAGGTGGTTCTCCCAGGTAACGTTGAGTGGGACCCCCTGCAGGGCCTCGATGGTGGGGCCTGGGAATGTGGCCGCCTCCCGGCTGGCGCCGTAGACGAAGAGGGTGGCGGCGGGCAAATCCCGGTGGAACTTCTGCACGAACAAATTACATAGATCAACATTATATATACCATGATTTTTACACACTAAATTTAACTGTGTAAGACCTATCAACCATGCAACAATTGACTAAGATGTCTCCGCAGACACTAATAAGCTACAACAAGTTTCAAGGAAATAGAATCTTACCCATTTCTTACGGAACATGCCGATGGTGAGACTGAGAGACTTTGGATGGCCATCCTGGGTGGAATAGCCATAGATTTTGGGCACGACGGGGAGGGGTTCGATGTACTTCTTCAGAGAGTGAGCTACCCTTCGAAGGGTCTTATCGGTCACCGCAGGAGGCGATCGGTTCCCGGCAGCGAGGCCGACGATAAGGACGAGAACAGCGAGCACCAACTTGGCCTTCATTGATTTGCTGTGGATTTCCTGCGACGAACAACAGCTATTCCCACCATAAGAGCACGATAAAGACCTTGCTTAACATGCAGCATAATTATGGGGAAGGATGTGGCAAGCACAAGCAACTATATATATATACATGATTGATCTCGAACATGGTAGGTCATCTTGAGGTGCTTGCCACGCATGAAACAATTGCGGCATACGTGGATTAAAGAGAGAAGAATAATGCTTTTGACACAAATTGGGCTGTTGGAGCTACATGGTGCATGTAGGTAAGGTGGGTTTGGTGGGGACGTGATCAAAGTAGCGTGCCTTGCTTCCCATAAGCTTAGATACGGCTGGTAACTATTAATAAGATCGACTCCATTCTAAATCCCAGTAGAAATTGTCTATAGACAGCTCTCACTCTGGTAACCATGCGATTGAGAACTCATCTCTCTCTCTCTCTCTCTCTCTCTCTCTCTCTCTCTCTCTCTCTCTCTCTCTCTCTCTCTCTCTCTCTCTCTCTCTCTCTCTCTCTCTCGGAATGAGAAGGGAGATGACAGGAAGAAAGGAAGCCTTGCCTATTGTAAGGGAGATGTCGTAGCTTTGGAGTCCGGAGAGAGCAACAAGCCGTGATGGAATGGCCAAGAACATGCACAGGCTCCATCTAATATACACGCCCAACAAAACCAACGCGTGAACATGCACTGTTTCTACACGTTACGTGAGAGAATGGTCTAAGAGAACCGATCAAAGTTTTTGTCTTCAGCTAACGAAGGGCTACAAAACAACGGCGCCAGTCGATGACATCCCCCCGCATCATTATCAGAAAGATTCCTCTTCGTTGAAACATCCCCGTCATCCCGTGATCGCTTTGAGCTTTTGAGCATTAGAAGCGTTCGTTCGTGTTCGACGCTAGCTGCGGAGTGGTTAGCACACAGTGATGTCATGTTTTCTTCCATGGGATGCTCATGAAAGCTCAGCTGCAAAGGTTTTGTGAAGCCTCGGCTGCTAAGATATAAAAAGCCAAGTGGACGCGGCATGAGAGAGAGTTGACACTCTCTTCTGCCGAATGGATGGCGGAGTTCCACTTCTTATAGCCGGCCGGCCAACTATTTTGACAAGCGTGCGTCTCTCCATGGAAGGTTTTTGCAAGCCCACTGTTTGTCAAACCAACACATAAACATGCATGAAACATTAATTAGCGATCTTGCTTCCTCGTAGGATACTACTCACCTTTCAAATATAGAGTTTATGAACGTAATGCTAAGCAAAGTAACTGCACTTTCATGTAGGCGATGAGGCTTTCGATCGATGCGAGTGATGGCTTTTGTGGGTGGAGAGAAGCTTATGGGCAAAGGGCCAAAGCTTATGGGATGACGTCCGCCATAATTCTACGCGGAACTCAAAGCGTCGTCTCATGGAGGCTTGTCTCTTCTACTTGCGTGCACGGTCTGATTCCGTGCTCGAGTTCTGGTTTCGTTTGGTGGCCGACCGACATGGCGGAGGAACCACTTGGAGGACATTTGAATTCCACGCACGCTATGAGGTCGGTTCTCCTTTCGCTTGTAGATAAAGATTGGACCCTTGCATGCGGTGATAAAGGAGGAGTTCCTCTTCCGAGGACCTGCTTTTTGGCGGGTCAAAACCTTAAGGTGAAGATCTTTATGGCTTCACCTACTACGTCGACTTTGTGTTCGACGATAAGCCTCTATGCCCCACTCGGAGAACCATGGTTGTAGGAAAGAAGAAGACGGATCATCACAGAGAAAAGATTGGCCTTTTCGGCTTGTATGACGTGTTATGGACGATTGGATTAGGCTATATCTTTTTTTTTTTCTTGCGATTAGGCTAGATCTTGGAGAAGAAACGTACAAGACACAAATTGTGTTATGGCATCTGAGATTGCAACATCGTATAAACCTGGTAGTGAAAGACCTGTTGGTGAAAATTTTAAAGAAGATGGATGAAGATGAATGTTCATGGACAAGTGAGGAGAATGAGGATAATGATAGCCATTTGGAGATGGACATCGGCAAAGGAAGGAAGCAGGCAAAGGAAAACCAAGAAGCTAACAACAATGATTTGTGAAGCGTATGTTGTCAAAGTGATGAAAAGGTTGCTTTGTAGAGTGGGAGTGATGATGATGATGATGATGATGAACATAGTAATATGTATGTAGACAAACTGCTTGATTTTGAGCGGACACCAAAATGTAAGATCATTTCGGAGCTGTCAAAAGCAGCAGAGGATCCCTTAGTTTGGAGAGCTTTGCACTGAGCTTGCAGTATGTTCACTTTATGGTGAGCTTTGCATCTCTAACTTACACAACTCCTTGACAGTGAAGCTACAAAATTAATGTGCCATGCGACTGGATTTGAAGCACAGAAAATTATTGGAACCTGTTATTTGGGCCTGGCCACATGATTTGTTTTACTGTCATTAAGCTGCATTGATGGAAACATCACTAATTAATTATTTGGGTCGGCTGATTCCAGATAACTTTGCACAGGCCCTTCAAATGGTTATTTCTAAAACTTGATTTAATACAGAAAAAAATGTAATGTCAGGGGAACTCTTTTATACTAAAAATTTGTGTTGCTAAATCCTAGAGTAGTTTCTTCAATTAGTGCAAACTATGGTGCTCTCATGGAAGTTAGTAGATTGAACAAGAAGATCAATCAATCATAAGGTGATTCTGAGTTTGCTGCTAATGATAAATATGCAGAGCTTTACCTTCTCTATCTGTGATCAAAACATGTCCAATCTTCAATCATTGGAGATTGAAGGGGGTACCTTTTAGCTTTAGAAAACTGATACAGGAGAGGATGCTGGGTGCATTGTCCCTTCAGCTACTACAGAAGGGGTATGTGGTAAATTTGCAGCAACTGGATATGGGATTAGGTAGTCCCAAAATATCTCTGCAATTCAGCTCAGGAAGAAGGAAATTTCTTGACCATGGTGCAGCCATTTCTAAATGTGTTGGCTTTGCTTAGTAAATGGCAACCCATAATTTCCTCTATATAGGATTGCTAGAATCTTTCATGTATTTTTTTTTTTCGGTATTGGTGCAATTGCTAGATTAGTGGTTTATCTATCGAGATTTTAAATTTTTAATCGCATTATGCATGAACTAGTATCTAGTAGTTCAGCCGTGCATCGATATATAGCTTGATATTGATAGAATATCATTCATTTTTATTTATTTTATTATTCTATTTAATAATATCGAGTGGTACAGGTCGATATACTGTATTTATTTAACTATGTGGTTCTAGGATCTTAAATCTTATTTCTAGTATGGAATATATTTGGCCTTTTCTAGTCTTCCTTTGTTTCATCTTTACATGGTATCCTCTCCTAGAGGATCTTAGGGTGGCTTGCACAAATGTACAAATATGATCAGTACTTGGCTATAACAATTACATGTTTTTGCAATGTCATATATAAAATAATCAATCATTTTAGCTGAGATTGATAGGCACAGAGAAATAATAGAGTGCCATTTTCTGGTTGAAACACATTAATCTTTTGCAAATATGGAGTGATCCTTATTTCTGCTTTCTCTATTTTGGTCCATAAGATATAGTAAGCCTAATTCCTTCTGGAACACAAGTGCTTCAGATCAAAATTTAGTTATGCAACAGCTAATCCAGCCAAAACATCTGACCAAGGTTCAACAAATGTGTCCAAGATGCATAGCTCTCTGATCTTGAACATTTGACCTGCTCACTAACTATTCTGTTGGTTGATAGGATTACAAATCTCTCTGTGTTCTAATCTGCATGTCAAAAAGGCAAAAGCTATGCTGTATCTTTAGACTTTTTCCAGACCCTCACCCTTCCTGTCATCATATCCTTGTACTAAAAGCAAGTGACAAATCTCCTAATGCAACTAAAGCTGACGAGCAACGTCTAAAGACTCGTTGCATTTACATTGATTTTGCTGCACACTGTCTTGTATAGTCTCAGCTTTTGTCCATTGTTCATCTGTTTCTGTCTCTCTGTCTTCTACCAGCCAAGATGGGAGGACCGGTGTGTGGGTATTGGTAACCACTCTTTGCATCATTCCCCTGGTGACTCCCAGTGAAAGGCTGCTGACTTACCTCTATCTTTGAGACCAAGTTTTGACTGTTGGAGAAAAGGAAAGCAAATCTATCAACCATGGAACCAAACCTGATCAGACCGGCATCTTCCTTTTATCATGCATTGGCAGCTCTGGACTTTCTTTATCCTTCTATCGAGGACCGTGGCCCTGAACCATGCTGGTAAGTCATCATCTTTATAGTTTATACTACAGTAGTCTTATACATTTTGTGGTTGTTCTCAGTGCTTTTGATAGCTATTTCTTTATGGCTTCATGGTTTCTCATGCTCTCAGGCTGTATCGAGTGGTGCACATTTGTCTGAGCAGTAAACCCTGCTATTGCCATGATAATTCCATAGGGTAGAAGAATGGCCAAGTCTACCAAACCAAGGTTTTCTTATCTTGTTCTCTTGGTAATTACAACTTTTTAGGCAACAGTCAGTAGCATCAAAGAGAGTGGAAAGCACATGAACAAGGGGGAATGGAAAATGTCCAGCCAAAGGTAACACCAAGAATGCCAACAGTTTGGAGCACCACTGAGTCAACACTTGCAGAAAACCATGGCAGCAACAAAAAGAAACAAAGGGGACACTTGATCCTAAACACCTTCTTTTTACATGATGATACAAGCATTAGTGTTCTCATCACTGAAAAAATGGGTGCCATAATAACCATTATCAACTTGGTTATTGAGATGGTGAGGGCTTGGGTAGCAGTTGTAGTAACCAGCGTAGGGGGAGATCTGAGGGGTCCTGAGGTGCATCATCTGAGGCTGCATGTATCTGCTTTCATGCACCACCACCTTGTTGTGCCCCCTCAAATTGTTCACCATGGATGATGATGGATGGGTCTGGTAACCCTGCATGTTCGCCGTCACTGGAGACTGGTATTGACCCCCACATTGTGGTGGGTGTCCTGTGTAGCCTTTGAAAGCCTTTCCTGGCAAGCATCCATTGTTTCCACCAACAAGCCCAGGGGGACCAAGACCCATCACCCCATTGTTGCCCTGGACTTTAGGATTGCCACTGGCCACCCTGTTGTTAGCTGCAGCATTGGTGCCTTTTTGTTGTGGCTCATTGGGACTCTTGATGTGGTTTTGGTTAGCATTTTCTCCCCCCTTCCCGTTGCATCCAATTTTGGCATTTGCACCAGCTTTTCCATTGCCATTCCCATTTTGCTTTGTGTTGGATGGGGCGTTGTTTGCCTGCCTCATGAAATTTGTTTGCTTCATCTTACTATCAAGATTTTGCATATCATCATCATCATCTTCTTCTTCTTCTTCGTCATAATCTACATCCTCATCGTCATCGTCATCGTCATCATCATCAAAGTCTTCCTCATCAGAGCTGGATGGGGAAAGCTTGTTGTGCTGGCTTTTGAAGGCTTTGAGGCCTCGCATGAGGCCTTGTTTGTCTTGTTCGTTGTTGTTTTTGTTGGCATCCTTCATGTGCTGCTGGTTGAGCTGCCGAGTCTGGTTGATCTTTTGAGTCCATAGCTCTGTGTGCTTACCTGCTTTGATCAGCTTCCTGATCAGAGTTTCACAGTCCACATTTCCTGAAACTGTGACCTTCTGCTCTTCTACATCTATGCTTACCGAGAAGACTCCTGAATCAGATGCAAACACAGTTAAATGATGAACATTATTAGTCAGTAGACATCGAGTTTCTAGCCACACTTTTGTGTCTGCTGTGTTTCTTACACTGTGCTTGTAGCCACAAGATAAATCATGGACATCCACTAGGATCAAAAGAGAACGTGCACTGTGCTTCTGGTTACATACTGTAACCTTGAAACCTCTGCATGTAGAACAGAGATGTAGCAGAAACACAAACTAAAGCCTTCCATCAGAGAGACTTCATGTGGAAATCAACCCCCAAACATTCGCATTTAAGAGTGCTATAATCAAGTAGCATAAGAACTTGCATGAAACAAGTGGAGCTTTGGCATTCCAGTGAAAGATCATCTCAAGCAAAACTTTTAGCAAAAATGGATAACCGAGGAAGAGTGATAGAAGTCCTTTTGAAACAGCATTATCTTCAGAAAACAGAACATGATGAAAGTATGTTCTGGAGAGGGAAAATAAGACAGAGCTAAAGATCCTGGAATTAAGTACCTTCAGTTCTATGGAGGAGTTTCTTTACTTTAAGTTTGCATCCATCACAATGTATGTTCACCTTCAGGGTGTGGGTCTGCAAGAACCAAACAAACACTCTCCTGCACTCAATCTTCTAACTAAATACAAAGAAAAGAAAGGAGGAGAAATACCTGGATTTTGAGGAGCTCGAAGTCTTCACCCTTGCCCATTTCCACTGCTGATTCCTCCTGCTGTTTTCTGTAAGAAGCTAAGCCTCTACGAAGACAGCCCGCCCTGGGAAGCCTTTGCATGCAAGACTACTCTGCAGCATCGTTCTCCTTCTTTCCCTCTATATATCTCAGGAAGGAGCCTCCCACAGGAGACTCCTTTTGTCCTACTTTTTTTCTTTTATCCTTTTGTCCTACTTGCAGCATGATACATACACACATTCACCCACTCTCCCTTTTCTTTTTCTTCTGCCTTTTTGCTTATTTCTTGCCTCGATAGACTGCAATGGTATCTTCTTTTTCGACTGTCTTAGGAGGACATTATTCAGGGAGAGAGTGTGTGAGTAGATATGGCCTGTGGAAGATTAAATATACAGTTGAGCAGAGGAGCCAAGCAGCTGCGACCTCTACACTGTTTAGTGTAGCAGGCATAGCCTGTACAGGATCGTCCCTTTGCCTCGTTCCTGACATACAAAGAGCCACACAAGCTTGCATTCCACAACCATTTTGACCCTTCTTTTTTCCGTCTCTTTCACCAACTTAGTTTTCTGAGATCAAAAGATGTGGAGAAAGTTGGGCACAAAAGTACGTATAGATATTTCTTTACTATGTTATAACACTTGTCCTGCCATTCAAGGAGTACATGACATGCATACGTATGGGACTCTTAAACCTTCGACTGTGGACATTGCACCTTAACCTCCTCAAAAACTCCTTGCAGCATGTTGGTTTAACAAGAGCTGCTGGTTTTCTCTTGTTTTTTTCTATCATGGTCAGTTTTCTCTTGTGCTGGCTTCAGGTATTATAGATCTCTGTTGTAGTTGGGGAGCAAACACAAAAGATGAAGACTCTTCCTGCAGTCAGCATGTTTGTCATGTGTTACTGTTGGTCTTCCCAAATGCTTGGCAGTACACTCGAAACTCGAAGTAAACTTTGACCTTCATGAGAAGCTTCTCATCTTTTTATCATGTGTGGCATATCTAAAGTTAAAAGTATATGCTAAATGGCTGACTTTAACATGCATCTACCATGATCCTTGGAGAGGATGCATGGACAAATCAAAGATTTAAACTGTTAAACATGATGTGCTTTGTTAATTCTTCGACACAATCATGTTTTCTTGGTTGTCCATGGCATTCATAGTATGTTAGATATTCTTTAGGCCGTCTGAAGTCTAAACCATTGTTCTAGTCACGTTTAAGTTGGAACTGGTTTTTCTGCTTCTGAATTAAAAGTCATATCAGAAGATGTAGTGCCATTTAACAAGCAATGTGCATTTAATTTGTAAGTATACAAACTTCTGCATTGAGGTATAATTTACTTATAAAAAAAGTTTTATGTTTATAATTTTACTCCTGGACCATGCAACTCTTTTGTTGTGTTTGTTTTGACTGCAGAACCTGATGCGGGATGACACCCGAAGTTAGCAGGCGCATGCGGAACTCGGGAACGCACTCGAACGCCGCTATCGAGCCTTACGTTGTCGTGAGATGGAGATCGAAGGCAGCTTCGGAATGGCATGGGATCTCCATTTCCATCATATCGTGGGAGATTTGATCCTTGAAACCTAAGAAAGAAGATGGGAATCGGGTCAAAAGCAGTTGATGACGCCGACGGAATGATGCGTTCGTTCGGCACCAGTCCACCACTTAATTCACAGGAAGTCATGTTGCGGTCGATTCCTTGGGAAGCTAAGTTGACATGATGGGGTGGGTGTGCATCCAAATCTCGACGGGCTCCGTCGTTCTCCCACCGCCACACTCCGGTTGAAGAAGCTCATCGAGTGGCCCGGGTAGATGAACTACCGGTGATTTATTTTCTCTTCCACCTAATCCCTCGGAAACCGAAGGCCACCGTTCTGCAACCATCATTCCGAGGCTTTCCTCTCTCTCTCTCTCTCTTCCGTGCAAGCCTATGGTGCGAGGTACTCGCTCGACTCCAGCCGCCTTAATCCTACTGTACTGAAATGTGAAGCCGCCTTCAATTTTGCAGGGTGGATCGACCGCTGCTGGTTTGGTTTCTCGACGCTCCTGACAACTTCAATCCTTCTTCTTCCTTGCAGCCATCAAAGCCTGCGGTTCTGCTGACTCGCTGGTCATACACAAGCTAAGTATTTTGTGGACACCCAACACCTTCTTCTTCTTCTGCTGAGGACGAGACAAGCTTAGGATTGCCACGTGAAATCCACCAAACCAGCCACGCATTGCATCGAGAATGCATGTACAACTAGGATTTAATGTGTTTTAGTGGCTTGGGATCTTTCCGTGTCACGCAAGACCATGACTCACTCTGACATGTGTTCACCGACAGGTCATGCAAGGAGGAGGCGGGTTGTTTAGCTACCGGCCGTCACGTAGAAGAGGAGGAGGATGGCGGCATGGGCCATGGCCATTACTTTGCGGTGCAGAGATGTAGCTGCTACAAGTCAACCGGGTGGGGGATTCGATACGGAGACAGCAGTTTGTCTCCGACGCACGGCGAGCTCAGTGGAGGTGCGTTTCGGGTTGATTACGACCCAAAGCTCCACATCACAGCACGGGAGGTGAAGCGAAGAGAGGAAGTGCCCCTCATAATTGTGACAGTAACTTTGTCCTTCATGTGTGTATTCGCTTTAACAAAATGAGTGAGATTGCATGTCAAGTTCCTTCTCAAAGGAGCGAGAAGTGTCGTTATGAACGGTACAAGTTTTGATGGATATCTCACTTCATATTGGATTCATCTCGAGAGAGGAAGTAGTATAATGGATACGAGTAGTAAGAGAATCTTATATGAGAGAGAGAGAGAGATATGAATGCATCATTAATCACACCAAACCAAATTCAAAAGGAGAAGCCACTCCGCTTGCTGCTTTGCTCATCTCCGTTGACCAAACCACTCTTTATTTCTCCTATTTCTTTAATCGACGGCTTACATCATGCGGGGGGGGGGGTTGGGTGGAACTAATACAACGTATGCTCAGCTGCCTAAGCCACTGTTTAGAGGACGAGTGCAAACACCCACCCCGCTTGGTGACGCCACGCTGTGGACCCGAAACCAATGGGATCGGGCCATGTTACGAGGCTCAGAGAGAGAGAGAAGAAGAAGAAGAAATGTGATGTTCCAATTAATATGGACTCGAATGATTCGATTAGATATATTTAGCTAGAGAGGATTTATTATTAAGAACTTACTTGAGATAGTACGGTAGTTTTATTGTTTAATTGAGATCACAATAAACGTGGGAAACAGTTATTCATATTATTTAGCTACCAATGAATGGTTCATGAAATCATGTACCGATCCAAGGGATACAAGTGCTACGTGATTAACCTCACATAATCAAATTAGTGTCATGTCATTAATCTCGAATAATGAGATTAGGATATTGATCATACAAAGGATGATAAATCGATCTAACGAGAATGACGTATCTACGAACGTTTATGTGTTAGGAGTGTCGTAATGATTTGGGTATTAATTACAAACAACAGAAAACAGAGGTATCATAGTTCACTAACGTAAGCATAAGTATAAATCCATACCTACATGTGTGTTGTCGAACAAATGCGATCGTCGATCGAAGGGAAGAGCTAACCTGGTTCGATCGTCGATGCTCCAGAATGTGTCTCGATTTGATCTGTGATTGACGTGACTCCCCGAGCGCTCGCACCTACAAGAAGGCATGAGTCGGGTTTAGTCCTGATTTGACTCCTCCGATGATCCAGTCAGTATATGAGTGATCCTCCTTCTTTCTGAAGCCAAGTGGGGGGGTTTATGTTCATGTCCGGGTTAATTGTATACACTTGGTCAACAGCAGCCTGTCCCTCGGGTGACGAGTATCTTGGTTCGGATGACGATTGATTGGTACGGGACGACATTGTGTAGGATAGTGTTGTGCGATGTCGTTCTAGGATTTCGGGGACGATCACTCCGTGTAACGCTACCCCGAGCTTTCAAGGATGGGCTACTTCATGCGATGCCGTCCTAGGTTTTTTGGTGACGAGTTATTTTATACAGTTGTCACTTTTAACTCGAGATGATAGATCGAATGTGAGATTTTGAAAAGATAATGATTAGAGAGATGGATGTGAGAAAGAAATGCATAAGGATGGATATGGATGTCCACAAAAGGTGCGGGGAGGGGTAGAATGGGAAATGGGTTCTCAGGTGTATTTAAGTTGCAGGACTCGCTTCTCTGGCTTTGGGTTCTCTTGCTCTCTGTTGCTTCTTCCTCAGCTCCCCTGATCTGCTCCCCTCCTCCATTCCTTCGCTTCTACACATCCAAGTCCAACCTTGTAAGTCTCCTCCTCCTCTCCTCCTCCTTCCACTGCTCGGTTTTCTGCTCGCCAAGCCTTTGGGTTTTACACGGGTTCTTTGTCTCCTCAGATTGGGAAAGGAGAGAGGAGGTTTCGGAGTCCATGAGAAAGCTGCCACCTTTCTCTCGTTGGTCTAATCCTTTTCTTCCTGGTTTTTGGATTCCTCTGTCTCCGGTGGGTCGTGCTTCCTTCACCGGATTTCCTTTAGTTTGATTCTTCCCTCCTCTTCTCATGCCTCCTCTTCTCAGATTTATGGATGTGTTACCCTTCCTTCTCTCTTCTTTTTCGTTGTTGTGGTCATTTGGTGCTTTGTTACGGTGAAAGGCCCCTCCTTTTTCGAAAAATATGAAATTTTGGTTGCTGCCCTGCTCATGGTCGATTGGATTTTGATTAGTATTTTCCTTCTCGATTTCTCTGTGTGTGGTTCGACAAAGAAGACATCTTTGTTGTGCTTCTCTACTGCAATCTGTTTGGCTTGGTCTCTTTTTCTGAGTATTTATAGATGTTGATAGTGTTCTTGATCTTATTTTGACGATACTAATAGAAAGCTGTTTTGCATTGTAAAGGTAACTTATTTCGTCATTATGGGGTTGGTTGCACCCAATTCTTTCATGATTCTCATGGATCTTTCCTTGGGTTCTGAAGACATGTCAAGTTGGCTTCTTGATTTAATTTCTTCTTTCCTTGAAGTTCCAGAAGAATGGGAGACCATCTTGCTTTATTAGTGGACCATCTCCTTACTGAGTCAACGCTCGAGGCGGCTATTGGGGGTCAGAAGCACGACCAGATTGCCACCGATTCAGCGCCTTTGGAAGATCCAGCCAAAGAGTTTACTCGCAAGAGAAACATCGGAGACAGGAGCTGTGTGGGAAAGTTTGTTGAATGCCGAATTTGTCAAGAAGAAGAAGAAGATTACAACATGGAGATCCCTTGTTCATGTTGTGGCAGCTTGAAGGTAAAGGAAGCACTCTCTCTCTCTTTTCGCTTTCCAATTTCCTTTATATTGTTTACCACTTTGGGTTTTATTTTTGTTGATGGTGATGCCTTGTGTTTGGGGATTTTACTTGTGCGGGGACTTGAAAATTGTGCATTCATCTGTTTCCGTTTACTTGGTGTTTACATCTTAAATCAGTAACTTGATGTTAGTGCAAACAACTTTTTACCGTGACCCTGGGGTCGTCTCGGTAGAGTTCGGGTTCGTCGATAGCTCCTGCTGCAATTAGGTTCCGAGGGGTAGCATGCGCCGATGTCGCCGGGAACGGAACCTGCACAAAGGCGGGTCGGAGGGTGCTCCGCCCGACCCCTCCGACGCTCAAGTCAGGCTCTCTCCCGTAGGCTCCCGGCCGGTAAAGAATAATTGGAGAGTTCAGAGTGCACCTTCCTCCTTCCCTGCCTTACCCCTTCGCCTTAAATATATCGGACGGATGGCGCGCTTCCGGTTGCGTCTGCGGGTGGTATACGGACCTGACCTCGCAGGCCGATGCCGTGGTCAACCCTGCGCGTACGTGGGGCGAGGTAGAGGAGAAGCGACGTCAGGTAATTAAATGCGGGAGTAAATGAGCGTAGGAGGGGCGATGACGTCATCCGGGCGTGATACCCAGGACCGGGTGTCACGTCACATTAAATACCCATAACACTACCCCCCTCAAAAAGCCACTCCTGTGGGACGGTCCCCGAGGGTTGGGGGCGGTGTTCGGGGAAACCCGGTAGCACATGAGTGGTCGGCTGAGACCTCGGGCGGAGGTTTTGCCTGTCGTGACATAATTGACTGAACCATTGTGCAGGATGAGGAGTCTAGGCGCCGCTCAAGACCCGAATACCGGTGGTCGAGCAGCCGCTCAAGATCATGACAACCGAATCGCCGTTCGGGATAAGGGGTCGAGCCGCCGCTCAAGACCTAGAAAACCGATGGTCGAGCCGCCGCTCCAGACCATGATAACCGAACCACTGTTCGGGATAAAGGGTCGAGGACCTTCAAGACCATGTAACCGAACCGCCGTTCGGGATAAGGGGTCGAGGAACCTCAAGACCCAGAAAATCGATGGTCGAGGAACCTCAAGACCATGTAACCGAACCGCCGTTCGGGATAAGGGGTCGAGGAACCTCAAGACCCAGAAAATCGATGGTCGAGGAACCTCAAGACCATGTAACCGAACCGCCGTTCGGGATAAGGGGTCGAGGAACCTCAAGACCCAGAAAACCAATGGTCGAGGACCCTCAAGACCATGTAACCGAACCGTCGTTCGGGATAAGGGGTCGAGGAACCTCAAGACCCAAAAAACCGATGGTCGAGGAACCTCAAGACCATGTAACCGAACCGCCGTTCGGGATAAGGGGTCGAGGAACCTCAAGACCCAGAAAATCGATGGTCGAGGAACCTCAAGACCATGTAACCGAACCGCCGTTCGGGATAAGGGGTCGAGGAACCTTAAGACCCAAAAAACCGATGGTCGAAGAACCTCAAGACCATATAACCGAACCGCCGTTCGGGATAAGGGGTCGAGGAACCTCAAGACCCAGAAAACCGATGGTCGAGGAACCTCAAGACCTTGTAACCGAACCGCCGTTCGGGATAAGGGGTCGAGGAACCTCAAGACCCAGAAAACCGATGGTCGAGGACCCTCAAGACCATGTAACCAAACCGCCGTTCGGGATAAGGGGTCGAGGAACCTCAAGACCCAAAAAACCGATGGTCGAGGAACCTCAAGACCATGTAACCGAACCGCCGTTCGGGATAAGGGGTCGAGGAACCTCAAGACCCAGAAAACTGATGGTCGAGGAACCTCAAGATCATGTAACCGAACCGCCGTTTGGGATAAGGGGTCGAGGAACCTCAAGACCCAGAAAACCGATGGTCGAGGAACCTCAAGACCATGTAACCGAACCGCCGTTCGGGATAAGGGGTCGAGGAACCTCATGACCCAGAAAACCAATGGTCGAGGACCCTCAAGACCATGTAATCGAACCGCCGTTCGGGATAAGGGGTCGAGGAACCTCAAGACCCAAAAAACTGATGGTCGAGGAACCTCAAGACCATGTAACCGAACCGCCGTTCGGGATAAGGGGTCGAGGAACCTCAAGACCCAGAAAACCAATGGTCGAGGACCCTCAAGACCATGTAACCGAACCGCCGTTCGGGATAAGGGGTCGAGGAACCTCAAGACCCAAAAAATCGATGGTCGAGGAACCTCAAGACCATGTAACCGAACCGCCATTCGGGATAAGGGGTCGAGGAACCTCAAGACCCAGAAAACCAATGGTCGAGGAACCTCAAGACCATGTAACCGAACCGCCGTTCGGGATAAGGGGTCGAGGAACCTCAAGACCCAGAAAACCGATGGTCGAGGACCCTCAAGACCATGTAACCGAACCGCCGTTCGGGATAAGGGGTCGAGGAACCTCAAGACCCAGAAAACCGATAGTCGATGGGCCGTTTCGAAAACCGTTCGCGCTAGTGCGGTTGCGGGAATCGAGGGGTCGCTGACGTGCCGGGCAAGTTACTCGCCTGGGTGGTGGACACGTCACATCCTCATTAATTTTTGCGTCGGCGTTTGGGTGCCGTCATGCGATGCCGTTAGGCGGTTTGCGCGGCGTCATCTTCGCCCGCCACTTCGGAAGCGAAAGGCGAGGCCTTTTCTATAAATAGCGCGTCTTGCGACACTCTACCACTTTTCATCGGAGTTTTTACGTCTCTCGAGTCCCGTTGTCTTCCTCAGAGTTTTCTTCCTTGGCCACTGGTGTCTCTTGCCACCCTTGGTCGATCCCATCCGCCGTAGGTCGATGCACAATGGCTCTTTCTTCCACCTCTTCCTCCTCTACTTCTTCCTCTTCCTCCCCTCAGTTACTACTCGTGTCGTTGTCTCCCCACCATCTCCTCCTTAGGCCGTTCCTCGGATGGGAAGCGGCGCGTCGCTAGAGGCCATAATGTGGCCGCCACGACCAAGATTCCACCTGGATGAGTCCTCTGTAGGGATCCTCGGGCGCTCTGACATCCGGAGGAATACGTCCTTGCGGCCCGGCGAGGCGGGCGCCGATCCGGTTCCCAGGGCTTTGCCACAACTCGGCATACAGGCGGCTGCGTCTCCCCTACATCTGTCGCCGTGTCTGTATATCCACTGTGGCGGATCGCCTTCCAAATAACACCCAACTCTTGGCGATATTTGGTGGCTTTCTGAGGAATGTCATTACGATATTACTCAGACCCATGACCTTTTTCTCTCATGTTTCGCCTTTTGAGGGCGGGGTATACTTCCTGTTGCCGGGCGGGAGTTCGGGTTAGCGGCGCCCCACCAATAACAAGGGTGGAAAAGGCGCTTCTTCTTCGTCGGTGCGAGAAAAGGCGGGGTTTGGGGTTCGGTGGTTCTCGAGGACCATTGACAACCTGACCCGGCTCAGCCCGAGGCGTGCGCACCTCGAGAAGGCGAGGTAATTCTTCCCTCTTCGCAAGCCATCCGATATGTCGAACAATGGCTTGTAGAAGCGAAGCTTAGCTCGCGTTCGGGGTAGGTTATCAACTGTTTTACGTTTTGGGATGTTGCCACATCCTCGTCTCTAGCGATCTTTATTTTTGCGAGAAATGGTGAACCTGCGATCATTCCATGATGCGAGCACTCCGACAGGCTCGTCCCCGCGCGCCCGTCCCAGCGGCGGGGTGATTCCCATGGTGCTGAAGGAGGCGCCCAGGTCAGCGAAGGGCGTGGTGGACCTAGATCTGGCGGCTCTTCCATGGGAAGCGGCCGGCCGTCCGGATGCATCGGCCCGGCCCGAAGTCTTTGGGCCCGGCCAGTGACGGCCGGGAAGGGCTGTGTCCCGACCATGAAGGATCTATGCCGGATCAGGAAAGGATCAGCCCTTCCTTTCCGTGTAATGGCGAGTCCCGTCCGTCAGGGGCGACGACCCTCTGGTGGCCGGTGGAGTGGATTGTCCCGGGGGGACAAAGTGTGGACTGGGGAAGACCCTGCGGCCACCTACCTCCGGGGAGCGCTTCATCCCGACATAGCTCGGGATTTGTACACGCTCCCCTCGGAGGTTCTCATTGCTAAATCGGCCAAGTCGGTGCTGTGGGTAAGCATCGTCTCGCGTGTCTCCTTTGTGTAAACATCGTCTATCATTATTCACTGTTCCCCTTTTGTGCAGAATCTCCACTACACCACACGATCGGCCCAGGGTTCCACGGCAGCCGGTCGACTAGTAGTAATGGCGGCGCAACCTCGACTTGCGCCGCCCGGTGGAGAGGCCAGCGGGAGTCGGGCAGGCGATTCTTCGCCCGGCGGCGGCGGTCGATATGGGCGAAGTGTCGCGCTGACCGCGAGCTCGAGCGCGTCGGCGTCGCGAGCGGCCTGCGAAGCTTCTCCGGACGGAGAAGTTGGAGAATCGCCTCCGTCTGATGGAGGCCTCGGAGTGCGGTGGTGGCTTCCCAGAAGCGGCGAAGGCCGCGGGAGGCCCTCGCGACGGAAGAAAGCGGCCGGCCGGAGAGGCCGGGAGGCGTCGGCGGTACAAGAAATCGGAGGATTCCTTCTCGGCAGGCCAGGGACAGGCGGGGTATCCTATGAGTATGGGTCTGGTTGCCACTAACCGGATTCGGCGTGCCCTCGGGTTCGCCGTCGAGAGGATCCCTTCACCTCCGCCCGAAGGCCGAGGCGAGCATGCCCGACGAGGTCCCCTTCGATGACAGCCTACCGGGGGCCGCTTCTTGAGGGACTTCGTCTTTTTTCTCTTTTGGAGGGTCTTCCCTCACCCCTTTTTTGGGTTGTGTAACTTTTTCCCCTCTAGGGGCTCATTTTGTACTTTGAAATTTTAGCAATGCAATTCTTACTTTGGCAATGCAATTCCAATGCTAGCGTACTTCTGTTTGGTCTTGCAGTCGTTATAAAAACTTTAAACATAATATTTCTTGAGGTTCTGGATGTTCCAGGTCCTCGGCACTTCTTTGTCTGACATAGTCGCAGTCGAGCGTGCCGGTCGGACGACCTTAATGTGATGAGGCCTTCCCACTTAGGTGCAAGCTTGCCCTTAAGCGGGCGGGGTCGCTTACCTCGCCTTGCGCGACACCAGTCTCCCATCCGAGAGGTCGGCGTACCCTCTGTTGTAGTTTAGCGACACTTGATTGTATGCTAACATCTTTAGGTGCGCGTCGGCCTGCGCTCTTGGCGAGTCTAGACCAGCCGAACTCCTTGGTCGAGGTTGACTCTTCAGTTTTCTACGGAGAGTCGGAATGACCAACTCGGCGGAGAACCACCTCCACGCGAGCGCCCGGTGTAGGGGATTAAGCGTTCGGGGTAGTCGCGAAGACCATAGGATATTCGGGAGCTCGTCGACCCGGCAATCGGGCTTCCAAAGTTCTTTTCTTAAGCCCATCGAGGATAGATCGGTTGGTTACCTCGGCGAGCCCGTTGGTGCGAGGGTGAGCCGCGAGCTAAACCTCAACTAGATCCGATAACTTCGCGCGAATTCCTTAAAGCGTGGAAAGCGGGTGCCGTTATCGGTGATGCGTTGGGAAGGCGAATCGGGTCACAATGTTTTCATCTGACTATTCGACCCGCGGTCGTAATGGTCGCCAGGGCTCGGCTTCCACCCACTTGGTGAAATAATCGATTCCCCGCGATGATGTATCTCCATTGGCCGGACCGGGGAATGGGAGTCCATCCCCATTGCGAGCGGTGCGATCCATGGAAGTGAGTAGGACGCGGGAAGGCTGCGGGCGCGGGCTTGCGGCTTGCGTGTCGCCGCGCTGAAAACCTGGCGTCTCGGTGCAGCGTGGGCGATAATAGCCTTGGCGTAGTATCTTGAAGGCCAAAGTTCGGCCACCCGTATGCTCCGCGAGTCCGCCGTGGACTTGGCGAGAATTATTTTCGCCTCGTCGGGATCAGCATCCTGACGGGATGAAAGCGACCTTACGTAGGGCGGTCGCCGATTTGATACGCACTGGGTTGGAGCGCGCGCCTTGACCGTCCTCGAGGCGGGATCCTCGCGCTTGTATCTCTGCATCTCACGAATCCACGTAAGTGGAGATGCCGAGACTCAGGGTCCCCTATCTCCGCACGGTGGCCACGGCCGGTGTCGAGCTCCTCGACCTCGGGATGTTCCTTGGGTTCGGCTCGAGGCTAACCATGGTGGTCCGCCGCTCGTTCTCGGACTGGACACTCTAGATAAAGTGAAGCGAGAGAAGTTGGAGTGCAGGTTTTACCTCGGTTAGGTATTTTGACATGGTGGTCCCGCGCCCGATATTCTCCGCCGACTTGTTCGGCAACGTTAAGTCGTGAGAACATGGGCTCTCGGTACATCTCGGCGCTAGCGGAGGCCCGAAGTGCCGTACTCGCCTCGTTGTTTGTGGCCTCGAAGCCGAAGCGGAGGCGCTCGAAAGAGTGTCCTCGGGGTCCTCGGGATAAGTCTGCCCGGGCACCCCTAGAGCGGGCGGACCCATCCACGTCGGGACCAGTCTTGATAAACTTGCTCGCGCCTTCCGTTTCCGGTGGGTCGACTCGAGATGAAATCGGCGGGGCACAGGCTTTGATGGTCGTTCTCGGTTTATAGTGGAGAGTCGAACTCGGATAGCTTCACCCGACCATTTTAGGAGCGCCACCGCCACGTCGAACTTAGAAAGAACTTGGCGCGAGGTTGGTGGATCATTACCTCGTCGTATGGGCACGGAAATAGGGCGTAACCAGAGCCGCCAGAATAAGCGCTAATGCCAACCTTTCGATAGGGGGATAGCGCTGCTCCGGTCCACGCAGAACATGGCTGGTGTAGTAAACCGGATCTTTGTTTTGGAGGCTTCTTTTACCGATGAGCTCACCGCGTGTCGAGGCGCCGCCGGTAGAGGCAAAGTTTTTCAGCGTGAACAGGGTAAGGCGTGGGAGTGCGGATAGGTCTTTGCCGAGCGTCTGAAGGCTTCCTTGCATTCCGTCGGATCTTTGAGGACCGAAGAAAGGAAGACACTTATCTCGGCCAGGACAAAAGCGGGACAAAGTTGCTATCCTCCCGTTAAGGCATTGAAGCTCCTTTATCGTTCTTGGAGATCTCGTATCGGCGAGCACGGATCTTTCGGGTTGGCATCAATTCCCCTCTCGTGTATGATGAATCCTAGGAACTTCCACGATGTTACGCCGAAGGCGCACTTAGGATTAAGGCGCATTCCATATCCTCAGCGTAGCGAAGGTTTCCCTCGGGTCATCAAGGTGTGCGGCTCTGTCGACTCTTCACAATCATGTCGTCGACATAGACTTCCATGTTTCGCCCTATCTGGTGGGCCAACATCTTATTCACCGTCCTTTGGTAAGTGGCCCCAGCATTCTTTAATCCGAACGACATAACCTTGTAAAAATAAGCTCCTTGGGGTGTGTGGAAGGCCGTGTGCTGCTGATCCTCTGGTGCCATCCGAATCTGGTTATGGCGGGTAGGCATCCATGAAGGAGAAGCGGGCATGCCAGCGGTTGAGTCGACCGGTGAGTCGATCCTAAGCGAGGAAGCGATCGCCGGGCTATACGATTTAGATCGGTGTAGTCGATACACATCCTCCGGCTTCCATTAGGCTTCTTACGAGGACTACATTGGGCCGACCATTGAAGGGTACGACTTCCTCAATGAAGCGACGCCAAGAGCTTGTCAACCTCCATTTACCGCACTTGTTGGCGCTCGAGCGAGTCGGTCTTTGTCTCAGGCGGCGGTCGAAATGCTCGGTGGTGTTGAGAAACTTCGGGTCGATTCGGAGGTCGTGTCAAGCAAAGACGTCGGTGTTTTCTTGGATGAGGCGATAAGTTGAGCCGCTCTTGATCGTCTAGGTCGAACCGATCCGGCCGTCCGGTCGGGACGGTCATCCGCACGGAATGTTGATTGCGGGTTTGCCGGCTCGGGGCCGGTCGGGTGTTGCGACCAGCGCGGGTCTTCGAGAGGCTTACGGCCTCTTTCTCTTGCCAGGAGATCGCGTCAAGTAACACCGTCTGGATTCTGAGGATCTCCCGGACTTCCCCAACTCGGTATGTCACGAGCGGTGTCGCACACCCGCAGCAACCGTTCAGCGTTCCGTTCGTTGCCCTTGCTTGTACATATCCTTGGCGTGTTTTGCCATGTTTTGGTGTGTTTTCCTTGTAAGCGTGAAAACAGCAGTGCAGCGCAGCGAAACGATCGCTCGCTGCATCTGCCTGAACATCCAAACAGCTCCGTTTTTCGTATGCGTGAGCTGATTTACGTAGGCGCGGCCACGAGATTTTGTCAGCCATCTCGGCACCACCTGGAACCCCGGGTGTACATGGCTGGATGGGGCTTCGGTATATTGTCGGGCGTTGAACACTTTCACAAGTTTGCCGCGTCAACTTGGCGGAAACTTGCCTTCGCCGACACTTGGGAGTAGTTGTTTGCGGACTTGCGGCTCATTCACCCCTCTAAAGTCCTTGTTTTCCTCCTCTCTTCTCTGCTTTCGCACTCCAAGTGCTCGCTCAATTGCTTGTAAAGCTTCCCTCTTCGCGAGGCGTCGGGACTTGTCGTCGCTCGTTCAACAACTAATCAACTTCTCTTTTGGAGTCCTACGGGACCTGCGAGAATGCAGCTCGGTGACCCTTTGCGGCGCGTATGTCATGGCGCCTCAAGACTTAAGCAATCAAGCTAAGTCCGATCGAAGTGGCGCGGCGATTTTTGACTTAGCGACTTGCTAAGTCGGTGGCTTGCGCGGTTCCTCACCACTTAGACAATTCTTGCTAAGTGCGTGACATTGTGTAGTATCGAGCGGGCAAGCAATTTGAGCAAGCGGCGAAGAAACCGCCAATCTCACCGTGGCGGCTCGCGTGGTGAATCGAGCAAGATGGGGCAAGCCAGGAATGTTGCCCCAACGGCGCGAGGCTGCATGTGCAAACTTCGCTCGCTCGCTGCGAGGCCGTTCGTGAGGCAGGCGGTGAGCATGAGGAGCGAAGTGGGCTACTCTCTCCACGGCGGAGGCGCGTCCGGGCGCCAGCCGGAAGGAAGAGCCGTAGAGAGGTCGCGGTGGTGGAAACCGCTTGGATGTTCTCGGCGAGCTTGGATGAACTCTACCAAGGCCAAAGTAGGCTTCTTGGCGTAGAGAGCTCGCGAAGAAGTGAATCCCGGATCGACAAGGTTGAAGCCTTAGTCGGCCGTCTAACGGATGACACAAAGGACTCGTGCAACATTTGCAAGATTTAGTGTGAACTCACTTCCAAAGTTGCAATGCTCACAAGGAGGCGTTGAATGCGGGGAAGCAACACGCGTTGCGCCAACACAAAGCCAGGGCACGACCCACATTGTTATGGGGGTGCTAGAGATCTTGAAGGAGCTCGAGAATTTTCATTTGATATGGAGCGGTACTTCCGAGCTACGAGGCGGACTCTGAGGACACCAAAGTATCAATAAGCGACTATGTATGCGAGCGGAGATCTGGCTTTGGTGGAGAACCCGTTGGGAAGAGATTCAACAAGGTCGGTCTTGGGTGGACACATGGGACGACTTGAGCGTGAGTTAAGAACTCAATTCACTGCTGAGAACACCGAGTTAAATGCGAGGAGGAAGTTGAGACAACTCCACCAAACAACTTCCATTCGGGACTATGTGAAGCAATTTTTACGCGATCTTTGGACATTCGGGACATATGCGAAAAAGATAAGTTGTTTAGCTTTCTTGATGGCTTGAAGCCATGGGCTCAGCAGAACTTCATCGACGGAATGTCACCGATTTGGTCGAGCAATGGCGGGCAGAAAGGCTTACCGACTTTGCTTCCTCGGAGGACCGCGGAAGAAGAAGCGATCCACAGAAATCACCAATCAAGGCACCCTCACGGGAAGGAACCTAGGGGTGAGCAAAGGAAGAAGAGTTTCCATAAGGGGTCGAACTCAAAGCGGCGGGGCCTCCAAACCTAGGAGATGTTTCTTATGCGGACCGGACCACGGTGTATGGGAGTGCCCAAAAAGCAGGCACTGCCTTGTCGGCTTCCATCATGACCCTAAGCGGATAAGGGCAAGCGGTCACCCTCGATTCGAGTAGCTCGAGTCGGCGGCGGCGATGAGAAGTCGCAAGGACCCGAATGGAGTGCGATCGTTTGTTGAATGCATTGCGGGGTCAAGTGGGGAGAACACGGCGAAGCAACTAAAAGCGAGGAAGCGGTGAGTTGATGTATGTAAACATTAGACTCGATGGCCAAACCACCCGAGCAATGGTGGACACGGTGCTACTCACAACTTCATCGCCCAGAAGCAAAGCGGCAGGTTAATCTTAGAGAAGAATCCAAGTCGAATGAAGGCGGTTAACTCGAAGGCTAAGCGAATCTGCGGGCTAGCAAAGGGAGTCTCCATCAAGATCGGATCGTGGGCGGGCGCAAACATGATGGCGGTGCCATTGGATGACTTCAGTGATTCTTGGAATGGAGTTCATGCATGCGGCAAAGTTGGTGCCGATGCGTTCCTAGACTCCATTTGTCTAATGGGAGGTGACAACCCCTGTGTGGTTTACGTCACTCGAAGAGGAACCCGGGATCCCGGCAACTATCAGCGTTGCGATTGAAGAAGAGAGTGCACGAAGGAGAGTTAACCTTTGTGGCTGCGATGAAGTTAGAGTCACTTTCGATGGGGCCCGTAAAGAACTCACGGTGGCAAATGTCACGAAGGAGTTCGAAGATGTTATGCCACACGAGTTGCGAAAACTTTGCCGCCACGCGGGCGTGAACCATCTTATTGGTGGGCGGGGAAGCCTCGTGAGACCACCATACCGCGTACCCCTCACGAGTTAGCGAGCTCGAGCGATTAGATGAAGCGCTAAGTGGTGGTCTCATCCATGATTCAAAGCACCATTCGAAAGCTCTCTTCGGAAGAAACAAGATGGGAGTCTCCACTATCGTCGGTCTCGAGCCCTTAATAAGGTGGCCGTGAAGAACAAGTATCCCATCCCTCTCATTGCGGACTTGTTCGATCAACTAGGCAAAGCAAAGTATTTTCAAACTCGACCTTCGGTCGGGTATTGGCAGTGCGTATTCTTTGAAGGTGATGAAGCGAAGACTACTGTGTGACGGTATGGAGCGTTTGAGTTCTGGTGATGCCTTCCGGTTTAACCAACGCTCGGCCACATTCTCGCACTCTTATGAACCGGTATTCAAGGAGTATCCGACAAGTTTGTGGTTGTCTACTTGGGCGACATCGTCGTTTATAGCGAACACTTGAGGAGCATATCGAACACCTCGAACAATCTTGAAGTTCTCGGGGAGAATTCATTGTTAAGTAAAAAAGAGAAGTGCTATTTTGCTCGAAAGAGATCTTATTCTTGGGGCATCGGATGGCGGCGGTTCCATTCGGATGGATAAAGCAAAGGTGCAAGCGATTGTGGGTGGCAAACTCGAAGAAGGTGCTGGCGAGATCCTTCCTTGGGTTTGTGAACTACTATCGGCGCTTCATCTTTGGGGTATTGGCCGCAACTCCACTATGAGTTCTTTGAAGAAAGAGCGACCTTGGAGATGGTCCGACAAATGTGAGCGGCATTCCAAGACCTAAAGGCTGCCATTTGGAAGAACCGGTGCTCAAATTGCGGACTATGGGAAGCCTTTCGAAGTCCATCTGGCTTGGACTTCGCTGTGGGGAAGTACTCATGCGGGAGGGCCATCCGTTGGCCTATGGCCGTAAGCTCAGCGAGGCCGGCGGCGGTATCCGATGCGAAGGAGATACGGTGATCCGCGCTTACGGGTGTGGCGACACTACCTTCTCGGATCGCGATTTATGCGAGGGCGGACAACGCTTTGAGTTACTTCGGACTCAAGAAACTCTCCCCCAGCGAGCGATGGCGGGACTTCTAGCGGAATTTGACATGGCGATGGAGTCTGAGCCGGAAAAGCAAATGTCGTGGCGATGCCTTGAGTCGAAAAGTGGAGTCGTGAATGCCATGCAACTAGAGGCGAGAGGCCAAACAAGCGATTGCGATCAACTTCCTTTCGGATCGAGGATGGGTATGCGGTGATCCCCAGCGGTAACCTTGATGCAATTGATTCAAGAGGGCAAGGCACGGCGATTTTGGGTCGGGAGGACTCGTCTACACAAAAGGGAATAGAGTGTATGTTCCTCGGGTGGATAATCTGGCGTGAGCTTTTGAAGGAGTGTCGCGATTCCCTTTGGGCGGGGACATCAGGGATTCACGAACATTGGCTCATGGAGAGGGCCTTACATTGGCCGAAGATGGGGCGGATGTGGAAGAATATGTTCGGGACGTGCCTAACTTGTCAACAAGACAAAGTGGAGCAAGCAGGCCGGTGGGACTTTTAGAGCCGTTGCGTGCGGAAAGGCCGTGGGAGAGCATTTCTCTGGACTTCATATCTAGCTTGCCGGTGTAGGGGACTCGGATCGATACTTGTGGTGGTCGATCGATTTTGAGTATCAACCTTCATTCTTTGCACCTACCTATTGTGAGGAAGCGCGAAGGCGATGATGAAAAATGTGGTGAAGTATTGGGAGTCCCACACAACATTATAAGTGATCGAGATGCTCGATTTACGGGGCGGTCTGGACCGAGTTGTTCAATTATTAGAATTGAAGCTATACTTCTCCTGACCTCCACCCCAGACGGATGCGGCCCGAGAGAATAAACTCACTCTGGAGCAATATCTTGGCACTACGTGAGTGCCAACCAACGATTGGGTGAAGGCTGGGCGTTAGCCCAATTCTCCTACAACTGCGGCGAGCTCTGCGTCAACAAGAGCCCCTTTGAGATCATCACGGGACAACGGTCGACTCCTCACACTTTGGCTATTGGATATACGAGAGTAGTCCATCCGCGTATCATTTGGCAAAAGAATGGCATCGAAATGCAGATATTGCGCGGGCCTACTTGGAGAAGGCGGCCAAAGATGAAGAAGTGGGCGGACTTGGGAAGCGACCCGAGGAATACTGAAGTTGGTGATTTGGTGTTGGTGAAGCTCGACCCGGCATCACTCCAATTCTTTAGAAACAAGGTGCATAAAGGATTGGTGCGCAAGTATGATGGCCCCTTCCCAATTATCGAGGGTGGGCAATGTTTCCTCTGATTTGCAAGCTGGCGTGGCTCAAGATGCCTGATATTTTCCATGCCGGCAACTTGAAAGCCTACCACTCCGATCCGCAAGATGTTTCTCGAGGCGTTTGACTCGTCGACCTCCCACCGAGCTTCCTACGAGAAGCGAGTTGAAACCATTTTAGCGGTCGCGAGGACAAGACTACCCAATGGAGTGAACAAATTGAATACTTGGTGAAGTGGCGGAAACTTCCCAAAACCGAAGCGGTTGGGAGCGAGAAGACACCCTCGGGCATGAAGAAGCGGTATCAAAGCCTACAAAGAGTGTCAACGAGGCGTCAGCGGCTTAAGTGGGGGAGAATGTCACGAACGGTCGTCGCACACCCGCAGCAACTTCGTTCAACGTTCCGTTCGTCGCTGCCCTTGCTTGTACATATCCTTGGCAGCGTGTTTTGCCATGTTTTGGTGTGTTTTTCCTTGTAAAAACGTAGAAAACAGCTGCAGCGCAGCGAGCGATCGCTTCGTTGCATCTGCCTGAACATCCGAAAACAGCTCCGTTTTCGTGTGCGTGAGCTGATTTACGTAGGCGCGGCCACGAGATTTTGTCAGCCATCTCGGCACCTGGAACCCCGGGTATACATGGCTTGATGGGGCTTCGGTATATTGTCGGGCGTTGAACACTTTCCGCAAGTTTGCACGTCAACTTAGCGGAAACTTGCCTTCGCCCGGCACTTGGGAGTAGTTGTTTGCGGACTTGCGTTGCTCATTCACCCCTCTAAAGTCCTTGTTTTCCTCCTCTCTTTCTCTGCTTTCGCACTCCAAGTGCTCGCTCAATTGCTTGTAAAGCTTCCCTCTTCGCGAGGCGTCGGGACTTGTCGTCGCTCGTTCCAACAACTAATCAACTTCTCTTTTGGCGGGTCCTACGGGACTGCGAGTGCGGCTCGGTGACCCTTTGCGGGCAGCGTATGTCATGGCGCCTCAAGACTTAAGCGATCAAGCTAAGTCCGATCGAAGTGGGCGCGAAGGCGATTTTTGACTTAGGCAACTTCAGCTAAGTCGGTGGCTTGCCGCAAGGGTGCCTCACCACTTAGACAATTCTTGCTAAGTGCGTGACAGCTGGTCGGAAACTTCAAGGTCCGGTGGTATGTAGAGATAATCGCCCTTAACCTGTTGAGGGTGGGCCGGCCCAGGATGGCGTTGTACGCGGTGGGGAGATCGACCACCAGAAAGGTCACCAACATTGTTTTTGTCTTCGGAAAGTCACCGAGAGTTAACGGTAGGGTGACCGCACCCCGCGGCGAGACCGAATCGCCGGTGAACCCGATAAGCGCCGAGTCACGAGAGGCTTGAGGCCTCCTTGGCAATCCCAACTTCAAGAAGGCATCGAAGTAAAGGATGTCGGTAGAAATTTGCCGATGTCGATCATGATCGCCGACTGCGCGTTGGCGGTCGGGCCGACACCACCGGTAGCGTCATCGTGCTCAAAGCTCCCAAGTCCCGAGAAAGTGATCTACGGCTCGGAGGGAGGTGGTGTTCCCGATTCGCGACGGCCGGGCATAAGCACCGTCGGCGCTATGCCCTCGAGGCGGGGCCCCCAATAATCACGTCGATGTGTTGCTCAGCCGGGCGCCGGGGCGAGGAGGTTCCGCGGGCCGGAGGTATTGGTCTAAGTGTCCCGCCGGATCGGCTCCTCGATTTGCGCTTGGCTCGTGGCCTTTGCTCGTGTCGTGCCCGTTTGCGATGGAAGCGGCGATGCTCCGGGTATGATCGGCCGGCTCTCGTCGACCCCTCGTGGGCGGGAGGCGAGCATTCCCCTTTCGCTATCACGGAGAAATATTTGCGTCGCGGCGCGTTCGAGGAGGTGGCAGCCCGGGCGCGTATTGGTCGGGACGTCCCACCTGGCGTCCCCGGTGCGGGGACTGCCGCCTAGTCGTCGTTCCCGCTCGGGATGGCGTCGAACGCGCCCTCGGTCGTTCTTCCCTCCTTCCCGACATCCAAGTTTCGGCCGCCACATAGTGACTCGCTCGCTGAAACATTTCCGCGATAGACACGGGGGGTCGCTCCACCAGGGACCAACAAAACCTTGAGGGTCGCAGCCCTATCATAAACGCCTGCATCAACAGCGAAGGGTGAGCATCAGATAACCCTTGTACCTCCATGGTAAACCGTTGCACAAAGTGGGAGAGGAGTTCATCCTCTTTTTGTTTCAAACCCAGGAGGAGCGCGACAGAAGGCTTCGGACGCGCAAACGCCAGAAAATGTAGCTCGAAGTCCTTGGCGAGCTGTTCGAAGGACGTTACCGTCCCGCTTTTTAAAGTCTTTGTGCAGAACGCGTCGCGGGCCCTTTCAGCGTGGTAGAGGAACGCTCGGCACATCGAGGCGTCAGGGTTCCGTATAGGGCCATCCCGAGCTCGGAAGCGGCAACATGGTCCAGCGGGATCACCGACTCCGTCGCATAAAGGTCGACGGAGGAGGCGAAAATTCAAGGGCACATGGTATTCCCGTGTATGCCGTGACAGGGGACTCCCAGTGGGGCTCCTCCTCTGCTCCTCTTTGGACTTACGGCGTCCCTTTGCACCTCGTCAGCGCTAGGAAATAGAGCGGAGTTGAGCCGAAATAAATCCGTCGAATCAGAGGACACGCCTCGGGCTCGAGGCGAGATACCCAGTTTCGAGAACTTCGGGTTCCGTCCAAGACCGGGTGGGAAGGCTGGGAAGATGGTGCGTGAAGCGCCTCATGAGCCGGGGAGGGTCCCGGTCTCTCGATGGCTCGGCCCTCCGTTCCACTCGAAGCGGATGAGGGCAGCCGGTTTGGGCGGCGCTTACTGAGCTCGAACTGTTGGGATAGGTCTGAAAGGCCTCGCGGTGACGAGGAAGCGGAGGAACCGGCGGCGGGTGGAGTCTGGGTCGTTGAATAAACTCGATGGCGTTACTGCGGTTGCGGCGGGATCGCCCGCCGGTCGGAGGTAAGTGGGGCTTCGGGGTGCCTCTGGGAGCGGCCTTTCGTTCATGTTCGAGCGCGGCGGGTAATCTTCGGCGGGCCCTCCTTAGCGCCCAATCTGTTAGTCTGAACAACTTTTTACCGTGACCCTGGGGCCGTCTCGGTAGGGTTCGGGCTCGTCGATAGCTCCTGCTGCGACTAGGTCCCGAGGGGTAGCGTCGCCCGATGTCGCCGAAGCGGAACACCTGGCGGGTCGGAGGGTGCTCCACCCGGACCCCTCCAGGCCTTCAAGTCGGGCTCTCTCCGTAGGCTCGGCGTGAAGAATAATTGGAGAGTTCAGAGTGCACCTTCCTCCTTCCCTGCCTTACCCCTTCGCCTTAAATATGTCGGACGGATGGCGCGCTTCCGGTTGCGTCTGCGGGTGGTATACGGACCTGACCTCGCAGGCCGATGCCGTGGTCAACCCTGCGCGTACGTGGGGCGAGGTAGAGGAGAAGCGACGTCGGGTAATTAAATGCGGGAGTAAATGAGCGCAGGAGGGGCGATGACGTCATCCGGGCGTGATACCCAGGACCGGGTGTCACGTCACATTAAATACCCATAACACTTGGTTTCTGACCTAAATTCCTATGATTTTGCCATCCTTATATAAAGAAGGAAACTTGTGTACCTCGAGTCAAGCAATTCAGCAAACTGGTTGATCATTTCTAGCCTACAAACTGACTGTAGCTCATAATTATGATTCATTAGATGTATGAAAGAAACTAGTACTTTAACGGCCTAAAGATTTGATGTGTGTGTATTCTATGTTGGTATCTTTGACATGTTGGTAGCGAGGTGATTCGTTTAGTTTGGTCTTACTGATTAAATATGAAGTATTTACTGATTGGAGGAACCATTGCAAAACTTCGAACTGTTGGCCGGCGAGAGAGATTTTTGGGCACTGTCTAGATTATCCTTTTATGTCATCAAAATATACACAGATTTGCTTTGAGTGGATTCACTATAAAGCTATGACACTGTTGAATCGCAAGGTGAAGAATCTGAGAACCAACCAGAATCAGTTCATTGAGCCTACTTCACTTATATCATTACAACATCCTTTGCTAATCCAATTCGGACGTAACCTTATGGAATACACTTTGTAAGTTAACGAAATTGCAATTTATTAGGAATCCGTAGAATGGTCAGTATCCGTCATTGACAGTGCATAATTTTAGTTCTGTATCTGTTTGGCAGAGATGATTGCACGATGCTTTTCTCCGCCTCCCTCAGATATGTCCTCCATTGCGTTTTGACTTTTTCATTTGATCCAGTGTTGCTTCAGTCTTTAAGACTTCTATTATTTGAAGCTTAGATATATCTGGTATCTCTTAACCTGGTGACGGAAATTGCACTAATGATGGACCATGGTGTGTCCCTTTTTTTCTTCTTTGAGGAAATGGTCTTTTCCCATCTTATTGCTAATTTTCTGTATTATGCAGTTTAAGCCTTGTTTCCTAATTTTTGTCTATGATCTCAGTTCAACTTTACTAGTAAATTGTGCGGTGCAAGTACGTTAGTCTTTGTGCTCCGGAAGTAATCAGTTTGCTTACTTATTTACTTCTTGCCGTATATTTTCTTCTCATACTTTGTGCTGGATTCTGTAGCATAACTTAAATAATAAAAGTTAACTGGATCTTTTCCTTTACTTTCAGTATGCTCACCGTGAATGTGTTCAAAGATGGTGTAACGAAAAAGGTGACACAGTTTGCGAGATTTGCTTGCAGGTGATTCTTTTTCTGGCCTGATAATTCTCTTGATCTCAACATCCCATAACCACCATGGTGAAAGCTGGATCACGTGCTGATTGTTTCATCTACAAATGTATTTTGATGTAGCATTTGCACCGTGATAGTTTCTTTTATTTTAATGTTGCTGCTGTAGATTCTAATTCTTATCACTCATATTCAGCAATTCAAGCCAGGTTATACTGCTCCCCAAAAGTTGTTTCAGTATGGGAGTATCCCTATGAACTTCAGGTATCCTTTACACTGTACCCTTTGTGTCACCGTTTCTTTGCTTCCTCGCTCATTAGACTTCAAGTTGAGGAATAGCCTTCCTTTCTTTTGCGAGAATGTTGCATATTCCTTTCCTAATTTGCATTGATGAGAGCTTCGTACACTGAGCCTCCCCTCCTAAGTACATTCTGTGTCTGGGCACTATTTCTAGGGATGGATATTGGGCAATTTAGAGTTTCAACACTTTCGATTTGAATTGCTGATAGTGTTAAATGCTTCTCAGAGGAAATTGGGAGATTACCAGACAGGACCTGAATGATTCTCAAATCCTAACGTTGTATCCATCAGAACGTGATGTTATGCATCCTCATGATGATGATTATTCAGCTTTAGGCATGAGAACCACGGTTTGCTGCCAGTCAGTAGCCATAATAGTGAGTTCCTTTCTATTCGAGAAGCACTTCTGAGTCACAATTTTGTCTTCTCATGCTTCATGTAATTTGATAGAATGCGTTACACACTTTTGTTTCTATCCAGTTCATGGTTCTTTTGGTTCTTCGCCACACTCTTCCTCTCGCCATCAGTGGTGCTGAGCAGTACTCATTCACTATATTCTCAGTAAGACTCTAAACTAAGAAGTTTACGATAATGTTCTTGCAATGTAGTTGCCTAGTTGTTAGCTTCTGAAGCTCCGCATGATGTACTTGTTTATGTATACATATGTGGAAATAAAGCTACTGGTGGTGAGGACTGCTGGAATACTTCTACCGGTCTTTGTTTTGATCAGAACAATTAGGACATTTCATCAGTGCCAACGCCAACAGGTATGTTTTTCTCAGTGGCTCTATAAATGCAAGACAATGTCCGTGCTTCTCTGTTTATTTCTGGAAAAAAGTCGATGCAGGGAACTCGGGAAGTATCTGATCGAGCTGAAGGAACGCACGTGCTTAGTTCCTGGCAGCTGGTGCAACCTCAACCGCATCGCAATCAAGTGCACTGACTTGCATAGAGGTGAAGACTAAAAGGGCGAAGAATAATTCCACCGTCTCACTTGGTGACACAAAAAAAGGTGAAATAATGGAAGATGAGAGAGGGAAAAGTGGAGGAGATGAACCAAAATAGAGATGCTTCGGCTGGCATGGGTATGCAGCCTGCTGCTCTGTACATAATGTGGTAATGGTACATTTGCTCTCAAAATGCTTGAAAATATTGTCCATAGTTGGATCACTCCATCCAAAGCCACTCACTTCACAATTGTCATGAATGAAGGGAGAAGTGGCTGCACCACAACCACTGAAATGGATGCCATGATGTAAAAGGAGATTCCAGTTGACATGTTTGACATACTTATGTTGTATGCCAGGATGTAAAAGGCTAAAAAAACTCATGTTTATTTATTTATGAGCATAGATAATGGTTTCTTTTCTTTGGAGCATGAAACAAATTTATCTGTGTGGTTGTCATGATTGAAATGCAAACAACTTCTTGTAAGATTTTTGTATTCATTAAAAACTACCCATAATTCACAATGTATTATTCAAAAACGAACAAAACATCATCTGAAGTGGATATTTGAAGATCCATCCCTACGATCCCATAGGTGTTCGACACAGGAAGAAATAGTAGGCGATGTGTTTTTGAGTTTGCAGCATTCTTGGAACTTAAAAGGACCAACTGGAAAATAATTAGGGCGGTGATAGTAATCTAGTAATTGGAGAAACTGGATTATTATCACTGCTATAATTATTTCCCAGAACAAATCATGCTTCAAATTCAACACATCTGCAGATAACATGTGGATTATTAAGAAGGAGGAGCAATGTATTAAAGAGTGTTAAATATAATCTAAATCGTATAATAGATTATATTTATATACGTAACATCACATATGCAATCATCGTTGACAAATAGAATTTGTGATGTTTTGAGATGATTTAACTCTTTCAACAACCTATAGAGAGGAATCACATCACACTCCAATGGTGGTGACGACGACACCATCGGTTAATAAATCCATCACACCGAAACAGCTGGTAGAGTGGTTAATGTCTCACCGGCCGACGGTGTGCGATCCTCGCGCAAACTCTTCGCTTTCCTCCACCGGCCACGAAGAACAGAGTGTGCGAGCGAAGAATCGCTATTAAATAGTAGTGCTTGTGTAGCCTTGAGGAGGAAGGGGTTGGAATTATGGCGGCCGACGGCAGGTAGCGTCCTGCCGCTAATGAAAAATCAATGCCTGTTCCTCTTGGTTAGCTCAGCAGACAGCTCTCCTCCTCCTCCTCCTCCTCCAACAAGGATGCGCGCATCATCTGTGTCGTGAGCATCGTTACACCTGCATTTCGCATCTGCCATGAGTGCCTCGAGTACACTCTTGTTTTGCTCTGTGGAGGCATGCCAATAAATTCTTCTTCCGGGACCGGCGGGCGAGCTTAACATGTGAGCTCTTTTATTTCTGATTCAGACGTGTAGCAGATGTTATTGGCTAAGCTTCCGGTTTCTTGACGGGGGCAGCCCATGTGTGACCTGTAAGAGCAAGCTGGAGGAGGACTTGTCTCTTGCCACTGAATCAGGTCGTGTGGTTGCTTTTTGTTGCACCCGAGTGATCGGGTTTTGGTCGTCCGAGGCGTGTTCTTCGTTGCTGTTTGTTCAGGCAAAGCACGGGCACAAACCAAGAAGAAGGGTGGAGGATTCCGGAGACGGACTCTTCTTCCATGGTAAATCTTCCTTCTTTTGTCTTTTATGCTTCGAAGTTTGAAGGTGATGGATTAGATCTGAGCAGTAAAAAGAGAAGGGAAAACGACGCCCCAGCGAAGCCTATTTATGATGATTCCCGGCATGGCAGAACGACGTACAGTGGCCGGTGGGGCGCTCGATCATGACCGGAGCGAGGGGTTTGTTTCCCATGAATTAAAGCCAAGATTGAACTGTAAAACTCGGTTTGACCGTGAAAGATGACTTCAGTTTTTGGTAATCCGCAGGATCTGAGCATATTCATTAGCTGACTCCTCGTTTGTGTGATTTCTGGCGGTGACTTGCAGTAATCGAGGGTTATAATCTCCGACAAGTCCCCAAGTAAAAACAACGTAGCGGCAAGATGTTCCGACTCCCCCAGTCAACTGCTTTCGTTCTTGGGGAATGTGAACTGCTGCATCATGGTGTCGACTTGGATTATCTCCGAATGCCGTAATGCACTTCGACGAAGTGTTCGTCCCCGCCAATGATGTGAGCGAACACATCGACTTCCAGACGCGGATTCGTTAAAACGTGAGTAGCGAGCTCGTTTTCTTCTCATAAAGAGAGGCAGTGCCTCGTGCGAAGACAGGAACAAGAGTAGGGTCAATCTTCTGCTAGAGCTCTTCGGTGATGAGGAGAAACTTCGAGCTCGATGCTAATTCATCCTACGGTAGTACTATAGCCTGTCCTTTTCTAGTTGTCCCCATGAATGACCTCTCCAATCTGATCGTTTGGGAATGAGATCAGAATAGTTGTCACGGGGTAAAAGTCGTTCCGTGACCAATCATCCCTTATCAGTTCCTCTGTCCAGTAGCATTTCAAGTCTTCCTTGAAGCGAGAGAGAGAGAGAGAGAGAGAGAGAGAGAGAGAGAGAGAGAGAGAGAGAGCTCAGTCGTTAGTTCATCATACTTCGATCCATGAGCAGCAGGGTGATTTCCAGGTAGAACGTCCGCCGCAGGCGACACAGAAGATGGGGTATCATAAGATTTTGGCGAAGAAATTGGGGCGGTTGGAGGCGAGCAAGCTCGGGTTGTGTTTGCTTCTAGGATTCTGCGTCGGAGTATTGACCTGTGTCGTCGCCATGTCAGTATCCACGAGTGAGTCGTCTCTCCTGCCTTTCCTTCATCTCTGTGTACGTCGAATGTCATCATGTGTCGGCAAATTGTTTGAAGTCTTCTCCTTCTCGAATCTACTTCTGATTGTTTTGCAGTCGAACAGCAGTTATCCTTGTTCGACAGAGTTTGGGTTCATCCTGCAGAAGAAAGTACTCCTGATCCACAGATTTCAGGTAAGGAAAAGGTCTCGCTACGTTGTAATGGTAGGCTGGCTTGCTTGATCACTGCGCTTCTGTTGCTAATGTCTCCGGGCATGTCTGAGAAGACGCAGGAATTAGCCCAAACAGCAGCGTGGTTGTCGGAACCAAGCAGAACTCACCATCAACCATGTACATTGCTCCGTCTACGGCACAGATTCAACAGAACACTTTGCGGTTGGGTGAGCCTCCGATTTAGCCACCCATGAGAAGGCACGGCAAAACGCCGGCCGTGTTCAGGTCTTGAAACTTACGTGATCGGACTTTATTTTCCTTCTGCTCTGCAGAGCACGGAAAAGGGGCGGAGAGAGCTCGAGGAAAAGATGCAGACGAGAGGGTCCACCGCCACAGTGCATCCACCACGAAGTTGTCAAGTCCAAAAGAAGAAATGATTGAATCTAAACAGCCAGGTAATCATCATCAACTCATTTGTGTTCGCTAAATCCACAGAGTTCTCTGTCGATGAGTCCGTTACTGTAAGCTTTTTGTTCGGAGCACCGGCGTGTGCGCTGTAGATGGAACGATGAAGGGTCTGAAAGCCCGAGAGAAGCCAGTCTGCGATCTCTCGAATTATAGAACCGACGTCTGCGAAATGGACGGCGACGTTCGAGTTCATGGGAAATCTTCCTTTGTAGTTCTTGTGACCGATCACCGATCCCAGGATTCGGGCGTGCAGTCATCGTGGCGGATCAAGCCTTACGCTCGCAAGTTTGACAAGGCTGCGATGCAGCACATCGGCGAGGTTTCAGTGAGATCGTCGACTAGCCTCGGCGACGTCCCTCGCTGCACCGTCAACCACGGCGTCCCCGCCATCGTCTTCGCCATCGGCGGCTACTCCGGGAACTACTACCACGACTTCACCGACGTGCTGATCCCTCTGTTCATAACGTCGCGACAGTTCGACGGAGAAGTGCAGTTCCTCATCGCGACGCAGAAGTTCTGGTGGATCGGCAAGTACAAACCGATCCTGAGGAAGCTGTCGCGCCACGAGATCATCTTCTTCGACGACGACGACCAGGTCCGTTGCTTCCGGCACGTGGTGGTCGGTCTGCACAGCCACAAGCCCATGTCCATCGACCCCGCGAGAGCTCCCAACGGGTACTCCATGGTGGACTTCACCAAGCTCATGAGGTCCGCCTACTCGCTGGACAGGGACTCCCCGATCAGTCTGGCGGAGAACCCGACCGCGAAGCCGAGGCTGCTGCTGATACCGAGGAACGGGACACGCAGATTCGTCAACTTCGAGGAGATCGTGCGGGCGGCCGAGAAGCTGGACTACGAGGTGGTGGTGGCGGAGGCAGGAACGCGAACGAACGTGGCCAGCTTCACCGGGGTGGTGAACTCCTGCGACGTGATGGTGGGCGTGCACGGCGCCGGGCTCACCAACTTCGTCTTCCTGCCCACCGACGCCGTCATCATCCAGATCGTCCCCTTCGGCAACCTGCAGAACATCTCGAGGTCCTGCTTCAAGGGCTCCACCGAGGATGCGCAGCTGCACTACCTGGAATACTGCATCGGCGTGGAGGAGAGCAGTCTGCTGGAGCGGTACCCGAGAGACCACCCGGTGTTCAGAGACCCCAGGTCCATCCACAGTCTGGGATGGAAGAAGATGGCGGACGTGTACTTGGATCACCAGGATGTGAAGCTGGACCTGGCGAGGTTCGAGCCACTTCTGCTTAAAGCTCGGCACCTCCTCCATCGTCGTCACCATCATCATCATCGTCACCAGCGGCAGTAGCATGGCAGAGGCACTGTTGGATTTCTTTTCCGTCACTCTTTGGATTAAATTATACTGATAAAACGATAGATCCAGCTGCGAGAGTGGGGTCAACGCTGACGCGACCACCGAATGGTCCTCCAGTGAATGAGGTCGACTGCGACATGCTTTTAATAAAATACGCTGAATTCACATCGTGTCCAAAGATAACTGGTTGATGTCGACCGAATTTTTGGTAAAACAATGTCCAAGTGGTGAAGTCGAAGCCCAGAATCTTTCCTTCATGATCAACAAATTGATGTCCGACAACGAGTATTGTGGATCGGAAACAAAATATCGATGAATAGCGTAAATGTACATTATCAGAATCACAATTTCATGTACCGAGAGATGTTCGTTATGAAATATTACATGCCAAAAAAAAACAGGAAAACATTAGTTGGTGTCGGCATCTGCATTGCCAGATGCCATTGACGTGGGGCAGGCCACTAATTGGAGGGAATAAAACCGCACTCGTCTCCAAGATTTGTATGGTGGCGGAGGCCCAACCTGAATGATCCGAGTCGCTCCGATCGGCCCACCGCAAGCTGCGTTGCGTCTCAACTCATGCAAGCTGTTACTGCCGTCACCCCACTCGATGGAGCTAATGTGACATTCCATCCATCCAGCTTTCGACACCAGTTGCTATTACTTCCGTTGAGTATGGGCAACTTGTGCTACATGCGACATGTGCCCGCACGTCCTCACTCCGTAATTAAAACGGTGGCGGTGGTGGTGGAGAAGAGCACGGCACAGTATACGAGTCGGCAGAATTATGTTGGAAGGCTGAAGAAGAAGGAAGGCGAGCCACTCAACGTTCCCCCGTTTGGTAGGCGCTTTCTCTGGGGAAGACGCAGGCCAAGTCATCGGTTGTGCCAATGAGGTCTTCGCCTTTTTCGCACTCTACCAACAGCCCGATATATGTATGTATATATAGTGCTCACTCTTGCACTCTGCCATCGTCTCCCTCTCGCGATGGGTCTCTCGAATTGTCTCCACGGCGTTTCCGGCGATTCCCTCCCCCTCGTCATCCTAGCCGCCGCCGCCGCTTCCCTCGTCTACCTCCGGTCGCTTCTTCTTCGCCTCCTCCCGTCGTCGGCACCCGCTGCGACCCCGAGCCGTCCGTCGGTTCTGGCCTCGCGGACCACCTCCTCTCCAATCGGGCCTTCCCCTTCTACCACCCGGAGGAGCGGGGGGTGGGCCGGCGGCCGGCGTGCGCGCTGTGCCTCTGCGGCCTCGCCGACGGAGACCGCGTCCGGCGGCTTTCCTCCCGCCACATCTTCCACGGAGAGTGCCTTGACGACGGCTGGTTCCTCCACCAGCTGACCCTGGCGTGCCCCCTGTGCCGCTCCGGAGATCCGCGCCGCCGCCGAGCGCCGGATCGGGGCCCAGCTCGTCGACCGGCTCTCTCGATCTACTGATCCGACGGTGCTGGTCCATCGAAACTATGATGGATGATGCCGCGGTCACCGTTAAATATCTTATCATATATAGGCTTTCAAGTAATCTTTGTTGGTCATCTAAAAAAAAAAAAAAAAAATCTTTTTATTACGTTATACAATATATTACGAGCTCACTCAAAGGAATCTGCTTGAAGGATATAAATTCGGATCTCATTCACGTATTTTGACTTGTCTCACCAAGTCCAACCTAAATCTACATATAAGAAGTAGCACGTCCATCACAAATGAGTACGGGCGATTCTTTATGCTCTCACGTAAATTTCATGGATATAATCGAGTATTATTATCATTATTTCAATAACACAACCGATCAAACAATCGTAGTTTGATATCTGGATTCTAAAAATCGTTGCAAAGACACTGCGAGAAGACTAACAGAATCTAAACATGAGATAGAGAGGCAATCCAGATTTGTTGCCGTGTATCGCGTAGCTTCAGAGGAATTTGGCGAAGGCATCGGTCAGAGTCCTGCTGGAGACCCAACATGCTTTCAGAAGCTTCAGAGCCTGCAACGCCGAAAGAACATTCAACAAGTCTACTTGAATTAGAAGAGCAAGAGATCAGTAATTACTACCTCGGCTTCACCCAGTGCGACCGTCTCCTCCCTCAGGTTTTCGAAGCATACATCCTTGGAGAAGACGAGGTCCAACGCCTCCCGGCTGTTGAATGGCGACACATCCATGGTGTCTGTGACCAGAAACTTTCTTGGTCCTTTCATGTATGCTCCTCCGAGTTCTTTGCTTGGAAGCAGGGACTTGGGATTAACCGCAAACACCTTGGCTTCGACGCCCGTGACATCGCAGCTGATGCACGAGTTATCTTCCTCCACCCCCAAGAGCGACACAAGTACATCGCAGCCGAAACTTGAGGCCAGCTTCGGGGCTATGAGCTCTAGCTTGCAATTCTCCGACCTGATGCAGTCGCCCAGCTGCTCCACGCTTCGATACAGGTTATCGACGCTTCCGACGGAGGAGCTTCCGCCGGAGAGCCTCACCAAGGACCCTAAAGGGAGGGTGAGAAAGCTGAAGAGTAGGTCCACGAAATCCTCCCCTCCTTCCGCGTAGATCACTTCGTCGTTGGATTTGTCTCGGAGAAGCCTCACGACCATCTCGGAGGCCATGTCATTTCTGCAGAGGCGACCTCCTTCAGATATACATGTCAGATCGATCACATCTTCGAAATCACTCGTGCTGCTTGTCTCCAGGAAAACATCGGTCAAGGGAGTCCCGGAGACGAGCGATCTCTCCAGCAGCTTCAGGATCTATTGTGCCATGGAAGCAGATTGATTCAGCAGAGTGACAGGTTGACGTAAATTTTACTGTGAGGAGACGAGGAGTACCCACCCGGCTTCTCCCGATCTTCACGAACCTCTCCTCGAGGCAGTTGCCATCTTGGATGCCATACCTTCGGAACACCGCTAAAGCATTCTCCACGGAGCCCTCCGCCACGCGCAGGTCATCAGTAACCAAGAACATGGCGCCTCCTTTCACGAAAACCCCATCCACACCATTGGCTCCGGAATGCTTCTTGCAGAAGTGTACGCCTCGTTGCTGCTCCATGGTCCGTCCGCAGGCGCACAACGTGTCCGGAACGAGGCTGAACAGCCCGGAGCCCTTGGGTGGGAAACCGCACGACGGGCACGAGAAGAACTTTTGCGGGGACTTGTCGTCGGCGCTGAGCTTTAGGTTCTCGCAACGTAGGTGGGACGCGCTCATGGGGGAGAGCAGCATGGCTTTGCAGGCTCGGGTCTGCAGGTGCTCCGCGTCCAACTTCTCGACGCTCTGGTAGAGGTGATCCATGCAGCCGAGGGAGGCGCGCTTTCCAACAAGGCGGACGACGGTGCCGGCGGGCAGCGTGAGGAAGCTCAGTAGTGTGTCCACGAAATCCTTGCCTGACTCGGCGAGCACGACGCGTTCGTGCTTCTTGTCCACGAGAAGCCTGACGTCGAGCTCCTCTTCCGCCATGGCCACTCCTGTCTGCTACTAGAGAGACGAAGGTAATATTCTGAGCGAAAAGAATCGATTGTAAATATTGTAGATACGTAAAAAATACACATAAATCATCATACATGATTCAAAATTGTTGATATGATGATTTTGCATTAAATTAACTTTCCAAAGACTTACCATTTCACAATTAACCTTAAATAATGACAGTAAGGTCTTCAGATTGAATGCCTGTTCACCATTTATCATCGCCAAAAAACTGAAAAGATCAAGATGAAACTTATGATCTCCATATCTACAAGATCGCCGCTCTAATTTCTTCATCGGTTTATGGAATTACAACTGTTGTTCTTTATCAATACGAAAAAACATCTAATTGAAAACAAAAACAGGAAAATATTCTGATGAAGCCTTCGATGCAATCACCTTTTTGTTACAGAATTTTAACCATCATCGTCTAAGAGGTAAGAAACATCACATATGAAAAATTAATTATAAGTTCCTTATATTTTATTTACTGCAAAAACAACTCATCGTGTTAAACATGGTACGTAATATATCTGTATTTTCTTGGGATCATGGCCAATATATATATAAAAGCACAGGGAGAGAGAGAGAGAGAGAGAGAGAGAGAGAGAGAGAGAGAGACCTTGAGGAGCTCCGGCCGCCCGCTTGCTCCTTTCGCGGTTGGGAAGAATCCTACAAATATATGGATCGAAACATCGCCGGGTCGGAGAGGCTTTCCCTTAATTTGGCATTATTATAGTCGAAGTGGAAGACGGAGTTGATTGCGGTTCTTGAAAGATAAAGGCGATCCGTGGGGAATCATTGATTGGGATGAGGAGGAAGCGTGATGGATTCATGTATCCACGAGAGACGTTGATTGACGATTCCATCTCGTTGCCGTTCCAGCGGAATCGGATCGTCCGTACAACAGCATACTTAAGTTAATGTCAAATTAAATTGTAATGTAAACACAACCATCGAATAATATACTATAGCCTAAAATGTTTTCAGTTCTAAGCATCAACAATGTATCTCTTACGAATCAATCTAATTTAAGTCCTAGATCATCGCAGAAAAAAAAGGGATTCCACCATACATGTTTGTTTGTTTGAGATAATAAGTTAACTTCCGTTAATTTATAGAGCATACATTAAATAAGCGACATTAACAAGAGAAATGACAGCGATGAGTACGGGAGCTTCGTGTACCAGATAGTAGGATGCGTGAATGGAATCCGGTTGAAGCGTGTGTGTTCATCGCTGATGAGTAGAGGAAACACGGCATCAGAAGCTTGCGAGTGTCATGTGTTGAATCAAACATGTCTCGAGGGGATGGCCGCGAGATTTATATTCATGGCCTCGTGAAGTAGGGTTGTGGAAGTGAAGAGAAAGGAAGGAGGAACTCACATGGGAATCCCAGACGTGGGAGTGCGAGACTTCCGGCGTCCCCTTAGCTCCCAACTCTTCTCCGTTCATTCATTTCATGCCTCCTATCGACTCCTCGCAGAGTTACATGCGACTGCTTCTAAGCCGCATTTAATTCGGATAACGTACAGAATCTCACCCACTTGCACTGCAATTATATGAGGCGCGACTTGAAGCATGCATATATAGCAACATGCAAGAACAGCACCACCGCAAGGAGCAAATCCCTCTCCTCTCCCTTGTGTTACTCAGCAGATTTCACAGCTCTTCGTGCCTCCCATGTCCCTCGCAAAAGATCCTGATCGAGAAGGCTCGCAAGTGTGCCCGCTTGAGCTATTCGGTATGATGCTCCGAGAGGGAGAGACCTCCGACTCCTTGGGGTGCTACACCGGCAGTCTTCTTCCTTTCCAATCAGACCCTGGCAATCCGTCCGGCACCGCGTACGTGCCTGGCACAGCGAATTGCCCGCCCCAAGAGGCCTTCTCTTTCATCGACTGGAGAACCACCTCATCCCGACACTGGGCCTACTCCAACGACACTTGGGTGCTTAGTTTCGAGCGAGGCGACGAGGAGGACGAATGCGCTGCCTGGGTTGACGCCATGGATCAAAATTGCCAGTTGAATCGCCCTGATATCACGCGTCGAACTGCCGATTCCGGGCTGGTTCAGGAGTTGGAAAGCGGGTACGGTTTGGTAGGAAACCCCGTGAAGGAGAAGCCCTGTGCAGCAGCTGCTGTTGATGGCCTTCGAGAAAGCATGGAGCAAAAGCGCCCAAGCACGGTATTTCAGTGTCTTCCAGATTTGATCATGCTGATACTTACCAAGATAACCTGATTAATGAAGACGTAGCAGATGATGCAGAATGCATGTGACATGCAAAGTCCCAAGAAGCAGTGCTGTAATGCCAGGAAGACCAAAGACAAGTCTAGCCCATCCGAGCATCCTCAGAGTATTGCAGCAAAGGTGTTCTCATCCGCCTCGTCTCCATCGGGTTCAGTAACATGGCTTGGTGGTCAAGAACATGACCAAGAATGAATCACACGGAGGTTGCTCGCAGATTAGGTCGACTAACGGATGCATGCTTGTTGCAGAACCGGAGGGAACGGATCAGCGAGCGGCTCAAAGTTCTACAAGGCCTCGTTCCCGATGGCACCAAGGTTTGTCTCACTTCACATCTAATCGCGTTCCTAGATCCGTTTCCCGCACGGTTGTCTGATTAGCAGTGATAGCTGCTGCATGTGTTCTCCATTAAAATCCACGTAGGTTGATTTGGTGACCATGCTAGAGAAAGCGATTAGCTACGTGAAGTTCCTTCAGTTGCAAGTGAAGGTAGCGAGATCAGACGGTGATGTTTTCCTTCCGAACAATATTTTTCTTCGGCATGAAACAAATGAATGAGGCCCATGCAGGTGTTGGCAACTGATGAGTTCTGGCCGGCGCAAGCGGCGAAAGCACCAGATGTTGGGCGAGTAAAGGAAGCCATCGATGCCATCTTATCCTCTCGTGGAGACGGGAACCGCAGGTCTAGGCAGTGACCCAAAACAGCCATGGTTTGAAGCTCGGAAGGGCTTCTTCCCTTTTCACTTATAACTCAGATGTAATGCTAACTGAATTCATCGGTGCAATGAATTTGGCCTTCTGTCTACCTCGTCAATCTGTAGAGAAGAAGACTCCATTTTCTGCTGTGAAATTATTGGCAGCACAAGGATCCAAGCCGAATCAATCTAGCTATTAGTGGAATATAATCAGGATTTTATGTACAGTGGTGTCTCTAATCCACAAGGGCTAAATGTCAACTACAGAAACAATCATTAAATGAAGGAATATATCGATGGGTTGACCTCCATCGACAAGGGTACGTAGCATGGGAGGTGCAGCAAGCAGGACTAGCGACAAACCATTTGCTCCCCAACTCGAGAACCAACAGAAGCAACACATGTTTCTTCTGGGCAACCGGCCACCGTGACTTGCGTCGCGTGGAGCTCCTAACCACATGATTGATCGATCGGAACAGTGCCCGAGGACGACCACAATGTTGTTGATTTCTGTGTGCTCGTCTGATCTCCATGAAGATGCAGTTCTTGGTTAACTATCGGATATGGTACCGGCAACTGACACTTGATGTCTGTCATTTAGGGTTCCTCTTTTGTTGCAGACATTGTGGACTTCTGCGGAGTCCATTTTCTAATGATCATATGCTGTGGTTCTGGGGGTCTCAAAGCAAGCAAAGGCCATTTTGTAGACACTCGGAATCTTTTACGGAAAATGAGTGCATTGTATTTTTTGGAGAGCAGCAGCGATCTGTTCTGTGATGAGGCAGAGAGAGAGAGAGAGAGGGAGGGAGGGAGGGTTGTCTACTCGAATGCATGGCTTAGCAGTAGTAATCTGTGAGGTAGCCGCAGATTTTTTTTATAATAAAAAAAGTAAATAAAAGATTAAAAAAACAAAAGTCTCGTACTTTCAATCATGTTATTAAAAAAATAACTATGAACTCACGCCACTAACATTCAATATACAACATCATCACTAAGCAAATATTTTAGGTATAAAAACTTATCAGATCAACTACTGTTCCACTTTCGAGTCATTCTCGAAGGACTGTTCTGAGATGAAAGAAGAGACGAGTAGGGTGTGCGTATTGGATCGTACAGATGATGTCAGAATCAACATCTGGTCCATTGCTCTTCCAGACTTCCAAACCATGTGATGGATGATGGACCTCAGTGTCTATCTTTTTGCACCTAAACCCATGTCTTTGCACGTCGCAGAGCAGCAAATAACAATGCTGTAGACCTTATTTGTACGTTCTATCTCAGCTCCACGACGTAGAAACCTCTGCTGCGGTCACACACGCGTGGGGATAGCTTGTCATTGGATTACACATTAACACGCGCCAATCGGAGAGGTCCCACGTTTGATCTGCACCTCCTCCTTTCTTCTTCGTCGCGTCGCGGACGACGGCGTTAGCAGGTCGCAGGGAAGGGCGTGGCCGTCGTCGAGGTGCGGAGGAGGAGAAGACTGCATGTTTGAAGATTCCGATCACCTCCGACGGAACATTAAGGCTTCGACGCCAAAAGAATTTTTTTTTGGGTCCTCTTCGCCGCTGGACTTGTGCACGGTAAGCACACAAACGGTGTTGATACCAACGTTTTTTATGCGTCTTGCCTTTAAGGCAATAGTCGTGGAGGACAAGATCGTAAGTTCGAGATTCCGGTCACCACCCGTGATAGTAAGAATGCGGAACATCGAGGATTTGATGCCAAAAAGAATTTTTTTGGGCCTCTGTGTCGCTGGACTTGTGCACGGTAAGCACACGTAGCGGTGTTCATACCAACGTTTTATGAGTCTTGCTTGCAAGGTAATAATAGTCGTGGAGGACAAAATCGTAAATTCAAGATTCTGATAACCTCAGGTTATAGTAAGAAAGCGGAACATCGAGGATTTGACGCCAAAAAAATATTTTTGGCTCTCTTTATCGCTGAACTTGTGAACGGTAAGCACACATCGGTGTTCATACCAACAATTTATGAGTCTTGCCTTTAAGGTAATAGTCATGGAGGACAAAATTGTAAATTTAAGATTCTGGTCACCTCCGGTGATAGTAAAAAAGCGGAACATCAAGGATTTGATGCCAAAAAGAATTTTTTTGCCCTCTTTGTTGCTGGACTTGTGCATGGTAAGCACACGTAGCGGTGTTCATACCAACGTTTTTTTATGGGTCTTGCTGGTAAAAAAGTCGTGGAGGGAAAGCTTGTAAGTCATGATTCCGGTCACCGCCAGTGCGAGTAAGAAAGCGGAACAGCATGGATTTGACGTCAAAAAAAATATTTTTGGGCCTCTTTGTTGCTGGACTTGTGCACGGTAAGCACACAAGCGGTGATTATACCAACAGTTTGATGGGTCTTGCATGCAAGGCAAATTCAAGATTCCGGTCACCTCCGGTGAGAGTAAGAAAGCGGAACATCAAGGATTTGAGGCCAAAAAAATTATTTTTGGCCCTCTCTGTCGCTGGACTTGTGCACGGTAAGCACACAAGCGGTGTTCATACCAACAGTTTGATGAGTCTTGCTTGCCAGGCAAATTCAAGATTCCGGTCACCTCCGGTGAAAGTAAGAAGCGGAACATCAAGGATTTGACGCCAAAAAAATTATTTTCGGCCCTCTTTGTCGTTGGGCTTGTGCACGGTGAGCATCACAACGGTGTTCATACCAACGTTTTTATGGGTCTTCTTATAACTATAAGGCCCGGCCCATGGCGTCCATTAATGGAGCCCAAAGTAAGTAATTGGACTGTGAGCCGACCGAAACTGCTTAATTTGTACTCACGAAGACTTAATATATCCAAAGAAAAAAAAAAGTAAAAGGAAGGGAAAAGAGAAATAAAAAGAAAAAGGCATAAAGCAGGCATGCACAGTGCAACTCGCATTGCGTGGTCATCACCCACTTTGCTGCTGCTCTCTGGAAATTTTAGAGGAGCCACTTTAACGGGAGTCGAGCATCCCACAAGAGCACACACGACCACAGAATTCATGGCGATGATTGCAGAGGCTCCAAATGACGGACTGATGTAGTCCCAAAGCGGAATCCCGAGCTTTGTTTGAATCCTCCACCGAGACGAAGAACTCTCGAGGCAGCAGGTGAAGAGCGTGTTGTTTCCATGGAGAGCTCTACACAACAGGGTTGCACGGCGACGATCCACGGAGCGCGAGAACCGAGGTGGAATCTCTGGGATTTGTTGGTCTCTGATGTACCCAACACTGGTCGCTCTCTGTCCCTCCCCTTCCCTTCAAGGCTGGCAACTTGTACCGAGGGAGGATGATCCTAATGGAACGGCTGCAGCTGTGGAGCATGTTAGAGTAGGAGAAAGCAGCGGAAGCTCGTAGAGACGCCCATGGCACCTTCTGCTATGGGTGATTGACAAGAGCGACATAATTTTTTTTTATGTTATTTTGAAATATTTATCAGAAGATATCTTCTTGAGGATGATCCATGATGTGGAGGTGCCTACCTGACAATAGCATGACATTAATCTGTCCAAATATGGCCCCCAGAATTGTCTCATGTGGACCTCTCTCTCTCTCTCTATATATATATATATAGAGAGAGAGAGAGAGAGATAGATATATATCATGTAGAGACTGTGAGTGTGTGGCTTCATCATCCCCAAGCCCAATCAAAGCTGTCCATGTAGCAGCAGCAACTATAAATAATCTTTTACTCTTCGAAGAAAGGAGATGCAAAGATAACTTATATGGTGCTGTTTCAAGACATCTTTTGCTCCATTATATTTATTCATGGAGGAAGCTAAATCCAAAGCGAAGCTACAAGAACGAGTTGCGTCCATCACACTGCACGATGGGTGGCAAAAGCCGTGCGCTAAAATGGATCCGATGAGGCTTCACTCAATGAAGATGCTTCTTGGTCTGACATCAGTCCTACGTAGTACCCTAAACAATAATTAGCGTCGGATGCTACCGAAGAGCAGATTACAGGGAATCGGATGTGAAAACTTTGACCAATCCATCGATCGACAACGAAGATTTGTTGCATCCAAGGAGGAGAAGGAAGACAGCACCACACAAGTCACACTTTATGCTGCTGCTGCTGCTGCTGCTGCTGCTACAGCTTTGGAAAAGCAGGTTGCAATCATGATGATGCTTGCAGGAATCCTCAATGGACTCCGGCCTTCGCAAAGTGGGAGCTCTTCTGCCATTAAACCTCTTTAACATTTCAATTGGCAGCAGCAGCAGCAGCAGTGATCGAGGAGCGTCTGCAATGGAGGTTTCTGTGTTCCTCTGGCTGTTTGGCAGAGACCAGACCCTGCGGAATCATCCTCCGAAGCAACGCATCATAGGAAGCTCCTCTCGAGTTGTTCTACTCGGACAGGGAAGTGAGTGATACGCTTGCCGCGATCTGTGAACAAGCTGCGAGGAAAAAGACTGCGCCGAAGAAGCTTTCCTCGGAAAAAGCCAGTGCAGATTTATGTTCACAGTGAGCAGTAACAGGAGGAGGGATTACAATACCCAGAGGAGAAGGAGAAAGCCGACTCATCCCACCCTAAGCACGACCTGTAGATTACACTTTTTAATGTTAAGGGGTTTGGCTATCACCACAAACAAAGCAGCAGCGTCCGACGTCGTTAGATTCTGAGAAGATAGACGCTGAGCTCGGGGCCGCCGTTGTTGTCGGGGTTCATCATGTAGAAGGCCTCCGAGTCTTTGGAGCCCACCACCCTCTCGAACCTTGCTCGCATGTACATCACGTCCCCGTCGGTGCCGCCGCCGTCGCCCGGGATCACGCCGGCCCCCATGGACACCGGCTCGACGGCCCTCAGTACCTTCCAGTCCGCCGGCCCGCAGTCGCGCCGCACCGCGAACCCGCACTTCTTGCCGTTGACGTACGCCCGCCAGAGCGGCTCCTCCACCAGCCTCGTCGCCGCCGCCGTCTCCGCCTTCTCACCGCCTGACTTGCGCTCGCACTCGAGCGAGATCCTCACCAGGCCGGAGGCCATCTCGCGCACGAGCGCGCTCGTGGCCGTGGCCAGCTCGACCAGCACCACCGGGCACGACTTGCCGTCCGCCTGGAAGGCGAGGTGGACGTGGCCGCGCCGGTGCCCGTAGAGCGTCCCCGTGACGTGGGCGCCGAGGCCCGCCATCCGGTTCCGGCGGAGGAAAGGCGCGGCCGCGAGAAGCGACCGAAGCCTGGACACCGCGGTGTCCGCGACCGAAGCAGTCCTCTTCTTCCTGGGCACAGCAGCAGCGGCCGTCTCCTCTCGGCAAGGACAGGATGAGGAGGCGGCAAAGAAAGAGGGAGCGGCTTTCTCTTCGTCCCGCTCCTTCCGCTCAGCTGCTCCTCCCTCGGGGCACTTGTTTATCCTCCACTGGAAGTGTCTTCTGGCGGAGGAGGAGGAGGAAGAGAAAGGGGCGTCACGAGGAGTGCTTCTTCCCATGTCGATGGTCCTCATCAAGGAAGGGCTTGGGAGGAGTAAGAGGGGAGTGATGAAAGCTAGGAAGGAGTAGGGGGTTGCTTTATGGCGTGTTGTCACCGCCCTTTTCGCTCGCTCTCTCCATCTCTCTCTCTCTCTCTCTCCACAGCCACTGGGTGGGCTCATCGTGTTCCACATCCATGCATCGGTGAGAGCGTGCCGTCCTCCTCCGAGCCAGGCTGGGGATCGTCCCCCAAATGCTGACAAAAGCAAGGCTGGTGGCCGCCCCCACACAACTGCAAGTGCATATGAGAAGGTCGGAAGAGCGAAAGCCATGAAGAGATATCATCGTCTCGGTGGGCACCCATCCGTCGTCCCCTCTCGATTTACTTACTGAGAGAGAGAGAGAGAGAGAGAGAGAGAGAGGCTCATTCACAAGCTTCGCCAACCGACCGCGTCGCTCGACCTGGTACGGCCGGCGAGACCACCGATGGAGGCATCGGCAGCGGCGTTATGGAGAGGCTCGGCCACCGGTACAGACATGAAGGCCCCCATCGGCCGGACTGCTTTAAATGCTGTGAGATGGAGTTGATGCGGGCACAGAGACGTCCTACGGTTGGTTGGCCCTGATCAACCCACCGAATCCATTCATTCTCCGCCACGTCTAGATGTTGATTGAATCACAAAATATATATTACACGACGATCAAGCAACTTAAACATCAGATAAATCATTCACGCAGCAGGTAAAACAAAATATTGTGCTTCATGAACCCAACACACATGTTTGAGAATTTATATCCTTCCCTAAAATAGCGTGGATTAACCTTCCTTGCAGGCTCATCATGAACTCACGCACACGTTCGAGAATTTACATCCGTCCGTAAAATAGTGTCGATACCTTCCTCGCGAGAGGCTCATGCGCCAGCAGCAGCACCTTCGTAGACTCACAAGTTTCTACCATGAATCTGGCCAGGATTTGGATCATATTTGTAGTAGTCAGCATCTCGTAACGCTTTCGGCATGGTGACCTTCTTCTGGTTTTCCACCTACACATCAAATGCTCAACAACTATTTCAGCATACTCAACAACTACATGTACTTTCTACATATGAAATGCCGGAAACAGAATCGATGGTGTAGGCATCAGTTGTTTCAAGTTAAATGTAGACCAGTTCCATCCGTTGTTTCTTGCGTCCCCACGTTGATGTGAGTGGAGAAGCAAGAGACATTGAGACGAAGGAAGATGTGCATCACGACAGTAGATCGTGGAGGCGCAAAGAGCCAAAGTGCAGCGCCAATGAACATTGAGACAAAGCATGGGTGGGATCACACGCCGCGCCAACCACCAGAGATGTGGTCTCTCCAACCCCAAACAAAAGAAATCCAGGGTTAGCATCTCACACATGGCCTTTATATGAGCCAGAGATGAACGGTGACAATGGCTTCAAATCTACAGTTGCAACAAATAGACATTATATCTGTAATGTAGAATATGCATTGCATGATTTATATTATTTGTCCTGTAATCGAGATCTTTTCTAATTGAACACAATCAAACTAGACTATGTTAGTGTTTGGCTCAGGAAAAAAAAAAAGATTCCACTCATGGTGTGCATGAACAGAGTTTGATCTGTCTGCAAACATCATGCCAAGCCGAGAACCTACCAACCGCAAATATCCGTACAGAAAATATATATTGCAGGGCTAACAAAACAAATCGACCATGCTTCCGCAAGAAAAAAATTAATTTGCTTCCTCTTTTACCTTGACTGGCAGTAAACGACAACAGGAAATGAAAAGGAATGGCCTACTTTGAATATGCATGCCAGGCACAAATAACTGAAGTTTACCAAAGAAGACTACACTAGAAATAGACAAGTTTAGTTTTTATTGAAACCGATGTCCCAATATCTACCTTCTCATTATAAAGAAAGCAAGAGTAATGTTGCATATAGAAATCATCCTCTAATATAGAAAATGATACTGGTTAAATAGCATACTTTCATTAGCTTGCTCTGTGGGCAGGTATGCTCCCTCCTAAATGAAGAAAACCAAAGCTGAAGCTTTCCTTGCATAAGCAAAGGACCCTTATTTGCAATGGGAAAGACAAAAGCTTATGCATGAAATTTCATAAGAAAACAGACACACCTAAGACGGCAACTTTTTGTATAAAGTAATCGCAGAGACATATTTTTTCCACTTCATAACCGGAACACCGAAAACATCACAAGTAGAATCATTTTCTTTAGTATATTATAATCAAACACCATTTGTCACTACTACCCACAAATTTCCGATGTTTTCAATCATTAAGATTATATACTCAAGTAAATGCCTTGAAATCTATAAACAATTTGGAGTATTTAGAAAACTACACTGATGACAAATGGAAACACAGGGGAAGTTACACCGATATGAGCACAACTCTGAAAGTCCAAAGAGTTGACCGTCGGCAGGATCAACTTGAGAACATAAAAATTAGCAAAATACTCGAGCAATTTTCCTAGTTCGCAAACAAGATACATGCTTTGTGCATGGGTAATTACGACCCTCTAAAGTTCTAGGTTTTGTCAATTCGATTTTACTACAGAAGATGCTGATACATTTGCCATTTATTTATTCTCCATTTTTTATTCCATGAACACTGCTCCAATAAAATAATTATATGATGGAGTATGCTAAGCCATTCCTTGATTTGTGATGCCAACACAAAAATAATATTGCAAGGATTGGCAGCAACAAATTGTTGAATAATTACCTTGTAATTGAAACATGAATTTCTAGAAGGGACTTATTTTGCGAGCCAGCTGCAACATGAATTCAGGAACAAGACGACGTGGCAAGGGTGCTACAGATATATAGGCATGTGCAGCTGCAACACCACCATAAATGACTGCAGCAATATGTTCCAGCAGTTCATCCTTTCCCCCTCTAAGAGGATCCTAAAATGCCAGTTAATTAAGGAAAATGTTAGACAATGTATCCCTAGTTAGTAACCACAGAAAAGTAAACAACTAAAGCTTCTTTGCTGTATATAACTGAAAGGGCATTTTTTCAGATTAATCAAAATTAATAGCACCATTTTTCAGCTGCTATAACAGACTTCAGTCATCACCATGAAGAATGGATGCTTCTCTCCATGCTGCCCCACATTGGGCAATTTGTAGTATTACAATCTGTGAAAGATGCAAGAACAGGATGTACTGTTTGTACCTTTCCATTACTCCTTTTTCTTTGTTCTTGATTTTTTTTTAATGATTCAAAGATTGAACTAGACAACTAAATTAAGTGACTGAAAAGACTGGCGACTTCGACATCTCTAATTGAGTTAGAGTTTCACAACATTCAGGGGGGGGGTGGGGGAATAATGGATTTCATTTCAACTTATCAGATGGTTACCCGAAGGAAGAACGGGCTTGGAAAGGAATACTGATTTGTCTTCCTTTGTCGAGCATAAGATGATGGTGAATGGAATTTAAGTAAACATTTCATTTCATCTTCTCTTACTGTGAAATCAACAGCTTTCGTCTTTTTCAAGAATATTATTTTGTTAGTAATAACTTCCAAGTGAACAAGTACGGATGCTCACATCTAGTAAGTAAATATTATGACTCATAACCATAATCTGTAGCAATTTATGACATTCTTGCTCAAAGTTTACATATTCCTTAACATTCTAGAATAATGTTAAGGTTTGATGTATACAAATAACATATGCATAATTACATTTTATTTCCGTATTCATGTTTTCTCATACTTATTTTTCAAAGTTTTCCATGTCAGCATATCCATTTGATTTTGCATCTGTATACTGTGTCGATATCCATGCTTTATGGTAGCTTCATTTAGTCGGCAAACCTACACTTATCAACTCAGCTTTAACACTCATGAGGGCTGCAAAAAGAACAATAGCAAAATAAAATGTCCTCTATTCCATTAGAGTTTCATATTTAGGAGCAAGATTGTGTAACGTCAAAATCTATATTCATTACGCAAAATAATAACATGAGACAAACTGTTGAATGAAGAATCATCAGAGAAGATTAAGCTTCAATAAATGTATGAGTATTCGTGTGCAACTCCACCATATCAGAATCATTGAAATAGCCATCTATTATTACCTGAAGAAACAGATCTGTGTGAGTTTTTCCTTCAAACAAAACAATGTCAACCTTAGCACCAACACTGTGAAGGGTATCAACAAACTTTTTGCTGCAAATAAGAGTCTATTCATATTCAGTAACAATGGATATTACATTAGGAAAACCATAGTCTGCAGAGTGACAGCATATTGTTGCATAAAAGACATACAGCAGAAGAAAACTCTTTCAGAAGATATGAAAGCACACAGTAAATAAGGTGACATCTGACAAAAATCAAGGTCAACAGTAATATAATTCTAGTAGATCAATCATCATCTCCAAAGACCTCCTGTTCAGGCCTCAACTTGTTTGCCAATAAAGTACCACAACATTAAGTGTGTAAAATTATGGAAAGCTAAAAAGAGAAAACCAAGACAACTAGTTCCTGGTTAAGAGAAAGTAATATGCCATCTCAATCACAATAATAAGGCATGAGTAATTTATCACTGATTTCTTCATACAAGGAGCATTTTGCATCTAGGTCAGTATATTATTAACCAAGAAGTATATGTTTCCTTCTGAAAATAAGCACAAATTAAATGGATTAAGGGAAGAAATTACAGTTTGTTAAAAGTAAAACTAAATTTAGAGTGAGATCTGTTGCATGGTTATAATTATGGTTACATTTTGTCTGCTTCTAATTTTTGTAAGCATCTACTCAAACCAAGGGTCTAAGAAACATCAGCCAGGGCCTATAGATTTCATTATCCTAGCAATTCCTGTATAACCAACCTGGCAGTTGATGGTATAGATTGATCACTTGTTCCATGAAACAGGATGACATGAGGCAGCAAAGATATGGCATGTTTAATACTAGAATCCTGGACTAGAATTTCAGGAGAACAACGCCACAAGTTTTGCTCCCCTTCCATTATGCTGGAACAGAAATTATAAGAACATTCTGATTACTGGTAATGCAAAGAATGTTTTGAGAAACAAAAAGGCATTAAAAGAATGATACAAGATAATATCAATATACAACAGAATACAATTAATTAATACCTTAGAAAAATAGACCGGTACAGGCCACGACTATGGAAATGATCAATCAACTCAAGCATGTTATACCTGCCAATGAAAGTTTTTGAAATAAGCCTTTAAGATAGATATGCCTTTGTGTTTCTCTAGACAATATATAAAGACTCATGCAAATTAACTAATTGTGAAAAGCACTCAAGGCATGCTTTCACTGTGTAGCCTGCTTTCCAGGATGGGTCCTGTTGAGGGGCACCACAACTTTGGGATCACTAGTTAAATTTTGAATAAGTTATTTCCTCAAAAAAGAGAAATATCTTAGAAATCAATGTTCGATGTTGACTAAATAATAGTTATCCATGACAATGCAAGTTCCAAGTAGTGAACATATGTAGAAAGTCCAATACTTTTAAGAAAAAAGCATGATGGATGTAACATTAACAGATGCATATTGTTTATTAGCAAATTGACCACTTTAATATTTCTATTTGTTCATCCATCAGATTCTCAAACAGAAAACCTCATGATTGTTGCATAAATGTCTTATCATTCAGCAATAAAATAGTAATATTTCTAAAATCTATATAAAAAAGTCCAACACTTCACTAACATGGTTCATAAAATCCCAAACTTCGGTGAGAAGAGCTCATTGTCACTTTAAATATTCTGGAGAAACAGTAAAATAAATTGGCCCATGATTCACATGCTGAACAGTATACTTTTTTATTCCTTGTTGACACCATGTCACTTGAAAAGATGTCATCCACCCATCTTTTCTCAAGGAAGAGAGAAAAGAAAATTTCTATACACGAGTTGAAATTGACGTATATTGAAAAACTGGTTAAAACAGTTTTAAAATTTTAAAATATTTTCTAGTTTCTATTAATATGAGCTGCTGCCTTGAGTTATTCATACTTTTTTTTATAAGAGGCGCAACAACAATTAAAAGCTAAAACTATTGGACTGTGAATAGTTATAAAGAGTGAGGGAATAATTAGGAAAAGTAATGTAGGTCATGAGCGGCAGCCTAGAAGGAAAAGAACAATGCCTGTTAGGAGAAGAATTCTAATGCACATAAACTGAATTAGCTATATTTAGCTTAATCTAGTCAGGGTTACTTTTTTTGATACGAGTTCAATATCCACTACATACCTTGAAGCAAGGATTATTGTACCACCCAAAATGGTATGAAACGGGTGGTACACACTGGTCCGAGCATAGGATGGTATGCAGACCACCCCTGTTCCGGGCAACCCAATCCAGTAAAAGCGATAAAAAATCAAGAACAGCGGTGGGGGCCCATCCAACTTGGCATTAAAAAAATCCTAAAATAGAAATTAGGGCTCATGAATGTGCTCTTCTCGCATTCAATGCTGCTGTCATTGTTGCTGCTTTGCCATTGCCATTGTTTCGCGACGGCACTGCCAACACTGTTGCTGTCGTGCTCCTTCTTCTTCCCAAGTACACTGCCACCTCTTCTCCTTTTCTTCCTTCTTCCTCCACCATTTCTTCTTCTTCCTCCACTGCTATATCTTGTTCCTTCTTCCTTCCTCTTTCCTCTTTCTTTCTCTATTCCTCCACCACCACTTTCTCTTTTCCCTCTTTTTCTTCCTCTTTGAAACACCAGTGCATACCGGTTCACCAACACCAGTACACCAGTACTGACCGGTATGTATCAGTTTGACAGATTACCAAAATGGATCTGGTACCCAAAACGATGATCCTTGCTTTGAAGCATGCTTTAAAATCTCAAAAAAAAAAAAAGATTTGAGAAATTGAGAGTACCAAAGAAAAGAGACCAATTAAAAAACAATTATCTTGGTGCTACGCAAATTTCTTTTTAAGTAGTCAATTGAAGGCATACTCTCTAATTCACATCATTTGATTGTGAAAAGTGCATAATTCTTTTCATATCTAACATTTGTATATTAAAAAAAAATACATGTATAATAGCATGGAAGTTCCAATTTAATGACATTGAGGTGTGTCTTGGTCAGGCCTAAGAATGTGAACTCATGGACAACTTGGATATACTCTATGGAATTGGAAGTCAATAGAAGCAGCTTAAGAATTTAAAGGTTTAATTGGTTGTGTTTCTGATTCAATCTACAGTTCACTTGGTTGCATCTAAAGCTTGCATTTTGCACCCTGTTTGAAAATCTAGCATTTAAACTCATGGGCAACTTGAATACAAGGTGAAATGAAGAGTAACTGACAGTTGCCAGTGAAAGTACAAGCGAGAGTAGCAATGAAAGCCACCATACATATGTACTTTGTAAAATGCCTGCAGTTACAATTCAAGCATTCCTAGTTGTAGACAAGTGATATAAGCCCATGAATGTGAGTGCATTATCATTCTGAAACCTCATACAGCACCAAACACAGATCATAGATAACCTAAAATATGCAAGTTTGAAGCCATCACTTCTACAAGAAACCAGAAAAAGATACTGATAGCTGAGGTCGCAAGCCCTAGTACAAATAGAACATTATTGAAGTAAATAATAACATACAGATACAAAAAATGAAGAGATTTACCCCCCAGATATACCAAAGTATGCTTTTATTTGTGAGACACTCCATGATGTGCACTCTCTTTCTCCACATTCTTTAATTGCCTGATCAAGAATAGTGCAAGCAGCAATATGTGCACCCGCAGATTGTCCAATCAAATAGATCCTTTGACCAAAAAAATGGAATGACAAGTTAATAGAAAATTCTTTCTCAGGGGCAGTGAAAATTTTGGTACAAAAACAGAATATTTACAAATTAAGGCTTAGAAAATTCAAAGGATCAGAACCTTTAAATGGAATAGCTTAAATTATATTTTCATTTACAAATGTGTGCTGTGTCATCTATTCTGTGTTTGCTTGATGACCATCCGCTCTTGATATCGTGAGAAGAATATCCCATGTATTCTTGCTCAGACAAATCTTTGGCTCAGGTCGTTCGAATTGAGAGAGAAAGAGTTCCTCGGGAGAATCCGATTAGAGCGAGACTCGATGAGAGACAGTATGGGCCTAACAACACCATGCCTCGTATAGAGTCTCTGGGATATTAGATGGATGAAGGACTATAGGTACATGGTAACTGAGGACATATAACTCTTAAGGATTGGATTCCCCTGTATCGTCTGGGGATTGCAACGTAGTGGCCTAGTACGTCCGCAATCGATGAGTCGAGTGAATTATTATGCAGATAATAATTTACTAAACCAGAAGGAGTTCTGACGGGCTTGATTCACAGTCAACTTGATATTAGGCCTAGAGGGTCACACACATATGGTAGATGTTAGGACGAGTAGAGGTTCGAATATAAGATATCCGTTGGAACCCCTATCTTATTGGATATCCATTAAACCCCTGAATTATTGAATCCTATAGATGAGATCCAATAAGAGCTAATAAGAGATTATTGGGTAGAGACCTACTAATATAAGAGGCTTGGATAATTGAATGGAGATCCAATACCTAATAGGGCAGGATCCATTAGGGTTAAGTTGACAAAGGACCTCTATAAACAGGAGGGAACCAAAGGTCCATAGGCTAGGATTTTTTGGCAGCCACCTCCTATTATCCTCCCCCTCTCCTCCTCATCCAGCAACCCCAATTTAGGGCGTGTGGACAGCAAGAAGGGCCAGCCCCTTCTTGATTACGTAGTGCGCGCAGAGAGGAGTTTTGAGCAACGATTTGAGGATCGTCGTCCCAGCCCCTGCCATGTGGATTACCGCTAGAGAGGATGAAACTTGAACTCTTTCATCCAGTCCCACAGATCTATAGGAATTCAGGGATATACGATCTACCTAGGTAATTTTCTTACATACAGTTTTCGGTTTCGCGGGTTTTGCACATCAATGCATGACGATAAGAACCTTTTTTCTACAAGAAATCTGTGATTTTTATTTATGTTCTTCCGCTGCACATATGATGTCATCACAGATTTCCCAACATTTGTCCCTTTTCTCGGTTCCTCCCTTAAGCAACATTGACAACCTCAGATGTCTCGTTGGACGCACTTATAACAAGCCTGTGTAGCTATTCTTTGTTCTTCACGTAATAATTCACCAAGACATACATCCAAAGAAGGAATCGGATTTCAATTTTGCAATCCAACCCGAACAACTTCAAATTCTGATCTCAATTTCATCAAAAACTAATCACGTATACTAACTTCATAAACCGCCTGAAGGCCTGCTAAGCCTTCTTTAGATACCTTAGAATAGATAATACCAGAATATTCGTTCCATAGATTAATAAATCCATAATAATATTGCTCAATAGAGAGATTAGTTTGACTGAAGTTACTAATCTCAATTTCTAGTTGAAATTGTCTTGCACTATTATCTTGATGGTATATGTGCTTTAGATAATCCCACATCTCTTTAGCTATACCAAAGGAGCGTAAATTGTTCACCATATAAGGCTCAATATATGCTAAAATCCAAGAGATAATTCGAGCATTCTTTGCCTCCCATTGTCTAAGTTCCTTATCATCTTCAGGAGCAGAAGAAGACCCGTCAATGTGACTCCAAAGCTCCTTCCCTTTCAAAAATATTTTGAATTGAAATTCCCATGCTACATAATTCTTTCCTGTAAATTTGACAGCCAAGGTCTATGTAGGTATTCTTCCAAAAGGATTCTCAATAGACATTTTTAAAAAAAATCCAAATGCAAAGATCTCAATGCAAGGCTGTCAATCACAAGTTGATCGACCAAAAAAATCTCAAAGCGAAGTTGTTGATCAGAAATTAATCAAACCAGAATAAGAAAAACGAAAGCAGACTAGAAAACTTCAAAAGACAGAAGCAAAGTTGACAAAAATTCAGTTATGGATTCGAGAACCTAGGACCTATGGCTCTGAAACCATGACAAGATTTGAGTAAATGACTTAATGCGCTCCTCTTGAGGATCCTTTCCATTAAATAAGAATCGCAGTACAATCTACTTTAGGTAAAAATATATATACATAGCTAATACACTAATTATGGTAAAGTAAATCTCTTGATCAACCATAATTTCTACCATAATCTTTGCCATTGATACCAATTATATTATATAGATCTGAAGACACCATAAGCATATATAATCATATATCATACAAGGTAATAAAACCTCTTTATATATATTTGTCCCAATAAAGCCCCTAAAATTTCCCTTCTGAGTCACCTAGGACAAATTCCTTTCACAAAGATTAACATGACATTGAAATTTTTAATCAACAGTTAAAAAAAGAAAGTAATACATTTACCAAGTCCAGCAAGTCTTGCTTAATCTAAATTTAGTACAATATATAAATGTAACCCTGAACTGAAATATATATATATATATGTATATAGAACTTTTACAGAGAAAAAAAAAAGAAATTCACAAGGATGCCATTCTAAAGCCTGACGATGAGGTTCATTTAACAAATTCTTTTATGACGTATCATTGAATCCATTTAGCAAAAGAATCAGGAAAAACCATGAGCACATCTTCATACCAAAAATGCTATATTATGTCCCGTATCCTTCTTTGCATGCCATGCACCAAAGCAAGACAATCTTCAGTCAACAAAACATAAGATATAACATGGTACTAGCACAAATTTGGCATTCATTCCATAACGTCTTATGGTGATCCATATATTTCATGTTTCACAATTCTAGAATATCAAGGGCCCTTCATGAAATTGGGACTTCGTGGTGGAAAACCTTTGAGTAATATCCTTCCAAAATTTAACATACACAAGTTCAGATGTTTGATGCCTACTGTTGCTGTGAGAAACAGATCCTTTTACCTGTTTGGATCGCCTCCATAACTTCCAATATTATTGCACACGAATGAGATGCCTTGAGATGCATCCTCCACCATATCGCTGATGGTTCCTTGAGGGAAATTTCTGTACAAAGATGTCATGATAGATATGTAGGTAAGGTACAAGACCAAGAATGAGCACTTCAGCGAACCCTTACTATAAATGGTAAGGTCACTGTAAACTATGCCCACAAGTGCCGAGAAAAAGAATAAATATGTAATCATGAGCTAAGGCAGAAGAATATAGGAGGTAGCTTAGGATTGAGAGAGAACCCTGACAGAAAAAAAACTACTCTCTTAAGAAACCAACTCATATATCACATTCCTTCTCCCCTCTCATTATATCCAATCAATTTTTTTTTTTGCAGCTTTATTACTTCATTAATGTTGAATTAAATGCTGATCACATGCTCAATCGCCTTTCTTTTTTTTTTTTTCCTAGTATCAGGGTTCAAGTTACCAAAAAGCACTCTCTGCTGCAATTGTAAGGTGCCCTAGTACTACATTGACAAGAGCCATGTATGCTGGGTAACCTTCTCAATGATAAGGACACCCCCTACTTTTTGTAATCATAAGGGAATAAATGATATTAAAAAAAAAAAAGAAATACAAAAGTTGAGATTAGGTGTATTTTGTCCATTTTTTTCATGGCAGTACATTTAGTTATTGAACAAAGCCCCTCAAACAACTTGAGCTCGACTTGTTTGCAAGCTTGAAGAAGCTGAGTTTTAATAGCAAAGTAGGTGAGAAATTAATTTCAGAAAGATCCTTAATGTACTGCCACGATAAAAACTTGACAAACTCAAGGACATTTGAAAAACATGAAAGGAGCTCAATTTAGCTTAGGATATCACTTGGTACATGATTGAGCTCAACTAGATTCAGAGTTACCCTCCACTTAAGCTCAACCATTATGTAACAAGCCAAGCTTGACCATTTATTTAGGCGTGAAACAAATTCATGAACACGTATAGGCGCGATCAAGCTTGGCCAACAACACCCCTGTGCAGCAATTTTATGTAATTACACATGCCCAACAATAGTATGTAGATAAGGGCAATTTTTGTTCTTCAGTATGGCAGAGTCTGAACAACATACCTATAATCTATGCATGCCACTATGATGCCTCTTTCTGCCAACCGCCTTCCTAAAAGTGCACCCCAAGCTTTATAACTGCACAAAATTTCAAGAAGCAAGGGACTGAGATTCAAGTAATTTTCAGAACAACAACCTGTCAGAAACAAGACCCAAGTTACCAAGTTTTCCTGTTTACCACATATATTAACACTCACCCAATAATCCACGCTCCTCCAGTAACAAATGCAACAACTGGTTTCGAACAATCAACTTTTGTCGGTAAATAGAGATCTAATCTGCAACAGTATATTCTAATCAATTCCAAAAGGGAATCAGCATATGTATCAATAACTCAAGAAAGACAAGTATGAGATAAATTTTAATCAAGTTTCCAGTGATGACATACCGATTTCTTGGCCGATCTCCATATATAATGCTTCTACGTACCTGACTTGAGAAGAAATAATAATATCCAACTATAACAAGCAACACGTAGTTTTGGTTAGAGTAAGTGACATTACCATCTAGAAACACAAAGTAGCTAGAACAATATAATTGGCTGCCAAGTCTTTGTGCTTCAGAATATTTTTAGAAACCAGCCATTAGTACAGTACTTACCTTGGAGAAATCCTGGCGTAAGCAAAGTTGCATAACAAATAAGAGCAAGAAACTTTGTGATCCACCTATAGCCCACCCTGAGCAGAGACGAAGCAGTCAATACATTGGGGTAAGACAATAAAAAGGGATGCTTTTCCACTCCATTGCAAAATTACAATAAATCATGTCAAGAAGTATAAAGTATATTACAATAGTTAAAATTTATCATATACAAGAAACAGATACAGTGTTTGATGCCAACATTTTAGACATCAAGAAATGCTCCATGCCTCAAAAGAAATGTTTCATCAGAAAATTTTGAGCAAGACTAATAAATTTGATGAGAAGCTAATTGTCAACAAGGGCAGATCAAAATGAACACAGATACAGCGTTTCTGCCCAAAAGAATTAATGGAAGAATTATGTTTGAAGACTAATAAAATAAGTCCAAGAAGATATACTGGAAGCTGACACAGTCCATTTCCATATTTCTCGGTTCAAAAGTGTTAGACACATAATCTCAAATTCAAACTACTCAGCGCTAAACTGGACTTTATTAACAATAGTGGTATTTGAAGTTTCCATACTAGAAATAGGTTATGTGCCTTTGTACATCTCTAGTTACATTAGGTATCCTACAAGTCTTTCAAGGAAACAGCTAACAGAAATTAGATTTCCATTCAGCAGCAGTATCTGCAATATACAAACCCAAATGCTACGTTTGATGATTCTTTGGTATCCGGGGAAGAGTTAAGTTACAGAAAAGTTTTAGTACTTAAAACTTCAAAGTTCCGTTAGTGAGAACAATAGCAGCACCTCAACCTTAAAATGCCTTTTTCCTACTGACATAGGTTCCTTAACCAACAATCTGAAAAGAAAATGTCGATGCAGGTAATTAAAGATTCACTGTGATCAAGAAGAATAGCTACTTCTTCATCAGGTTTAGGATTATCGTCCATTTTGATGTCTTGGCTAAGATTGATTTTCATGGTACATGGATGCTTCTTTTAATTTTTCTACTTCGTGCATGACATGAATCTCACGTTTTAAGAGTATCAATCAGAAGCCAAATACATTTTGACCAAAACACGATTCCGAAGACTTAAGTCAGTCACCTGGAAAGATTTTGTTGGTTATAGACTATTATTCACATAAAGGGTTGGTCAACTTTCTCTATCACTTCCCTGAAATGCTTTAGTTTCCTTTACATAGAAATTCTTGAAATGATATTTTAGGGGTATATTAAGTTTCCATGCGGTTCTTTGATTGAATCATAATGCTATTTATTTTCCCAACTAAACGACAATGCAATTGTCGGACAGTCTGATGTTTAGCTTTAGATGGGGAGGTTTAGGTTCTCCTTCTCAGACCACCCCATCGGGATATTATAATCATGGTAGGTGGCGCAAAAGGAATATTAAGTATAATGTTTTAAATGAAAAAATTGCTTCGGAAAGCTTAAAAATTCTTGAAACTCATCGGGCAAAAACATACAGCTGAGCCGCATCACGAGAAGTACCTCGCCGAACAGAGGGTTTGGTCCACAGAAACATTCATGAAATGAGAAGGCATGCAAATTTTACCTTACTACACAAGTTAAAACAAATCGATTATCGACAAGACAACATAACATACGATAATTGTAGAGAAAGAATCTTTCATATTAGATAATGTACAAGAACTGGTGCACAACATGCTTCAAGAAATTAAAAGAGGTGAAGACAAGAGGAACATCACCTCCAACGTGAAAAATGAAACACTTAAATGGAGACGGTATCAAGAAGCCAAAGAATTCAAGAAAATTCTGCAAACACTACGATTCAAGAAAACCTACAACTGCTTTAGGCACTTTCCATGGAAATAGTTTCAGAAACCAGAAAAAAATTCGAGAAAAGCTAAACCTCTCTAAGCCAAAATGAAGCGAGGAACAAATAAAGCGATGAGGAGGTGGAAGAGGAAACCCGAGATAGCGGAGGAGGGTGATGGCGAGGCGGGTAAGGAGAAACGTCTCGGCGGCAGCGTGGCCGACGTCTCGACGGAAGGAGCGGCCCCGCGAGGTGTGGGAGGGGAGGGGTCGGAGCGAGGGTTCGCTGACGGTCCTCCGCCTCCGGCTTCTCCCGCCTCCTCCAGCAGCCGACGCCGAGCGGCGGAGAAAGGGTCTCGCGTCCTCCGCGGCGGGCGACGACGCCGAGGAGGAGGAGGAGGAGGAGGGGGAGGCTTTCTCCTCCTCATCGAACTGCGGCGATGGCGTGTGGGGATGGAGCTCCAGCGACATCGCCGGCTCCGAAGCCAGGGAGGGGAGAAGGGGCACGGTTGGCATTTGTGCCAATTAAATTGGGCAGTCGGAGCACGGAACGGAACACTGCTTGTGAGTCGTCTTGCCAGTGCGACACGTGGTTCGTTGTCTAAACACCGGTTGTGCGCTACTTCCGTCGTCGACTTGCTTCGACCGTTCGTTTCGTGGAGGACGGTTCGATCATATCTTGAGATCGAACAAAATTGACGAGGAAAAGGGCTCTTTTTTCTTTTGAAACAGTCATATTTAGCCCTAACTTTAACGTCTTGGTGATAATAACAATATTATTATTAATAGCATAATTAATATTTATTAACTCAGAATTTGACTATAAAAAAAATTGATGAATAATTAATTAGTCCTCACATGCGTTCGCAATACCGATCGGTAGATGATGCGACACACAACGGCAGTACACAATCCATGGGGCCAAATCAGTGTGACAGATTTGCACGTGCAGATATAACTGTCACATAGAAAACATTCATCACATCATAAGATAAAACAGCACAACATGACAAGTCTATTAATTTTTATGGAGAAACCCAAAAGGTTAAGGCGCATTCTTTTTTGGGCAATCGAAAAGGATATATGCATCAAATGTAAACAAGAATTACTACACAGTCACTGAAAAATTCTTGCATGCCTGATGGTTGCAACAGAGGAGCAACAACACGATCTTGAGCTGCAGTTACTTGGCCTTAGCAGCAGCAGACTCGGCGGTGGTGGAGGTGGCAGCTGCATCCCTGGAGCACTGTGATACATATGGCTTGAGCTGCAGAAACATGTAAATACCATGATTCATTGCCACTAAGAGCAGACGAATGATTCAGCTGAGCTTTGAATTCTCAGAACACAGCAAGAAGTTGTATATTTTTTATTAGAGTTAAGAAAATAGATAGAAAGAAATAACATCGCCATAAGAATCCATGGCCACCTAGCAAATAGCAACTGAGTTAGCAAACCTCCAGTGATGGTTTCTCCACGAATAATTAGTATAGAGAAGAGAAATTACTTAGTTTAACGTTCCTAGAGTTATTTCCAGTAAGAAATTTATAAAGTTCATATCAGAGTACAAGCATGCGAAAAAACAGCAATTTATTCAAGCTATGCTGCTATTAACATTTCAATTACCTTAAAGTCGGTAAAATCTGGGACGACATATCGCGGCAACTTCTCGTCCATCACTACATACCCACCTGTTCCAAATTGATACATTGACCTCAACAACAAATAGCATTCCCATTAAATTTAACTCAAAATTAGAACTTGCTGTGAGTCGCTTAACGAAGTAAAATATTATGCCACTAACTATAGTATAGTATTCGTCTAGGTGTTCCGTTTTCTTTGAACCTCTAAACAATGCAGATTATGCAAGGAGGTGGAAATTAGTATGACACAAGTCTAAAACAGGACTGCATTATAAAAATCTTGGAAACACATTTTGCATAGCACTACAAAAACTATGACAGCATATGCCAAAATGAAAAAAAAAAAAAGACCAAGATGATCCTTTCACTCAATCATCACACTAGACCAACTAAACTCGATTGATTCATGAATCATATCAACCACATTATATATTCTAGTGAATGCCTAGCCATGAGATTTCAACACCCCCTTGAAAGAATTAAGTAAACAAAACCGAAATTACGAATGACCGCGAAACACGGTAAACAAAATCGAGTGTGATGATCATAACCTTTACGAGTGTGGAAACCGGTGGGCTTGCAATTTTTTCCCTTGTAGTAGTCCCGGGGCCCTCTTTTTGAAGATAATATACTCAACGATGAAGTTCGCTTCCTCCGCATTGCCCTTGCCAACCCCACTATCAATCCCAGAGGCATTTTGTTTGTTTTTCGTGTTCTTTATCCTTCAACCAACATAAAAGACAATGGAACATCGATAAACACCAAACATAAGCAAAAATAATATGCAAACGCAGAAACAGAAGGAGTCTCATGTGCAAATTTGAAAATGGACATAATTGACAAGGAACATAGATGGCCTCAGGCAAAATCATATGAAAAGAACCGAGAAAATAAAAATAGCAGATGAACAACAAACATGATAACCATTAGAAAACATGCATATGATACCAGCAGAGCAAAATGGTGTTCATGAGCATAGTTCTAGCTGCAGTGCACTCAAACAATATGCTGAGATGAGGTGCTCGCTACTATTAAAATTATAGAAAAATATAATCTTTTAAATAAAAATAAGACAATGCATCATATTTCAAATATCACTACTAAATCATCAAATTGCATTCATTTAAAGCACCAAAACACCAGCAATGACAGATTCAATCCTTTAAACGATATATAGGCTATACTAACAAAAACTAACTATTATGAACAATTGCAAAGATAATGAAACAGAGAAGGAGGGGGACACGCAGGGAAGCAGCAAGGGGTTGCCCTCCGGAGAGGAGGAGGAGGAGGAGGGATGGGGAGGGGAGCTGTCGGGAAGGGGGCGATCGAGGACGAGAAGAAAGAGGGAGATGGGGGAGGTCGGGGCAAGGGGAGGCCGTTGGTAGGGAGGCGAGACCTCTCCGGGAGGGGTGGTTGACGTATGGGAGAGGAGCTTTCAGGAATGGGGAGGGGGAGGAGGAGGCTGAGGAGGAATAAGAGGGAGGGCGAGGGGGCTGTCGGTAAGACTCGGGCTGGGGCAACGACAGAGGAGGAGGAGGAGGGGAGAAAGAAGGAGAGCGAAAGCAGGAGGAGGAGGAGAGGAGAAAGAAGTAGAGCGTTAGTAAGAGAGTGGGGAGGGGGAGGCGCACCGTCGAGAGCGAGGCGTGGTGGAAGCGGAGGCGGAAAGAGAACGTCGAGCTCCGGGCGGGAGGCGCTCGCTAGCGGCGAGGAGTCGCGGGGTGTCAAGAGTTAGGGTTCCGCTGCCGGGGTTTACGTGGTCGGCAAATGTGTCGTATCTACCCAGCGCGGAGAACCCAAACGAAGAAAGGATCTGACGGCCACAAAGCGCCGAGATGGACTTCTCGAGATCAACTGACGGATAGGATCGATGGATTGGAGGAAACGGTCGAGCTCGACCCTCTTCAGAATTGAATCGACAAGTATCGAATTAGGTTCGTTCTCAAAGTAGATTCTTGGTATTACTGCATCGACAACATACATCTGGAATGCATAATGCTGTCTCTGCTGTTTCAGACATGGATTTCATGATAGATTCTGCATCAAACTCATATAGATTATTGATAGAAAGAAAGACAAATACACTTTGGAAGCAAATAAATTTAAGATGTATCATCTTGTCAGCAAAAGATGGATTCTCAAATCCCTCACTGTAAAATAAAGCAGCACTTCTCGATAATTTGATATTTATTCATTGATATTTGAGCAAAGACCACAAAGACATTCTCAGAACCAAATTAAACAGCCAGTAACAACACAACATGGACTAGCTTTTGGACAAGCCAAACAAAGTTCAAACGAGTACCATCATAGGCTTCGACAAGCTTGCATTGTTCAGATCTGCTTGTAGCTTTATCTTGAATGCACCTTGATGTCCTAAAATTAGTTTGTCTGGGCTGCTCCATAGTTGAGGATGCTTGGAGAATGTAAAAACAACTTGCTAACCACCAAATACATAGGAGAGCATATTACGCTTGATTTGCTCAGCGCGTAGGTAGAGTATCAGCACGGCGATGCCGAGTCACTCTTCGACGACATTCACGAGTTCATATTCCACCAGAGATAGGTTACTATCCTCTTTCACGGTGAAATCTGCTGGATCGGTCACTTCGATACGGCCCCATTTGTCCACAGCAAGTCTCATGGATCCCTTGAACATATCAATCTTTGCATTCCGGAGAATTAATGTCGCCTCTGGCTTCATCATGTCCACTGAAAAAAACCAAGCATTTACGGGTTACAGAAGCAATGTGAAAGAATACAATTGGGAAGCAACAATTAAAAGAAACTTAAATAGAGAATTGTCATTTAAATTATACAGGTTCAGGGTGCCAAAGATTGCAGCAAGCTCATGTAAAGAGAAGGGTGGGCTAAAAAAAATCATAATTTGCATAATAATTAGCATAATTGAAGCACGTGCAGAGCAGAAAGTATGAAACTAGGTCTTCAAGGAACATTTCCAGGCGTTCCATAAAAGCACAATTTTTACCTTTTTCTTGGTACATGCATGGGAAAAGAATGAAAGGAATCCAGATGAGAGACGAAACAGCAAACAAACATTTTGATTAATGCACTTGCATTTTTCTCTTCTTCATAATAAAAATGGTTTTCTCCTGTTATGCAGTCTATTTCCAACTAGCTTCCACGATGAAACAGAAGTGACTGTTGATATGCTGCAGCAAAGAGAGCATTCAAGTATCTAATTTGTCATTTAATAATTATACAGGTTCAGGGTGCCAGAGATTGCAGTATGCTCATGTAAAGAGAAGGGTGGGCTAAAAATATGTCATAATTTGCATAATTGAAGCACAAGAAGGGCAGAAAGTATGAAACTAGGTCTTCAAGGAACATTTCCAGGAGTTCCATAGAAGCCCAACTTTTACCTTTTTCTTGGTACATGTATGGGAAAAGAATGAAAGGAACCCATATGAGAGATGAAACAGCATGCAAACATTTCGATTAATCCACTTGCATTTTTCTCTTCTTCATAATAAAAATGGTTTCCTCCTGTTATGCAGTCTATTTCCAACTGGCTTCCACGATAAAACAGAAGTGACTGTTGATACACTGCAGCAAAGAGAGCATTCGAGTATCTAAATTCATTAATTTTAGTAATTCATTTCCATTTGATGGCTGAAAACTGGAATAGTGGTTAAATCTTACTTTAGAGTTCCCTAATCAGTCGTAGATAATTATCGAGCACTCAACATCACATCAGAAGTTTGGTTTATTTCAGAATCCTCTTCTAATGAAATTCACGTTGTTTCAATTTAGAATCTTGATTGAATTAGGATAATTCTTGATCTATATCATGTTATGTTTTTGGCCTCAGATGTTCTTCTCTATTATGTTAAGCAAAAAGGAGGATGCACGAGGCTCCCACCAAAGCAGGACACAGGAAGGGTCAAATATATGCAAGCTTGCCATTTGTCGGGTTACCAAGACTTAAAACGTTGAGACTCGAGGAGCAGGACTCACCCTGAACCATGATAATACAATATAAAAAGCGCACATAAATCTATTGATGGATTTAAGTGGACTGGAATGGACTAGTAAAACTATAAAGGCTTATCCTGTTCATTGCCATGAATCAGAACAAAAAGGTTTACCCTGCTCATTCCTAGCAGTGAAGAGAATCATGCCAGTTTCATCACCAACCAAGCATTCTGCAATACGCATTTGACGTACTTGAGGTCCATCAGGGTGCTTCTTCTGCAGGACCATCTTGGAGTCCACCACCTTGACTGTCAATGTATGCCCATTGGTTCCAGGCCGAAGCTGATCAACCTTGGTGAATACTGGTTTTCTCAACCCAGGCTTCATATCAGCCATTTCTGGGGAATAGCAAAACAGATAGAGTAAGCAACGATTAACAAGAATAAATGAAAACTATGCTCACTCAAAATCTCTCTGTTTAATGATAGAACATGTAACAAGGCCATTACAGAAATTAACACAAGCATTTTTTTACATGGTAACAATTGTTTGCTCTCAAAGATGGTTTTGCTAATGATCTAATCCATAGGGACGGTATCACCCTGCACAGTCATAGTAATTATGACAACTTAATTATGGATAGTAACACAAGATACAGTTTCTATTACTAGCACCATTATTGGCCACTAGTAACACAAGATGGCTAAATTTGATGAGAAGAGGAAATAAACCTGGGCTAATCTACAAATGTAGAGCAGACAGAGATCGATGCAATCATTTGAAATTTAATGTAACTTTGCACATGTTTAAGCACAGTATCTATCATAAGAATTCTCTATCAAGTCAAAGCATATGAACTTACATCTTAACAGATACAGCGCATACAATTCGAACCAATAATCGACCGCATCCAAAAGAAATTTCAATGATGTCTTGTCATCGTCGTGTTCCCAAAGGAACACAGATCAGAATTGGTTATCAAATAAATCAAATTTTGATCAAAACTAGACGGGCTGAATTTTCTCTGCCAATTAAGAAACGAAACCCACGCCTTAGGAATCCATCAGGAAAGCATACAATTGGAATCTTTACTAACATAAGAAGAGCAGAATAAGGTACAAAACAAGATAACAAATCTATTTGAGGCATGATCCGAAACGAAGAGTCATAAATCAGAAGAAATCGAACTCTTGGATCAAACGAAGGCGTTCCGAACCATCGACAACGAAAGGGAGACCAAAATGGTGAGATATTTGGAGATCGGCGTCGCAATCGGAGAAGAAAACAGGATCGTAAGTCTAAATCGCAATCCGACTGAGGAGATCACAATGGATAAGAGCTAAAAAAGACACCTTTTTTTCTTATTTCCTGTGAGGGGAGAATGAGGCGGAGATCCGTTCGGTCGTGGCGGAGCAGGAGGGCTTTGGAAGCTCGCTTTTTGAGGGGGGAAAGCCAACGGTTCTCTGGCCGTCCGATCGGATGATCCCAACCGTACATCTGGATGCTAGGCCACGGGGTTTCGAACCAAGAAGACGACATATTTCGAAATAATTGCTATTGGAGGGGCGGCTTGGGCAGCCCGGTTTCGGGTCGGATGGGATCGGACGACGGATGTTGGTGCCTCGTAGTGATCCGATAGCCCTCACATCCACATACGAAAGTGGTAAAGAGGGCTTGGATTGATTCATAATATCTATATGTTATCTGGAGTATTTTGTAGTTGATACAAATAATGATACCATAAGAGTACTATATAATCATTTATATGATGAAATAATCGAGGAGTATAGATAGGTCAATAGATGATTCAATAAGAATTTCGAAAAAAAAGATAGTTATACGAAGATCCAATATCCAATATCCGATATGCCATGCTAATTAGATGAATATTCAATACTCAATAGAATGTGATCCATTAATATTAGTGATAAGGATATTAAGTATGACGAGACACCTGGTCTTCTGTCGTACAACCGGATGACGTCATCGCCCCTCCTGCGCTTCAACCGCCCACGACGGCGGCGTCGCTTCTCCTCGATCGCCCCAACTACCCACCCATTGACCACGGCACCGACTGCGAGTCGAGGCCGTCGCCACTGCAGCGATCGAGCGGGCCCTCCGTCCGACCTATTTAAGCCGAACAGGTAAGACTGGGAAAGGGGCTGAGCAGAGGGGGCTAGGCTGGACTGAGCTGATCGGATCGATCTGATCTGGATCTCTCTCCTCTGAACCCTTGCTCCACACAGAAACAGTCCGAGAGGTGAGTAGACTCGGACACCCCCGCAACTCTCTCTGGGGAACTCGTGACGGGCCAGCACCCAAAGGATCTCTCTCTCTACCTCTCTCTCTCTCTATATAACACTCACTCACTCCCATTCCGACTTTGACTTGGGCGTCGGAGGGGTCGGGCGGAGCATCCGACCCGCCTTGCTGCAGGTCTCGTCCCCGAAGGCCGAGGAGCGCGCAGCCGCCTTTCGGAGAACCTCGACGGGCGCGAGCAGGAGCCATCGACGGGCCCGAACTGCAGACGACCCCACGTTTCGGATTCGCGCTGCGCGCCGGTCACGGTAAAAAGTTGTTTCCCCTAACCGATTGGCGCTAGAAGGAGGGCCTCTGTCGGCGACTACCTGCTCCGCCCTAAACGACACATGGACGAAAGGTCGTTTCCGGCTGGCACCTCGGCGGAAGTCCCGCAGACCTCCGAACCCCGGAGGGACGATCCCGCCGCAACTATAGATCGCTATTGGAATATATTTAGCGACGCCGGGCTCTACCCGCCTAGTCGGGTTCCACCGCTTCCCCCCACCGTTACGGTGGAGGCTTTTCAGTACCTCTCCCAACAGGTCCGGACCACGGCGAATCTTGTCAGTGTCCTCCTACTTTGCTCGAGGCGGCAGCCGACCCTCCAAACGCCAACCTCTTCCCGGCATCATGAGGCGATGCCGGCACCATCTTCTCCGGCCTCCCGCCGGTTGGGGACGGAACCGGGCTCTTGAAAACTTGGGCGTCACTTTGAACTTCGGCGGTGTCTTGCACTTCAGCGGACCTATTTGGGCTCGGTCGGTCCATCGCACAGCGGCTGGAGGAGGTGCAAAGGGACGTCCGCAAGTCCAAAGAAGAACAGAGGAAGTGTCCCACCGAGTCCCCGTGCGGCGACATGCGGGAATACCCGGTGCCCTTGAACTCTCCCTCCTCCATCGACCTTTATGATGGAGTCGGTGATCGGCCGATCACGTCGCGCCTTCCGGGCTCAAATGGCCCTATATGGAACCGGACGCCTTGATGTGCGGGCGTTCCCCACCACGTTGAAAGGATCCGCCGTACATGATGCGTACCTTAAAAAGCGGTCGGTGACCTCCTTTGAAACGGCTCGCCAAGGACTTGAGCTACGCTTTTTGGCGTTTGCGCGACCAAAGCCCTGTCGCGCTCCTCCGGTGAAGCGGCGAAGGAGGGCGAACCCCTCTCCGCCGTGCGAAGGTTCACCACGAGGTGCAGGAATTATCGGATGCTCACCCGCCGTTATTGGTGCGAGCATTCATGATGGGGCTGCGGCCGTCGAGGTTCTGGTCCTTGGTGGAACGACCCCACGTCCATCGCAGAAATGTTTGTGAGCAAGTCGATGCGTGGCGGCGAGTCCCGGATGTCGGGAAGGAAGGAAGAACGACCAGAGGGCATCCAACTCCATCCCGTCGGGACCGGCACCCAAAGCGGAGTCCTCGCACCAAGGGCGCGCATCGGCCGCCTCGAACCATACGCGGCCGAGCCGCCACCTCCCCTTGAAGGCGTCTCGGACACAAATATTCCTCCGATCAAGGAGCGGGGAATGCCTGCCGCCACCCGGATGAAGGGCGGCGGCGGCCGGCGATAGCACCGGTATTGCCGCTTCCATCGGCAAAATGGACATGACGGAGCAATGCTACGAGTCAAGGCGACAAATTGAAGAGGCGATCCAAGGGGTCACCTCGATCAATACCTCCGGCATCCGCGGGCACCATCCACTGCGCCCGAAGGCCGGTCGAGCAACATATCGACGTAATCACCGGGACCCGCCAGGAGGACGGCGCCGGTCGAAGGGCTTACGCCGAGCCGTTGCGGCCGGGAATATCACCCTCCTCCGAGCCGGAGATCACATTCCCTCGGGGACATGGGAGTGTGAGCATGACGATGCGGCGGTGGTGTCGGCCAATTGCCAACGCCATGGTCCGAAGGATTATGGTCGACATCGGTAGCTCGCCGACATCCTCTACTTGAGGCCTTTACGAAGTTGGGGCTGCTGAAGGAAGCCTGAAGCCTTTGCACTCGGCGCTCACCGGCTTCACAGCGACTCGATCTCGCCGCGGTGCGGTAACCCTACCATTGACCCTCGGCGATTCCCGAAGGCCAAAACTCTGCTGTAACTTTTCGGTGGTCGACCTCCCTCTGCGATAACGCCATCTGAGCCGACCCACCTCAACAGCTAAGGGCGTTCTATCCACATACCACCGGATTTGAAGTTCCCCACCGGTACGGAGTCGGGAAGGTTCGGGAGATCTCGGGAGTCCAGACGGTGTTACCCGACGGCGACCTCCTGGTAAGAGGAAAAGGCGAACCCCTCGAAGACCCACGCGGACGCCCGACCGAGCATCCCGTGAAACAAACCGGCGGTTAATATTCCCGCAAGATGACCGTCCGATCGGATAGTCGGGATCGGCTCGACTGGGTGATCAAGAGCGGCGCAGCCATCAGCCTCCTCGAAAGCGCCGATATTTTCGCCGATACCGCCACCTCCGGGAATCGACTCGAGTCGCCCGGCACCATCTACACATTTCACCGCCGCTCGGTGAGACAGAGACCTCGGCCTCGGTCCTCGAGCGCCAACAGTCGTGCGAGAAGGAAGTCGATAGGCTCTTGGCGTCCGACTTCATTGAGGAGGTCGGTACCCTCACCGGGTCATCAATGTAGTCCTCGTCAAGAAGCCTAATGGAAGTGGAGGATGTGTGTTGACTACACCGATCTAAATCGGGCTTGAAGGATTGCTTCCCCTACCTAGGATCGACCAATCGTCGACTCGGCCATGGTACGCCGCTTCTCCTTCATGGACGCCTACTCGGTTACAACCGATCCGGATGGCCCCGGGGATCGGCAACATCTGACCTTCCACACACCCCAAGGAGCCTACTTCTACAAAGTTATGCCCTTCGGGTTAAAGAACGCAGGCGCCACCTACCAAAGGATGGTGAACAAGGTGTTCGCCCGACAAATAGGGCGAAATATGGAAGTCTACGTGGACGATATGATCGTGAAAAGTCGCACAGGGGCTGCACACCTTGACGACTTGCGGGAAACCTTCGCCACACTGAGAAGGTATGGGATGCGCCTTAATCCGGCCAAGTGCGTCTTCGGCGTGACATCGGGCAAGTTCCTCGGGTTTATCATACACGAGAGAGGAATCGATGCCAACCCCGAGAAGATCCGAGCTCTCACTGACATGAGATCTCCCAGCACAGTTAAGGAGCTCCAGTGCCTTAACGGAAGGATAGCGGCTCTGTCCCGGTCGGGAGATAAGTGCCTCCCTTTCTTCCGAGTCCTCAAAGACCCGAAGAACTTCCAATGGACGGCAGAGTGCGAGGAAGCCTTCGCCACTGGCAAAGACTTATCCGAGCTACCCGACTTACCTCGGTGTCCGCGCTAAAAAACTTACCCTCTATCCGGCGGCATCTCAAAGATGCGATGAGCTCGGTGCTTGTGAAAGAAGCCCCGATCGCAACACCCGATTTACTACACCACCACGTCTTTGCGTGGCGAGGCGCTATCCTCCCATTGAAAGGTCGGCATTGGCACTCATTCTAGCGGCTCGGAAGCTACGCCCTACTTCCAAGCCCATACGATTGAGGTATTGACCACCAACCCCTGCGTCAAGTTCTTTCTAAGTTTGGCGTAGCGGCGTCTCCTCAAATGGTCGGTGGAGCGTCCGAGTTTGACCTCTGCTACAAGCCGAGAACGACCATCAAGGCCTGTGCCTTGGCCGATTTTATCTCGGAGTTGACACCACCGGAGCGAAAGCGTTGAGCAAATCCACCGAGACCGGATCTGCCGTGGATGGGTCTTCCAGCTCGTGAGCCGGCGCGACTATTCTCGAGGATCCCGACGGACACACTTTCGAGCGTTCCCTCCGCTTCGGCTGCGCAGCCACAAACAACGAGGCCGAATATGAGGCACTATTGGCAGGCCTCCGTTTTGGGGCCGAGATGCAACTAGGAGCAATCCACATTCTCACAGATTCCCAACTTGTCGCCGAGCAAGTTGGTGGAGAGTATCGGGCGCGGGACTCGACCATGTCCAGATACCTGACCGAGGTAAAAGCCCAAACCTCTATCTTTCTCCGCATCACTCTGTCCCTGGTGCCCAGTCCCAGAAGCGGGCGGACCAGCTCATGGCCCAGCCTCGGAGCCGATCGGAGGAACATCCCGAGGTCGAGGAGTCGACACTGCCGGTCGGTAGACATCATGGAGATCGGGGATCCCGAAGTCGACCACCCCACCAACGTGGATTCGTGAAATCTTGAAGTACAAACGCGAGTCTGCCGGCGGATGAGGTCAAGGCACGGCGGCTCCGCCGAACTCAGGCGTGGTACTGCGAAATCGGCGACCGACTCTACAAAAGGTCGTTTTCCCACCCCCTACTACGATGCTTAGATCCCGATGAGGCGGAACTGATTCTCGCCGAGGTCCACGGCGGGACTTGTGGGGAGCACATGGGCGGCCGAACTTTGGCCTTCAAAATACTGCGCGGTATGCGCCTACGCTGCACCGAGGCGCCAAGGCTTTCGTGCGCGGCGGCGACACTTGCCGCGCGAGCTCGCGCCCGCAGCTCCCGCGGTTCGCGCTCGCCTCCATGGATTGCGCGGCCCTTCGCCAATGGGGATGGACCTCTTGGGGCCGTTCCCGGCGTCCGGCCGGAGACATATTATTGTGGGGATAGATTACTTCACCAAGTGGGTGGAGGCCGAGCCCTGGCAACCATTACACCGAACGGGTCGAGCGATTCGTATGGAAGAACATCGTGACCGGTTCGCGCGGCGTTATCATCAGCGATGCGGGACCCGGTCGCCACAAGACTCGGTTCTCGGAGTTCTGCGCGACTTATCGATCCGGTGAGGTTTAGCTCGGTGGCCCACCCCCAGACCAACGGGCTTGCCGAGGTGACCAACCGATCTATACTGGATGGACTTAGGAAAAGAACTCTGGAAGCCCGATCGAGCTGGGTCGGCGGGCTTCCGAACATCCTATGGTCTCTGCCGACTACCGAAGACGGCAGGCGAGTCCTCTGACCTTGCATTCGGCGTGGAAGCGGTCCTACCGCCGAGTTGGTCATCCCAACATTCCGGGTGGAGAACTATGAGGAATCCACCTCGGCCCAGTGGAGTTCGTGGCTGGCCTAGACTCGCTAGAAGAACGCAGGACCAATGCGCGCACGTAAAAATGCTTTGGCGCATACGAAGTGTTGCGGGAGTTACAACAAAAGGGTGCGCCCTCGACCCCTCGGGATGGGCGACTTAGTCCTACGCAAGGCAGAATTAAGCGACCCCGCTCACTCAAGGGGCAAGCTTGCACCAAGGTGGGAAGGCCCCTACCGAGTAATCCAAGTAGTCCGACCGGGAATGTTCCGGCTCGCGACTATGACTGGGCAGCAGTTCCCGAGGACTTGGAACGTCCACAACCTTAAGAAATATTTTGTTTAAGGACGAAACGGAAGTAAATCGATGCCAGACTCAGGCCATTGGAAAGAAGTCGGAGATTGTATGGAGAAAACATATTTGTATTACCAAAAAGGTGTTGGATTACAAAATGTGCCCCTAGTGGGGAAGAAGTATTACAAAAGGCAAGGGAAAGCCCTCCAAAAAGAAGAAAAGAGGTCTTGTGCCGCGGCCGGGAAGGCTGTCGTCGAAGGGAACCACGCCAGGCATGTCGACCCCCTGATCCTCGGGGCATGAGACGAAGGGATCCTCCTCGATCGTCGAGCCTGGAGGACATGCACGGAATCGGGCCAGGGCAACTTTGTACCCGTGACCAGACGATACACGGCCGTCCGGTCAGCCGAGGAGGAAGCCCTCCGACTTCTTGTATCGTCGGCGCCTCCTGGTCCTTCTCGCCGACTCTTCCGCCGCGGCAAGGGCTTCCTTGCGGCTGCGGCTCGGCCTCCCTCGAGGTCGGCTGGCGGCCAATCCGAGGCCTCCTCCACCCGGAGGCGGTTCTCCAACTTCGACGTCCGGAGGAGCTTCTACAGCCCGGCCTCTGTCGCCGAGGTGGCCTCGAGCTCGGCGGTCAGACGCGCCACTTCCGCGCCCATGTCCGCCGCTGCTCGGCAGCAGCAACCGCCTCGGGTCCCGACCCCGCTCGGGCTTCCTCGAGCTGGCAACGCAACTCCAAGTTGCGCTCACCCAGGCCGTGCACCAAGCGACCGGAATCGTGCACCCGGTCGAGGAGGGCAGTGGTGTAGTGGAGACTCTACACAAGAAAAAGACGCTGAAAGGGATGAACAGAACTCAGCCAAGAGGATACAAGCGAAACGGTGCTTACCCACAACACCGACTTAGCGGACTTGGCGAGCAGCGCTTCCGAGGGGAGCGTGTATAAGTCCCGAGCCATGTCGGGATGGAGCGCCCCCCGGAGATAGCGGGCCGAGGGCTCTCCCCCGACCCACACCTTGTCCCCCCGGGACAGACCATGCCACCGGGCCTCGAGAGGGTCGCTCCGCGGCCCCGAAGGGACCTCCCCTATCACTCGGGAAAGGAACGGCTGATCCTTCCCCGACGTGACCGGCACAGTCCAAAGATGGTGGAGGACGCTGGCCCTTCCCGCCGCCTGGGACCAAAGACTCTCGGCAGGAGTGGTGGTACCGTCGTTCGCCGCCCAATGCCCAGCCATGGCGTCTGTGTCCACCACGCTCGGGCCTTCGCCTCTCTTCTTGGGATGCCCTCATCGGCAAAGGCGCGAGAGCCATCCCCGCCCGCTTGAGACCGCCGAGAGCGCGAAGATGGTCCCCTCGGAGCACCCGAGCCGTGGAAGGATCGCAGTTCACCATCCTGCAGAAGGCGGCAGATATGTCGAAAAATAGAGTATGGCAGCAATCTAAAAGAGGCGAGACAACGACGGCCTACCCCGAGCGCGGACTTAGTCCGACCTCCACCGACCAACGCTCCGACATGTTGCGGATGGCTTGCGAGGAAGGAGGATTACCCTCGCTCGAGGTGAGCACGCTCCTCGGCACTTTCGGCAGGCAGATTATCGATGGGTCTTGGCGACCACGAACCCCAAAACCCGATCCATTTGGCATTGGACAAAAAGAAGCGCCTCTGCCACCCTTTGTTATTGGTGGGGGCGCCGCTAACCCGGAACCCAGGTCGTGCGGCCAGGAAGTAGCCCCCCGACCCCTTGAAGAGGCGAAAGCAGGAGAGAAAAAGGTTGCGGGTCGGGGCGATGTTGGCGTAGTGGCATTCCCCCAGGAAAACCACCAGATACCGCCAAGAGTTGGGGTTAAAGGCTAAATACGCCACAGGGAGATGCAGATACGATGGTGGAGTGCGGGAAGGCGCAGCCGGCCTCTAGGGCATCGGCGGTCGGCGAAGCCCTTGGGAACCAGTCAAAGCCCGCTGTCCCGCCGCGGGAGGTTGAACTCCTCCGGGATGCCGTAGCGCCGCCGGAGAATCCCCACCATACGCTCGTCCAAGACGGAGTCTTGGTCGTACGGCCACATTAAGGCCTCTAACGCACGTGCCGCTTCCGCATCTGTGGAAGGGCTGGAAGGAGGAGACGAAGGGAGAGCGGCAGCGGGTTGTAACTGATGGGGAGGAGGAGGAAGAAGCGGAGGAAGAGGAAGTGGAAGGAAGACCCATCGCACACTAACCTATGGAGGAAGAAATCGGCTGGAAGAGGTTAAAGGGCACCGGAGCCTATGGAGGATACTTGAAGGAAGACGACGGCAGGACAAGAGATGAAAACTCCGCTGATAAGTGATAGAGAGACGGGGGCTCCCTATTTATAGAAAAAGGGGGGGCCTCGACCTTTCGCCTCCCGAGGCGGGCGACAGCATGACACCGCCACATTGCCCAATAGCATCACATCGGGCAGTCGAAGCGCCGGCGTCATATTGATGAAGAGCTGACGTGTACACCCCCCAGCTATGAAACTTATCCCGCACGCGCTCGATTCCAACCGCACTATCGCGAGCCGTTTTTCGAAGCGGCACGGCGGCGGTTCGGTTTTCTAGGTCTTGAGCAGCAGCTCGACCACTGGCATACTGGGCCTTGAGCAGCAGCTCGGCCACACACCCCGAACGGAGGTTCGGCTATACTGGTTTTCTAGGTCTTGAGCAGCAGCTCGACCACTGGCATACTGGGCCTTGAGCAGCAGCTCGGCCACACACCCCGAACGGAGGTTCGGCTATTCTGGTCTTCTAGGTCTTGAGCGGCTGCTCGACCACTGGTATTCTGGGCCTTGAGCAGCAGCTCAGCCACACACCCCGAACGACGGTTCGGCCATTATGGCTTCTCAGGTCGTGTGCGTGACCTCGACCCCTTGTACCAAAAGGACGGGTCCTGGCGAGGAGGACTGGCGTCCTCAACCCACGACTTCGGACGTCGGCTTGGCAAGGAGAATCGGGCGTCTCCTCGACCCCCTTATCGACGGCGGTTCGGCTATTATAACTTCTCGGGTCGTGTCGTGACCTCGACCCCTTGTACCAAAATGGCGGGAATTCGATGGCGAGGAGGACTGGCGGCGTCTCAACCCACGACCGGACGTCGGCAGCGAGAGAATCGGCGTCTCCTCGACCCCCTTATCGAGCAGCGGTTCGGCTGTATAACTTCTCGGTCGTGTGCGTGTCCTCGACCCCTTGTACCCAAAATGGCGAATTCGGCGAGCGGGGAGGACTGTGGCGTCTCAACCACGACTTCGGACGTCGGCTTGGCAAGGAGAATCGGCGTCTCCTCGGCCCCCTTATCTGAGCAGCGATTCGGCTATTTTCATAGGCACGGCTGGCCCGGCTCGAGCCGACAGTTAAGCCACTGTTGGCCGACGATGGCTTGACGGCGGCTCGGCCTTCAGGCCTCGGCGGCACACCTTTCGGCGGCGATTCGCTATCGCGCGCCACCCCGGGAAGAGTACGTGTGTGACCTCGACCCCTAGTACCCAACGGCGGGTGCGCGAGACAGGCGTCGCGGCCCTTACCTCGGCGGTTGCTCACGCAGTTCAAGCGGCCGCGCGAGTCTCAACCCCTGATTACCGGATGTCGGCTTGGCAAATGGAACTCGGGCGTCTCCTCGACCCCACTATCGAGCGGCGATTCGGTACGCGATCTTGGCGGCGGCTCGATCGCCGGCATCCTAGGCCTTGGCGGTGGCTCGGCACTATATCGAGCAGCGGTTGGTGACTACGGCTTTACGGGTCTTGAGCTTCCTCGACCCCTTTATCGAGCAGCGATTCGGTACATGATCTTGGCGGCGGCTCGATCGTGGCATCCTAGGCCTTGGCGGTGGCTCGGCACTATATCGAGCAGCGGTTGGTGACTATAACTACGGGTCTTGAGCTTCCTCGACCCCCTTCATCGACGGTGGTTGATTCTGAGATCTCGAGCTTCCTCGATCGCCGGCTTCCGGTGCAGCGGCACCTCGACCCGTATCTTCTGAGGACCTCGGTCAAATATGACACAACACGGTGGAACTTCCGCGAGATCTCGATGAGCAACGGCGAGTTCTTCCGAGCAACACCCTCCAAATTGTCCCGCAGGAGTGGCTTTTTGCGGGGGGGGTAGTGATAAGGATATTAAGTATGACGAGACACCTGGTCTTCTGTCGTACAACCGGATGACGTCATCGCCCCTCCTGCGCTTCAACCGCCCACGATGCGACAGCCCGACGTCGCTTCTCCTCAGCATCGCCCCAACTACCCACCCAGTTGACCACGGCACCGACCTGCGAGTCGGGCCGTCGCCACTGCGAGCGATCGGAAGCAGGCCCTCCGTCCGACCTATTTAAGCCGAACAGGTAAGACTGGGAAAGGGGCTGAGCAGAGGGGGCTAGGCTGGACTGAGCTGATCGGATCGATCTGATCTGGATCTCTCTCCTCTGAACCCTTGCTCCACACAGAAACAGTCCGAGAGGTGAGTAGACTCGGACACCCCCGCAACTCTCTGCAGGAACTCGGTGACGGGCGGCGCAAGGATCTCTCTCTCTACCTCTCTCTCTCTCTATATAACACTCACTCACTCCCATTCCGACTTTGACTTGGGCGTCGGAGGGTCGAGCGAACATCAGGCCCGCTTCTGCAGTCTCGTCCCAGAAGCGAGGCGCGCGCGCCTTCGGAGAACCTCGGCGAGCGCGGCGACCATCAGCGGGCGAAGCCGTCAGAGGCGACCCCACAGTTTAATTCAGCCGTGCGCCAGCCTAACAATTAGTAAAGATGATTCTTTGTAAAAGGGATGTGAGACTAAAAGGATTACTAAAAAAAAAAAGATATCAACCATAATGAGATATTTTCTCTAGCTTTTAAATAAACTCGTTAAGAATTACATAATACTAGTAGTCCATTATAATTTTGAGTTATATTATATGAATGTGAAAATAAATTTTTTGAATTGGGATCTAAATGAAAGTATTTATATGGAATAGCCTAAAAGATTCGTAGAGAAAGGAAAGAAAAGTTTGGATTGCAAACTTAGGAATTTTTTTTGTGACATTAAAAAAGCTTTTGGATAATATATATATATATATATATATATATATATAAAGTTTTTATTTCTTTCATATTTTTAAGAAATATTGTTAATCGGTATATATAATTGAAAGTTAATGATAGCAGGCTTATTTTATTGGTTTATGAATGATATATTTGCTTGTCAATAATGATTTTAGTTTATTATATGAAACCAAAATATTTTTCATCAAATATTTAATATGATTAATATGAATAAGATATCTTGTATTATTGGTATTTAAATATTTAGTAATATATCTCAAAGATTTGTGGGACTATTTTTGTAAATATATATTGATCAAGTTTTGAAGAGATTTAATATGTAAATTTGTTTAACTAATGATACACTTGTTATTATAATTTAAAATTTTATTTAAAGTCAGCATCCAAGAATGACTTTAAAAAAGAATCAAATAAAAATATTCTTTATAAATGCATAGTTGAAAGTCTATTACATGCTTAAACCTATAATATATCATATATCAATTTTTTAAAAAAAAATATTAGGTAGATATTAGAGTTATCCATAAATAAAATATTATATACACACATAGAAGATATCATATCGGCTTGAAATGATGAGATTTTAAATGATGATTTTATAAATTACCTTGATAATACCAAATCCACTTTATCATTTATATTTATATTAGTTAGAGGGATAATTTTCAAGAATAGTATAATATAAATTATATCATCAAAAATAAAAGTTGATTTCAAGACTACTAATCAAGTTTTAAGACTATGAAATTTTATCTTATGACTTGGTATGATCATGCTCGATCGTCAAACTACTAAATATACTTTATAATATATCATAGTAATTTTGTTCTTTAATAATACTAAGTGCTATAATAGTTTTATATATTATGATATAAAGTATTTGATAATTAGTTAAAGAATCCATAAATAATTAATATCACTTGGATTCTACTATATTAATTGTTGATTCATTTAATAAGACCTCATAAATCTAAAGTATTTAAAGAATATATTTTTATAATTAGACTCACGAGCAATCCATAAAAAATATAATGATATATTTTTAAGTAAACATCATAATTAACATTTTGTTTATGTAATTAAAATTATTTATTTTTACTATTATGTTAATATTTATATATGTGATGATAGAATTATCTTGATGAGACATATTATATGAGTCATTATAAGCTACACTAAGAAATATTATCTGTGTTTTAATACATACAAAAAAATATAATATTGATGACATACAACCGCTATGACTCTCATTGATAATTGAATTTAATATAATATTATTATATTTATTAAAATTATTAACATGTTTTAAAAATTCATGAATACGTGAAAAATATTTTTTAAAACATTTAAAATCTAATTAGGTAAAATATTTTTATATAAATTTTTTACTTTATTTATTTTTGATTTTGAATTGCTTTTATATTTTATAAATTAATGGATCAAATAGGAGAATATTAAATTATATGATTATATTCAATTACGAAAAATATATTATAGCCATGAATGAATTTTGATTACAGTTATTGATTAATAAAAAAAAAATATTCTTATGATAGGACTCTCGATGAAAAGACTCTTCTAATTATCGCCTTTAGTCTCTAAAAAAACAAAAAACAAAAGATTCGTATATATTTATTCTCAATCTTATTATAAAAAAGATAAGAAGAAAGAAAAATATGCATTTGTAGATTAAAAAATATGGTCTAAATGAAATCCAAAAATACACAATTATCATCTTTATTAAATGATTGTTTAATTTTAATTTTTATATTATTATTTTTAATATAAGAACATAATTATAATTTTTATGTAGCAACAGCGAAAACACTGATTTGATTTACCATATAACACGAGTGTCCACAAAGATGACGGCACACAAGCCAAGGTTGTCTACAATGGTTCTGTTATAGCGGAACTGCTAGAGTAGTAGGACTCGGAAAAATCAGAACAGTAGCCATTACAAGGATTTGTAATCGCTAGCACAAGAAGAGAGTTCGATACACCGAAGTGAACACTTTGCGAATTGGAACGCAACCATGCAGCACACTACATGATTTATTACGATAAACCAACACGATGATTCACCTGAAAGCTTCTGGGTGCAGAAGAGAGGCGTATCATCACTGGTACTGGCTCGCTAGCTTTCCGTCCTTCACAATGTAGTGTTGGGCTGGGAATTCCTGTCCTTTGAAGTAACAATCCAGCATGTCCTTCACTCCAGCAGCATACCTCAGCTGCATGGTTGTGATACAATTCCATATATACCAACTATTAACATTCGGCAAAGATTTGGAAGGGACGAAGGAAACATGGGTGACCAAGCAAGAAAGAAGGCATACTTGGCCGTCGATGGTAGTTCCAGAAATGTGGGGTGTCATTGCCTGGTTTGGCATGTACCGCCACGGATGATCTTTGGGAGCTGGCTGTGGGTTCCAGACATCGCCGCTGTAACCTGAATGATCGGAGGATTTCAATTCTAATTATGCTAATTAAATAGTGACTGCAACCGCTGACTAGGAGAAAAAAAATGAGAGAAACATATCGAATAGAGTTTTTGGATAGTTGTTGAAATGGTAATTATCCTACATGCGCATGCTTATTGCAGTTGGAATTGGAGCCAGTTTAGATAGGGGGAGTGGAATCCCACCAACGAATGGTCCCACCAGAATTCATCATGATCTGGCAAGCTAATCGTTCTCTTATACAGTGTTAAATTGGATCATGCTTGAAGTTTTACTCAACCATTAGGAGGACCCAAATCGAGTTAGGATTTCCAGATAGTGCTTCTATTTCCGATAAATAATGTCAGGCTGGAGTACAATACGAACTTCCGCAATAAAACTACAGGGCATTTAATAAGTTGACTATCGTGCCGAAGTTGGTCGGCTTTTTTAGGTAGCATCATAAGGATCTCTATTGTCTCTTATAGTGGAATTCCTTAAATCTGTGATGCAATGTTTCATACCCTTCTCCTGCTAGCTGCTCAAGAATTCACTCAAAACAAAGAGAAAGGAAATAGGATGAGAATTGCATGAGAACCTCTTTGTGTCCGAGTTCTCATAATTTTCTTTCCTACTGTAGAATTAAGTGCTTCTCATGGACTCTTCTTTTTTCTTTCTTTTTTTTCCGCACCTTGAATATTTTCCTCGGGACGTAATTCTCTGTGCTCAATTATGAGTTTGTGCAAACCGGTGCTAGAGATTAGAATTCCTATTTTTCTTCAACAAATCCTATGCACCAGCATATTCTTAGCTTGTTCAACAAGTTAGACATTCTTCACATATCCAATAAATTAGAGTCATTATTTACGATCACAGAGCTATTGACTAAGCCATCATGCTTCAGATTAGTCAGTTTACAAGCTAATCCAACATGTTCTTTTACATTTTGATGTTTCAATTTGTCCAGCAAATCTTCTTGAACATTCCATGCTACTATATGACTGATCAAGACAATCAGTTTACAACGCAGGTTTCTTATAATTGCATGTTTCACCAATATTCCAGCCTAACTAAGTTAGTTGACTGCTCTTCTCTTCCGTGGATCTCTGTAAAAGACAAATTTTATTTATCATCTTTACTCAGAATCATTATTCAATTCTTTGATTCTAATTTTACATATATTCTACACGTACAATGATAAAGGTAATGTGCTTACAAGCATTCTGTAACATGGCAGAGATGGTGAACGCGGAGGTCTATATGAATAAATCAAGTGAATAATCACTTTACCTTGAAAAGATCATCCCTAACATTACAAGAAACAATGATATCAAGCATTTGAAACATAGATCTGGTAAGTAATGCACCTGCAATGTGCCCACTAGAGCAAGCGTCAACAACTGCTTGAGTGTCCATGATAGCACCTCGAGCGTTATTCACGATAAGAACTCCCTTCTTCAGCTTTCCAATCCTCTCCTTGTTAAACATTCCTCTGAAGCAAACAGTGCAACACTTAGCACCGGATTTCGATCAAATAAACAAAAAGACATGACTACATGCACAATGATCTACCTAGCCATCTCAAAAAATTAAATCCTCCAGTTTATAGAAATCTTAAAGCAACTTCGTAATCATAAATAAAAAAATTCCACTTTCAATCATTAAATAATCAAAGAAAGAAACCTGGTTTTCTCTGTAAGAGGGGTGTTTATAACAATAATGTCACATTTAGGAAGCATCGCGTCAAGATCTTCCTCAAACTTCGCCCCTATCTCTTTCTCCAGTGCAGGTTCCATCTTAATCCGGTCATGATAGAGCAGATTGCAGTTGAAGGGCTTCAAACGCTGGAGCAAAAGCTTTCCGATTCGGCCAGCACCAACAGTTCCAACAGTCTTGGCCTCCAGATCATATGCTCTGTATGCAATTCCTGCTACATTCCAATCACCTTTAATCACCTGAAGATAACCGGGTACGAAGTTTCGGACAAGAATGAGAATTCGCATGAGCTCATCTTCTGCAACAGAGACCACATTGCTTCCGGTGACCTCTGCTACAGTCAATCCAGCCTCTGCTGCAGCTTTCAGATCAATGTGGTCCGAGCCAATTCCAGCAGTGAGAAGAAGTTGCAAGTTTTTGGCCCTCTTTATCCTCTCCTCGGTAACATAAGCCGGATGAAATGGGGTTGTTATCAGAACGTGCATATCATGAATATGCTTCTCGAGCTCTGGCACGAGAAGAGAGAACACTCAGTAAAGGAACAAATGCATAAAAGAAAATTGAGAGAATAATCACTACAAAATTCCAGCTGGAATCACTCTATGCAATCTGAAAAGAGGTAAACTATATGAAGAAATACTGCTAAATGCTAATATGCACCAACACTCTCCATCTTTGTCAAGGCATGTCGGCAAAAATTCATCCGTCGACATAATTTATTCAAGCATATTTGAAGTAACATCGAATCCTGAATGGTACCAACCACAATTTGGGCCTTCTTTATCATCAGTGACAATGTATTGGTGGCCTTGAGATTCCAGCCAGTCCCGAATGCCCAAGGATCCCTCGACGCACCCTACGAACTTCGGGTTCAACGTAGCATACTCATTGGCCTTGTAGAATACTCCGACGATCTTCTTGCTTCCGGGAGAAGCCTGCATGATGATCACGATCCTAAATTCTTGTCACAACTTTCTTTATCGTTTTTTTTTTTTTTTTTTCATTCAAGACAATACAGGAAGAAAATTAGATAAAGAATGCTAAAAAAAAAAACAAACAAGACTACTATTCTCAATTTCTAAGTTCTTATAATTCTTCTTCTAGGTCCTTTTTTTTCTTTAATTGTAGATCAAGAAAGGAAGTCAATATACCAAGTGTGCATCCTGAGAAAACCAAAATTACCAAAGACCTACACATCAAAGATTCTGCCTTTTACTGCTTCTTGGGTTTGATTAACCAAACTAGCCCGCCCGTCACCAAAGTTATCAAAAGATAGAAACCCTACGGCGGCTTATAATAATTTCCGACGCCAATTAAACTGACTACATGTTAATCGAACTCAAAATTACCACCTAACTTATTATGAAGGCGAGAAAATTTCAGAACGCAGTCACTCAAAATCAGGCATTTAAAGGCACCAAAACAATCGTGACTTTCCAGATCACCTCCAAGACAAATATTATTCTAAAACAGTAATCGGAACCCAGGCAAATTGCTACTCCATCAGAAGGGGGAAAAACCAGTAAGGATCACAAAAAGGGAATTTATAGTTTACATGAAGCATCCTTGAGAAAGGAGCCGCCTCGGGAGCCGTAGAACCCAGGGATCTCATCGCGTGCTTCGCCGCCCTCAGCATCGCCATCGGACTATTGCAATCGAGACAAGAGATCGGAACGGAGACGGGAGGGTAAGCGATGAGGTCTAGTCACTGTATATAGGACCAGTAGACTTGTGAGAGCAGCGAGAGCTCGGGGAAGCCAAACGGCAGAAGAGGGCACGTGTCGGGCAAATACGGAAGGAGGAACCGAAGGCGTACTATCCCGTCGCTGGAAACGCCTTGTAGCTCTCGTGTCTGGACGTATTCGACAAACAGGGAAAGACGACTTCTCATTGGAAGAAAGACTGGACCCCAACGTTGCTTCGGAGTTCGGTGGCTTCCAGTTATGCAGGCGATCCTCAAGCCGTCGGCTGATCGGATAGACCTTACCCTCGGTGGGACCGGATCCGGTGTAGTAATCTGCTGAAGGAAATAAAATGGCACGGTCGAAAAGCCGACGCGTGTTACACCCGCCACAGTGGCCGACGAACTTGTCTACGTGTTAGATAATGACACGGTGAAGTGGTTCGTTTGGTGCGTCGCTGTGACATGCGATCTTTTCACCGTGGGGCCTGGCGGCGAGCGCGACAGCGGGCCCCGGGCGACTTGGCTGTTTCGTAGGGTGGGTATGATGACCGTCCGACGCATCATGATGCATCATTACACACGATCCTTTGTCGTGGAAATTATATATCGGGACATGGGCGAGTACTGAACATATCTTTAATATGATATCTTTGGACGGTGACATCTCAGGATTGATTGATTCAGAGGGATGATATCTTTAATTAATATGATGAGAGACTGTCGCCAAAGTCGTGATCTCTTTAAACATCGTCATGGCAGAAGTGATTGAATGAGGAGAAGAAAGATTTGTCAATCTTTAGCTAATTGATAGATAGAGTAGATATCCACAAGCACGAAGGTCATACCAAACATTTACATATTGATAGAAATAAGAGAAATTTCGATTTGGGGTTGTTTAATTGTATAAAGAAATAAGAGAAATTAGATAAAAGAAGTTGGGATTATTAGAACGGGTGATGTGACCGGCGGAGGCCGTTCACCGGAGCAAACAACCCCAAGAGCTGTTGTCGGTACGGTAAGAAGGACCGCCGCGGTCCCTTCACCGTCTTCTCGCTCGTTCCCTTGCCGTGGAACCGACGGTGCGCGGTGACCGCATCAGCCTCGGGTAACCGCCCGCCCTCCTTCGCCCTCTTCCCACCTGCCGCCGCTCTCGTGGCGTTGGGACTCATGGCGTTCTTTTTGGCCGTCGCCGCCTCGAGGAACACGAACTTTTCCTTCCCGTCGCTGTGGCTCCGGCCGACCGTGTCACGTAGCCGCCACTGCATCGACGATCCCGTCGAGGCGCTCTTCTTGCACCGGTCTGGCGCCCCCGGGAAGTGGTCTCCGGCCGCCGCCGGCTCCTCCGCCCCCGTCACCTTCTCCTCGATCAGGAGCCGTCCGAACGGAATCTGGTCGGGCGGATCCGTTTCTGCGATCGTCGGCTCGTCGGCGGCGGAAAGAGGGAGGAGGAGGTCGCGGTTGAAGACGGGGTAGGTGGGTATGATCCGACCGCCGGAAAAGATATCGTCCGCGGCGACGGCGGGAAAGGCATCGGCGTCCCTCACCGCGAACGTGAACTCGAATTCATCGCCGGAGTCGTCGTCTTCGTCGGCCGCGTTCTTCTCCTCCGCCTCCGATCGACTAACTTGGTGAGCGGAGAAATCGTGACGAGAGGCAGAGTCGGATGCATCGGACGCCGGCCCGCTCTCGTCGACGGATGCGGAGGCGCCGCCGTAGCAGGGAGAGGAGGCCTCGAGGGCCGGCGTCCCGAGCGGTTGCGTCGTCATCCTCCCTTGGTCCGCGGTGCCGTGGAAGCGGAGCGAACGAGGGCTATAAAGAAGAGGGAGCGGACAGACGGAAGGGCCGCGTCGTCGTCGTCGTCGTCAGGGTTCAGGTTTCCATTAGTTATCATCGAAAGTCCGATGCGATGGGCTGCACTTATCGATGGCGGGAGACACGCCCAAGGGCGAATCTGGACCGTTGTTGTCGATGGTTGGAGGTGTCCAATTGAGTGGCGGGGGATGCGTGCGCGGTAGGCGACTGTTGCCTGGTGGCCTCCCCTCGGAGGATGAGCAGGACGCGTAGAGCTTCCAGAAGGCCGACCGTTTCACGCGGATGCCTTCCCTAAATAATTTATATAATCCATCCCACGCCATCTGTCACTGTTCTACGAGAAAGATGATGGCGTCGGTAGAAATCAGAAGATTGGAATACACGCACCAAAGTTCCGTGCACGATGCTATCTTCTGACGAAGCTGCCTGGGCCCCGGGAGATTAGCTACGTGAAGTCACGCATGAGGTCACTGTTGGTCGGTTTGGTCAATGAATGGGCCGGGTCGGGTTTTGTCAGCCCATGTCCACATTCACCGGCCCCGTACGAGGACGGCGGACCCCCCGGTGAGCTTACACACACACTGGGCTTCTGGTGACCGCAGGCGAGAGAGCAAGGAAGTAGACCTTCAGGTAAAAACTTTTTGAACGATGATGTAGCCGCCCGCCTTCACGACGAGGCATTAAATAACCAGACGTTTGTTCTGTTGGTTTACATACCGGCAGCATCAGTGGACATGTTCTAAAATTCCACACATGGAAATCAGGATCCACTCTGTTGGCAAATATCGTCTGCAGCGAAGTCATCTATTCTAATGACCATACTTCTGGAATTCCCACTCGCTGTTGTCTGGAGATGGTATCAAAGAGCATTTTGTCAATGCAATACTACGGTAGTAAAATAAAAAATAAAAATTAATTACCCAGAGGGCAAACTTGACGAGTCTTGAGCCACCGACTGATACAGTGGAAATGGAAGGCATGATTGCAGACACCTGTTTGGAGCACAGCATGCCGTCACAAAGAGCACAAAGTTAAAGCATTGAAATAAATCAGTGGACAAAATTAAATTCAGGTGACTTGTTTGTCTTTATATCCAATTTAAGGGTATCCGTTACCGTGCAAAGATGGGGCATCCATGATCTTTCTTTTCTAATGGATGAGCATTTAAGTTTCAAAACAAAAACAGAACTATCCGTTCACCATAACTCACTGGTTCCATGGCCCTACTACTGCCATTTCACAATGTTCACATAAAAAAGTGTTCCTTGAAATATATAGAAAATATTAAAAATCTTTGATAGTAAGCGTTGTTGTTGTTGTTGTTGTTGTTGTTGTTGATGATGATGATGTTCAGAAAACCAGGATAAATGAAAGCCTTTTCAACAGAGTAGCAGATAATGACTCTCCAACATGTCCTGGAGTTCATATAATGGTTATATGTGCATTCAACTCGTGCATACAAAAGTTAAATAAAACAGATAAAATGATCAAGATTGTTTTTCCATCTTGTGGACAACATTTTGTAGAGTAGGCGTGCTGTTGTGATCCAAATCCTATCTAATTCAAGCCCTATTTGGCCTGGAACCATCACGGTTGCACCATGTTGAAAATCTACGAGGGACAATTTTAGCCAAGTTCAAGCTTAACAAAATTACTTCCGATGATGACTTGATCTTTATTTATAATACAAATGATCAGATGATCTCTTCTTCATACCAAAAGGCAACAATGGTAGCTCAAGACTCGTCCTAAAAGATTATATGAAAGTCAATGCCTAATGCCTATCTTGGATTGGCATTAATCCTTCAAGAACACCGCATCACTTTGCACAAGCTCATTGGTAGATCTCGATATCTCATCAAAACCAACCACCAGTTGGCACCATCTGTTTACATGACAATCCTAGCCAACCATGCTCCAGATGTGGTAGCCTATCACCCAGCTTGTTGGAACATGCAATGACGGAATAAAGTTTCATAATTGGAAAATATCAAACTGCATCTAGATAGGATTGATCTCCTAGTCAAAAGAAGATCCGGTGAAATCAGACTTAATAGGACCAACCTCCTCTAGCTAAGGCATCCAAGTAATTCCCAGATATTTTTGTTAGCATTTCTAAAGGTCATTTTGGAAATCTCTGGACTCATAATTAGATAAAAGTCCAAACTAACCGACGACAAAGAAAGATTTGATATTAACCCGTGAACAGCAAGAAACATAACCAACCATCTATAACTCTATTCACATAAACTATCACCTTGGAAACAATTCCAACTTTTCCCAACATAAAAGTTGAGTCGTAAACTAATTCCCAAAAGAACCTATATGTTGTGAACACAAATATGTCTTCGATTTCAAGTGTATTGTTGAGAAGGCCCATAACCATCACCTATCATTTTACAAATCCAATAACCTATTTTGAATTGAAAGAAGAGGCACCAAAAGAAAGTAAGGAGTGAAATATACTTTGAGAATGGTTATAACAGTTAAACAGGTGGAAAGAAAGTAGTTTCCTTTGGTCCAGAAACAAACTTTCAAAGAGAAGTGGAGAGAAACTAAAATCATGTACTAAGGAAAACCCCATTTTCTTTCCACATAAGTGGAAAGTTGAAGAATTTTCATTCATCATTCAAATTTAGAGTTCAGCTTTCCTACTATAGTAGCCAATAATTTTAAAAATTGAACTACATATTAGGTTGCAAAGCCCCTATCCTGCTATTCATTTTGTCTAATCCAACTGATCAAATCCGGCACCAAATAATCAATCATTTCTGCAATCAAAATTTTCAAAGCCATATGACTATCCAGAAGTAAAAAAATAAATTGTACCCGTGTGGCTCTTGCAACAAAAGGAATCTTTATTATAAGGAAAAAGCAAGATGACCAGACTTGATGGATCTGGGAGTTCAACAAAAGATTGACTCACATAAATCATGTCTTATCCACAATATCAAAGCCTGGGTTCAGTTTTCTTCAGATGGCTATAAAGCTTAAGTTATATTTAGACAACATACTTGTCCGTCTTCTATAAAGCCAAAAAGAAAAGAATCTTTGAGACCACCGTGATGGATGCCAACAATTCCTGAGAGTTCCCTCAACCTCATGTTTATCACTAGTATCAGGGGAAACTACTCTACAAATACTTAAGATGACAGCTACTTCTTATTCTTTCTCCACCTTTCCTTTTCCACACACAATTTTCTTGTTTTTTTCGCAATAGCACCATTATCACACCTTGTGTGATGCATGAAAGCTCAAGAAAATTGGATATGTGTAAAAGGAATTAGTATGACAAGGAAGATCCATTTTTTGAGGCCAATAAAAATGGCCTAAAAAATAATTCAGGTTGGGCTGTAGGACGAACTGCTGCCAAATTTATCGCTTGTGAACAAGTATATACCATCAAAGCAGAAATTTACCTTACCATATAGACAGCATAAAAGAAATTTACAAGATCAAGATGCATCATACTCAAAAGGACTAATAAGTTTGTTGCTTACATAATTCTCATGAAGGAAAAAGTTCATATGATAATCATTATAAACAAGAAATCAAAGAAGAACATAGATTGGCCAAGTTTGGAAATCATGAAGCATACCCCAAGCCACGGTGCACTCTTCACTCGTCGCACTCGCCTGATTAGCCTGGCACTCGATGCCTGCAAAGGGGTTTCAGCACCAAGAATGTCAAAAGCCAGAACAAACAGATCCCTAACGCTAGCGCACAAAAAAATATGTAACCAAGACAGCCAATTAAGAAAGCAAAGAAGGGGAAAGACAGCTCACAGAGGTCCATGATGTGGTTCCTACAAATAGCGCAGTTATCCACCACGATATCTGCAACGATCGCATCAAATGGGTGCATCAACCGATGAGATCCACGGATAAAGAACCAAGATTCGAAACCCTAAAACTGCTACGAGGGTCTGAAGATCGGGCACATACCCCAGGCCCAAAGCGCGACAGCGTTCCACTTCTTGATCTCGAACCTCTTCGGCTTCTTCGAGGAGGAGGGCCCGGCGCTGGACCCCTCGCCGGCAGGAACCATGATGACGTCGGTGTCGAGGGAAGCCATGGATCGAGGTGAGGGCAAGGCGGAGAGACGAGGGTTCGGGACGGCGAAGAGGGGAAGATATTTGAAGCAGCCTACGTGGAGCTTTGAGACGGACACCCGTGTCGGAAGAATCTCGTACCGGCCATTATTAACTCCGGTATTTTTGCGCTTGGGCAGGATATGTTAAACTATAATGTGTCGACAATATATATATATATCATATTTTATTGACAGTATTCAGCAAAATCTTTTTGATTGTTAAATTAGTTTTGATATATTATGCTCGTAAGAATTTAGATTACTAAAATTTAATTTAATGAATTTGGATTCAAAACATACTTAATGGCCACTTTATATAATATTTATTTTATAATGATCGTTGATTAAGTTTTTTTTAATAATAATTGAAAAATTATATGTTATGTTGACGTGACATGATTAATTGATACGACGCGTCTTCGAATCGAAACCAACGATCATATCAATCAATGGTAAAGCAAATCCACGAGAAACACCCCAAGGTTGTCCATCAAGAACTTAGTCTGGTCCTTGAGAAAATGAACATAATAATTTTTCCAAAGCGATCAAAAACTAAGACAATTAACTTAAAAGGCCAAACGAATAGCAAGTGCTCGATGATGAATAACCATGAAACAATCTTTCTTTTCCAAAACAGTTCAGAAATTGCTAAATATGAATTAAACAAAGGCCAACTGGATCATCTAGAAACTCAAGCAAAGCATCAATTAAGATCGAGGTTTCTCCTTCTTTTCCTTGAACAGTGCCAAAAGGGAGACACCAGAAACCTTCACAACCTTGAACCTTACTCCGGGAATATCGCCGACTGCATGGCCCTTACGCCCGAACCCAGCAATCAACACTTCATCCTGCAAAAGCAATGCAGTTCGATAACAATTTCTAGATGAAGAGGTGAACGATCAAGCATTATGACGCGCAAGTGTCGTTCATGGGGTGTGCAGGTTGTTCAAAGCAGCTCCCGATACCCAGGGCTCGTGCCATGCTGAGAGTGTGCATATACACCCCAGGCAATGTGTCCGTTTGGCATGAGACCCCAGCGGCACCATGCTGATTGGTTAATACCAGTCCGAACAAGCCCGACCAGCCCGATACCAGCTCTCGTGATTAAATCCGTAATAATAAGTGCATTAGGTCATTCCTCTGGACAGCTCAATGATGTTTAAAATATCTAAATAAGTCGAAATATAAAACTTACATTTTCCTCTATGAAATTTAAGCAACCATCATTTGGAACAAAGGCCGCGATCTTCTTCCCGTTCTTTATCAGCTGAACTCTAGCACACTTTCGGATAGCAGAGTTTGGCTGCTTAGCTTCGATACCTCTGCAAGATGCAATCAATGTCAGCCTTCCAAACATGCGCAACGCCAAACTGAAAGACAAGGAAAAAAGAACAACAATTGGCTTGGCGTACATCTTCTCAAGGACGATACCCTTGGCATGTGAAGAACCGGCAAAGGGTTTCTTCCACTCATTGCCAAGATGACTTTTCTTGTATGCTTTGTCTGCCCATCTCTGCCGCCTCCTGTGAGTTTTGAGCTTACGCCCAGCTCCCATACCACGCGTCTTCCTGTACAAGAGCCTCTGATTAAAACCATTCATCTTCGATCAACAAAATTCTTTATATGATCTCTATACTTTGAGAGGTGTGATAGAAACTTGGTTTGCATTTCTTATCACGTGTAACAACCATAATAGTCAGGCACGGCGAAGTAACGAATTTGCTAGAACACCTGGAAGCCAAAAAGAAATCCTTTCTACAGATAGTATGCTTCCTAATCAAGATCTAAACTAGAACAGTGTCTTTCTTAAACACAAACTTATAAGGTGCCCATAATTGAATTAGCTGGTTATGTCATAGATAACTACATTTCATCCTCACAATTAAATGACACAGAATTAACAAATGCAACACCACTGTTCTTTGTTCTAACATGATCAAACCAGAGGGATAAGAAAACAAATAATTTGATTCATATAAAGATAGGCAGTGCCAAGTAGTCAAAAACCGATTACAACTCATACGAACCCAAGAAAATTGGTGTAAGGCTGCAGTAAACGAAACAAAGAAAGGAAAAAAACATTCATTTCTTACACATGCAGCTAAGTTGCAGTAAGAAAAAGTCAGATAAGAAACCACGAATTTTGAGGTAGGAAAGAAGTATATAAATGACACACACACACTGACTTGAACGAATGATGAAACACATACATCGCAAAATAATCCAAAAGAAAATGCTTATCCGCAATGTGTGGAAAAGATATTCGTTTTTGTTGTCACACCAAAATGTTCCTGCCCAAAGTGTGGAATTCTCCACATGAGCTGGTCCATAGCGATAGCAGTCGGTCAAGCAGTAGTATAAACCATAAACCCTTAACAACAACTTAGGTAAAGTGGAACATGATGCGAGCACAAGTATAATGATTAACTTGGGCATAAGAAAAGGTTTGCTGAGCACCAATTCAACAACTATAAAATTTAAGCATAGATGAAAACTTCTATACGCATACTTGACAAAATAAGTTTATTTTTTGAGTCATCAGAGCAAAAATTATAGCTCTCAACAATATCCACTTTTAAAGCAACCTCCGCATCCAATTCTATAAACAGTATATGATTCGGATTCCCAAGACAACAAATCAATGTCATTTTCTTCTTCAGTCCTCTCATATAATTGCCCAAATCAACGAAAACAACCGATCGAAGTTGAAATATCCAACCATGAACCGCCAACAAAAGGATCCACCCTCCATAAGAGAGAAAGTTAAAAGAATCAAGAACGATCAGCTCGAAACAACATGGACATAACAAAATCCAGCCACCGGAGCAACCGTTCTCCAGCAAACGTAACATTAAAAAGCGACGAGAGAAGCAAGAGCAAACAACGCGATCAGGTTCTCCAGGAAACTCACCCCATCTTGTCGGAAACCGAAGCTCGCCTTCCTCTCGCGGGCTGCGACGGATGGAGGAGCGGCGGAGAAGGATGCGAACCCTAGTCGCGCTCTCTTTTATAGTGGCGAGGATAGGGTAGACTTGAACCGTCCATGAGCCGGGCTTGGTCCGATAAATAAATTTCTCGGCCGAGTCCTAGGCAAAATTAGGCCCGGTCCGGTCCGATTTCACATCGTTTGTATGTCCCATGTAGACATCATCGTTAGTATTGCATTGAAAGGGAATAAAGATTTAGATTAATAGATTAATTGTATTGCGGATTGGAATTCTTCGACCGGAGGTAAAGTTAAGTTGATATATTTACTTAGGTGTTTGTGATGAATGGGTTTCCCGTCGCACACTTTCTTGGACATGCCAATCTTTCAAAGCACCGCGTAAAACTGGAATCAGATGCAAAACCTATTACAGCGGTTTCTTTGGATCTGCTGCACCTCGCAGCTATATAATGGGCGAGCGAGGCACCGTTCATCTTTACCCCTTCTCGTCTCTTGGTATCTTCCTCTGTTACCTTTCGACTCGACGAGCTTCACAGCTCTCATGGCCGACCGACCAAAATGGCAGCAGCCATTTCGCTTATGGTTCCCATATTGGAAGCCACCGTCGAAAGCTCAAGCTCAAGCTCCACCTCCAACTCGACCGCCGGGAGCATTAGCTTCGCCGCCTTCACGAGTGATTCTTCTAAGACAACAACCATCTCCCTCTACGAGGAGTCTTTCTCGGTCGTCAAGCTCGTCGCCTCCACCGGTATCAAGAACAGAAGCTCCAGCACCTTCACCGGCTGTATCTCCGTCCTCATCTCCCGGTGTTCCCCAGCCGCAACAATGGCCTGAGGAAGCTTCCTCTACATCTCCATCTCCGGCTCAAGGTGTTCCCCGGCCACACGAAGCACCGTCGACTCAGGAAGTAGCTTCCATATCTCCATCTCCTTCTCGAGATACTCCCCAGCCACCACAGCCGCCATCAACTCAGCAAGCAATCCGTGCCCTGAACTCAAAATCTGTAATAGAACCCCTCGATCCTTCTAACAGAGCAAACCCAAATGAACCAGAAACGAATCCCTCTGAGCTTCCACAAGCCGCAGAACTGACTCGATCCCAACAAAAGCTGGTGGAACGAAATCCTACGGAGGACGATGAAGAGAACACAAATATAGAAATCGAAATCACGGAGGAGATGAGTCCCATCGGCCAAGAAACGGAGTCGCCATACGCCTCGACTGAAGAACCAAAGAGCACAACGGAACCTGATCCGGGGCCGACGGAGACGAGAGACTCGACGACGCAGGAAGATACGAATGGCATAGGAGGGAAAGGAAACACGGATGCCCCGCCAGCTTCACCGACCACCGTAGCAGATAATTTGCAGACCCAGAAGTCGAACAGTGGGCACTCGCAGCATGCAGGAGGAAGAATCATAGATTTAGCTGGGAAGAATCAAGGTGCGTCCATGCGCATCGGACATGAGACACCAAGCAAGCCAGACCTGCAGAAGGTAAACGAGATCGACACGCACACGAGTGCAGACATCAATCGAAAGAGTCAACCCCTCGGAGAGAGATCACGTCGGACAGGTGATGAGGTTCCATCGATCACAAGTGTTAACAGCAACGTGCAGAGCATAAACAACTCCATACTTCACGAGAGCTCCTGCAGCCAAAAGGATCCAGGAGTTTACTTCATCTTCTACAGCAAACCAGCATTCGATACTCGAGGAGTTTCTCTTATCAGAACTCCAGCTCGAGCTCTCCCCCGTCAGCCACATATCAGGAAGAAACAAAGCAGATCTGTGGAAGAGAAATCCCAAACATCACATTGCTCTGCTTGACTTTGGAATTGACATGCTTCAGAATGTATGATGAAATTGTGTTGGAAAATGGTCGTTCATGAGCTTGATTGTGATTGTAAGGACGAGCTTAATGATTCATGTTCCAATAATGTATACTACGTATGCTTGGAGATGACAAAGAGGTATCTCTGAACCGTGTCATTGGAATCACAAGAGTCATGGATACAGCCTGACTAGTTTAATGAAGCTGTCGGCGGCGCCGCTGACTCGGTGCTCGTTCTTTGGTTTGCTTCCTTTAGGGTTTTCCTTCTTCTTCTTCCTTGCTAATCCCCATGCCTGAAGGTACCTTAGAAGGCTGCAATGGAAGAACAGAGAGTGCAGTTTTCGTACATCTGCCTCGCCCATTGCATTCATGAGAAAGAATGTACTCGCAAAAGAGGTGAATCTGAAAAGAAAGAACCGAATGTTCACGGATGATGTATGTTGCAAGTAACTCTTACATCAAACATCCACTGTTTCTTATGATCAGTAGTAGTTCCGAAAACCGGCACATCATATAACATACAAACTCAAATCGCTGAGTAGCTATCACCAATCGAAAGGTCAATCAAGATCTTGTGATCAAAATGTCAACTTTGGCCGGGTGCATCATCTCCCGCCATGGGAGCCGGTGCTGGATCTGCCGCCGGCACCATTGCTCGTGCTGTCGACCTCCTCCTGCTCTTCTTTAGACGACCATTGCCCGTAGATCCCATCATCCTCCTGCTGACCTTCGTGTCGGGCAGTGCCCCTCCTATCACGCATAGAATGACAAATTCTTAGTCGACTATGAAGAGACTCTGTGGAAATCACCGAAACCCTAAGACTGTCACCGGAAAGGAGGCAACTTTAGCTCTTTGGAGCGAAACAAGATCGGAGGAAGTAGAGTGCGAATGAATCGATTACGACGAGTTTTGTTTCTTACCAGGAGCAACAAGATTTGATTTTGCTGATGCTGACCAATAGATGAGAGTCGGGGTGATGACCGTGAGCAGAGCCCAGGAGACGAGGATCAAAACGTATCCTCTGGGGGGCATCTCTCTGGAGCTCTTCCAAGAGAAACGGTGGTCTTGGGCCAGCTCTCCTAGAGAAGAGAGGAGCAGACTTCGGTGACAACGAGATCTGAAGAATTTGTCAGCGGCGCAGGTGCTTGTGGGGGAGCAGAAACGAATAGGGCAGCAGGATTGCTCTTATTTTCTGTCAATACCATCAACACGCCGAAGGCATGTAACTTGTTACAATTAGGCGCTGCTGATGAAGACGGTGACCGAGCTCCCCCACCTTTGCAATGCTGTCGACGAATTGCTTTGTTTTGTTGATCGTAGCGTGCATCGGATGAGGATGAACTCAGCACCAACTGAGAATCACGAAGTAGAACAAGAAGAGCGAGAGCGAGAGAGTCATCGTGCTTTAGAGGAAGATAAAAGTTTATCTTCTTCGTCGACTGCTCCAATTCAGGAGAACCTCTCTCCATGGAATGCAGGCAAGAATTATTTGGACTCCTTCGGGGGCGCAGACTAAGGAAGTGGCCCATTTGGCCTGTGAAGGACGTCCAACTCGGGCATCGCCAGAGCTTGCGGCCATGGCCCAAACCTACATCTTTCTGTTCATTAATTGTGTGTGCGTTGTTGGGAAGACGAGGACGCCGACGACAACAGAGATGTTTCTTGCCACTGCTTCCGCAGTTGCATCGACTCATGTGGCTCCATCAGTTACAGGTACGACCCCCTCCTCTCCTCTCCTCTCTCTCTCTCTCTCTCTTCCGGTTTCGACTAAAGCGACGCAGGGAGAGGTGGGAGAAGATCGCGGAGGCGAGATCGTGGACAACAACAGTGATCACTGTTCTCCATCGATTGCTCCAATCAACTGCATTTACCAAGAGACTCTCTCGACAGTGAGGACGCAGAGAAGATGTCAGGCTACATCGACCTCCGGTGGAGCAGCCCAAATGATACGCTGCTTGCAACTTGAATCGGTAATGATGATGTGACACAGTAAAGAAAGAAAGAATGGACTTTGCTTTCGGCTCTCTGGTGGAGCAGATAAGAAGAACATGGAATCATGCGGCTGCACCAGTCCCTTTTTTATCTGTGTCTCATGGAATCATGGAAGAGACTCTCTCAACCAGTGCTAATTAAACTGGTGGTGGTGCTCCAACAGCAGGCTAAAAAGATGGGGGTGTCTCCCCCCTCCCCACCTTTCTTCCTCACATGCCAAGCTCAAAATGGCATGGCACATGAACAGGTGCCACAAAGAGTTAAACTTTGAAGGAAAAGGTCTCATGGGAGTCGATCATGCAAGAGGAAGAAAAGCAAAAGCTCACTGAAGACCACTGCAACAATGGTCAGATGCTGCAGCCATTGGGCCCGTTTTGCCCAGACACAGAAGACCAGACTCTGAATTCATGCTGTCAATGAATGATTAATGGATGGTAGATTGGGCATTCAATCAGTCACACCTTCTCTGATCACTTTTTGTCACTGACTATTTTCTTTTTTTTTCTGTGTCTCAAATGTGCACCACAATCTTCTTCTATTCCATCAAACACCACCACCAAATGGATGAGGAAATGCCTCATTTCTTTTTTAATTAGAAACTATACAGTGTAAATTATTTTTTTTGTTTATATATTTTTATGTTAGTGTATCTTTAAGTCGTGGTTGTTGAGTCCAGGTCCGGATGTGCTGGGGTCATCTTGATTGATCTTCGGGCAGGAAGCCGGCGTCGAGTCGGGTGAAGCTGGTCGTTTGTTCATTCAGGGATGAGTCATCCTTCCGGCGTGCAATCCGTTACCCCGACCTCTCCAATGGTAAAGTTAGTATTTTTTTAGGAAGATGTCTTATCCTTCAAAAGTCGGATCCTTATACCGAGGAGGGGTGTCGGTTCCCGATGTGTCATGGAGTACAATTCCAAGTTTTTAGATAGCATCGTCTCGGGCCTTCGGGATAGCGTCGAACTTCGAACGAAGTCGACGCTCGTACGAGTGCGTGCTTGACGAGACGATCGAGGCGTCGTCTCGAGCTTTTCAAGAACAATATCATGCTATTTGACCGATGCTCATTTTGATGTGGTCAGCCACCTTAACCTTTTCGTCGACATGACAATGAGACACTACTCATTCAATCCACATCCAAACAAATGGAGAATCAATTCCCCCCTTTGGTCCCTCGAATCCACATCCAAACAAATGGAGAATCAATTCCCCCCTTTGGTCCCTCGAACCCAAGAATCAATCTCATGGCAGACCAGAAGAATAATGGCAATTTTTAAGGATATTATATTAGGGAGGGGGTTTGGGCTACCCCTCTTAATTATATACTGATGCATGATTAATACATCTGCCAGCACTGCTGCTTTGAATCCGTCCCAGGAAATCTTCAAAACTAGTTGACTCTTCCATTGACTTGGACCCCGTCAAAATGACATCCTTTGGAGAGTCGGTCGAGTGTTTTGGCACCGACGACACCTTGAATCGGTCTCAAAAGCAATCTTCCAAATTATTTATAGTACAACTATTATAATTAAAAAAAAATAGATATGCGAGAATTGGATCCTTCCCAATTGCTCCCCTCTCAAGTCTCATTCCCACCGAGTCCAATTAGAGTCTCCGATGCCGCAAGATGGTGCGGCTAAACCAATTGTGCTCGACTCACCCGAGTCTAAATCGAATCGGGCAGGACTCGATGTCTGTGTGTTTGTGTTTCCTTCTGGGCTCGATGTGCGATGGGCAATTTGGTACTTTGAGTTGCGCAATCGCCACGGCCTCCTTCCGCCTCCTTATACCTACTCGGAGTTGGGAGGAGGCGGGGGAGTCTTGTTATCTTGAGAGGCGACCTTTCCCTGTCGCGGCTCCGCAGAGAGTGAGCGTCTCGGATCCGTCATCGATGGGAGCGGAAGGGGGGCTCCGCCGCACTCTCTTCCCCCTCCGCGACTGCGACGGCCGGAATTGGCCGTCGCCGCCGGCCATCCTCGGCCTCCAGCCCGCCGCCCTCGTCGACCACGTCGCCAGGGTCGATTGGTCTCTCCTCGATCGAATTCCTGGCGACCGAGGCGGTTCTCAGCAGGTATTCCACCCCCGGCCGCACCACCATTGCCACCGTGTTTTCTGCTCCGCTTCTTCTGTTCTAGCGCCGTGTCCCACGCTCCCATGAAATTGTGCCCGTGAGGATCTGGATTTAACCTCGTAGAGCCGTTCTTCACCGTGCCTCGGGCGAAAGATTTTATTTTTCTGCGGTGTTTGTTCGCCTTTCGTTCGTCCGCACGATTTGGTTTCCTACTCGATGCGCCTGCCGTCTCTTCGATTTGCAGATGATCTGGGTTTCCCTTTTTTTTTTTTCCAGATTTTCTTCGTCGTAATTCGCCTTCTCTAATCCTTACGCTTCTCGAAGAAAACAGAAATGTCGATGTGAACTGTCACAGCACCAATCTAGTCCTTCAAGATCAAAATTCGTTCGCCTTTGATACGCATTTCTTTCTAGGAAATGTGCCTCTCTTTTTTTTTTCGATTTTTTGAATTTTCGATTCCGACGGCCGATCTCCGAAGAAGACTTGATCGTGCAACATGGTCTCGTGAACTGTGATCGCTCGTCCTTTCTATTCGGTCGTTCGGTTCATGGTATCCGATTGTGCCGATGGAGTCTCGATCTTTGTCACTTCGATATGTGGTTCTTCGAATCTGGGTTGCTCCGTCGTCATCTTGTCACTCTGTATTTTGATTTTAGAGTTCAATTTCATATGCAAGAGAAGTCTAATTTAATGCTTTTGGTAGCACATGCAAAAGGCTGCATCTTTTTTTCCCTTCAATCCTTGTGATGTGATTTCATCTTGCAACAACCGGTGCTTATAACTATTCATAACAAGCAGGTGGCGGCAGAGGATTTGAATCATATATTGAGTGAGGTCAAAGCACACATCCTCCCTTTCCCTAACGAAATCCCTCCAATGATAGCCATAGCTGGAGGTAGTGTCGCCAATACCGTCCGCGGTATGACTGCTGGCTTTGGAGTCTCGAGTGGAATAATTGGTGCTTGCGGAGATGATGAACAAGGCCGGTTATTCATCAACAACATGAGCTTTAGTGGTGTGGATCTTTCCAGACTGAGAATGAAGAACGGATCTACTGGGCAGGTGAGCTGGACGTGATTTCCAGAAATTTTTTGTAATCACCTTGCCAGATTGATTGCATTGGAGTTCACTCGCCTGTCGCAGTGCGCATGTTTGGTGGAAGCCGATGGCAACCGAACCATGCGGCCCTGTCTGTCCAGTGCAGTTAAGCTTCAGGTATGCAGGGTCCGGTTATTTTCCCCATTTTAAGGTCAAATGAGTCTGATGAATTGATGTACTTATTGTGACTTTTCACCTGAAATATCTCTCAGGCTGATGAACTGAAAAGGGAAGATTTTAGAGGTGCAAAGGTAATTTTTCCTTCTTGAGCGACTGCTAACTAGTAGCCCTGAAATAATGTTGTCCTTTCCTCTCTGATATTGTCATGATATATATGCAGTGGTTGATCCTAAGATATGCATTTATCAATTTAGAGCAAATAAAAGCTGCTATAAGAATTGCCAAACAAGAGGGGGTTTCTGTTTCCATGGACCTTGCGAGTTTTGAGGTTTGTTGTGAAACATTTTTATCTTGTTTTTGATGGTTTTTTTTTCCAACATTTTTCCAAGTGAAATGTGTTAACTCTTCTTTTTTTTTTTAATCTCCACCTACATCCAGATGGTGCGAGACTATAGGTCACACTTGATAGACCTACTGGAGTCCGGGAATGTTGACCTCTGTTTTGCCAATGAGGATGAAGCCAAAGAGCTTATAAGGTAATATCACTTGCTTCGATGACCTGTTTTTTCAGACTTAAATTCAATTCGACAACCAGGTAGACAAACTTCTCTAAAGCGATAACAAAATTTCATTTATTAGTTACATGAAGGTGCTTTACAAGTAATCTTTTATGATGGTTTTCACTAAGGTGATGTACGGTTCATTTAGCACGTTGACAATATGCCAACGAATGTTTATCGATCAACTGACAAGGCTTTTGTATAAAAATAATTAAATTGTTCAGCCTGGATGTGATGATGGCTCCTCAACTTGTGATACTTTAATATCTCAACCCATACGGCCGAGACATCTACATTACATGAACTTCCTTCATGCACAGGCTTTGAGAATTGTAATCTTTTGCTCTTTTTTTTTTTCTTTTCAGCCGAGAACCCAAAGTCGATCCAGAGGCTGCTTTGTGTTTCTTGGCCAAACACTGTAAATGGGCCGTGGTGACACTTGGTCCCAGGGGTTGCATGGCAAAGCATGGAAATGAGGTTGGTATCAGTCGCTAACTTGATCGATGCCATGGAGTCGACTAGAATCTAGATTACGACCATTTTTTTGTATCCCAAAAAAACTAAGAAAGCTGCAAAAATGTTTCTGGCATTAACCAAAACCATGGTAGCCAAATGATGCACATAGATGAACTGCTACATTTATTGTTGTAGGTTGTTCGGGTCCCGGCGATAGGAGACACCCAGGCTGTCGATGCCACCGGAGCTGGCGATCTCTTTGCAAGTGGTTTCTTGTATGGGTTGGTGAAAGGACTCTGCCTAGAAGACTGTTGCAAGGTGGGATCTTGCAGCGGCGGCGCGGTCGTCCGAGCTCTCGGTGGCGAGGTGAGGCCCGAGAACTGGCAGTGGATGTACAAGCAAATGCATGCCGGTGGGCTTCTGCTGCCTGAGCTGAAGAATTGAGACCTTTGCGTCGCGGTGGGCTGATAAGTTGCATTTTGGGGTCATTAGTGGCTCTAACTAGATAATAATATTAGACATCGTGCTTAGAGCTTTATTATACCACCCCGAGGGAGTCGGCTTTCATTTATAAATGCGAGATTGTGTGAAGCATTCCGATTTGATCATTGTAAGAATGATTTATTATTCAGCTGACGAATCAAATTATCCGTCCTGCTCTCCCAAAAGAAATGTGTCGATTTTGTTTTGTCGATCAAGTTGAAAGAAAGAGGCCTCCTCATATGCTGCCCCAATCTAATTGCAATGGTATGTACATCAAATATAAGATTTCAAATGATGGGGATGAACGACGAGAACAAACTAATAGAACACAAAAGCATATTGGGCCATGCCCGGGTCCTGTTCGGGCCTTGATATAATAGCATATTGGGCCGGCCCATTGTTTAGATCTGGCTCCGTCTCGCCTATATATATAACACCGGTCCGATGAGGGTTTCTTCTCTCGCGCTCCGCCGCTCTTGCGTCGTCGACGTCCCCCGCGACTCCGAGAGGCACGGCAAGGAAGGGGAGCTTCGGATTGCGACAAGATGGGGTGAGCCTCCGCGAGAACTCGATCCTGTATTTCGTTCTGCTGCTCTCTCGCGACGCTACGTTTGCACCGTCCGTCCGTCGCTTGGATTGTGTCTTGTTTCGTTACCAACTCGATCTGATCGTTCTTGATTGTTTTACCTTCCCCCCCTTTTTGGTGGACGGATATCTTCGTCTTTGTGGAGGATGGAGGGATCCTTGTGTTTTTGAACTTTGATATGTTATTTTTTGTTTCTTTAGGTAGTAAAAAGGCGTCTTTTTAACTGCTAACCGTGAACTGGATGGGTTAAGATTATCGGGGAAGATGATGAAACAAATTGAGATGATCTTGTTCGAAGTTGCACTTTTCCTGGGTGCTCAAATGATAATCTAAAGATTTATATGTTTGCATTTTTGAAATGTCACTCCTCAATATACGAGCAAACCTTTTCGATCTGCAAATTAATGCCCAAAGATTATCACTCGCATTATGTTATGATGCACATTCTTGGGATGCCTAATGATGAATGAGCGACTGCTAACCATTTGACCACCGTCAAAAAAGCTTTTTTTTTTTTTTTTTTCTTTTTGGTTGGGAACATTTGCTTGTAATAACGATAAAAGTATTTTATTCACACGATTGTGGATTAGCAATTTTTTTCAACCGCTTCCAACTGAAATTTATTGAGAGGACTGGTGCCCTTGTGTATAATCATGATGCTCTTCTGGTTTGGAGTTTGATCATGAGATAGAGTTTGTAGAAGGGGGAAATGATGAGGTTGCTTCTAAATGTGCTTGCAAATTTTCCATTTTCTTATGGCTGGAGTTTGGATTTGTTAAAAAAAGATGAATCGAGTTGTATCGGGCCTCTGTTCATCGAAAGATGAATGGGTTTTCATAAATATAAGGTCTATGGCAGAAAGACTCGTGGTATGGGAGCTGGGCGCAAGCTCAAAACCCATAGGAGGAGGCAAAGATGGGCGGACAAAGCATACAAGAAAAGTCATCTCGGCAATGAGTGGAAGAAGCCCTTTGCTGGTTCTTCGCATGCCAAGGGTATCGTTCTCGAGAAGATGTAAGACAATGATGCTAACTGTTGATATTTTTGTTGCATCTTGATGTCGATCCTGTTGGGAGGACTCACACCCGATTGCCTTTTCGCAGAGGCATCGAAGCCAAGCAGCCCAACTCTGCTATCCGAAAGTGTGCTAGAGTGCAATTGATAAAGAACGGGAAGAAGATCGCGGCCTTTGTCCCAAATGATGGTTGCTTAAACTTCATAGAAGAAAATGTAAGTTTTGTGGTTCGACTCATCTAGAAATTTCGATACGCCATTGAACACTCCAGTAGAACGATCCAATGCGCTCGTTAGCAAATAATTAATCTGCGATCGGGCTGGTGTTGGCACTAGCATCGTGAGAGTGTCGTGCCAAGCAGGCACTAATCACATAGCCTGCTGTCTACGTGCATGAGATCTCCTGTATCAGGAGCTGCTTCTAAGATTGCAGCGCTTGCATCGTCAATTGCAGAAGCATGTCATCGAGCTGCGTGTGCTTTGCAGGATGAAGTGTTGATAGCCGGTTTCGGACGAAAGGGCCACGCGGTGGGGGATATTCCCGGAGTAAGGTTTAAGGTTGTGAAGGTTTCTGGTGTGTCCCTTTTGGCACTCTTCAAGGAAAAGAAGGAGAAGCCTCGGTCGTGATGCAATGCCTGATCGAGTTATCGACCTTTTGTCGGAATCGATAAGTAGCACTTCATTTTGTTTTGCAAGATGTTTCATGGTTATCCACCTTTGAGCACTTTTTTGTGTGTGCCATCTATCAAGCTTATTTTCTTAGTATTTCTCCCACTAATTTGATCTCTGTCAAGAACACTGGTCTTAAAATGTGGCACAATTTGGGTTGAGATTATACCTCACTTTAGTGACTACTGCAGTTTGGTGCTATAACCATCTCATTGTATGTATCATTGAAGCATCCAAAAATTATTTTAAAATATATAAAGTGTTCTTAAATCATTTACTATTTTAATGTATGTGTGTGTGAAAATTACTATTTGAAATGGTGGTTTGGGTATGTGAAAATTACTACCTGAAATCGTTTAGGTGTTTACATCAAACATATGAAGTGTCATAATTTTTTATTATTATTATAATATAATCTAACTTTGGTATGAATCTCTCACACGTGTTTATGTGTACAAAAATGCTTATGGAGATTTGTATTGGCATTCTTTTTTGCTATTTATAATTTAATTTTAAATTTTAAATTTTAAATTTTATTTAAACTCGCATCAAGTAAAACAACATTATCAACAAACAAAACAGTTCATTTCATTTTTAATTCATTCTCACTTTTCCTACTCCGTAACACATTTGTCGCATCGACCAACATCTTATTATGTTGTCATCCTCGGTACCTGAAATTTAAATGTTGATGGATGTATCATCCTAACTTTAGTCAATCATTTTATCGAGGGTCCCACGTAATGAGATGGATGGGGATGTTGCAGCGGTCAGGCTCATGCTGCTGGTGCTGATAAATATTTAGAAGTTCTAATTAGATTCAAAGCATTCAGAGGAATCCTAATTAGACTTCGATTACTCAACAGATTAGGATTAGAGATTCAAGTAGGGATATAAAGTCCAGTGATTTATTCAAAGTAAATATCATGATTTTATAGGAAGAAAAAAATATATATAGAGGGGAAAAAACACACACAAAAACAAAAAAAAAAAGAATGCAGGTTTGCATGAGAGACCACGAAAGAAGAGGAAGAAGTGTCTCAGCTTCGCTGCTCGGATGAGGATGACAGAGAGGAGCTGCTGGTACAAGCTCGATGATGACAGCGGGAGTGACCAGGAAACATGTCTTCGTCCGTCGGCATCGAGTCGTCGAGCAATGTCAAATGGCATTAAAGTGGGGGCATGAAGTCACATCGTAGTCAAGCATGGAGCAAAGTCTGGTTATGAAACGAATTAAAAACATCAATTAAAACAAGAGGTTGTGGGAAGAAGAAGAAGAAGAAGAAAACTATGTGTTTTATGCTTGCCAATAGTGAAGGGTTACCGATACCAAAAATTACGAGCTTCTTCCTCGCAAACCATCTTCTTCTATTGTTCCGTAGAGAAGCTGCTTCTCTGGAAAATTACCATCAGAGGCAATCGATCGATTCGCCGGTCAACTTGAAATCCCCAGCGTCGGATGAGATGGAGGTCGTGCCTCCCCCGGGACTCGACGCAGCATCGTACTTCTTCTTCTTCTTCACATCCATCATCGTCAATCACACGTCATTGATTCCTCACATCGTTTTCTTCGTTATTTGTTCTTGGGTTCTTGGCGTCACAGTTTGATAGAAAACGACGTCGCAAACGGAATCATCCGAATAATGCTCACCCATTTTGTTTTTTTTTTTGGATCGATCGTAAAGATATTACAATATTTATGTTCATTTATTACGGAACATGATAATGAGAAAAGGTGGGACGTCATATCCAATTACAGTATCATTTATTTGATTCACGGGCGGTACCAAACGATGCATGTTAGTCATCCGGCGGCCTGATCACGTGGGGTACCAAACTTTGCTTCCTTAGATCACGTGGGCGGTGGGCTCCGGAGCGAGTGATTTCCAAGCGCAGGCAAACGATGCATGTTAATGCAAACAACTTTTTACCGTGACCTAGGAGTCAGTGGTCGTGATTCCGGGACTCCGGGATCGTCGCGGTAGGGTTCGGGTCGGTCGAGGTCTCCGTACTCCGACGGGTCCCGGTCGGGGAGAGATGGGAGGAAGAGGTTCCGTCGGGAATGCCGACGGCGCTTAGACCTGTCCCTGCACAAAGGCGGGTCGGAGGATACTCCGTCCGACCCCTCCGATGCTCAAGTCAGCTTCCCTTGGAAGATCAGGATCCCAGGGCTCTAGTCTACGAACCCGCTAACAAGTCATGGGGTTAGAAAAAACCTCCTTTTCCTTTACTCTTCCGTGGCTTAAATATGGCGGGCAGTTGGCGCGTTTCTGGTTGCGTCTGACGGTGGTGTACGGGCCTGGCTCCGCAGGCTGATGCCGTGGTTGGCCCTCGCACGGATCTGGGATGAGGGAGGGGAGAAATGACGTCTGGGAGTCAACCTGGGCAATAGTGGAGCGCGGGAGGAGCTATGACGTCATTCAGACGTGGTACACAGGATCCGATATCACGTCACATTTAATACCCATAACACTACCCCCCTCGAAGAAAGCCCCTCCTGTGGGACTAACGCCAGAAAACCGATGGTCGAGCCGCCACTCCAGACCAAGAGAACCGAACCGTCGTTCGGGATGAGGGGTCGAGCCGCCGCTCAAGACCCAAAAGATCGATGGTCGAGCCGTCGCTCAAGACCAAGATAACCGAACCGCTGTTCGGGATGAGGGGTCGAGCCGTCGCTCAAGACCCAGAAAACTGATGGTCGAGCCGCCGCTCAAGACCAAGATAACCGAACCGCTGTTCGGGATGAGGGGTCGAGCCGCCGGTCAAGACCCAGAAAACCGATGGTCGAGCCGCCGCTCAAGACCCAGAAGATCGATGGTCGAGCCGCCGCTCAAGACCAAGAGAACCGAACCGCCGTTCGGGATGAGGGGTCGAGCCACCGCTCAAGACCCAGAAAACCGATGGTCGAGCCGTCGCTCAAGACCAAGATAACCGAACCGCTGTTCGGGATGAGGGGTCGGGGCGCCGCTCAAGACCCAAATAACCGAACCGCTGTTCGAGATGAGGGGTCGAGCCGCCGCTCAAGACCCAGAAGATCGATGGTCGAGAGTCCCGCGGCCCTTGGGCCGTTTTACAAACCGTTCGCACAAGCGCAGTTACCGGAATCGAGGGGGCGCTTGGCGTGCCGCCCAAGTTACCTGCTTGGATGATCGACACGTCACGTCCCCATTAATATCGCATCGTTGTTTGGACTGCCCGATGTGATGTGGCTGGGTGGTACGCGCGGTGACATGCTGTTGCCCACTTCGGGAGACGAAAGGGCGAAGCCTTTCTCTCTTTAAATAGCGCGCGAAGCGACACTTTGCAACTTTTTATCAATGGAGTTTTTCTGTCTCGAATCCTGCCATCTCCCTCTTCCAAGCCTTCTTCCTTGGCTTCGGCGTCCCTCGCACCCTTCAATCGACCCTATTCGCTGTAGGTCAGTGCAGAATGACTTCTTCTTCTACCTCTTCCTCCCCTTCCGTTACCACTCGTGCTGCTGACCTTCCCCCTTCTCCACCTTCCAACCGTTCCTCCGATGGGGAAGCGGCGCGTGCGCTGGAGGCCCTAATGTGGCCGTACGATCAAGATTCCACCCTTGATGATTCCTCCGTAGGGATCCTCCGGAGGCGCTACAGCATCCCGGAGGATTTTATCCTCGCGGCCCCCGAAGTGGGGCAGTGGACCTTCGATCCTGTCCCTAAGGGCTTCGCCTTGACCATCGACGCCCTGGAGGCCAGTCTGCGTCTCCCCATACACCCCATCATTGTTTCCTGTCTGTCTTTGTGGCGAATCTCGCCGTCACAAATAACACCCAACTCTTGGCGATATTTGGTGGCCTTCTTGGGGGAATGCCATTACGCCGATATCACCCCGACCCGAAACCTTTTCCTCTCGTGTTTTCGCCTCTTCAAGGGGTCGGGGGGATATTTTCTTGTTGCCCGGGCAGGATTCCGCGTTAGCGGCGCCCCTACTAATAACAAGGGATGGAAGAGACGCTTCTTCTATGTCCGATGCGAAAAGGACTGGGGTTTCGGGGTTCAATAGTCTTCAAGGTCCATTGATAACACGGCCCCCAAACTGAACACCGAAGAGCATGCCCATCTAGAGAGGCTGAGGGCAATCCTTCCCTCCTCTCAAGCCATCCGCAACATGTCGAAACGATGGCTCGTGGAGGCGGGACTTAGCCCGCGCTCTCGGGGTAGGTCATTGTTGTTCCTCGCTTTGGGTTCCTGGTTGCTTCCTTGTCCTAACTGGTCCTTTATCTCCTACAGAAATGGTGAACCTACGATCATTCCATGGCGTGGGAACTTCGTCAGGCTCGTCCCCATGCGCACCGGTGGTCCCTAAGCGAGCGGGGGGAGATTCCCCGCTGGAGGTCGAGGGAGGGCGACCGAAGAAAAGATCCAAGGTGTAGGATGTTCAGGATCCCGAGGCGCCGGTGACTCATCCTGCAGGGGCGGCCGACCAGCGCGCCGACCGACTGGAAGCGCCTGCCCCGCTCGAGGGTGCTGGGCCCAGCCTGGGGGCGACCGGGAAGGGCCTTCGCTCTCCGGCCATGAAGGACCTGTGCCGAGTTCCATTGAGCAGGGATGAGCCCTTCTTTTCTCGGGTAATGGGCGAGATCCCTCCCGGGGGGCGAGCAACCCTCTAGTCGCCCGGTGGGGAGGTTTGTCCCGAGGAGACAAAGTGTGGATTGGCGGGAATCCCTCGGCCACCTACCTCCGGGGGGCGCTTCATCCCGATATAGCTCGGGATTTGTACACGCTCCTGAGGCCCTCACGTTGGTCAGCGAAGTCGACGCTGTGGGTAAGCATCGTCTCGGATGTCTTTTTCTAAATTTCTCCCTTTGTCGTTATTTACCGTGTCCCTCCTATGCAGAATCTCCACTACACCACTGCCTTGATCGACCGGGCACATGATGCCGGTCGGGTCATAGGTGGCCTTTGTGAGCGCAATCTCGATCTGCGCCGGCAATTGGATGAGGTTCGAGCCGGGTCTGGCCCCGAGGTGGTCGCCGCTGCCGAGAAGCGGGCGGCCGACCTGGACGCGGAAGTGGCCCGTCTAATCGCCGAGCTCAAGGCCGCGTCCGTATCTCAGGCCAGCCTGCAGAAGCTACTGCGAACGGAGAGGCTAGAGAACCATTTCCGGAAGACGGAGGCCTCTGACCTGGCTGCGAAGCTGGCCTCCAAAGAGGAGGAGGCAAAAGCGGCCCAGGAAGCGCTTGCGGCGGAAGAACGCCTCCGACTGGAGAGGGAACGGGAGGCGATAGAGCGCAACAAGAAGTCGGAGGGATTCCTCCTCGGATTGGACCGGACGGGCCAAGTATCCTACGAATATAGATACAAAGTGGATTTGGCTCGATTTCGGGCGTGCCCTCCAGGTTCTGAGGTCGAGGAAGATCCCTTCACTTCCCGTCCCGAGGATCTGGGGGCAAGTATGCCCGAGGAGGTTCCCTTTGATGACAGTCTAAAGGGGGCTAATTCTTGAGAGATATCTTACTTTTGTGGGGGCCTTTTCCTTTTTGACTATGTATATTTTTCCCTTTCTTAGGGAATCATTATGTACCTTGAAGTTTTGACAATCCATTTCTAGTAATACTATTTCAGTAAATACAATGTTCGTCTTTCTGCTTGGGCTTTGTCGTAAAAAACCTTCAGACAAAGTATTTCTTGAGGTTCAGGACATTCCAGGTCCTCGGCACCTGTTGTCCCGAAATTGTGGTGAGTCGGAACGTGCCCGGTCGGATGACTTTGCTGATGCGGTAAGGACCCTCCCACTTAGGTGCAAGTTTGCCCCGTGCACGGACGGGGTCACTTACCTCAGCCTTGCGTAGTACCAAATCTTCCAACCCGAGAGGTCGAGGGCAGACTCTTTTGTTGTAGTTTCTGGCGACACTTCGGTTGTAGGCCAAAATTTTTAGGTGAGCGTCGACTCTGTGTTCCTCGAGCAGGTCTAGCCCGGTTCGAACTCCCTGGGCCGATGTTGGCTCATCAAAGGCTTCTACCCGAGGAGTCGGTAAAACCACTTCGGCTGGCAGAACCACCTCTGTTCCGAAGGCTAGACTGCACAATGATTCGCCCGAAGCCGTTTTTGGGGTAGTTCGCAAAGACCATAGGATGTTCGGCAGCTTGTCGACCCAGCTTGATCGGGCACTCAGAGTTCTTTTCTTAAGCCCGTCGAGGATGGATCAGTTGGTTACCTCAGCGAGCCCGTTGATCTGAGGGTGGGCCACTGAGCTAAACCTTAACTGTATCCGATAAGTCACGCAGAATTTCCTGAACCGAGTGCTAGCAAACTGGGTGCCATTGTCGGTGACGATAGTTTTGGGGAGGCCGAATCGGGTCACGATATTTCTCCAAACAAACTGCTCGACTTGTCGGGCCGTGATAGTCGCCAGCGGCTCGGCTTCCACCCATTTGGTGAAATAGTCAACTCCCACAATAATATGTCTTCGCTGCCCGGACGCCGGGGGGAACGGGCCAAGGAGGTCCATCCCCCATTGTGCGAAAGGCCATGCGCAATCCAAAGAGGTGAGTGGAACCGCAGGGTGCTGGGGGGCCCGGGCATGGCGCTGGCATGCGTCGCATCGCCGCACGTAGGCCTTGGCGTCCCGGTGCAGCGTGGGCTAGTAATAGCCTTGACGCAATATCTTGAATGCCAAGGCACGACCGCCCATATGCTCCCCACAGATCCCGTCGTGGACCTCGACAAGGACCACCTCTGCCTCGTCGGGATCCAAACATCGTAACAGGGGGCGAGAGAATGACCTTCTGTAAAGCCGATCGCCGATTTCGCAGTACCATGCTTGGGTTCGGCGTAGCCACCGCGCCGTAGTGTCATCTGGTGGAAGGATGCCATCGTGCTTGTACCTTCGCATCTCCTGCGTCCACGTGATCGGGGGGACTGGGACTCCGGGTTCACCTACCCTCGTGGTAGCCACCGATCGGTGCGCGAGCTCCTTGACCCCGGGATGCTTCCAGAGGTCGGAACCCGAGGCCAACTTCGCGAGCCAGTCCGCCTGCTCGTTCTGGCACTTGGGGATTCTAGATAGCGTAAAGCGGGAAAAGCTAGCGGCCTGGGCTCTTACCTCTATTAGGTATTTTGACATGATTGGATCCCGGGCCCGGTATTCTCCGCTTAGTTGCTCGGCGACCAGTTGTGAATCGGTGAGGACGTGGACAGCTCCCAGCTGCATCTCGGCCGCCAGCCGAAGGCCGGCTAAGAGCGCTTCATACTCCGCCTCGTTGTTAGTGGCCTCGAAGCCGAAATGGAGGGAATGCTCGAACGAGCGTCCATCGGGGGCTTCCAATATGAGTCCGACTCCGGCTCCCGTTGAGCCGAACGACTCGTCAACCCGCAGGACCCAGTCCTTGTGAACTCGCTCAGTGCTCTCTATCTCTGGTTACGTTAATTCCGAGATGAAATCGGCTAGGGCTTGTGCTTTGATGGCCGTTCTTGGTTTGTATTGGAGATCAAATTCGGACAGCTCCACCCACCATTTGAGGAGGCGCCCTGCTACGTCGAACTTAGAAAGAACTTGACGCAGTAGTTGGTCGGTCGTTACCTCGATTGTATGGGCCTGGAAATAAGGGCGTAGCTTCCGGGCCGCAAGAACGAGCGCCAATGCCAACTTCTCAATGGGGGGGGGTAGCGCTGCTCCGGTCCTCGTAGGACGTGACTGACGTAGTAAACCGGGTGCTATTCCTCGGGGGCCTCCTTGATCAGGACAGAGCTTACTGCGTGTTGGGACGCCGCCAGGTAGAGGCATAGCTTCTCCGGAGTGGAGACGGAGGTGAGGCGAGGAAAGGTGGACAAGTGTTGCTTTAGACGCGCGAAGGCCTCCTTGCATTCTGCCGTCCATCGAAAGTTCTTCAGATCCTTCAAGACCTAAAAGAAGGGAAGACATTTGTCCCCCGATCGGGACAAGAACCGAGCTAGGGCCGCAAGCCTTTCGTTGAGGCACTGAAGCTCCTTGACTGTTCGGGGGGCTTGCATGTTGATGAACGCCTGGACCTTCTCCGAGTTAGCATCGATTCCCCTCTCATGTATGATAAATCTGAGGAATCTGCCCGTAGTTACGCCAAACACGCATTTTGCCGGATTGAGGCGCATCCCGAATTCCCTCAGTGTGGCGAAAGTCTCCCTCAGATCGGTGAGGTGGGCGGCTCCCGTTCGATTTTTCACGATCATGTCGTCGACGTAGACTTCCATGTTTCGCCCTATCTGCTGGGCGAACATCCTGCTTACCGTCCTCTGATAGGTGGCTCCAACATTCTTTAACTCGAACGGCATAACCTTGAAATAGTAAGCTCCTTGGGGGGTGTGGAAGGCCGTGTGCTCCCGGTCCTCATGTGCCATCCGGATCTGGTTGTAGCCGGAGAAGGCATCCATAAATGAAAAGCGAGCATGCCCCGCGGTTGAGTCGACCAATTAGTCGATCCGGGGCAAGGGGTAACAATCCTTCGGGCAAGCACGGTTTAGATCGGTGTAGTCAACACATATCCTCCAGCTTCCATTTGGCTTTTTCACGAGGACTACATTGGATAGCCATTGGGGGTACCTGACTTCCTCAATGAAGCCGGACGCCAAGAGTCGCTCCACCTCTATTTGTACAGCTTGTTGCCGCTTGGGAGCTTGAGCTCGAGATCTCTGTTTTATCGGTTGTGCGGTCGGGGAAATGCACAAATGGCGCTGGGAAATCTTCGGGTCGATCCCCGAGAGGTCGGCCGCTGTCCAGGCGAAGACGTCGGCATTTTCCTGGAGGAGGCTGATGAGCTGAGCCTGCTCCTGCCCGCTGAGTTCCGAACCGATCCCGACCGTTCGGTCGGGACAAATATCCTGGAGAGGGACGTCGATCGTCGGCTTCATCGACTCGGGACGCTGTGCCGGACGCTAAGCTTCACGGGGGTCTTCGAGGGGCTGCTCCGGTTTCCTTCTCTTGCCTAGGGAGATCGCCGTCAGGTAGCATTGCCTGAATTCGTGAGGATCTCCCCGGACCTCCCCGACCCCAACGCTGGTCGGGAACTTCAAGGTCCGATGATATGTGGAGATGACCGCTCTTATCTTGTTGAGTGTGGGTCGTCCCAGGATAGCGTTGTACGCCGTGGGCAGATCGACCACCAGAAAGGTCACCAACACTGTTTTTATTTTCGGCGAGTCCCCGAGCGTTAGAGGCAGGGTGACCGCGCCTCGTGGCGAGATTGAGTCGCCGATGAACCCGGTGAGCACAGAACGTAGGGGCTTCAAGGCGTCCTTTGGTAGTCCCAGTTTTAGGAAAGCGTCGAAATACAGAATGTCGGCTGAGCTGCCCGTGTCCACCATAATCCTTCTAACTTGTGCGTTGGTGATTCGGGCTGATACTACCAGCGCGTCATCATGCTCCGGTCGCCCGGAGTCCTCCGTCGGGAACGTTATTTCTGGCTCGGGGATGGGTTCCTGCTCCCCGGTCGCAATAGCGCGGGCGTATGCTTTCCGTGCTGCGGTGCTGTTTCCTCCGGAGGCTGGTCCCCCAATGATCACGTCGATCTGTTGCTCGACCGGACCCTCGGGACGCAGGGAGGGTTCCCGCGGCCGTTGGATGTAGCGGTCTAAGTGACCTCTCCGTGACGTTCCTTAATCGCCGCCTGGGCCATAGCATTGCTCCGTGTCGTGCCCATTCTACCGGTGGAAGCGGCAATAGCGGGTGCGATCAGTCAACTCTTGTCGGCTCGTCATTGGACGGGGAGGCTTGAGCATCCCCGTCTCTTTTATCTGGAGGAATATTTGCGTCCGGGATGTGTTTAAGGGGGGAGGTGGGAGCCCTGACACGGTGTGGTCGGGGCGCTCTGCCTTGCGCCTCGGCTGCGCGGACTATCGTCTGACGCTGCTCGTCGGCAGGCTCTGAGTGATCCTTCTGTCGTTCTTCTCTTCTTCCCGACATCCAGGCCTCGGCCGCCACATATTGATTCGCCCGCTGAAATATATCCGCGATTGAGGCGGGGGGTCACTCCACCAATGACCAGCAAAACCTCGAGGGTCGCAACCCTATCATGAACGCCTGCATCAATAGTGAAGGATGTGCGTCAGACAACCCCCGTATCTCCGTAGTGAATCGACGTACGAAGTGGGAGAGAGGTTCGTCCTCCTTTTGCTTCAATCCCAGGTGGAGCGCGATGGATGGCTTCGGATGCGCAAACGCCAGGACGTGTAGCTCGAAATCCTTGGTGAGCTGTTCGAAAGACATAATTGTCCCGCTCCTCAAAGTGTTGTACCAGGCACGGGCGGGCCCTTTCAACGTGGTGGGGAACGCTCGGCACATCAAGGCGTCGGAGGTCCCGTAAAGGGCCATCTGAGCTCGAAATGCGGCGACGTGATCTGCCGGGTCGCTGGCTCCATCATAAAGATCGATGGAGGGGAGGCGGAAGTTCGAGGGCACTGGATAATCCCGTATGTCATTGGTGAACGGGGACTCCCAGTGAGGCTCCTCTCTCTGCTCCTCCTTTGACTTCCGGACGTCCCTTTGGACCTCGTCCAGGCGCTGGGACATGGAACGGAGCTGGGCTCGGAGCAAGTCTGTTGAACCCGAGGATATCGCTTCGGGTTCGGGAGGGACACTCGGGTTTTCGAGGATCCGACCTCCGTCGGGTCCCGGATGGGACGTAGGTGAGGACGGTGGTGAGGGGGGCGCATCGTGGGCCCGTAGTGGAGGCCCGTGTCCCTGGTTGTCCGGCGCTCTCGACGTCCGAGGAAGGTGGGGAACGATGACTTGCACCGTGTCTGCTAACACCTGGACATGTTGGGCAAGATCTCGAAAGGCTTCCGCGGTGACGAGGGAAGAGGAGGGAGTTGCGCCTTAAGGCGGTGGGACCCCAGGATCGTTAAACAAATGCCAGTAGCGTTCCGCAGTCGAAGCAGGGTCTTCCCTCCATGTTCGGGGGGGGAGAGGGGCTTCCACCGGAGCTTCCCCGGGATACGGTCCCTCTATCGGGTACTCGTCTGAGTTTAGCGGGTGATCTCTCGGCAGGCCCTCCTTCTAGCGTCAATCTGTTAATGCAAACAACTTTTTACCGTGACCCAGGAGTGAGTGGTCGTGATTCCGGGACTCCGGGGTCGTCGCGGTAGGGTTCGGGTCGGCCGAGGTCTCCGTACTCTGGCGGGGTCCCGGTCGGGGAGAGATGGGAGGAAGAGGTTCTGTCGGGAACACCGACGGCGCTTAGACCTGTCCCCGCACAAAGGCAGGTCGGAGGATACTCCGCCCGACCCCTCCGACGCTCAAGTCAGCTTCCCTTGGAAGATCAGGATCCCAGGGCTCTAGTCTACGAACCCGCTAACAAGTCATGGGGTTAGAAAAAATCTCCTTTTCCTTTACTCTTCCGTGGCTTAAATATGGCGGGCGGTTGGCGCGTTTCTGGTTGCGTCTGAGGGTGGTGTACGAGCCTGGCTCCGCAGGCTGATGCCGTGGTTGGCCCTTGCACAGATCTGGGATGAGGGAGGGGAGAAATGACGTCTGGGAGTCAACCCGGGCAATAGTGGAGCGCGGGAGGGACTATGACGTCATTCAGACGTGGTACACAGGATCCGATATCACGTCGCATTTAATACCCATAAGAGGTGGGACGTCATATCCAATTACAGTATCATTCATTCCATTTACTAATTTAACCATATTTGATTCACCACGCAAACGATGCCATTTCCAAGCGCAGGCAATCGGTCACGGGCGGTACCAAACGATATATGTTAGTCATCCGGCGGCCGACTTTGGTTCCTTAGATCACGTGGGCGGTGGGCTCCGGACGAGATCTATAATTCTTATTTTCATACCGTGGGACCCAGGCTAACCAATTTTTTTTGCGATTTGTGCGGCACGAGTGTGCGCATCCAATGGTAAACCGGTCACTGTAGGGAATCAACGTTTTATAGCAGCCTCGAGTTCCCGTTCCACGTCGATATGTGCGGCACGAGTGTGTGCGTCCCCGGGAACATACAATGGTAAACCGGTCACTGTGGGGAATCAACGTTTTATAGCGGCCTCGAGTTCCCGTTCCACATCGATATGTGCGGCACGAGTGTGTGCGTCCCCGGGAACGTACAATGGTAAACCGGTCACTGTAGGGAATCAACGTGTTATGGTCAACAACATTTTGCCGTGGCCTCGAGGCCGTCGCGGTTGGGTTCGGGTCCGAATGTGTAGGGGTCGCCTCATCGATCTCCGGGCAGGAAGCCGACGTTGGGTCGGGAGAAGCTGATCATCCGCTCGGCCAGGGCCGGTTCCTTCATCTGGTGGCCAGCTCGCTGCATGCCCCTCGGTTCCTGCACACAGGTCGGGTCGGGGGTTTCCCATCCCGACCCCTCCGATGCTTAAGTCAGTGTCGGATGGGAGTGAGTAGAGTGTTTCATAGAGAGGGAAAGAGAGGTAGAGAGAGAGATCCTTTGGCTGCCGATGTCTCGAGGTCAATGCTGCGCCTCTCTGCGATGGGAACTGCTCGCCATGCGATGGGAGCTCGTCATGCGATGGGAGCTCGGTGTCGCCATGCGTGAGGAGCTCGGCCGCCATGCAATGAGGGAGCTCGGTGCTACCATGCAACGATGGGAGCTCGGTGCTTTGCCATGCAATGAGGGAGCTTTCACTACCGCCATGCAATGAGGAGCTCTGGTGCCGCCATGCGATGGGAGCTCGGTGTCATGCGGTGAGGGAGCTCACCGCCATGCAATGATGGGAGCTCGGTGCCGCCATGCGCGAGGGAGCTCGACCGCGCCATGCAATGAGGAGCTCGATCGCCATGCAAATGAGGAGGAGCTCTGGCCGCCATGCGATGGGAGCTCTGCACCGCCATGTAGTGAGGGAGCTCGACTGCTGCCATGCAGCGAGGGGGAGAGTGGCTAAGAGAGTCTTCTTCCCCTTCTTCTCCTTCTCCTTCTCCTCCTCCTTCTCCTCCTTCTTCTCCTCCTGAGTGCTGGTTCATCCCCCCTCTCTTCTCCTCTTCTCATCTTCTTTCCCAGCCCCCCCACCTCCCTCTTCTCCTTCTAAACGTAGAGGTTTTATAGGGAAAATTACTGTTAGTGATGTGGCCCTCCGCAGGGTCGTACTGATGGCGTGCTTCGGTCTCCTGCGGAACCGGGGAAGAGCAGAGGGAGAGGACGTCTGTCGATCAACCCTCGCGACAGTCAGCCGCAGGAGAGACTGAGACGTCACTATGACGGGAACCACAGGGGCCGGGGTCACATCACATTTAATACCCCTAACACAACGTTTTATAGTGGCCTCGAGTTCCCGTTCCACATCGCGACCATCGTTTAGCATCATTGCCGACGAGCTGTGGACCTCATGGAGCTGCAGAGAGTCATGCGCATGAACAGCGGAGCCGGCGAATCCAGCTACGCCAACAACTCCAAGATCCAGGTGAGTCCGTGTGTATCTCTTCTTCCTCCGCCTGCCAACTCTCTCTCTCTCTCTGTCGCCATGGATTCGCTGCGTCCGCGTAGGGCGTCATCATATCGAGAACCAAGGACATACGACGGGAAGCGGCGGTGGAAGCCTATCTCTGCGCTGCTGCCTCCTCCGGGGCCATGAGCATTGCCGACTTGGGCTGCTCCTCGGGTCCCAACGCGCTGCTGGTGGTTGCCGACATCGTGGAGGCCGTCGAGAGAAGCTGCCTTCAGCTGCAGTCCCCCCCGCCGGACTTCCACCTGCTCCTCAACGACCTCTACTGGAACGACTTCAACACCGTGCTCCGATCGTTGCCCGAGTTCCACCGGGCGAGGGAGCGGCTCCCCGGCTGCGGGCGCTGTTTCTTCTCGGCGGTTCCTGGGTCGTTCTACGGCCGGCTGTTCCCCGGCAAGAGCTTGCAATTCGTGCACTCCTCGTCGAGCCTTCACTGGCTGTCTCAGGTCGGCCACGCTTCCTTCTCTGACGTGCCTTGTTCTAGGAATCAGCATGCCGAGTCCCGACCCCAGATCTGTAGGTCCATGGCGGTGAATCAAACGCGAATGCGTTGGATTCAGTCTGACTTTTCTCAACCCTCACAGATCGATCCATCAAACATGAATGCGTTGGATTCGATATGGATTTATCGCATTCATTCTTGTAGCGAGGCTACACGAGACATCAGGAAAAGGATCTCAAACCTGGGTTAGAACCTAACCCGGCCATGTCAACCCAAGTTTAGCCATCTTTTTGACGTAACTACCGACCATGTCGTCCTCCCAGCAGTGGATGAGCAGTGCTAATTGTTGACTTTTGGCTGCAGGTTCCCGAGGAACTCCAGAGCGGATCTGCCGTCTCGTGTCTGAACAAAGGGAAGGTGCACATATCCAAGACGAGTCCTCGGGCCGTCTCGAATGCGTATCTGAAGCGGTTCCGGAGAGATCTCACGCTATTTCTGCAGTGTCGTGCTGAAGAAATAGTCGGCGGCGGCCGCATGGTGCTGGCGTTGATGGGCAGGCGAAGCCCGGACCTCGGCATGCCGGAGGACTGCCACCTGTGGGAGCTGCTCGCGGAGGCGCTCAATGACATGGCCTCGGAGGTAATCTTCTTCACTGCTCCTTTTCATATGCTTTACATGCTAACGTAAAATAGTTTTTAGAACAACATACATGCATTTCAAATCACTTAAAACGCTTTTGATATTTTTTTTTGAATCAGTATACATTTAGATGCATTTTCATAATAAAAATATAAGTTTAGCTAATGTCATATATCAAAACGTAAAACTATTATAAATATAAATATAGTTAAGGTGCATATGCTAAAACAAAAGTTGTAGCAGTATCAATGACTATAATCATGTTATATTCATTCCTATGATAACATATAGAAAAATATTTAAACCCCATGGTGTAGAAAACATATATATATATATATATATATATATATATATATAGTATTAATGCTCATAAGAAACTAGTTTTTGAAATATATTCTAATGCATAGCCCCCGTTGTCATATATCAAAATGCTTATGATACTTTTTTTTAAAAAAAATCAATATAGATTTATATATACTTTCATAATGAAAATATAAGTATGATTAACATCATATATTAAAATATAAAACATCATAATGCAAAGACTATCATTATTATATATATAACTAAGGTATATATATGTGAAAACAGATTGTGTTATATTCTAATAACAAGATATAGAAACATTTTTAACCCTAATGGTGTAGCTAACACATATATCTTGGGTCCAAAAGAAATTAGTTTTTGAAATATATTCCGATGCATAACCCTCGTTAGTAGAGTTAGATCATAGCCATACTTACTAAACAACTATCATGTCATTAAAAATAATACATCAATAACTTTTTTACAAAATTAATTTTTTAACAAATATTTTTGTGTGTCATTTTAAAATATATATCATCTAAAACTAATGATATTCATATATTTTTCAATCCTTTTCAAATATAATGGTTGAACATACATTTCCATATGAATTAGAAAACATGAGTAAATAAATACTTATAGTATAACAAACAACTATTCAAAACATATGCTTTTTTAAATATTTTTTAAAAAAATATTTTTTTTTAAAAAAAAATATGATCATGAACGTTGTATCTTAAAAGTATGCCATTTCAAATCTTAATGCTCCAAAATAATTGGCAATGAATTGAGACAAGAAGTTTAATTGATAACGGACATGAATGACTAAGCTTCTTGTTTAGCTCCAAAATGAAAGCTCAAAATCTCACTCGCATCGTGCTCGACAGGGCCTGGTTGCAACGGAGAAGATAGACACCTTCAATGCCCCCTTCTACGCTCCATCCTCCGAGGAGCTGAAGCAGGTGGTCGAAGAAGAAGGCTCCTTCTCGATCACAACCATAGAACACTTCGAAGCGGGCTGGGACGCCGTGGCCGATAACCATTCCGGTGGTGAAGACCAGGACGACACCATCGACCGCGAGATCGGGGCGGTGCATGAGCGGAGAAAGAGCTACGCTCGACGCATGGCCATGGGGATCAGGGCTGTGCTGGAGTCGATGCTGAAGAGCCACTTCGGAGAGGGCATTCTCGATGAGCTCTTCTGCCGGTACGGCAAACTACTGGAGAGTTACTATTCCGCAAACAACCCCGAGGTGGGCAACCTGGTGGTCGCCCTGGTAAGAAACTAAGTAATCTGCAGGCTTCAATCCCCGTCCTTCCTCCTCCGCCTGCCTCTGCTCGGACCTAAAACTTCACCAGTCGTCGCGTGGCATTTCTATTCCTATTCCTATTGAGTGTGCATCAGTACGTCTAGTTCGTTTACTTCTGTTAGTTCAAACAACTTTTTACCGTGATCCGGGGGTGTGCGATGAAGGCTCCGAAGTTCCGAGGTCGTCTCGGTAAGGTTCGGGGCTCGTCGATGTCTCCTGCTCCAGCTAGGTCCCGATCGATCGTGCGCGCCGACGTCACGGGGAACGGTACCTGCGCAAAGGCGAGTCGGAGGGTGCTCCGCCCGACCCCTCCGACGCTCAAGTCAGCCCCTTTCACGAAGGCTCCCGACCTCCACCAGTCCTAGCTCCTAGTCGGAAAACCAATTGAAGAGTTCAGAGAAGACCACCTCCCTCCCTTCTCCCCCTCTCACCTTACTCCTTGGTAGCTTAAATATGTCAGGCGGATGACGCGTTCCTGGTTGCGTCTGAGGGTGGTATACGGACCTGGCTTCGCAGGCTGGAGCCATGGTCAACTCCCGCACGGACAAGGGACGAGGCAGAGGAGAAGTGACGTAGGGCGATCAGTCTTGGGAGTAAATGGGCGCATGAGGGGCGATGACATCGTCCGGACGTAATACTCAGGATCGGGTGTCGCGTCACATTTAATACCCCTAATACTACCCCCCTCGAAAAGTCACTCCTGCGAGACTAACCTCGGGGGCAGGAGGTGGTGTTTCGGGGGAAGCCGGTTGCGCATGGGCGGTCGGCAGAGACTTCGACCAGAGGGCTGGCCTGTCGTGGCATAAATGACTGAACCGCCGTTCGGGATAAGGGGTCGAGCCGCCGCTCAAGACCCAGAAGACCGGTGGTCGAGCCGCCGCTCAAGACCATAAAAACTGAACCGCCTTTCGGGATAAGGGGTCGAGCCGCCGCTCAAGACCCAGAAGATCGGTGGTCGAGCCGCCGCTCAAGACCCAGAAGACCAGTGGTCGAGCCACCGCTCAAGACCATAAAAATCGAACCGCCGTTTGAGATAAGGGGTCGAGCCGCCGCTCAAGACCCAGAAGACCAGTGGTCGAGCCGCCGCTCAAGACCATAAAACCGAACCGCCGTTCGGGATAAGGGGTCGAGCCACCGCTCAAGACCATAAAAACCGAACCGCGTTCGGGATAAGGGGTCGAGCCGCCGCTTGTTAGGGGAAACAACTTTTATCGCGGATTCGGGCGCACGGGCGCTGAACTCCGGAAACCGGGGTCGCCTCGCATTTATTCGGGCCCGCCGATGGCTCCCGCCCCGCCTCGACCGGCTCCTCCAAAGGTGGTGGCACGCCCGGTGACTGCAGCAGCAGGCGGGTGATGCTCCGCCCACCCTCCGACGCCTAAGCCGGCCGCCCGCTACCAAGTTCCCTGCAGAGAATGCGGGGTGTCCGAGTCTACTCACCTCTGAGTGTTTTTGTGTGGAGCAAGGGTCCCGCCAGATCCAGGAAGGAAAAAGTCTCGAGAAAGCCTCCTCCTCGCCTTACCTGCTCGGCTTAAATAGGTTTGACGGAGGGCTCGCTCCGACCGTCGCAGTGGCGTATGAGCTCGACTCGCAGGTCGGTGCCGTGGTCAATCGGGCGGGTAGTTGGGGCGATGCCGAGGAGAAGCGACGCCGGGCGGTCAAATCGCGGGTGTTATGGAGCGCAGGAGAGGCGATGACGTCATCCAGTTGTACGACAGAAGACCAGGTGTCTCGTCATACTTAATACCCCTATCACTACCCCTCAAAAGCCACTCTCGCGGGACAATTTGGAGGGTGTTGCTCAAGAACTCGTTGTCGATCGAGATCTCGCGGCTTCCACCGTGTCGTGTCACAATTGACCAACTTTGCGGGATACGGGTCGAGGCGCCGCCAAGACCCGGAAACTGGCGATCGAGGAAGCTCGAGATCTTGTAGCCGAACCGCTGTTCGGGATAAAGGGGGTCGAGGAACCTCAAGACCTGCAGTTATAGTCACCAACCGCTGTCGATATAGTGCCGAGCCACCGCCAAGGACTAAGATGCCGGCGATCGAGCCGCCGCCAAGATCATGTACCGAATCGCCGCTCGATAAATGGGGTCGAGGAGACGCCCGATTTCCGCTTGCTGCCGACGCCCGTAATCGTGGGGTTGAGACTCGTGCTGAGGCCCGTTGAACCAATGGGTGAGCAGCCGCTCGAGGTAAGGGCGGGCGACGTCCAAGTCCCTGTTACCGACCCGTCGTTGGGTACTAGGGGTCGAGGTCACGCACACGACCTGAAAAACCATGATAGCTGATAGGGATTTCAAGTATGACGAGACACCCGGTCTTCGGCCGTACTTCGATGACGCCATCGCCTCCCGCGCCCTAACAACCGCGATTGACCGATGTCGCTTCTCTCAAAGACGCCCCAACTACCCAACCGCTGACCACGGCACCGACCTGCGGGTCGTGCCCAGACGCCACCGCAGCCGGCGGTGTCCTCCGTCCGACCTATTTAAGCCGAACAGGTAAGACTGGGGAAAAGGGGGACTGGACTGGCACTTTCTTGGCTGAACCCTTGCTCCACGCAGAAACGGTCCGAGAGGGGAGTAGACTCGGACACCCCCGCAACTCACTCTGGGGAATAGCCGGCCGACGGGCCAGCACACAAAGGATCTCTCTCTCTCTCTCTCTACATAACAACTCACTCACTCCCATCCGACTTTGACTTGGGCGTCGGAGGGGTCGGGCGGAGCATCCGACCCGCCTTGCTGCAGGTCTCGTCCCCGACGTCCGAGGAGTGCGCAGCGACCTTTCGGAGTGGTCGCCTGGGCGTGAGCAGGAGCCGTCGACAGGCCCGAACCGTACCGAGACGACCCCCGGCTTCCGGATCCCGCGCAGTGGGCCCCGGGGTCACGGTAAAATCTGTTTCCCCTAACAGATTGGCGCTAGAAGGAGGGCCTCCGCCGGCGACTACCGCTCCGCCCTAAACGACACATGGACGAAAGGTCGCTCCCGGCAGCACCTCGGCGAGGTCCCGCACCAACTCCGAGGGATGATCCCGCCGCAACCATAGATCAAGCATCGAATATATTTAGCGACGCTGGCTCTACCCGCCGAGTCCGTTCCACCGCTTCCTCACCGCCACGGTGGAGGCCTTTCAGACCTCTCAATGTGTCCGACCGCGAATACCGCCCAGCCGCCCTCCCCGCTTACTTCCACGAGGCGGCAGAGCCGAGCCTCCAAGCGCCGAACCTTTCCCAGATCGAGGCGATACCGCCGATACCATCTTCTCCAGCCTCCCACCGGTTCGTGGACGGAACCCGGCCTCAAACCCCGGACGCCCCGCCGAACTCGAGGCGGTGTCTTCGCACTGACGACCTATTTCGAGCTCAACCGTCCATCGCATACCGGAGGAGGTGCAAAGGGACGTCCAGAATCCAAAGAAGAGCACAGGAAGTGCCTCACCGGGAGTCCCCGTCACACCGATATACGGGAATACCCGTGCCCCCGAACTTCCGCCTCCTCCATCGACTTATGATGGAGTTAGTGATCCGTCCGATCACGCCGCCGCCTTCGGCTCAAATGGCCCTATATGGAACTTCTGACGCCTTGATGTGCGTATGCCTCACCACGCTGAAAGGATCCGCCCAACATGGTACAAGACCTTAAAAAGCGGTCGGTGACATCCTTTGAGCAGCTCGCCAAGGACTTCGAGCCACGCTTCTGGCGCTTGGCGCCGCCAAAGCCTTCCGCCGCGCCTCCCGGGTTGAAGCAAAGGAGGACGAACCTCTCCCACTTCGCGCGAAGGTTCACCACGGAGGTAAGGGAGTTGTCGATGCTCACCCATCGCATCGTGCAGCATTTATGATGGGACTCGACCGCCGAGATTCTCACGTCCGGTGGAGCGAATTTCATGTCCATCGCGAGATGTTCCAACGCGAGTCAATACGCGGCGGCCGAACTCGATGTCGGAAGGAAGGAAGAACGACCGAGGGGGCATCCTACCCTTCCCGACGGACTAACAACCAGCGGAGTCCCCACACCAAGGGCGCCGACGGCCGCCTCGACCAGACGCGGCCGAGCCGCCACCTCTCTTGAAGGCGCCTCGACGCAAATATTCCTCCAAATCAAGGAGCGGGAATGCTCGCCGCCACCTCGATGAAGGGCCGGCGACACCGGCCGATAGCATCTGTATTGCCGCTTTCATCGGCAAAATGGACATGACATGGAGCAATGCTACGAAAGCGCAAATTGAAGAGCTGATCCAAGAGGTCACTCGATCAATACCTTCAGCATCCGCGGCGCCATCCTCGCGCTTCGACGTCTTGGCCGAGCAACACATCGACGTGATCACCGGGACCCGCCTGGGGGACATAGCGCTGGTCGGCGGGCTTACGCCCGAGCCGCCGCGATCGGGAATATCACCTCCTCCGAGCCGAGATTACATTCTCGTGGGATATGGGGGCAACGGAGCATGACGACCCGGTGGTGTCGGCCCGAATTGCCAACGCACGTTCGACGGATCATGGTCGACACCGCAGCCGCCGATATCCTCTACTTCGAGGCCTTTCGGTTAGGGCTGCCGAAGGAAGCCCCAAGCCTTTGCACTCGGCCACAGTTTCATCGGGCGACTAATCTCGCCGCTGGTGTCAGAATTCCTACCATTGACCCTCGCGATTCCCCAAGGCCAAGACGCTGCTGGTTACTTTTCCGTGGTCGACCTCCCTACGGCATACAACGCCATTTTGGGCCGACCCACCTCAACAGCTAAGGGCCGTTTCCCACATACCACCGACGTTCCCACCGGGCCGGAGTCGGGAGGTGCGGGAGATCCTCGTGAGTCCGTAAGGTGCTACTTGACGGCGACTCGGCAAGAGGAGAAGGCCGAACCGCCTCGAGGACCCACGCGGACGCAATACCACCGAGCATCCCGAGCCAACAAACCCGCGTTAACATTCCATCGCAAGATGACCGCCCCGATCGGATACCGGGATTGGCTCGACTGGGTGATCAAGAGCGGCGCACCATCGCCTCCTCCAGAAAGCGCCGATGTTCGCCGATACCGCCGACCTCCCGAATCGACCCGAGGTCGCCTAACACCATCTACACATTTCTCGATCACCGGCCGTGAGACAGACCTCGCCTCACCCTCGAGCGCCAACAAGTCAGCCCGTATGAAGTCGATAGGCTCTGGCGCCCGACTTCATTGAGGAAGTTCGCACTCGCTGGCGCCCAATGTAGTCCTCGCCAAGAAGCCTAATGGAAGCCGGAGGATGTGTGCTGACTACACCGAATCTAAATCGGCCCGCCCAAGGATTGCTTCCTTACCTAGGATCGACTAACCGGGTCGACTCAACCGCTGGGTATGCCCGCTTCTCCTTCATGGACGCCATCTGCCATACAACCAGATCCGGATGGCCCCCGTCAGATCGGCAACATACAGCCTTCCACACACCCCAAGGAGCCTACTTCTACAAAGTTATGCCCTTCGGGTTAAAGAACGCAGGCGCCACCTACCAAAGGATGGTGAACAAGGTATTCACCCGACAAATAGGGCGAAATATGGAGGTCTACGTGGACGACATGATCGTGAAAAGTCGCACAGGGGCTGCACACCTTGACGACTTGCGGGAAACCTTCGCCACACCGAGAAGGTATGGATGCGCCTCAACCCGCCAAGTGCGCTTTTGGCGTGACATCGGGCAAGTTACACGTGTTCATCATACATGAGAGAGGAATTGATGTCAACCCCGAGAAGATACGAGCTCTCACCGACATGAGATCACCAAGCACAAGAAAGGAGCCGCAGTGCCTTAACGGAAGGATAGCGGCTCGTCCTGCCTATCCCGGCCGGGAGATAAGTGCCTCCCTTTCTTCCGAGTCCTCAAAGACCAAGAACTTCCAATGGACGGCAGAGTGCGAGGGAGCCTTCGCCGCTCGGCAAAGACTTATCCGAGCTACCCCGATTTACTCCCAGATTCCGCGCTAAAAACTTACTTTATCCGCGGCATCTCAAAGATGCGTGAGCTCGGTGGTGAAAGAAGCCCCGGCGCGCAACACCCGATTTACATCGCCCACGTGCGCGGCCGAGCAGCTTATCCTCCCATTGAAAGGTCGGGCATCGCACTGCTCTAGCGCCCTGGTTACGCCCTACTTCCAAGCCCATACGATTGAGGTATCGACCGACCAACCCCGCGCCAAGTTCTTTCTAAGTTTGACGAGGTGGCGCCCAAAGTGGTCCTGGAGCTATCCGAGTTCGACCGCCATAAGCCGAGAACAGCCATCAAGGCCTGTGCCTTGGCCGACTTCATCTCGAGTTAACACCACCTAAGCCGAAAGCGAGAGCAGATCCGCCGAGATCGATGTCGCACGCGGATGGATCATCCACTCCGTGGAGCCGCACGACTCATTCTCGAAGATCCCGACGACACGCCGAGCGCTCTCCGCTTCGGCCGCGCCACAAACAACGAGGCCGAATACGAGGCGCTGCTGGCGGGCCTCCGCTTGGCGCCGAGATGCAACTAGGAGCAATCCACATTCTCACGGATTCCCAACTTGTCTCCGAGCAAGTTGGTGGAGAGTATCGCGCGACTCACCATGTCCAGATACCTAACCGAGCTAAAACCCCCATCCTCTATCTTTCCACGCTTCACTCTGACCTGGGTGCCGAGGTCCCAGACCGAAGGGGCAGACCAGCCCTCAATATTGGCCTCGGGAGCCGCCCCAGAGGAACATCCCGAGGTCGAAGAGCTGACACACCGGTCGGTCGCCATCATGGAGATCGGTGATCCCGGAGTTCCGACCGCCCCACCAACGTGATTCGTGAAGTTCTCAAGTACAAACGCGAGGATCCCGCCGCGATGAGGTCAAGGCACGGCGGTTCCGCCAACTCAGCGTGGCATCGCAAATCGCGACCGACTTACAAAAGGTCGCTTTCCCACCCCTACTACGATGCTTAGATCCCGATGAGGCGAAGTGATTCTCGCCGAGGTCCACGGCGGATTTGTGGGGAGTATGGGCGCCGAACTCGCCTTCAAAATATCGCGCTGGCTATTATCGCCTACGCCGCACCGAGACGCCAAGGCTTTCGCGGCGGCGCGACACTTGCCGCCGCCACAGTTCGCGCTTCAGCCTCCTCGCGTCCCGCCGCCCATGGATTGCGCCGCCCTTCGCCAATGGGGAATGGACCTCTTGGGGCCGCTCTCGCTGCCCGCCACGGAGGCACATCATCGCGGGGATAGACTATTTCACCAAATGGGTGGAAGCCGAGCTCGGCACCATCACACCAACGGGTCCGAACAGTCAGATGGAAGAACATTGTGACCTTCGTCTCGCCTAACGTTATCATCACCGATAACGGGACCCGGGCCACAAAGACTGCTTTCGGAGTTCTCACAGAACTTATCACATCCACCGAGGTTTAGCTCGGTGGCCCACCCTGCACCAACGGGCTTGCCGAGGTGACCAACCGATCTATACCGATGGACTTAGAAAGAACTCGAAGCCCGACGAGCCGGGTCGACGAGCTCCGAACATCCTATGGTCTCGCGATCATCAAGACGGCTTCGCGAGTCCCCATACCGCATTCGGCGTGAAGCGCCTACTCGCCGAATCGGTCATCCCAACATTCCGTGTGGAGAACTACGAGGAGTCCACTCGCCCAGTGGAGTTCGGGCCGCCTAGACTCGTTGGAAGAACGCAGGCTAGCGCACACGTAAAAATACCGCGCATAAATGTATGTGGCCAGGAGTTACAACAAGAGGGTGCGCCGACTTCTGGGTGGGCGACTTTAGTCCTCCGCAAGGCGTAAGTAAGCGACCCCGCCACTCAAGGGGCAAGCTTGCACCCAAGTGGGAAGGCCCTACCGAGTAGTCCAAGTAGCCGACCGGAACGCTCCGGCCGCGACTATGATCAGCAGCCTCGAGGACTTGGAACGTCCACAACCTTAAGAAATATTTTGTCTAAGGACAAACGGAGTAAGTCACACTGCACTCAAACCATTAGAAAGAAGTTGAAGATCAGATTGAGAAAGCAAGTTTGTATTACCAAAAGTTTTGATTACAAATGGGCCCTCACTGGAAGAAGTATTACAAAAAGAAAGGGAAGCCCTCCAAAATAAAAAAAGAGATCTTCGTGCCGCACTGTGAAGGTCGTGCCGAAGGGAACCTCGCCAGCATGTCGACTTCGATCTTCGTGGCATGAACGGCGGATTCTCTCGACCGCTGAGCTCGAGGACATGCTCGAACCGGCCAGTGGCAACTTTGTACCCATATCAGATGATACACGCCCGTCCGGCCTGTGCCGAGGAGGAAGCTCCTCCGACTTCTTGTAGGCGCCGATCGCCTCCCGGCCTTCTCGCCGACCTCCGCAGCGCAAGGGCTTCGGCGGCTCGCAACTCGCCTCCTCGAGGTCAGCTCGCCGCTAATCTCGGCCTCCTCCATCCGAGGCGTTCTCCAGCCTTCAACGCCCGAGGATCTTCGCAGCCCGGCCACGCCGAGGCGCTCGAGCTCGCGGGTCAGCGCGCCACTTCGCGCCCATGTCCGCCAGACGCTGCTCGGCAGAACCGCCTCGGTCCCGACCCCGCTGGCCTCTCGAGCCGGGCGGCAACCTGAAGTTGCGCCACCTGTGCCATGCACCAGCGACCGGAATCGCACTGGCCGAGGAGAGCAAAGGTGTAGTGGAGACCCTGCACAAGAAAAAGACGCTGAAAGGGATGAACAGAGCTAAGCCTGCAGGATACAAGAAAACTGCTTACCCACAACATCGATTTAGCGGACTTGGCGAGCCCCGAGGGGAGCGGCAAGTCCCGAGCCATGTCGGATGGAGCGCTCGAGATAGCGGGCCGAGGGCTCTCCTCGACCCACACCTTGTCCTCGGGATGCACTGCCACCGGGCCACGAGAGGGTCGCCCGCTGCCCCGGCGGGACCTCCCATCATTCGGGAAAGGAACGCTCATCCTTCCCCGATGTGACCCGCACAGTCCCGCATGGATGGAGGACGCTGGCCCTTCCCGGCCGCCTTGGCTGGGACCAGCCTCTCGCACAGGGCTGGTTCTCGGCCGCTCGACGCCCACGCATAGATAGCCGGGCGCCTGTCCAGTCCACCACGCCCTGACCTCGCCTTCTTCTCGCGCCTCACTGGCGCTGGGAGCCATCCCCGCCCGCTGAGACCGCCGAGAGCGCGGAGATGGTCCCCTGAGCACCCGAGTCGTGGAAGGACCGCAGGTTCACCATCCCCGCAAAGAACAACAGATATGTCAAGACAGGTATGACAAAGAATCCAAAAGAAAGGCAAACAACGACGCCTACCCTCGAGGGCGCGATTTAGTCCGCCTCCACCAGCCATCGTCCGACATGTTGCGATGGCTTGGCGAGGAAGGGAGGATTACCCTCACCGCCGAGGTGAGCACGCCTCGGCACTCGCCGAGTGTTGTCGATGGTCCTCGACGACCACCGACCCCAAAACCCCACCCCGGCATCGACAAAAAGAAGCGCCTCTTCCACCCTTTGTTATTGGTGGGGCGCCGCTAACCCGAAACCCCGGTCGAGCGGCCAGAAGTAGCCCTCACCCTTGAAGAGGCGAAAGGTGAGAGGAAAAGGTTGCATGGGTCGGGTAATGTTGGCGAGTGGCACTTCCCTAGAAAACCACCGACACCGCCAAGAGTTGGGGGTTATCCGGGAAGGCGAAATGCGCCACAGGAGATGCAAAGCTACAATGACCGGGTGTAGGGAAGGCGCAGTCGCCTCTAGGGCATCGGCATGGCCCTCGGGAACCGGTCAAAGCCCTGTCCCGCTTCAGCGCCAGAGATTAAACTCCTCCGGATGCCGAGCGCCGCCGAGAATCCCCACCATACGCTCGTCCAAGACGGAGTCTTGGTCGTGCGGCCACATTAAGGCCTCTAACGCACGCGCCGCTTCCGCATCTGAGGAAGGGTTGGAAGCAGGAGATAAAGGGAGAGCGGCGACCCGGGTTGTAACTGATGGGGAGGAGGAGGAAGAAGCAGAGGAGGAGGAAGTGGAAGGAAGACCCATCGCACACTAACCTATAATGGAAGAGATCGGCTGGAAGAAGTTAAAAGGCACCGAGCCTAGGGAGGAAACTTGAAGGAGACGACGGCAGGAGAAGAGATGAATACTCCGATAAAGAGATGGAAAAACGCTGAGCTCCCTATTTATAGAAAAGGGGGCTCGACCTTTCGCCTCCCGAGGCAAGATAAAGATGACACCGCCACATCGCCCAATGGCATCACATCGGCAAGCGCCGCTATCTTAATGAAGAGCCGACGTGTACACCCCCTGTAAGAAACTTATCCCAAGACGCCAATGCTCGATTCCAAAGAACCGCACTATCGCGGCCGCTTTCCGGCGCACAATGACGGTTCGGTTTTCTAGGTCTTGAGCAGAGCTCGACCACCGTATTCTGGCCTTGAGCGGCGCTACCGCATTCATCCCGGCGATTCGCGATTCTGGTATTCTAGGCCTTGAGCGAGCTCGCCACACATCCCAAGCGATGGTTTGGCGACACGCTTTTCTAGGTCTTGAGCGACGGCTCGACCATCGAATTCTGGGCCACGCGTGCGTGACCTCGCCCTTTGCCGCGACAGGTCGGTAAGGAGGAGTTGAACATCGCCGCTCTTACCCCGAACGGCAGCTTCGGTACATGGTCTCGAAGCGTTGCTCACCCATCGGTCTTATGGGTCCAAAGGCAGTTTCACTTTAATTACCCGACGACGGCAACGGGGATCGGTGTCTCCTCGACTTCATTTTCCAACGACGGTTCGGCTATTATGTTTTCTCGTGTCGTGCGTGACTCGACCCTTTGTACCAAAATGACGCCGGCAAGGGTGGAGGACCTTGCGCTGCCTCAACCCCGACGACGTTTGGCAGGGAAAATCGCGCCTCTCGACTTCTTCCTTCATCCCGAACGGTAGTTCGCTATCATGGTTTTCTCAGGTGCGTGACTCGACCCTTGTACCAAAATGACGGGTCGGCAAGCACGAGGACCTTGCTGCCTCAACCCCCGACTTCCGGACGTCTTGGCCATGGGAAAATCGCGCCTCTCGACTTCTTCTTCATCCCAACGGTAGTTCGCTTATCATGGTTTTCTGTGTCGTGACTCGACCCTTGTACCAAAATGACGGGTCGGTGGAGGACTGACGCTCAACCCCGACTTCCGACGCCGGCCAGTGGAAAATCGCGCCTCTCGACCCCACATCCCGAACGGCAGTTCGGCTACTCTGGTTTCTTAGGCCCTGAGCGAAAGCTCGGCCACACACATACATCCCGAACAGTAGTTCGGCTATCATGGTTTTCTGTGTCGAAAGTGCGTGACTCTAATTCTAGTACCCAACGACGGGTCAGAAGGTAAACTTGGACATCGCCGCCTTACCTCGAGCACCGCTCACACATCGGTTCAATCGCCAACTCGCGAAGTCTCAACCTCGACACGGACGTCGGCATGGCGAACGGAACTCGGGCGCTCTCGATCAGCATCTATCCCGAACGGCAGCTCGGTACATGATCTTGAGCGACGGCTCGATCATCGCAGATCCTAGGCCTGAGCGCGGCACAATATCCCGAACGACGGTTCGTGACTATGGCTTTCTCGGGTCTTGAGGTTCCTCGACTTTTTATCCCGAACGGCAGTTCGGCCGCGAGATCTCGAGCTTCCTCGCTCGTCGGTTTTCCTGCCTTGAGCGCCGACCCATCCCGCAAAGGGATTCGGTCAACTACGACAACATTGGAACCGCCGCCCGAGATCTCGGCAACCATGTTCTTCCGAGCGACACTCTAAATTGTCCCGCAGGAGTGACTTTCATGGGGTAGTGATAGGGATTTCATGACGAGACACCCGCTTCGGCCGCATTCGATGACGCCATCGCCTCCCGCGCTCCCCAACAACCGCGATTGGACCGATGTCGCTTCTCTCAAGATCGCCCCAACTACCCAACCAGCTTGACCACGACCGACCGCTGGGTCGTGCCCAGACGCCACCCGCAGCATGGCCGGTGTCCTCCGTCCGACCTATTTAAGCCGAACAGGTAAGACTGGGGAAAAGGGGGACTGGACTGGCACTTTCTTGGCTGAACCCTTGCTCCACGCAGAAACGGTCCGAGAGGGGAGTAGACTCGGACACCCCCGCAACTCACTCTGGGGAATAGCTACGACGCCAAAGACACAAAGGATCTCTCTCTCTCTCTACATAACAACTCACTACTCCCATCCGATTTTGACTTGGGCGCGAGGGGTTTCGGGCGAGCATCCGACCCGCCGCAGTCTCGCCCCGATGTCCGAGGAGTGCGCGACCTTTCGGAATGGTCGCGGCGTGAGCAGGAGCCGCCGACAGCCCGAACTGCACCGAGACGCATTCGGCCCGGATCCCGCGCAGTGGGCCCCGGGGTCACGGTAAAATCTGTTTTCCCCTAACAATAGCCGAACTGCAGTTCGGGATGGGTGTGTAGCCGAGCTGCCGCTCATGGCCTAAGAAACCAGAGTAGCCGAACTGCCGTTCGGGATGTGTGTGTGGCCGAGCCGCCGCTCAAGGCCTAAAAAACCAGAGTAGCCGAACTGCCGTTCGGGATAAATGGGGTCGAGGAGACGCCCGATACCCATTGCTGCGCGGCCCTAAGTCGTGGTTGAGACGCGCCAGTCCTCCCCGCCACCGAATTCGCTTTTGGTGCAAGGGGTCGAGGTCACGCACACGCACCGAGAACCATGATAGCCGAATCGCCGCTCGGGATGAAGGGGGTCGAGGAGTCGCCCGATTCTCTGCTGCGACGTCCGGAAGTCGTGGTTGAGGCGCCAGTTCTCCTCGCCATCGAATTCGCCGCTTTAGTACAAGGGGTCGAGGTCACGCACACGACCGAAAGACCATGATAGCCGAACCGCCGCTCGATGAAGGGGTCGAGGAGACGCCCGATTCCCGCTGCTGCCGACGTCCGGTCGTGGGTTGAGGCGCCGCCAGCCCTCCCCGCTACCGACCCGCCGCTTTAGTACAAGGGGTCGAGGTCACGCACACGACCGAAAGACCATGATAGCCGAACCGCCGTCGATAAATGTGGCCGAGCCGCCGTGGCCTGTAATACCGCGGTCGAGCCGCCAAGACCTAGAAGACGAATCGCCAACCGCTGCTCGGGATGTGTGTGGCCGAGCCGCCGCCAAGGCCTGTACTGGTCGAGCCGCCAAGACCTAGAAGACACCGCCAACCGCTGCTCGATGTGTGTGGCCGAGCCGCCGCTCAAGGCCCAGAATACCAGTGGTCGAGCCGCTGCTCAAGTCCTAGAAGACCAGAATCGCCGAACCGCCATTCGGGATGTGAGTGGCCGAGCCGCCGCTCAAGGCCTGCATTACCGTGGTCGAGCCGCCAAGACCTAGAAGACCGCCGAACTGCTCGATGTGAGTGGCCGAGCCGCCACTCAAGGCCTGTATTACCGCGGTCGAGCCGCCTGCATCTAGAAAATCGAACCGCCACGTTGCCGCCAAAAATGGCTCGCGATAGTGCGGTTGTTGGAATCGAGGATACCGCGCGTATGGGATAAGTTTCTTACCCGGGGTGTACACGCCGCTCTTCATTAATATGACGCGGCTCGATCGCCTGCGATGTGATGCTATTGGGCGATGTGGCGGTGTCGCGTCGCCGCCGCCTCGGGAGGCGAAAGGTCGAGGCCCCCTTTTCTATAAATAGCGTGCTCGCGACTCTCTATCACTTTATCAGCGGAGTTTTCATCTCTTGTCCTGCCGTCGTCTTCCTTCAAGTTTTCCCCATAGGCTCCGGTGCCTTTTAACTTCTTCCAGCCGATTTCCTCCGTTATAGGTTAGTGCGCAATGGGTCTTCCTTCCACATCCTCTTCCTTTGCTTCTTCCTCCTCCTCCCCCTCAGTCACAACCCGCGTCGCCGCTCTCCCTTCATCTCCTCCTTCCAACCCTTCCTCAGATGCGGAAGCGGCGCGTGCGTTAGAGGCCTTAATGTGGTCGCACGACCAAGACTCCATCTTGGACGAGCGTATGGTGGGGATTCTCCGGCGGCGCTACGGCATCCCGAGGAGTTCAACCTCCGGCCGGCTGACAGCGGGCTTTAACCTTCCCAAGGGCTTTGCCTCGACCGCCGATGCCCTAGAGGCCGGCCGCGCTTTCCCCGCACTCCAATCATCGTGATCCTCGCATCTCCCCGTGGCGATTTCGCCTTCCCGCATAACTCCCAACTCGGCGGTATTTGGTGGCTTTCCGGGGAATGCCATTACGCCAACATCGCCCCAACCCGCAACCTCTTCCTCTCGCCGCTTCAAGGGCTCGGGATACTTCGCCGCACGCACTGTGGTTCCGGTTAGCGCGCCCCACCAATAACAAAGGGTGGAAGAGGCGCTTCTTTTTGTCCAGCGCCAAAAGGATCGGGTTTCGGGTTCGATGGTCGCCTAGAACCATCGATAATGCCGCCTCAAGCTCAATGCCGAGGAGCGCCACCTCGAGCACCGAGGGTAATCCTCCTTCCTCGCAAGCCATCCGCAACATGTCCGAGCAGTTGGTCGGTGGAGGCCGACTAAGTCCGCGCTCGGTAGGCCGCCGTTGTCTTGCCTTTTTTGGATTGCTGCCATACTCTATCTTCCGACATATCTATCGTTTCTTGCGTGGATGGTGAACCCGCAGTCCTTCCACGACTCGTGCTCCGAGGGGACCATCTCCGCGCCTCCGGCGGTCTCTGCTGGCGGGTGGCTCTCGCACCGCCGAGGAGGGGCGCTCAAGAAGAAGGCCAAGGCCAAGGACGTGGTGAACTCGAGGCGCCTGCGTTCGCACCGCCGGGGCGCCCGAACGATCGGAACCACTCCCATCCGAGAGTGCTGGTCTCACCTGGGGGCGACCGGAAGGGCCAGCGCCCTCCCGCCATGAAGGACTGCGTTGGTCACGCCGGGAAGGATCACCCGCCTTTCCCGAGTGATGGGGAGGTCCTTCGCCGCCGAGCGACCCTCTCGTGGCCCGGCATGGTCCGGCCCCGAGGACAAGGTGTGGTCGGGAGAGCCTCGCCAGCTACTCGGGGCGCCCATCCCGACGTGGCTCGGGATCTATACACCTCCCTAAGCGCTGATCGCCAAGTCCGCCAAGTCGGTGTTGTGGGTAAGCACCGCCTCGCTGTATCTTCTTGGCCGAGCTCGCTCATCACTTTCGCTTTCTTTTCTGTGCAGAATCTCCACTACACCACGGCCCTCCTCGACCGGTGCATGACTCGGCCGCTGGTGCATGGTCCGGGCGAAGCGCAACTTGGAGCCGCGCCACAGAAGAGGCCCGAGCGGGTCGGGACCCGAGGCGGCCGCCGCCGAGCGGACGGCGGAGATGGGCGCGAAGTCGCTACCGACCGCCGAGCTCGAGGCCGCCGGCGCCGAGGCTGCCGCAGGCACCTCCGGACGGATAGCCGAGAACCGCCCGATGAAGGAGGCTTGGCTACCGGACCTCAGGGAGGCCGAGCCGGGGCCGCCAGGAAGCCCTTGCCGCGCGGAAGGCGGGCCGAGAAGGACCGGAGGCCGACGCCATACAAGAAGTCGGAGGGCTTCCTCCCGACCGGACGGGCCGTGTCGACGAGTATGGGTACAAAGTTCTCGCCCGCCCGAGCATGTCCTCCGTGCTCGATGGTTGAGGAGAATCCTTCGCCTCATGCCCTCAAGATCATGGGGTCCGACATGCCCGTGAGGTTCCGCTCGACGCCTTTCCCGATGCCGCGTCAAGACCTCTTTTCTTCTTTTTGGAGGGTCTTCCCTTGTTTTTGTAATACCTCTTTCCCCACTAGGGGCCCATTTTGTAATCCAATCTTTTCGGTAATACAAATTTGCCTTCTTAATACAATCTTCGACTTCTTTCCAATGGCCTGAGTCTGGTATTGACTTACTTCCGTTTTATCCTTAAACAAAATATTTCTTATGGTTCTGACGCCCAAGTCCTCGAATCGCTGCCTACCATAGTGGCGAGCCTAACGCTTTCTGGCCGGACTACTTGATTACTCGGTAGGGGCCTTCCCACTTAGGTGCAAGCTTGCCCTCGAGTGAGCGGGTCGCCATCCGCCATGAGGACTAAGTCACCCATTCCGAGGGTCGAGGGCGCACCCTCTGTTGTAACTCCGGCAACACTCGCACGCCAAAGATTTTTACGCGCGCGCTGGCCCTACGCTCTTCTAGCGTGTCTAGGTCAGCCCGAACTCCTCGGGCCGAGGTGGATTCTCATAGTTCTCCACCCGAATGTTGGGATGACCAACTCGGCCGGTAGGATCGCTTCCACGCCAATGCAAGGTCAGAGGGGACTCGCCTGCCGCTGGGTAGTCCGCAGAGACCATAGGATGTCGCCGACCCACTCGATCGGGCTTCCAAAGTCCTTTCCTAAGTCCATCCAGATAGATCGGTTGGTCACCTCTGAGCCCGCTTGGTCCGGGTGGGCCACCGAGCTAAACCTCAATCGATGTGATAAGTCGCGCAACTCCGAGAACCGAGTGTCGGGCGACCGGGTTCCGCGATCGGTGATGATAACGCTGGGCGACAATCGGGTCACAATGTTCTTCCATACGAATCTGCTCGACCGCTCGCTCGTAATTGTTGCTGTGGGCTCGGCTTCCACCCACTTGGTGAAATAATCTATCCCCACGATGATATGTCTCCGCTGCCGGACGCCGGGAACGCCCCAAGAGGTCCATTCCCCATTGAGCGAAGGGCCAGCGCAATCCATGGAGGCGAAGGGACCGCAGGAGCCGCGGGCGCGGGCCCGGCGCTGCAGTGTCGCACCGCCGCACGAAAGCCTTGGCGCTCTGGCCAGAGGCCGCACAGCCCCGGCGCAGATTTTGAAGGCCAGAGTTCGCCGCCCATGTGCTCCCCACAGATCCCGCCGTGGACCTCGGCGAGAATCACTTCCGCCATCGGATCTAAGCATCGAGTAGGGGTGGGAAACGACCTTTGTAGAGCCGGCCGCCAATTTCGCAAGACCACGCTCGGGTTCGGAGCCGCTGCCTTGACCTCATCCGCCGCAGGATCCTCGCTTGTACTTCAATACTTCGAATCCACGAGGTGGGTGGTCGACTCGGGTCCCCGATCTCCATGATGGCCACCGACCGTGTGTCGCTCTTCGACCGGATGTTCTCCGGTCGGCCCCGAGGCCAATTTCGTGAGCTGGTCCGCCCGCTGCTCGGGACTCGCACCCCGGACAGAGTGAAGCGTGGAAAGTTAGAAGTTTGGGCTTTACCTCTGGCCAGATCCGACATGGTCGAGTCCCGCGCGACATTTCCACCAACTTGCTCGCGATGTTGGGAATCCGTGAGAATGTGGATTGCTCCTAGCCGCATCTCGGCCGCCAAACGGAGGCTCGCCAACGCTCGTATTCGCCTCATTGTTTGTGGCCGCGAAACCGGAGCGAGGGAACGCCAAAGCGCGTCCGCCGATCCTCCGCACGAGTCCGCCACGCCCCCGAGCTGGAAGACCCATCCACGCAGCATCCGCCTGCGGATTTGCTCAACGCCTCGCTCGTGGCGCCAATTCCGAGATGAAATCGCCAAGGCCCGGGCCTTGATGGCTGTTCTCGGCTTGTAGCAGCAGGTCGAACTGATAGCTCCACCGACCACTTTAGGAGACGCCTACTACGCCAAACTTAGAAAGAACTTGACGCAGGTTGGTCGGCCAATACCTCAATCGTATGGGCTTGAAGTAGGGGCGAGCTTCCGAGCCGCTAGCACAAGTGCCAATGCCAGCCTTTCAATGGGAGGATAGCGTTGTTCGCCCACGCAAAGACGTGGCTGGTGTAGTAAATCGGGTGTTGCGATCGGGGCTTCTTTCACAAGCACCGCGCTCAATGCATGCTGAGATGCCGCCAGGGAGGGGGTAAGTTTTTCTGGCGCAGCCACCGAGGTAAGTCGGGTAGCTCGATAAGCAGCTGTGCCTGGCGAAGGCTTCCTCGCATTCTGCCGCCCATTGGAAGTTCTTTGGGTCTTTGAGGACTCGGAAGAAAGGAAGGCACTTATCTCCGACCGTAGAAACCGACAGAGCCGCTTATTCTTCCGTTAAGGCACTACAGCTCCTTATCGCTTGAGGTCTCATGCGTGAGAGCTCTGGATCTTCTCGGTTGGCATCAATTCCTCTCTCGTATGATAAACCCGAGGAACTTCCCGATGTCACGCCAAGACGCACTTGGCCGGATTAAGACGCATCCCGTGTCTTCGGGCCAGAGAAGGTTTCCCGCAAGTCGCCGAGGTGTGCAACCCCGCGGCGATTTTTTCACGATCATATCGTCAACGATACCTCCATGTTCCGCCCTATTTGCCGCGTAACACCTTGTTCACCATCCTTTGGTAGGTGGCGCCATTCCTTAACCCAATGGCATAACTTTGTAGAAGTAGGCTCCTTGGGGTGTGTGGAAGGTCAGTATGTTGCCGATCCTGGGCCATCCGGATCCGTTGTAACCGGAGTAGGCGCCCATGAAGGAGAAGCGGCGCATCGCGTTGAGTCGACCAGCTGGTCGATCCCGGTAGGGGAAGCAATCCTTCGCAAGCACGATTTAGATCGTGTAGTCAACACACATCCTCCCGCTTCCATTAGGCTTTTTGACGAGGACTACATTGGACAGCCACTGGGGGTACCGGACCTCCTCAATGAAGTCAGACGCCAAGAGCCTATCAACTTCTTTCTGCACAGCTTGCTGGCGCTCGAGGGACTGAGGCCGGGGTCTCTGTCTCACCGAGCGAGCGGTCGGGGAAATGTGTAGATGGTGTTGGGCGATTTCGGGGTCGATTCCCGGGAGGTCGGCGGCTGTCCAAGCAAAGACATCGGCGCTTTCCTGGAGGAGGCTGATGAGCTGCGCCTGCTCTTGATTGTCCAGGTCCGGCGATCCCGGTGTCCGTCGGGGCGGTCATCTTGCAGCGGAATATTAACGCCGGGTTTGTCGGCTCGGGATGCTCGGTCGGGCCTGCTGCGTCCACGTGGGTCTTCGGCCTTTTCCTCTAACCCAGGGAGATCGCCGTCAAGTAACACCGTCTGGACTCCTGAGGATCTCCCCGCACCTCCCGACTCCGTGGCGGTAGAACTTTAGCGTCGGTGGTATGTGGATGAAACGGCCCTCGGCTGTTGAGGTGGGTCGGCCCGAGGATGGCGTTATCTGCGATGGGAGGTCGACCACGGAAAAGTTACCAGAGTTTTGGCCTTCGGGAATCGCGAGGTCAATGGTAGGGTTACCGCACCCGGCGAGATCGGTCGCCGATGAAGCCGGTGGCGCCGAGTGCAAAGGCTTCGTGGCTTCCGGCAACCCCAACTTCGAAAGGCCTCGAAGTAGAGGATGTCGGCCGAGCTGCGATGTCGACCATAATCCGTCGGACACAATGCGTTGGCAATTCGGGCCGACACCACCAGCATCGTCATGCTCTGTTGCTCCCATATCCCCGAGAATGTGATCTCGGCTCGGAGGAGGTGATATTCCCGATGCGCGGCTCGGGCGTAAGCCCTTCGACCCAGCGCTATGTCCTCCGGTAGCGGGTCCCCGATGATCACGTCGATATGTTGCTCGGCCAAGACCGTCGGCGCGAGGATGGTGCCCGCGAATGCTGGAGGTATTGATCGAGGTGACCTCTTCGGATCAGCTCTTCAATTTGGCGCTTCAGCTCGTAGCATTGCTCCGTGTCATGTCCGTTTTGCCGATGGAAGCGGCAATACCGGGTGCTATCAGCGGTATGCCGGCCCTTCATGCAGGGGCGGCACAGGCATTCCCGCTCCTTTATTTGGAGGAATATTTGCGTCGAGGCGCCTTGAGGAGGTGGCGGCTCGGGCGCGTATGGGTCGGGGTGGCCCATGCGGCGCCCCTTGGTGAGGGCCTCTCGCCTGGTTATGCGTTCCGATCGGGATGGAGTAGGATGCCCCTCGGTCGTTCTTCCTTCCTTCCCGACATCCGGTGACTCGGCCGCCCGCGTATTGACTCGCCATTGGAACATTTCCGCGATGGACGCGGGGGGTCGCTCCACCAAGGACCAGCAGAATCTCGACGGTCGCAGCCCCATCATGAATGCCTGCACCAATAACGATGGGTGAGCATCCGATAACTCCCGTACCTCCGTGGTGAACCTTCGCACGAAGTGGGAGAGGGGTTCGTCCTCCTTTTGCTTCAAAGCCAGGAGGAGTGCGTCCGAAGGCTTTGGTCGCGCAGACGCCAAAAAGCGTAGCTCGAAGTCCTTGGCAAGCTGTTCAAAGGATGTTACCGACCCGCTTTTCAAGGTGTTGTACCATGCGGGCAGATCCTTTCAACGTGGTGGGAGAGCGCCTTGCACATCAAGGCGTCGAAGTTCCATATAGGGCCATTTGAGCCGGAAGGCGGCGGCGTGATCGGGTGGATCAGCGACTCCATCATAAAGGTCGATGGAGGAGAGCGGAAGTTCAAGGGCCAGGTATTCCGTATGTCGTGACGGGGACTCCCGGTGGGACACTTCCCTCTGCTCTTCTTTGGACTTACGGACGTCCCTTTGCACCTCCTCCGGCGATGCGAGGGACCGGATCTGAGCCCGAAATAGGTCCGTCGAGTCTGAAGACACCGCCTCGAGTTCAGGCGGGACGTCCAGGTTTTCAAGAGCCCGGGTTCCGTCCTGAACCCGGCGGGAGGCTGGAGAAGATGGTACCGGCGGTATCGCCTCCTGATGCCGGGGAAGAGGTTCCGGCCTTTGGAGGTTCGGCTCTGCCGCCTCCTGGAGTAGGCGGGGGAGGACAGCCTGGACAGTACTTGCCAGGGTTCGGACCTGTTGGGAAAGGTCCTGAAAAGCCTCCACCGTGACGGTGGAGGGAAGCGGTGGAACCCGACTTGGCGTGTAGAGCCCGGCGTCGCTAAATATATTCCAGTAGCGATCTATGGTTGCGGCAGGATCGTCCCTCCGGGTTGGTGCGGGACCTCCGTAGGGTGCCGGAAACGACCTTTCGTCCATGTGTCGTTAAGGGCGGAGCAGGTAGTCCTTCGACAGAAGGCCCTCCTTCTAGCGCCAATCTGTTAGGGGAAACAACTTTTTACCGTGACCCCGGGGCGCACGGCGCGGAATCCGGAAACCGGGGGGTCGTCTCGGTACGGTTCGGGCCCGTCGATGGCTCCTGCTCCCGCCTCCTGACCGGCTCCTCCGAAAGGTGGCGGCACGCTCCGGTGACCTGCAGCAGGGCGGGTCGGATGCTCCGCCCGACCCCTCCGACGCCCAAGTCAGTGCTGGCCCGTCGGCCGAAGTTCCCCAGAGAGAATTGCGGGGGTGTCCGAGTCTACTCACCTCTCGGAGTGTTTTTTGTGTGGAGCAAGGGTCCTGGCCAGAGATCCAGGAAGGAAAAAGTCCTGAGAAAAAGCCTCCCTCCCTGTCTTACCTGTTCGGCTTAAATAGGTCGGACGGAGGGCCTGCTTCCGACTGTCTGCAGGTGGCGTATGAGCCTGACCTCGCAGGTCGGTGCCGTGGTCAACTGGGCGGGTAGTTGGGGCGATGCTGAGGAGAAGCGACGTCGGGCGGTCAAATCGCGGGTGTTATGGAGCGCAGGAGGGGCGATGATGTCATCCGGGAGTACGACCGAAGACCAGGTGTCTCGTCATACTTAATACCCCTATCACCGCTCAAGACCCAGAAGACCGGTGGTCGAGCCGCCGATCAAGACCATAAAAACTGAACCGTCGTTCGGGATAAAGGGTCGAGCCGCCGCTCAAGACCCAGAAGACCGGTGGTCGAGCCGTCGCTCAAGACCATAAAACCGAATCGCTGTTCGGGATAAGGGGTCGAGCCGCCGCTCAAGACCCAGAAGACCGGTGGTTGAGCCGCCGCTCAAGACCATAAAAACCGAACCGCCGTTCGGGATAAGGGGTCGAGCCGCCGCTCAAGACCCAGAAGACCGGTGGTCGAGCCGCCGCTCAAGACCATAAAACCGAACCGCCGTTCGGGATAAAGGGTCGAGCCACCGCTCAAGACCCAGAAGACCGGTGGTCGAGCCGCCGCTCAAGACCATAAAACCGAACCGCCGTTCGGGATAAGGGGTCGAGCCGCCGCTTGTTAGGGGTATTAAGTATGACGTGACACCTGGTTCTGGGTCGTACACCCGGATGACGTCATCGCCCCTCCTGCGCTCCATTACTCCTACGATTTGATCGCCCGACGTCGCTTCTCCTCTGCATCGCCCCAACTACCCGCCAAGTTGACCACGGCACCGGCCTGCGAGGTCGGCCCATGCGCCACCCGCAGAATCCGTCCGACCTATTTAAGCCGAATGGGTAAGGACAGGCAAAGGGGAGAAAAGAAACACTCGAGAGGTGAGTAGACTCGAACACCACGACACATTACGGGAGCTCGGCCGACGGGCGAGGACTGACTTGTGCGTCGGAGGGGTCGGGCGGAGCATCCGACCCGCCTTGCTGCAGGTCTCGTTCCCGACGACTTGAGCGTGGAGCTGCCTTTCGGAGGGGTCAGGAGGCGGGAGCAGGAGCCATAGACGGGTCCGAACCATACCGAGACGACCCTCCAGCTCCCGGGTTCCACGCCGCACGCCCGGTCACGGTAAAGTTGTTTCCCAACAGATTGGCGCTAGAAGGAGGGCACATGCCGAGGGTCTACCTGCTCCGCCTTTAACGACACATGGACGAAAGGTTGCTTCCGGCTGGCACCTCGGCGGAGGTCCACGGACCTCGAACCACGGAGGGCGATCTCTGCGCGACCGCAGATCGCTACTGGAGTTTATTTAGCGACGCCGGACTCCACCCGCCGAGTCGGGTTCCCCCGCTTCTTCCCCCCGTCACGGCGGAGGCTTTTCAGGACCTTTCCCAACATGTCCGAACCCTGGCAAGTGCTGTCCAGGCCGTCCTCCCCCGCCTACTTCAGGAGGCGGCAGAGCCGACCCTCCTAAGGCTGGGACCCCTCCCCCGGCACCATCAGGCATTCCCTCCGTCACCATCTTCCCAGCCTCCCGCCGGGTTCGGGGCGGAACCGGGCTCGAAAACACAGACGTCCGCCCGAACGGCGGTGTCCTCAGATTCGACAGATTTATTTCGGGCTCAAATCCGTTCCATCGCCCAGCGCCTGGATGAGGTGCAAAGGGACGTCCGTAAGTCCAAAGAAGAGCAGAGGGAAGCGTCCCACTGGGAGTCCCCGTTCGCCAGCGACATACGGGAATACCCGGTGCCCTTGAACTTCCGTCTCCTCTCCATCGACCTTTATGATGGGGTCAGTGATCCAGCGAATCACATCGCCGCTTTTCGGGCTCAGATGGCCCTATATGGAACCTCGGACGCCTTGATGTGCCGTGCGTTCCCCACCACGTTGAAAGGATCCGCTCGTACGTGGTACAGCACCTTAAAAAGCGGGACGGTAACATCCTTTGAACAGCTCGCCAAGGACTTCGAGCTACATTTTTTGGCGTTTGCGCGACCAAAGCCTTATGTCGCACTCCTCACGGGTTTGAAGCAAAGAGGGCGAACCCCTCTCCACTTTGTGCGGAGGTTTACCGCGGAGATGCAGGAGTTATCGATGCTCACCCATCGTTGTTGATGCGAGCGTTTATGATGGGGCTGCGGCCGTCAAGGTTTTGCTGGTCCTTGGTGGAGCGACCCCCCGCGTCCATCGCGGAAATATTTCAGCGGGCAAGTCAATATGTGGCGGCCGAGTCCTGGATGTCGGGAAGAAGGGAAGAACAACCGAGGAGGCATTCTACTCCATCCCGATCGGGAACGACAACTAGGCGGGAGTCCCCGCACCAGGGACGCCGGATGGGGCACCCCGACCCATACGTGCCCGGGCCGCCACCTCCCCCCTTGAACGCGTCTCGGACGCAAATATTCCTCCAGATAAAGGAGCGGGGAATGCTCAGGCCGCCCCGCCCGATGAAGGGCCGACGAGAGCTGGCCGATCATACGCTTCCATCGGCAAAACGGACATGATACGGAGCAATGCCACGAGCTGAAGCGGCAAATTGAGGAGCTGATCCGAAGAGGTCACTTAGATCAGTACCTCCAGCATCCACGGGAACCATCCCTGCATCCCGAAGGCCCTGTCGAGCAACACATCGACGTAATTACAGGGGGGCCCGCCGCTGGAGGGCATAGTGCTTCGGGTCGAAGAGCTTACGCCCGTGCCGTTGCGACCGGGGAATACCACCCTCCCTCCGAGCCAGAGATCACATTCCCCTCAGAGGACATGGGGGCCACGGGGCATGATGGTGGTGTCGGCCCGAATAGCCAACGCGCAGTCCGAAGGATTATGGTCGACACCGGCTCGGCCGACATCCTTTATTCGAGGCCTTTTGAAGCTAGGGTTGCGAAGGAAGCCACTGAAGCCCTTGCACTCGGCACTAACCGGCTTTACCGGCGACTCGATTTCGCCGCGGGGCGCGGTGACCCTACCGGTGACTCTCGGGATTCTCAGAAGGCAAAAACTCTCTTTGGTGACTTTTACGGTGGTCGACCTCCCTCGCGTGCATAACGCCATCACTGGCCGACCCACCCTCAGGCTAAGGGCGTTTATATCCACATACCACCGGACGTTGAAGTTTCCAGGCCGGTCTGGTCGGGAGGTCGGGAGATCCTCGAAGTCCATCGGTGTTACTTGACGACCTCCTGAGTAAGAGAAAAAGGCCGGAGCAGCCCCTCGAAGACCCACGCGGGGCCAACGCCGACCGAGCATCGGCCGACAAACCCGGCGGTTAATATTCCGGCTGCAAGATGACCATCCCGATCGGACGGTCGGAATCGGCCGGACACTGGATGATCAAGAGCGGGCCGCGACATCGACCTCCTCGAGAAAACACCGATGTCTTCACGGGCTGCCGACCTCCGGGAATCGATCTCGAAGTTTCTCAACACCATCTGCACATTTCCCGACCGCGCTCGGTAAGGCGAACCGGCCTCGATCCCTCGGCGCCAACAGTGTGCAAATGGAAGTCGGCGAGCTCTTGGCGTCGACTTCATTGAGGAAGTCGGTATCCTCGATGGTTGTCAATGTAGTCCTCGTCAAGAAGCCTAATGGAAGCTGGAGGATGTGTGTCGACTACACCGATCTAAATCGTGCTTGCCCGAAAGATTGCTTCCCCTTGCCTAGGATCGACCAATTGGTCGACTCAACCGCTGGAACGCCGCTTCTCCTTCATGGACGCCTACTCCGGTTACAATCAGATCCGGATGGCCCCCGAGGATCAGCAACATACGGCCTTCCACACGCCCCAAGGAGCTTACTTCTACAAAGTCATGCCGTTCGGATTAAAGAACGCGGGCGCCACCTACCAAAGGATGGTGAACAAGGTGTTCGCCCAGCAAATAGGGCGAAACATGGAAGTGTATGTTGACGACGTGATCGTAAAAAGTCGCACAGGGGCTGCACACCTTGATGACTTGCGGGAAACCTTCTCTACGCTAAGAAGATATGGGATGCGCCTTAATCCAGCTAAGTGCGTCTTCGGCGTGACATCAGGAAAGTTCCTCGGATTCATCATACATGAGAGAGGAATTGATGCCAACCCCGAGAAGATCCAAGCTCTCACCGACATGAGATCTCCAAGAAACGATAAAGGAGCTTCAATGCCTTAACGGAAGGATAGCGGCTCTGTCCGGTTTTGTCGGATCGGGAGATAAGTGCCTTCCTTTCTTCAGAGTCCTCAAAGATCCGAAGAACTTCCAATGGACGGCAGAATGCAAGGAAGCTTTCGCACGCCTGAAGCAGCACTTATCCGAGCTCCCCCGCCTTACCTCGGTGTCTACACCGGAGAAACTTAAACTCTACCTGGCGGCATCCCAGCATGCAGTAAGCTCAGTACTGGTGAAGGAAGCTTCCGACGCTCAACATCCGGTCTATTACACCAGCCACGTGTTGCGTGGGCCGGAGCAGCGCTATCCCCCCATCGAAAGGTTGGCATTAGCGCTTATCCTATCAGCTCGGAAGTTACGCCCCTATTTCCAGGCCCATACGATTGAGGTAATGACCGACCAACCCCTGCGTCAAGTTCTTTCTAAGTTTGACGTAGCAGGGCGTCTTCTAAAATGGTCGGTGGAGCTATCCGAGTTCGACCTCTGCTACAAGCCGAGAACAGCCATCAAAGCCCAGGCCTTGGCCGATTTCATCTCGGAGTTGACACAGCCGGAAATAGAGCGCGTTGAGCAAATCCACCGAGGCGGACCTGCGTGGATGGGTCTTCCCGGCTCGAGTGCGTGCCGGACTCATTCTAGAGGACCCGACGGACACACTTTCGAGCGCTCCCTCCGCCGGTTTGAGGCCACGAACAATGAGGCGGAATACGAGGCGCTTTGGCAAGCCTCGCAGCAACCGAGATGCAGCTGAGAGCAGTCCATGTTCTCACGGATTCCCAACTCGTCACCGAAGAACAAGTTGGCGGAGAGTATCGGGCGCGGGATTCGACTATGTCCAAATACCTGACCAAGGTAAAAGCCCAAACCTCTAACTTTCCTCGTTTCACTCTGTCCAGGGTGCCCAGGTCCCAAAACGAGCGGGCGGACCAGCTCGCGAAATTAGCCTCGGGAGCCGATCCAGAGGAATATCCCGAGGTCGAAGAGCTCACACACCGATCGGTGGCCATCATGGAGATAGGGGACCCTGGAGTCCCGACCTCTCCACCTACGTGGACTCAGGAAGTGCTAAAGTATAAGCGCGATGGGATCCTGCCTGAGGATGAGGTCAAGGCACGGCGGCTCCGCCGAACCCAGGCGTGGTCGCGAGATTGGCGACCAGGCTCTACAAAGGTCATTTTCTCATCCCCTACTGCAATGCTTAGATCCCGATGAAGCGGAGTGATTCTCTCGCCGAGGTTCACGGCGGGACTTGTGGGGAGCACATGGGCGGCGAACTTTGGCCTTCAAAATACTACGCCGGGGCTACCTGCGGCCTCGTTGCACCGAGACACCAAGGCTTTCATGCGGCGGTGCGACACTTGCCGGCGCCGGGCCGCGCCCGCAGCTCCTGCGGTCCGCTCACCTCCATGGATTGCGCTTGGCCCTTCGCTCAATGGGGAATGGACCTTTTGGGGCCGTTCCCCCCGGCGTCCGACCAGCGGAGATATATCATCGTGGGGATAGATTATTTCACTAAGTGGGTGGAAGCCGAGCCCCTGGCAACCATTACGGCGAGCGGGTGAGCGGTTCGTATAGAAGAACATCGTGACCGATTCGGTCTGCCCAGCGTTATCATCGCGATAACGGAACCCGGTCCGCCCACTCGGTTTCACGGAGTTACTGCGCGACTTATCAAATCCAGTTGAGGTTTAGCTCGGTGGCCCACCCCCAGACCAACGGGCTCGCTGAGGTGACCAACCGATCTATCCTAGATGGACTTAGGAAAAGGACTTTGGAAGCCCGATCGAGCTGGGTCGATGAGCTCCCGAACATCCTATGGTCTTTGCGGACTACCCCGAAGACGGCAGGCGAGTCCCCTACTGACTGGCATTGGCGTGGAAGCGATCCTACCGGCCAGTTGGTCATTCCAACATTCCGAGTGGCGAACTATGAGAATCCACCTCGGCCCGGGGAGTTCGGGCTGGCCTAGACCTGCTAGAAGAAGCAGGGCCGACGGCAGCGCGCAGATCTTTGGCGTGCGAGTGTTGCGGAAGTTATAACAAGAAGGTGCGCCCTCGACCTCTCGGGATGGGAGATCTAGTATTACGCAAGGCGGAAGTAAGCGACCCGCCAACTCAAGGGCAAGCTTGCACCTAAGTGGGAAGGCCCCTACCGTGTCGAAGTTGTCCGACCAGGAGCGTTCCGACTTCGCGACTATGACCGGGCAGCAATTCCGAGGACACTGGAACGTCGAACCTTAAGAAGTACTTTGTTTAAGGGCCAAGCGAAGCGAGGTCAATATTTGACTCGAGTTATTGGAATGAAGTTGGAAATTGTATTGCCATAAAAAGGAATTGTATTACCAAAAGCTTTGGAGTACAAAGCAGCCCCTAGAGGAAAGAATGATTACAAAGGCGAGGAAGGCCCTCCAAAATGAAGAAAAAACCCCTCAAGCCGCGGCTCGGAAGGCTGTCGTCGAAGGAACCTCGCGGGCATGTCAACCCCTCGTCCTCGGGACGGGGAGGTGAAGGATCCTCCTCAACCGCGAACTGGAGGGCACGCTCGGAATCGGGCCAGGGCAACCTTGTACCCATACTCGTATGACACCCTGCCCGTCCGGTCCGGCCCGAGGAGGAAGCCCTCCGACTTCTTTATGCGCCTCGACCGCCTCCGGTCCCTCTCGGCGGCTGCCTTCCGCCGGCAAGGGCTTCCCTGGCGGCCCCCAGCTCGGCCTCCTTCGAGGTCAGCCTGGCGGCCAACCCCGAGGCCTCCTTGGTGCGAGGCGGTTCTCCGGCTTCTCCGTCGGAAGCTTCGTAGGTTGGCCTCCGGCGCGGCGCCTCGAGCTCGGCGGTCGGTAGCGTGACTTCGCGCCCATGTCGGCGCCGCTGCTCGGCGGCAACCGCCTCGGGTCCAGACCCCGCTCGGGCCTCTTCAAGCTGGCGGCGCAACTCGAGGTTGCGCTCGCCCAGACCGCCCACCAACCGGCCGGCGTCGTGCACCCGGTCGATGAGGGCCGTGGTGTAGTGGAGATTCTGCATAGAGAGGAAGGGCTGAAAATGGTGAACAGTGCTTAGCCAAGAGAATACACGCAAGACGGTGCTTACCCACAACACCGACTTGGCGATGAGTGCTTCCGAAGGGAGCGTGTATAGGTCCCGAGCTATGTCGGGATGGAGCGCCCCCCGGAGGTAGCTGGCCGAGGGCTCTCCCCCGACCCACACCTTGTCCCCTCGGGACAGACCATGCCACCGGGCCACGGAGGATCGCTCGGCGCCCCAGAAGGACCTCGCCCATCACCGGAAAGGAATGGCTGATCCTTCCCCGACGTGACTCGGCATAAGTCCTTCATGGCCGGAGGACGCTGACCCTTCCCGGTCATCCCCTGGCTGGGCCCGGCGCTCTCGGCAGGAGCGGAAGCGCCCGGTCGTTCGGTCGTCTCGACGGATGGAGCCACAGGCCCCTCCAGGTCCACCACGTCCCTGGCCTTGGCCCTCTTCTTTGGGCGCCCCCCCTCGGTAGTGCGAGAGCCGCCCGCCGCTTGAGAACCGCCAGAGAGCGCGGAGACGGTCCTGTCGGAGCACCCGAATCATGGAAGGACCGCAGGTTCACCATCTCTGCAAAGAACAAGGATGAGTTAGAAACTAGAGTGTGGCAGCAAGCCCAAAGATGCGAAACAACAATAGCCTACCCCGTGAGCGCGGACTAAGTCTCGCCTCCACAAGCCACTTCTCCGACATGTTGCGGATGGCTTGCGAGGAAGGGAGGATTACCCTTAACCGCTCGAGGTACGCACGCTCCTCGGCATTGAGTTTCGGGGCAGTGTTATCAATGGTCCTTGATGACCACCGAACCCCGAAACCACCGTCCTTCTGCATCGGAGCGAAGCTCTTCCACCCTTTGTTATTGGTGGGGGCGCCACTAACCCGGAACCCTGTCCGGGCGGCAAGGAAGTATCCCCCCGACCCCTTGAAAAGGCGGAAACAGAGAGAAAAAGGTTGCGGGTCGGGACGATGTTGGCGTAATGGCATTCCCCCAGGAAAGCCACTAGATACCGCCAAGAGTTTGGGGTTATTTGTGGCGAGATCCGCCACAAGGATATGCAGGATACTATGATTGGGTGCAGGGGAAGACGCAGGCCGGCCTCTAAGGCATCGGCGGTCAGGGCAAAGCCCTTAGGAACCGGGTCGAAAGCCCGCTGCCCAGCTTCGGGGGCCGAAAGGCTATATTCTTCCGAGATGCCGTAGCGCCGCCGGAGGATCCCTACCATGCGCTCATCCAGGGTGGAATCCTGGTCGTGCGGCCACATTATGGCCTCTAGCGCACGTGCCGCTTCCGCACCTGAGGAAGGGCTGGAAGGAGGAGATGAGGGGAGAGCGGCGACACGGGTTGTGACGGAGGGGGAGGAAGAGGAAGAAGTAGATGAGGAGGAGGTGGAAGGAAGAGCCATCATGTACTAACCTACAGGGGAAGGAATCGACTGAAGGGAGTCAAAAGACACCGGAGCCAAGGGAGAAAACTCGAAGGAAGGCAGCGGCGAGGACTCGAGAGGAAAACTCCGCTGATAAAAAGTGATAGAGTGTCGCGGGCTCGCTATTTATAGAAAGGGGCCTCGGCCTTTCGCCTCCGAGGTAGCGACAGCATGACGCGCATACCGCCCAATAGCATCGTATCGGGCGGTCGAGCGCCGGCGTCATATTAATGAAGAGGTGGCGTGTCCACCACCTGGGTAACTTACCCGGCCGCCAACGACTCCTCGATTCCAGCAATCGCTATCGCGAGCCGCGTTTGGCGGCCGGCGGTTCAGTTTTCCAGGTCTTGAGCGGCGGCTCGACCACTGGTTTTATGGGTCCAGAGCGGCGGCTCGGCCCTTTATCCCGAACGGCGGTTCGGTTATCCAGGTCTTAAGCGACGGCTCGACCACTGGTTTTCTGGGTCCAGAGCGGCGGCTCGGCCCTTTATCCCGAACGGCGGTTCGGTTATCCAGGTCTTGAGCGGTGGCTCGACCACTGGTCTTCTAGGTCTTGAGCGACGGCTCGACCACGGGTTTTCTGGGTCTTGAGCGGCGGCTCGACCCCTCATCCCGAACGACGGTTCGGATGACATGTTCCTCAAGGTCTTGTGCGGGCCTCGATCCCTTACTACCGGACGGCGGTTCGGCAACGAGGATTGAGCGTCGCCTCGATCCTATATCCCGAACGGCAGTTCGGTTATTATGGTCTTCCGGGTCTTGTGCGGACCTCGACCCCTTATTACCGAACGACGGATCGGCAACAGGGAGTTGAGCATCGCCTGCCCTTTACCCTGAATGGCGGTTCGGTTACATGGTCTCGAGGTTCCTCGACCATCGGTTTTCAGGGCCTTGCGCGGGTCTCGACCCCTGATTACCGGACGACAGATTGGCAACGGGGGATTGAGTGTCGCCTCGATCCTTTATCCCGAACGGCGGTTCGGCGATATCGGTTTTTCAGGTCTTGAGCGGTGGCTCGACCATCGGTTTCTAGGTCGAGGCGGCGGCTCGGCCTATATCCGAAGCAGCGGTTGGCGATATCGATTTTCAGTCTTGGCGGCGCTCGACCATCGGTTTTTTCGGGTCAGGCGGCGGCTCGGCCCTATATCGAGCAGCGGTTTGGCGATATCGGTTTCAGTCTTGGCGCGGCTCGACCATCGTTTTCAGGTCGGGCGGCTCGGCCCTATATCCCGACGGCGGTTCGGTTATTATGGTTTTCAGTGTCTTATGCGGACCTCGACCCCTTATTACCGAGCAGCGGATTGGCAACAGGAGTTGAGCATCGCTGCTTTACCCGAGCGGTTGATTTACATGGTCTCGAGGTTCCTCGACCATCGGTTTCAGGGCCTTGCGCGGGTCTCGACCCACGATTACGGATTGGCAGCGAAGTTGAGCGTCGCCTCGATCCTTTATCCCGAACGGCGGTTCGGTTACATGGTCTTGAGCGATGGCTCGACCACCGGCTTTCTAGGCCTTGAGCGGCGGCTCGGCCCTATATCCCGAACGACGGTTCGGTGACTATGGTTTTCTGGGTCTTGAGGCTCCTCGACCCCCTTTATCCCGAACGGCGGTTCGGTCACATGGTCTCGAGCTTCCTCGATCATCGGTTTTCCGGGTCTTGAGCGGCGCCTCGACCCCTTATCCTGCACAGGGATTCGGTCAATTATGTCACGACACGGCAGAACCTCCGCCCGAGATCTCAGTCGGCAATCGGGTTTTTCCGAGCACCACCCCCCAACCCTCAAAGACCGTCCCGCAGGAGTGGCTTTTTGAGGGGGGATAATGTTAAGGGTATTTAGCATGACGTGACACCTGGTCCTGGGTCGTACACCCGGATGACGTCATCGCCCCTCCTGCGCTCCATTACTCCTACGATTTGATCGCCCGACGCCGCTTCTCCTCTACATCGCCCCAACTACCCGCCAAGTTGACCACGGCACCGGCCTGCGAGGTCAGGCCCGTACGCCACCCGCAGACGCAGCCGGAAGCATGCCATCCGTCCGACCTATTTAAGCCGAATGGGTAAGACAGGCAAAGGGGAGAAAAAGAAACACTCCGAGAGGTGAGTAGACTCGAACACCCTGACACATTTCTGGGGAGCTCGGCCGACGGGCGAGGATTGACTTGAGCGTCGGAGGGGTCGGGCGGAGCATCCGACCCGCCTTGCTGCAGGTCTCGTTCCCGACGACTTGAGCGTGGAGCTGCCTTTCGGAGGCGTCGGGAGGCCGGAGCAGGAGCCATCGACGGGCCCGAACCATACCGAGACGACCCTCCGGCTCCCGGATTCCACGCCGCACGCCCCGGGGTCACGGTAAAAAGTTGTTTCCCCCAACACCGCTCAAGACCCAGAAGATCGGTGGTCGAGCCGCCGCTCAAGACCATAAAAACCGAACCGCCGTTCAGGATAAGGGGTCGAGCCGCTGCTCAAGACCTAGAAGACCGGTGGTCGAGCCGCCGCTCAAGACTATAAAAACCGAACCGCCGTTCGGGATAAGGGGTCGAGCCGCCGCTTGATAAGGATATTAAGAATGACGGGACACCTGGTCTTCTGTCGTACAACTGGATGACGTCATCGCCCCTCCTGCGCCCCAACTGCCCACGATGCGACAGCCCGACGTCGCCTCTCCTCAGCATCGCCCCAACTACCCACCCAGTTGACCACGGCACCGACCTGTGAGGTCAGGTCCGTACGCCACCTGCAGACAGTCGGAAGCAGACCCTCCGTCCGACCTATTTAAGCCAAACAGGTAAGACTGGGAAAAAGGGGGGCTGGACTGGCACTTTCTGGGCTGAACCCTTGCTCCACGCAGAAACGGTCCGAGAGGTGAGTAGACTCGGACACCCCCGCAACTCACTCAGGGGAACGCCGGCCGACGGGCCGGCACACAAAGGATCTCTCTCTCTCTCTCTCTCTCTACATAACGACTCACTCACTCCCATCCGACTTTGACTTGGGCGTCGGAGGGTCGAGCCATCCGACCCGCCTTGCTGCAGTCGTCCCGACGTCCGAGGAGCGCGCAGTGGCCTTTCGGAGTGGTCGGCGGGGCGTGAGCAGGAGCCGTCGACAGGCCCGAACCGTACCGAGACGACCCCCGGTTTCCGGATCCCGCGCAGTGGGCCCCGGGGTCACGGTAAAATCTGTTTCCCCTAACAGATTGGCGCTAGAAGGAGGGCCTCTCTGTCGAAGGACTGCCTGCTCCGCCCTAAACGACACATGGACGAAAGGTCGTTTCCGGCTGGCACCTCGGCGGAGGTCCCGCAGAACTCCGAACCCGGAGGGCGATCCACTGCAACCATAGATCGCTACTGGAATATATTTAGCGACGCTGGACTCTACCCGCCGAGTCGGGTTCCACCGTTTCCCCCCACCGTCATGGTGGAGGCTTTTCAGGACCTCTCTCAACAGGTCCGGACCCTGGCGAGTACCGTCCAGGCTGTCCTCCCCCGCCTACTCCACGAGGCGGCAGAGCCGAGCCTCCAAACGCCGGAACCTTTCCCCCGGCATCCGGAGGCGATACCGCCGGTACCATCTTCCCCAGCCTCCCACCGGGTTCAGGATGGAACCCGGGCTCCTGAAAACCTGGACGTCCCGCCGGAACACGAGGCGGTGTCTTGCACTTCAGCGGACCTATTTCGAGCTCAGATCCGGTCCATCGCACAGCGCTGGAGGAGGTGCAAAGGGCGTCCGTAAGTCAAAGAAGAGCACAGGAAGTGCCTCACTGGAGTCCCCGTTACGCCGATATACGGAATACCCGGTGCCCAAACTTCCGTCTTCCCTCCATCGACCTTTATGATGGAGTCGGTGATCGGCCGATCACGCGTCGCGCCTTCCGAGCTCAAATGGCCCTATATGGAACTTCGGGCGCCTTGATGTGCGGCGTTCCCACCACGTTGAAAGGATCCGCCCGCACATGGTACGAGTACCTTAAAAAGCGGTCGGTGACATCCTTTGAACAGCTCGCCAAGGACTTGAGCTACGCTTTTTGGCATTCGCGCGACCAAAGCCCTCTCTGCCGCGCTTCTCACGGGGTTTGAAGCGAGAAGGAGGCGAACCCCTCTCCCGCCGTGCGAAGGTTCACCACGGAGGTAAGGGAATTATCTGATGCTCACCCATCGTTATTGGTGCAGCATTTATGATGGGGTTCACCGCCGAGGTTCTGCTGGTCCTTGTGGAACGAATTCCCACGCCCATCGCGAAATGTTTCACGAGCAAGTCAATACGCGGGCGCCGAATCCTCGGATGTCGGAAGGAAGGAAGAACGACCGAGGGGACATCCAACTCCATCCCGACGGACCGCGCCAAAGCGGAGTCCTCGCACCAAGGGCGCCGCCGCCGCCGACCCATACGCCACCGAGCCGCCCCCCCCCCCCTTGAAGGCATCTCGGACGCAAATATTCCTCCAAATAAAGGAGCGGGGAATGCTCAGGCCGCCACCTCAGATGAAGGGCCGGCGATACCGGCCGATAGCATTCTGCATTGCCGCTCCATCGCAAAATGGACATGACACGAGCAATGTTACGAGCTGAAGCGACAAATTGAAGAGCTGATCCAAGAGGTCACTCGATCAATACCTCCAAAGATCCGCGGCACCATCCTCGCGCCCGATGGCCCGGCCGAGCAACACATCGACGTGATCACCGGGGACCCGCCGCCGAGGACATAGCGCTGGGTCGGCGGGCTTACGCCCGAGCCGCGATCGGGAATATCACCTCCTCCGAGCCGAGATCACATTCTCTCGTGGGATATGGGGGGCAACGAGCATGACGATGCGCCGTGGTGTCGCCCGACTGCCAACGCATGTTCGACGGATTATGGTCGACATCGGCAGCTCGCCGATATCCTCTACTTCGAGGCCTTTCAAGTTGGGGCTGCCGGCGAAGCCCTCAAGCCTTTGCACTGCACTCACCGGCCATCGGCGACGCGATCTCGCCGCTGGGTGTCAGAATTCTACCATTGACCTCGCGATTCCTCAAGGCCAAGACTCGCTGGTTACTTTTCCGTGGTCGACCTCCCTACAAAGCATACAACGCCATCCTGGTCGACTCCACCTCAACAAAGTGCTAAGGGCCGTTTCTGTCACATATCACCGGACTGTTTCCCACCGCCACGGAGTCGGGAGGTGCGGGAGATCCTCAGAGTCCGAAGGTGCTACTTGACGGCGACTCTCGGGCAAGAGGAAAAGGCCGAGCCGCCTCTCGAGGACCCACGCTGGCACGCGCTTCGACCGAGCATCCCGAGCCAACAACCCGGCGGTAATGTTCCACAGACGACCGCCCGGACGGGATACCGGATCGGCCCGACTGACAATCAAGAGCAGCGCAACTCATCAGCCTCCTCCAGAAAGCGCCGATGTTCGCTGATACCGCCGACCTCCCGAATCGACCGAGGTCGCCCAACACCATCTACACATTTCTCGATCACCGCTTCGTGAGACAGAGACCTCGCCTCACCCTCGAGCGCCAACAAGCTGTCCGTAAGGAAGTCGATGTGCTCTGGCATCCGACTTCATTGAGGAGGTCCGCACTCGCTGGCTGCCCAATGTAGTCCTCGCCAAGAAGCCTAATGGAAGCCGGAGGATGTGTGTTGACTACACCGATCTAAATCGGGCTTGCCCAAGGATTGCTTCCTCTACCTAGGATCGACTAACCGGTCGACTCAACCGCTGGTATGCCCGCTTCTCCTTCATGGACGCCTACCCGGTTACATAACCAGATCCGATGGCCCCGAGGATCGGCAACATACAGCCTTCCACACACCCCAAGGAGCCTACTTCTACAGTTATGCCCTTCGGTTAAAGAACGCAGCGCCACCTACCAAAGGATGGTGAACAAGGTATTCACCCGACAAATAGGGCGAAATATGGAGGTCTACGTGGACGACATGATCGTGAAAAGTCGCACAGGGGCTGCACACCTTGACGACTTGCGGGAAACCTTCGCCACACTGAGAAGGTATGGGATGCGCCTTAATCCGGCCAAGTGCGCTCTGGCGTGACATCGGGCAAGTTCCTCGGTTTATCATACACGAGAGAGGAATTGATGCCAACCCCGAGAAGATCCGAGCTCACCGCATGAGGTCTCCAAGCACAGAAAAGGAGCTGCAGTGCCTTAACGGAAGGATAGCGGCTCTGTCCTGGTTTCTATCCCTGGCCGGGAGATAAGTGCCTCCTTTCTTCCGAGTCCTCAAAGACCAAGAACTTCCAATGGACGGCAGAGTGCGAGGAAGCCTTTCACACTCGGCAAAGCACTTATCCGAGCTACCCGACTTACTCTGTGATCCGCGCTAAAAATTTTACTTTATCCGGCGGCATCTCAAAGCATGAGCTCGGTGGCCGTGAAAGAAGCCCCGATGCGCAACACCCGATTTACTACATCGCCACGCTGCGTGGGCCGAGCAGCGCTTATCCTCCCATTGAAAGGTCGGCATTGGCACTCATTCTAGCGCCCGGAAGCTACGCCCTACTTCCAAGCCCATACGATTGAGGTATCGACCGACCAACCCCGCCAAGTTCTTTCTAAGTTTGACGAGCAGGCGCCCTAAAGTGGTCGGTGGAGCTATCCGAGTTCGACCGCTACAAGCCGAGAACAGCCATCAAGGCCTGTGCCTTGGCCGACTTCATCTCGAGTTAACACCACCGAAGCTGAAAGCGAGAGCAAATCCGCCGAGATCGATGTCGCACGTGGATGGGTCATCCACCTCCGTGAGCCGGCCGACTCATTCTCGAGGATCCCGACGAGCCGCTGCCTCCGCTTCGCCGCGCCACGAACAACGAGGCCGAGTACGAGGCGCTATGTGCCTCCGCTTACGCCGAGATGCAACTAGGAGCAATCCACATTCTCACGGATTCCCAACTTGTCGCCGAGCAAGTTGGAGAGTATCGCGCGGACTCGACCATGTCCGCATACCTAACCGAGGTAAAAGCCCAAACCTCTAACTTTCCACGCTTCACTGGCCCAGGTGCCTGTGTCCCGTAACGAACGCGCACTCAGCTCGCAAAATTGGCCTCGAGCCACCTGCAGGAACATCCCGAGGTCGAAGAGCCGACACACCGGCCGGTCGCCATCATGGAGATCGGGATCCCCGAGTCCCGACCACCCCACCAACGTGGATTCGTGGAAGTTCAAGTACAAACGCGAGGATCCCGCCACGATGAGGTCAAGGCACGGGCCCGCCAACTCAGCGTGGTATCGCAAATCGCGACCGACTCTACAAAGGTCATTTTCCCACCCCTACTACGATGCTTAGATCCCGGCGAGGCGGAAGTGATTCTCGCCGAGGTCCACGGCGGATTTGTGGGGAGCATATGGGCGCCGAACTCGCCTTCAAAATATCGCGCTGTGGCATCGCCTACGCTGCACCGAGACGGCGCCGGTGCGGCGACACTTGCCGCGCGCGCCGCAGCTCCTCGCGTCCCGCCGCCACCATGGATTGCGCCCGCCCTTCGCCAATGGGGATGGACCTCTGGGGCCGTTTCTGCCGTCCGCCAATGGAGACATATTATAGTGGGCATAGACTATTTCACCAAGTGGGTGGAAGCCGAGCCCTCGGCACCATCACTACCGAACGGGTCAGTCAGATGTGGAAGAACATTGTGACCCGATTCGCCGCCTAACGTTATCATCACCGATAACGGACCCGCCACAAGACTGGTTTTCGTGAGTTCGCGCAACTTATCACATCCACCGAGGTTTAGCTCGGTGGCCCACCCTGCACCAACGGGCTCGCCGGCGACCAACCGATCCATACCGGATGGACTTAGAAAGGACTCGAAGCCCGACGAGCTGGGTCGCATTTAACTCCCGAACATCCTATGGTCTCGCGACTACCTCAAGACGCTTCGCGAGTCCCCTACATACCGCATTCGCGTGGAAGCGCCTACTCCGAATTGGTCATCCCAACATTCCGGTGGAGAACTACGAGGAGTCTACCTCGCCCAGTGGAGTTCGGGCTGGCCTAGACTGGAAGAACGCAGGCTAGTGCACACGTAAAAATACCGGCGCATAAATGTAAGTGTGGCCAGTGACTTACAACAAGAGGGTGCGCCGACCCTCGGGTGGGCGATTTAGTCTCACGCAAGGCGAAGTAAGCGACCCCCACTCACTCAAGGGGCAAGCTTGCACCAAAGTGGGAAGGCCTCACCGAGTAATCCAAGTAGTCCGACCGAACGCTCCGGCCGCGACTATGATCTGGGCAAAGCAGCCCCGAGGACTTGGAACGCCCACAACCTTAAGAAATATTTTGTTTAAGGACAAACGGAAGTAAATTGATGCCAAACTCGCCATTGGAGAGAAGTTGGAGATTGTATGGAGAAAACATACTTGTATTACCAAAAAAGTTTGGGTTACTAAATGCGACCCTAGCGGGGAAGAAGCATTACAAAAGGCAAGGGAAAGCCCTCCAAAAAAAGAAAAGAGGTCTTCAAGCCGCAGCTGGAAGGTCGCCGGCGGGAACCTCGCCAGCATGTCGACTTCGATCTCGTGGCATGAGACGGCGATCCTCTCGACCGCCGAGCTCGGAGGACATGCTCGAACCGCCAGTGGCAACTTTGTACCCAGATTGCAGACGATACCCGCCCGTCCGGTTCAGCCGAGGAGGAAGCTCCGACTTCTTGTAGGCGCGACCGCCTCCCGTCCTTCTCGCCGACTCTCCGCCGCGGCAAGGGCTTCCTTGGCGGCCTGCAGCTCGGCCTCCCTCGAGGTCAGCTTGGCAGCCAATCCCGAGGCCTCTTCCTTCCGGAGGCGGTTCTCCAGCTTCCCCGTCCGAGGAGCTTCGCAGCCCGGCCTGCCGCCGAGGCGGCTCGAGCTCGGGCGGTCGACGCGCCACTTCGCGCCATGTCCGCCGCCACGCTGCTGGCAGCAAAGAACCGCCTCGGTCCCGACCCCGCTGGCTTCTCGAGCCGGCGCGCAACTCCGAAGTTGCGCCACCAAAGGCTATGCACCAGCACGGAATCGTGCACCTTGGCCGAGGAGAGCAGGGGTGTAGTGGAGACCCTGCACAAGAAAAAGACGCTGAAAGGGATGAACAGAGCTAAGCCAAGAGGATACAAGCAAAACGGCTTACCCACAACACCGACTTAGCGGATTTGGCGAGCAGCGCCCGAGGAGCGTATAAGTCCCGAGCCATGTCGGGATGGAGCGCCGAGATAACGGGCCGAGGGCTCTCCCCGACCCACACCTTGTCCCCGGGATGCACTGCGCCACCGGCCACGAGGTCGCCGCCCGCTCCCGGCGGGACCTCCCCATCATTCGGGAAAGGAACGGCTCATCCTTCCCCGATGTGACCCGCACAGTGTCCTGCATGGTTGGAGGACGCTGGCCCTTCCTTGCCGCCTTGGCCGACCAGCCTTTCTAAGGGCTGGTTCTGGCCGCTCGGACGCCTGCCGCACAGCTACCGGCGCATCCAGTCCACCACGCCCTGGCCTTGGCCTTGGCCTTCTTCTTCGGCGCCATCGGCGGTGCGCGGGAGCCATCCCCGCCCGCTTGAGACCGCCAAGAGCGCGGAGATGGTCCCCGGGCACCCGAGTCGTGGAAGGACCGCAGTTCACCATCCCCGCAAAGAACAACAGATATGTCAAGATAGAGTATGACAGCCAAAAGAAAGGCAAAACAACGACGGCCTACCCCGAGGGCGCGGATTAATCCGGCCTCCACCACCACCACCGCCCGACATGTTGCGATGGCTTTGCGAGGAAGGGAGGATTACCTCACCGCCGAGGTGAGCACGCCTCGGCACTCGGCCGCCTTCGAGCAGTTGTTGTCGATGGTCCTTGACGACCACCGAACCCCAAAACCCCACCCCCGGCATCGACAAAAAGAAGCGCCTCTTCCACCCTTTGTTATTGGTCCGAACCCCGGTCGTGGCGGGTGAAGTAGCCTCACCCCTTGAAGAGGCGAAAGCAGTGAGAGGAAAAGGTTGCGTGGTCGGGGCGATGTTGGCGAGTGGCATTCCCCTAGAAAACCACCGATACCGCCAAGAGTTGGGGGTTATCCGGGAAGGCGAAATCCGCCACAGGAGATACAAAGCTACTATGATCGGGTGCAGGGAAGGCGCAGCCGCCTCTAGGGCATCGGCGCCGTGGCGAAGCCCTTGGGAACCGGTCAAAGCCCGCTGTCCCGCTTCAGCCAGAGGTTGAACTCTCCGGATGCCGTAGCGCCACGGAGAATCCCCACCATACGCCGCCCAAGACGGAGTCTTGGTCGCGCGCCACATTAAGGCCTCTAAGGCACGCCGCTTCCGCATCAGTGGAAGGGCTGGAAGGAGGAGACGAAGGGAGAGCGGCGACGCGGGTTGTAACTGATGGGGAGGAGGAGGAAGAAGCAGAGGAAGAGGAAGTGGAAGGAAGACCCATCGCACACTAACCTATGAAGGAAGAAATCGGCTGGAAGAAGCTAAAAGGCACCGGAGCCTATGGAGAAAACTTGAAGGGAGACGACAGCAGGACAAGAGATGAGAGCTCCGCTGATAAAGTGATAGAGAGACGCGAGGCTCCCTATTTATAGAAAAAGGGGAACCTCGACCTTTCGCCTCCCGAGGCAGGCGACAGCATGACGCCGCCACATCGCCCAATAGCATCACATCGGGCAGTCGAAGCGCCGGCGTCATATTAATGAAGAGCTGACGTGTACACCCCCCAGGTAGGAAACTTATCCCGCACGCCGCTCTCGATTCCAAAGAACCGCACTATCGCGAGCCGTTTTTCGAAGCGGCACGGCGGCGGTTCGGTTTTCTAGGTCTTGAGCAGCAGCTCGACCACTGGCATACTGGGCCTGGAGCGGTGTCTCGGCCCCCCATCCCGAACGGCAGTTCGGCTATTCTGGTTTTCTAGGTCTTGAGCAGCAGCTCGACCATCGCATATCGGGCTCGAGCGTGTTCGCTTCGATCCCGAACGGCAGTCGGCTATTCCGTCTTCTAGGTCTTGAGCGCCGCCGACCACTGGTATTCTGGGCCTTGAGCAGCAGCTCGGCCACACACCCCGAACGGAAGTTCGGCTATTATGGCTTCTCAGGTCGTGTGCGTGACCTCGACCCCTTGTACCAAAATGGCGGGTCGGTAAGCAGGGAGGACCCGACGTGTCTCAACCCCTGACTTCCGGACGTCGGCTTGGCAAGGAAAATCGAGCGTCTCCTCGACCCCCCTTATTCCGAACGACGGTTCGGCTATTATGGCTTCTCAGGTCGTGTGCGTGACCTCGACCCCTTGTACCAAAATGGCGGGTCGGTAAGCAGGGAGGACCCGACGTGTCTCAACCCCTGACTTCCGGACGTCGGCTTGGCAAGGAGAATCGAGCGTCTCCTCGACCCCCCTTATTCCGAACGACGGTTCGGCTATTATGACTTCTCAGGTCGTGTGCGTGACCTCGACCCGTTGTACCAAAATGGCGGGTCGGTAAGCAGGGAGGACCTGACGTGTCTCAACCCCTGACTTCCGGACGTCGGCTTGGCAAGGAGAATCGAGCGTCTCCTCGACCCCCCTTATCCCGAACGGCAGTTCGGCTATTCTGGTTTCATAGGCCCTGAGCGGCAGCTCGGCCACACACATCCCGAACGGCAGTTCGGCTACTCGTTCCCTGTGCTCGAGCGCACTGCCACACACATTCGAACCAGTTCGGCTTATCACGATTTTGCAAGTCGTGTGCGTGACTCGACCCCTAGTACCCAACGACGGGTTTGAATAGAGACTTGACATCGCCGCCCTTACCTCGAGCGGCTCACACATCGTTCAACTCGCCCACTCGCGAGTCTCAACCTCGACACGGACGTCCGGCTTGGCAACGGAACTCGCGCTCTCGACTTCATTATCCCGAACGGCAGTTCGGCATGATCTAGAGCGACGGCTCGATCATCGGCATCCTAGGCCTCGAGCGGTGGTTTCAAGATCTATATCCCAACGGTTTCGGTGACTATGGCTTTCTCGGGTCTTGAGGTTCCTCGACCCCTTTATCCCGAACAGCGGTTCGGCTACAGGATCTTGAGCTTCCGCGATCATCGGTTTTCCGGGTCTTGAGCAGCGCCTCGACCCCGTATCCTGCAAAGGGATTCGGTCAATTATGACACGACACGGCAGAACCTCCACCCAAGATCTCAGTCGGCAACCAGGTTTTTCCGAGCACCACCCTCCAAATTGTCCCGCAGGAGTGGCTTTTTGCGGGGGGGTAGTGATAAGGATATTAAGAATGACGGGACACCTGGTCTTCTGTCGTACAACCGGATAACGTCATCGCCCCTCCTGCGCCCCAACTGCCCACGATGCGGCGGCCCGACGCCGCCTCTCAAGATCGCCCCAACTACCCACCCGCTGACTACGGCACCGACTGCGAGGTCGTCGTCACGCCACCGCATCGGAAGCAGACCCTCCGTCCGACCTATTTAAGCCGAACAGGTAAGACTGGGAAAAGGGGGGCTGGACTGGCACTTTCTGGGCTGAACCCTTGCTCCACGCAGAAACGGTCCGAGAGGTGAGTAGACTCGGACACCCCCGCAACTCACTCAGGGGAACGCCGGCCGACGGGCCGGCACACAAAGGATCTCTCTCTCTCTCTATCTCTCTCTCTACATAACGACTCACTCACTCCCATCCGACTTTGACTTGGGCGTCGGAGGGGTCGGGCGGAGCATCCGACCCGCCTTGCTGCAGGTCTCGTCCCCGACGTCCGAGGAGCGCGCAGTGGCCTTTCGGAGTGGTCGGCTGGGCGTGAGCAGGAGCCATCGACAGGCCCGAACCGTACCGAGACGACCCCCGGTTTCCGGATCCCGCGCAGTGGGCCCCGGGGTCACGGTAAAATCTGTTTCCCCTAACACCGCTCAAGACCCAGAAGACCGGTGGTCGAGCCGCCGCTCAAGACCATAAAAATCGAACCACCATTCAGGATAAGGGGTCGAGCCGCCACTCAAGACCCAGAAGACCAGTGGTCGAGCTGCCGCTCAAGACCATAAAAACCGAACCACCGTTCGGGATAAGGGGTCGAGCCGAAAACCATTCGTACAAGCGCAGTTGTAGGAATCGAGGGGTCGCTGGCGTGCCAGACAAGTTACCCGTCAGGATGATGGACACGTCACGTCCCCATTAATATCGTGTCGTCGTTTGGACTGCCCGATGCGATGCGGTTGGGTGGTACGCGTGGCGACATGCTGTCGCCCACTTCGGGAGGTGAAAGGGCAGAGCCTTTCTTCCTTTAAATAGCGCGCGTTGCGACACTCTACAACTTTTTATCAGCGGAGTTTTTCTGTCTCGGGTCCTGCCGTTTCCTTCCTTCGAGCTTTCCTCCTTGACCTCGGTGTCTCTTGCCACCCTCCAGTCGACCCCATTCGCTGTAGGTCAGTGCAAAAATGACTCCTCCTTCTACTTCTTCCCCCTCTACTTCTTCTTCTTCCTCCCCTTCCGTCACTACTCGTGTTGTTGCCTCTCCACCTTCTCCGCCTTCCAATCGTTCTTCAGATGGGGAGGCGGCGTGTGCGCTAGAGGCCATAATGTGGCCGCACGATCAAGATTCCACCCTAGACGAGTCTTTCGTAGGGATCCTCCGGAAGCGCTACAGCATTCCAGAGGAATACATCCTTGCGGCCCCAGAGGCGGGGCAACGGGCCTTCGACCCGGTTCCCAAGGGCTTCGCCCTGACTCTCGACGCCCTAGAGGCCGGTTTGCGTCTCCCCCTATATCCTATCATCGTGTCCTGTATATCTCTGTGGCGAATCTCCCCGTCACAAATAACACCCAACTCTTGGCGGTATTTGGTGGCTTTCCTGGGGGAATGCCATTACGCCGATATCACCCCGACCCGCAACCTTTTCCTCTCGTGTTTTCGCCTCTTCAAGGGGTCGGGGGGATATTTCCTCGCTGCCCGGGCAGGGTTCCGCGTTAGCGGCGCCCCTACCAATAACAAGGGATGGAAGAGGTGCTTCTTTTACGTTCGATGTGAAAAAGACTGGGGTTTCGGGGTTCGATGGTCCTCAAGGACCATTGATAACACAGCCCCGAAGCTTAACGCGGAAGAGCGTACACACCTGGAGAGGCTGAGGGCAATCCTTCCTTCCTCTCAGACCATCCGTAATGTGTCGGAGCGGTGGCTTGTAGAAGCGGGACTTAGCCCGAGTTCTCGGGGTAGGTCATCGTTGTTCATTGCTTTGGGGCTATGGCCATTTTCTCACTCTGACTGGTCTTTTATTTCTCGCAGAAATGGTGATCATTCCATGATGCGGGTACTTCAGCAGGCTCGTTCCCGCGTGCACCGGTAGTCCCTAAGCGAACGGGGGGAGATTCCCCGCTGGAGGTTGAGGGAGGACGACCAAAGAAGAGTTCAAAGGTGAAGGAAGTTCTGGACCTTGAGGCGCCAGCAACTCTTCCTGCAGGGGCGACCGATCAGCACGCCGACCGACCGGATGCGCCCGCGCCAATCGAGGGTGCTGGGCCCAGCCAGGGGGCGACCGGGAAGGGCCCTCGCCCTCCGGCCATGAAGGACTTGTGCCGGGTCCCCCCGGGCAGGGATGAGCCCTTCCTTTCCCGGGTAATGGGTGAGATCCCTCCCGGAGGGGCGAGAGACCCTCTGGTTGCCCGGTGGGGCGGTTTGTCCCGAGGGGACAAGGTGTGGACAGGCGGGAATCCCTCGGTCGCCTACCTCCGGGGGGCGCTCTATCCCGATATGGCTCGGGATTTGTACATGCTCCCTTCGGAGACCCTCATCGGCAAGTCAGCGAAATCAGTGCTGTGGGTAAGCATCGTCTCGAATGTCTTTTTTCAAATTTCTTCCTTTGTCGTTGTTTACCGTGTCCTTCCTATGCAGAATCTCCACTACACCACTGCTCTGATCGATCGGGTGCACGATGCCGGTCGGGTAGTAGGCGGCCTTTGCGAGCACAATCTTGCTATGCGTCGGCAATTAGAGGAGGTTCGCGCCGGGTCTGGCCCCGAGGCAGTTGCCGCGACCGAGAAGCAGGCGGCCAACTTGGACGTGGAAGTGGCACGTCTAACCTCCGAGCTCGAGGCTGCGTCCGCATCGCAGGCCAGTCTGCAGAAATCGCTGCGGACCGAGAGGTTGGAGAACCGTCTCCGCAAGAATGAGGCCTCCGATCTGGCCGTAAAGCTGGCTTCCAAGTAGGCCGAGGTGGCAGCTTCTCAAGAGGCGCTTGTGGTGAAAGAACGCCGCCGACCAGAGAGGGATCGGGAGGCAATCGAGCGTTACAAGAAGTCAGAGGGCTTTCTCCTCGGCTTGGACCGGACGGGCAGGGTATCCTACGAATACGGATACAAGGTGGCCCTAGCTCGATTTCGGGCGTGCCCTCCGGGTTCCACTGTCGAGGAAGATCCCTTCACCTCTCGTCCCGAGGATCTGGGGGCCGGTATGCCCGAAGAGGTTCCTTTTGATGACAGCCTACCGGGGGCCGATTCTTAAGGGACGTCTTTGTTCTTTTTGTTTTTACTTTTTTGGGTTATATATTGCTTTTTCCCTTTCTAGGGATTTTGTACTTTGAAACTTTGGTAATACAATTCCCGTTTTCGCAAGTTACCTTTAATACTTTGAATCCAATGCTAGCACTTCTGCTTGGTCTTCGCATTCGTTATAAAAACTTTAAACAAAATACTTTTTGAGGTTCTGGATGTTCTAGGTCCTCGGCACTTGTTGTCCCAACATTGTTGCGAGTCGAAACGTGCCTGGTCGGACGACCTTAGTGACGCGGTAGGGGCCTTCCCACTTAGGTGCAAGTTTGCCTCTCGCGCGGGCGGGGCCACTTACCTCCGCCTTGCGCAGTACCAGGTCTCCCATCCCGAGGGGCCGAGGGCGAAGGCTTCTGTTGTAGTTTCTGGCGACACTTCGGTTGTAGGCTAAGATTTTTAGGTGTGCGTCGGCCCTGCATTCTTCGAGCAGGTCCAGACTGGCTCGAACTCCCTGGGTTGACGTCGGCTCCTCATAGGTTTCTACCCGGGGGGTCGGAATAACCAACTCAGCTGGCGAAACTACTTCCGTGCCGAACGCCAGACTGTATGGTGACTCGCCCGAAGCCATTTTCGGGGTGGTTCGCAAAGACCATAGGATGCTCAGTAGCTCGTCGACCCAGCTTGATCGGGCTCGCAGAGTTCTTTTCTTAAGCCCATCAAGAATAGATCGGTTGGTCACCTCGGCGAGCCCGTTGGTCTGAGGGTGGGCCACAGAGCTAAACCACAACTGAATCTGATAATTCGCACAGAATTCCCTGAACCGGGCGCTGGCAAACTGGGTTCCATTATCGATGACGATGATGTTGGGAAGGCCGAATCGGGTCACAATATTTCTCCATACGAACTGCTCGACCCGACCGACCGTAACGGTCGCCAGCGGCTCGGCTTCCACCCACTTGGTGAAATAATCAACTCCCACGATAATGTATCTTCGCTGGCCAGACGCCGGGGGGAATGGTCCCAGGAGGTCCATTCCCCATTGTGCGAAGGGCCAGGCGCAATCCATGGAAGTGAGCGGGACCGCGGGGTGCTGCGAGGCTCGGGCATGGCGCTGGAATGCGTCGCACTGCCGCGCATAGGCCTTGGCGTCTCGGTGCAACGTGGGCCAGTAATAGCCTTGACGCAGTATCTTGAAGGCCAACGCCCGGCCACCCATATGCTCCTTGCAGGTCCCGCTGTGGACCACAGCGAGGATTACTTCCGCCTCGTCGGGATCCAAGCATCGTAACAGGGGGCGAGAGAATGACCTTCTGTAGAGCTGATCGCCGATTTCACAGTACCACGCCTGGGTTCGACTAAGGCGTCGCACCTTGATGTCATCTGTAGGAAGGATGCCCTCGCGCTTGTATCTCCGCATCTCCTGTACCCACGTGAGCGGAGGCACCGGGACCCCGGGCTCCCCCACCCTCGTAGTAGCCACCGACCGGTGTGTGAGCTCCTCCACTTCGGGATGCTCCCCAAGTTCGGCCCCCGAGGCTAACTTTGCGAGCCGGTCCGCTCGCTCGTTCTGGGACTTGGGGATTCTAGATAGAGTGAAGCGAGAGAAATTAGTGGTCTGGGCTTTTACCTCCATTAGGTATTTCGACATAGTCGGGTCTCGGGCCCGATATTCTCCGCCAACTTGTTCGGCAACCAGTTGGGAGTCAGTGAGGACGTGAAATGCTCCCAGCTGCATCTCGGCCACGAGGCGAAGACCGGCTAAGAGGGCTTCGTATTCCGCCTCATTGTTTGTGGTCTCGAAGCTGAGGCGGAGAGAACGCTCAAAAGAGTGTCCCCCGGGGTCTTCCAAGATAAGTCTGGCTCCGGCACCCCTCTAGCCGGATGACCCGTCGACGCGCAGGACCCAGTCTTGGTGAACTTGCTCTGCACCTTCCGTCTCCGGTTGAGCTAACTCCGAGATGAAATCGGCCAGGGCCTGTGCTTTGATAGTCGTCCTTGGTTTGTAGTGGAGGTCAAATTCGAATAGTTCCACTGACCATTTGAGGAGGCGCCCTGCCATGTCAAATTTAGAAAGAACTTGACGCTGTGGTTGGTCAGTCATTACCTCGATTGTATGGGCCTGGAAATAGGGGCGTAGCTTCCGAGCTGCCAAGATGAGCGCTAATGCCAACCTTTCAATGGGTGGGTAGCGCTGTTCCGGCCCTCGCAGGACATGGCTGATGTAATAAACCGGGTGCTGTTTTTCGGTGGCCTCTTTTACCAGCACAGAGCTCACTGCGTGTTGAGACGCTGCTAGGTAGAGGCAAAGTTTCTCCGGCGTAGACAGCGAGGTAAGGCGTGGGAGTGCAGCAAGATGCTGCTTTAGGCGCGCGAAGGCTTCCTCGCATTCCGCCATCCATCGAAAGTTCTTCGAATCTTTCAAGGCTTGGAAGAAGGGAAGACACTTGTCTCCCGATCGGGACAAGAATCAAGATAGAGCCGCAATCCTCCCGTTGAGACATTGGAGCTTCTTCACCGTTCTGGGAGCTCTCATGTTGATAATTGCTTAGATCTTTTCCGGATTAGCATCGATTCCCCTCTCGTGTATGATAAATCCAAGGAACTTTCTTGATGTCACATCGAAAACGCATTTAGCTGGATTAAGGCGCATTCTGTATCCCCTTAGCGTAGCGAAGGTCTCCTTCAGATCGTCAAGGTGGGAGGCTCCTGTTCGACTTTTCACGATCATGTCATCAACGTAGACTTCCATGTTTCGCCCTATCTGCTGGGTGAATATCCTATTCACAGTCCTTTGGTAAGTGGCCCCGGCATTCTTTAATCCGAACGACATGACCTTATAAAAATAAGCTCCTTGGGGGTGTGGAAGGCTGTGTGTTGCTGATCCTCGGGTGCCATCCGAATCTAATTGTAACCGGCGAAGGCATCCATGAAGGAGAAGCGGGCATGCCCTGCGGTTGAGTCGACCAGCTGGTCGATCCTAGGCAAGGGGAAGCAATCCTTCGGGCAAGCACGATTAAGATCGGTGTAGTCGACACACATCCTCCAGCTTCCATTAGGCTTCTTTACGAGGACTACATTGGATAGCCATTGGGGGTACCTAACTTCCTCAATGAAGCCGGACGCCAAGAGTTTATCCACCTCTATTCGCACAGCTCGTTGCCGTTCTGGGGCCTGAGCCCGGGGTTTTTGCCTTACCGAGCGAGCGGTCGAGGAAATGCACAAGTGGTGTTGAGAGACCTCCGGGTCGATCCCCGGGAGGTCAGCCGCTGTCCAAGCAAAGATGTCGGTATTTTCCTGGAGGAGGTTGATGAGTTGAGCTTGCTCCTGCCCGCCGAGATCAAAACCGATCCCGACCGTTTGGTCGGGGAAATTGTCTCGCAGAGGAATATTGATCGCAGGCTTCGTCGGCTCGGGATGTTGAGTCGGTGGTTGAGATCCACGCGGGTCTTCGAGGGGCTGTTCCAACCTCTTTCTCTTGCCTAGGGAGATCGCCGTCAAGTAGCACCGTTTGGATTCATGAGGATCTCCCCGGACTTCCCCGACTCCTGAATTGGTCGAGAAACCACTCTTATCTTGTTGAGGGTGGGCCGGCCCAGGATGGCATTGTACGCGGTGGGGAGATCGACCACCAAAAAAGTCACCAACACTGTTTTGGTTTTCGGAGAGTCACCGAGAGTTAAAGGCAGGGTGACCGCGCCACGCGGCGAGATCGAGTCGCCGGTGAAACCGGTGAGCGCCGAATGTAGGGGCTTCAGGGCCTCCTTCGGTAGTCCCATCTTCGAGAAAGCGTCGAAATAAAGGATGTCAGCCGAGCTGCCCGTGTCGACCATGATCCTCCTGACTTGCGCATTGGCTATTCAGGCCGATACCACCAGCACGTCATCATGCTCCGGACGCCCCAAGTCCTCCGAGGGGAAAGTGATCTCTGGCTCGGAGGGTGGGTGGTATTCCCCAGTTGTGACGACGCGGGCATAAGCTTTTCGCCCTGAGGTGCTATCCCCTCCTGAGGCGGGTCCCCCCAATGATCACATCAATGTGTTGCTCGATCGGGCCTTCGGGGCGCAAGGAGGGTTCCCGCGGGCGTTGGAGGTATTGGTCTAGGTGTCCCCTCCGACGCCTCCTCAACTGGCCCGCTCACCATAACATTGCTCGTGTCGTGCTCCATTCTGCGATGGAAGTGATGACAGACGTACGATCGATCGCCTCGGCTCTTCATCGGGCGGGGAGGCTTGAGCATCCCCCTCTCCTTTATCTGGAGAAATATTTACGTCCGAGACGTATTCAAGGGGGGAGGCGGGAGCTCGGAAGTGAAGTGGTTGGAGCAGCCCGCCTGGCGCCCGGGCTGCGAAGACTGCCTCCTTGACGTCGTTCTCGCTCGGCTTGGCGCGGGGCACCCCCTTTGTCGTTCTTCCTTTCTTCCTGACATCCAGACCAGGTCTGCCGCCACATACTGGTTTGCCCGCTGAAACATTTCCGCGAGGGAAGCGGGGGGTCGCTCCACCAAAGACCAACAAAACCTCGATGGTCACAACCCTATCATGAAAGCCTGCATCAAGAGCGAGGGATGGGCATCAGATAACCCCTGTACCTCCATGGTAAACCGACGTACGAAGTGGGAGAGAGGCTCGTCCTCCTTTTGCTTCAATCCCAGGAGGAGCGCGATAGAAGGTTTCAGACGTGCGAACGCCAGGAAGTGTAGCTCGAAATCCTTGGTGAGTTGTTCAAAGACGCATTATCCCGCTTTTTAAAGTGTTGTACCAGGCACGGGCGGGCCCTTTCAGCGTGGTGGGGAACGCTCGGCACATCAAGGCGTCCGAGGTCCCATATAGGGCCATCTGAGCTCGAAAGGTGGCAACATGATCTGTTGGATCGCTGGCTCCATCGTAAAGGTCGATGGAGGGGAGGCGAAAATTCAGGGGCACCGGGTACTCCCGTATGTCGCTGGTGAACGGGGACTCAGCGAGGCTCCTCCTCTCGCTTCCTCTTTGACTTCCGACGTCCTTTGCACCTCATCCAGCGCTGAAAATAGAGCGAGCTGGGCTCGAATAAATCCGCCGACCGAGGATATCGCCAAAGCTCGGCGATACCTGTTTTCGGAACCCGGGTTCTATCCAGGGCCGGGCGAGACGCAGGTGAAGACGGTGCCGTGGGGGGCGCATCATGAGCCCATGGGGAGGGTCCGGATCTCTGGTGGTCCGGCCCTCTCGTTCCCTGAGGAAGATGAGGGACGACGGCCTGGACGGCGCTTGCCAATACTCGGACCTGCTAGGATAGGTCTTGAAAAGCCTCCACGGTGATAGGGGGAGGGAGCGGAGAAGCCCCGTGCGGGGTGAAGTCTGTGGTCGTTGAATAAACTCGAGCGCTCAAGTCAGCGAGATCGCCCCTCCGTGCTCGGAGGGAAATGGGCCTCCACCGTTCCTCCCGGATGCGGCCCCTCGTCCATGTGTCGTTCGGTGCCAAGCAGGTGATCTTTCGATGGGCCCTCCTTCTAGCGCTAATCTGTTAGTTCAAACAACTTTTTACCGTGACCCGGGGGTGTGCGGCGAAGGCCCAAGTTCCGTGGTCGCCTCTGGTAAGGTTCGGGCTCGCCGATGTCTCTCGCTTCCGGGTCCCGACGGCCGTGGCGTGCCGACGCCACGGGAACGGTACTGCAAAAGGCGGTCGGAGGGTGCTCCGCCCGACCCTCCGACGCCAAGTCGCCTTTCACGAAGGCTCCCGACCTCCACCAGTCCTAGCTCCTAGTCGGAAAACCAATTGAAGAGTTCAGAGAAGACCACCTCCCTCCCTTCTCCCCCTCTCACCTTACTCCTTGGTAGCTTAAATATGTCAGGCGGATGGCGCGTTCCTGGTTGCGTCTGAGGGTGGTATACGGACCTGGCTTCGCAGGTTGGTGCCGTGGTCAACTCCCGCACGGACAGGGGGCGAGGCAGAGGAGAAGTGACATAGAGCGATCAGTCTTGGGAGTAAATGGGCATATAAGGGGCGATGACGTCATCCGGGCGTAATACTCAGGACCGGATGTCACGTCACATTTAATACCCCTAACAACTTCCTTGTCGTCGTTGTTGTTATGTGTTTAATCTTTGTATCCTTTACTATCGAGTGTGTAACAGTATGTTTAGTTCAGTATGTCGTCGTTGCCGGTGGTCGTCCGACCGCTCCTCGACCGTCGACGGCTTCCCGACGTCGTCCGTGACAAACAGAAACGTGGCGCCCATCGTGTTCCCGTGCTCACTGAACACATGCATCGACGAGCGGAGCTTCCACCGCTGGAGCCCCACCTCGGCCTCGACGGCGTCCATGATCCCCCGGGTGCGAAACCCAGAGAGCACGTCCTCGGGTGGCTTTTATAGCCTCTCCCCTCGGCCACCATGCACCTGATCCTGCTCTTGGATCGTGAAAGACCCAGAAATGTCGCATCGAACTCACCCACCGTCGACCGCCGCATCGTTGCATACACTCCCATTCTCGTACGTCTCTGATCGACCGACCTAACGCATTCAACACACTCCAGGTGCCGTTGGTCGTCCGCCGCTTTGGCTTGTCCTTATTGAGTCAGTTCGATTCACCCGACTGCCGCCTGATGCTGACCGGCACGCACGACACAATGGAATTTTGTGCATCACAAGGGTTGGTGGAGCTGCAAGCTTCACCAAACTCCGGTCGCCGACCTCGGAACGTTAAGCCTAAAATAGAGGAACGGCGAATAGAGAGATGCGTATCCTCACCAACCTACGCACCAAAGAAGTCATGCGGTCAATGCTTGCAATCTTCCGGCGTTCAAATTCTAAATTATAATGTTACTATAATAATTTCCTTTCACGTCAGATCAAAGTAGTCAAACTCGCACGAGTTTAATCGAGTAAAAATTAGCAGCATGCCAACGTCGAGGGATGACTTCTTCCGTCAACACGATGGATGGGCAGAGGAAAACAAATCCTTGTGCCAAACAATAATCATATGATTTGCTAAATAAAGACTTTCACAGCACATATGAAATCATAACGTGAGACAAAATAAGATTCCATGTGAGGATAAATAAATAAATAGAAGAACGCTCTACCAAAACCACTAATCTTTAGATATTTCTTCCTCTTTTTTTTTTTTGAGAAAATCGTCCAAAAAAATAATCTTGAGAAGCTACAGCGATTGAAATTTGCTGACAGTTTTGGAGTTTCAAGCACCGGTTTGGCCCCAAGCAAAGAAGGTGCCGAGCTCGAAGGGGTTCGCCGATCCATCACGACTGTGAACTTACGACCTTTCAACGGCGTACCAATCGGCCATGACGATCTTTCGAGACTATCTTATCCTTCGGCATGCAGCAGTGGGTGGGTAGGTGATCGATATGGCCTGTTTCGGCCACGGAAAGAGAGCATGACCTACCTTCTATTACCGGGTCAAATCTCCACGCTTCTCACATTAGCAGGCTTTTGTTGCTTCCTCGGAATTCCAGGTCGCTGACTATATGCAGTGTTCTGTAGACAGACGTGTGTGTTTATATATTGGAGGGGAGGAGGATTCGCCATCCTTCGTCCCTTCATCGACTACCTTCTTCAGGCGATACGCAGTGACCATTCGGTGTATCCAATCCATCCCCAGAGATGGCACGCATCAACGCCTACCCGAGGGCGCAGGGCGCCGACGGCCCGGCTATGGTCCTGGCCATCGGCACCGCCAATCCTGCACATTTCGTGGATCAGACGGAGTATCCTGACTTCTTCTTCCGAATCACCAACGCAGAGGACAAGCCGGAGCTCAAACAGAAGTTTAAGCGGATATGTATGCAGCTTCTTCTTCCTTGTGTCTACTAACATGTCGGAAGAAGGAGACTGACCATTTGTCGAGTGGGGTTGCAGGTGAGAATTCGGCCATCAGGAAGCGGCACATGTCCCTGACGGAGGAGATCCTCAAGGAGAACCCCAACCTGTGCGGGTACATGGAGCAGCCGTCGTTCGACGCGCGGCAGAAGGTGGTGCTGGAGGCAGTGCCAAGGATGGCGGCGGAGTCGGCCCAGAAGGCCATCAAGGAGTGGGGTCGCCCCACGTCGGACATCACGCATCTGGTCTTCTGCTCCGCCGCCGGGTTGGACCTCCCGGGCGTCGACTACCGCCTGGTCCAGAAGATCGGCCTCCCCACCTCCGTCCGCCGCGTGATGCTCTACAACGTGGGCTGCCACGCCGGCGCCTCGGCGCTCCGGTTGGCCAAGGACCTCGTCGAGAACAACAAGGGCGCCCGCGCGTTGGTGGTCTCCTCCGAAGTGAACGTCATGTTCTTCCGTGGCCCCGACGACGACCACTTCGAGAACCTCATCGGCCAGGCCCTCTTCGGCGACGGCTCGGCGGCGCTCATCGTCGGCGCCGACCCGGTCGAGGGGGTCGAGAAGCCCATCTACGAGATCAGCTCGGCGTTTCAAGTGATGGTGCCGGAGAGCGAGGAGATGGTGGCGGGGCACCTGAGGGAGATCGGCCTGACCTTCCACCTCGCGAAGACGGTCCCCTCCATCGTCGGCAGCAACATCGTGCGGTGCCTGCAGGCGGCGTTCGCGCCGATGGGCATCACGGACTGGAACGAGCTGTTCTGGATCGTGCACACGGGCGGACGGGCCATCATCGACCAGGTGGAGGCCAACGCGGGGCTGGCGGCGGGGAAGCTGGCGGCGACGAGACACGTGCTCAGTGAGCACGGGAACATGCAGAGCGCGTCGGTGCTGTTCATCATGGACGAGATGCGGAAGCGATCGGCGATGGAGGGCCACGCCACCACCGGACAGGGCTGCCAGTGGGGGGTGCTCTTCGGCTTCGGCCCGGGCATCTCTGTGGAGACCGTCGTCCTCCGCAGCTTCCCGATCTAGTCCAACTCCCTCCTGTTCATGTCGTCCACGAAAGTAAAGCATTGCAGCATGTATGCACGCACCTCATTTTATCCTATTAATGGGTTGGAAATGTACGTCCAACTAAGTAAACCATTATGTATTTCTTTGGAAACGTTGCCGCTTCTATAAATATAATAAATTATACTGGATCAATTTATAGTTAGTTTTTTGGATCGCTAAATATGTGAAATTAATGAAAAATAAATTACTTTCTCCTTTTCGGCCAAATTTTTATTAAAATACATACAAAAAAAATTATACAAAATGTCTTTCTTTTTTTTTTGGGGTGAGGTAATAGTCCATTTAATTTTAATAAATTTGGTTTTAATTAAAAATTGTGCTCCACGCCATCTCACACGTCTCTTCCACCTCACTCCCGGTCACGTGACTGCCATCCACCTGGCCGCCTCGACGCCACACTCTTTTTTCTTTGTCTCTTCTGCTGCTCTCCGTATTGTTTGCTAACGCTTTCGCTCTCGACTCTTGATCCGTTGATTTCCCCCTTTTGTCTTGCATGCCGCCGAGGTCGGGGAACCCCATGGCCACCGGGTGCGTCGCCTGCGCGCTGGAGCTGGCGTCGTGGATCTACGGAGCCGCCAGCTTCATCGTGGTCAGCGTGACGTTCCCGTCGATATGCCACCTCCAGATCCTGCGGCTGCGGGAGTTCGCGGCGGTGTTCCGGAAGGAGTCGGAGGGGATAGCGGTGCTCGGGGGGCACCTCCGCCTGAGGAGGCAGCTCAGAGTCCATCAGCCACCGCTTCCGGGGGTGTTCATGGATGGTGATGGTGATGGTGACGGCGAACCAATTTGCGGCGGTTCTGGTCACCACCCGCCGCCGCTCCTACGGCAGCCTCTTCAACACCGGAGAGCTCGCGGTTAGCTTTTCTCTCTTTTCTCTCCCCTCAAAAGGGGCTATTTATTTTTGTCAATCTATATAACCATCTATTTCTTTTCTTTTATGTTTCATTTAATTGGTAAAAGAAAGCTCATCTCAAGTACGTGTTCCGCTCTCGCATGAAACATATTGCCATTGATTTTCACTTCGTATGAGATCAAGTTATCCAACATTAACTATGTGTTTCTTATGTACTGATTAACTAGCAGACTCACTTGTTAAGTTTCTCGTTGATAAATTATTTTTATTACATTGGTTCAAGATTAACATCTTTGACAGGAATACCATCTTGTGGGGGCATGATAGCAAATAAGATTTCTCTAACCGTACGAGGAAATTTTACTGTTTTGTTGAGGGAAATCCTCCCTCCTAACCCATATAAATAAACATCGTATTGTACTAATTGGTATGTGCTTTACAATTGCATTTCACTCTATCAATATAATTAGTATGAATTTATTGAAATTTGTCCTTCACTATTCTCTTTGAACTAGATGTCAACAAATATCATATCACCAATTCTCTTATATAAGGACTTTATCTATACATTATAAGGTTTTGGTATCTTTTTCTTTTCCCACTAGAAGTAAGTGGTGAAGACGGGATTTATTATTAACAGATAAAGTCTTTACTGACTAAACTAGCTGACATCCAATCTTATTTTCACCATTGATCTTTTGTAGAATTTTGTTTGTTATGATCTGACCTACCTAAAATACGTAAATTAATTGTAATGGCTACTTGATAAGCATGAATCATTAACCAAAATGCTTGAAGCCCAAGTTAATAATAATAAACACTCATAGTCTATAAATCAACTTAATTCTCCTCTTACGTATGGGATTAAATTGGGTTGTTACGTTAACATTCTAAATTGCCTCTTAAATTCATCTTGTTCCCAAAGTGGATGGTTGTGAATGCGTTGCCACCAGGCCACCTACTTGACAATCACAGTCTCCCTCCTCTTGTGGCATGTAATTTACTTCCTAAACTTGATAGGAGGACAAGGTCCACGAGTTGCGAATTTGAGTAGGAGATTTTATATTCAGATTGACCATCTTTTGTTTTGATTTACCTACGAGGAGGCTTTTATCAAGAAAACAAGGTATTGTTAGGAGGCGGCTAGACTTTTCAGGAATAGTCTTTTCCCCAAAGTATCTTTTTGTTTTCACTAGCCGCTCCATTTTTGACATTCAACCAACTGAAACTATCATGGTGGCAATTCAAGCTTGATCACCAATCAGAACCGAAATGATTACGACCTCCTTTCAATTTGTTGTCACCAATCCATGACTCCATCATAACTGAAACTATCACGGGCATGATAATTGGCATCTCCAGAAACGATGGGAATGAATTTGTGAAAAAAATAGCTTCGTTGGTGTTCTTAACTTCAATTCCAATTAGGGAATGAATTGCTAGAGCTCACTAAGATCAGTGGATGCCTTTGTTAAGCTATCCACTTGGCATGAAATGAGGCTTTAGCATTCTCTAAGCTTTCCCTTTTGTAGATTAAGATGGAAAGCATTGTACCTAATTTTAAAGGTGCAGCACAAAGATATATGCAGTTTTCTCTATGGTTTTTCTCTTAAAAATCAAATTGTCCTTTGTTTATTCTTTTGGTGGATCTGTTTTTGAGTTAAAGCATCAGTGCTGAAAAATAAGAAAGAGACACAAGGACACATTAGAGAAAAAAAAGTATTCTATGATTGTTTGGCACAACCCATAAATGCTGTGCACAATGACCTTGTTCCTTTGCTGAAAAGCAAGTTCTCTAAGTGGTTATCTTGTCCAGTCTGTGATTCTGATTTGAGCTTTGTTGATCGCATGCAGAACTTTTCATTCATGCTCTGAATTAACAGAAGCATGATCTAACCTGGAGCAATGCCCATGGTTAATCGGAGTTATTGAATAGTATATTTTTGGTTGTGTGCTTGAAGCTGGACTCGATTCTGCTTGTGACTGGATTGGTCATATGCTCACGCATCGTGGCAAAATCACACATAAAGCCCATGCTTCAAAACGGCACATTTGAGTGACCGTCGAGTCTTTTGCTATAGATATCTCCAAATCCGATTCTGAATTCCCTGTGCTCAACGGCGACTGCGACTCGGATGAACTGGAATGCATGGAGATCGTACATCCTCATGGTCGCACCATTTTCTTCCAAAAGAGACGAGCATTTGGTAAATCTCTGAAATCATTTGGTACTAAGCACCTATTCGTTACCTGACTGTTTGGGCTTACCGAGCAAACTCTGGTTTAACGCTGCTTCAATTGTGTTGAAATTGATGAATTAGTGAAAGTTAACGTAGATGAGATCGACACCAATTCGATTTAAAAGTCTAAGCATCCACTTTCAATTTATATCTAGGCCTTTTCGTTTTTTTTTTTTTTTTTTTTATGATACCTATGATAACATGTGGAAATTGATGATTAGTCTTAGTCAAAATCAATCAAGTTAACATACATGAGACTGGCATTAATTCAACCCAAAATATAATCTTATTAAGTTGTGGAACTAACCCCGACTCCTTCAAATTTCATTCTTCTCTTAGTCCTCTGTCAGTCTCTATTTCACACAAATATTTCCTAACGTTGTTGCAGTGACATATCTGGAGAACAACGGGGCAGGGATCACCATATTTATGCTGGAGATTACTTTGTTCCTGTGGCTTTTGGGCAACACAATTTGGATCTCTCGAAGCCACCGGTCTCCTTGATTTCTCTATCTGTGCATAGATTCTGGATTACATTCTTCTAACAGCCTAAAGCATATCTTAGGCTTTCATGTATACCTACTCTCATTAGTCGCAGCTCGATTTCTGTCCTCCAAATTATCTTCCGAGTGTTCCACTCGAGGCTCCGAAAATATCGTAAACTGAAGGTTTATACATGTGAATGTGTACCAGTTTACTACAATCTGCATTGTTTGGCGATCGCAGAAGTTTATGTTGTAAGCATAAAAACTTTAATCATGTTTTTATAATGCGAAAAAAAAAACCTTTATGCTAGGATTGAAATCAAATAACAATAGATCTGTTTTATGATGTGTATCTTTTGATGTCATATGAAAAAGAAGGAAAAGGATCTTTGATCTGAATATCTTCTTCTTTAGATCCAATGTCACTCCCAATCTGCAAAGAGAACTAGACTCCTCCTCTTTTCCTATCTTTTCACAGGATCATTTTGATTGATGGCTCAGGAATTGAGAGGGAAATTATAATCTCAACTGATGTCTGTAAAATGTTTTTCTTTATGCAACTCTTAGATGCTTTTGTGTTGTTTCTGTTCACTTCTAGATCCTCAGAGGTTCTGTCCATTTATAAGTGAGAGCAAAGGGTCTAGGATAAATTATTATGGGAGTTCCTTCCATCAAGGGCATCCCCTAAGGAATCCCACCATAATATGGACTTCTTTTCTATTGGTCGATATTGTTATCAGAATCAAATTTGATCTATCATATATCTTATCAAGTTATAACGGGTCCCATAATCTAATATTATCCCACTTGACCTATTAATTGATAAGATATAAAAGATATTCAAAATCAAAATAAACAAAAAAAATAAAATTTGTTTGAAAATAATTTTACCTAATTGGATCTTGAAAAATTTTGAAAAATATTTTATACATGATCATGAATTTTTAAAACAAGTCAATAAATCCAATAAATACAATAATACTATGTTAAGTTTAACCATCAACACGAGTCATAACGGTTATATATCATCAATGTCATACTCATTTCTATGTACTACAATATCGTTAATCTTTCCTAATATATTTCATAATGATCCTATAATTTATCTTGCCAAGACAATTCTATTATTATATTTAACTATATTATGCATAAATATAAATTTCTTTCCTAATATGGCTTCTCTCATGTTGTTGTTGGACTCGGTCTGTGAGATCGATACACAGGTTTGGGCTTCTGCTATGAGACGCTTTTGGACACTTCCAACACCGGCAGCATTTAGTCCTCAATCCTTTTGTTCTCTCTCTCTTCTCGAGAGTGATTAAAAGCTTTTGCTCCATATTTTCAACACTTGTAATATGTTGTTAGAAAGAAATTAGAGGAATGTCCCATTTTTTGGATTGAATTAGTGTCTAATATTATATATATATATATATATATATATATATATATATATATATATATATATATATATATATATATATATATATATATATATATATATATATATATATATATATATATATATATATATATATATATATATATATATTCTAATCAGATTGATCATAACTTATCACTCCATTTACTAATGTTAATATGACATCAAATGTCGAGCGAATCACAAAAAAAAAAAAAAACTATTTGTTGGCTACAACAATGTAAAAAAAAAAAAAAAAATTCTAACTATAAACTATCCTTTTAATATAATATTAATCCTAACCCATTTATGCCACGAGAAGCATGGTGGGTCGGTGCACCGAAGACGGCTGCAGGGGCAAATTAGACCTCAACGTCAAGTCAATGTTTTCTTCTCCTTTTGTGCGATCCATGCGGCGGTCGCCATGTCTACTTCGCAGCCAATAAAGCAGCGGCGGTTCGTGGCCGGCGCAGGCGAAATGATGACGACCGACCGTGTTGCTTCCAAGGCATGGCGGGAGAAGGGAGAAGGCGATGTCAAACAGTGATGGCGGGAGCGGGGAGGAGGGGATGGCAACAGCGAAAGCGGGGGAGCGGCGAGGTCAAGTGTCGGGTGCGGCTTTACAGCTCGCGGGTGCAGTCGCTTTACTGGCGGCGGACGGTGGTGGGAACGAAAAGTTTACTTTCTCTGAGCCCCCAAAAAGACGCTACAACGAACGGAGAGAGAGAGAGAGAGAGAGAGAGAGAGAGATTTAGATTCTGATGGATTGAAAAGATAATTTAATCATTCCAGAAACAGAATGTGAATCTTTAGATTCCGATGGATTGAAATCATGAAGAATATCTTAAAATTTAATTCTGCCTTGGGGTTGACTTTCGACGAACTCGAGAAATTACTTTAATTTTTTTTTCATGAATGCCGAGAAGAAATGTTGAATCATTTGATTCTCTCGAGATTTTAACTTTGGCGTTCAAGAACCCATTGAACTCGTTAGGATTTATTGATTCTTTGAAAAGAAGATCCATCATGCAGGAGAATCGATGCAAATACAAACTCTCTAAAAACAAACATAATATTTCCATAATTGAACACTTGTTATGCAGAAGAATCAAAATTCTCTCATGACTTAATCCACATCGGAGCAAACAAACCCATAATCCACATTGTCTTATGTAAGTCAGCAAACAAATTTACATATATATATATATATATATATAGAGAGAGAGAGAGAGAGAGAGAGAGAGAATCTAATAATAAAAGCCAGCAAAATCTAACAGAACAAATAGCACAAGGATACACCCTAAAACTCCGCATCCATGGCATGCATGCTTCTTGTCGTCACTGTGCCTACCTCTATCCGATGGCTAATTATACTCTATTTGCAATAATAAAACACATACGCGCACGTACCTTTTTTTTTTTTTTTACTCTCTTACTCTTCACCATCCATTCCCGCCGTTAAGAACCTGAAACCAAATAACCGTAAGGATTCCATCCAATTCAAAGCCACATTAAAAATCGTGCAAGTGATTGATTACCTTGATGGCCAGATTTGGGGGGGGGGGGGGGGCCTAATCGTCAACGAGGCCACCCGATGGAGAACAGCTGCTTGAGCCGACCGCCGGAGATGCGCTGCAACGCCTTCTTGGCGCCCGGGACGTCGGCCTCCACCAGCTTCTGCAAATGATGGCACGCCCCGGCCTCCGCGATCCGCTTCCGAGCGCCGCCGCGGCCGGCCGTCAGCGCGAGCACAACCGCCACCGGGAGCTGCTTCCCGACTGCATCGTTCCTCGGGTCCAGCATCTGCACCAGCCTCGTCACGCTCTTCTCGTCCCTTGACAGCTCCCTCCGGTTCGACGGCACCGCCAGCAACGACGTCAGAGCCCCCGCCGCCGCCTGCTGCGCGCTCCCCGGCTTCGAGCACTCCATCATCTTGACCAGCGCCGGTATCGACTCCGCTACGGATCGCTTGATGTCTTCGCCGGGGGCGAGATCGGCGACCAGGGACGCCGCTGTCTGCCGGCTCGCGGAGCTCCCGCGCTTGATCAGATCCGTCAGTCGGGCGAAGAAAGATGGGGACGAAGAGAGGAGCTTGGCGGCGGCGGGAGAGGCGGAGAGGGCGCTGATCGCTCTCAGGGCGTGATCTACGGCCTCCGTGTCCGATGCGTCGCGGAGAAACTGGAGGAGACGGCGTAGGCCTCCCTCTTGGAGGATGGCGACGCGGATCTCGGAGCCGCCCATCACGGCAAGGGAGGCGAGGCAGAGGGCGGCATTCTTTTGAGCTTCGAGATTACCGGAGACAAGAAGGTCGACGAGGACCGGGACGGCGCCATCCTCCGCCATGGAGGCCCTACTGTCCTCGATGACAGCCACGTTCCTCAGGGATCCGGCGGCGAGGGCTTGCACGGCGGGCGAGCCGGATCCGGTATGGCAGGCGGCGACGAGGATCGACACGCCGCCGTAGGCGGAGACGGCCCAGGCGCATGCGCGGTCGGCCGTCATGGCGTGGATCGCGGCGGCGGCGCGCTCTTTCAGGGCGGCGGGTCCGGAGTCGAGGAGGCGGAGGAGGGGACCGAGGGCGCCCTCCTCGAAGACGGCGTGGCGGGAAGCGTCGGAGGCGGTGGCGAGGTGGCAGATGGCGGCGACGGCGCGGTCGCGAAGGAGGGAATGGGCGGAGGGGTCGAGGAGGCGGAGCAGGGAGGGCAGGTCGCCCTCGTCGACGACGACGCGGGAGAGCTTGGCAGGATCGGTGGCGAGGAGGTCGAGGAGGGAGTCGAGGGCCTTGTGCTTGAGGTCGAGCGTGCCGATCTGGAGGCGGGCAAAGACGTCGCGGACGAAGAGGGCAAGCTCGGCGCGGGAGGCGGAGGGGCCGGGGACCGGTAGGACGATGGCAGCCGCCGAATCGGCGTCGGAGTGGGAGGAGTCGTGGTGGAGGAGACCGGAACGGAGGAGGAGATTGAGGTCGTGGAGGTGGAGGGAGAGGGCCGAGGCGGCGATGTCGAGGTCGCTCTGAAGTCGGAGTTTGCCTCCGGGGAGGGAAGGATCGAGGCAACGATCGGAGAGGGAGAGGAGGTCGCGGAGGGTGGAGCGGAGGGCGGGGAGGAGGTGGTCGCGGAAGAGCGGGTTGGAGGACCAGTGGGGGGAGGCGGAGGTGTCGACGAGGGCGGAGAGGAGGAGTGAGAGCTTGGAGTGAAGCAGGCGCCACCGGCCGACGAGGGACCGCGCGGAGACTGCGGCAGCGAGGAGGAAAGGGAAGAGGCGGTGGAGGATGAGGTCGAGGCTCTCGGTCGGCGACCCGGGAGACTCATCGCCATCATCTTCTGCGGCGGCGGCGACGGCGGCGGAGGACGTCAAGGAAGCGTGATCAGTCATAGGTGAGCTTTTTGGCTTCCTCCTTTTCTTCGATCTGCCTTCGTTTAGAGAAGGTGGAGGTTGTGTTAGTTGCAAGAGTAAAAGGGGGGTGGGGGGGCGGGGGGGGGGGGGGGAGGTTAGACAGAGACGTAGCCGGACAGGGAACACGAAATCCGTTCCATCCGGTACTTGCTTTTCTTCGCGGGCTCCACCGAGAACGCTGGCAATATTTCCTGAATCCTGCGTTGAGCGTGACAGCTGCGCCGCAAACTCACGGGAAAGGTGCGCGGGTGGGGTCCGACGCTCTGGAAATGGACGGATGGGATTGCTTGCAAGGGAACACGAAGCGGGACGCGACGGTGGAGTCGAACAAGCAGAAGAGAGAGAGAGAGGAGTAAATGCTCAACCGGCCGAGGGCCCGACGCATGTGGGTGACGGACGGCGTGGCGGCGGGCGGGGGGAAGGGAGGAGGAAGGAGTTTTAAAATCCGATTTATTGGAACTCCTAATTTTTTGGAAAGTAAAAGAGAAAGAATACTCATTATTTTTTAAGTTGATAATTTTTTCTCTCACTATACATTTTATTACTGTCGATAAATATATCTCTTTTGATTTCGGCTTAATTTATTTTTATCAATATAATTTCATTTAGATGCTTAATCTTAGACGATGTGCGATCTATATTTTTATACATTTGCTGTTGAATTAATTATGTTATCTATGTTGGTTTGGCAAGTTACACATCGAAAAAATCAAGTTTTTTATTTTTATTATAATTATAAATAAAAATTTTAACTTTGAAGCCAAATACATTAAAAAAAAGTCTAATATTTTATTTTAAATTTAATTTCTATTAAGTCTGCACTTAGTTAAAATATTTTAAATTTTTTATTTAATAATTTTAAAATTTTATAACTTAGGAACATCCTAAGACATTTGTAATTATCACTTTTATAGTATAATTATGCTCATCCTTTGTCCGTAGACGTAGATCAATTGATCGAATCAGATAAATTTGGTGTCCTTGTTTTTTTTATTTTTTTGTTTTATTATTGTCTTTATAGGTTATCAAATTATCGTTTGGTAAATTTTCTATGATTAGCTGTAACAATCTATTAGGCTATTTTTTTTAATAATTTAAATTTTTATATTTTATGGTCACTTTCCTAATTACTTAAGATATTATCAGAATAGGGCATGAGTTTGAATCTAAATCGGTATAAGAATAACAATTTAAAGTTTGTGATTTAAATTGAGGATTTAATCTTAGGTGATTTTGATGAAGAATCTAAATTTGTTCATGAACACTTGTTTCTCTGTGGTTTTATATAAACATTTCGTCTCAACTCTCTGGTGAATGCATCGTCTCTATTCGACAGAATCTGACGAGATTAGATACTTTTCAGGGAAGGGAGAGGGAGAGAGGGAGGTTAACCGAGTCAATGATGAAAAAGCTACGCTCCTCCGCTGTACATCGACTCTCTTCGAGAGAAGAAGAGGTAGAGAGAGGTTAGGCATCCGTGACCTTCGGCTACCGGTTAATTAATCGAGTCGGTGGTGGAAAGCTACGAGTCGTCTTCCACCGCTCCTTTCTTGCAGTAGTTGCAGGAGGACGGTGGGCGTTAAAGGGTGGGAAACAGCCCCGTCGCATGCCGTCCTCGTTTTCGGGAAAACGCTTGTTGATGGAATGCAGCGCAAGCAAAGCAGTGACCGAGGCGAAGCGACGTAACGTGCCGTCCGCACCGCCCCCCTTCGCTCTTCGGTCGTCGGGTGCGGTCTACCCAACACAGCTGGGATCATATCACACAAACTCACGAAGTCAACGTGTGTTGGATTCACAATTAAAACGAACAGAAAGATGGAAAGGATGTCATTCTTACAAGGTTAGAATGGTATATGATCAAACCAAAGATTCTCTGCTTATAGAATTGCATAATGCAAAATTGACGAGTCAACGTTCTTAAAATTTGAATGATCATAGAAAGACTTTCTTGCCACTATATTCAAATTCAGCAAGGACAAGTGTTTGAGCTATCGTTAAACACAAGTTTATTGTTCTCATTTACTTTCCCAGAAGGAAATGCTAACTCAAAAATGGAGGAGATGAGATTTTTATGCAAGCTACGTCGAATTGCTCCATGAATCTTTGATCAGAAACTCTTGCCTTTGCAGCAGCGAAGCGATGGTACTCGTCGAAAATGGAAGCGAGGCACCAATGCTGCAGCTTTCTTAGGCAGCCTACGATGCAACTGGTTCGGTGCTGGATGGGTGGATCGAAGACGAGAGAGAGCGAGAGTCAGAGACTTGCAGGCATCAAGCAGATGACAATGGTGGAGAAGGAATTGGGTTTTACCTTTCCTCGTTTGCAGTGAATGAGGAGCGGGTGGTTTCGGACATCTGCAATTCAAATTAGAGTCCACAGAAACATGTAAAACCGAGTGAGATGGGGGAAAAAAAATAATTAAAGCGAGTTTAATTTATGAATGTTGCGTACCAAGAACAGCTTCCAGGGCCTCGCAAATTTTATCTTCTGGAACGTCGACAAAAGGTTCCTGCATAGCAAGTTGCGATTACAGTGATCGATAGAATTGATGTAACACAGCATATGCTAATGTCAAACTAGCCATAATCAATCCCCCATCTTTGGTCCGTAGAAAGTTGATGAACTATTTTTGTGTTTGTTGGAAGTAATATGGAATTTACGCAAGTTCTTTTCCAGTACTTCTTTGAGATGGTAACTCAGAACCCAAAACTGCACCTATTTGACTCATTAACTGCAAATGGACATAAGAAAAAAAAAACACACACACACACACAAAAGATGGCAGCAGCCGATATATTAAGCATATCGGTCTCCTGCATCCCAAATCCCTGGAATGGATATCATGCAGCAGAACTCTAATGGCGCGTGCTGCATATGCCTCGTTGACATAAGTATGCCAGCAACACAAAACCAAAAAGAGATAAAGAGCAAAGAATTTGGAGCAGCCTTAAAATTCTAAAAAAGATGCAAACAAAAAGAGAAAAAATATATAAACAATATGTGAATAGCTTAGAGATCACGAAGCTTTATATATATACTGCCACAGTAAGCTCGGCGTAAGTGTATCTTTGATATACTATACCAGTGTGTGCCGATCAGAACCAGTCTGCAAAGCCAACATGGCATTCCATGTTTGATATCATATATTTCTTTAAACTAGAAGGCTGCCCAAAATTTAGAGCTCGTAACTCTCGTGCATACTAGAAATGCATTCCTATTTCAACCCATGTAATCCCTGGAATGGATATCATGCAGCAGAACTCTAATGGCGCGTGCTGCATATGCCTCGTTGACCTAAGCATGCCAGCAACACAAAACCAAAAAGAGTTAAAGAGCAAAGAATCTGGAGCAGCCTTAAAATTCTAGAAAAGATGCAAACAAATAGAGAAAAAAAATATATAAACAATATGTGAATAGCTTAGAGATCATGAAGCTTTATATATATACTGCCACAGTAAGCTCGGCGTAAGTGTATCTTTGATATACTATACCGGTGTGTGCCATCAGAACCAGTCTGCAAAGCCAACATGGCATTCCATGTTTGATGTCATATATTTCTTTAAACTAGAAGGCTGCCCAAAGTTTAGAGCTCTTAGCTCTCGTGCATACTAGAAATGCATTCCTATTTCAACCCATGGCAGATCCATTCCTCGGACTGCAGCCTAATGGCTGTATCTTTGGCGGTTGCAAGTGCAAGGAGTAAATGTAAATGTCTGCAATTACCACCTGTAGGCAAAACTAGCAGTTGCAAGTGGAGTGTTTGGATGTTTGCATGCATAGTTGTTACTTACAGCTGCAACTAAGGTAGAGGAAATGGTGGCTAGTGTTTGAAAAAGGAGACAACAGTTATGCGAGTCACAATAGAAGCAAGGGGAACAACTTAGGAGGAGACTTAAGTGTGAGATGATGGAGAGGGTATTTGAATATAATGTCGGCTTACAACCCAAACTGCAAGTTCACTTGCAGTATGTATAGTTTAATTATATGAAGTAGCTTTACTTATAGACACAACCAAAACACCTGCAAGTGAGCCACTCTCCGCAGAGGACTTGCAGGCAGTACATCTGTGGGCAATCAAATTGCCCTGAAAACACCTCAAAGATGAATATTTATGAAAATTTTTCAAAACTTTCTGCAGTTTTCTGAATGAGGGTGGAATTACAATGCCTAAAAAGAACATGGTCCTCATGCTCAGAACCTCATATATATATATATATATATATATATATATATATATATAGTATAAGATGAAAGGAATTATCATGGTTGTCTTGTCCCAATGAAGTATGTCAATTATCATAAGGCATATGATTTCCCTCACAAACTTGAAGAAGATTAGCCTATACAAATTCAAGGAGCAAAAAGAAAAAGGGGGCATGTAACCAGTCAAAAACATTATTCAAAAATAGCTATAGGCTTTTCCATTTCATCAGTGTAAATTGTGTAAGGCAATTTTCTCTCTATACTAGTTTGTTTGGCATATTTCAGAAACTTTTCGGATAGGTTTGCCCTGTGTGTATACTTTTGACTCCCCATCTGATGATCCATCTAATTGTCTGGATCCAAGATCATGCTTGTGTTGCTGTTTTCTTCTTTGTATGTTGAAAAATGACAGTGACTTTAGGTAGATAGTTAATGTGTATGTATGTATGTTAAGAAGGACTTGTGAACAGAGATAAACACTAATGAAAACTTTCCAATAGGAAGTAGAGCACAAAGAGCATGGCCAAGAAACCAGTGATTGCCCTAATCAAACAGTCGATTAAATTGAGATGGGAAAAGAAGAATAGTTTTGTTGTGGTACCTTACGACCGTCGATCCCGAACTGGAACAGCTCGATCCCGTTCTCCCGTAGGAACTCCATGTTCTCCTCCGGGCAAAGACACCTAACGAGAACCCCCATCCATCAAACCCCTCGATCCCCCACCATCATCGCCACATACGGGGTAAATTCAAACCGAACAGCGAGAGAGAGAGAGGAACATACACGACGGAGCGGAGCCTCAGCGTCGTCAAGAAGCAGAAGTTGGCGGCGTCCGGGAAGCCGGAGCGGTAGAGGCCGCAGCCGACCATGGCGAAGTTGGGCGGCGGGACGAGGAGCTCCGGCGCTTCCTCCGCGCCGGGGGGCTGCAAGACCAACGCCGCTACCGCGATCGGCGCCTCCTCTCCCATTCAAAACGTAGACAGTGTGTTCGTCGAAATGCCCAATTCAATTGTCGCGAACGATGGAGGGGAGGAATTCAAAGCCGAGAGAGACTTTAAAAAAAGCGAGGAGGGATGACGATAACCGACGAAACTGAGTCTCATTCTTTTGTCGAGTTCAAATTGTCCAAAATTAGAGATGCGGCAACACAACTCCTCTCTCGACTGATAGATTAGATTAGATGGTAGACAAAGGAATCATGTCAATACAACGACATTCGAGACGACGTGTGTTGGAGAAGTTGACCAGGAAACACAAAGTCTTCCTCTTTCAAGACGACGTCATGGATTACGGCATTCCTCACGCGGAATCAAATCCATACTTAAATGCATTGGTCGGATAAAATGAAACCAATCTGAAAGAATTTTACCACAAATAGCAGGTCAAATTTCGATGCTCAAATTGTACCTCTCAAAATGGGTTTGAGGAAATATAGAGAGAGAGAGAGAGAGAGAATCCAACCTAGATAGCTACACTCGAGATCACTGTTTCTAGCTGTTCCTCTCTTTAATTATAGGCCATGAAATATTTCAATTAGTTCTTTCTACAATAAAATTTTTTTGAGGGAATGCATTACCTCAGTGTCAAAAGTCATAAAGGTATAATTTATTGTTTCTTCTTTGATTGTTTACTCTTTCTCTCCTAACTCAGCTTGATTTATTCATATTATTTTGAATATTTTTTAATGATATTTTCTTTTTCAATTATGAATATTCATTTTTGTAGTGTCATTGCTTGTTTGCATTCGTAACGTATCATTCTTGAACTTACTTTTAGTCTTACATTCTTTTCTTGTTTGTTTTATTTTATTTTTCTTTATGAACTTTGTAAATTTTTTTAATAATTTTTTTAATCAATATCATTTGAGCTTTGCTAGAGTAATCATTTTTTATCTGAGAGCAATGTCCTTTGGGTTTTTTTTTTTTTTTTTTTGGTAGGGTCTCTTCTTTTTAGTCATGAACTTTGTATATAATTTCATATATCATTAAAAATGAGTTCTTTAGAGGAAAATTATTCAAATTTTTAGCTTATTGGATCACTATTATCTTTGGATCCCAACTTTTGGGAATGGACTTTAAAATCTTGATCACTAGTTCAATGTTAATGTGACTTTTGCCAAGTGCTTTTAATTTATTAATAACATTAGTAAAGTAGGTATATATGCTGGATTCATTTTTTTTAAAATAATTTATAATTAGGAATCAAAAGCTTAATTTTGGATTCTTTTACTTTATTTCTACTTGTATGAGTGATTTTAAGTGTGTGTCATATATCATGTGCAATATTAAAAGTAGAAATTCTATTGAACTCACTTTTATTTAAGGCACAAAAGGCTTTAGCATTTAAAAAAAATATTCTTTTTTCAAAATCAATTCATTAATCCATTAGTTTAGAAGATTTTTAAAATTCAAATTCGATACTATTTCATAGATCAAAATTCATTATAAAATAAGCAATTACTTATTCATGTTTTTCAATAAATGTAATCGTTGCATTGGACTTGAGAGAATGTGTGATATAGTATCTCTCTATATTGCTTGAAAATATAATTAAATCTCTTTTACACATTAATCTAAATGAGATAATATTGCTTTGATACTAGCTGTTAATCTAAATGAGGGAAGAATTAATGCTACAGAATATTTTAATCAATCTTAAAATTTGACTAAAAAATATGTATGAAAAATGTAATTAACTAAGTTTTAAATGCGAGTAAGAGTTACTAAGGTAAAGTAAGTGATAATAAATAATAAATCATGATTGAAACTAAAAAACAAGAGAAAGATGCAAATCAACTTATAGTTGTTTGATTTTTCTAGTATATGTTTTCTCCTGATTTTTTTTCCTCTCGAAATTATTGGTTTCCACTATTGATGGGGTGTGTATCGATGTCATCCTCCCATGAGTGGCATCCCACCGCTATGTCAGCATAAAGGCCAAGGTGGCAAGCCACGTCAACACAACTCGGTAACCCTCGGTTGTACCAAAACAGGCATTGACCGTGGGGCAGTATAGCACCGTCCTGGAAAGCTCGAGACGACGCCTCGATAGTGCCACCGAGCACGCGTCCGTGCTAGTACAGGCGTCGTCCGAGGCACAACGCCACTCGGGAAAGCCCGGAATGATGCCTCCACAGTAACACCCTGAACACCCAAGGCTGTACTCCCACAGCACCTCATGGATCAGGATCCCATTTTATATAAAAACCCTAGCCCGATGCCATTAGAGAGGACTTTTTATCTTTCACGAACAATCATCTCCCTCATAAAAAAATTAACTTAAGCATCGAAAGGGTCGGATCGTAAAACTCCGACCCGACATGTATGCAAGAGTCGGAGGACCCGCGACAAGCCGATCGGTAGGAGGCGTCAACCCCGAGCAGGTGGACGATCCGCTTCACTCACGGACGCAGACTTCCCACCCGAATATCGACCAAGATGACCCAGCACATATGGACCTAGACTTAGCCGTGCTGACTTAATGATCACAACGTAAAGGTACACTAACCGATTAGACTTTCCACCCGAACATCAACCAAGGTGATCCTAATACATCCGGACTCAGACCTAACCGTGTTAACTCAACGACCACGATGTAAAGATACATTAACAACTATCAATCTTGTTTCAATTAGGTAATAATTAATAAACCTTTATAGTTTTTCTCCTTTTACGGATTTATGAGAAAATAATTTAATCTTATGAGAAACATCTCATGTTGTATAACTTAGTATTATAACTAAATTCAAGATAGAAGAAACAAAAAATGTTTAAAAAATAATAATACTCCAAATAATTATGAGACACATAGCGTTAACCTTTGTTTTAATTTTTAAATATTTAGATAGACAAGTTATTATTAATCATGATTAAGAGTTAACTAAAATTTATTAGACCGAGCTTATTTAATTTAACCAATATACAAAATTTTTAAAGAAATATAATGATGTCATTTCAAATTTTGTCCTATATATACGTAGGTTGTACGTACGTGCGTGTTGCCAAGCATCCTATGTAGCAGAACTCACCTCACGTGACGCCTCGGACGCACCTCAACGGGCGCCACCACACTTGATGTTACCACGCCGATCTCGGACTTGTGCGCCGCCCTCTCAGTTAACCTGCCGCCTGCTCTCTTCCTCTCCCCCCTTGTTCTCCCTCTGCCGTCGAAGACGAAGCTGCCGTTCGACGGTGAAGCCGACGCCCATCCTTCTCCCCCTCGCTGCTCTCCTTCGCCCTCTCGGACGACCCGATCACTGATCCCGGACGCCTCGAGGTTTTAGATCTCGATCTTCCCCGATTCTGTTCTCGGCTGGGGTTTCGTGTCGGAACTCCAGATCCGGATTTGTTCTTCATCCCAGCGCGGATTCTGCCGGCTACCGGGTCTTGGGTTGGCCCTTGATCCGTCGCCGCCGAGATCCGAATCTCTTCTGTCCCGACGGCGATGGATGCGATGGAGGAGCTGAGCCAACTATCGGAGTCCATGGTGCAGGCCGCCGCGCTCCTCGCCGACGAGGACGTCGACGAGGGATCAGCCAAGCGGAGGACCTCCACCTTTCTCAACGTTGTTTCCCTTGGCAATGTCGTGAGTCCCTACCTGACCCTAATCGTTCCCCTTTCCGGGGCCCGTCTAACTTACATGTGCTTGCTTTGATCCCCGCGAGCACTGATGGTAGTTCTCTTGATTTGACGACCCTGCTGGATCTATAGTTCATGTTCATCTCATGTATCTTTTTCTGTGCTTCTATTTCTCTGGTAAACGTGGTTTCAGGGTGCCGGCAAATCAGCGGTGCTGAACAGTTTGATCGGACACCCTGTTCTGGTATGGTGGCTTTCAAATTAGATTACTAGGTTGTTTGTTGTTGATTTGATGGTTCTCAATTGCTTTCTGCAGCCGACCGGAGAGAATGGTGCGACTCGGGCCCCCATCAGTGTCGATCTACAAAGAGATGGCTCGCTGAGTAGTAAATCGATCATTTTGGAAATAGACAACAAATCCCAGCAGGTTTCTGCAAGTAAGAACTCTCGAATCTCCGTTGCAGACTCGTTGCGCTAAGGACTTTCTTCATTTATGGATAAACTATGTTGCATGATACATACATTTTGTAGTGTTGACACAGTCTTTGGCGCTTTTTTGTCTTCATCCTAAGGTGCTCTTAGGCACTCTCTTCAGGACAGGCTAAGCAAGGGTTCAGGAAAGAGCCATGCGGATGAGATCTATTTGAAGCTTCGGACTAGTACAGGTTGTCTGAAATTTTCTCCTTTGCTGTTAATTTTTGTCGCACTGACTCCACAGAAAAAAAGGTTTAATACATTTATCGGGGTTTTTGGTGCATTGCTGTTTTGCACTCTCTCTTAATTATATTTATGAATGCCTACTTTTTATGGCCTATATACTTTACACACACTCTCTCTTTCACTCTCTCTCTCTCTATATATATATTTTATCAAATTACTTTCTAATGCATCTTACATGCTCATATGATAGTTTGAATTTGTATTCTTTTTGTCATCCCTTACTTTCTGCTTACGCTGAAGACTACCAAATCTGATGTTTTTGTTCTTCTATTCTTTGCCAATGTGTATGTTTCAGCATTTTAAGATGTTTGTATCAGCCAATGATGTACTCACATAATACATTCAACCACCATTTCTTGGTATAAATTCCATATAATGTCATTTGTCCTATGCTAGGTTTCTTTATCTTAGGTAACTCCATATTGTGAACTCTGATTGAACTCAAAATGTATGTCCAAAGAACCTTGTTTTTGTGTTTTCCTTTCATTTTAAATGGATTATTTTCATATACTTAGCTGGATGTTGATGCGTACTAATTACACATGTATATAAACTTTTGAAACTAGGAAGCAATGAATGTCTAACGTGTTTGATGGAAAATTTGCATGGCCCAATACTTTGTCGACCGTAGATAAAACTTGAGTGGAAATGCATCTGGGATCGAGATTGAGTGTAGGGGGATGTTTTATATTCCCAAAAAATATTTCTTGGCCTCTTCTTGCAACTTTGTTTGTGGTACAACTGAGTTCTCATGCCAAAATGTGTACACTTTTTCTGAAAAGGCTTCCAATTTTGTTTCTAAGAACCCTTTTTTGGTTTTCTTCACAACTAATGGTATTAATTTGGTTTTTACACAGCTGAGCACCCCCTTAGAAAACTTTTTTGCTTAGTATTACACATTTTTCATAGTTTTTGGGCAAGACTATGACACCGGGCAAAAGTATGTAAGGGAGGCTATATTTGAAAGAAGAAAAAACAAAATAACAAAACAAGCCTTAAGTTGAACAAATGAACAAAGAGGCTCTTTCAGGATTTTCTGAAATATATGGTAATCAGATGTAGGGTATTTCTTAAATACCAAGCTATCATAACATTTGGTGGTTAACTTTTTCTTTTTCCTAAAGTTAAAGAAAGAAGTATGAACATATTTTAGTCTTTTTTTGTTTTGATTTGTTGGTTGGATTTTCAGAATTTCACTTTTACACCTTGGCCTTCCTCTGGCTCTACCTTGTTGGTCTTGGCCTAAAAAGTTTCTCTTAAATGCAATTTTTTTTGGTATGAATAAGGTGACCAACTTGCAGTCCTTACTGCATCACCTCTTTCTTTTAATGATTCTTTGTATTGCCATTAAGAATCTATGTACATGTGCCCATTGGTTGTTCTGCAGTAAGGATAGGTTGTACCCACAACTGACATGTTGTTGTTTCCGTCAGCTCCTTCCTTGAAATTGATTGATCTACCGGGCTTAGACCAGCGGGCCATGGATGATTCTGTGGTAATCACTATTTTTAATTGTGTAATTGCAGCAAAGGAAAATGCAGTGGAAATACTAACTCTTTTCCTCTGGGATCTGTGATGTTAACGTGTATCATTTCAGGTCAGTGATTATGGGGCACACAATGATGCAATATTGCTAGTTATAGTGCCAGCTTCTCAGGCACCAGATATTTCTTCTTCTCGTGCTCTTAGACTGGCTAAGGAATTTGATGCAGAAGGTTTGTTCTGTTTGCCTGGTAGCTTTATTTCATTTTTTTATAGTATCTATCTTTGAACATCAAGTTGTATGCAAATTTGGACCCTAAGATTTTTGCTGGGCTATCGTCTTTCCTATTGTAGATTCTGACCTTCATTTCATTGCCTCTGTTTCTTTTAGGGACACGAACGATTGGTGTTATTAGCAAAATAGATCAAGCTGCTGGAGACCCAAAAAGTCTTGCAGCAGTTCAAGCTCTTCTTTTGAATCAGGGGCCAAGGAATGCTGCTGATGTTCCATGGATTGCTCTGATTGGGCAGTCTGTTTCTATTGCTTCAGCACAAGCTGGATCAGTTGGCTCTGAAAGTTCTCTTGAAACTGCTTGGAGAGCGGAGACTGAAAGTCTTAAAACTATACTTAGTGGAGCTCCGCAAACTAAGCTTGGCAGAATAGCGTTAGTTGATACCCTTGCCAAGCAAATACGTAAAAGAATGAAGCTGAGGCTGCCAAATATTCTTTCTGGGTAAATCTTTCTTTGGTATACTGTTACATGCTTTTGACTACAAAGTTCAATTTAGAACCTCTATTTTATACTTCCATGTGTCTTTTTTGGTTGGAGAACTTCTCTATTGTACCATAGAAGTCGAGATGTAATGGTTCACGTCATTTCCTTCTGATAAACTCTGTTAATTTCATCCATTACCCACACAGGATATGCTTGTTGAAAACAGCAGCAGACTAGCCATAGCCAATGATGTTGTTTTATTGATGCTTTGGACTCTACCAACTTCTTTGTTGAAATTAATCATGAAATGTCTATCAACTCATTTTCTTTCATGGTGTTGTTAACATTCCATTAAGCACATTTCAGTTTTGAAGCGTACTAGGGTCCTTGATAATTGGTATTCTTTTCAAGAATGCGAACTAATACAGACAAATAGCTTGGTTCTATTTGTAGATCATGTTCTCTATTACATGTCATAATTATGAGGCACTGACTTCTTTTTGGTGATATTGCAAAATGCTACATCAATCTAGTGGATTTACTTAGAATCTTTTAAATCCTCTCCATAATGCCATATTGTGATCATAAGAGAATTTTCCTCGTTCCATAAATTAAAATTACCTTGTTTGTGTAATATGATTAACGAAATAGTTAAAATCCATTTCCTTAATGGTGGGCAAGTTAGGAATTTAATTAATTAATTAATTAACTAATTAATTTGAAAATTCAAAATTTTATTTCCTTGAGAGGAACCCTACCTCCTCTCAAATATAAGGGAGGTTAGTCTCCTTAGTTCATCATTGGGTCAAGAGGAGCTCAGCAACAAGGCTCTAGGAAGAGGAACTTCCATCCTGAAGGTGGGTCCTCCATCTTTCTCAATTTATTTTCTATGTATTTTTTGAAAATCTTGGTTTTGTGATGATGTTAACTTCATTGGTTTAGAAATTTTGAATTATGATTAGAGATTTTTGGATATTAAAATTATCTTAGCATGGTGCACAAATTATGTTGTCATTAATTTAGTTCAAGTATGAAATCATGTTTAATTAATAAATTTAATAAATTTTATGAACTTTTCATTATTCTTTAAGCTGATTTAATTAGTTTGACATGTTGATTTATTTGATTAATAAATTTGACAAAATTCAAGCTTTTGCATTTCAAAATGAATTTAATTAATAATTTTGTATCATGTTGAATATTGAACTCAACATATTGATTAATTGATGAATTTCATGTGTTCATTTAATTAATTTAATTTTTAAAAAATTTCATATGAGATTGTCTATCACATGTATTAATTAGTTAAGTATTTAAATTATTGAATGAAATCAAAATTGAGAGATTTCATTCGATTGGACTAGCCCTAACCTGAGTGACCTGAGGCAGACTGATGATTGTGTTTCATGAGTATCTAATATTTTTTTTTATGATTTACTTAGCATGATTGCTGATATAGTTTTGTTTTATATTTATTTTTAGAGTAATCTATTGACTTGTATTAGATCTGAGGTCTGGATAGAGGAGACTTTTTCATTGTTGAGTAACACTGCAAAGGACTTTTCCAGCTGTTAAATTTTATTGTAAATACAATTAACATTGGATTTAATGAAAAAAATATTTCTGTAATTATGGATATACAATGGGTGTGTTATGCTTGATATATTTAGGGTGTGATGCATGTTCTTGTTATCTTCCTCTAAAATCAATCTATTGTATTTTCAATAGTTCTTTGGGATATTGTCTTTTCTATTTGTGATTTTCATAATTGCATGTGATTAGCAATTAAGACTACGTTTGGGAACACATTTGCATTTTTAATGTATAGTTGGAGAAATGGTTCGACTGAATGTGCAATTGTGAAATGCCTTGAGCGCTTGGAAAATAATAGATGAAAATTGCATTTTAAGTGTGCATTGATGTAAGTGTTGTTTGGTAAAATTGTATTTTAAAAGTCCATTGAATATTTTGTGACAAATTTACTATTGTAATGTTTTTAATATTTATTTAAAATGAATACATATTTTTTATTTAAATAAATAAGTAAATAAATAAAATAAATAAATGAATGTATGTAATCTTATAAAAATTTTGTATGGCCCAAATATATAATAAATAAAAAATATAATCATGTAAATAAATATAAAATAATGTTTAAAAATAAATAAATAAAATTTCACCTTATATAAAATATAAATCATGTTGGTTTCTTGCTAAATCTGTTTGGCAATCTTGTAATTTTAGATAATGTCATAGGTACTTTGAGAATTTGAAATATTACATTAGCATCTCACAAATGCTGAAATGCTGATGCTACCTAGATGTAGCATCAGCATTTCAGCATCGAATGCAGCATCCAGGCCAGATGTGATTTGAAAAAAATTTACCAAACATCGATTCACATTTGAAATGTGCATTCAGCCCTCAATGCACATTTCAAATGTGTTCCCAAACACATCCTAATTCATGAGTTATTCTGTTGGTTGGTTGATGTGCTGTCTTTAGAAATTTATTATTCTTTACAACAGATGCATGCATTTTCTTGTTAAGTTAAATATATTTCCTATAAATGTTATGTTCAATATATTTCTTAAAGATGCATGCATTTTGCAGATTACAAGGTAAGTCCCAGATGGTGCAGGATGAGTTGTTTAGGCTTGGTGAACAAATGGTGCAGACTGCAGAAGGTACGAGGGCTATCGCCTTGGAGCTTTGTCGAGAATTTGAGGATAAATTTCTGCAGCACATTGCTTCTGGTGAGGTCAGTGGCTGTGATTTTTGTTTATAGTAATATTTCTGTTATACTTCCCATACAGGATACAGCTGCAATCCTCCTGCCCTACAATTCATAATTTCATATGCTTATCAAGCAGTTATTTCCTCACATTTAAATTGTCATTAAGTAGGATATATTCTATTCAATCTTCATATAAGACAGAATTCCTTTTGAATGAAATTGCTGAATGCCATCTAATGCCATTTGAATCTAGCATGCATAGTCACTATTTTGGCAAATCAAATAGAAGGCTTCATGCTTCTTCTTGCAGAATAAAGGATGCATATGCAACAATCCATTTTTTCTTGAAATCTTTGTTTCAAAAATTTGATGACTGCATACGTACGTTATCATTGTTTGTTGCTGAACTGCAAGGATTGCTCTCCTTGTAACATTTAGCATAGAGAATTTAAAAATAAAGGGAGAATATATTAGCCTCTAATGTGTTTTAATTTGAAACATCATGGCAATGACCGACTATAAAAGTTAAGGTTTGACTTGTCGATCCGAGCCAATGTGCTAGCCGATTGGTGGCACGGCACATGCCACTCTGTACCGGTGTATATTGGTGTTTTGATGAGGAAGAAAAAGAGGTTGAAGAGGAAGGTCCGGTGGAGGAACAGAGGAGGAAGAAGGAGAAAGGAAGAAGGAAGAAGAAGAAAGAAAATGAGATGAAGTGCAGCGATACCTGGGAAGCAGTGGCAGCAGCGACAGCGTCGAAGGGAAGCAGCAGCATCACAGCAGCTAAGAGTCAGTGCCGCTGCAGCATCACAATTACGAAGTGGCGAAGAATTGACGAAGAGGAAGGTCCGGTGGAGGAACAGAGGAGGAAGAAGGAAGAAGAAGAAAGAAAATGAGGAGAAGTGCAGCGATACCTGGGAAGCAGTGGCAGCGGCAGCGGCAGCAGCAGCAGCGTCGAAGGGAAGCAGCAGCATCACAGCGGCTAAGAGTCAGTGCCGCTGCAGCATTACAACGACGAAGAGGAAGGTCCGGTGGAGGAACAGAGGAGGAAGAAGGAGAAAGGAAGAAGAAAGAAAATGAGGAGAAGAAGTGCAGCAATACCTGGGAAGCAGTGGCAGCAGCAGCAGCGTCGAAGGGAAGCAGCAGCATCACAGCGGCTAAGAGTCAGTGCCGCTGCAGCATCACAACGATGAAGTGGCGAAGAATCGATGAAGAGGCAGCACCGCTGCAGCATTGCAGCGACGAAGAGGCAATGCCGCTGCAGCATCATAGTGGCGAATTGGCGAAGTGGCAGTGCTGTGGTTTCGTATGTGAGAAGTACCCTAATATGGTTTTTTAATGCTGAAATGGACTGGGGCCCACCATTTTTTGATTTTTTAATTATTTTAATGCAGACTGCCGAAAACGAGATGGTCCGCATATCTGTGCCCTATCGGACCGGTGCATATCGCTTGTACTGAGCGGTATAGTGCAGTACGATGAACCTTGATAAAAGTTAAAAGCCATGCCATGCTCACATTTAATTTTAATTTGCAAGTAAAAGTTGTTAGAGTAGACCAATCAAGTACTAGCGTCATTTTTATTTTTTGGTATCTTATTTCTTGCTTATAGTTTTGATGGCTTAATCTTATGCTATGTTTTTTTTAAAACCTTAGTTTTTTTCCTTTTAATCTGTAGGCATTTTTTTTTTACACTATTCAATAGCTACACAGAAACATTGCTAATGTTGGATCTAAGTCCGGATGGAAATCTGTGAAGGGTTGTGTGAAGCCATTGACAGTTTGTAACTTTGTATTAAGCTATGCTAGGTCTCATGAACATGGATTTAATCACTTTTGTTGTAAGGCTGGGTAATCATCCATATAGCAATGTGAGACTTGATGAATCAACATAGATTGATGGTACTAGATATTTGTTGATATTATAACAAGAAAAAGAGAGTAGAAAAAATTATCAGGACTAGGCGGTGAAAATTTAAAGATAATAATGTAGATAATTTCAATCATAGAATGAACAAAGAGGAGGTTTAAATCTTAGATGAGAATATTATTAATATGACGATGATGCTTGATAAAGTTAGGAGCATGACAAAAGAGATTCTTGGGGAATCTAAAGTTGGTGTAGTCGTAAGAGAGAGTTAGGGGAGTATAAAGTTAAAGGTGTAGCTTTAAGAGAGAGTTAGTGGTGGTGTGAGGAATTTGACAAAAATAATTATTACCAAAGGATCATGTTTTAGGGATTTACAAAATTGGGAAAATGAAGTGAAAAAGATATATATCAAATTGATAAGGTAAGGGAATGGAAGTGCAATATTCTATGTAATATTAGATACATTAAAGATGAAGATAAAAAAAACTAATTATTGATGATAATAAAATAAAAATAGCAAAATTAATTGTATAAATTATTTAATATTCATCCCGATAAAGATAGTGAATAATGATATGTTTAGTAATTATGGATTTGTTCATGAAATTAGAGCAAAAATTATAAGAAAATCTTAGAAAAGGATAAAAGATAAAAATTAGGTAAGAGTGCAGGACTTGTTGGTATCCTCATTGAGGTTTGAAAGAGTTTAGGACATCAATGAATAGCTTGGTTGACTATCTTATTCAACAAGATCCCATGATTTAAAAAGATGCTTGATGAATGGAGACAGATCTTTTAGTACCAATGTCTAGAAAGGAGTGATATCAAAAATTATTTTAATCACTAGAGAAATTATAATTATGAGCCACACTATAAAACTTCAGAAAAGAATGATTGAAAGTTGAATAAGATGTGAAATAAATATCCGTGAGATTAAATTGGTGTTTTGTTTTGAAGATCAATAATAGAATGTATTTATTTATTATGATAATTAATGAAAAATTATATGGAGAAAAAATATATTATGGTTTTTATTGATTTAGAGAAGATGTTCTTAGGGATTTATTACGGTGAATTTTAGAAAGGTGTATCTACTAACTATATTTGTGATATAAAGGCTATGTGTAATGGTGTAGTCATAAGTATTAGAACTATTAGGAGTGCGTCTAGTAAGTTTCCTATTATTATAGAACTACATCAAATACGAGTATCTACATTAACTCTTTTTAACTTTTCCCATTGGGTTAGATGAATTTACTAGTCATTTACCGAATCGTCCTCCTTGGTATAGTTATTTGTAGATGATATTGTTCTAGTTGATGATGTGAGTTTAAATAGAATTAATTCAGAACTTGAGCTATGAAGACAATTGCTAGATAGTAAAGGTGTTAGATTAAATTAGACTAAGACTAAATATATGAGATGCAATTTCAGTAATATTAGAAATGGACATGAGTATATATTTAAGTTGGATCAACAAATAGTTCTGTTAAGTATAAGTTTTAGTTATTTTGGATTCATTATTCAATAAGATGGAGAGATTAAAAAATATTGTTTATAGAGTACAAACTAGATGTTGAAATGATGAGGGATCATGAGTTTTGTGGAATCTGAGATTTGAGATTAGAAGAAAAAATTTATAAGACAATTGTTAGACTAACGATTCTTTATGAATTTAAGTGTTTGATGGTTAAGAAACATCAAATACAAAAGGTTAGTGTTGCTAAGATAAGAATGTTGAGGTGGATTCGTGAAGTTAATAGGAAAGATAGAAAAAGATATTTTCATTCGTGGACAACTAGGTACAACTTAGATAGAAGATCAAATGAGAGAAAATCATTTAAGGTGATATAAATATGTATTAAGGAGACCTATATATGTTGTAGTTAGAAGAAGTAAAGTTATTGCTATTAGTGATATGAGGAGAGGTAGAGGGAGATCTAAAAAGTCCTTACTAGACTATAAGGATTCAAATACTCTTAACTTAGTTACTTGACTAAGGATATGACCTTTTATATATTTCAATAGCGGTAAAAGATCTATGTAGCTGATCTAAATAGTGGGGACCTTATGGCTTTATTGTTATTGTTGTTGTTGTTGTTGTATTCACAGCTAAACAGAAGGATGCATTTATTACTTTATAAGATTTATCTTTTGTTTTTTACTTAGCGAATCTTGCATTACAGGGTGCAGGCTGGAAAATTGTTGCAAGTTTTGAAGGAAATTTTCCTAACAGAATAAAACAGCTTCCTTTGGATAGATATTTTGACATCACTAATGTGAAAAGGGTAAACTTACCTTTGTGTAATATTTTATAAGATTTTATTTCTTCTGTATGTGTTGTTTAATTACTCTTAATCATCTGATTGTGCCTTTTAGATTGTGTTGGAGGCTGATGGGTATCAGCCATATTTGATATCACCTGAGAAAGGTTTGAGATCTTTAATAAAAGGAGTACTAGATCTTGCAAAAGAACCATCACGCCTTTGTGTGGATGAGGTAAATGAGCCATAATATTTGGGGAGTCTCTGCAGTTGGTGTTAACATTAGATTTTACAGTCATGCATCAGCATTTCTCGGTTCTTCATTGTATTGAAATTTATGCAAGTTTATTTGGATTTTTATGAGAGAACTCATGCATGCTCTTTGGTTTTTACTTGTTCTTTTCTTGTCTACTTTCACCTTTGGATTTCTTTGTGATCACAATGTGTAGTATTGACCAACTCCAGCTGCCACTAGGTTTAGAAGCTTGAAGAGCTATCCTTTATTATTTATCTTTTTGATACTCTTTAAAGTTCATTTGTGAATTTACCTAAGCTGATGTATCTCTTTAAAGGATGGCCATCTTGTGATACTTTGTTATCATATGTTTCAAGGAGTACCTTTAAATTTTAAATATGAAGATAATACTCGTGTTGTAACTGGTTTGCTTCTAATTATGGTAATAAGTTAGCCAGTATAACAATGATATACAAGGTGGTAGACCACCTTCTATTGCCTGGTATCACCAAATGAAAAAAACCTGACCTATATTGTGCAGTATCAGTCTTGGATTTGGTTGATAAACATTGCTGTGTACCAATCTACCAGTATTTGAAAACTTGATGCAGTCAAGTGGTCCTTTCATTGACAGTGATTGTTTGACATTCACTAGATGTGATTGTCATGATAGATATCCTATAATGTCATGATGACAACTGTAGCAATTTTCTGTATTACTTATATTCGAAAGGGTTATCAAACAGGTGCATGGAGTTCTAATAAATATAGTTTCGGCTGTGGCAAATGCTACCCCTGGATTAGGCCGATATCCTCCATTCAAGAGAGAGGTAGAATTACTCTCAGAATTTGTTTATTTGATAGAAAAAAATGTGTTGCTTCATGGAAATCACTTTCACTACCTCCTATTACTTGAGTTTCTTTCTTTGAAAAAGGTGGTTGCAATTGCGTCTACTGCATTAGAAAGCTTTAGGAATGAAGCCAAAAAGATGGTCGTTGCATTAGTTGACATGGAGCGTGCTTATGTTCCTCCTCAACATTTCATTCGCTTGGTCCAGCGGAGGTCTGCCTGTTTTAAAAATCTCTTCATTACTGATATTTGGTGAAAAATAAAGAATCTAGGCTCTTCATGGCCTGAACACTCTTGCATGTGAAGTTCATTATTCTGCTCCCTAATTTTTTTATTGCCTTTCCTGTTCTGCTTTGTTGTTTGTTAGGAGACCATTAGCATAACAAAAATGCAAATTAACAGGGAATGTCAAAATGCTGTTTAACACCTAGAGTCAACTGCTTAATGATGTGTGCTTTTTATTCAATTTGTATATTAGGTTATCAATGTCCACCAATTTAGCAGAAATGTTCCTGGTCTTACTTTTCCAAACTAGATTATCATATGCCATTATGTAGATGATGTTGGCCATATATATGATATGTAAAAAAATAGCCTTTTTAATGGAGAAAGCTCAGCTAGTCTTTTTGGTAGAAATGATGCTTTATTATGCTTTAAATATGTGGTTGTGCAGTGTTCTAATACGAAATATTTTTAACAGAATGGAAAGGCAGCGTAGGGAGGATGAGCTGAAGAATCGATCAAAGAAATCTAACAATGCAGAGCAAGCCATTTTGAATAGAGTTAGTTTCTAAATATTTTTCCTTTGTGTTCTTCCAGTAGAGGCTTTCATAAACTTTTGCAACCCAAATACTTTGTTATTTGAATAGTGTTGGTCTGTCATGACCTTCTATTTTATTGGGCTACTTCTTGTTCTATCCGCTAGGCATCAAGCCCTCAACCAGGTTCCCAAGGTGGTAGCTTGAAGTCGACGAAGGAAAAATCAAAACAACCAGAGAAAGAAGTAAAAGAAGGCTCAACCTTGCAGGTGACTGGACCTTCTGGAGAAATAACAGCAGGTTGGTTCACAATCTCCTGCATGTGTTGCTTAGTCTGGGCAGTTCTTTTGTTAATTTACAGATTGCACAATCACTTGCATTCCATTATCATTTTATGGGCTGCATAATTTCTCGAGTTTTCATGAGATTGCTTTCTGAGAGACGGTTGAAATTCATGTGTAGTGCAGCTAGTTTTCTTGCCCTGAACTGTAGAAAAATTTGCTAAAGAATTTTGAAAAGAAAGAATGGAGATCATGGTTTTTTATGTGCAATGAAAAACTTGCAAATACTTGTGTCTTTCTTATGATTGTACTTTTTGATCTAAATATTATACTATTTCATATTTCTCATAATTCTGAGCTAATCAAATGTTATTGAAGTTTGGCATTGGTTTATGTTACCTTTAGTTTTTTTTGTTTAGTTATGCTTCAATATATGTTGTATTAATGAAACTTTAGTTGACTGATATATACCCTACCATAGGCTACCTACAAGCCATGGTTCTCAATGGCTTCATATCCTTGCTGTGTTCTCAAATTATGGGGGGATGGGTTGGTTTATGCCCCAGTTGGTTTCTTAATGGAATATCTTTCGTGTAATTGCCATAATATGATTTGTTTCTGTAACCATTTCTTTATATTGACCACCTGGTTTCCGGTCATGTATTAATCAAAGATTTTGTGTGTGTGTGTAGGTGTGTGAGTTGTCTTCACACTGATTATTATACTGAACCATAAGTGGTTGATTTTCATCTGTCAAATAGGATTCTTATTGAAGAAAAGTGCAAAATCAAACAGCTGGAGCAAGCGCTGGTTTGTCCTCAATGAGAAAAGTGGAAAGGTTATATTACTGAATTTTGTTATATATATATATATAGCTATTTGTTTAATTTAAGTGCAACTTTCTTAGAAATTACATCACCGTTTGCTATTTCAGCTCGGGTACACTAAAAATAAGGAGGAGAAGCACTTTCGTGGTGTCATCGCTTTGGAGGTACTGATTTTTCTTTGTACTTAGTTTTGTTGCAATTCATTATTAAAACATAGAGATCATGTCTGCTTGAGGGTAAGGCTGTGTACAATTATCTCTTTCAAATCCTGCCATAGCGGAAGCATTTTTTGGTGGATTATTATTTTATAGCTTCAATTACAAAAGGAAGCTTGTCAATTGTCTGACACTCACATTTAATAGCCTGAAACTACAAATAAAAATATTCTCAAATCATATGTTTAGTTTCCTTGCAGGTGTAATTAACTCAACATATGCAGTTCTTCCAAGTTCTTGCTTGCTTGTAACTTCAGTCACTCAAACTTCAACCTTAGCTTTTCTTTATATAACACATGGGAGATCACTGTCATAAAAAACTTGAAAAAAACATGTACTGAAATATTTGAACTTAATGTTTATAACTTTATATAATTGCATCTTTAATTGGATGTAAAAATCTTTGTGTCTACTAACTTACCAAAATAATAACTTGAATATCCTCCTAAGTAATCCATACTATTATAAAAAGAGAATGAAAGATTTGCAGTGAAGCTAAGAATGGTTCAAGATAATAACTTAAAAGAAGAAATTTGATGATGAAGCTAAGTATATTTAGAGATAACAACTTAAGGGAAGAATTTGAGGGTCCTAACCAGGTATGTTGGCCGTAGTCAAATGCCCCAAAAACAATGTGAACTGCAGACTAAGTGAACAATTCACTTTATGAATTTCAATAATCAAAGCTTATGTAGAAAGAAATTTATAAAAAAAATACCTGAAAATCATTGAAGGTCTATAAACATCAATGTTTAATTAATTGAAAAGTTTTATCGAACAAAGCAGCCATCTTTGAGGTATCAATCCTGGGGGAAAACATATGAAATTTCTATTTTTCCTAAGGTGGACATAGTTTTGACCAAGGTTTAACGATTTGCTTGGATTGGTACATATCAGGCATCTAGGCTTGATCTAGAATGTGGATAGCCCTTTTGGGTGTTCCAGATACAGAACAAGGCCTATCACTGCCCTTTTAAGCCCTCTGAACTGGACAGCTATGCTGGTTCTTTCTTTACTTTTTTTTATCAGGTTACCCAGCTGCTTCTCTCTATCATGAATTTTCTCTATCTCACATGTGATTTTTCATCGCTTACCTTCCTCTTGCCGCTGCCAGCTACCTATCGATCCACTCGGTACTCCTCTCTTTTTCCTTTTCCTCCACCCCTCCGCCATATCTTCTTCTCTGACTCGCCTTCTTCCATATATTCTTCATTTCCTCCTCTCAGCTTCTTCTCTGGAAGGTGTCGGTACACTGACAGGGGTCCAATACCTGAAATGTAGAACCATGGCTGCAAATTGGTTTGCTAATTATACCAGATTGTCAAATTCCACTTGCATGTGGAAATCTGGTTTTCCTTGTGTGCTACTGTCCCTTATTGGCTCTCAGGCCACTGATGACTTTTGTAACCCTATTGGCTAGTTAATTAAAGTTAGTTTTCAGAAAAAAATGTGTCTCTTTCATTAGTTAATCTTATTTCACATAGAAGATATTTAATTTTTTCCCAAGAGGGGATGTGTAGTTTGTTACATATTGCTGATAATTATGAATGTTTCATGCAGGTGAGCGTATTATGTTTAAATGTTTAAGCTTTCTATTCTCTGCAGCTACTCTTTCTAAACTTTTATTAATGCCCACATACTTATTTTTTGCTTCAGGTATTACAGCTTCTTGTGATTATTGTTTGTACTTCTTTCGCTAATAAATATATACTGTGCAGGAATGTAACCTTGAAGAGGTTTCAGATGATGAGGAACCTCCTAAAGGTTCAAAGGACTCTAAAAAGGCAAATGGGCCAGAAAAAAGCCCAAGTCTTGTTTTTAAGATAACTAGCAAGGTCGCATACAAAACTGTTTTAAAAGGTGACTATGTTACTGAACAGTATGGTTTTTGGGTGCAATCTAATATTTGTCTCATGTTAATCTTAATTCATTATTTTATTGAGCTTTGCAGCTCACAGTGCTGTAGTGTTAAAGGCTGAAAACATGCCTGACAAAGTTGGATGGGTAAATAAGATACAGAGTATCACTGGATTGTCCAAGGCAACTCCTTTGAAGGGGGCTGATTCTGAAGCTAATCCTGCAATTAGACAAAGCCATTCAGATGGTTCACTAGTAAGTTCCGACATGGTGCAGTGTCATCTTTCTCTATTAAGGAGGTGATCAACATGTTTGTTTTTATATAGAGTTGTGCAAATTGTGATTCTACTTCCACTTGGAAATTCCTGAGCTTACTGGATTCCTGTGATCAAATTGATTTCTGCTCTTTATATTGATGGCATTAGCCATTCTATTTTCAAGGATTTCTTTCCGTTCTGGATTTGATATGGTTCTCATTTGGTGCAGGGTCCAGAACACCTTATATTTGCTGTTTGTATCAGCTTTTAGACTTGTAGATTTGTTATGTACTGGCCATGAGGCTTAATGAAGCTTATCTCTTTCAGCATTTGCATGCATTCTTGCTTACTTGCACGCTTGAACATGTGCTTGTGTGTGTGCGCTAGTGGTTTTTTGCATGCTTGACCTTTCTATATTGCTGCTTAAACATCAAGGATATCCCAAACCTTATTTTGCAGTACTTTAGTTCCATGCCAAGTTTAGAACTCAAACTAACACTGCAGATGTTTTTAGGACAAGTTGGCTAGAAGGCCTGCTGATCCTGAAGAAGAACTTCGATGGATGTCCCAAGAAGTTCGTGGTTATGTGGAGGCTGTTTTGAACAGTCTTGCTGCAAATGTTCCAAAGGTAAATATTGCTTTTCGGCTTTCGTCACCTAGTTAGTAGATCATAGGATCTTTTACTTCCTTTTTGATTGAGCAGGCCGTTGTGCTTTGTCAAGTTGAGAAAGCTAAGGAAGACATGTTAAATCAGCTATATAGCTCTGTAAGGTATGTTGCTTGCCACACTCTTTTTGACATATGCTTGGAGAAGTTTTGTGCGTACATGAGATTAAAAGAACAAGCCACCTATGCGCTTTGTGGAATTTCTGAAATGGTCCAATGGGTTTTCTGCATACAACTCCTTAACATTGTTGGATAATCATATATGTATGTACCATAATACTTTGTTAGATCACATCTTATATTAGACCTATATCTTTTGCCCATTTAACTGGACTGTAGCATCAAACATTTGGGTATACAGGCACTTGCCACATTTGAGAAGGCCTTAATCTGCATACCGTGTTTCACTAGTTTGAACATCCAAAAGAAAATTTTTTGTGGGGCATAATGTGTGACAGGCAAGGGAGGTTTTTTCCTTACTATCCAAACCCATGTAGGCTATGCAACTACATGTTTGCATAGTCTAAGCTTGCAACTAGTTGCCAGTCCTTATTCAGGTTGATAGCTGGTAAGAACACAAAAAAATGTCGCATCCTTCATGGAATTTTGATAGCTTAGGATAGTGCTCATCAATTATTTAATATGCCATGTGGTGGATTACACTTTTGCGTGTTGATGATATTGTTACTACATTTATTTGCAATGGAACTCATTTCAAAATGACCGTAATCTTGGAATTTGTATTTAATGTTGAAGCTGATTTTGAACCAATGAATTAAAGGACTGCAATCTTGACCAATGATACTTCTATGTGATACTTCAAAAAATTGACAGGTTGCTATGTCAAGGACATGCTTCTAACTTTCAAGTGCTGTGACTTGCAAATTTACCAATTACATAGTTGTTGTAATCGAATTATGTTCTTTATCCAGTGCTCAAAGCACAGCAAGGATTGAAGAACTGCTCCAGGAAGACCAAAATGTGAAGCATAGACGAGAGAGGTTCCAAAAGCAGTCGTCACTCCTTTCAAAGCTTACACGCCAGCTGAGCATCCATGACAACCGAGCAGCTGTTGCTGGCTGGTCTGATGTTAGTGCAGGAACAGGTATTTTTGTGGCTTCTGTTGTTGATAGTGTTACTTAGCTCCCTCCCCAGTTAACTGCAATGTCTATTAATTGCAATAATTGAAGAGAACAGCACAAGATTAGTGTTTTGCTTTTACTTCAGTGGGAATAAATAATTAATGAATCACAACATGCTAAAAATCATAGCATAGAACTTCAATAACTTGAGAACATTGTCTGATACGTCAGATTGTCCCTTGGAATTTCCAAATACCAGGTTCTCTTTGCACACAACTGATTGAATATAGAATGTGAATGTGTTGTGGTTATATCCACTTGTAGAAAGCAGCCGAGGGACCATTTTCTCTTTGCACACAAAACCGATTGAGTTTGGAAATGTAAACTTGTGGTTATATGAATTGCAGAAAGCAGCCCAAGGACCAACATTTCTTCAGGCGATGATTGGAGATCAGCGTTTGATGCTGCAGCAAATGGATCACTTGACAACACATACACCGAGTCATCTAGATCTAACAGCAGCAACAGCCGGCGGTATGGTAAGCCAACCGAAAATGGTGATGCAAGTTCAGGCGCAAACTCTGGTAGTCGTCGAACCCCAAATAGGATGCCACCACCACCACCACCAGGCAGTTCATCGGCACATAGATACTAGGCCTCATGTGGTTTGATTGGTGTCGCATGTTACATACATTCTTGATGGATGCAATTACCTTTGGTTCAAGCCACAGGAGAGCGGAAAACCTAGTGTTGATGCTGTATGCTAGATGATTGCATGCGATATACAGAAGCTTATATGGTAACTGGGCAACACAAGGTATGTGTGAGATCTACGTTTTGTCGTTGGAAGCCGTTGTTTCATCATATTGTTATTAGTTGTAGCAATTCATTGCAGTCTTGAGTTAGTGATTGCATGAGACCTCGGCACACTACATCATTTGTGTAAATTGATATCCACCTGATATTTGAGTTATTATTGTGCTCACAGTATGCTTTTTCTTTATTACGATGGTTCCATTTAACCTGATTGTTCTTTTTTTTTTATTCCAACAAAGTTAATAACAAATTATAGTGATTAAAAGGCAACAACATATATTTTATTCTTCCCATTAACTATTACTCTTGGGTGACAGCACTCATGTTATAGAATCACAAAGCATGGTCGTGTTAAGCACTCAAGTAAATTCTACAACTGCTGTTCTGATTTGGTTCGTATTCCTCCCTTTTAGTCTTAAAATGTTTTCTTTACTGTTTCTGTTATAAATTCTAGAATCAAATGTCAGTAAGCAGCCTTTTCTACTCTTTAGAATGTATTTGATGCTTGAGTAACTAAATCTGTGGTTAAGAAAAATGCCGTCTCAAGTCTCTTCAATAGTGATTTGCTGAATCGAAATTACTATGATACATACAATTTGCCTTCTTTTGACAACAAGATTCTCTTGGTTTTTCATGAAACACATTTTTTGATGTGACGTAAGAGGGAACGAAATAGGAGACATGGTGTGGTTAAAGATGCAATTGCTCCTTAGCTTTTTCCCGACATATTGTTTCCCTAGTTGACTTCTCACCAGCAACCAAAAGTTCACATGATGAGAAGAGGAAGAGGAAGAACACATGGAACTTAGGTGGACTACGGTATGATTACACTACTGAATTAGCTCTCCAAGATATGACTTAATTGTCCAAATTGTCCAAATCTGAATGTCGTATTCAAATACGTAGGAAAGGCATCAAAACAAATAGCACATATCTGAATACAGAGGACGAACAAACACACAGAAAAAGTAAATCATGGTATAAATTACAATGCACAAAGAAGATGAGCAGCAAAGCAAAACACCCAAATTCTTCCGTGGGTTTGCCTTCAAACCTGTCGCCATCAGTGTCGTGTTGCTGCTGCCTCGCCAGGATGAACTGCTTTACGAGCACCCAACAGAGGGTGGAGAGCTTTGACGACGATGCTCATATTTGGGCGGAGCTCAGCCTCGTACTGCACGCACAAAGCTGCCACCGCAGCCACCTGTTTCCAATCACACAAACAACAACCAGAAATGTAATGAAATAGTCCCCATACTTTCCAATCACTAAGTCACTAAATATAATCAAGATATAACAGTCCATACTTTCTACCTATGGATAGATTAATATTGTATTTTAGCAATCCAATTTCTTTTAGCTCGGTATTCTATCATATAAATGTAACATATTTTTGAGAGGAAAAAAAAAAACACATTTGCTTGTGACTTTTGTTTACTTTGCATCTCCAATAAATTGTTCAAGATGATGGATCCTGAAGGATCTATTTTTCTAGCATAAAACACTATAAATATTTTTTGTTTTCTCAAACAAAAACACTTAAGTTTCTAGGATTCCTTGAGAACCTTTTATGGAATTTGATGTTTGAGTTTCTCGAGTCTTTGCCTTATGATTAGTTAGTTCTATTGTTAACTTGTAGCAAAGGCGCTGAACTATTTATTTGCATGCATGCATGCATTCTTATGCATCAACAACGCATTAGCATTACCTTTGCAACAATCTTTTGAGGGTACTCTCCTCCAAGCTTCTCATCTACAATTTGATCCACCTTGTCTTCGGTTAGTCTTTGTGTTGCCTGCGCATGGCCAGGCGATTCCCCAAGCAATTACTTTGTTTGCGAAGGAAACGAAATGATGTAGTAGTAGAAGTAGCGTTCATACCCATGTCACAAGACTCTGCTGTCCTCGTTGTCACGGACAAAATTGTAAACGGCTTGTTCGATGTAATGCTTATGCATGTCCGTGTCCCTTTTGGTTGGTTGTCACTTGTAAAACTTGTAAAGGGCTTGCCAAAGGCAAAATGCCTCATTTGAGCGAGTTTGTAAGCCATTGTAGGCTTGTACATAAAGCTTGCGTCGAGTGACATACTTGTACTAGAATTCGGTCTGTAGTGGACCAATTTTATACCTTTGTTGTGCAACTGTTCTGAGCTTGTAATATGCATGGTTGGCTATAAAGTGTTTGCTAAAAGAGTGGCTTGTGGATCCCGTGTGAAGCGCTTTCTCTTTCCCGTTCTCTCTTCCGTATGTCCTAAGGGATTCTAAGAGATTTCGGGGAGGCTGACCTTTGCGGTGATACGCATTGGTGCCGCACGGCTTAGGCAAAACCAGCTAAGTCCGTGATAGATGGTATCAGAGCGGGACAAGCCCACTTACAAACACTTAGCATGCAAACGTGGGGGACCTAGCGAGGCACCACGAATACAAGCTAATAGGAATTGCGGAGCGCACAAAGGTCGGGATGGCTGAGTTCGAGCAGTGGCTTGACGTTAACACCCAGACTTGACAGTGCTCGAGGCAAGCAGAGTGCTTGGCAAAGGATGAGACCGCGAAAGGTGGAGTGGGTTGTTCAACGATCGAAAGAGTTGTTAACTCGAGGAATTCGACACTCATGCAAGGCCTTGCATGCGGACGATGGATTGTTCGCGACCATCCCAAGGCGACCGGGTTCGGCGCCATGGAGCATTAAAACTTTCTTCGGTATGTGCAGGATACTTTCGTAAGAAGCTGAAGTGTGCAACAGGTTCAGCATGTTGCTAGACCTAGAGGGGTGCAGTGCGAGTTGTATTGGTGAAGTGTCACAATCTAGCAAGTGCATTTGCAAAGGCAGAATTGGGCACAGTTTTGTTCAGCAGAGGCGGAGTAGTCCAAGGGGATGGTGGTCTCCAAAACTTCCAAAGGGAAGAATGCGAAGAGCGGTTGCTCCAACAGACAGATATCCAAGAGGGATAATCTTGTGCAATGAACCGCATGACTAGTTGAGGAGTACCTCAAGTCGGCTCGATGGATCGAGTAAGCGTAAGGAGTCATTGCATGATCTCGCCGGTGATGCGTTGGTGGACGACAGCGAGATCAAGTGGGGAGCAACCTGTGCAATATAAAGTGAAGGCACACTTGAGCCGATAGTGAGATCGACTCAACAAAGGGTCGACCCGTGGAATGGTGGGCGTGAGGGCCACCATTAACTCAATGCAAATCGAGAAGCGGAACAACTTGGGGTAACTTGTTGATGTACCCAAACCGCATGAAGGAGTTGGCGAAGAAGATAGAACGATGGAGCGAGGCTTGGAGCTTTCTTAGACAGAGGTCAAGGACATGGACTCTGCAGGGCGTGAATCTGATCATGTCGCTCCATGGGTTTCATATTCAGATAGAGTCGACTCATCTTGCATGGTGCCAAAGACAAAGGGAGCTTGAGGCACATGCACCTTATCTCGATGAAGCATTTGGGGAGATTCTAAGGCGACGCAGCTTTGTCGAGGCAAAGTTGGTGTCAATAGGCCTTGACACGGGCAAGAGGATGCAAGGCAGATACTCTGAAGAATATGCCATAGTGTAGCTATTCAAGTTGCCATGAGGAAAGCGGTGCGCAGCAGAGATTGTGCCGGTAGGGGCAGGTCCCGTGATCCGCATAATGGTGCACCTATTTTAGTGAAGTCGGGACTTCAAAGGAGCCGCTAGGCGATGGATCGCCCTAGAGCTAGGCTTCGCCCGAGTGTGACCCGAGAGTGGGTGGACGAAGGTCGATTGCCAAAGGAGTGAACATATTCGGTCGGGCGAAGGCCTTACGATGTGTTGGCGGAGTCCACATGGAGATATCGCACTGAAGTTCATACCACAGGATCGGGACGCAAGGAGATGTCATCAGCGGCGACATGATGCAATGGATCATGGTGGAATGGTTCGTGGCAAGTCGACACACGTGAGTCCCATGGGGACTAGATCATGCGTAAGTATGATCGAGCGCGACTAGAGCTCCAAGTCGGTGAACAACATGACGGCAAGAAGAGCTATGGATTCAAGCAGTTGAATGCCATGGTACCGCAGAGGCGGTCTTCCGTATGCACCGAATGTTGCATTGAGTGGAAGCCTTGACATCACCTTATGGGGCCGTGGCCCTATCGAGGAAGAAGTTCAGATGCAAGTACCAGTGAGTCCCATGGGGGACTGGATCATGCAGAGGTATGATCGAGCGGCTGAAGAGTTGGACTGCTTCAGAACTCACATTCGCTTAAGGGAGCCCGCAAGTCGCTGGACAAGGCCGAGTGTTTAACATTGCAGCCAATGAAGCCAAGGAGAACAGAAATGGTGCAAGCTTCTGCGGACATGAATGGCAAAGTGGCCATACATGGGTGTTGTAATCGCCTTTCCAAATACCAAGTGGAACTACTCAGAGAACACAGAGGTGTCGGGCTGCATGGTCGAAACGGGCGAAGAAGCAATGACGAGTCCAAGAGGGACTCACTACCCAAGATCAATCATCGGTTAGATTGAAGGTGGACTCAAAGGAGTGCCACAATGCCGCGGAGGCGAATCTACCGATCATGAAGAAGGGATGTAGATGCGAGACAACTGGATAGTAGTGCTATGGGCGCTTGGTAAAGGCCATGGTACCGCAGAGGCGGACTTCCGGAGTCATCAATCCCTTTGCTCTCATAGAGGGAGAGCGCTTGGTCGTGATATGGGCTGTGAAGGAGGAGAATGCTTGGGCAAACTCCAGATACCAAGACAAGGTCAAGGGCGTGGCTGTGGAACTTCGTAAGACCAAAGGTCAATAGACTTTCCATCAAGATAGCCGTGAGTGAAGGACTTCGGTCGATGCAAGAGTGCATGACCAAAGATCGGAGTAAGCAAGACGCTGTGCTGTACCTTTGCTACTCGCAGGAGTCGACATGAAATGATGGAGAAGGCGGTACAATCCCAAAGGCGACCAGATTTATCAGAGACTTACTCCATGTTGGAGTGATAACTTCTTGCATTCCAGAAGTTCAAGGGTAATGAGAAGGCGAATCATAGTAGCTGACTCAGTGCAAAGATTGCAAACACTTCAAGTGCTTCGGAAGTGTGAACTAAGAGCAAAGAAGTCTAGTAACCACTTGATGCACGAAGTACAACCTCGAGGAGGCGCGGTCAAGTAACCTTTGCCTTCTCAACTCTCAAGAGAATGGGCGGAATCGAAAATTCCAGCTCTTAGTTATCCGCAGGAGCTCTGCACAAATTTGAAGACCCTTCGAAGTGACTAAAGGAAGATAACAGTTGTCAAGTCCTCACCAATGGTGATCAGTGCTACTGAGAGTAGACTGTCTGCTTCATTTCTTAACCGAATGCCAATCGAAAGCGGAAATGATGCGAGCCTACTTGGGCAAGACAACTAAGTGGAAGAAGATTCGATGGGCAAATTTTACGGAGGAAGACCTGAAAAATTTAAAGGTTGCGAGGCGATGCTCGTTAAAGCTCCAACAAGCATCTATCCAATTGAAGAGACAAGAAGAATTTGAAGACTGGCGCATATCAAAGATGGTCTTTTCCTTCATCGATGAATCCGCAAGACTCAAGAAGGATCAAGACAACTTTGCCGAATTCTACACGAGAGTCGAGTTATTGGCGAGTTGAAGCAAAGATGGCGGATTAAAGTTTGACGACTCAACAACAACAAGTGGAGAGCAATTGGGAGCCAAGGGGCGATTGTCGAGGAGCAGTAAGATCAAGATCCAACAAGGAAAAGAAGTTGCAGCACAAGAAAGGCTTCGACGAGGACGCCAAAGGAATAAGTGGGGAGAATGTCACGACAAAATTGTAAACGCTTGTTCGATGTAATGCTTATGCATGTCCGTGTCCTTTTGGTTGGTTGTCACTTGTAAAACTTGTAAAGGGCTTGCCAAAGGCAAAATGCCTCATTTGAGCGAGTTTGTAAGCCATTGTAGGCTTGTACATAAAGCTTGGCCGAGTGACATACTTGTACTAGAATTCGGTCCGTAGTGGACCAATTTTATACCTTTGTTGTGCAATCGTTTCGAGCTTGTAATATGCATGGTTGGCTATAAAGTGTTTGCTAAAAGAGTGGCTTGTGGATCCCGTGTGAAGCGCTTTCTCTGTCCCGTTCTCTCTTCCGTAGGTCCTAAGGGATTCTAAGAGATTTCGGGGAGGCTGACCTTTGCGGTGATACGCATTGGTGCCGCACGGTTTAGGCAAAACCAGCTAAGTCCGTGACATCGTAGTGGCCCAGGATCCACGGAGTTCGGTCAAAAAGCTCCAAAAGAACGACCCCAAAGCTGTAAACATCGCTTTTGGAAGTAAGCTGCCCCGTCATAGCAAACCTGCAAATCCAGGAACAAAAAGCTTCATCTTGAGGCCTTTTGGATTATGATTCACGAAATGAGTACCGGTGACAATGTGGTTTATTTAGGGTTTAAGCAAGACTGAGCTTGAGCAGACCATGGTTACTGTTTGAGTTCAGCCCCTATATGATTTAAATATCCAGTTTGATGATTCAGATGGTAAGCATCAATATGATCTGCATCTTGAATCATGTTTAGGTGGAAAGCATGGAAATCCTTGACGACCACCAATCGAAATTGATCTCTGGCCTGGTGAATGATATATTGGATTGACATGATCTTTTTTCACATGGTCATATAACCCATATCCAGCAGTACTGAAACCTTCTCTGAACTCATTAGTATGACAAGTCATCAACTATAACAAGCAAGCTAATATCCTCCTAAGCAAAGAATGCAATCTCGTACTAGGCCCATACCGATCCTAAGCCACATTGGTACAATAATTAGTACCAGTGTGTCGATGTTGGTGTGCTAGTATATACCGAAAAGGATGAAGAATAAGGAGAAGAGAAAGGAGAAAAAAGACGTGATAGAGAAAGAGAATGAAGAAGAGGAGGATGATAAAATGGACGAAACATACCAAAAGAAAGGTCAGCAACGAGGAGACAGGCATGATGCTTCGCCTGTCGAGAATGGAGAAAAGGGCTCATAAAATTGCAAGACCTAATTTAATTCACAAAAGTTTTTTTTAATAATAAAATTGGACTAGACCACTCGAAACGGAGATAGATGGTCCGCTTACTAGTTCACGCCTGACTAGTACATATCGATCGATATGGATGGGTCTATACAAATTTATAATCCTTGCTCCTAGGAATATCATTCATTGCAATTTAGTCTATGCCGAAAGAAAATTTCATTTATAGACACGCCAAATTTATATGTAAAAAATAAATGATGATCTAATAATAAAGAATTAGAAGAACTTACACCCGAAATGATGATCTAACAATGATCAACTAGAAAACTTACTCTGGAGCATGATAGCCAAAGGTTCCAAGAACTCGGGTGGAGTGAAGGCGTGCCGCCATGTCAGGAGCCTGATTTGATAGGTCGAAGTCACCTATTTTCGCAACTTCATCATCAAATAGAAGTATAGTGCTGGACTTGATGTCGCAGTGGATGATACGAGGCTGTGCCTTCTCGTGCAGGTATTCAAGTCCCATTGCAGCCCCCACAGCAATCTTAACTCGTTGCGCCCATGTCAAAACTGGACCTGCCTTTGCCCCCTTAACACCTTTCCTGCCTGTGTTGACATACAGAACACATTGCCATGTTATGTCAAGAGAGTAAAAAAGCCTCGACAGAGTTGTTGTTGTTGTGGGTGGTCCATGTACCAGCAAATACTTGTTGGTATATGGACCAGTCCAAGCCAAATTGCAAACTGTGAAACTTATGGTAGTTAAATAAAGAGTCACAAGATGCAATCAACTTATACCATGTAGGATATCATGAAGGGATCCCCTGGCTGCATACTCATAAGCAAGAACTCGCAGACTTCCATCAACACAGTAACCAAGCAGCCGTACCACATTCTCATGTTGCAACCTTGACACCATGGATACCTGTCGAGCTTTGTATGAGAAGACCCCCAGTCTCAACTGAGAACATACAAATGAATAGAAATGATCAACACACCTGTGCCAAGAACTCTTGATCTGGCTGACTACTTCTGTCTAACTTTTTTATGGCAGATTCTTGTCCATTCCTCAGGGTGCCATGGTAAACTCGAGCAAAAGAACCCTCCCCGACTAAAACTTCATTGCTGAAACTTTTTGTGATTTCGTTTAGCTCATCCACCGGGATGGAAGGAACCGCAATTGGTTGGACTATGACAGGCGGTGCACTGTTAAAAGGATGGTTTGTGGCACGGTTAGCACCTCCATGACCTGCATTGAGATGAAATTTTCATCTCAGAATGTTAGGGAAATATGAGATGAGGGCTTAAATGATATACATGTTAACGATCAGCAACCATAGATAGTTTTAGCCAGAAAACCCTTTTGTTTAAACATGTGGATATCCAGGCCATTCGTCGTACTATCGAAAAGTGTTTTTAAGCACCTATGTAGTTCATGAAAATGTAGTTTCATGGAATGCAAACCGAGGGGAATTGATATAACTAGGATGACTAAAACAATATATTAGAATGAATTAAACACCATCACTTTTGTGACATTGGCATACAGATAAAGAGCAAATGGCAGTGAAATTTTATGAGTCTCGACGAAAACTGTGTGAATGACAGTTCTACATTTTTATATGAACAGTTCCAGATACAACAATACTGGTTGGTCAACCAAAAGCCTGGTATAAAACATGCTTAAAAAGATATACATCTCGTGACAATTACCTGCTAAATTATCATTGTTGTAAGGCCGCTCATAATTAGGCCGGTGGGCACCAGATTTCTTAAAGAATATGAAGCACATGATTTCAATTACTTAAAGCAGCTGCACCTGCACAAAAAAAAATAGATGTATTCAGTTTGAAAGAATAGGATAGAAGTAGCCAACCTTAGGAAAATTAGCAATTCAAGTAACAAGAGGGTTCTTCAAAATGCAATATTGTATCATCAATAGAAACAGAGAGAAAGAAGTTTAAAGCTTCCAAAGAAATGAAACCTTTCAAAAACAAAGTGGTTAATGTTGTTTATTCAATAAACAACTGTGAACACAAAATCATACTTACTTCTCAGCTAACAGGTAGTAGTCTCATTTAATCATCCAAATAAGCATCAACACTCACCTTATATGAAAAATAGGTGATTAATTGCTGTTCTCCAGTGACAAATTTGCATCACTATAATCTGTATAAAACGCAACAAAGATCCAAATATACTCTGCATCATTCACTGTCTTTTTAAGATAGAATTCTCCGTGTTGCCCACTTGCTTGGAAACTCTACCTGGTGATATATATATAGAACTCCTCTCCCTCTAAGATCCATGATTGGTAGATCGTTAGAGAAGAACGGAGACAAAATGGAATTACAACTTTCCTAAGGTATACAACAGCAGCGCATAAACCATGTCCATTGCTTCTTGTACTTGTATATTACTGGAAATCAAATGCGTGTTCATCTTCATCTGCACTTCTAGTCCAAATACTTGTAGACACGCCGACTTCTCATACTAATTCCACACCACAGATACGAAACCATCTTTTCAACTTTTTAATAACAACAACACAGATCCGCCATCCCCAAAACTCAATTACTCGAGGTTCTGTTCTTCCTTTCATCACTTCCTGTTTTGTGATTCCTCCACAGAGGTGAAGAATCCATAAGAGTTGATGGAACAAAATCAGTTGACAAGGGACGGAAACTACAACATTAGCACGGATCGTCCAGCGAAACGATCGGATTCAGAAGCCCTACTTTCATGGGAAAACGAAGGCAATTGCAGCGCAGAAATCTCACCTGTCCTTCCGACGCGCTTTCGCCTCCCGAGCAGGGCGGCAGAGCGAGGTCAGCAGATGGGCTGGAAACCGGCGGCGACGAGCAAGGTAGCGGACGGCGCGCAGGATCACGGGGGACGGAGGAGAACGCAGCCACGTCGCAGTGAGAACGGTTGGGGGGTCGCCTTTTCTATCGTTTCTTAAATGCCGGTCTTGCATTCTCGTCACCTCCCGTGCGCAACGCATCCGTTGACCTGACGAAAGTTTCCATCCGTGGCGCGGTCGCGTCACCGCCCTGGGCCACGCGGACTCCTTCCGTGTTGTTTACCAACCGAACCGAACACGGAAAACAGACCTACCGTGACTCCATCACGAACTCCCAAGATTGGGCCCCGCGTATCAGACCCGTGAAGCAGCCACGTCGGATGGGTAGGTTATTTGGGAGGCACGCCAGGCGTTGCATTCGGCCATTCTCCCCGTCGAAACGTGGCGTACCACCGAAGGAGTCAATCTTGTCCATGGAGCCGTCCATCCGGTGGGATCCATCGCCACGTACGGCCCTGATTGAGTGTTGAATTGGTCTTCGACTATGATGGTGATGATGATGATGATGATAATGATGATGATGATGATGGTGATGATGATGATGATGATGATGATGGTGATGGTGATGATGATGGTGATGAATGGATTAAGCTAATTAAAATGGATTAAGGTGATGACCAAAGAAGTTTGAGATGAGTAGAGACAAAGAAATAGGTATTTAATTCCGATAAAAGAATAATTTACGGTTGAATTTAGAAAAGGATAAAGCATTGACGGTAACGTTGACGTTGACGATGGCGGTCAATCCAAGGATGCTGCAGGACCAATTTAAATTCGATTAAGGTGATATTAATCTGGTCGACTTGGATTTGAAACAAGATTAAATATCTGAATAATTAATTAATCCAATGTGAACATCCTTGCGCGGATGTGTTATTACTTAATTGTCCATCCGATTAGGGATCACGTACCTGCATCGTGAATACAAGTAGCGACGGGACCCACAGAAAATCCAGTAACAGAACTGGTATGCGGGTGGGTACCAGAACGAGGTAGGAGTAGGTCACTTGCCTTGTCCTTTGACCGTCATATTATAATGTGTCATTTCTTAGAACAAGAGTTAGGAATATAATAACCATTTAATTGAGGTAGTTTTTTAATCCCCGTAATTTTTGAAAGGAAATTTGTGGGAGAAAGGGAGAAAAGAAAGAAGAAAAATGGTTTGGTGAGTCGTGATCGAGGCAAATTAGTTTTTATATTTGCATACTTTTTTTATTTTTGTATTCTTAATGATCTAAGTCAAAATGTGGTTTGCCATCTAAATACATAGGATGCTAATTGCAAAAATAATCTCTCTCCTCCAAAGGTTTAGTGGCTTATTCCTTGGATCCACTGATAAAGAATGAAGACTTAATCTAATTTTTAGATTAGATTATAAAATAAATCATAAAAATAAAAAGACCCATTCAAATTATGTAATTTAATGACATTGCTGTGAGAGAGAGAGAGAGAGAGAGAGAGAGAGAGAGAGAGAGACGGGGCGAAGTTTGGGTTGGGTTGGGCTGAGATTGGCCCAATCCACACCGTGGGCCGAGGAGGAGTAAATAGAACCGGTTGGGCCGCCCCAGTCCATTTTACGTTGGGCTCGGTCCATGTGCGCTGAGATCCCCTTCAAGTATACTTGTATCGAGACACATTTATACCGTTAAACCGACGTCTCCTTCGTGCATCAGCCGTCCAACTAGATGACATCCGTACAATAATAGGAGAAGATCCAATCTTCTATGTGTTCTCTGTTGTTAGTTTATGATGTTAATTTGATTGATGAGAGCTCGATGACGATAAACATTTACAAATAAAGGATATGAGACTAAATAAAGTAGCGCACAATAATGATGGTTGATTCGAACACATTGGAAGAACTTTGACATGCATTATTTTGTGTTGTCGTTCTCATATGGGCTATTATATCGGAAAAACTCTATACTTGAATATCTAAAACATTTGTCTAATTAAAATATTGATATGGTGATCATGCACTCGATCCACTTACTAAGACTTTAATATTGTCGTATCGGAGTTACATACGCTTCTAAATAAAATTTATCTACGTAGAACATTGAGTAAGGGGTGGTATATTAGATTCACTTTATAAAAAAAATCTCATGTAATAAAATTTAAATGACGTCTTAGTATCAAAAGCTTTTCTAGATATTGTAATAATAAAGTTATCACTAAATGCATTGCTTGGTATTTAACAAAGATTACTTCGCCCACCATTAATGTATGACTCATGCATAGCATAAAAATATCATATCCAACAGCCTCTAGGCTTAATATATTATTAATCATTGGTCAAAGTTCATGGAAGTCAAAATTGTCCGTATTGCCAATGTGATAGCCGACCTAAATTAGGAATTATATTGCGAATCAAATGACATCTATATATCTTATATCTTATATCTCTTTCAACAATTAAAAAAGAAGACCATTGTCAATTGCACCCACATATCTAATTAGGTGTATGATGCGGCAATGAATTCGTTTATCGATGTGAAATACCAACTGTTCTTTGTTATTCTTCTTCTTCTCCTCCTACCAAATGTACATATAACCTAACACTCGACTTAGAACATTGTCTTAAGTATTTGATTGGGTTAATTATATAAAAAAAAAGGGGGGCAGGGTAGATAAACAATTTGGACTCTACCAGATTTAATTACATGGCCATAAATCGTAATATATTTATTTATGATTTTTTAACAATCATAAATCATATTACTAAAAAAAACCTACTAGATGTTTTGATAAATAACTCGAGTATAAACATTTTGAGGTAGGTGAGATTTTGCATCCGTTATGTCCAAACTGTAGGTAGGGATCACAATATCACTAGGTCAAATCATGACATTAATTATGATAATTGATTTAATCGTTAAGCGTAAGGTCGTTCTATAAAGTTCCATATGTTGGGTCAATTAATAATGATCCTGACTGAGCTACTCGATTCACATATAATAATAATAATCAATTTTAATTTGCTAAGATACAAGATTAGGTGACATTCATGCGTAATGTAATCAAGGAGTCATTTGAGATAAAAATTGTAACAATTGTATGAGACGATGATATGTGTTCAGAGCATGCATTGTTACAATTTCATGGAGAGCAGACTTGCAAAAAGAGAAAAAAAATTAGTTATTAATAATAAAGATCACAACAAGAAAAATCAATAAAAGATTTTATGCGATTCAATTCTCATTACTTGTGTCCATGAAAACACACTAAAATTTTCACTATGTGAAAAACTAATAAAAGGAATAGATATAAAATTCTTATACATCCTATCGAATAAATTTCAAGAATTCTTGTCTAAATTCTGTCTACTTGAGAAAAATGTAAGACTGTATATTTTTTTTTCATCAAAATCTTAAGACATGATATATTTGTAGGGAGGAATGGTAGGTAATCCATCGAGTAGTAGTACTCCTTGTATTTGGATCCATAATATTTAGCCATAATCTTAATCCACCGATAAATCTGAGTCTAATTAAGTAGTTTGAATCTAGTTAATTACCAATATTAACAGAATTATTTGGCTGATGTAATTAGTTTGGCTGAGGAGAGGGCACCGGCACAGGTAGCGCCAGGTGGATGAGAGCAGAAGCAAGGGGCTCAAATCGGAAGTGGTGGGATTCGTCAGCCATGACGTCGTACCTGTTAACGTCGTCAGCCTTTGAGATCGATCATCTTTGTTCGATGACATTACGAAACCGTTGACTTCCCTAATTTATTCAGGGCGGTGATGCTTTTTTATTTTCTTTGACGCCTTGGATACTGAGTTTGTGAACAGAATCGACTTGAAGACCAAGCTATATATTATTAAGACAAAAAAAAAATCATAATTACATGTTTTCTTTTCCGAAAGCAGAAATAGATTACTCGATGAATCAAGCTATACCATGCTCATCAAAACATAAAATCGAATCCAACTCCGATGACCAATTATTATTATTATTATTATTATTTGTTTTTAACGGTCAGTAATTGTTGAATTTTTAACAAATGTGCGGCTCTTGTTACCCTCTCGAAAAAAATAAGAGAATCAATCTCCATATGATAAATTAAGTTAGAGAAACTTACTAATTGGAATACCTTTCATTAGAGTCGGTCTGTGGATTCTTTATGAAGAGCGTATCTTTCATTGTTTTGGGACGCATTCCAAGTTTCCTCCTCTTCTCAACAACAACTGCATGAAGTCAGAAGAATTGTCAGCATCCATAGCATGTACTACGAAACAAAATCATAGTATGCAATGCGAAAGAGACATCATAAGAACGGATCTTTCACTTGTTTAAAAAACCCACACAAGCAAGCGATCCACACTCAGAGAATTCAAGCAGCGGCGGTGAGAAGAATTGTACTCTCATCAATTGGATATTCACCACAACCACCACCACCACCGCCACCACCACTGACAACAACATGTAATGATTCGGCAAAGGGAAAAGATTTTATGGTGGGATGCATACCTTTCTGGGACAAAATATAAATCACAACCAAGTACAGTTTACCAGAAACAAAATCTCGTCACTTCTTGAAAACACTTTGGAATCCCCATCAGTGAACACAATTCCACATGCCATTTGGTGGATCTGCAAGTTTGCCAGCACAGCCAGGTATCTCATTGATTACACAAGCACATTAAAATAGTGAAGAAATCTACGTCTTCCAGTGCAACCATTGTAAAGAATTGGGGACAAATAAAAAAGGTTGGTTACCTCATAAAAATTATAAGATTAGGCGGATACCCAGGAAGAGAATGTGTGGAAGCTCCAAGATGCATCTCCTTCAACTGAAAATGCAACCATCACATTCAGATTAGCTGAATGGCAAATACCATACACTTCAAATGACACAGTAGCCGCTGTCTTGCGCCCGAAGACTCGAGAAGAAGAGATGGATCAGCTGGGCAGGAACGAAAGTGAGACCCTGAGTGTTGAGTTAGCAGAGATAGAAAGAAGCATCAGGTCATCATTCAGAATTGCTGCATCAAGTTTTCGAAGAAGCTCCAGTGTTGGTTCTACGAGGGCTGATGATGACGACGAGCACGAGTTGACTTGGGCTGCAATTGAGAGATTACCCACCCTTGAACGAGTGAGAACATCTGTTTTTGATCATCGAGATGATGGAAATGTTGCTAAAGAAAAATCTGAAAAGAAGATCATTGATGTTACCAAGCTGGGAGCACTAGAAAGGCGCTTGCTCATTGAAAATCTCATCAGGCATATTGAAAATGACAACCTTCGCCTTTTACAGAAACAAAGAGAAAGGATAGACAGGTAAACTGCATCATGTTGAGTAAGTTTTGTTATTTTTCTTTCTCCTCTTGGATCCATGTAAATCACCTGAGAAATCGTGGATATAGCTGATTGGATTCCAATAATCTGTGGTTAACCATGGGCAACTGTTTCCACAGGGTAAATGTGAAATTGCCCACGATAGAGGTGCGATACAAGAATCTGTCTGTGGAAGCAGAATGTCAAGTGGTTGAAGGGAAGCCACTGCCAACCTTATGGAACACTGCGAAGAGCATGATATCGGTAAGAAGATTGAGTCATTCCATATTCTTGTTGATATTGTATTGATTCAGGCGCATTGCTAACAATAAGCACACTGATGGTGTTTATGCATTATCAGACTGATGTACAAACGCTTGTTTCTTAGTACCAGATCCATCAGATTATATTTGTCGAATTATGTTCATAATATAGGAAAATTTCAACAAATGAGCACCTCATCAAATCCAAGGATAGGCTTTTGAGCTTACAGAATGCATGTTTCTGTGAAACAGGGTTTCACGAAGATGCCAGGATTGAAGACTGAAGCTAAGATTCACATTCTCAAAGGCATCAGTGGGGTCATCAAGCCTTCCAGGAAAGTATTTAGAGAACTGTCAACTTAAAGGGGGAAAGGAAAAAATAGAGATAAGATGCTTTATTTAAGACTAGTTCAAAATACACTGCCCTCTTTCTCCTCTCTGTCTGAAAAAATCAATCCTCACAGTCTCCAAGTACAGCTGATATATGCATAGACAACATGATAACCCAATTTTCCTTCATATTATATGAGACGTAATCACAATGTGTAGAAGATTAATTATTTAAATTTATCTGATTTACAGGATGACTCTCGTGCTTGGACCTCCAGGATGTGGAAAAACGACCTACTTGCTAGCTCTCTCAGGGAAACTAGACAAATCTCTCAAGGTTTCTATCTTTTAGCCTACTCAGAAAAAGAGCAAGAATAGTACAATCAACAGTTACTCCTCATTTGGAAAGCCCAAAAATATAAATGACACAGTGACAGTTTAATTTCTTTTATGAACAAATTGACTTTGACACATTTAAATCTACAAAGTCACAAAAAGCATATATAGCTTTACTTCGTCATAAGAATGCTTATCCATTCCAATCATTCCTTTTGTATAAAACATCTGTCAGTACCATACCAGGGTTTTTACTAGTGTACTCCTTAAGATCACTGTTTTTTATTTTCTCTGTTTTAATTTGTAGCTGGTAAGTTTTAGTTGTTTCGTCTTTTATTTGCTTCTGCCTGACAGATATTAAGCCATCATAATTTTTATTCTGCTGTCATATATCAGTTAGATTGGAGTTGGAGCCTATTAATTATCTAAAATGCCTAAAAAACACATATAACTGCTTCAAAGTCCTGTTCTCTACCTGAAGGATCGATTAACTTGTACTACTCCAGAGATCCAGTTATCCTACTTCGGCACAAGAAGCATACATCACTAGCCAACTAGCCCATATTGCACAAGCTTATTCTGGCAATGTATGCAAATATCAGTTGCTTGAGAAGTACAGATGAAAGTTTATCCGATAGACACAAAGTCCTTAAGTTTATCATTTTAAGATCTAATCTCTATCAAAATGATTCCTTTCATCAGATAGTTATTATAGTATGTGGAGCATGGAATACATATATCATATATAATAGATCAAGAAAGGAAATAATAAATCTATGATTCATATATACTATTCAAACCTCACAACAAGACCAAAAATATCTTCAAATGAATATTTCATAAATCAAATGAATTTTCGGCAGATCATATCGAGTCAATTTCATTAAATGATCATCAAACAGTTCCTCCTCAGAGTACCTCTAAGTTTAGGTCAAGGCTTTCCTTTATTAAATTATTGTGGTTCTAGTATGAATTGGGGTTCATAAATTTATCTTACTACACTAACTTACGCATAGAAAATTTCCTTGTATTGTATTGCTAAGCTATAAAAGTTTGACCTCATTTTGTGATAATTGTTTGTCTATCTTCAATTGAACTAGAACAAGGATGCAGAGGCTTCTACTTAAATGTCCTTCAGAAATCAAGATCATGGAATAAAGCATGTAGACAGGCCCGTTTATGCAAAATATTAACTCAAGTTTCAATGCCCTGATCTAGCCATATTTGAAACCTTACCCATCTTTGGCATTTTTCCGGAACAACATTTGCAAATAACTGAAGTGACAATTTCCCTTTTCATTGCCTTTTACCAATTCTTCTTTAAATTTTCTCAACCTCCCCTAAACTGAAAGTACTGGGATTACATGGATTCCTTTATCCGAATTAGAGCTGTATCTAGTAGCTACCTACCTCGAATCCTCAGCGCTGGTGCTATTGTTTTAAACAATTGTTTCATAATTGCTCCATATTATTATCCATGAATCATTGGTAGTTTTAAGCCATCTTCAAGGACTTTTCTTCAAATCCAAGAGGTTAATTGCACCAATTGCACAACATGACAGATACATAGCTCAACTTAATCATCCAGCTCTCAACCTTATGACATAATAAATCCAACCTATCTAAACATCAAATATCCATTTCAAATACACATTCTTAATGGAATCCTCTCGTCTAGAATTTGTTCCATTTTCTAACTTAAGAATTTATTTCTTGCACTATTAACATTAACTTAGCATTACTAGCAAATGGCATATATCAGAAAATTTCATTGCCAATAGGTTCAATAAGTTCATTATCACTAGTACAAAATTGATTGAAAAATTAGAAAAAAACAATCATACACAATGTTGGTCCCCTTTCCAAAATCAACTGCATTATCTCCCTAATGATTTTATCATGTACTTTATCTGGATTAATTAAAAACATGATAGAAATATACTCATCTCTTGAAATATTTTCATAATATGTATATAAAACATGTAGCAATGTTAGTGGGAAATTAAGTTTGTTTTCAAAAGATTTGCTTCAAACCTTAATCTATTTTTAATTATTAGAATCTCAGGTCTAATAATTCCAATCGTGTTATAGATTGTATGGTTTCAAATAGTATGGTTATGTTAACGTAGTATGGTCAAGAGATTAATAAAAAATTAAACTGATTTGAAAAGAAAGTAGATAGATCAGATAGAAGATGTAACAATGAAACCAACTGATAAACATTTGACTTTTATTCATCAAACAAAACCAATTACAATTGATTTTGTGGCTCTACGTTTGATTTAAATCCTAACAATAACTAGATGCTTAATCAAGTAAGGCTGTATATCCTCCTGGTTTCACGACATTCAAATGTAACTGAACTAGGACACCTTAGAACCAACATATTTCTAAACAAGATTTTGGGAACACACCAAATTTAATCATGGTTTACCAACTGAACTATTTCTCATAATCTTAATGCCAGAAGGATAACCTAATAATGTGGACACCTCATCATGGTTAAATGTTTGCTAATCAGTTATTTTTAACTCTTTTTAATTAAAATAAAACGGATATAGGTTTAAAAAAAACTACAAGTTTGACTTGCTCAAGCACAAACTGAACATGGTTTATGTACTTTCCACAAAAATATGAAGGAATGACAAAAAGGTCGAAACTTCAAATTTGTTTTAGACATGTTGTAAAATCATTGTAACAATTAGCCTAACAGAAACATGAAGGAAATCTACATTTACACACATATTATAAATGCATGTCATATCTTTATCAAGTTATTAAAGGCATGTTCCATCAAATTCCATTAACCTGCCAGTGGATAGCATGATAGAAACCAGTACCTAATCCAAGTTTAGTCTGGGCAGACAAATCAAGGCTGTGGTACTACGACCCTTTAACTAACCTAAGGCCTATCACTGCTTCCAGTAATCTTATTTGAGGACATCAAATTGTTTCAATCTCTTCTTCATCTTTTTATCTATACTTAGCTTGCAAGTACACAAACACTCATTCCTCGTGGTTTTTTCTGAACATGCTGAAGCAGCTAACCTTCCAGCCTTCCAAAGATCACTATCCACTGCATTACTCTATCCAGTGCATGCAAATCTTTCATAAAACTTCTCTACTTAATTATCATGCAAACATCTTAAAATATGTTTTTGGAATCTCAGTAATGTGGAAAGTCAAATTGATTAGTGTTTCCAATGACTAGTTTTGAGTATTTATATTTTTGAAGTCATCACTGATTTAGCACTTTAGCCTACAGAACCAAACTTTTCAATTTAAAAGGTTGTTTCTGTACAATGCATATGTGGAATTTTCTATCATGTGTCAGATTCCAAAGCTTCCTAGACTACCACCATCTGGTGCTTTGCACCGAGTATGTAGAACATTCTATCATGGTCAGATTTCTTAACTTCGGAGAACACTATCATTACGTGGCAATATTGTTGTGTGTCTTAAACTACAGAAAACAACTAAACAATATCTAGATGAATAACCCACAAGCTTTCTATAACCACTTCAGCAAAAAATGTTTTGATTTTCAATGAAACATAGCAAGTTGTCACAGGTAAGAGATGAAGTTTTGATTTTCAATGAAACATAGCAAGTTGTTACAGGTAAGAGGTGAAGTTACTTACAACGGCTTTGGCTTGGAAGAGTTTGTGCCTGAGAAGACATCAGCTTACATAAGCCAATATGACCTACATATTCCCGAGATGACAGTAAGGGAAATACTAGATTTTTCTGCACGCTTTCAAGGTGTTGGGAGTAGAGCAGGTGAGAACCTAATGGATCTATCAAAATATTTTATTATTATCAGTATATGTTAACAACAAAGCTTACTGAGCATGCTTTTTAAAGAGATTATGAAGGAAGTCAGTAGAAGGGAGAAGCAGGCAGGAATTATCCCTGATCCTAACATAGATACATACATGAAGGTATATCATAAAGAACTTCATATTGATTAAATTCAATTTTTTTGACTGATGTATATGGGCTTCTCACTTTGATAACATTGCAAAAAATATCTTCATGCATGAAACAAATTTCAAAAATAAGTAAACTATCGTATTGTCAAAATAGATAAAGTTGGTGCAACATAGCTACATATCCAATATCATACATATATGACATTTTTGTACAGGCAATATCAGTGAAGGGATTAGAAAGAAGCCTCCAAACAGACTATATCTTGAAGGTAGTTTCTTTCAGGACCACAATCAAACTACTCTACAATTGTCAGATCACTATAGTGGCATTACTCAGTCCCATACATACTGAAACTAATTAGTCAAATTTGACCCGGATTATCAGATAATGGGACTGGACATATGTGCAGACACAATGATAGGGGATGCCATGAGAAGAGGCATCTCCGGTGGTGAAAAGAAAAGACTAACCACAGGTACATCACCTTTGAGGCAATATTTCTTGCTTTCTCTTGCTAAGTTAAAAACATATACATCGCCTTTGAGGACTCAAATCAAGAAACGCATGGGGACATGCTACAATCTACTTAATATACACTTTTCAAGTAAAGTTCTCTCATTAATCACTTCGTCTTCCAGGAGAGATGATTGTTGGACCAACAAAAGCTCTTTTTATGGATGAAATATCAACTGGCTTGGACAGCTCTACTACCTTTCAGATAGTGACATGCCTTCAACAATTTGCACATATCACAGAATCTACTGTTGTGGTTTCACTTCTTCAGCCGGCACCCGAGACTTATGAACTATTTGATGATATTATCTTAATGGCAGAGGGAAAGATTGTTTATCATGGTCCTCGCACTCAAATTCTTGACTTCTTTGCACAATGTGGATTCAAATGCCCAGAGAGAAAAGGAGTTGCTGATTTTCTCCAGGAGGTAATTACAAACTTGAATGTTGCAGCAATCTTATTTTCTTTCATGTACACCAGATGTTTCACACCTATATATTTTTGTTTTTCTCAGGTGTTGTCAAGAAAAGACCAAGAGCAGTATTGGTTCCATTCAAATGAAAATCATAGTTATGTTACTGTAGACCAATTCTCTAGAGCTTTCAAGGCCTATCATATCGGACAGAGTCTAAGTGAGGAACTATCAAAGCCTTATGATAAGTCTCACTGCCATAAAAATGCGCTATCTTTCAACAGTTATTCATTATCTAAGTGGGAACTGCTTAAAGCTTGCATGGCAAGGGAATTTCTTCTCATGAAAAGGAATTCATTTGTCTATACATTCAAAACAACCCAGGTAGCTACTAGTTAAAAATGACTTTTCCTGTCATTTATATTCAGTAGCTGACGTAGTTAAATCATTTGCACTGCAGCTTGGAATTATTGCTATCATCACGGCGACAGTACTTTTGCGAACGCATTTAGGTGTTGACATTATTCATGCTAATTACTATATGGGTTCCCTCTTTTATGCACTTCTCTTATTGATGGTAAATGGATTCCCTGAGTTGGCTATGACAGTTTCTAGACTTCCAGTCTTCTACAAACAACGAGACTATTACTTCTATCCCGCATGGGCATATGCAATCCCATCTGCTATCCTAAAAATTCCAATATCTCTTGTAGAGTCGTTAGTGTGGACGTCAATTACTTACTATGTCATTGGGTATAGTCCTGAGGCAGCAAGGTAAGCAACATGAAGATTACAGGACTGCAAATATTCTTCTTTCTATGAACACTTCTAAATCATCATTTCCTTCAAATGCTCTCACAGGTTCTTCCGCCATTTCCTTCTACTCTTTTGTGTCCACCAAATGTCACTATCACTATTTCGATTCATCGCATCCTATTTTCAGACAGCTGTAGCTTCCACAGTTGGTGGTACCATGTGCCTACTAGTAATCCTGTTGTTTGGCGGTTTCATTCTTCCAAAACGTAAGGCAGCTCCAGCTTCAGGTGATGAAACCAACACTATAATAACAGACTTGATAAAACTACTTTGTTATTGCAGCCTCTTTACCAGATTGGTTAAAATGGGGATTCTGGATTTCTCCATTATCTTACATAGAGATTGGCTTGAGTGTTAATGAATTTCATGCACCAAGATGGCAAAAGGTGAAATACTATAGTCCCATAACAATTCAAGGCAACATAATATCTCATTGTATCCTTACATATTTTTGTCATTGTCATAAATCACAGATCTTATCAACAAACATGACAATAGGGCAGCAAGTCTTGACAAGCCGTGGACTCAACTATAACAGCAACTTCTACTGGATAGCAGTAGGAGCACTGTTAGTGTCGACCTTGCTACTGAATTTTGCATTCACATTGTCCTTGACTCTTAAAAGACGTGAGTTAAACTGTCCTGACTATACATGGTTCATAAGTTTGCTCTTATCTTCACTTAGCAGGCTAACAAGTTTTATATTTCAGCTGTTGGGGTTTCTCGGGCCATTATCTCTCGTGAAAAGCTTTCTCAGATACAAGGTATGGAAAATGAAGACATTCCAGGTCAAATGGAAAAAGGGTCCATTACTGGATCACCTGTACCTCTTTCAGAACCAAGGAGAACTGGTAAGACTGCTACATTGCCTTTTAGTTTTTAATAAATGTAATATAGAGATCATTTAGAGGATATAGGATGAATAATTTAAAAGAACTTTCATGATTAATGTTACAGGAAAGATGGTTTTGCCTTTCATTCCCCTAACCATATCATTTCAGAATGTGAATTACTATGTCGAGACTCCTCCAGTAAGCATATTAACCAGTCATATTGGTAATCATAGATTTCTATAGTTGATGGATATTCAAGGAAGTAAAATCTGTTTTGCTTGTGCCATAGGAAATGAGAGAACAAGGCCCTGCAGAAAAACGACTACAACTGCTTCACAATATTACAGGAGCTTTCCAGCCTGGAATTCTTTCAGCACTTATGGGAGTAAGTGGAGCAGGGAAGACAACTCTTTTAGATGCCCTTTCTGGAAGAAAAACTGGTGGTTTTCTTGAAGGAGACATACGAATTGGAGGGTATCCTAAGGTACAAGAAACATTTGCAAGGATATCAGGTTATTGTGAACAGTTCGACATACATTCTCCACAAATTACTGTCAAAGAATCTGTCATGTATTCAGCTTGGCTGCGTCTGCCACCTCAAATTGATGCAAATACAAGATCTGTAAGCTACATCCTACACATAAATCTGTTCCTTCAAGACATTATTTTGGCTTTAAATCCATCATAAATTAAGCATTCAAATCATGGGACACTAAAATTAGACCTCGCTGTCTGGTACTTGACTTACTTGGAACTTAAATATTGATCTTCAGAAATTTGTCGATGAAGTCATTGAAACAATCGAGCTAGATGGAATCAAGGATTCTTTAGTTGGTATACAAGGGGTCAATGGTCTCTCTACTGAGCAACGGAAACGACTAACTATTGCTGTGGAACTTGTTTCCAATCCATCAATTATATTTATGGATGAGCCAACATCAGGTCTGGATGCTAGGGCAGCTGCTGTTGTCATGCGTGCAGTGAAAAATGTTGCTCAAACAGGAAGGACAGTAGTTTGCACCATCCACCAACCAAGTATTGATATATTTGAAGCATTTGATGAGGTAAGTAGGATATTTTTCCATCTTTATTATGGAAGGTTGGAATAAAAAAAAAACCAAAATGTCACAAATAATTCTTTTAAAAGCTAAACCTAATTTCAGCAAACATATAATTGGTGTCTATCAGTGCAAGGTTCTAGGAAAGAAAAGAAAATACTACAGAAGTTTACAAGATGATCTAAGATATGTGAACAAGATGCTAGAAACAAAAGATATAAATCCTTGTTCTCATTCTACACTTGCACTAAACTAATAAAGTCATCTAGTTAATACCTATTCAAGTCATTAGAAGTATTAATGTAAGTTGTTTTTATGTTTTTTGTAACTTCTTTTGACACTTAACATGAAACATATCTTTGTTTAATTTTCCACAGCTGATTCTAATGAAAAGAGGAGGAGAATTGATCTACACAGGACCAATAGGAAAGCATTCTAGTAAAATTATTGAATATTTTGAGGCAAGTCATTTTTAAACTCAATCTCATTATTGGTTCTCTTCTATGTTTAAATTATACCAATGGCTGCTAATGTTGATTCTACTAATAGAATCTGCATGTTATGAGATGTCTGTTTGTCATCTTTGATGCCCCTATTTTCTTAAAATTCTAGCAAAGTTTGTTGATACTTTTTGAAGTTCTATTCTCCAAATAAATTTACTTTATTATTATGATAGCTTGAACAGAAGCAACTATATTCAACAAACTAAAATTTTTTTATGGAAGTAAACCATACAAATGGACATGACAATGTTCTAAATAATGTAACTCATCAAATGCAAAGACCTAAGTGCTCACTCCCTCTACCTCTCCACCACTTCCAACCTATGTCTCTTATATTTAAATTGAAAGTCTGAACCCATTAATGTTTTCCATGCTTTCTTCTTAACAGCCAAAAGATTAATCTTGATTAGTGCATTTTAATGGCATTTTTATACTAATGTAGACAACTTAGTTCTTCAGTAAAAGTGTTGCTAAATCCTTCAAACAAAAGGGTAGAAGACTGATTTTCATTTGGGCACCTACACATCCACAATAAATGTTTGGTTCAAATTTGCGTCAATTCCCTCGACTGTTGTTCCCCCAGATCAATCGAAAGCGATCTATGGTAATTATATGCAGAATCATATGGGAATTTTAACAGGTTTGCACTTTGAGATTTGATGCTGCCTTATAAGCCATCTCAATCATGGACCACATCAGAAGTGAGAATAGGAGAGTATCAAACGAGACCAAATTCATTCAATGTGACTCAGTATTGATTAAACAAACAATTAAGCCTTCATGAAGTCTTCAGCAGGTCCAACTTGAGCTCAATCTATGCAGTATTAAGCTCAAACTTTCTTCCCATTATGCCCACATCTAGCATTGAAGAATCGATCCTCAATATCAATGGGACCAGTTCACTGATCACAATGTAAAAGTTAAAAACAACACTCAAGCATCTACAACAACAACAACAAAGCCATAAAGTCCCAAATATTTGGCGTCGGTTACTCGATCATCTATTATGGTTTATTCTGTACTCTATAAATAAATAAATAATGACTTTGAAAATCACCTACTATCCTTGCAAAGTTAAAAGTACTTAAAATGAACATAATATTCTCGTTTGAATGACACGTTTAAAGGGCTATCATTTTAAAGGGATAAATAAAAAATACTAAAAGTTTTATATTAATGCAATTTCACCTTCTTTGCTTCGTATGACAGGGGATAGCTGGAGTACCGAGGATTAGAGATAACTATAATCCAGCAACATGGATGCTGGAGGTTACCACTACATCAATGGAGATGCAATTAGGAGTAAATTTTGCAAAGATATATAAGGAATCATCCCTTTATAAGTAAGCATCAAAATGTCTCAAAATTAACTAGGATAGTATACAAATTTTAACTAATGGAAATATGATAATGGATGCTGCTACTGATGTATCAGGAAAACACTAATGACAATATTGATCTCTTGCACATTATTAGCAATCAAAAAAATGATGACATCATTCTTACATATTATATTGCTCACCATAATCTTCTATGATCATTTTTCAATATAGGGACAGCAAAGAGCTGGTTAAGCGCTTGAGCACGCCAGCACCGGATTTGAAAGATCTGAGTTTTCCAACACGCTATCCACGGAACAGTTGGGTACAATTCAAAGCTTGCCTTTGGAAACAATACTTGTCCTACTGGAGAAGTCCTTCATATAATTTGGTGCGAATATCATTTACCCTTGTCTCATCCATAATCTTTGGATTAATATTCTGGCAGCATGGAAAGACAATGTAAGTACCTGTTTTCTCACATAGATGCATAATAAACTGGTAAATAAATATGCAGATATATGACATGGACAAAGGACATATATGCTAATTTGCAGTAATATATTTCAGTCTAGAGGCAGAATTCATATTGTTGTGCTTTGTTAATTAGTAGATAACACATGGCTGAGAGGATTACAGGTAAAGATTTTGACAAAATCATTAAAATTACAGAATATAATTTCCATAAAGATCAATCTACAGCAGCATTCTTACAAGAAGATGTCATTTTGCAAATGCGGTTGAGGCAATAAATCTATAAATGGTGACCATATTTAATCAAAAAGTGCAAAAGCCATGAAACAATCATATTTTTTTAATTTTTTAGTAAAAGCAGCAAAAGCTGCAACTGATACATTAAGAAAGAAAATAGGTACAAAGAGATAAAAAAATTCAAAAGAAAACAAGAAAGAGAAAAGCAATGAGAAACTAAGTCTAAAGAGTAAATCTAAGCCATTAAAAATGGCTTCAAATAGTTGATGTTTACTCCCAAAGAACTCCGGCAACTAATTGTTGGGCCTTATAGAAGGATATCAAAGAATTAAACAGAATCAAATACCAGTTCAGGTATGTGAACTAATCCATATGATACAGTATGTTGCACCACTTAAAAAAATATTACAACATTATTTAGAATAACAGTATTTTTGCTATGATTGGCACAATAGTATTGGTTGTACAAACTGATACAGTCAAATGAACTTCTACTTAATTTGGTGATTAATACTTCAACTTTTTCATAAAAGACAAAGGTGAAAGTTACCAAAGAAGACAAACATTGAAGCTAAGTGCAGCGGGGCTTTGTGGACTTGAAACCAAAATTGCATCACAGCAGATAGAAGCAAGACAGCAATTAAAATTCTTCCCTTATTTGGTAAAATCAACAATGATACAGATAAAAAGTAGAAAGAGGTGGGAAGATTTTGAACATGCATCCTGCAGTAAAATAGGGATCACTCTTAATCTAGATTTGGCATATCATTGTAGTAATTAATACATACACAAATATCTGATGCTTAAGTTTTTAAAGTTTGCTTTGAAACATACTTTATGTTCTTAAAATAACAGATGGATCTAGATACTAATACACATATTTCTCCTTGAAGAAACAACCAACAAGATCTGTTCAATATGTTGGGGTCAATGTTTGTCGCCACAGTCTTCACTGGAATAAACAACTGCTCATCAGTTTTACCATTTGTTTCAATTGAGCGAGCTGTTCTGTACCGGGAGAACTTTGCAGGAATGTACTCCCCGTGGGCCTACTCCCTTGCACAGGTTTAGCAGCAATTGCTAATAGTGTATTGGTAAGGGAAAGGAACATCATTTCCTGAATGTTGATCAAGATACACTTTTCTGTTTCAGGTGGTCATTGAGCTTCCCTATGTACTAATAGAAGTGGTACTATTTATGGTCGTAGCATATCCAGCGATTGGTTACTACTGGACGGTCTATAAGTTCTTCTGGTTCTTCTATACCATGTTCTGCACATTGCTCTACTTCATTTACCTTGGGATGTTGCTGGTTTCATTGACCCCAAATGTTCAAGTGGCTACCATATTGGCATCTGTTTGCTACACCTTGTTTAATCTCTTTTCAGGCTTCATTGTGCCAAGTCCTGTAAGTCCAGAATTTACATTTCTTTTCGGTTCTTAAGCATTTAGATATACTACATTGGTTCCATATGCAAACAACAAACATACTGCAGGATAACAACCTATAAACAAACAATTACTAGTTCATCTGCATTGCATTTTGGTATCGATATCTAAAGTAGCATAACTAAGCTATACAGATCAAATTAACAGAGTTAAGTGCATGATAACAGCTTTTTTAGTATAGGGCAAAGAACAGGTATATTTGTCACATCTTAATACTGTGAGATCTAGAAATGAATATGACAACACAATATGTTATACTTGGATAAATATGCTTTGGAAGCTGAAGCAAGGTGTTCATTTGTATTATATTTAGTTGCTTGATGCAATAGTTTGAGTCGTCCTACAATAATAGTTCAAGTACCTATAACTTACTGGTAAAAAAAAATAAACATTATTTGTTTCCTTGCAGCAAATTCCAAAGTGGTGGATCTGGTTATATTACCTGTGTCCCATGTCCTGGTCACTGCATGGCCTATTCAGTTCACAGTATGGGGATGTACAGAAGGAGATAATGGTGTTTGAAGAAACCAAATCGATAGCTTCTTTCCTTGAGGACTATTTTGGTTTTCACCACAATCTTTTAGGGCTCGTTGCTGTTGTTCTTCTTGCCCTTCCATTGATCTATGCTTCCCTTTTTGCTTATTTTATTGGGAAGCTAAATTTTCAGACAAGGTAAACAGATATTTAAGAATACTTGTAAACAGAATTCTGAATTTTTGCCAGCTTGGAAATTATGGTAGTCGATAGTGTGAGAAGTGTCTTTACTAGGAACATTGGATCTTTTGGTGACTCCAATGGTGTATCTTGCCCACAAATAATTTTAAGCTATACTCGAAGGTAAGTACCGGGGTCCAGTGAATTCTTGTACACTTTTATTTTGTAAATCAGTACAATCCACATATAGAATCAGCAAAAATTCATCAAAATGCAGATATAAACCAATAGATGCATGCCTCAACATAACTGATAGAATAACTTTTACATACATGTAAATCATTTCTTGGTGATAAGTAAATGCATGGCTCAACTTTCATTCATCAACTTGAATTTTCTTACATTAAACATACAAGACACACAAGGATGCCTGAACTTCTTTCGTCTGTCATGTCACATATATTATCTTAAAGTTGATTATGTTATTTAGTGTAACTGTCACTGCTCATTTTAGAGCTTATTTTCCACTAACAAGATTGACTTGGTATAGAACTTACATTGAACTCATTGATAATTTTGTTCCTTGGCCAAAAAAAATAAAGATAACTTATATAACATGAAAAAAGAGTCACTGTATGGTAACCTAAATCTCCACATGACATGTTGGTGTCATAAGGATTTCATAATTCGAAAGGAATCATCTAGGGGAATATAAAAAGTAATTATATTATGCACTAAGTCATCACAGTGAGATCGAGACAATCAGCAACAAATGAAAGGAAATGCAATATAACTTTATCCTATCTTTAGGCAAAGATGTCAAGAATATAAGTTAATCCATACCAATCTGTAGGAGAAAAAGAAGAAAAAGGCTACCATCAATTTCTCATCAAACACCAACTATTCACTATTGTATATGCATTATGGAAATACGACCAAAATCTTGTCTTTGGCATGGATTTTTTTTTGCTTTATTTATTTAATAAAACTATAAATTTTATGTGAAATGACATGTAAAAATTCTCGCAATAAATATCGGTTCTTACTGCTATTCAATTTCAATGACATAAACAACAAGTGCAAGCAATCCATATAACATATGGAAGATAGGTTATCCATTCGTTAGCAAGTGACCTAGTCTCCTGATGTCAGAAAGAACCTTGATCTACTCTCATAATCTAATTCTTTTTGCAACATCCGATAATAACACAACCACCAGCATTATCAATAATCCAGTTCTCAGGGAAAAAAAAATCTGACATGCATTATGAAATATAATCGGAATGTTTTCCTTTGGCACGGGATGTTATTTTATTTTGATTTATTTAGTGGAGAAAACTGTATATTTTGTCTTATATGACATGTACAAATTCTCCCAAGAAGAATCGGTTCTTAAAGCTATTCAATTTCAGTGACACAGACAGCGTGTGCAAGCAATCAATATAATATATGGACGATACATTGTCCACTGGTTTGCAAGTGACCTAGTCTCCATATATCGGAACGAACCTGATTCCTTTTGCACGATCCGTCAATAGCAAGACCAACCCCTGCATTTCAAGCAAAAACACCCGATTTCCGGGAGATTTCAAGAAAACCAAGAAATCATATAAAGGGCCGTAAACTGCAAATTAACAGAATTAGATGTAAAAGGTAAAAGAACGTCGTACCCAAAGGAAGCGGAATTGGTCGGGTCTCGAGAACGATGCAAGGGTTCAAAGGGTTCCGATGTGATGAAGGGAGTGGAAGGGAAAGATGAGGGCGATCGAGACACGGTCACGTTCTCTTTCTGTTTGGCAAATAGAACGGGTTGAAATTTCCAAATAACGAGGGAACCAAAAACATTACGCACTTTAACATATTTTAATAAACCATATACGTAGATCCTTCATCCAGATATATATATATATATATATATATATATATATATATATACAGATATCATAATATATTTTTAAAATGTTTCTGTTTCCATGATAATAATAATTTAGATTATATTAATATGGATCGACGTATATTAATATGCATCTAAGTGGAGAGAATATGTTTGTAAATCATTGACTTCAGAGAATTCAGATAATATATATTTTATATGTTATTGGCTTGTAGCAAATTGCATGACATTGCCACTGGGACTAATATATTTGTCAGACATATTGGAAGCACTACTACCCATATGCTTAATGGAAATATTTCTTCGACTTTGAGAATTTTGATAATGTTGGGGAACCTTATGTCGTGCTCGATAGATGGCTTGATCCAATCCCGAGTGCATAGAATTAAAGTGGTCGACGTAACATCGAGTCCAGGTTTCATCTTCATAATTGATCCAAGGTAGAATAAGAAGGCGCTCTTTCTCGTTCGTTTGTTGAATTATTGTTTTTTTGTTATTGAGTTCCTACACGCCAAGGTCATGAGAGGGATTTCCTAACTCGATCATTCCAAAACTTAAATCAATTTTGTTTCAATCAACCTACATGGACTCGTGTCATGTGGTGTCGTTCCAAACTTTTCAAAGCAGCTTTGTGATATATAACATCATTTTGTATGACGTTGGACAGCACAAGGATAAGTGATCATCCCGTTTAAGTTCGAGATTTCATATCAACATAGTGTATCATGTCAATATTGAAATCCTTTATTAGCATTGACACGATTGTTGGTTGTTATCACATGAACAGTATCAGAATATGATAACAATACATAATATTAGGATTAGTTATCTTGTCATGTGAACTTTAAAATTTATGTGAAAAAAATATCATGATAAATAATTTATAGTCGACAACTTTTTTTTATTTTAATGATGAAAAAACTGACCATGTTTTGGTTTGCTTCGCTGCAAACGGTTTAGTTTATTTATGCTACAGTATGTAAGATTTAATTTACTCTATAAAAAACTATCTAGTGACGTGGCCGCTGCCGATTGACTGAGCCAAAGGATCCCACGTTCAGTGACGTGGTATCTGCCGGTTGACTGAGCCAGTTGGGCCCACGCTTGGTATCTCTGACTTGGACTACAGTGATATCGAAGACCGTCCGATGACGTGGCAGCTGCACGTTGACTGAGCCAATGGGGCCCACATCAGCATCTCTGGCTTGCACCACAGGGACGTTAAATGCCGTTCGATGACATGGCAGCTGCCCGTCGACTGAGCGAATGGGGCCCACATCAGCATCTCTGGCTCGTACCACAGTGATGTTGAAGCCCGTCCGATGACATGGAAGCCGCCTGTTGAATGAGCCAATGGATCCCACTTTGGGCCCCGCCGAGACAGGTCTCGCCACGGTCAGCTTTGCTCCAGTAGGCACAGCGGCGACGATTCTAATGTGTTGGTCACAGGCAGTCACGTATCTCCGTCAGTGGAAGTGCGTCATTTAATGCACACCCTAATCCTCTCTCTCTCTTTCACACACGGACGGATCCATGAGAAGACATCAAGCCGAGTGCATTTTCTAAGGATAACAAGAAGCTACATGTCACAACCCAACACACGCTACGATAAACGTAACAAAACACTGGCCAAACAGCATGCTACTAAACGTAGGACAAACACCACCACAATAAGCTATCGACAAGCTCACAGCACACCGGAGAACACTAACCAAGACAACACCAGCCCATCACATCATGGCCTTGCGCCTCCACGTCCTATGAGCCCTCCGCCGGGCATCCCCGGGATGCTTCCGATGGTGGGGATGGAGCCGAAGGCAGGACCTCCGAACCCAAACTGGGGACCCAAGGGAAGCATGGGAGTGCCGAAGACGCCACCGAACCCGAAGAAGTTTTGAGGCTTGTAGGGTTTAGGCTCGCTCTGGATGTTTCTTGCCTCGAGTTGCACAGCAACGGTGGCGAGGAGGAGAGCAAGGAGGAGCACAGACTTGGTAGGTCTCTCCATGGCGTGGGCGGTGAAGCGTGGTGAAGCAAAGCCGACCCATCTTATAACAGGAGGGGGAAGAAGGGTGGTCAGTTGGTGTGTCTGTCTTTAAGGCCAATAACTGGAGTGCTGCTGCTGCTGTGGAGCACAGAGATGCTCGAAGAGGCCTTAAGTATAGGAGCAGGTGCATGTGATCCGCATTCAATCACCTCCCATTTATAAGCAGCTGGTTGGAGGACCTACTACTGATTCTTGTTTCCCATCACCGGGCTGCTATTTAGATGGGTGCAGAAAGACACTGCATGGGTCAGGGACTTCCAAGCTTCAAAAGAGGAAGACTCTCGGACAAATGGTGTGAAGATTAAAGATATATCTCATGGAAATTTCTTTCTTTAAATAGTCGATAACATTTATTTTTTTTTATAGTCTGTTCACATTGAAGAGTTCATAGAGGTAGATAGGATAAGAGAAAATAAAATATTGATCAATGTTCTATTTCTTTTGCACTTCATGCATGGGGATATATTTTTCTTCTTACGAAAGGCTGCAATAGTATGACTGCATTAATAACAAGTAGTCTTTTCCCCTTCATGGAGCACCACCACACTTTATCATTCATTGAAGTTGGGAAAGAAGGGGAAGGCAAAGGAAAGAACGAGTGCATCAATAGCTTGCTCGCAGTTGCCTGTCGTTGTGGTGTCTGGCACACAGACCTGCACGCGAAATTAAAAGCTTCATCAGGTACGATCAATTTGAAGCTGCATAACCCATTCAAAACAAAAAACATATCTTTTTGGTGCACCAAAAAAAAAAAAAAAGGGTTACTTACCGAAACGAGTACAGGTTTGATCTGTAGCTCGTAGACCATTGTGGATAGCATTTACCTGTATAAAGGTAAAATCATAAAATAAGATAAAATGAGACTCTCTACGAGAATAAATAAATAGATAGGGGAGAGATTTACGGAAAAGACTGATTTTTACGTGTTTTCTCAAGGCAATAGACAAAATCGTCGATTTCAATGGACAAATTTGGACCGAAACAAATTATTTCTTAAGAGAAATCATAAATAAATTTCAAATATAAGTTGGAATATATCGATCTTTTCGTGATCGGCAATCAAGATAGATGCACATTTATTAAAGCATCCACCGCACGCTCGGATCTAGTGGGTCATCAATCATACCAAGAGCCCTTTATTTGTTTACTAACAGGGCGATCAAGATAGATACACATTTATTAAAGCACCCACCGCATCTGCTGATCGAACGGACGGTGATGCGTGTCCTTCGTTCGCGGGTTGACGCTTGCGATGGGTGGCAACCAACTCCCGATTCGAGGGCGGCAGCGTCCGGCCCCACCGCCTTCGTCGTTTGGTCCCACCTCGACCACACGAACGCCTCTATTTTGCTTCCCGCCGCTCGGAAGGCAGAGAGGCAAAGGAAGGGCTCCTCCTCCCCCGGAAGCTGCCCTCCTTTCCCTCGTCCGAGACCCATCTCTGCAAACCCCGCCATGAATCTGATGGCGTCTTCGAGGGCTTCTTGCTCGAAGGAGCAGCAGATGATCTACCAGCAGTGGTTCGCCGTCGCCGACAAGGGTCGACATCTTGATCCCTTCTTCCCTGCCATTCCGTAGTTTCTTCTTCTTCTTCTTCTTCTGTTGTTTCCTGATGTTGTTCTTTCTCGGAGTTTCAGATAGGGACGGGCGCATCACGGGGAACGACGCCCTCAAGTTCTTCGCCATGTCGAAGCTGTCTCGGCCCGAGCTTAAGCAGGTTTCGACTCAGTTCGAATTCACCACCCCATTCTCTCTTTGCTATTAAATCGTTCCATTTCCCGTTGAATGTAATTTTTTGTTGCAAATTCGATCCCTTTGCAATTCGATGTATCGCCCTTCCGAGTGCTTTTGCTGCAGATTTTGAACTTGCAATGATAATTTACGATAGGATACTATGAATGTGGTGTGTTCTATTTAGTGATTCTACAACATTGTTTGTTCAAGAACTGCCAAAAGATTCCATGCTGTGGCAATTGCATGATTATTGTAGGGGTAAATTCAGTGGTGATTGTCTGCCACTAGGCAACTTCCTTGAGGAACCTTCAAAAATTTCGGACATTCAATATGGTCGTTGAGAGTCCACTACTATTGGATTGATGATAAAAGGGCCATGAAAATTGCGGCTATATTTCTCTGATTATATACAAGGTGATCAATTCTGTGGCTGAGGTGTGTTTAGGCACACACAGAATGTTTTAAAAATTATAAATGAACTTTGACTTTTTCTAAATTTATGTTGCAACTAAATAAAAAGACAGCTTAGTTTATGATTACCTGCTCATGAGCATTGCTGTTATGGATGGTTCTCTGCAATCCAAAACTTGTATAGCTAATCCACATATTTATCGTCATCGTGACTTATGTTCACTTACCTGTATGCTTTTGCATAGAATTTCTGTTGCAAGCTGAGTTACATGTCCATGAACGGTTTGAAGGTCTTCCATAAAGCCCAGCGGTAGATCTGAAATTCTGTGTCTGCAAATAAAATAAAAAAAAGGAGAAAAGAAATGACTTGATGTATAGATGAAAGCAAGATTGATTACCTGCTTTTAGCTTCAGGATGGCCAAAAGTTTAAACACTTGATGATATTTACTTAACTAAGAATAATTACTAACTAACTTTTAGGAATCTAGGAATCTTGTCCATGAATATAGATGGTAGTTTAACTGTAAACTTTATTGTACTTATTTGCTATTACTGGTCCAATTTTTCTTGATGGTTTCGTTTTTATTAACATTATGTCTTATCCTAATCTTTCAATAAGGCTCAACCTTACTGATGAATTATTCTTATTAAATCTTCTGACTACTTGAGTCTTTCATATTCTTCCCTACAATTTTTGGAAACCTTGTTATGAAAGCTTGTTGATTTTTTTTTTCTGGCTCTCTAAAGCATGACGTTTTGGCATCCTGTGATCTAAATTTTAGCACCAGCATGTGTCTGCAATAAATCCTTGTTTTTTTGCCTAGAATTATACACCAGCAACCACTTTGCCTGTGTTGCAAATGTTAGTCTAAATCTAAAAATGGCATTTGACCACAAACAGGAAAATGCTAAATAGTATGTCAGCATCCTGGATTGCTTTGAGGGCCACTTTCATTGTTGGCTACAAATCAATTATCAGGTTGACTAGATACTGAATAAGATGGTTCTATGTGACAGCATATTATTTATCAACATATATACCTTCTGTTGCCATAAACAATTGATCTTGATATTAATGTTGGATTTCATTTTGTCCTTATATTGTTGAAAATGTAAACCAAATAGTAAAGTAACTCATTAGCAATTAGCATGTGGCACTTTTCTTTTTGTAAATCAAAGCATATTTTTCTTGTATTCACATTGTAGTGTGGTATAATCATTTTCATCTGTCCCAAGTAGTTAGATTACATGTTCTTTTCATTGACATTCTAAATTTTCTCTGAAGGTTTGGGCCATTGCTGATTCTAAACGGCAGGGTTTTCTTGATCTCCTAGATTTCATCAGTGCCATGCAGGTTTTGCCTTGGATGTCTTTACACTAGAGAACATATTAGGCAGTTGCTAATTTTCCTTTGCAAATGGACAGCTTGTTGCACTGGCTCAGGCCGGATATGAGATTACTCCAGATGTGCTGACTCATGCAGGTTAGACTGTGGTCCAAAAAGCTTTTAGCGCTGTTACATTTTGTAATAGACACTGATATTGTTGTTTGTATGCATCACTTCTCACAACAGACTTGGAGAACTTAAAGCTTCCAGTGATGGAAGGTTTGGATGCTCTGCTAGCTGTACGTCAGTTATTATCCTTCTAACTTGAAATTTTGTAATGTGAATATCAGACACTAACCGATTGCAATGGCCATTTTGTAGAAATCTAAGCGCTCAGAAAAGAAAAGTGATCATCGTTTAGATGGTAGGGATCTTTATTTTAGAATTCTCAAAAATTTCTGGTGCGTATTACTTTAGCTATCTGAAATTTCTGATGATGTTTCAGCATCTCCACAGCACCTATTACCAGCATCAGCTGGCTGGTTTAACTCAAAAGCATCGAAGAAGGTATCTTTTAGGGTCAAACTTGTTGTACACTAGTCTGACATCTATTTTGTTCTACTGATGACAATCGTGCAATCATATGTGTTTCTAGGTCCCTCTAAGTTCAGTTACCTCTATTATTGATGGTTTGAAGAAATTATATATTGAGAAACTGAAGCCTTTGGAAGTTGCATATCAATTCAATGAGTTTGTTTCTCCTACGCTGGTAAGGTTTAATTCCTGAATTTCTTCGATTACAGATTTGGCAGATAATAAACTTCGACCACATTTAGGAGATCTTCTTCACTGAATTTAGACAAAATAGTAAAAGACTTCATGCTTTAATGTTGACCTGACAAATGATTTTTCTTTTGTAGACAAATAGTGATTTTGATGCCAAGCCCATGGTTATGCTATTGGGTCAATATTCTACCGGAAAGACAACGTTCATTAAACATCTACTTCAATCTAGTTATCCAGGTGCATTAACAGATACATTCTCATTATTATTTTTATTTTAGCAACAGTGTTACGAATTCACTTCCATTGATCTTAATTCTCACAGGTGCTCATATTGGACCAGAACCTACAACTGATAGATTCGTTGTTGTTACAGTAAGTTGGTGCTTCTTTTGCTCTTTTCCTTGTGGTTTGGGACAATCGCATATATACCAAAGCCAAGTTTAAAAGATTTATATTTACTTAAAAGTTGCAAGTATCATATATACCCTCCAAAACCATAAGGCATTTAGATTTAATTCCTAAAGGAATATGTGTTGACGGTTATCATATGTGCCCCTGCAAAGAGATATTTTCTTTCAATAGTTCCAGGTGCATATATGGGCTAGATATTAAATTTGCAGTTTTTGTAAAGGGATGAATATGCAATTTCATCTTTGTTCTGCAAGTTAAATTCCATACTAGCTAGGTACGTGGCTTGCTTGTGATTGTTTTCCTCCTATTTCATGTCTTATTTTTTCATTATTTGGTTCTTTTTGGTTGTTGTTAAAGGGTATCCTGTTCTTTTCTTCTGCTGAATTGGATCTCTACACTTGTTAGCATGTACTAAGAAGTAAATGCTTCAATCCCCAGCAATACAGACATCTAATGCTGAATGGATTGGTGATTATGAGATCATGATCATTCAGCCATGATCTTAGGACAGTCTCATAAAAGCATTTAGCAAGTCCTGTAGAAATGTAAGGTTGTGCTGATCGGATATGGATATATCTTCTGGTTTCCTTATCGACAGCTCTTACATTCTGCCGTCCTGAAATCTTTGTATTATACGGTGACAATGGCACTTTAGATCTTTTAGAACATTGTTTTATTTGTTAGTTTTATGCTTTTATGCAGTCAGGGCCAGATGAGAGGAGTATTCCTGGAAATACTATTGCTGTTCAAGCACATATGCCTTACCACGGCCTGACTGCATATGGAACCGGTTTTCTATCAAAGTTTGAGTGTTCTCAGATGCCACATCCAGTATGATTTTATTTTTAGTCTTAATATGGATATCTGTTCCTGCCATTGTGATTCACAAACAAACTAAACTTTTTGTTTGTGAAGCTTCTGGAGCACATCAATTTCATTGATACTCCTGGGGTCTTATCTGGAGAGAAACAACGAACCCAGCGCAGTTATGACTTCACTGGGGTGACATCTTGGTTTGCAGCAAAGTGTGACCTTATACTTCTCCTGTTCGATCCTTATAAACTTGATATCAGCGATGAGTTTAAGCGTGTTATCGGATCTCTGCATGGCCATGATGACAAAATACGTGTAGTACTGAACAAGGCAGACCAAGTTGATACTCAACAGGTGAAAATTCTAGCTATATGATATGACCTCTGCAATCTTTCATCAGCATGTAACCTCTTAATATTTTAGCCATTTCAAATAAATTTTTATCATGCTACCAAAGTTTGATGAACATGTTTTTTTGCCACCATATATCAGCTTATGAGAGTCTACGGTGCGTTGCTGTGGTCTCTTGGAAAAGTTCTTAATACCCCTGAAGTTATGCGAGTTTATATCGGGTAATCTCTCAATACAATGTAGTTCAAGCTTAACTTTTACATTTTCGAGAATTTGATGGTCCTTCAAGATATGAGGGTGCATATTTTAGCTCCAAATTGCAAGATGATTACATCAAGTTTATCGGCATTCAAAGATTATTGTCTTATCATGCTGAAACTTTTCTGTTTCAAATGTACAGGTCATTCAATGACAAGCCAGTAAATGAAGCAGCAAACGGTCCAATCGGAAAGGAGTTGTTTGTGAGAGAGCAAGATGATCTGCTTTCTGATCTTAAAGACATACCAAAGAAAGCTTGTGACCGCCGTGTAAGCAAACTCACCGAAATGTTCAGAACATCTCTGCTGTTACCTACTCTCATTCTTGTTCATTATGTACTATTTCCTGTTTTAGATCAACGAATTCGTTAAGCGTGCAAGAGCAGCCAAGATTCATGCCTACATAATTAGTCATCTGAAGAAAGAGATGCCGTCGATGATGGGCAAGGCCAAGGCTCAGCAGAGGCTCATCGACAACCTCGAAGATGAGTTTGTAAAGGTGAGCTGTGCTGTGTCATTTTCTGTAAGATTGTTCTTTTACCACCTAAGACATATCTACATTGAGCCGTTGAGATTCTTGAAGGATAAAATGCTGGTGTATCGAGCAGGTTCAGAAGGAGTTTCATTTGCCACCAGGGGACTTCCCTGACGTCGAGCACTTCAGAGAGGTGTTGAACGGATACAACATCGACAAGTTTGAAAAGCTGAAGCACAAAACGATACAGGCTGTGGATGATATGTTGGCATACGACATCCCAGAACTCTTAAATAGGTTCAGAAATCCATATGACTGATGGTACTTCTACTTTGACATAGAAGATTGACTCTTTGGAGCCGCAAAAGTTGATCACGAGCATGCGCTTCTCCGCGAGGAACTGGTTACGTTGGAGCTCATGATTTTTATGGTTTTTCATTCTTGGGAATATTTGTCCTCCATGGGGTGTCAATTGTACCAAAAAGAGTGTTTATGGATCAAGTCTTGTTGTAAATGTAACATAGGACTGGACACTTGATCACATATTTCATTTTGGCATCCCTTGATTTCACCTGTTATTTGATAAGTGGACTCGAGGTAGGCACCATCAGAGCCTGTGATATATTTGTTGGAATATTGGCTTAAAATTTGTGATCGATTTAAAAGTTCTACAAATCTTTGTTTACTTAATAGAAGGTTAACATAATTCTTTAGATTTAAGAAAGAGAAGGAGAGGAGAGAGAAAAAAATAGATTAATCAATATTATAAGATATAGGATGCCTCCACCATGCAAGCCAATGTGTATTGAGGCATATGACTTGAGTTTGAGTTATAAGATATATATATATATATATATATATATATAATGCAATATAAAGAAAAAGAATATTCCCTCTCTCTCTCTCTCATGTTATTGCTTTTAATTGTATGTTAACGACACACTTGGCCTCAAATCTCTCATAAAATTTTGTCTCGTAAGACACTTTATTTACTAATATATAATAGAATAATATTTTTAATACATATATAAACACTTTTTTTACTTAGTATATAATAAATTAATATATATATATATATATTTAAGAGATAAATATAAAATTTACGACTTCGTAGAGACCGGCGCAAACTTGGGGTACATTTATTAGTTTCGCCTCGACCGTATCGCGGCATCACTGGAGCGACATGGATGCGAAGGGGAGATTAGAGGGCAAAGTGGCGATCGTGACGGCCTCCACCCAGGGCATCGGCTTCGCCATCGCCCAGCGCTTGGGCCTCGAAGGCGCTGCTGTCGTCGTCTCCTCCCGGAAGCAGGTCCGCTCCGTCTCCCTCCCTCTCTCTATCTGTCACTAAAGTTTTGGTTCTTGATGGTTATGTGAATCTTGTCTTGGTGGGGCGAGCAGAAGAACGTCGATGAGGCGGTGGAAACGCTCCGTTCGAAGGGGATCGAAGCGATGGGGATCGTCTGCCATGTCTCCAATCCCCAGCATCGGAAGGATCTCATCGAGAAGACCGTTCAGGTGATTCTCTTCCTCTTCCTCTTCTTCTTCTTCCTCCTCCAATGATCCGAAACCCTCAATAATTTCATTATCGTTTGATTTATCGGGAAAGTGAAAACCTATTTCATTTTACTGGGTTTCTTTTGTTCTTAATTAACCAATTTGGTTGGAAATGGAAAACATAGTATAATCTCCTTCTTTAGTACAAAATAATGCTTTTAAATACCTCCCCTGTGCTTTATTACCTATTACTGCGTCCTAATGAAGACACCTTGTCAAACGAATGTTAGGCTGACTTGCTGAGTAATTTATATTGAGTCCATGTGCAGGAGTCCGGAAATTACAAAAACGCATCTAGAGAAGTAGTGACTCGATATCTCGGAAGATCTTCTGTCAAAATTAATGATATCCCAGATGAAAATTCTCAGATCTGATCCATTATAAGCTTGTAGGGGAAAAAAAGGAAAAGAAGCAATACATATAATTATGCTGTCCACATAAATGTTTATTGTCCATCATGAATGGCTGATATAGTATCATCAAGTGGTTGCTTAGACAGAAGTCTATGTCCTAGTTTCTTTTGGGAATCCTTGCTAGAATGGTCTCCGATTTCAGGCAGCTCATACTAGTCCTAATAAGTCGATGATGGTCAAGTTGATGCTATTAGAAAGAGTAGTAGGTCGTAGCTAAGGGCAGACCTTGGCACAACAATAAGGTTCCTCCTTTGTGCCTTGGGAGACCAGGGTTTACGTCCTGCAAATATCCTTTCTAAATATTAGAGGTAACACTACATATATTGACCCTCCCTAGACCACCCGCATTCGCAGGGTTTACGTTCTTTTAGTAGGAAACATCTGAGAAGAGGGTATGGGTCCAGTAATTGCAACAACTCATCTAGCTCAGAAGTTCTTGTGTCAAAACTGATGATATACCACAAGAAAATTCTCAGATCTGATCGATTATAGAACTTGTAGGGGAAAAGGAAAACAAATAATACATATAATTCTGCTGTCTTCAGAAACAAAAGTTAATAAATGCATAAGTGTTTATTATCTGTCATGAATGGCTGGCACAGTATCATTAAGTGGTTGCCCATACAGAACTGTAATTTTATTTTTTTCCTTTCTTTGAGGAATGAGGAATCCTTGTTAGAGTGGTCTCCGATTAAGACAGCTGAAACTATATTGAATCCCAATAAATCAAGGGACGGTCTAGTTGATGCTTATTAGAAAGAGAAGTAAGCCACTGCTGAGAAAAGGGAATGGATGATTTTCTGTCTATATCCTGTTAGAAAACTGATATGTAACTGGAGGTTTATTAAATTGTATTCTTTGATCAAACATCGTGACTCGAGACACAAAATGAGCAAAATGTTGCTCTTCCTTACTATACACCACTGGTCAATGATCCTTACATTTATAGATTTCTAAACTTGAGGTCACTTTTGGCATTTAAATGAGTAATTTTCCTCATAGGTCTTGATTTCATTGCTGAAGATTTGTTTGTTTGATCTTTCATCATTGATTCTTCTGTGTGGTAATACTTGACCTGGTTTGTCATTCTTTTTAATGATGGATCTTTTGTTTCTACTTTTGTTGCAGAAATATGGCCACATAGATATAGTTGTGTCGAACGCTGCTGCTAATCCAACGGTGGAGAGCATTTTGGATACCAAAGAACCGGTTCTTGATAAACTTTGGGAGATTAATGTGAAGTCTTCGATCCTTATTCTGCAGGTTATGCATTTGCTAATGAGGTTTCACTCCTTTAGCTTAATGTTAAAATATTAACTTTTGTTTCTTTTGCAGGATGCTTCATCTTACTTGCGGAAGGGCTCATCCATCATCCTTATCTCTTCAATTGCAGGTTACCACCCACAAGCATCCATGGCCATGTATGGTGTTACTAAGACTGCTCTTTTTGGGCTTACCAAGGTACTTCTCTATTTCTCATTGTTATTTCCTCTTAGTTACATTTTTCCTACAATATATTGCTAGGGCAGGTCAATAAGATCAACATCACCATTTTTGACTTGATATTAGTCCACTTGATGCCTGTTGTGAAGATGCGTGAGGAATGTTTTACTATCTATGTATAGTGTGAACAAATTCTTCCACGCACTTGATGTTGATGAAACTCAATGGTGATCTTAGGAGGTTCTTTGGCATCTTTTGTGAGACACAGAGTTTGCTGGATTACATCAAATGGAAATCTAGTTGCACTTTCTAGTCTTTCAAAGATAGTACTCCTTTTTCTGGAACCATCCATAAATTGGGAAACTGATGTCTTTCCTCTTATCTTCTTTTATATACTTGTTTCAATGTATGTGCTTCCGGTTTACTTGCTAGTGTCGGTGACAAAGTTATTCATCTTTCATCATTACCTATACTGTTGCCTTTTCATCGTTACCTATACTCTGACATCTACCTTTACAAATCATGGTGGATATGTATCCATTTGTCCGATACATTCTTGTTGGCTAGATAATATAAGTAGTGTGTAGTGGGCACACAGTAGAGAACGTTTATGGCCCGTAGAAGATAGTGGGTCGCCATAGTGAGCACTGGAAACCCAAAGCGGGTGACTTATATAAAATCATAACTTATATCATTAAAAAGAAACCAAATAATTGATCATAATAAAGATTTAACATGGTTGTTCCGAAAGGAAATATATCAAAAATACTAAAGATGGGTTTGGGAAGCGAAAAATTGCCATTCCGAGTTTTTTTATGGTTTTAGTTGTTCTTAGCTGGGTTTTTGCATATCTGCTGAATAACTTATGCCTGCACTTATATGAAACATCTATTTGATATGTGTAGTATTTTGGAACAAATTAATCTTGTGTGAGAATAATGATTGTGGAAGAAACTCACATTTCACCCTTGTTATAAATGTCAGGGCTACCTGTCTTTTGTGGCTGTATTAAAAACATTACACTTTTTTGTGCAGGATTGCTATAACATTGGCTAGTAATTCATGTATTACCGCTGGCATATCCATACCGTAGCACATGCTATAACTTTTTTTCGAATTTCTTGTAGGCCCTTGCTGCTGAGATGAGTCCAGATACCCGTGTCAACTGTATAGCTCCTGGATTCGTGCCGACGCATTTTGCTGATTTTCTAACAAAAACTGCTGCCATTGTATGTATTCTCTACTTCCTTATTGAAGCTTTGAGAGTCTTCCTCTAGCCATTTAGTTCATTCACTTCCAAGACGATTGGATAACAAATAATGTTCCTGTTTAACTTGCATGTTGGGGGAAGGCATTTGAAGCTTCTCTCATACAACATGTCCAACCTTTCTGTTAACCGTAGTACAGTTCATTGCCTTGCCTTGTGGGGCACGGTTCTTGTCTTCCAATTTCATATTCCACCTGCTTCCTAGGGTTCATGTCAGATCAACCAAATGAAAGCATCGGTTATCTAGTAGTAGGATCTCGCTGAAACATGAATTTTCTCATGAAATTAAAAGCTGCTCATTTTGTGATGATGATTTAAATAATTGTTTATGTAATAGGATCACTCTGAAACGTGACTCATCTTGTCCTCATCTTGCAGTAGCTTTCTCATGCAACTAGGTGCTGCCCTTTTTGTCATATCCATCTATTTCGGGATCTATCTGAAAAAAACGAGTCTTGGTTTTCTGCATTTAGTTCATCACTTGCAAGTGATTGACATATCAACCTCACGCCTTCTGAATGAGAAAGAAAAGCTCCCCATTTCTTGTCATCATTCAGCATGAAGTCTTGGATCTACTTTTCCTGTTATTAGAACCGTTTGTGTGCAGAGGAAGACCATTGAAGATCGAACTCTGCTGAAGAGGCTTGGCACGACGGAAGACATGGCGGCTGCTGCTGCCTTTCTGGCATCTGATGATTCATCCTACATCACTGGAGAAACACTAGTGGTTGCCGGAGGCATGCCTTCCAGACTATGATCCTTCTCCAAATCCCTGCTTCAAGAGAATGATGAAGAACAGTAGTAGACATGCTATCGTAATTTATTTTCACAAATAAATAACTAAAGGGTCGTCTCCATCCACGGTAATATCTATTTGTTTTCCATCCGAGTATGTCATATTATATTGGATGTTCATTACTGAAGAAATATTTCATTCATGTGTGGTACTGGGTATAAAGACACGTTGAGGATGGATAGATTATCCTGCATGAATCATGGTAATCTTCAAATTATGGGTTAGATTGAGGATCGTGGCATATCAAGCATACAAGGTTGTTAATCATTTATAGTCAAATTTACTTTGATAAATGATTCTATATGCTCTCGCAAGATTAGGCTTCTATTATAGATTTCATTCTTGGAAAAAGAGATTAGGCTTCTATTATATATAGATGTCAATCTTGGGGGAAAAAAAAAAAACGAAACACTAAGAAGGCTTTGATAATATGAAAAAAATATGTTTTGAAATATTACATATTATGTTGTGCACGTTTAAGATAGATTATCCTTTAATCATGCATATGAATCATGGTAGTTGATCATTGGTTGATCGAGGATCCTGATATGTTAGGAATATAAGGTTACCAATCAATCATTTATAACTAGATTTATTTTAATCAATGATTCTTTATCAATTATAAGACTAAGCATAATTTGATTGTGTATTTATTTATGACTAATTCATTTTCTATTTTATAGGTTATTATGGGAGAGATTACGAGAAGAATTAGTTTTTACAAGCAATTGCATATGAGTATAGCATGATCTTATGATAAATGACATAAGAGTAAAAGATGATTATATGGGATATAAACACCGATGAAGATTGATTATAAATAATATTAATTAGCTGGTGTAGTTGTAATTATTAAATATCTTAAATATTAAAATTTAAAAGTATATTAATGTGATTTTAGTATTTACTTAGTTGACAATGATAGACGACTTCGAAGATTAATATACCATTGAATAAAATCTGTATTTTGTAAGGATATTATATATATATATATACACGCACACACGCATTTTCGCGTCTTGCGTCGATCTTTGCACGTATCTCAAAGCTTTATGCACGCACATTGTCGGATGGATTTACGGTGATGCGTGTTCACATCCGATCATATCGTCCCTCACCTATCCCCTGCCCGACGCCGCCGCCTCCTTTTGCTGTCTTCCTCCGCCTCTCTTCGGTCGATCTCCTTCCCACGCTCGCTTGGCTCCGACGCCGCTGGCAGTTGCCTCGGATTGGTCGCTAGGTCAATTCAATTGGAGGTCGAGAGAGGCCGCTACGTGGTCGAAGCATTTAGGGATTTAGAAGCGATGGTGGTGGGGCAGCAGGCGAGGAAGGCGATGCTGGGCGAGTGTCCGAAGAAGGTGGCACGGCTGATCGACCTGGTCAACCTGCCGTCCAACCTCAGGGAGTTCGCCGGGGGCCAATCCCAGATGGGCCATCTCAGCTTCTTCATCCGCGTGTGGTCACACATCAAGACCCACAACCTGCAGGTATCTTCCACCACCAGCTTCCCTTCACCATTAGATAACGTGTCCTTTACTGCTTTGTTTAATCTCCAAGGTTAGTTTTGAAAGGTTATGCTGAGATTGTAATAGTCTGCATACACCGTTCTTTTTATTTTTTTCAGTTATTTTCTAATAATTTGTTTTTTTTTTATTATAACGGACTACCTAATTTAGGCTATTGGCACCCAAGAAAAAAAAGGATTTTTTTTTTTTGTTTATTTCCTTTATGTCTTTCGGCCTCGTGTATGCAGTCTGCGTGAATTAGCTACTGCTCTAATTGATTGATTCCAAATATGTAAAAGATGGGCGTAAATTCACATAAAAATAATAAATTCTTGCAATACCACTGGGAAAATGATGCATTTTGATCCTTAAGGAATGCATGCAGTGAATAAAATCGGTATTGATGATGATGCAAGTAACAATTTTTTTTTTTGGCGCTGCATAGAAGAAATGATGTGTCTTTAACATGAATGTAATGCATGTGGTGATATTAGCCTGTGTTTAACTGATTCAGTAATGAACTGTCGAGCGATTCTAACGCTGTGGTAGTTCAGGAAGGAAGGGTATGGAATACCAAATGCTCCCAATAAGCATGTACATGCAAAGATCTTAGTGAAACTGTCAATCTACGAACTACAAGACTAAACAGGGTAATATAGATAATCTTATTGCATAGAAAAATGATCACAAGCCAAAGCTCATCCTTTTTGTGCCTGAATGTAGTCTATAATAATCCAATAACAACAGATAATTGCTGAAAATAAAATGAAAAGTAATTTTTAAACAGTTTGTTTTTGCTGCTATTCCATACTTTCCTGAATTTGTTGCTCTTGGTGGCTACTCCTTTATGGACTGTTGGCTGGTTCGAATAAGCAGGTCGCCAAATATTGGTTAACCACCTCAAGTCCAATGCAAACTGGATCTGTTTGGCACTCCCAACAGCTAGTTGACCCAATCTTGATTGGCATAAGAGGGTGTTGCTGCCCTTGCTGGTTTCTTTTCTGTAGTTGGATTTCTTTTCCAAGATTCATCGGGCTCTAAATCTTTACCGGATAGCTATAAGACTGCTATACTCTAGTTTCTAGTGCTTATAATAATTTTTGTAAATGCTGAAAATCTTCTTCAATCCCTTCCAAGTAGGACACTGCTGTCCCATCTCTGACCAACCTGGTTGTGTGCATCTGAAGGTGCAACCTTTCATGACTAGACCGGCATAAGTTATAGCAGCACCTGGAGAACTAGTGTAGTCCAAACAGGGTTGGGCAGCTCCATGTTTTAGCTGAACACGGGCACATCTTGGTTGGCTATTTTGGTTGAATCCCAGATATGATATGGTTTCAAGTGGTTCTGTGACAGTTATCATAATAATTACCTTGTTTTTATAACATCATTTAATTACTTTTATTTGGATCAATGAGTTCCATTATAACCTTCACAATTTTAGTCGTCTAAGATCCAGCTTTAATGATGGATGCAAAGTTTTTTTTTTTTTTCTTTTTTCATTTAGAATGTAGTGCCACCCTTGGTAAATGCAGCTTCTTTTTGAATTACATGGCATTCTCTTGTTCCAGTTTGGAACATTCAATATCCGTGTGAAAAAGGCTGAACAAAGATTTGATCCATGTGATTTTTACAGTCCGATATTTGTGTCTGACTTTTTGCTTTCTCAATTTATTCATAATTCTTTTGTTTTTTATTAAATATAAGGAAAATTCAAAAAACAAAGAGAAGACATCTGGTAACATTCCTTTCTTTTTTTCTCCATGTCTTATGGCATCAGTAAATGTAGATTGTTTGAATACTATTTCTGTACTTGATTTATACCAGAAATCTATGAGGAGGTGAACATTAAAATTCACATGGAGTTGAAAGAAATTTTTTATGGTATGAAAGGGTGTTGTATGTTTAACTTGAGGGAATGAAAATTGTAGCTATGTGATTCAGTATGAATTGTCAAGGGCTGATGACGTCATGGTACAGCATGAATGTCTATAATATGGATTACCAAATTCTTTCCGTGCTACAGTTAGAAGAATGTGCACAAAAGAAATTTAGTGAACATCCTAAATTGATGCAGACTTTGCCAAGTTTGGATTCATGCTATTTTCTTTACCATCATGATCATTGTAATGAAAATTTGTCTTAACATCATCTTGATCTCCTTTCTTTAATATAATATTTGTTATAATTTTGACAGGTTTACTCATGTAAAATTAACTGTCAGCATGTTAATGTGCAGTTTTTTTCCTTCTACTAAGAATGTAACGCTGTCATTGGTTTTAGAGTTTATTATGATCATTATTACATATTATATTTTGAACACAAAATCTATACTTTGTCGCATCAGTTTTGTATTTGTTTATAAGAAAACTCTCTGTTGTATTTATAAGGACTCAATGTGCCCATGAGAAGGCTGAGCAGATATTGACGGAAAATGCTTATGGTTTTACAGGATCCAAACAATAAGAACTTGGTCAATTGTGATGACAAGTTGAAGAGCATACTGTTGGGCAAAACTCAAGTAGAGCTGTCCAAACTTCCAATGCTAATCAATCTTCACTTCCCGAAACCACCAAAGTGATTATGAGTTTCCAGATCATGCAGTTCAATCTCTGCTTTGAGAAATTTATCATGTTTTAGCCTGCCAAACCATCTCAGCTGGGTAATGAACCATCTGAAACATTTTGTTAGCATAAACACGCAATCCATTCTATTAAGATTACTTAGCAGATGTTTTGGACTAACAAGCTGTCAGACAAATGCGAATTCAAACAGTGGTGTGCTGTGGGAAAATAGTGGTCTGAGTTGGTACCAGTGGGGACTTCTGTAGTGTCTTCCAACAGCCCTACCAGGAAAACTTTGAATCTCCTACTTGCTTCTCAGCTTAAGATTGAAAGCATAGTCATTGGAGAGCAATCATTATTCTCTCCACGAGTCATGCAAAGCATGCAACTGCCCCCGGACTAGGATTCAAAGACCTATATGCATGCAAAGTGCTTGTGCAGAACCTCCATGGTGGCAGGGTCATCTCTGTCACCTGTCTTCCCACAATTCTTCTACATTCATTACCCAACCCATCATGAGAGAGAGAGAGATGGTTGGTTGGTACCTGCAAATTACTTGCTTTTAGGAACTCGTAAAGCCATCAAAACTTAGATATGGAGTTTAGGAATGGAAGATGAGATCCTCTATGTTCATGTTTCTTTTCTTCTAATTGTATTGGTGGTGACAACTTTACATGTTCTTGTTCCTCAAGCATGGAGGACTGAGTCAAAAGATGGAGTTGGGCATCATGTTATTCGACAATAATTGTCATAGAGGTAAAGGTTGGTCTTTTGATGCTGCCTCTGCCGGCAAAAAAGAAACCCACCTCGAGAAAAAGATGATGCTGAAACGTAAAGAAAGCTGGAACAGTGCTCCGGATTCAAAGACCAGTTCACAGTTTCAAACCGCTTTGGGCTTCTAGGGAACCGTTTCCCTCCTTCGATTCATTTTCTTTCTCGTCTTCTTCCCAGCTTTGATCAAACTGTGTGCAATGACTATGTCTTCTGGTTTCCTCTGCGTACGCAGGTACTGTGTTGCAATCATGTGGTAAGATATCCACCTAAATCTCTGCAACTCTAATTTGTTTACTTGTCGGTGGTAGCACTAATAGAACTGATTGGTTTCATCAGGTCCTTTATAATCTCCCTGCCTTTGAGCCCCTGAGGTTGATGGTGCTGTCGGGCCATGTTCATTATGCTGCCTCATGACGATATCATTTAGTTCAGGTAAAGATTGTGGCCCCAAATCCACCGTTTAATCTTGACAATCTAATGATGATTTGCTCTGGTTCCAAGGAGGCATTGTGTGTTAACTGCTGCAAAGCTCCGCTCAGACCACCTGATTCAGTGGCCATTGCAGATGAGTGCCAAAGAGAAGAAAACAAAGGTAAAAAGGAGCACAGGAGTCTCTCTCTCTCTCTCTCTCTCTCTCTCTCTCTCTCTCTCTCTCTCTCTCTCTCTCTCTCTCTCTCTCTCTCTTCGCTTGACTCCTTTGGCCTTTTCTTTATTTGCTCGAGGAATGACCTGTAATGGAACAAAGGAAGCTTTTCTGCTTAAACCAGGTCTCTTAGATTGAGTGGAAAAGTTGGTGTAAAGCACTGTCGTTAGGAGGGAGGACTGAGGTGCTTTAGAAGCTTGCCTTGTAGTTGCATTAGGTGGTGGATTCAAGAGTCTTTGGAGTGCTGAGACGGGCTTTGATGTTGGGTTTCTTCGTGGAGAGAGAGAGAGAGAGAGAGAGAGAGAGAGAGAGAGAGAGAGAGAGAGAGCATTGATGAGAACTGGGACGAGAACTAGTAGCTATTCGAACAGGAGCACTACTACAGTTGGGAATTGGAAAAGAACAATGTCACCCATCTCTTCTTCTCCTCCATAGCTACCACCTCAAAAGCCAAGTGAAATTGCTCTCAGGAACTCGAGCAATGGCAGAGATGGAAGGCACAGATGATGCTTGTACTCGAACAGAATCAACACCTGCCTCTCTCACTGCCATTGATCTGCTTTTGGAGAGGATGTGCCGCGGGAGACGGCGGCCGCATCGCCCGGGACTCGCTTGAGCTCTCGCTGCCGAAGCAGGAGCCGACCACCCCAGAGGGGCTCGGTGGCGATGAACGGTATTGGAAAGCGGAAGACGAATGCTTGCGCTTGTGTCCGGTAATGGCGGGGCTCGCTGATTCCAGCATCAGCTGATGGCATTCTTCCACTTTTGCCTGTAGAGAAGTTGAGTCTACCCTTGAGCAGAGTGCAGTCGGTAATAAGACATGGTGCCAAAAAGGTCCAACCATTGGGACGTTGAGGAGGGAGACGAGGAGGCAGTGGCTCTCTTGAGCCGCCACCGCGGACGCTTGGAGCAGTGCCGCCGCTGCCCAGACCGACGAGGGAAACTGAACCCATCTCCAATCTTCGCCAAATAAACAGAGAATTCAGGAAATGGTGCGAAAGGGAATTGAAAAGGACGCATTTTGAGGTTAACTCACCGGCTATCGCCGACAGGAGCGCCGCTTCGCACCTCCGGGCCATGGCAATGCCGGCGGCGGCGGCGGAGGGATCGGTGTTGGCGTTCTTATCCTTAGAACGGAGGCGGGGGAGTAGGTGGTGGATGAATGAGAGGGGGGTGACGGGATTCATCCTCCAGCGGAGGGCGGCGAGAACCAGAAGCTCCATCCGCCTGATGGTCCTCGGCTCGAACACGTACTCCCCGTCTTCTGCTTGGAGATCGAGCAGGAGAGGGACGCGCGTCTCCTCCACCTTCGCCGCCAGGGAGAGGCAAGCGACGGCCGCAAGACGCCCCATCCATGGCTTGTCGTCTTGGAGCCGGAGCCCGCCGCCCGCGGCGCGGGAGAGGAAGCAGCGGTCGAGGTAGTTCACGGCGAGGACCGCCGTGAGGGGGGAGAAGGCGTGGCGCGCCGCAGCGCGCGACACCCACTCCACCGCATCCTTCCTCGCCGACCGGAGGTAGCAGCCGCCGCCATCGTCACTGGCGAGCTCGAGGGAGGACTCCCCTTCCTTCGCCGCGAGAGAACGAAGCACCTCCTCCCAATCCTCCTCGGTAAGCGGCAGCACTGCTTCCATTTGCTCCTCCTCCTCCTCCTCCTCTTCTTCTTCTGCCAACACCAAGCTTTCTTCTCGGCTATCTTCTATAGCTAGTCGTAGAAGGAGGAGGAGGAGGAGGAGACGGTGCTCCTCTTCTCCATTCCTTTCAGGTTTTCTCCCTCATCTCCTACTCGGAGGGGTTGAGGTTTCATTACACCATCCGCTGCCGTTTTATTCTTTCTTTAGCCTCTTCGTTTTCTTTTATTTATAGGGGCTCGGTTTTGGCAACATGTGTTTGCTTTCAAGTGTTGTTGCCAAAAACAAAACAAGAACTTTTGTTTGTTCTGTCCGTCTTATGACGAATCATCGTAACCTGATTAATCTCATGCGATTAGCCAATCTAGCTTGGTAGAACCCGATCAATCCATCAAAATATATTGCTCCAACTGCAGCTTTCATGGAATCGAGCCCAAATCTTTTTATGTTTTCGAATCGTCAAAGCGGAAAACAACTTCACCGAGGTGGTCGGACACAACCATATCCCTCAATTCTACGGGAGAAGGAGGTTACCGTGACCACCTCAACCGATGGGAACTGCGGCAGTCCCAAGAAAAAATGTTGAAGTACTCTCAACCTCATTAACACCGTAATCGTTGCACGGAAGACTGCTTAGATTCGAAGCAACCAATGGAGTTAACTAAGCAGGGTCAACTTGGGAGGACCGACGAGTTGACTGATGAGTCGACACAATAATACGTGAGACGTGCTAGAAGCAAATGGTGTCACGAGTTTCACCGATCGGTGAGTCTTACACCTTCGATTAATCTATTATCGAAGGTGTAAGCTCATTCGGATGTCTCTTTTTGATTGACGTGGGAGATTCGGTGAGGTTAGATCGCATAGGTTATTCACTCAAAAACTGTTCTATTGGTGAGGACCTGATTCGGGATGATCGGATATGTGAACTACAATCTTCCTGGTTATAATATAAGGTTCCTCCTTAGGGCTTGGGTCGTTTGAGTGTCTTCATACGACCGACGATCTAGCATGACAGGTCGACGTGATCCTTTCGATGCTTAAGTCAGCAAAGGAGAGAAGACAGTAGCATAAGCTGTATGACTGAGTTAGTGTATAAAGAGTTCCGCTTTAGTGTGAGCTGATTGATTCTTTTTTATACCTGATCCTTAGACCTTTTTACTGGTTGGTATAAGATTAGGTTAACCGCTTGATTATTCTGGTCTCTAATCTTGATAAGATAGGGTGGTTATTGTCGGTAATTGATGCGGTGCACATCGAGATGTATTATGGTACCATTTTAGAGCTGGTGACTTATAGCCTTACTTAGGTGTCGGTCTTTGTGACAGATGAATTGGCATGGAGCAAAATTGTCCCTATTATTTGTCCTCCCTCGAGAGGGCATCCTTCGGGGCCTTTCTTCGGAAGGGCATCCTTTAGGGCCTTTCTCTGGAGGGTATACTTGCATACTTTTCTATTGGGTATGTGCTCTGATGGAATTCTGTTGGCTGGGGTGTTAAGAGTGCATCGATTTGGTCGAGGTATGGTCCTGGGGTCTTCATATTGAGTGCACAGCTAGGGAGCATGTAAGCTCAACCTAGATGCATCCCTCAGGTCTTCATGCCGAGGTGCACGGCTAGGGAGCATGTAGGCTCAGCCTAAGTGCAACTCTTGGGGCTTCTTGTCGAGGTGCACGATTAGGAAGCGTATAGGCTCGGACTAGGTGTAGCCCTCAGGGCTTCACGTCAAGGTGCATAGCTTGGGATTGAGTCCTTTTTAACTCTTACTCATCCAAGGTGCCATGACTTTAGTCTTTAAACCGAGTGCAATGCTAGGGAGCATGTAAGCTCAACCTAGGTGCAGCCCTCAAGGCTTCTTGTTGAGGTGCACGGCTCGGGAGCAAGTCCTTTTTAACTCTTACTCATCTGAGGTGCAGGCCTTGGGTCTTCAAACCGAGTGCATGACTAGGAAGCGTGTAAGCTCGGCCTAGGTGCATCCCTTAGGGCTTCACGTTGAGGTGCATGGCTCGGGAGCTAGTCCTTTTTAACTCTTACTTATCCGAGGTGTAGGGCTCGAGTCTTCACATCGAGTGCATGGCTGGGGAGCATGTAAGCTCGGCCTAGGTGCATCCCTTGGGTCTTCGTTACTAAGGTACACGACTAGGGAGTGCATAGGCTCGGCCTAGCTGCAGCCCTCAGGGCTTCTCGTCGAGTTTCATGGCTAGAGAGCGCGTAGACTCAGCCTAGGTGCAGCCCTCAAGACTTTTCACTAAGGTGCACAACTAGGGAGCGCATAGGCTCAGCCTAAGTGCAACCCTCGGGGCTTCACGCTGAAGTGCATGGCTCGGGAGCGAGTTCTTTTGAACTCTTACTCATCCGAGGTGCAGGCCTCGGATCTTCAAACTGATTGCATAGCTAGGGAGTATGTAAGCTCGGCCTAGGTACAGTGCTCGGGTCTTTATGCTGAGGTGCACAGCTAGGGAGCACATAGGCTCAACCTAGGTGCAGCTCTCGCGGCTTCTCGACGAGGTGCATGGCTAGGGAGTGTATGGGCTCCGCTTAGGTGCAACCCTCAGGGCTTCTTGCCGAGGTGCACCGCTAGAGAGCGTACAGACACGAGCTAGGTGCAGCCCTCAAGTCTTCATGCTGAGCTTGGCTGCATCAAGGCAGAGGACTAGGCCCATTCAGGGTTGGACTTGGCCATGTTCAAGCGAGGGTTAGGACCCATCCAAAGGTTCAGTTCAACCATATTAAAGTGGGAGACTAGCTTAGACCCATTCGGAGGTTCAGTTCAACCAGGTTCGACTTAGTCACATTCAAGAGAGGGTTTGGCCCCATCCTTGGGGATGAGGTTTGTCCTTTCTATCAACTTACCTCTCCATTGACTCTTCGAGGGATTTTGCCTCTCTATCAACATTGTGGAGGCAGGGTTATGCCTTCCTCTTCCTCCGGTGGTGGGGCCCTCGGTTGGGGGTCTCGTTCCTACTGTTGTCACTTCTCTGAAGCCAATGTCTAGGATGACCCCAGAGCCATCTGAAGAGGCTGCCTCCGGGCAACTAGTATCACCACTTTGGCCCCACACTGCTCCATTACCTGGCGTCATGGCTCCACTTATGGAACCATCCATTAAGGAGGGCACTAACTCGCCACTGTCTTTAGCGAGGGAGGATCCTCATATAGCTTCTTCGGGCCCATTTTTGGGTCCACCTCTAGTGGCATCGCCGCATGAGGAGGCGACTGAGAAGGCCTCAGCCTGCTTAGAGGATGATGCCACTAAAAGTTCATAGGTCATACCTCTGCCTCCTCCCTCCATTAATCCTTTGGAGGATTGGAGCTTCCTTGCGACTGGATTGTCCGTTGCTACTGTGCTCGATCGCATGGCCCTAGCCCCAAGTGCCCTCATGAAGTTGTGTTGGGAGGGGCTGACTGAGGACCAGGGGTTGTGGGAGGAGGCCAGGTTGACCGTCTCCTATTGTCGGGGGTCGCTCAGCCCCGTCTTGGCTGGCTTGGTATACCACTACTCGCCAGATGTACTGGCTGACCTCTGTTCTCATAATGAAGTCCTAGTAGGGCCTCTTTCTAGATCATATATATTATTTTCTTTAGTCTTCCTCTTTAACCATCTTGCTCCTGCCTTTATACAACATCTCTACTACATGATGGTGCTTATCGACCGTCTATGGGATGTAGGGTTATTGATCAATCGGCTCTCCCAGGCCAACTCTACTCTATGAGCCCAAGTGAAGCAATGTGAAGAAGATAGGAGGGCGACGAAGGCCCGGGTTATAGAACTATCCTTGTAGTTGCCTCAGGCTCACCTCTAAGTCGAGGAGGCGGAGCATCGCCTTGCGGGGGCACGCAGGAGGGCAAAGTTTAAGACCTCCGAGCTAGCCTTGGATATGGGCTTAGCCATCCACCGTGCCGAAGAAGCCGAGGCATGGGCGGAGGAGGCTTAGGACATGGCAGTTGCCACTGAAGATGAGACCACAAAAAGTGTGGTGAAGGTCGAGTGGGTTAAAGTCTTGTGCCGGGAATTGAGAGATACTCATCGGCAGTTAGGCAAGGCCATCAAGGAAGGCATGCAATTGACGGAGTGATTATTAGCCAACTCTGATGAGTTGATGGCTACCCATCTAGTAGTTGAGAAGGCAAAAGGGGTTTAGGAGGAGTGCTAGCCATAGGTGCTCCGCAAACCAATCACGTGAGTGATGGCACATGTGACACGCTGCATAATCTTTTTACATATTATTATTATTGATTTTTTCTCACTTTATGTTGCTTGTTATATATATTGTGATGTCTATGGATTTATGCAATGAGAATTGAATCGTTATAAGATCGCGATAATGAGATCGATTTGCCTTTAAACATAGATCCTGAATAATCTTGGTCATAGGTTATTCGAGAGAGATATCGAGATAATCGGATAGATCAGTGTGTTGTATATCTATCTATATGATGGAGGCGGTTGGTCTTATAGTTGCTCGTGTGAGGACACTAGGGATATATCGCAGGTGTTCATTAGGGAATGAGTTCACTGATTGATTTGCTCATTGAATGGTGGATAATTGATGATACCTTATTGTCAAATAGTGATTCCGTCGTCCGAGTTGTATATCTTGTCCTTAAAATTGAGATACTAAGAATGAACTATATGAGTACTCCACTCTCTGATACCGGACTTATAGGTTTGGAAGTTCTAGATCTTGCATAATTGGTCATCGGGAATGATAGTCAATCTTACGAGGATAATAGTGTCGATAAAGGATCATCTGTTTTCGGTGCCATGAGAGGAACATCCTATGTGTTCTTACTCACGCAAATCCCTAGCTATGATCATTTGGATCGAGGGAGAAAGAGTTTTTTGGGAAAATCCGATTAGAGCGAGACTCGAGTAGGTTCCATATGAGCTTGACAGTACTATGCCCAATATACGATTTTGGGGGTATTAGATGAATGAGAGACTATAGATATATGGTAACTAATGATAGACATGTCCAATGGATTTGATTCTCTTATATCGTCTAGGGATTACGGGGTAGTGACATAATAAGTCCGTAGTTGATGATTTAAGTGAATCATTATAAAGATAATAATTCACTGAGTTTAAAGGAGTCATAACATGTATGACTCACTGCCAACTCGATATTGGGCCTAGACGGTCACACACATATGGTAGGTGTTATGATGAGTAGAGGTTCGGATATGAGATATTCGTTAGAGTTTTTATCTTATTGGATATCCAATAAGCTCTTGAATTATTAAATCTTATGGATAAGATCCAATAAAAACTAATAAGAGATTATTGGGTAGAGATCTACTGATCTAAGAGGCTTGGGTAGTTTGATGAAGATCCAATACCCAACAGGGCAGGATCCATTAGGGTTAAGTTGATAGTAACTTCTATAAATAGGAGGGTACCAAAGGGCTATAAGCTAAACCATTTTTTGCTGCTAACTCCTATACTCCTCTGTCTCTCTCCTCCTTAATTGACAATCCCAATTTGGGGCATGTGGACAGCAAGAAGGGCCGACCCTTTCTTGATCATGTGGTGCGTGTGGAAAGTATGATCGTGCAACAATTTAAAAAGCATTTTCATTGCATCTGCTATGTTGATCACCACTAGAGAGGAGGACAGTTGACCTCTTTCATCATCTCCTACAAATCTGTAAGTTTTTATAGATATATGATCTCCCTAAGTAACATATCTTTCATATATGTGTTGGTTTCAGTTTTGTGATTTTCTGTGCACCTATCTTTGCACGACAACGAGAAACTATTTTTCATAGGAAATTTGATATTTTTTGTTTTCTGTTCTTCTGCAGCGCATGTGATGCTGTCCTAGGTTTTCCAACAAAAAAGAGAAAAACCAAGCCTCTAAGTGGGAGAGGAGGGTTGTGGCCTCCCACAAGGAATCCAAGGGGTCCCAATAATGGTATTATGAGTACCGTCGATTGATAAGTTGGTCCGATTGATCTACTGCCAAAGGTACAAGCTCCTCTAGGTGCCTCTTCCTGACTGACATGGGAGACTTAGTGAGGTGAGATTGTATATGTTGCTCGCTCAGAAGCCGTTCTGCCGGTGAGGATCCGGTTCGGGATGATTGAGTAGGCGGATTGGGATCTTCTTAGCTGCAATGTTCCTCCCTAGGGGCTGGGTCATCTGGGTGTCTTCGGGCAATCAACAATCCTACATAATAGGTTGACATAAGGGGTTGCTCCCTCCGGTGCTTAAGTCAACGAAGGGGAGATAATATTCTAAGCTATATGATCGAGTTAGTACGTAGAGAGCCCCCCTCATCTCATTTCCTCTTTTGTCCTCCTCTCTTAGTCAATAGTTTTCCTCTTCCTTTACTATGCTCCATATCAGTCCTTTCTTCCCCAGGAAACTCTCCCTTTTATTACCTCACAATAATAATAATAATAATAATAATTATTATTATTATTATTAGGCAACAGTAAATAACGTCACGATTACCAAACAATATTACCCTTTACCCACCTCTTCGAACCCCAATTCATCACCATCTCTCCCCTCCTCTATAAAAGGCTACACCTTTCGGTTTCCCGGCCATCAAAAGCCCCGCCTTTGCGACCCACCCGCAATGGCTTCGACGGCCTGCCTCGCCGCCCTCCTGCTCGTCCTCTTCGGGCTCGCGTCTGCCGCGTCGGACATGTCCATCATTTCCTACGACGAGGAGCACGGCGTCAAGGGCCTGGAGCGCAGCGAGGAGGAGATGCGGCGGATGTACGAGGGCTGGCTGATCAAGCACGGCCGGACGTACAACGCGGTCGGCGAGATGGAGAGGCGGTTCGAGATCTTCAAGGACAACCTCCACTTCATCGACGCCCGCAACGCCGAAGCCGACGCCGGCCTGCACCGGTACCGCCTCGGCCTCAACCTCTTCGCCGACCTCACCAAGGAGGAGTTCCAGGCCTTTTTCCTCGGTACCAGACCCCGCGGCGCCGCCCGCAGAGACCGCGTGGCCAGCGACCGGTACCGTCTCCGCGACGGTGAGGAGCTGCCAGAATCCGTTGACTGGAGAGCGAAGGGCGCCGTCGCCGCCGTCAAGGACCAAGGCCGCTGCGGTGAGAGCCCCCGCTTGTTTCTCCCTAATCAAAGCGTCGCACTATTAAATTACAACCGTACCCTCGCTGTGTTGCAGGTTGATTCACGATGTTGAAGGGCGTTTGCCTTTTTCACTCGTGCCATGTTTATGTGATGCTGTTTTATCCGATAAAATATTGCCATGGCTCGTTTCTTGACGTTGTCAGGCTTTGATTTGAATGAAATATGTGCAATATGTTGGTGCATTACATTTTTAACAACCTATTACTAGCTGCTGTCATGATTAGTTTTGCTGTTTTAATCTAAAAGCTTGAGGAAATGATGCATTCTAATGGCTTCTTATGTGTGTAAAGGAGACATGGGGGTAAAGGAAGTTTATTCGAAACAACAAGAAGAAATTAAGATGTTACATGTTGTTACGATAAAGATTTGGAAAAGAATTCATGCTGTGACTTTAACTATTGTTCCTAATTTTATCTGTATCGATACGACGCTTATGGTGTTTATTGGGACACATATGATGGGGTGTCTCTTTTCATCCGTTTGGGTATGTACCAATGTACCATGTGTTGACACATATTGATTCTTATGGGATTTGATATCCAAGATTTTAAATCATGATTTTAATGATTTATTATTAGTTTCTGCCATGATCGATTTCTTACTGTGATTGGCACGCTCAAGCGAGTGATGTTCATGGTGATTATTGATGGCTGTGAAGGGAGTTGCTGGGCGTTCTCGACGGTTGGTGCAGTGGAAGGGATCAATCAGATCGTGACGGGGGAGCTGATAACACTGTCGGAGCAGGAGCTGGTGGATTGTGACAACTCCGACAATCAGGGCTGCAACGGTGGCCTCATGGACTATGCCTTCGAGTTCATCATCAACAATGGCGGCATTGACACCGAAGACGACTACCCCTACAAGGCCCGTAACGGCATGTGTGACCAAAACAAGGTACATTACCCTTCGTTGATTGCACTCCCAACGTCTTTCTTTATGAGGAAGCGATCTCCTGACTGTGTTTGTCTTGCTAATTTGTGATTGCAGAAGAATGCCAAGGTCGTCTCCATCGATGGGTATGAAGATGTACCGCAGAACGATGAGAAGGCCCTGCAGAAGGCTGTTGTGAACCAGCCTGTTAGTGTTGCTATTGAAGCGGGTGGCAGGGCGTTCCAACACTACCGATCCGTATGTGTTTTGTTGTTCAAACAATCATTTTCTTGTGAAGTAACTAAATCTCGAATCTTGCATTTACGTTGGCAAGCATTGCTACCTTTTCTACATCAAATCAATCTTACTTGTCATGTTTGTGGTATACCTGTGAATGGTAAAGCTTATCAGATTCTACTCTAATTCTAGCATAAATAGCCATTTACTGGTATTCACGATGAAATATGTTGGGTATCGGTGATTCTTGCACTATTTAAATGACTTGGCAGTGTAGAATACAATTTTATTTGTTGTTTTGTTAGATTAGAGAATTTATTTCTTTGGATCCTTTGGAAAATTTCCTATTGTAATATTGACTTTAAGGTGTTTAAGTTTTGAGTCATATTATTGCTTTCATCCTTTATCTGATCAACCATCTGAGGTATGATTGGTTGGAACTTGGATTTAACTTTCACGATGATCTACACCATTTTTGTAGAACAATCATTATAAGAAATTTGCATTTAGCCAATGGATTCTCATGTTAATAGTTCCTGTTAACTAACAAGCTTATCACGAATGAGAATCCAATGAATTAGCATCTTTGCACAAGAGAGCCCTTGTGATTATTTATTTTTCCTTTTGTTGTAGGATTCCTTGACCTTTGCACTGTTGACTTGTGGCATTTGGCTAGCATTGCAGATCCTGTTGGCCATTTGCATATTGCAATGGGTTCATTGAAGCCAACATCCAAATAACGAAATTGCTATTATCCCAATCAGTACCCAGACCATATAAGAAAGATGTCGCATGTCATTTATATATTGTCATTATTTTTTTATTATTTTTTATGATATCAAACGATATGGCTCAAATATTAGCATCCATTATATTAGTATCATACTGGTTTGATAGATTTATCTTTATTGGCGTCGAATTGATACTTAAATATTTCTTGACATAATGAACAAATCTAGCATTGGAGATTATGTTTACCGGGTCATGTCATTTTTACTGACCCTCCTCTTGTAACATATTCTAGGGTATATTCGATGGAAGATGCGGGACTAAGCTGGACCATGGTGTTGTAGTCGTAGGTTATGGCAGCGAGAATGGCAAGGACTACTGGATTGTGAGGAACTCATGGGGAGGAGGCTGGGGAGAGGCTGGCTACATCAGGATGGAGCGTAACGTGAATGCATCCACCGGCAAATGCGGTATCGCCATGTTACCATCTTATCCCATAAAGAAGGGCAAGAACCCACCCCGCCCAAGTCCATCCCCTCCCTCTCCGGTGAGCCCACCAACTGTTTGTGACGAGTACTACTCCTGCCCACCAGCCGCCACCTGCTGTTGTCTCTATGAGCACGGCAGCTACTGCTTTGCATGGGGGTGCTGCCCTCTGGAGGCGGCGATCTGCTGCGACAATCACTACAGCTGCTGCCCTCGTGACTACCCTGCTTGCAATGTTGGAGCTGGAACCTGTCAAATAGTAATTTCCTACTCTTTGAAAAGCTTGTCGTGATTAGCTATCATTATTACTGATGCAACCTTTGGCCTTCTTTTGAGTGTCTTCTTCTTAGCCTTTCTGCAGCTAGTGATTTATCCGCGGAATAGATTTCATTTGGTTTTGCTTGTTGCTTTGAGGACCACAGAGAAACAAAGCTTTTATTTAGTTAATTATTTTATCTAAATCCAGAACCAAATTGAGTGAAGCAAAACCTATTAATTGGGATTTATTTAACTTATCGAGAGTTGTTTAATATTTTTGATAGAAATATGATATAAATGGAGTTTGGGAGGTATAGCTCCTCCTTGTATTTCCTGTGAAGTGTTGAATTAGGGCTAACAGCTAACATTTTCAGACCTAATCTTTCTTTTGTTTGAGAAATTAAAACATTACTAAATATGATCTCTTTTTTATGTGCCAATAAATCGAGAGTTTTTTCTAGTTCTTTTGATAAGATGCACAATATAAATGGAGAGGGAAGGGAGAGCATGATATTTCTTGTTAATGATAGACTTAGGATTAACATTATTCAGACTGATCCTTTCATCTTTTGTTTGAGAAATTAAATCCAACTAAATTATGTCCTTTCTTTATGTGCCAATAAAACGAGAGTTTTTTTTTTTTTTTTGAATGTGCCAACATTATGTTCTCTTACCTTTTGTTTGAAAAATCACAAAAACCTAACTATATATGTTGTCTTTCTGTGTGCCAACTAGGCTAAATTAAGCTAGAAAGGGAAAATTAACCTTTTGGTTCCATACCCTCCACTTTCTTTTGTTAAAATCTATGTCTTGATTGTCTCTTCATGTTCAGCGTCTTCTCGACCTAGTTTTCATAGTTGTTATGATTCCTTATTGTTATGTCAAATATGCAGACCAAAGACAATCCACTGGGAGTGAAGGCTCTTGCACGCACACCTGCGAAACCCCACTGGGCTTTCTCGGAGAAGAATAATGTTACACTAACATTACAACTTTGATTTGTCGGGCTGCAGAAGGAAGGAAGAAAGGAAGAAAAATGTCTGCATTGCAAACTCATTTTTGTAAGTTGGGAAGAAAAACCGGTGCTGATATATTTGACGCTCGGCCGGAAGGGCGACACACACTGGTCTTTCTTGGTGTAATCATATCAATTGTTTTACTTTCCATTATGTGCTTGAAATTGTTTTACTTTCCAAAATATGTTCTTTCAAGGAAATGAATTAAGCTGGGGCTTCTTTGTAATCCTAAGTTTTGGGATAGATGACTTTTGTTTCCGATGAATTCGAGAGTCACTATGAAATCATCCCATATTGGCAAAGTAAGTGATGCTGGTTTTGTTTTAGAAGGGCTTGATAAATAATATTCTATAATGTGTTTCCTATGATGCGAGCTTCCAAACCAATCAACTAGATTTTTTCCCCTTATTACACCTTGTTTAGCCTTTTTTTTTTTCTTCTTACTATTAAATTTTAGGAAAGGAATATATGGTATTTCATATTTGGTTGTCTTTTTTAATTAGTAAATTAAAAAAATTAAATACATTACGAAAAATTTTCAATAAATCTTGTCTATTGATTGTTTTCTTATTATTCATGTAATGTCTAGTTTTTCAAAGTTTTTTTTCTTCTTTGTATCATGCAAGAAGCTAATTTGTTGAAGTATTATTTGATTTCTCATATACTTTATATAAAAAATTGATTAATCAATGTGCTATTTACTTCTTTTAAATATAATTTCATCATGTTCATCTATTACCATTAGTTATGTTATATAATGATTTGATCTACTATCTGATTAAAATATTAAAATTAAATTAAACATGTAGGGTTAGGACTTGGCTCAGCCCACGGGCTAAGCTTGGTTTAGCCCATAGGTCAGGTTTGACTTAGCCCATAAGCCCAAAGTAGCCCAACCCATAGGTCCATGCCTCGACTTAGCCCATGGGGCTCATTTCAATTCAGTTATATATTTGTTTATTTAGACAGGCACATACGACACACATGATTAGTCTAAGGCCCATATAGATTGGTCTAGCGCTAATGTAATATAGCCTAGCTCTCTTTCCTTTGCTTGATATAGGCCCAATTGTTGATCGAACATGGTCGGTTGATTAGTTTTGATCAATTCAAGATGATTTTGAACCGATTTGATTGGTTCAAACTTATTTAATCTAAATTGAACTCACTCAAGTCCAAATTATATTAGTCTAGGATGATTCGAAATCGATTAAATAAGGATTAGAGGTTGGTTCAATTAGATTTTAACTAAATCGAGTTTGATTCAAGCCAATTGGATCAATTATGCCCGGGTTCAAGTTGACATTGGTGATGTTTAAATTACGATTTGAGATGTGTTAATGAGATATTCCATCGTGACTTGTTATAAGATGATTATATTTTTCATGTCTAGTAAGGTAATTCCCTTTGGGGATTAGTGAACTATTAGACATAACAAAGAAATGGTTCTCTATTCATTATTAGAAGAAACGTGTTTCTATTCTCTATTTATTGTTGCGAGAGTATGCTAGTGGGATGACGTATTTATTTTATTTATGAATATATATTTATTTATATATTTTAAAATTGAATAATAAAGGATTTCTACTTGTGTGACATTATTTTATATTTTTTATTTTAAAAAAGAGCCTCATAATAATAATAACCTAGAAACACTAAAGATAATAAAATTTACGACTACTTGTTTGACTTTTATTTTGATGGATAAATTAATTATAATAAAATTTTATAATTTATGTTTCTCAATAAATTGATATTAATATTTTGCTCCTAACGTAACCTGTGAAAAGATGTTATAATCTTGTGTAAAAAAAAAATTTAAGATATGATATTTTTTTTATAGCATTAAAGTCGACTTAGTATTGAGTATGAAGAGCGACTACTTGTGGATGGGACCAAAGGACGCATCATAGCGTGTGGAGTTATTATTAGACTAAATTTTTTTATGAACTATACTAAGATTTGATGTGAGCTATGATAAATGTTGATGAGGATGTCAAATCCTTACCTAGAGGAGATTCTAATACCTAAATTAGTTCTACATTACAAGTGAGCTAAAACAAATATTGATTTATAAAAATTTGATGAGTACATTATTATCGATTACAACTTCATAATTTTGATTAACAGGCCAATTATTCATTTCTCTCTCTCTTCCTCGCTTCTTTCAAGTCAACCTAACTTCTCTTTCCTTAAGTTCTCTTATTCGATAAAGAGGGTAATGCTTTCTTGTCGTAAAAATGCAAGACGATAGATAGTTCATCGAACACCATTCCTAGCGGACACACATACACCCACCACTCGACTAGGAGCAACATAGGTTACGTTGTTGCAGTATGTGTTATGCGGACCTCTTGTCGCCATGGCTGCCCGCGAATGGAGCGATGGGAGAGCAGGCGGGTGGTGGCTGCATCTTCTGCTACTCTTCGCCCTCAGAAGCCTCACGTACCAGCTATGGTACTCCTTCGCCAACATGCTCTTCCTCACCCGGACGCGTCGGGTGATCAAAGACGGCGTCGAGTTCAAGCAGATCGACAGTGAGTGGGACTGGTACGTCTCCACCCTCCATCTTCATGCTTCGTGGGAACAAGATGGAGCCTTTGGTTCTTGGTCACGTCTTAGTTCTCCTTCTCCAGGGATAACTTCCTCATCCTCCAAGCTCTCCTCGGATCCATCGTCTTGTGCCGTGCTCCGTCCCTCGAAGAGCTCCCTTTTCTGCAGCTCAAGGGCTGCGTCATCGCGCTGGGTCTCCGAGCCTTTGTTCTACATGGCGCACAGGTGCTTCCACAGCGGCTACCTCTTCACCCACTACCACTCCATCCACCACTCCTCGCCGGTGCCACAGCCCTTTACAGGTACGTGCACGAAACATCCGCTTCTTTCTGACAAACCAACCGACGCCGAGTGGCGTTGATCGCTGGACCAGCCGGGTTTGGCACGCCATTGGAGCACCTCGTCCTGAGTGCGGTGATGGCGGCGCCGCTGCTCGGGGCGTTCGCCACGGGGCATGGCTCCGCGAGCTTGGCCTATGGCGACGTCCTCGTCTTCGACTTCCTGCGGTGCATGGGATACAGCAACGTGGAGGCGGTGCCTTCTCGGCTCTTCGAGGCCCTACCCGTCCTCAGATACCTGCTCTACTCCCCTACGTAAGTCATGTCGTCCTCCTCGTCGAAGCCATTGTTTGCGTCGCGTTGCGTCTCTCGCTGTCGTTTGGTGATTGCCAGGTCACTTCACAGAGCACCGACCACATAGTCATGCGGCCCGGGGAACAGACGTCAAAACAAAACGTTTGACTTTTCTCAACGTCAGCGACACATGAAACGGTGCCACGTTCCATGGAGTCAAGGAGGCAGACATCCTGTTAGGTGTAGTGACAGTTATATTCGTTAAATATATTATTATGTATTAGTAAATGCAATTATCTGATTTTGATGTTAGTAAAAGCTACTTATATAATTAGTAAAAACTAATTATATATTACAATTTGTAATTAATTATCTTTAGTGTATTGAGCCTTATATTTTTAAAAATTATGTTGATATTTTGATATTTAATTTTATTTTTTCTCACATCGATTCTACTAAGAAAAATACCACAAAATTTATCACTAAGTGTATACTGACTCTATCTCATTTTAATTTATCATTTAGCATGTATAATATTTCCATCAACAAAATCGACAAAGAAACGAGATTAAATATTTTATCTAAAAAAATATAAGGATCGAAATACAAAAGATAACTAATTACAAGAAATAATATGTAATTAACCTTGAATGAGATATAAAACTTGTAAGATGAGATTTTAAATCTTAAATATAAACCAGACATGCACTTACCATAACTTACACATTTAAAGTCTGGTACCCTCAAACTACGGATAAATAAGTCAGATACACCATTCTCGTATAAATATTTTAGGTTTGGTTATGTATTATTCACTAGCTTAAAACTTTTAGATAGAGTGTTTGCTGCATTGGCAGATGTGATTCTGCTAATATCTGAGATGAACACAGCTATGCTAATGCATGCTAGATCCGGTTCAGCGGGTGTAACTCATGTATAACCCTAATCCTACGGTAACAGAGCTGAGAATTGTTGCAGCATAACAGCAACTGAGGCACACTTTGAGTTTGTGTGCAGGTATCTGAGCCTCCACCACAAGGAGAAGAACTGCAACTTCTGCCTTTTCGTGCCTCTGTTTGATTTCCTGGGGAAGACAGCAAACAAGAAGTCATGGGACTTGCAGAAGGAGATCAGCTCAGGTGCGTTTGTACACAATCTTCACAATTAGATCTGCACATAGGCGTGGTCTTGACAGAACTGTTTGACATGAGATGTTGATGCTGTATGCTTGTTCATCATGATGTGTTTGCTTCATGTCTTGATGCAGGGGAGAAGGACCGTGTACCTGACTTCATCTTCGTCGCGCACATCATCGACATCATGTCTTCCTTGCACGTACCTTTCGTGTTCCGATCTGTCTCCTCGATGCCCTTCACCAACTACATCTTTTTGCTGGTGTTGTGGCCGATTGCGTTCCTGTTTATGGCCTTCGCGTGGGCGTTCTCCAAGACCTTTGTGCTCTCGTTCTACATCCTAAGAGGTCATCTGTGCCAGACATGGATAGTCCCCAGATATGGGTTTCAGGTACTGCTCGGTTCTTCCTCGTCTCCCTCAGATTGCCACAGAAAACCTCTGTAACTGGTTGCACTCTGTGGCTTCTTGCAGTACTTCCTGCCATTTGCCAGAGAGGGCATCAATGATCAGATCGAGCTCGCAATACTGAGAGCCGACAAGCTGGGCGTGAAGGTCGTCGGTCTTGCAGCATTGAACAAGGTTGGTTGCTGCCATGGCTTCATGTCCATCATCAACCACACTGATGCATTCTTGCCTGCAGAACGAATCACTTAACGGTGGTGGCACGTTGTTCATTACCAAGCATCCTGATCTGCGAGTTCGAGTTGTCCATGGCAACACCCTGACGGCAGCCATCATCCTCAATGGGATCCCCATGGATGTGAAAGAGGTGGTCTTGATGGGGGCTACATCGAAAAGCTGGGAAGAGCCATTGCGCTCAATCTCTGCAGGAAGAACATCCGAGTCCTAGTAAGTTCACCACTCCCTCATGCTTGATCTAGGAGAAGATATCAATTGGGACTATTTCTGAATCGGATCACGTCAACAGATGCTGACTCTATCGACCGAGAGGTTTGTCAAGATCCAGAAGGAAGTCCCAGCGGACTACCAGCACCATCTGGTTCAAGTCACCAATTATCAAGCAGCACAAAATTGCAAGGTACAATCTTGTACCTCTGAGTTTTGGTTCTTGATGATGATTCCTGGAAAAGCAGAGGATGAACGCATGTGTTGTTGCAGACATGGATTGTTGGGAAGTGGCTGCCGCTGAGAGATCAGCGATGGGCACCGCCAGGCACACACTTCCACCAGTTCGTGGTGCCTCCAGTCATCGCCTACAGGCAGGATTGCACCTATGGGAATCTGGCTGCCATGAGGCTTCCCAAGGATGTCCAGGGACTTGGATCCTGCGAGGTACAATGTACTACTGCAAGCTCAAGTTGTAGAATAAAGAAGGCAGTGGCGCTCACCATTGTTTTCTTCTCTTCACAGTACACTATGGAGCGGGGCATCGTGCATGCCTGCCATGCCGGAGGCATCGTCCATTGCCTGGAAGGTTGGACGCATCATGAGGTAGGCGCCATTGACGTTGACCGCATCGATGTGGTGTGGAAGGCTGCGTTGAAGCATGGCCTACAACCTGTTTGACACATGGAACTCATCATGCGTATTACAGTATTCCTTGCTCAAGATGCAACAAGTCTATATATGTATACGTATATCTATGGCCTTCACATAGAAAAATCTGAAACAACATAGTGTACTTCATTTTCATGTTGGTGTGAGACTAATAATAATAATGGCAAGAACTGCCTGGTCATTGAGTTAAAAGTGGATTATTTTAGCAGATGAGCATGTTTTCTGCTTTCCTGGCTTTAGGTTTTGCTTACAGGAAGTAAAGGTTTCTTCATGGGCAGTACATCCCAGCGAAAACACCGGTTGATTGATCCAGCTGAGTGTCTTCAAGAAATAATAACAGGGAAGTGGAAGGATTCAACTTTATGAGGAAAATGAATCTAAAAGAGAATTGACACAAGATAACACTGATAAGACTGAGAAAGGTAGACACTGATAACATCTAGATTGAAAGCTGTCAAATCTGAGAAGAAATCAGGGAGTTATGATTTCAATCATAGCCTTCTTTAGGATATCCAATTCCATGATTAATTAAGGCCAAAAAGTCGAATAGAGCACAAGAAAAAACCCTACAACTGATATAAGAAAAAGAACAGGTCACTCTCATATTAGATAACTAATCTGTTAACTTCGTTGAGCCTAAACTACTGGCCTAAAATGTTTAAGCTGAAGTTAACAATAGTATACCCATTAGATATTTATAGGCCAATCTTACTCTTAGCCCACTTCCAATGTGAAACTGATGGGGTGTTGCATTCATTGAGTCTAATTCTTTCATCTAGAATGAATCAATAATAAAAATTCATGTCAATTCATAGAGATATACACCTCATAAGCTTCATTGCTCCTCACAGATGCTCCATAGAATTCATTGTATTAACTTAGGCAGAGCATGGAAAGATGAGCATAAGGAAAATTGAATAAGATGGACAAAAAACAAGGGACTAAGTGACCTCACCTGGAAATAGATTGGCTTAGCAGCTTTCATCTCAGCATCGAATAGCAGGATCGCAACCTGGAATCTTCAATTCCTCAATGACTTTGAAATCTATGCCACCAGCAAGAACCATTACCAGCCACTTCGCCAAAATAGAAAGGTGCTTTCAGCAGATCAATACCAGTGTCCTAAAAAATCACAGGATAAAGCACAGAACCTATTCCCACATCTGTAGGGGTAAAAGTTTTTTTAACCAAAAAATACTTCAAAATCTTGACAACTGGCTGCTCACTTCATCCTGCCTATTTAATTGGTTCATTTCATGAGATCTTGAACTCAAAAATATTTGATTCTTTGTTGGCATGACTCTCATCTCTAACCGAAGGCTATCCGTCATGGTCAGTCATGATTTTCTGGTTCATGATAATGAGAATATGACTCACTTGGAAACTGGAGAACATGAATGATTATTAGATACAACATGCAAAAATTTAAGAAGCTTACAAAGATAATCACATAAGACTGCATCAATAGTTACCAACATTCTAAATTCTCTAGAGGTTACAAGCAAGAAATATCTAGATGACGTGCATTCCTTCCTAAAAGGTAAGATGAAGATCAAAATGTCTAAAAGCCAGATTTAAGAGCTCTGTTGTACTCTCTAAATGTATACATATTCCAGAATGTATGCACTGTCACACCTAAACTAATATACTGTACATTAACATCACCATGACCCCAAGATTGGTCTTCGGTAAATATCTTCAAGAGTCTCAATGTCAAGGAGGGAATAAGTGGATGCAAACATATACTAAGAACATGAGTGTATTTATTCGATTAAAATAGAATTATACATAGCTTGGCTTTGTATATTAAGTAGCTACGAAGCACTAGTACTAGAAGTTGTGATATTAACTATTTAAGCACCATAGGGAAATCCGTTAAAACAACTACATCTGTCACAAAGGTTTCACCTTGTTTGATGCAGGAGCAGTGTTAGTAGAATGAATTAAAATTGTTGACGAAAGGATTGCTTAGAGAAATTAATTTCAGTATTCTTCCAAAACAGAAAAAAAAATAATATTTGATGAATTATTTTATGCAATTTTAACATTTTACGCAAATTATAGACAAGGCATCATGTGTATCAATAACAAATATACAAGCATCCAAAATTGGATGAAATAAAACCACAATTATGTAAGAGATAAATAATATTTGAATTCTCTTCAATTTACCTCAAGTTAAAATTTAGATTTACCATTTAGAGAAAAGCTGATACAAGTTAACTCTTCTTCTAAAAGCTAAACCGCTATATATACAACACCAGACGCCCATTTTCGATGCTAATGTTCCTGGCAGATTGAACCCTTCCAGTGCACTAAATGCTGGAAAGAATCTGTAGCATCTGAAAGTTGAGCAAATTCAGTCGAGGCGGAAAAATCAAATCATATCAACTATAGATAAATCCCATTGTCCAATCACTAAATCCACCCCAAAGAAGTAGAAAACCCTAGCTACGATACAAAATCAAAACCATGCAAAAATATGAGCTTTACCCAAACAAGTAAAACCCTCGACCAAGAAAGGGCTGCCCACCAACCTTGAGCGACAGGGCCACGCCGACACCGCCATGGGGCAGGAGGACGGCGAAATCGGAGGGCACGAGGGAGGCAACTCCGAAGGCAGCGGAATCTGTGCGGGAGGCGACGAGTCTGCTGCCTCGATTATCGCGGCCAGCGTCATGCTGATGACTGTCGGATCCGACTCCATGCCTCGACGGATCGCTCTCAGCGAGCGGGCAGTTTTACGATGCTGACGGACGCCACCAAGGCGAACAAGGAGAGGAAGATAAGCTAAACGAAGCGGCGAAAGGTGGCGGGAAGAAGGCCGCGGGGTCGAAGCCGTTAAAAAGGCCGCATTGGGCTGGTAATGTCGTAATTAACTAAATATCGAGGGTTAGAGATCAAGTAACTGTTCACAAATCATTTACTATTTATCCTTCTTTGAAAAATTAAGAAAATAATATTATATTATTCATGACTCTACTATTTTTATTTTTATTTTTTTTCCTTTATTATCGTTGGCTCTCCTTACCACTCGCACACCCTACTTAGTTTGTAAAAATTCAAAATATGATATATTTTAAGTTAATGTAATTGAACTAGAAGATCATGTGTTATATGTTATTATAGAATATACATAATCCTAAAAATATTAAATTATTATAATAAATATAAAATTTATTTTTTTAAATCTTTTTTTGATCTTCAATTCATCCCATTTCATTATTTTTTAATTATTTACATCACCTTCGGTGATTAAGAGGAGGAAGATGATGAGAAAAAGAAAGAAAAAGGATGATAGGTAAGGAGTAAAAAGGTTTTATTAGAATTAAATTATAAATTAAGAGCATATATGCCTATTTACAAAAAGATAACTTATGAATATTCAAAGTTCTTAACATATGATTATAAATAATAAAAAAGGATAAAAATTAAATTAAAGAGGTTATGAATAATAAAATATTAATTTATTGATCTTTTAAGAGATTTCGAATGGCCAGATGATTGTGAACATAAAGGAGGCTATAAATAATAAACTCTTTCGAACTAGTGTATCTCTCTGTAAATTTTTTTTTTCTTCGAGAGAGATAAGTAAGCAATTTCTAGTGATCTTTGTTGAGTGACAAGTGATGAGTGATGCAACTAGAGTTTTGATATTGGTGTTCATGGGGATGATTCATCGATGAATGAAATAAGAAATTTTGATAATAAGAGTTTGATCGATAATTAAAGGGTTGCAAAGGAGATTTCAATTTAAGACCCCTTTTTAATATGGAGAATACTATTTGTACCTCCCAATTTATCATTTATAATCTCATTTTTAAAAATTAATATTTCTAAATCATCCCACCTCTCCTTCCTCTTACTTTTTATTCTTCTTCTCCTCCTCCTCCTCTTCTTCTTCAACAAAATACATTATTACTAATCACACAAAATTTACATTTGTATGGATAATAAGAAACATCCAAATATGTATCCAAAATATTAAGAAAAATACATGTAACACAGCATGTAGGATAAAAGAACAAGTGTCTTGTCTATCTGATCCTAATGCCTGAGAAATAATGTCTTGGAATATTACTTGCAATAAGCTTAAGAGGATGTGTGCTTTTAGAATCTTCATTTCTTCCTACAAAATTAAACAACAAATTAATAATTATTCATGCATGCACATGAACTCTTAATTGCTGAACCTAAAATATTTATGAAGATTGTATCTAAGAAGGGGAATGAGAGGTACAGGAAACATAATCAAGCAGATAAAAGCAACTATGTATTATAGAACTCAGGCACAACTTATTCTCAGATTACATGGTTGTTTGTCACTTTAATCTTTGCCTCTCTTTTTCTTTATTTCTTTATCTCCTTCAAGAAACTTTGGTATTATGCATTATAACAGTGCCATCAAAACTGTAAGCCCTAAGTACTTTGGTAAATGTATCAAGTAGATGATAAAAAGTGTGATCGAGGATTAACGTTTCGAATGTAATAGATCTATCATGAAAAGTATCTAATGGAGATTATAAATGTTTCAAGTATACGATGGTCTAACGAAGACTCGCACAAGAAGATGAAGCGAAGATGAAGAAGAAGTAAAGCATCGACGACGACGAATGAACAAGGGGTAATGCAGCGTTGATTGATCTATTACTACAGTTTCTTATAATCATAGTTAAAAGTCTAAGTTAATACAACACTTTAGAAAATAATTGCTATTGACTTGGCTTCCAATCACTAGAAACATTATATGGTAGTTTCTTATGAAATATCTATGCTAAAAAGGTTTTATCTCAACATAAATATTCCTATGGCTTCTACTTCTGAACCCCACTTTTATTCTACCACTGACCCTCAGTAGAGCTCAATATAGACCTTGGCAAAATATTAAAGATCTACTCCTTACATTCAGATCTCTTGATCGCATAACCTAAGCTTTAATCACTGGGATACATCTTCTCAAAGATCTCTGTGTTCTTGAAGTCGCAAGTGCACAACTCAGGACAGTAGAATTTATGGTAGCATTTTGGCACTGTTTCATGTCTTTGTATTCTTCCCAAGTGCACAACTCAACAGAGTAGATAGAATTTATGATGGTCGCCTGATACCAACCTCACCAACCTCTTCACTTTCGCTATTACTGCACCCCCTCCCCCCCACTAAATGCCTGACTGAACACGCTTGAGGATGCTGCTGCTGCTGCCTCTGACTGATATGATTAATTGTTCATCAGGTCTTCATGTCATGAGAGTTGTTTGGGCCATCAAACCTTCCTACGAAGAAGAGAGAGAGAGAGAGAGAGAGAGAGAGAGAGAGAGGGAAAAGGATACAAAATTGAATGAGATATTCGAAGTTATGACAAGGACAAGATGAAGAGTGCATCAGCTGTTCCCACCTCCTAAATGTAACCTTCTTGAAATGCTCATGGAGGTCAAAGACAGCGAACGTGCACACCGACCAAGCCATTAAGTAGACACTGGTGGTGTTTGGTTTGCCATCATGAATCCTCATACCTAATCTTTTTTTAATGCAGGCGACAGGGATTTTATTATACTGCAGAGCAGTTCTGCATTGACTCTGATGCATTGGCAAGAAAAAAAAAAGCACTGGTTGTTGTTTGATGAGCAAGAAAGAGATTGATTTGCAAGTCCGATATAATAAACAAGCTGAACAGAGGTCTCATCTAATGATTTGAAACTGCTACTTGACACAAGCTTGCATGAGAGTCCAAGAATTACTGTTCATGGTGGACCAATGTAAGATCATGTGGGGGGATGGATTTTAGTGCCTTCCTGTGGCCAGAATTAATATTGCTGCACTTCAAACATAATAATAAGAAAATCTTTAGTTTGCTTCATCAAAGCTTTCATGAGATTCTTGTTTGTGTTAAGAGATTTTTATTTTTAAGTTTAAATATCACTGTATCGATTTTCTCATAGAATAAATGGTCAAAAGGAGATTTGATGTTAGGACTTATGGTAACCTATCAAAATCTTTGTCTAATCAGCATTTTTGAAAATATATCGGATGAGACTTCGAATTTAATATTTATGATCAAGAGCATTCGATTTATTAATTATCATATACATTGGATATTTATTTCCTCGATCTCGGAAATTAATATGATCGCTAATTATCGCTTTGGAGACGATGCTCAAGTTCTTTTATGACAAAAGAAAAAAAAAATTGAAGAAAATCTTGAGTTAGCTTCATCAAAGCTTTCATGAAGTTATTGTTTGTCACAGCTACCGCGACACTGAAACTAACATAGGCTTTGAGTTCAATCACTGCTGCTCTGATTTGATTTCCTTAGTCCTACTCGGTTGATTAATTATCATGTATGCTGGATGCTTAATCCTCTGTCTTTAGAGGTCAACAATTATGAGATATAGTAAGCCATGAGAAGATGATCCAAAATAATTTGCTCATCTGCATGCTTGTTGGAATATGGCACACATACTTTTGGGCCAGTAGGTTGATTGATTCTTTCAACTTGGGAATATTCACCAACACAAAGAAGAAAAAAAAAACAAACTTTATCTTTTTAAGTCTTTCCACCACTGCTCTGATTTGGTTGACCTAATAAATACTATTTCAATTTGAGTAGTTATTCTATCTTAGAAATTCATACATTTGAGGCAAAAAGGCATTTAGATAAGAGAAGACGATTCAAAATAATCTGCTCAGTTGTATGCTTTTTGGAACATGTGACATATTAAGAGGCCAGTAGGTCGATTGATTTTTTCGACTTGGAAATATTACTTATCCTAGTTGTCAAACTTTTGGTTTTGGTTAGCATTTTAAATCATTAATCAGTACAAAGATGGCAGATTAATTATGTCAAACATGTTTCGATTCAATTTTCGCTAATACTACACGACGAGGATTAACAAACATCTGGTGAGCTGATAAAGGATTTTCCTCGAACAAAAACAGATGCAATCTACCAAAATCAAACACAAAAGCCGGTAGCTGACACTCTAAAGTCTGAAGCAGAAAGTTTGATGGACACAAAGACATAATACTAGTTTGATGGCAAGTAATTTGTCATAGAAGAAAAGAATGCAAAGACAAACCAAGTAGGTTATAACAAGTTCTGTGAGAATATAGCTTGCGGGTTCCATCTTTCTATTTCATGGTGGCATACTGAGACCACAATGATAGCGAAAAAAAATAAAAAAAAGGTAGAAAGAAAAACTGAGCTTCAGTTGCAGAGGTAGCACATACAGTTGATTTGGAGAGAGCTGCAGAGTAGTAGCGAAGAGCAAACACCCGAATGGAAGCTCTACAATTCAATTCAATTCAATTCCAGACAGAAACAGGCTCAATGTCCTTGAGAAGACCCACGATCTGCTGCATGGATGGCCTCTTCGACGGCAAGTCAGCTGTGCACAGATAAGCAATCCTTAGCCCTTCCTCCATTTGTTTCTCTGCTCCTGTTTCCCGAATCTTCGGATCGATTAATCTTGCGAGCTCCTTTCTCCTCACCAACGCCCTTGCCCAACTCACCAAAGTAGTCTCCTTGTCTTCGGAATATTCATCTCCGATCGGTTTCTTCCCCGTGAGGAGCTCAAACAGCACTACCCCAAACCCGTAGACATCCGATTTCGTCGTTGCCAATGCGTTTTCAGACTCCGAGAACTCTGGAGGAGCATAGCCTGGTGAAGCACGAGCCATGCAGCATTCCGTGCCAGTCCCGACCAGGTTCGATAGTCCGAAATCAGCTAACCTGGGCTCCATTGCCGAATCAAGATAAATGCTACTTGCTTTCACATCTCTGTGAACCATCTGGGGGAAGCATCCGTGATGGAGAAATGCCAGCGCCCTTGCAGCGCCTAATGCAATCTTGTGCCGGAATCTCCAAGTAGTCATCCCTTCGGTCGTGATGCTTTGCGTGCCGGGATTCTCTTGCTCCCATGTATCACTGGTCCAGTCTTCGGTTGATTGCACGCCCAGTGGTAGATCATGGAGCAGATTCTGTAGGTTCCCGTTCTCCATGTAATCATAGATGGCGATCCTTTGATCCCCGGCCAAGCAGTAGCCGGTCAATGGCACTAAATTGGGGTGCTTGATCTGGCCAAGCCGCTCGAGCTCCTTTGCGGCTTCCTGGTCCGTCACAGTTAATCCATGGACCAAAACCTTCACGGCCACATGAATGCCTCCCGGTAGAAATCCTCGGTACACCGGTCCAAGCCTTCCTTCTGCGAGTAAGGTTCCTCTGTCGAAATCGGAGGTCGCATTCAAGAGATCAGCGAAGGTGAAGCTCAGCAGTGGCTTCTCGAAGATGACGACGGGGACCGAGGTAGGAAGCTTGACATCTGCAACCCAAGTTGAGGAATCCGCCTGGAAGTAGAAGGGGCCTGAGGCATTCAGCTCCTCCTCGAACGATGGCTGCTTCACCGCCCAGGGTCTCCTCCTCTTTCGGCAAGCAAGGGCGAGGCAGATCAGCCCTGCTAACAGGAAGAACACCGAAAAAGCTATGGCCAAGCCTAGCTTGAGATTCTCGTGTCTGCTTCCCTTGGATCCAATACCATCTGGATTTACTGCAATGGGGCAGTCACTCTGCGAGCCGATAAACGATGAACGCAGAGTTGCCGGTGAGAATTTCTCACCGCAATAGGTGAGATTGTTGTAGGAAAGATTGAACCTTTCCATACCGGACAACTGCTGCTGTAAGGACTGTGGGATTTCACCTGTGAGATTGTTCACCGAGAGGTCTATCACCTGCAGGTTTCGGGTGATCAGCTCGGGAATGTTGCCGGTGATATGATTCTGCGAAAGATCTAACACCTTGAGGTCGAGCAATTGAGAGATGTCAGGTGGAATTCGGCCGGCGAGATCGGTTCCCGACAAGTTCAGGTATTCTAGAGCAGGAGGCAGTTGGATGTGAAGCAATTCTTGGGAGGAGAACTCGTTGAACGCAAGATTGAGATGCCTGAGTGACCTCAGATCTTCCAGGCCGGGGAAGAACTCTCCGCCGAGTTGGTTCATGGACATGTCGAGATACACCAGAGAAGACCAGTTGGAGGTGAAGCTGCGGTTTACCTGAGAGATGAGGCCGTGGAACTGGTTCTTGCTCAGGTCCACGACCTGCAATGGCTCCCGGAGTCCGCCAAGAACCAAGTCTCGGAAACGATTGCGGGAGAGATTGAGGTAGGTGATCGAGTCCAACCCCGACAAGTCTGGCATCTTCCCGCTGATCTCATTCTGTGCGAGATCCAAGGCGCTCAGGTTCTTGAAGGCAGCACCGAACCCATCAGGAACGCTCCCATCCAACCTGTTGTGGGAAAGATCGAGCGAGACAAGGGAGACGCATCCGAGAACCGTGTCCGGGATGCTCATCTCCAGCGAGTTCCTGCTGAGGTCGAGGACCCGCAGGCTCGACAGCGAGCCCACCTCCCTGGGGATCTCGCCGGAGAAGCTGTTGCGCGAAAGGTCGAGGCTTTCCATCAGCTTGAAGTTGCCGATGATGCCGGGGATCGCCCCGGTGATGTTGTTCGAGGAGAGGTTGAGGTGGCTGAGAGAACCGCTCAATTCCGCGAAATCTGCAGGGAGCGCGGTGATGTCGTTGCCGCTGAGATCCAAGGCTCGGAGCACGCTGAGCTTCCCGACGGTGGTTTCGGGGATCGGACCGGAGAAGCCGAAGCCGGGAGCGACCAAGCTGATGACCCTCTCGGTTGGGCCGTCGCAGAACACTCCTCTCCACGAACAAACCTCGGAGGAGTTGCCACTGGTGGAGGAAGGAGCCACCCCCATCCTCCGGAAGAAGTCGGAGACGAAGGCGGCGTCCGTGTTCGGCTGCTGCGAGGCCGAGCACCTCAGCAGCAGAGAAACCGAGAGGTACAAGGAGAAGAAGCCGATCCCCATCCGGTGGGAAGGATTAGGAATCAAAGAGAGGGAAGCAAACAGCAGATTGCCGGGTTGGGGTCATGGAAAGACGTGATCTTTCACCTCCTTCCTTCCTCCTGGCCTGCATCCGCCATCTCCGCGACGCTTATAATGGTCAGGAGGCACACCTCACGGAGATGACCCGGGGTGGATGGGCACCTTTAGGCATCCAAAAGTTCCATTTTTGAATCACCTTTGGGGGGTCCTTGCGCTTGCAAATAAGGAGGAAGAAGAAGCAGCAGAAGTGTGTGTGTGTGTGTGTGAGAGAGAGAGAGTTATTTTATTCTTTTGGGGAGAGTGATGGCTCGAGGTTGTGTTGTTATGGAGGCTAAACAGAGACAACAAGGACAACACACAAGTTCAGCTACTCTCAACATAAGAGAGAGATGGTGACTGGTTATAGAATGAGCAGTAATCACAGAGAGAGAGATGGTGACTGGTTATAGAATGAGCAGTAATCACAGAGAGAGAGAGAGAGAGGTTGTAGAAAGGTGAGTAAATGGTGGTAATGGCAGAATTTAATGGAGAGAAGCTGGATCCAGCGACATGTCTGTGTTTGGCATCATGGTCTGGAGGTGTGAGAGAAGACTGTCATCATGCGGGAGAAGCGAACTCCTCCTACCTTCGAAGAAGCTTTCATCATGAGCTTACCTCGAAGAAAAAAGATAAAAAGAGAGAGTTATGAATGCAGTCTGCTTTCTGCAGTGCCTGAAAGCCCACCACCATCTGCGGTGCCTGGAAACCCATGATGCGTCCGCCATGATTGGAGGGCCGGCATGCAAGAAGAGCAAGTGATGGTGTCATGTTCCTTGTTGGGTATATTTGAAGCCACCGTATGAAATTTGAAGCCATGGGTTGTTTCTCGCCATTATTAAGTTGATATCATCTTGTATCGAATGATCCGATTTACTATATTACTAGTGCTTAGTATATCTAATCATGCTGTGAAAGAAAGGTGGTGAATTTTTAGATGTAGACATGTAAAAGATCATAAATATAGATCGAGAGAAAGAAGAGAGTTCAGGACCTCATCAATACGTAGAATGCCTTCCCAAGCAACATCGAACTGGCAAGCACCGGTCCAACTTTGCTTAATGTTTAAGCTCAGCCTAATCACACGCGGAGGAGGTGGCCCCCCGACGCTTTGATGGCTCGTGGCTTTCGTGGGACCAACCCACGAAAGCCAATGAATGCTTTCCACCGAATCGAAAGTTGGAGGGAGGGAGGGAGGCAGTGGCCGGGATCACACTCCGACTTTTGATCTGAGCCGTACATTTGCTATGAATGTAAAATATGTACACAAGTTTTGACATCATAAAGTTGCATCGATAATGGACTCAATTCCGATCCAGTCTACTTACTTCGTAATTAGGCCCAGAAGGCCCATCGGACAGCCCATGTGCGAAAGACCTGTCTTAATTATAAGCAACATAGTTTGAAATTAATATATTTACCGTACATATATCCCTCTATTTTATTAACATCCATCTGTAAAATTCAGATTAATCATGGCTAACCATAGTTTGATGTCTAGACTACTCTTAATGTTCTAATAACTAAATTTCTAATAGATGTTAATGACGCATGAAGATTTTTAAATTTTTACAAAGAGATGCATGCTAAACTGAAATTAATTGTTCTGAAGCGATATGTGCTTTGGACTCGTACAATTGATGCTGCTGATTTCAAATTTAATCCAAATTTACAAGTGGAAAAGTTTTGGTGTGGAAGGACCGATGCCTTCTTCATCAGAGCTCAAAGTTTCATTACTTGATAACGATTGGGGTTGATGTTTCAATTAAAATATCCCCAACTTATTATTATTATTATTATTAAAGCGGTTTAGATTTATCCCAAAAAAAAAAAAATAAAGTTTTTCGTTATAAGAATGAAAGAGAATAAAATCATTGTATTATCATCCCTCTTTCTTAATCCTACCCTTCTAATTTAAAAAAAAATGTTTTACTTTAAAAAATAAATAAATAAATATGCGAGTCCAACTAATTGAGGTTTTACTCCTCGACCGCATCCTCTTCTTCCTTCTTCTTCCCCTCCTCTCCATCCCCTGAAGCAATGGCAGTCTGTTGAAGCAAAATCTTACGCGTGCAGTTGACAAGAAGCATTCTGGCTCTGTTTAAACAGGATACCTGGCTGCAGCCCTCCTTGTTTGTCTGCAAGATTGTGTCCATACGAGATGTAATCTAAAACCTGAAAGGAGAAAGAAAAAACAAGTCTTGAATTTTGCCTGAAAAAATAGAAAGAGCAACAGAACTGTGGTGTAAGAAGAATCTAAAATGCTACTAAACCATATGGAAACATGGCGTGCTTAATTGTGTGCAGATTTGCCTGCAGAATAGAAGAGCAACAGAACTGTGGTTTGAGAAGAATCTAAAATGCTACTAAAAGATGAGGAGAAAGTCACCGAGGATCAAAGCTTCCAAAAACCAGTACAGTTGATCTTTTGGCAAATAAATGAGAGGCATTTGATGATTAGGTCCTCACACAAGTTATGAGAAAAACAATCATTTGAAAGAACCTAGTTCATAAATCTTCAGGATTTAGTTAAGCGGACAACACAATCTATAAATAAAATGTTAATTCTTGACATACATACTAATTCTTGACTGAGTACTATGACAATTTCAACTTACGATTTACCACACAACCTGAGAAATTGTGAGTCGTGCTGCCATTGAAGTTACCACAAATGTAGGTTCCTGTCGAGTCAATCAGATCCTTTTCTTGTTCCTGCTTTAAATTGCACATTCATTATATGTGGTAGCTGAGAAGTTGAGTGTTGTATACCAGATACACAGAAATCACCTGATCTCCTCTTAAATTGCTTCGTTACTAGTTATGACTATAAGGAATTGCAGACTCCATAAAATAAGATGAGACAACTTAAAAAGACTCTCAAACAAAAAACATGAATATATCATCAAAGGGAATTCAATGAACCGATGACAACTATAATTGCAGTAACTACGATAATCATCCATAGTTGACTGCAAACCATTTGTCAGTTCATTGTATGAATCAGATTAAAAATAATTAAACATTTTGCAAATCTGCAAGTCTCATGACTTAAAAAGGCTAAACTCCAAATTAACTATTCGAGAAGATGATTAAAAAATGGCTATCCTAAAAAAAGGGTGGCCTATCACCGAGGTTTGGAAAGGATCAACATATACAACCTTATCCTACACACACAAAAAGATCATTATCATGATTTGAAAATAGATCATAACAGAACTATCTTATCCTAGCAGACTTGTCCACCAAAAGAAAGATCCAATATCCACAAACTCTTACACAACCAGTTGATAGAATTAGCTGGTCAGATTAATCTATTAACATGTGCATGTACACAACATAGCAGATTACATAATCCACAGGAATAACCCATAATGTTCGACTAGACCTTTGTTGCAGTTCGTGGAAACAAAAAAAAGATGTACATCTCAGAAACTCACAAGTAGAAATTTTTTATATTAACATTACTTTCCAATTGATCTAAAAAGGAAGTGTCTTAATTTGGTATTTGTGACTTCTCAGACCAATAAAAAATACAATTCACGACCAGTTTTAGGTTGTGATGCTATTGACACTTATGAAGCATGCTGCTCACCGTACAAAGTCTACATTCTGCTGGTGGTTTAATCATCTAAATGCCTGAACAAGAACTAATATTTATGCATTGGTGGCAAGGACATAGGACTGATGTACATGCAGAGAACTAGAATATGCAGTGGATATTCTATATAGTTTGTTATGTTTTCTGTTTCATGCTATAGAGTTTAGACTTCTTCTTAGCTTCTGTTTCCACATTTCCACACGTGTGCTATTTCCAATCGATTTCGTATCCATGCAATTTTATCTGACATAGATGTATATTAATTTCTTCAAGTGATACTAAAAAATGGGAGATTATAAATTTTAAACCCAAAACAATTCTAATATTTAGGGAAAGAAATTTTCAGAAATTTTTTGCATGACTATAAAAAGTTCTTTTCCTCACCATAGAGTCAACTATGTGCTATGAAAATATTTAATAAAAAAAATACTTACAATTAAGGATTGCATGTGTCGATTGTGCCAAAATCCATGCCAAGACAATAATGCATGTGTTGACCTGTGCCAATCAACAATTGCATGTCAATGTCAACTTTATTTGAATTTATCTATTCTAAAGTATTTACAACAATATTGTTTAGAAATAAGGATCTTCACTGAAACATTAGTTTGCTTCCTCGTTAGATTGTTACGGTCATACTTTTACCATCATTTGACCAAGATCAATTTGATTGATATGTTCTGGCAGATAAAACTTGTTCTGTATAGATTCATGCCTCCAACCTGGATGGACAGCCCTGTGAAGGTCGGATATCCCAAGAAGTCAATCGCTATTTGTTTATATTCATTGTGGTAATTTTATGGTGCTTTGAGTCCAGCGTGAACTTGTATGTGCCAGGAGGTTATATTTTGGAAAAAAAATTCAAGTTAGAAAAATTATTTAGTCACCTAGGTTCGAGTTTAAGAAGTTCCAAACAGATTGCAGATAGAATTGCCCACATCCAATCTTCTATTCAGTTTGGAAAAAAGAAAATTGATATAAATTTAACTTATGATATTTGATTGTGACTTTATTCATGATCTAGTTCACATAAAAATCAGGCTACTGGTGGGGATGGAATGAATCAATTAAAGCTACTAGTGCAAGGAGAGATAGAAAGGACCTAAAATGGCAGGACTCTTCATAGGGACTACTTTAGAGTTGGGCACTCCATGACCTAATCATGGACTTACTAGATTTCAGTTGGTATATCTTTTCATTGTGGTGGCAATGCAGAAGATCATCCTTGCACCCAAAAATTTTAAAAGCTCTACTATCTAAGTTACTACTTCATTTTTCCTACCATATAGTTATCAACCAAAGGTCTTGTAGTAAATGAATTTGCCAGTAGATTGCTCAATGGTCTAAGAACAACCTCATCTTGATAATAATTTGATGAAAGTGACATGACCCTAATTGCTTACTGTTACTAAAAGCATCTTAGCAAGAAAATCCAAGTGCATAATCTGATAAGCCAGTAAAAACCTAATTCCTACAACTAACAAGGACTTTGGGCTCCTATATGAAGCTTCTTTTTTGTGTAAATGCAGAAGGTCCAAAAATTTGAAATACAGTATGATGAATCCTTTACCAAACAATATCCTGAGCTGTTGAACAATGCAGACAAACCTAAGATCCTTCAGATTCCTTGGAAGGAAGTCAATCATGCTCTTTCATGTCAAAAACGAAGTCAACCTAGTACAAAAGTTGTCCATCTTAATAAGAGGTCAATTCTGCCAGACAATCAATGGACTGTTCCACCTAAGTTCAAATTATTGTCTAAACTAACACAAGACACTCCTCACGTTGTCAAATCCTTATTCATGAAATTAAATCGATAAAAAAAAAGCAATGTAACAAATTTAAGGAATTATAGAAGATGAGCAATATACCAAAAGTGTAAGCCTACGTCAGTCGGTAAAGAAAATAATAAAAATGTCGTCTTCCATGGTCATACAACGAACCATTCCTTCAACCACAAACGACAGAGAAACATATGAGTGGCTGGACCACCAAACGTGGACTGCAAGAAAAAGAAAAATGTCATCTTCCAAAACAACTTGTGGGGTTTTATTTGCAACAGTCTGTTTCTCGGTGTCATACCAGATAAAGGAAAGAGAGACAGCCAGGAGGAACCAACTATAAACTAGTAAAGTTTTGATTTCCACAAAGTCAAGCAACAAGATATTGAGCCATAAGGATAGTAAACCCAGGAGGGATCGTCATGGAATAAGCTACTGCAGCCATGGTATCACCTCCAAGTGGAGGCAAGAAACGAACGCTTAGGTGAAGAGTAAAAGAACCTGACATATTGATATGGAAAGGTCATGAAAGATCACTCCCTTTCGCTCAATTGGTTCATCTAGCCAGCCAAGGCACGTGGAAGATAGTGACTGTGGCCGATAATTACTAAACCCTGAATGAAGAAGTACCTGAACCATTCAGGAGTTGTCATCATCATCAAAACAGAAAAGGAAGGTCCTTCGTTATCCAAAACAAGAAACATTTATGGTTGTCAAACGAATAAAAAAAAAAAGAATCTTTTGAGTGCAAAGATGGTCGAATGAAAGAAATAAGGGGCAAAAAAACAAAGAAGCGAGTGATGCTTACGGTTCATGGAGTATCATCAAAACTAATTCTTTCTCCAACCTGGCAAGGAAACATCCGAGGCAAATGAGAGACGATCACAACAAAGGGGAAAACAAGCGTAGAAGAGAACCTTACAATTCATAATGTGTAACCAAAACTGAACTTTTCCGCAACCTGGCGAAGCCACTGCAGAGATGAATATTCGAGAGCACCTATCTCCAAACCCATTAGGTTACCACCAGACCCCAGTCAAGACCAGCAAAAAAACAAGGAGGAACAAAGAAAAACTAACAAAGACGATAAAATAGTAGAGGAGAACAAGAAGGAAGGTAAAACTGGCAGACAATGGCTTCCGTAATGGCCGAACAGTCGATCTGCTGAGTGAAAGGCCGAGCGCATGTACTCTTTCTGGTTTCTTCCTCTCTCGCTCATCCACTTCAACGCGATCCGAATAGGGACAGGCTGTACTCTCTCGCCTTCTCAAAAGTCACGCTCTTTCCTAAAATTTCCCCAAGTATTAGAAAACTGTAGCATTAGAAATCGATTACTATCACTTGCAGTTCCTTGGAGCAAACGAAAGAACACACGAAAGAAACAAAGAGGCATCGGCAGATTAAAAAAAGATCAACTTGCGTCAATCTCGGCCTCGGAAACCATCAACCATCCACCAGTCTTCGCCAAACAAATCTGACGAGCCGACATTAAGATCGATGGATGAAAACTCCGAGAAGAGACCAGTAATGGACAAAGGGCGGAGGGGAAAGGCACAGGTCTCCAAGCCTCGCTCTCGCCGGAAGAAAAGTACAACAAATGCTGACTGACAGGAAGAGAAGTAAGCACGCAGCGGAAACAGCACCGTCTTGTGCCATTTCAACCCGATGCGTGCTCACTCTCTTCTGTCAACCGCCCTTCGCCACACATGAAATCTCAACTCTCCGCCCTTCCCGACGCCAAGAACGCAGAGACACTAACACCAAATCCAATCCAATCCTCCAGCTCCTCTTCGAGGTTCGTCTCACCCCCTCTCTCGCTCTCCCAGTCCCTGCGATCGAGAAATCGAAGGGGATTCGCTTGGAGCTGTTGTTCTCCAGATCAAGAGACTAGGGATTGCAGACGGCGACCGGACTCTCTCTCTCTCTCTCTCTCTCTCTCTCTCTCTCTCTCTCGTGGCAATTATTATTGGGAACAAGAACGATGCATAACAGCACGAACCATTGGCTTAGGCATGGAAGAGACGGACACCTGGATTCGTGGGACCGCTTGATTGGGCAATAAAGATGGGGTCCAGGTGGTTGGGGGCGGGGGGAGCGGTGAGAATGGGAGTGCGTTCGAGTGCGGGAGACAGGTACGATTCCAGCGTCCGCACTATTTCCAGTACGCGTACGTTTGCTGATACTTGGAACCTTCAATCACCCCAGTTAATACCAAATCCATGACCGTCCCTGAGACGTGGGGTCCAACTTCCTTGTTGGCTGTTGAATTGATTTGATTGCGTGTTGGTGGAGCATTTGGTATTCGTATGGTGGATAATTATTTGATTTCTTAACTCATCGTCTATTTGTTTGTTGTTTGACTTGATCAGCTACTGTCGAGCCGTCGCAAAATTATAATTGCATTCGGAATTGATATTTGAAAGCACACGACCCGTATTCATTGGATCGGGATCCGGGTGCGGATCCCGTAAACATATCGGGTTTGGATTTAGATTCGATCCAATAACATCTGCGTAAATTTATCGGGTTTGAAGTCAGATTTGATCCAATAACATCTTGCCCGCACTGTTATTTGAAACTCGGACGTAAAAAAATTCCCAACAAATCATTTCAAGCCACATCGTCATAAGTGCCACGTTTTGCTATGTGATTTGCCAGAATCACCATGAAGGACAGCCGCTTGCGTTTTAGAGGTTGCAAAGGAGAGTGCGATCGCGCAGAGAGAGAGAGAGATGCCGATGCCGTCACCTCCTTTCTCCTTGTCCTCCGCCGACCTCTCTGGAGGACGGCGTGAAGCGAGTCGTCGTCGCTCCGTCGGGGCCCCTTCGGCAACAAAATTCCGTCGTCTGACTCCTCCGCATACGGCTGCCGGCCCCCTCTTCCCTCGATCCCCATTGCCTCCCGTTTTGACAGCAGAATTGATCCTGGACCTCCTCCTCCTGATGGTCTTCTTCTTCTTAGCCCTCACCCTGTTCCTTTACCTGGGTGTCGAGTTCCCCAGGGCTTCCCCTCTCCCGTCGCCGCCGCCCAACAGAGCGTCAATTTTGGTGGATCTCATCCTCCATCACAGATCGCTTCATCGATTACCTTTATTTCTTTTGGCGAAATGCCTATGGTAGTGTGATTAAGCTGATCCCCGAGAGGACGAAGTTTGGGGTTGCACTCGCGCGATCTGCCGTAGAGCTCCAGGAGCGGCAGCAGTCTGTTCGATTAGCTAGCTACTGGTACTCTCTAGAATCTTCATTGCATCTTTCTTCATCTTCTTAGTATTGTCATCATTTACCTTTGAATCAACATCATGGATTTCAGCGAACGATACGTGATTGCTTTTATATCTATATTAATTTCTGGTTTGAAAATTGATACGATACCATTCGACATTTTAGTTGTTTATTTGAAAATTGATTATTACCTTCTTCATAGCATCTTTAAGGCAAAGGATCATTTTGAGTTGCTAACATTAAATTCATGAGTAATTGAGTCATTCATTAATCACATCTTTGGTACAAATTTCTGAGCTGGATGATCAATATTACTAGCAAAGGTAGCTTACTAGATGATTAACATGATGGAAGGTGAAACAGCGGCACCCATCTTGTCTGATTGAGAGATTAGAATGAATTAGCAAAGATTGGACAAATCAAGATGGTTGTCCTGCAAACAGGAGATGAAGATGAAAATAACATTTGCACAGAAGCAAGGACAATAACTCGATGCCTCTTATATCAGTATCTGATTTAGAGCTATACAACAAATATGGATTCTTGTAACCAACTTCTAGTAATCTTTTTCTAAGGATGTCTTGTTGTTATTAGATGTCTACAAAGTTTCGTACTTTAACTGAATTTTTTTTTATTCCACTTAATTTAATTGTAATGTTTGATAATGTAATTAACCATGTAGTTTGTGAAGTCTCCACCTGATTCATCTGCAAAACAAGATGATGTTATCCTTAATTAACTGTTATAAATCTACAACTTACGAAAACACAAAAATGGCCACACAACCTCCTGCATGCTTCACCAGGAATAGGTAATATGGCAGTTAGTGTTCTTTATTATGTTCCTTATTAACTTATAGCATTGAGCTTGCTATCTACATTGTCAGTTTAGGGGCTACTGGGATTCCTGCATATGGCTCGCATATCTACTTATATACATTCATTGGCCTTGATACTTTGTATCCTGCATTTGCCCCAAACACAAGTGGTTGTTAATGACATAAGCTTTTTTTTTGCCTACACCTAATTGAGCAGCTAATTTTGTTTTGGTGCAATATTCACAAATTCATTGATACAAAAGTTACATTTGGTTCATGTCTTTGTACTATGTCCATTTGATGCGGACTCTAAAAGTGAGCAACCAAATAAGGGATGTATGATTGCTGCATTTGCAAAAAAGCCAAGAACCACCAGCATGTTTATGGGTTTTTCATAAGTAGATGCATGAATCATCATGTCGCATCATCCATGAATGTAAGAATTCAAACAATCCCTAAAATCATCGTATTTGAATTGTCTTTAGTTTGATGGAGATGGAGTATCTTTGTTAATTGTCAATTGTCTCGTTTCTGGGTCTACCTTCCAGAATATGTTTTACTTTAGATCACAAGTAGTCCTTAGATCTTCTATGATCTTGTATGATATATATTCTGCAAGTCTGGATTTCTTTTGCATAGCATATCTATGCCGGCTAAGCTTCTCAGTGCCATGATTATGCTCGCTAGTCTTTTGAGATTTTCACTTATTTCTCTTCATTGCACCGATGCCACAGCTAGGTGGATGCTTTGATTTACACTGTAGTATATGTGGTTTGGATTTGTGTACATATTAATTTTACCAAATTTTAAAGTTGTCAGTTACTTGTGTCATGTATCCTCCCTCCTTTCTCAATCTTGGGACCTGCTTGAAAGATTCAGATTAAACTTGGGTTAATGGCATGAGAATTGTGTATAAGAACATGGCGGAGAAAAAGAAGAGTAAAAGGGAATTTGAAAACTAAATGGTAAAACATAATACATTATAAGAACATGGCAGAGAAAAAGAAGAGTAAAAGGGAATTTGAGAACTAAATAGTAAAACATAATACATTATAAGAACATGGCAGAGAAAAAGAAGAGTAAAATGGAATTTGCGAAATAAATGGCAAAGCATGATATGGAAGTTATTGCTACTAAGGATTCTGTGTAGCTAGAAATCAGCATACGAGAAAAAGTGTTTTGCCTAATTAGGTTAATAAGAGAGATGATGGTGTAACTAAGAAATATAGAATCAGAATGATTGCACATATAGTATGCAAGAATGGATAATGGTGTGACACTTCAGTTCTATGGCAAGGGACATTTGGCCACTTCAAGCTTTTTACAAGCAGTCATGGAAGATTAAAATGGATGCAGAGGAAAATAATGAGAAATAACATCATCGTTATTGAATTATTTGAGGATGTTGCATTCAACAGCCTAACCGACAACAAAATGAAGATCCATATAACTGACATAAAATAGTTGGAATGAAGATTTGTAGTTTGCCTGGGTGTCTAATTCTTATTGGTAATTAGCCCATTTTTTTAGCACTTGGATACAAATTTTCATATGTAGCTAGAAATATGTAGCCTTCCTTTTATTTCTCCCAAATGTGCAAACAGTCTGAACTATGAGGCTTGTTTGCAGCTAGCAACGAAGCTGGAAATATTTCTACTCAGTGCTTATGTGCTGAGGTTAACCATATCAGCTTATGTTGTTTAAATGCTGATTTTAATCTTGATATGCTGAGACTGATACTGTCATGTTGTAATATGGTTTTTCATTTGATTATTGCATGCTCATGTTCTTTGGTTCTGATGCATATGAAAGGAACAGTTGAAATGAAATTTTAAGTCAATCATTCTTAATAAAAGATCTATATATACATGATATGCAAATTTTTCATGAAGCTTGCCAGGTTTTGTCAACCTCATCATTCTTCTCTTGTGCCACTCCTATGTATCAAGAGCCACTTTAGATATGGAGTCATTTTTTGAATAGTTGTATTCCATCGACATTAGCATGTCCTATTTTTGGAGAAGACAGAGTATAACTAGGGTAAGGTTTCAATATACATGAAAGAGATAGTATATAAAGTGGCAATCTTTGAGACATTTTGATGTAGGATGAGCATGAGATGAGCAGACGAAATTCTTTTTTTAGAATAAAGAAAGATAAAATGAGAATAAAAGACAATAATAAGAAGATAATATGAAAAAATAAATAAATAACTATCAGACTCGTGTGCTTATGCTGAAGGAGAGAATTCTTCAGATGAAGACGAAGCACTTATACATGTCCCATGATGATGTAAATGGCCTCATACCACATGTGCATAATATGTGTAACAAGCTTAAACTCATTTTACTTGTTCATCGTATGATGTTCATTACATTTCATTCGCCTGTTAGGCCCTGAGTACAAGAAGAAAAAAAAATTAAAAATATAAAAATAAGAAAAAAATTATTAAATCAAATAAATCATTTGTCCCTTCCTTCCTCGAAGAAGATAACACTCTCGATTTATCTTAGAAATAAATCATCATCAAAATGTTTCATCTTTTTCTTCTTTGTGAAAATTGAATTCGAAGAAGTTAACAGTCCGAATTTGTCTTAGAAATAAATCATCATTAAAATTTTTCCTCTTTTTCTTTATGAAAATTGAATTTATTTTCCTTTTGATAACATTTTTGATTGATAAACTTCTATTTTTGTAGATTTGAATAAAATCTTTTATCAAGATTGATAATGTTCAATCAAGATGAAATTTTAATTTTTTAAATCTTTTTTCTTCTCCTTGGATAATTTAATAATATAAAATTAAAAATTTTCAGACATTGTCATGTGGCAGCTTAAGGCATATACGAAATAGCTCATAAACTAATCGGGTTTATTCAATTAAGCGATGTTCTAAATTGGTCCCACATCATATATTTTTCAAATCATACCTGATAATTTGAAATCCTTAGCTATTTTGTTGATAAAGGTTGGCCTTGTTGTGGTGGGTGAAATCCCAGAATTGAAGCCAGCACCAGCTTACTGATCATTTCAGGTTGCATGAAGTCTTGCAATTGCAATCTACTTTTCGTCACATACAGGCATGGTTTACCTTGGTGTCGAGTAACTGCAACAAAAGGAATTTTGGCTGGCTCCTGAAGTCCGGGAGAAAGGTCTGTGATTTCTAGAAGATGGGTCATGGACTGGAGCTGCATCCAACAGATTTAGGTGTTCTTTTGACCAACAACAGTAGAAAATACAATCATCATCCAAAGTTTCTGCAATGATCGAATACCACTCGATGAAAAACCAATGGTAACTGCACTGCCGAAAATGGTGCTTTTGTTTTTCTTTGTGACTTATTATTATCTCTATTTTGTTTTACTGGTCAAGACCTCGATATATTTCCCAACTTTTCACCGCTTTGATTTGTCTCTTGGTGTATCCACAGGTGAGCTCCAATGGAGGAGAGGGAGAGTTTAATACTGGAGACCTTTGGTGGTTAGAACTGCTTCAAAGCCAAAAATCTTGTCTTGATATGCATCAACTGATCTATGTCACTTATCATTGTCTCCCCCTTTCAGGTTGGAGATCGAGAGAAGTGGGAAAACATGTACACAAGACCAAAGGGTAAGTCTGCATCATGTTGTTACTGGTGGTCATCAACACAGGCATGTCAAGAGATATATGCGAAAATGGACCACACAAATCTCGGTTTCCGAGTGTCTTCAACAAAAAAAAGAAAAAAAAAAACATCACAAGAAAACTCCAGTGGTTATCTTGAGTTTGTCTAATTCGATTGCTTTTAGCTGACTTGCTGTAGTTTTGACATGCGTGCAGGTCTCTTGAATTTGTGACAAGCGATCTATTAATGTCCGGCTAGCGGAGCTGAGACTGTCTCTTTCGATCAATGCAACCAAGTGATGTGCTACAGAAATATTTTCTGCATTACTTGCTGCTGGAGTGACTTCCAAATGTAACTGCCCTGAAAGCTTCAATAAGATGGCCTATTGAGCTTGTGCACATTCACCAGCATGTCGCTCGTGATAGTTCTCACATGCAGCAACATGACAGCAGCCATTGAAGCGATGACTCGAGTTAGCATGAAGAAACTCTGTTATTGGCAGTTCGTTCAATCTCGAAGGATCAGCATAAATCGCATTGACTGGTGGATCTCAGGTCAGTGGTAGCTGCTTCTTCTGGGCCCATAGTTGTCATTTTCAAATGTGTACATATATATTGGGCTGGATTGGTGATTCAAATTGCAGGCCCAAACTGCCAAGTTTGAATCTTTTGCAAGTGCACGTCGTCAATGAAGACCTCGGAAACGAAACCACAATTTACCTCCTCTGTGTAAGTGTTATTTTCTCTTCTTCTTTTTTTTTTTTGGTTTAAATACTGTTTGAAACTGTACCTCTTGTCCCATTCTCCAAAAGAATCAAAGCTTTCAGCTCACGGGCTGTTCGGCAAAGGACACCGAGGCTGCAGGGTTGGTCGGCTTAATTTCCTGGCGCTCTCCGACCCTCTCCTCGCCGCTGTCAGAGGGTAACGCTGCAGGAAAACGAAGACTGATAAGGTAGATGGCGCTCCTCCACCCTCCTCTTCTTATTCCTATCAACAGTTCACGTAGCAGCACCGGAACAGCCAGATCTGTGCACCGAGGGAATCTTATCATTTCCTCTTTTACTCGGTCGCCACACAGTGAGAAAGCCCAGTGCATGTGGCCGGCAGCTCGTGAGGCGATGGTGAATCCCACACACAAGCCGGGCCACCAACTTTTCGCTGATCGATGCTTTTATGACTGCTGCTTCTGCTATTACTGTTACTGCTGCTACTATTATTATTATTATTATGCAAAGGTAAGTGTTGAGGAGTAAAATTATACCCTTTTTTTTTTCACTTCATCATTCAGAAATTGAGTTGATTAGCCTCTTCTGATATCACTGGACACTGGCTGTTCGTTTGTGCTGATTGAAGTCGAGAAAACCTAATTCATGTTCCTTGATTCGTCAGGGAATGTTGCCCTCGAGATTACTTCTCCGATAGAGGTGCTTCATGTGATGATGCAAAGAGAGATATCAACATTTTCCTCTGGTGGTCCTCATCTGATGAGCAAGGTTTGAGAGTCTATACCTAGAGTAATAAGTGAATATTTTTCTTATGGTAATTATCACAGTAATAAGAGGGATCTTATGTTCTTTTTCATGATGACTATGATATTGTTCTTATCTATACCAGTGGAACGACTCCTTAGTGGCACGAACAAGGGAGTAGACACTGGTGAAGAGAGCAATCTCTGGTGCTTGATAGAAAATGGTACTAGATATTTGATTGGGTGTGGGTAAAAGGATGGCTCTGGGAATGACTCCTTGAGACCAATTAACCTTTTTATCTTTTCTGAACTCAAAGGGACCAGACCGTATGGTGTGATGGATCACACACTTCCTTTTATCATGTCATAATGGGCCGTCCTTCTTCCTGTACTGAGATGGCGGCTGTGTAGACATACGTTTAGTACTGTAAACTCTCGATATGAATTGCTAATGATGAAAAGTTATCCTGATGTTTTCTTTCCTTTTGAAACTAATCGTCTCTTATCATTTCTCAGAAGGAAGAGGAGACTAAAGTGACTTCGACAGGCGACGTTTCTCCACGGAAATAAAGGCGATGATGGCGGCCCTCGAACTTTCATTTCCCGTCAACTGGTGCAAGGCGCGTGGACGCCTTCGTCAATGGCGGAAAACATATCGATTCCGTGTGATTCGGTTGCCCTACGTGACTGCGACAGGTAGGAAAATGGCACTCTCTCTTGATTCCCCCACAGTCGATGCTGCCAAAGTCATGTTTAGATAGTCGAAGGACAACGCATGGTGTTTACTCTCACGACACGATTGCATTATTGCTCGCCTGTTATTCATATTATCTTTGTCGTATAATCTAACAAAAAAAATTTTAAAAAAAATTCCTTTTTATTTTAGCAGCTTTGCTCCCGACGGATGGATGCATCTTTTTAGCACAGCCTGCTCACCCCAGACAAGACGGCTGATTCTTGTGTCCTTGTCCGAATCCAAATCTCCTTTTGGTGCAATCCGTTCGTCCATGACCTCTTGTTGTTCACCGATTTCATTGCTTCCTTTTGTTTTCATTTTTGGTCTCGTGTTTCATCTCAATCTTCGGTCAACAGGTAATTTTCCTGGAGTAACGAGTAGAAACAATTCTGGATTAGTTTTTATTCTATGTTTAAGCTTGTTATAGCCGTTAACATTAGATTAGAATATTCTGGATTTGGATTCAACCACTTATATAAACACAGCTTATGAGCTTCTCACCAATGTGCACAAACAAAGTCACCATGGCTTTCGATATCTTTTTTTTCTTTAAGAATAATCACAAATTCCCTTATTTATCTATTTAATTTTCTGTTATATCTACGCATTATCATTTGCTTTTGTACGTGGATCATATTCATTTATGCATAGATAATATGCACAAATTTACATCATTGCTGTCCATTAAGTAATTATATATATAATAAAAAAAAAGAATAGATTGAGGTGTCCATTTTTCTTTTATATATATGACAAGGTTTTATATTCCGGTTTCGTCGTTTATTCTTAAAAAATATGTATACAATGATAAGTTTAACAACTCTTAAAATTTGCCCAAATGTCTTGTCAAAAAATAAATAAATAAATACAAGAAGAAGAAAAAAAAAAGTTGATTAGATCAAAGAATTTGTTCTTATCTGATCCAACTGCATTGGATCTCTCTTCCAACAACACAAAACTGTGTTTACATATGTAGCCTTTTAGATTTAAAATTATTAAGTTTGTCCTTATATATATTTTTTGATGTTACACATTTATATACACACATTTACTATCCAAATATTAAGATACTTCACCTATACCCTCACTTTACAATTCATTCAAGGAAGAAAAAACAAAACTTAACAAAAGCATGACTACCTATTAGTTAGTTTGAGTTAAGAAATATTTAAACTACTCTCATATTTCTTTTAAAAAATATTATCTAGAATTATTTACTTGACAGAAATTAGTATATGCAAGCTCCAAAAATTTTCAGAATGGATATGCTAAATTCCCTTGGATTTATCAATCTAAGTAGGAGAAAGTATACCTCAATATTATTAATATTTCTTAATTTGAGAATAATTTTCCAGGTTCCTTTTCCTTATTTTTTGAATATATGAAAGTTTTAAATTTTATAAAATATGTATGCTAAAGTCACATTCTAATTTTTGAGGCTTAAATATATTATCGTATATATAATTATAATTATAATTCAGCTAATTTTCCACGGCAAATCCACACACATCATTTACTCATGACTTTGGAATTCAAAAGTAGAAGGATACCTCCAAGAAAGCAATAGCAAGAGACCAAGCCAAGCCATCAAAAAATCTCGACTCCATTATCTACTGCTACTACTCCCTTCTCCTTCCTCTCCGCTCCTCTTGAGCTCCTCCTCCTCCTCCTCCTCCTCCTCCTCCTCCTCCTCGAGGAGACAACATGGCCCTGGCTTCATGTCTTCCTCCCCTCCTCCTCCTCCTCCTCCTCTTCCTCTTCCTGACCTTGGGCATCTCGGGAGTCCATTCCTCGCCCACCTTGTCCCCGAGTGCAGCCATGCAATCCCTGGCACAGAAAAGGAAGCCCGCCACGGACGCCAAGCTCCCATTCACCGCCCATTTCTTCCCCCAGCAGCTGGACCACTTCACCTTCCGGCCCAAGGCTTACCATGTCTTCTACCAGAAGTACCTCATCAACTCCACCTACTGGGACCAAGGCCCCGTCCACACCGCCCCCATCTTCGTCTACACCGGCAACGAAGGCAACATCGAGTGGTTCGCCGCCAACACCGGGTTCATGCTCGACATCGCGCCCAAGTTCAACGCCCTCCTCGTCTTCATCGAGGTACATGAATTCTTCTCTTCTTCCGTCGGTGGGAGTGTACGATTCCAAGTAATTATGTAGCCTTTTGCTTCGGTTTTAGCATAGATTCTATGGCGAGTCGTTGCCATTCGGGAATGATTCATACGAATCGGCTGAGGAATTGGGATATCTGACATCGACGCAAGCATTGGCAGATTACGCAATCCTCATAAGAAGCCTAAAGAAGAACTTGTCGGCAGAGGCATCTCCGGTTGTAGTCTTTGGTGGATCCTATGGGGGAAGTATGTTTCTCCCTCTTGTGTATACATGTTATCCTCAAACTCTAACAGTAATCTTTTTGGTGGGGTTAATTAGGACCCTACAATCAAATAACAAATCCAAATCAATCGACAATCTCCAGACGAATCCGAACAACATACGATAATTTTTGACGATAAACAAAAAGTTTTGTCTTGTGTCAATGATGCGGTGCAGAGTTAATCGGCATCCATCTTTCCTTGTGTATGAGAATGAAAAGATTCCAACTTTACACCTCTGAAACTTTTTGGTTCTCAGTGTTGGCAGCTTGGTTCAGACTGAAGTATCCACATATAGCCATTGGGGCTCTGGCTTCATCAGCACCTATCCTGCAGTTTGATCATATTGTCCCCTGGAGTAGTTTCTATGATGGTGTGTCGCAGGATTTCAAGGTGTAGACCCAAATTTATATTCCAATTTATAAACTTCGAGTTGGATTGTTGTCTGTGTTGAGCACGGATTAGAGTAAAAAACATTCGATATGCAAGTTCTCATTTTTGATCTTTTGGTTGATTGGCATCTTGCAGGATGAGAGCATTAACTGCTTTGAGGTGATCAAGGACAGCTGGGATGAGTTGATGGTAGTGGGAGCTAAGAAGGGAGGGATGTTGGAGCTTACCAAAACATTTAGAGCTTGCAAGTAAGTTATTCTTCTTGGCAAGCACAAGTATGGATTGGTCACCCCAAACTACCATAATAATTATCAAAATTATCGAGCAATTCGGTTGAGGAGATGGCATCAGTAATTACTTGTCTTCTTAAGGGTCCATCTAGGTTGGTGCAATGTGCCTTTCAAGACAGGCTCTTGTTGGATGCGTAGGACATTTAAATAACATTCAACATGATGCTGGGAAAAAAATGATCTAGGCTGCATGCCTGACGACTTTAATTGTGTAAGACCAAATCTGTTCATGTTGATTTGGCTTGTGAGTCAATATTCTGATGGTTATCCACGTATGTTACTCTATTATGACATTGTTACTCTGCTATGGTGATGGAACAAGCAGCTACTTCTTTGGGTGGAACACTGGGACCTCCATATACATCCAAAAAGGTTGATGTAGATTAATCAATAAGGACATACTTCTTGTCTTTATTCTTGTGGAATTTGAAGTTATCTGCAACAAGACCTCATATGGGATGGGTATTAAGTTTAGAAACCTATCAGCACATGGGCCATCCAATTTAGGTTTGCTAGCCTCTGTGTTTGGCATTGTGAGCTTTAACCACATATAGAGATTGGTTTGAGCTCCACCAACAATTTTATCATCGATGGAAGTGGGGTATATTTGGATTTTCTTATATTTTTGTGTTGTGCCAGTCAGTGTCCAAATGCTTGTAGAAAGCATGGCAATATTTGTTGATCCAAAATGTCAAACTTGATGAAAAAAATTTATCCAGTCTTTAATAGTTATTTTATGACAACAACTAGAGACAAGTCAGAGTACAATTCCTTGATACTCTAGAAGTTTACGGTAGCTCTACACCATTTTTTAGCACTCACAGTGTAAATCTCTGACAGAAACTTACAGTTCCGAGTAACTGAAAGCAGTCGTTTATTATGGTCAAATCCTGTGTTATTTTGGCACTATCAATTGTTCCTTTTTGCAAAAAGAACCAGTGCTCTTTTTTTTTTCCTTTGAGGAAAATAGTCTTATGTCTTTACATACACTTCTCATTTTGACCTGTCTTGGGTAAGATGTGGTTCACACATTGCAGAAAACTTCAGTCTGTATATTCTGTGAGAGATTGGCTGTGGACAGCATTTGTATACACAGCAATGATTGATTACCCAACTCCAGCCAATTTTCTGATGCCTTTGCCTGCATATCCTGTCAAAGAGGTAATGCTTCCATACTTTTCTCTTGGGACTGATGTATATTATCTTGCGTAATTGTGTCGATCTTGGACAAGCTATTCATCTTCTTATGAACTACAGTCCAGTGTCTGGTGTCCCTTCTTGAGAAGGAACAAAAACTGGCACATGCAGGTTATCTACAATCCTATTTATCTTGACATGTGAGTGTTAATGATCATAGGATTGGAGGCAGCGGAAGAAACCACATGTCATTGATTAGATTATGTACATTTCTTGATGTCCTTAGTCCTTACTGCTATTTATTCTAACAACAGATTATGATCTTGCTTTTTGGGCTCTCTTTTTTTTTTTCATTTCACTAATCAGAACTATTTCTTATAGATGTGTAGGATTATTGATGGATTCCCAGCAGGAGAGGACATACTCATTAAGGTGTTTTCAGCTGCAAGTTTATATTACAACTACTCAAGTACTAATTCTTGCTTTGACATAGAAAATGGAAGTGATCCTCATGGCCTCCATGGTTGGGACTGGCAGGTAGAAACCTGCCATAATCTACTGTCCTTTACATGTTTTTTAATCTTCACCTTAGGCTTACATATATCATCGTACAATTCAATCTTGGAACACCATAAAATTTGCATGACGGGAAATTTCAGTTCCATAGTTCTAGTGGAAATTTGTCTATCATCTATTTTTTTTGTCTCTCAGGCATGCACAGAGATGGTCATGCCAATGTCTGTCTCTAATGAAAGCATGTTTCCCCCGTCCACATATGACTATAAAGAATTTGGTGACCAGTGCATGGCAAGGTATGAAGTTCGACCAAGGCCCCACTGGATAACCACAGAATATGGTGGCAATGTGAGTCAATTCTTTCTGGGATGCAATTCATGTTGCTCTTTGTTTGAACATAGAGGTCATACATTAGTCTCTCACTTAAAAGAATTTGATAAACTTAAGATGCAATGCAGCTGGATATATAAATGAATTACATGTCATAGATCATAAAAAACAAGAAGTTTATGCTTTGGCTTGTGCGAACTAGAAGATATTATTTGGCTTAATAGGCCCATGATTTGAACAGATTTTGCATAAAACTTTGCATTTCTTTTGCTAAATTATTTCATGAATGATTGTTGTAACCAGAAAATTGAGCTAGTGCTAAAGAGATTTGGAAGCAACATTATTTTCTCTAATGGAATGAGAGACCCTTGGAGCAGAGGCGGGTAATTATTAATCATTACCAAGGTTCATGGTGTTTCCTTCTGTGCTTGTTTTGATTGTTTGATTTTTATGCTTTTGCCAATGAATACACATGTAGGGTGCTGAAGAACATATCATCCAGCATCATTGCCCTCGTCACACCATTAGGTGAGCAGATCGGCTTGTCAAAAGAGTTTTGCCAGTAAACCAAATCTTACCCAAGAAGAAAGAAATATTGTTGTACTAACTATTCTTAATCGTGACATTATTGATCGATCAACCATCTGATTCCACAACTGTTGCATCTTTTCAGGGGCTCATCACTTGGATTTTCGATCGGCCACAAAAGATGATCCCAAGTGGCTCAAAGAGCAAAGGGAAACAGAGGTTAAGATAATTCAAGGTTGGATCGATCAATACTATGAAGATTTAAGGAAGTGATCAAAGGTTGGACCGATTGATGAAATAAGTTGACATCGATGAGCTAAACTCCATTCAGAAAAGTGTAATTTATAAGGGAGCTTAAGAAATAAGCACACTGTCTTAGGTGCTATATTGTGGTGACATTTTACATTTAATATGTATTTTTGTTTCATCTCTGCACAGTTATGCTCCATAATTAACTGTGCCATATACCTTAAGATCCATTTCAGTATGTCTTCTTCCTCTTTGAAACTGTTTGGTGTTCACATAATTGATATGCATAATTGATCCACTATGCTTAGAATGGATAATAATGTGGCTTATAGCATTGATGTGATCTTAATTTAATTGAATAAAAAGCACTCAACCTTTGTATAATAAGACAAGTCTTACACACACATACATATATATTTCATTAATAGCTATTCATAACATTATGAAAAATAAAATCCAAGCTTAAGACTGATACCATATAAGATTACGTGCTGTATTTCGATAAAACTAGAAATATAAACAGCAAATAATTTAAATATTTTTTTATTGAGCAAATTAGCTCCAAATCCATTAAATCAATGAAACGTGTCTGATGGGTTGACATAAGTCCGACCCGTAAAATAGTGACAGCGGCCCATAGAAGCCCAATTAGAGCCCAAAACCTACGCGTCTATAAAGGGAGCCCTTCGCTTCCGCGGCAGCCAAGTTAGGGTTCGTGCCGCCGCCGTCCACCAGAGGCAGCGGAGAAGATGGTATCGTCCTCCGTCTTTCTTTTCAGGGTTCCTTCTCAGGTTCTTCGTGTCATCTGGATTCGCACCTGTTCTAATCCTTGTCGCTCGTTTACGTTGTAGCCGTCACACAAGACGTTCAGGATCAAGAAGAAGCTGGCGAAGAAGATGCGCCAGAACCGCCCCATACCCCACTGGATCCGCATGAGGACCGATAACACCATCAGGTTCGTCCTCTATCCTCTCTTCTATTTGTCTCGATTGCCTTATTTTTGGTTCGTTTGGCTCTAAGTCGTCTCTTCTCGTCTTCGCTGTTCTCAGGTACAACGCCAAGCGTAGGCACTGGCGTCGCACAAAGCTAGGGTTTTGAGATCGCCGCTCCCCATGTTCCCTTTGCTTACCTCTCTTAGATCTACTTAGTAGCTGCCGAAACACGGCTGAAGTATCTTATCATTGTTCATGATTTTGCTTGATCTACGCCGATAATTTCGGAATTGTTCGCCCAGTTTGGTTGTTTTCTTAATTCAAGGTGAATTTATTAATGTCTGACTTCGTGCATTAATTTTTGACCAGTTTGCTTTAGATTCTTGTTCTCTTTCCCCAAATTTGTGGAAATGAGTTTGAATCGATCTAAATACTATGTGGTGTCTTTTAATCAAAGGTGGTGGAGTCCTAACCTTTGTGCATAGAGGATATGGATTGTATGTCATCCGGGAAGTGTTTTTAGCTTGCTTTTACGTTTGAATTCTATACTACTAGATTGAATATATATATATATTTATATTTCATAGTTAGCACGTAATTAGGGTTAGATTTGTGAGTTAATCTCATTAACCCTATTAGGGGTCAATTGAGCTCGAATTGGGGTTGTGTTGGGTTGGATTTGTTGGAAGTTCGTCAGAAAGACTCATAGGAGGTTTGCGGAGTTGATTGAGAAAGATCGACGTTTGCCAAAGAAGACTCGTTGGAACTCGTCAAGATCGTTGTGAAGTCCAAGAGTTTGCCGGGAGTTCGTAGAATGGTGTTCGAGGGTTCGTCGGAAAATCGTCAAAAGTTCGCTGGAAGTTCGTTGGAAGAAGACTTACCGTATTATGTTTTGTCTTAGGAAATATTTTTAATTTCATAGTTAGCACGTAATTAGGGTTAGATTTGGGAGGTAATCTTATTAACTCTATTAGGGCCCAACTAGGCCCGAATTGGGGCTGTGTTGGGCTGGATTTATCGGTAGTTCACCAGAAAGACTCATCGGAGGTTCGTGAAGCTGATCGAGAAAAATCGGAGCTTGCCAAAGAAGACTCGTTGGAACTCGCCAAGATCGTCGTGAAGACCAAGAACTTATCGGGAGTTCGCAAAATGGTGTTCGAGGGTTCGTCAGAAGATTGTCAGAAGTATTATGTTTTATCTTAGGAAATACCTTTAATTTTATAGTTAGCACGTAATTAGAGTTAGATTTGGAAGGTAATCTCATTAACTCTATTAGGGGCCAACTGGGCCCGAATTGGGGTTGTGTTGTGAAATCGAAAGATTCAACATCTTATGCGTAGCGGAAAACAAAAACAAAATCGGATTTCCCATAGTTATGCACTTGGCCTTCATACGACAATTGGTGCACAAAAATTGTAAATCCGAAATCCGCATGTATAATATCAAAAACGTTACTTCGGGAGATCGTATATCCTCGAAAATTTTAAATCCGATAAAGAGGATGAAGGAGCACTAGAGCATTCCTCTCTAGCGATAATACACAGCGGACACAGCAACGATGCTCCTTAGATCATCACGGGATCTCTCTCCACGTACACCACAAGGCTGCCGGCGCCAAGGAGGAGAGGGGACTGAGGAGAATAGGAGGATGACGATCAAGAGCTCTCAACCTATGAACTAGGGGGTTCCTCCTATTTATAGAGGTGGAGGAAGCTTATCCTTAACAGATCCTGTTCACACCAGATCTTCATCTAGTTGGATCTCATTAGATCTTATCCATAGGATCCAATTTGATCTCATCTAATTGGATCTTATTTAATTATTTAATTTGATCTTATTCAATTATCTAATTTGATCTTATCCACAGTATCCAAACTAGAGGCTTCGTAGATATCTTATACTTGCACCATTATTCGTCGCAACATCCATCCTATGTGTGTGACCCTTTAGGCCCGATATCGAGCTGGTCGTGAGTTGCTCTCGTCAGAACTCCTTCTGACTCAGAACACCTTCTGATATAGTAAATTATTATCTTCATAATAATTCACTCGACTCATCGACTATGGACGTACTAGGTCACTACGTTATTCCGAGACGATACAGGGAGATCTAATCAATCGGACCTATTTGTCCTCAGTTATCATGTATCTATAGTCCATCATCCATCTAATATCTTAGAGACCTTATATTAGACATGTTAAAGTCAGGCTCGTACAGAATCCTGTTCCAGTTTCGCTCTAATCAGATTCTCCTGGAGAACTCCTCTCTCAATCCGAACGACCCCGACCAAGGATTTTGCCTGAGCGAGCACACGCGGGATATTTCTCTCATGATATCGAGAGTGGATGATCCTCTGTTGACATACAATTGTCTTCATAAGGTTGGCTATCATTCCCGAGAATTGGTTATACTAGATTTAGAGCTCTTCAAACCTGTAAATTCGATGTCAAAGAATGTAGCACTCAAACAAAGCATCTTTAGTGCCTCAAGTCTAAGGACCAGACACACTACTGGGACTACGAAATCGCTGTCTGACATTAGGTATCATTAACCATATAGCATTCTGTAAGCGGATCAATCAATGAACTTATTTTCCAATGAGCATCTGTACTGTACCTTTAGTGTCCCCATACAAGTGACTATGAGACCAGTCACCTCTATCATATGGAAAAGTATACAACGCACCAGTATATTCGATTATCTCGATGTCATCATCGAGTAATCTATGACTAGGATGACTTAGGATCTGTGTTTAAAGGTATATCGGTCTCATTATCATGATCTCATCACGATCTTGTTCCCATTGCATAGATCCATGGACATTACAATATTCATCCAGATAATATGAGAAAAATATCAATAATAATATGCGAAGAGATCGACGTAATATGTCACAGGTGCCATCACTCACGTGATTGGCTTGTAGGGCATCGACAACCAACATTGTGTTGGGTCGGATTCATTGGAAGTTCGTCAGAAAGACTCATCAGAGGTTCGCGGAGCTGATTGAGAAAGATCATAGCATGCCAAAGAAGACTCGTCAGAATTTGTTAAGATCGTCATGAATTCCAAGAACTTGTCGGGAGTCCGCAGAATAGTGTCCGAGAGTTCATCGGAAGATCGTCGAAAGTTTACCGGAAGCTCGTCGGAAGAAGACTTGATTTGTCGTATTATGTTGTCTTAAGAAATGTTTTTAATTTTGTAATTAGCATATAATTAGGGTTAGATTTGTGAGGTAATCTAATTAATCCTATTATGGACCAACTGGGCCCGAATTGGGGCTGTGTTGGATCGGATTCGTCAGAAGTTCGCTAGAAAGACTCATCGGAGGTTCACGGAGCTGACTGAGAAAGATCGGAGCTTGCCGAAGAAGACTTGTCGGAACTCGTCAAGATTGTCGTGAAGTCCAAGAGCTTGTCGGGAGTTCGTAGAATGGTGTCCGAGGGTTCGTCGGAAGATCGTCGGAAGCTCATGGGAAGAAGACTTGACTTATTGTATTATGTTTGATCTTAGGAAATATCTTTAATTTTGTAATTAGTATGTAATTAAGATTAGATTTAAAAGATAATCTCATTAACTATATTAGCGGCCAACTAGGCTCGAATTGAGACTATGTTGGGTCGGTGTGAAAAGCCTAAACAATACCATAGTGCCACGTTATATGAGTATTACATTAAACATCCAATTTACATCTTTGCCCGTGATAATAGTTCTAAAATCAATTATTCCAAAACAGGATTCCAGTTTTGGAATTGATGATTCTAGATCGATATTTAGCTTTTTTTTTTTAAAATTTTTCAGACCAGGTCAAAACCGAACGGAAATCACTGATTTCAATTCCGATTTCAATTTGCAGGAAATTTTGAACCGTGTAACTACTAAGATTTTGAACTGTATAACTAATATCCCGCTTTAGTTATAATTCAAACTAAACCGAAGCCAATGATACTCCCAAGGGACTCGAAATCCAACAGTCGAGAGAAAGAGGCAGAGGTAGGGATCGACGACAAATCGTGACAAGTCAACAACAATTCATTCAACTTCGATAAGAAAAATGCCATTACAAGTGACACCTTGCTTTTGCCATGAAATCCTAGCAAAATTTATGTATGAAATATCATCCTCAAACATATGAAATTGGTTAATATCTCATCCTACGTCAGGCAGAGTATTGCCTACGCTCATCAATTCTCGAGTTTTATCATTTCTAGATTTTAACCAAATTCGTAAGCAATTATTAGCATTAAAAGGACCACTCCCCAATCACTCGGAAGACTTACTTGCACCGACGTTCCTGCTATCTCCTGCTGTTTGCCGTCTTCAACTTGCTGAGGTTGGAGAGCTCCTCGATCAGCTTCTTTTCTTCACCACTTGACCTCTTTGGGATCTCTACCTGCACGCGAACCAGCTGGTCTCCCCTCGCGTTCGGCTTTCCGAGACATGGCACCCCCTTCTTAGCCATAACCAGGGTCGTACCCGGCTGCGTCCCAGCGGGAATCCTCAGGTCCACCATTCCATCCACCGTCGGAACCTTCATGGTAGTCCCCAAGATTGCGTTGAAATAATACGATACCTTGCATGTGTAGAGAATGTTGGTTCCATCCATCTCTCTCGAGCACAGGGTCCGATACAACTTCGATGAACACGTACAGGTCGCCGGGTGGGCCACCCCACCTTCCAGCATTCCCTTCCGACCGAACCCTCAGCCGGCTACCAGAGTCGACTCCGGCCGGAACTTTCAGGCTTATCCTCTTGGTCTTCCTCGCACGCCCACCTTTCAGCGAGTTTCGATGAGTCTTCTTTGGTAAGCTCCGATCTTTCTCGGTCAGCTTCGCGAACCTCCAATGAATCTTTCTGACGAACTTCCAATGAATCCGGCCCAACACAACCCTTATTCGGGCCCAGTTGGCCCCTAATAGGGTTAATGAGATTACCTCACAAATCTAACCCTAATTATGTGCTAACTACGAAATTAAAGATATTTCCTAAGACAAAACATAATACGACAAGTCTTCTTCCAACGAGCTTCCAGCAAACTTCTGGCGGTCTTCTGACGAACCCTCGAACATCATTCTGCGGACTCCCGGCAAGCTCTTGAACTTCACGATGATCTTGGCGAATTCCGAGGAGTCTTCTTTGGCAAGCTATGATCTTTCTCGATCAGCTTCGCAAACCTCCGATGAGTCTTTCTAGCAAACTTTCGATGAATCCGACCCAACACAGCCCTTATTCGGGCACAGTTGGCCCCTAATAGGGTTAATGAGATTACCTCTCAAATCTAACCCTAATTATGTGCTAACTACGAAATTAAAGATATTTCTTAAGACAAATCATAATACGGCAAGTCAAGTCCTCTACCGACAAGCTTCCGGTAAACTTCTGGCGGTCTTCCGACGAACCCTCGGACACCATTTTGTGGACTCCCGGCATGCTCTTGTACTTCACGATGATCTTGGCGAGTTCCGACAAGTCTTCTTTGGCAAGCTCCAATCTTTCTCGGTCAGCTCCGCAAACCTCCTATGAGTCTTTCTGGCGAACTTCCGACGAATCCAGCCCAACACAACCCCAATTTGAGCCTAGTTGGCCCTAATATGGTTAATGAAATTACCTCACAAATCTAACCTTAATTACGTGCTAATTACGAAATTAAAGACATTTCCTAAGACAACATAATACGACAAGTTAAGTCTTCTTCCGATGAGCTTCCGACGAACTTCTGGCGGTCTTCCGATGAACCCTTGGACACCATTCTGCGAACTCCCGGCAAGCTCTTAGACTTCACGACGATCTTGGCGAGTTCCGATGAGTCTTTTTTGGCAAGCTCCGATCTTTCTCGGTCAACTCCGCGAACTTCCGATGAGTCTTTCTGACGAACATCCAATGAATCCAGCCCAACACAGCCCTTATTTGGGCCAAGTTGGCCCCTGATAGAGTGAATGAGATTACCTTTCAAATCTAACCTTAATTATGTGGTAACTACGAAATTAAAGATATTTCCTAAGACAAAACATAATACTGCAAGTCAAGTCTTCTTCCGACGAGCTTCCGGCAAACTTCTGACGGTCTTCCGACGAACCCTCGGACACCATTCTGCGGATTCCCGGCAAGCTCTTGGACTTCACGACGACCTTGGCGAGTTCCGACGAGTCTTCTTTAGTAAGCTCCGATCTTTCTCGATCAACTTCGCAAACCTCCTATGAGTCTTTCTGTCGAACTTCCGACAAATCCAGCCTAACACAGCCCCTATTCGAGCCCAGTTGACCCCTAATAGGGTTAATAAGATTACCTCACAAATCTAACCCTAATTATGTACTAACTACAAAATTAAAGATATTTCCTAAGACAAAACATAATACAGCAAATCTTCTTCCAACGAGCTTCCGACGAACTTCTGGTGGTCTTCTGACGAACCCTCGGACACCATTCTGCGGACTCCCGGCAAGCTCTTGGACTTCACGACAATCTTGGCGAATTTCGACGAGTCTTCTTTGGCAAGCCATGATCTTTCTCGATCAACTTCGCGAACCTCCGATGAGTCTTTCTAGCAAACTTCCGATGAATCCGGCCCAACACAGCCCTTATTTAGGCCCAATTGACTCCTAATAGGGTTAATGGGATTACCTCTCAAATCTAACCCTAATTATATTCTAACTACGAAATTAAAGACATTTCCTAAGATAAAACAAAATACGGCAAGTCAAGTCTTCTTCCGACAAGCTTTCGACGAACTTTTGGCGGTCTTCCGACGAACCCTCGGACACCATTCTGCGGACTCCCGGCAAGCTCTTGGACTTCACGACGATCTAGGCGAGTTCCGACGAGTCTTCTTTGGCAAACGTCGATCTTTCTCGGTCAGCTCCGCAAACCTCCTATGAGTCTTTCTGGCGAACTTCCGATGAATTTAGCCCAACACAACCCCAATTCGAGCCTAATTGACCCCTAATAGGGTTAATGAGATTATCTCACAAATCTAACCCTAATTACGTGCTAACTACGAAATTAAAGATATTTCCTAAGACAAAACATAATACAAGAAGTCTTCTTCCAACGAGCTTCTAGCGAACTTCTGGCTATCTTCTGACGAACCCTCGGACACTATTCTGTGGACTCCCAGCAAGCTCTTGGACTTCACGATGATCTTGGCGAATTACGAGAAGTCTTCTTTGGCAAGCTATGATCTTTCTCGATCAGCTCCGCGAACCTCCGATGATTCTTTCTAGCAAATTTCCGATGAATCTGGCCCAACATAGCCCTTATTCGGGCCCAGTTGGCCCCTAATGGGGTTAATGAGATTACCTCTCAAATCTAACCCTAATTACGTGCTAACTATGAAATTAAAGACATTTCCTAAGACAAAAGATAATACGGCAAGTTAAGTCTTCTTCCGACGAGCTTCCAGCGAACTTCTGACGGTCTTCCGACGAATCCTCGGACACCATTTTGCGGACTCCCGGTAAGCTCTTGGACTTCACGACGATCTTGGCGAGTTCCGACGAGTCTTCTTTGGCAAGCTCCGATCTTTCTCGGTCAACTCCGCAAACCTCCTGTGAGTCTTTTTGACGAACTTCCGACGAATCCAGCCCAACAACCCCAATTCGAGCCCAGTTGGCCCCTAATAGGGTTAATGAGATTACCTCACAAATCTAACCTTAATTACATGCTAACTATGAAATTAAAGACATTTCCTAAGACAAAACATAATACGGTAAGTCTTCTTCCAACGAGCTTCCAGCGAACTTCTGGTGATCTTCTGATGAACCCTCGGACACCATTCTGCGGACTCCCGATAAGTTCTTGGACTTCACGACTATCTTGGCGAGTTCCGACGAGTCTTCTTTAGCAAGCTCTGATCTTTCTCGGTCAACTCTGCGAACCTTCGATGAGTCTTTCTGGCGAACTTCTGACGAACCCTTTGTCAAGCTCCCGACTCACTCTCGACCAATTCCGGCAACACTTTGACGAATCTTCAGATTTCTATCGAACTCTCAAACTCCCAACGATTCATTCGTACTTGACTCCGGCACTTTGTTTTGTTTTATGTCTTCATCGTTATCTTAGTTAATCCTGCACATTAATTAAGTCTTAACCCTACTTCGATCTAGACAGTTATAATGAATCAACTTCCTATTGCCCGGCACGTCATTGGTCGATGCTTTGTCCGATTCTTCGACGCATCGTCTTCTCTTGCAGCCTGTTGCCCAACCGACGATTGACCTCCGCAACCCAAATCTTCTTGGTGCAACACCACTCTTCTTGACCCGATGCCCGATATCTTTGTCTGAAACCTTCTATTGATTGTCGACCGGACCTCTGACTCGACGCCCAATCTCCTAACATGATTTCCTCCGGCATAATGTTGATTCATCCTATGTCAACTGTATAATCCTGATCAATAATAGACCTACGTCACTCAAAACGCAGTTAGACAACAAAACACAATCAATTAGTTTCATCATCAAAATCTGAGACTCGACAATTGAGAGCTTACGAAGTTTATATTTATAACTTATATTATCTATTAAGTATTTGCTAAAATGATTAAGTTTATATTATCCAAGACACAATATTGCTCGTGATTAAATGTTTCGTACCAGATTTTGGAAGGATGAACTTTTTACGAATGAATACATGAGAAAATCATACGAGTTAAACAAGATCAATTACCTTTGATGTTGTTTGCAGAGGCATTGACACCAGGAGTTGTGTCCTGTTGAACTTCCCCAGCAGATTGATGTAGATGTTAGTGCTTTGTGATCAATAGATGCATGATGAGAAAATTGATGCACATTACAATTCTTGACAAAAACATGAAACTAAAATCTGGTACGAAACATTTAATCACGAGCAAGATTACCTGTCCGGTCCAGTGTGGTGGCTACGATTCAGAACCAGCAGAATAGAACAATATACAAGCAAAAAATTTCTGAACAAAATGTGATACGACTGAGTTCGGATATTAATGAGTTAACTACAGCCACTGCAGTACTGTTAATCTTTATATGAACATTGCAAAAACAGCAGGCCAGAAGCCATCTTCTCAGGAGATTTATGAGGCTTTTCCATTCACATGCCCAGGCCAGTTGTGAGGAAAAACGAATGAACAAATTGGAAATGCAAGCATGCATAGATCTTGCTGTGAAACACGAGAGCGGGTTCTATTCACAAGTCATATGGGCACTACCTTCAGCAGCAGAACCACGTCGCAAAGAGCTGTGCTGCACAAAAGGGGAAAAAATGGGTCACAAACGAACAAGTCAGTCGATGGCATCGAGGGGTAGGAGCACCATATTTTGGTCGGACTGCTTCCATGGCTCAGCCTTTCTGAGGATGCACGGCTGCCATGGCCCGTAACCTGCTAGCGATCTCTGTAAAGCTTGGTCTCTGCGAAGGTTCAGTGGACCAGCATTGCTCCATCAGTGATCTCCATTCGGCGTCACATGATTCGGGCACAGGAGGCCGCAGTGTGTCGTTCAGAATCCCACCTGTTGAAATAAATAATGAAAAGGCATGAGAGTTTTTGTGCCAAAAAATTGCATATTGCTGGTGCACGCTGGTTTGCACACCATCAGTGAAAATTCTGCAATAGCAGAGGCGCCGAGGCAGATTAGACTAACTCCCCGTGTGGTTCTCCCAGGAACAATTCTCGCTTGTTAAATCAGAAGTTTCAGCCGTGCTCATCACACATGGAAAAAAGAACATTACAACACGTGTCGATGATAAAGAGGCTCGACGGAACCTCTCTTGGGTTTATCATCGCATCGTCAAATCATGAATAATATATTAACAATATGAAAAGAAAAGTCACCTATGATTGCTCCATAATGCAAGTCTCCATATGGTTCCTCTCCGGTAATGAGCTCCCACATCACAATCCCAAAAGAAAATACATCGACCTAGCCACAAAGTCATCACATTAACAGTACATGGTTAAATCGTTCACAGAGCTCCTGTAGCATGAACAGTGACTTATCAACTAGATATTAAGATATAAAACACAAAAAATTATGAGATCAAGCATTACCTTCTCAGTGTACTTGTTATCTTTGCCAGAAAGAAGTTCTGGCGCCATCCACGGCAGGGTTCCTTGCATGCCACCAGACATTAATGTCTCATATTTTACTTTTGAGAGACCAAGATCACCAACCTGCACAAGGTGATTGGAGAAAAGGCATTCGTAAGTTTCAGCATACCATCCAAGTTAAAATGTGAAGGCCAAACATGTATTGTCTACTCTCTATAACAGTAGGCTTCGATGATTTCAGTCTTGTGAAAAATCAGTGCATAAAGGACACCCGAAACCAGGAAGACTAGATTCCATCTACTAAGGGTGGTTCTGACAAGACAATGACCAAATGCATGAAATGGCACCCCCGATGCTGCTAGAACTTCAATCCTCGACCTCATTTTTGATAAAATACTAGCTACATAAAAATGGACAGTATTAGCTAGTTATAAGCAGTTAGTTCACTCAAGGAAGTTGTTAGATCAGTAAAACAGTAAAATAGTAATTTGAACACCTGAGGGTTGCTCTTTATCATAAAAACCTCCAGCTTTGCTGATAATATTAAATTCCAAGCAGCATTCAAAAGAATTCTATGGCGTCAGTAGAAAGCATAAAGTTCACACCTTGCATATTGGGCGCTGAGGATCCCTCAAGTTGACAAGCAAATTATCACTTTTCAGGTCAAAGTGTATAATATTTTTATTGTGCAGGTATTCCATGCCAAATGCCACATCCATAGCGATAAGAAGACATCTACGCCTATCGAGGATCCTGTTGAAAGCTAGGAATGAGTTAAACTGTCCCAAAATACTAACACCATACAATTATGAAAAAGTTGCATGCACTTTTCAATGGAAACAGATAAACATGAAATTGAAAAATGAGCAAATACTTCTGATTTTTCTGTGAAGCACGCCGAAGGGAACCATTAACCATAAACTCTGTTACTGTTGCAATGGATCCCCCAGGGCCATCCACAACAATACCATAGAATGCCACGACATTAGGGTGATGCAAACTGCCAAGTTTGCAAGCTTCGTTCCAAAAGTCAGCCCTCTGAGCTTATGCATAGACACATATGTAAGCATGGATTCTACAGGAAAAGGAAACATAGGAAGCAAATAATCTATGGAGACACATACTGCACGTTCCTGCTCTGATGGCTTCCCAGCAAAAACCCTGTCATTGATTCTTTTAATTGCAACATCTGAACCTCTCCATTTGCCATGATACACAGTCCCAAATGTTCCTGATCCAAGTTCTTGCAACTCTTCCAGATCACTATTTTTTATTACCTGGATTAAACAGCAAGCAACAGTCTCAGCATTTACCAAGAGACTATGTCAACTTGACCTTACAATTGCACAAGTTTAACGCATGAAGAACATACTAAACTTATCTTCTAACCTGAAGGTGTCCAATGTCATCTGTAATTGGAAAACCATTCTTTAAATTCTCTGACTGTTTGGTCTTGATGGCCTGTGTTACAATAATTTTTAGCATCTAATAAGAGAAGATGTAGATAACATGAAAAAGGATATGTTCATCACCTCACTCTGGTCATCATCTTTCTCAAAGGTATTCTCTATGGTGCCACTTTCTCTGTTAGAACTAGGACTGATCTCTTCTGCTTCATGAGAAATGAGAACAGGTACTGGTACTTCAGATGACTGCAGTGCTGGTGCTGATGCTGTCCCTTCAAGAGTCTGGATATCTTGCTTTATATGGACATCTTCTGAGTTTAACAGCCAAAGAGAAGATGATTTTAAGAATGTGGTAATCAGTGATTTTAAATCAGCAATAAGACATTTCATACAGCAAAACAGGGGGCGAGACCTTTGAGTGGACACACAAGCTCTTTGGGCGAGTCCATTCTTGGAGACTCAGGTAAGTAGCCAGAAACACCTGCAGGAACAGTTACCTCAGAACCCATTCTATTCACAGAATTCTTATTGTACAATTCCTTCATAGCTATTGATTCTCTGTCGGAAACTTCACTAGGTATTGGAGGCAGAAGAGCAAGGGTTTTCTGAATATCCTTGCTGCTCGCAAGTGGGTCTGATGAAATGGCTCGCTGGATTTGGTTCATGTTACTAGCATGGTGAATAGTGTAAATCTGAGCATTGTCACTTTGAGGAATAGTTATGTCACAAAATACTTCAACTGGATGGAGACTGGGAACCTCATCTTTCCGTTCACCAATAACGTTCTTCTTGATGGCATTGTTATTGCAAGTGGGATCTACATACTTGAACATCCCTCTTGGTCCAACTCCTGCTTCAAGATGGTACGAGTAGGGTCCATAATTACACGTCATATTTGGAATGTGGCTGGTGTTGGAAGGTTGAACACTCTGTACATAAGCAACATCACTTATCACAGATGGCTGTTTATCAATTTGTGGACCAACATTTCCTTCTGGAACAACTACAGAACTAATTAGGGGATCACCATGAGACAACTCATTTCCCTTATGCTGCGGTCCAGCGTTATGAGTGTTCACTACAACCAATGGTGGTTTTTCAGGCTTTATATTCTTGGAGGTACCAATATCAGGAATCACAACTGGTCTTGGCTGGTTGCTGAAACCAGGATCCCCAGGGGTAATTGTGCAAATTGCTCGCTGTGTCCCATTGATAGGTCTAACATAGCCATACAAGTATGCAGGCACAGTTCCATTAACTGATTGTCCAACTTCTCGACAATCTGAATTTCTAACTGAACTGGTGTTGGCAACAATGAAATTATGATCAACAGGATAGTTAGGTAACCCAATATGCTGAGGCAATTGGGTCTGCTGTTGCAAGTAATCCTCTCCATGTAACTGAGGAATGATGAGCGTTCCGTAAGAGCCACATGGCAGGGTCGATGAAGCCGGTGCAAGTGAAATGTTTGGATAATCAAGATTTTCCATGTTGGGACCCAAAGTCAGTGGCACTTCTTGCTGTTCTTGCACCGACTCCACTTTTTGAGATTTTTGAGGATTGGTTACAGTTCCATGTGATGCTTGTGAGGTGCCCGGCAAACCCACAGAAACTGGTGGAACCAAAACCTTAGCATGATATGGATTGGCTGCATTCACAACAACTGGCCTCCCACTGTCCCGTGGAATCCCAGGGATAGCCTCGCTGAACTCATAGGTCTCAGATGGAGCTGTGGCTACTAAATTCTCAGCTTGAGTTTCCACCACGCTGTCAACCAGCATTCCGACATCTATCATCTGCGGTGGTTGCAAGTTTGTTAAATCCTCAGAATGGTGACTCTGCAATACCACATTTGCCTCAGGAACAACATTTCTGAGACCATTACCCTGTTCCTTTATTAGAGTATCTGAATGGGCATGAGGTAAGGCTTTCTGACACAAATTACAATCCTCAAATCTTCTCGTATGACCTTGAGACGATGAAGACACTTGGCGCAGCCCACTACGTTCCGCATTTGGTGCAAGCAAGTGCGGAGAAGGCAAAGGAGGAAGCTGAGACAAAGACTGAAGTTTCACATCACCAGGAAACTTCGCGGTCTTGTCAGCATTAGAATTTTGCGAGTACAGATTCACCTTTGTCTGAACCGAAGTCCCATTACTGACTTGGGACATTGGATCGCCAATGTGGGATGGTGGCATATATGCAGGTGCCGGCACACGAACCACGTTAATTGGCAGAGGCAATCCCATCAGTGGTAAATAGTGGGGATTTAACAGTTGAGCTGGTTGCGGATCAATGTAGAACTGTGGAACATACGATGCAACGGAAGGCAAGTCAGTTTGAGTTGAATTCAACACTCTGTTTTGATCTGGCACCAGAGGAGGCCATTCGGATTGAGTTGAACTCAATAATTCAGTTTGTTCACTAGAACTAGTAGCAGGCGGCAGCAGATCAAGAACATCTTGACCAGAAAAAACCAACTTCGACGTGTCTTGAGCAGATGCAGCAATGGGAGACACATGGGCCGGTGACGTACCTTCATTGTTCACCTCTTCGACGGCGGCAGTCATTCCATCCGAATTCTGCGTCGATGAGAAGCTCGTCGCGCTATCCTTTCTCCTGATGCTCGAATCTAATCCGTTGACAGCCTCGAGATACCTAGTGCCAGTTTCCCGAAGGTCAATGTGGACCGCAAAGGAAGCGGCACCAGCGCCCGTGACGTCAGAGGGTGAGAAGAGGAAGACTCGAAGCTTCGCGGAGGGGCTATCGGCGGCGAGCCTGTCGTACTCCTCCATCATGTTATCGAGGTCTTCGGTGGTGGAGACGGAGATGAGGGCGTCGAGGTCTTCATCGGGGAGCTGGTAGCGGAGGACAATCGGCCCGCCACAGGCCTCGGCCATCTTGCGGAGGATCTCCGGGAGGGGGGTGTCGCGGCGGACAGTGATGAGGCGGGTCTCCCCGCCGGCATAGCGGAGGGCACCGTCGCCGTGGCGGGGAAGGATCTTGCCGCCGTAACTGCAAAGGAGCTTGACCTTCCGGTGGTCGGCGGCGTCGGAGGGGGGAAGGGGGCGGGTATCCTTGGGGTCGGAGGCCATGCGAAGGGATGGGAAGGGCAGGGTTTTGGGGCGGAATCGGATGAACTTAAAACCCTAAGAGCAGGAGGGCGTCGGCGAGCAGGGAATCCGTAGAACGGGTACGAGAAGTAACGGAATTGATCCGGTCGCTGTTATAATAATATATATAATAAATAATAATATTTATATACAGATAGATTCTAGTACGAATTTAAAAAAAAACTCTAAATTTGAATAATTTATTTGAGACTCGAGTTATATTATTTGTGTATGGGTCACATTGATTTTTTTTTGTTTTAATTAAAAAAATATGATCTCATTCAAAAATAATGTAACTTGTCTATTTTTTAAAAAAATAAAATTTAAGAAACCTTCAAAAGATTTACCAAAGCCCAAATGATTATTTTTATTCTTAAGCCTTTAATATACTTATTTTCACTAATTTTAGGCATAAAAGATCGAATTTATGTTATTTTTAAATTTTGCCCAATTTAAGGTCAATCTATAATCATTGTGGATAAACAATCATTTCAATATTATTAAAAAAAATTCTAGACCTGAGTTACACTATTTTCATGATCCTATTAAAAAAATAGTATAATGTCATTCAAAAATAGTCAAATTCAATACTTTTTTTTAAACAAATTAATTTTTATAAAAACTTAGAAGTAAGTTACGAAGGTCTGAAATATTGAATATATGTAATTTTTAGTTTTACCGGATTTAAGATGAAGTTACCAACCACTTTGGACAAAAACAAGGTATTCTATAGTTTTGCAGACTTTTTTGGCTGAGATATAAGTTACACTATCTTAAATGGGGTTATACTTTTTGAATTCTATTTTTTCAATGTTTGATTCTTTAAAACAATATTTTATTTATTTTCTTTATAATTCTATTATATATATATATACATACTGTCTTTAATTAATAAAATATAATTTTATTTTGTGGTTTGATTGGGTTCAGTTAATTGGATTGAACCGGTTGAATTGGACAAGATGAAAAATGTATAATCAATTTTTTTTGGTACCTTTATCATTTTATTAAAAAAAAAGACGCTAACCGGAGAAAACATGATAATTTTATGAAGCTTTTATAGAAAAATCGCCCAATTTCTAAAATAAATAGGGAAATAAAGAACGATTCAACTCGGAAATCATTGCACGAATTCTCATGTCACGGGGCCCACATCTTTTGTGATGGCACAGTCAGCCTGAGACGCTCTCAGGAATTGCCATCGATCAGATGCGACCGCAGTGCAGTCCAAACTCTTTCATTTGCATGGGCCCCACCCTCGTCCTCATCGCGAATAATCTCACGACCCTTTCAGATGAACGGGGAAGACACCAACGGCAAGCCCCTCGGTGGCGTCCTCCTCCTTAACGAGGAGGAAGAAATGATTTGAGATCGTTAAAAAAACACACGCATCGAACGGCAGAGAACGTCACACGTGTATGTACAAGAAAAGGACATGGATCGATCGAGATGGACTCAGCACGCGATCCCGACGGCCGGCCGCAGCGGCGGGGGAGGCGGCGAGGGCGGAAGGCGGGAGGAGAAGCCGCGGTACCTGGGAGGCTGATCAGCAGCGGCGGCGGGGTCGTCGCCGTCGCCGTCGTCGTCGGTGGGTCCCTCGTCAAAGTTGAGGGAGTAGCTGAGGGCGTCGTAGTGGAAGTCGCCGGAGTGGGGGCGGCCGCGGTGCCTCCCGATCCTCGCCACCAGGCCGCGACACCTGCCCCCGATCTCCGGCAGGTCCTGCGCCTTGGATCTGAGCCAGACCGTGGAGGACCGGATCGGCGACGCCGGCCGCTCCTCGCGGGCGGCGGCGCCGCGGAAGCAGCAGGAGAAGCAGATCGAAGACCGGAGGCGCTGTTTCAGCGAGGACGGGGAGGATGGCGGCGAGGAATCGGCGTCGAATCCCATCGAAGAAGAAGCAATCCAGAAAGCAGAGAGAGAGAGAGAGAGAGACAGTGAGAGTGAATCGGGTGAGGGTGAGGGGGGGCTGTCCGCTCGTATATAGTGGGGGCGAAAAGACGGATAAGGACAACGTGGGATAACGGAGCGGACGGAAAGCAGCGGTCTGAAGAGACGGCGTTAAGGGTATTTTGGGCATCCCAAGGATCGTAATACAGTAACACCCGTGAGATAGGCTGACGCATTGAAGGCCGGAAGGAGGATAAGATTGGCACGACCGCCCCTTGTTTTGTTTTGTCCGTTCATTCGCTGTTTTAAATCATTTTTTAGGCTATTTTCTTAAAAATATTTATATTTTAATTTTTTTTTACTCGATAAATAGTATTTTTTAATTAAAAAAGATAAATTATCCTTCAAAAATTCTTTTATCGATCACAGATTAAAAAAAAAAATCTGTTATAATGTTTTGATCACTATAACAAAAATATCATAAAGCTTACTTAAAAATTATAAATAAATCAGATAAAATTAAAAACACTTGAAACCATTTGATATATCACAGATAAACAAAATTACGAAATATTATTTGACAGATATTTTAGATATATTTTAACTAGGGATATTTTTGAAAATAAAAATAAAAATCATCCTTTTTCTTTTACTTTTTAAATGCTTTATTTTCTTTCTATTCAATTTCATAGTAAATAAACGAGCTTAAAATATTAGAATTAATGTTTAAAATTTATCAATATAAATATTATAAATAAATAAATAATATATTTTAATTAAAATAATAAAATTAAAACCATATGAAAAAAAAAATAAAATGAGAGAAAAAAAAAATCAATGAAGATGGTATAGATATATGAAAATACCTAAAAATAATTAACTAGAAATTATAAATAAAATCTAGAAATTCTTAATTAAAAAAGGATAAAATATTCATATAATCGATACCAAATAATCAAAATATCATGATTTTTTGTTGAATAAATTTTCACTCATTTATTTCTTTAAAGATTTTTAGGTATGCATATCCTGCAAACTTTGGGAACAATACAGAACATATGTCCCAAGAGTCACCACATATTAACTCAAATCGACAATCACTAACCATTATTATCAATCAACAAACTTAAAATAAAAATATTAGAATTTGAACATCTCTGTTTTAACCATCAAGTGATTAATTAATTTAAGAGTATTAATTAAAATCCATTAAACTTTTACAATGTCAAACATTCATCTTGTTCGATGGAGTAAAAAAGGCAGCCTAGACAAATGTAAATAATGCAGAACTAGGAGAATCAAGACAAAAGAATAATAGTGTACTATCAAAGCAAAGTTTGTAAGGAGCAACCAGCACTCACAGACAAATTGCTACACAAGATTCTTACAACTTGGACCAGACATGGCCTTATTGAACATGGTTTGGCACAGTCCGATACAATACAATACCTGACAAAGTTCACAGCATCACATGATAATGTTTCTGATTCGATGGGTTAGATTGTGATTTTGACTAGCTGATACCCTAATTTGACATAATTGATTGGGTAGGCTCAAGTAATTAGAACAATCCTTAGTTTACTATCACACACAAATCTTTTATCTACTCCCCGAGTACCATATTCAGTACCCAAATCCAATATCAGTACTTATTAAAGGATAACATAACATGACTTAAGACAGTTTTAGTAGGTATGCATATCTTAAAAAAAAAATCCTAATTTACTATCATTTAAGAATAACAATGGATGGCACACCTATAAAAATCTGAGCTGACTCATTTTGTTTATAATTGTACAATACAAATGAAATGAGAGGCTAAGCAAAAATGGAAATATCATCTAGTTGAAATGAAAATGTTGGGATAGAGGTGTGAAATTACTAGAAAAAAAAATTAAAAATATTTATTTATTTGTGAACAATCATATGTAGTCTCAATAGAGGATAAAATAAAAATAAATCATTTAAATTAATATGGACAATAATTAGCATGAGTAATATGAGAGGAGATAGAAGAAGATATAAAAACTTTTACCAACAATAATAAATAAAGATTTAGATACTTTTGATTTAACTAAGCATATTGATCTTTTCAGGGCTCAATGAAGATAAAGATGTATGTGGTCCTCTCCAAATAGTTCTTTAGGTTGTTTAACTTTCATGTCTGAAGTTTATTGAAAATGAGGTATGAGATGCTGATGATGACTGAAGAGTTTCGATTGTCTGATACTGGAGCCTACTATATTCATCATCTACCATTCCCTCGGTTTCCGGTGCAAGTGATGTTGATTTAGGAATGCCACTACAAATGAAATCATAGTTATCTGGGTTGGCCTTTGACTCAATTGTTTAGCATAAATCCATTTGCTTTTAACTTCTAATTGTTAGAAGTTGGGTGATCATGATGACTTGGTGTGAGAGAACTTGACTTGTAGAGAAGATTAAACTCCTTGTTCAGAGTGTTGTTCATGCAAGTTAGGAGAAGAATGGACATTGGGTGATGATGGCTGTGGGGAAGGAGGATGAATGAATTTGGAACATCCGATCACAAGAAATTTCCTGATTTGGAGCACACTTTGATAAAAACAATTTAGATAGTTGGAAAAGGGAGATATTGGAGATAATGTCTAGAAAATGATGATTTGATATTAAATTTTTACTATAACATAAAACAATAATAACAAAACCGTAAATCCTAACTATATAATAATCAACTACATGAATTTTTTTTACTGTTATTCATATATGTAAAAAGCTACATATTTAATTAAGTTCAGAGTACTTAAATTTTTATTTATAGTTTATATTATGAGTTTTTTAAGATCTTTCTCTATCTCTCCTCGTACCATTAATATTATCATTTCATCATGATATCTCCTAAACACATGCTCACGTCATCTTAAATAATTTTTTTTTTCATCTTATCTTGCCTAACACTCAAATCCATAAAGCATTGTTGGTCTCTTAATTATCTTATAAATTTTTTTTAATCTCAAAAATATCTAATGATCATACAAGACTCCTGATGCTCTCGTAATTTTAATTATCCCGTTTTTACTCATTGAATAATATATTAATTGATTCTTTCATTTTGTTGAATAATTGATCTAAGATACTTATAGCTTTTATTTAAAGAGTCATCTTATCTATCCAACTTAATTATATTATCCTATTTATTTTTAGAATCATTAAAATTATATTTTATATATTCTGTTTTAATCTTACATAATCTAAAACATTTAATTTCTAAGACTTGCCCTAGAAATTTTTTTACTATAATCTAAAATTTTTACTAATATTTTTAAGGCTTGTCCTACTTAATCTAAAATTTTTACTATAACCCCTAGTTTTTAAGATTTGCCCTACTTAATCTAAAATTTTTCCTATAACATGAAAAAAGCGAGAAAAAAAAAAGTCCCTTGCTCTTTTTGCATGTCTATCATCCATAGCTACAACTTAATAACTAGCCCTAGAAATATTAAGATGACTTAAAACATGAAGATATCCATTTTCATGTTCTGGTTAGTCTCTTTTTGATCCTGCTGATGCTTGTCTTGCTAATGACAACCTGAGTTGTAGTATTTATCTTGATGCTATGGCTGCTTCATCCTGGTAGCTTACCACTCTAGAATAGATTGGCCTGCAAGCAACCTCCATGGTTGGCTACATGCAGCTTACAGTGATCATGAAGGACTAATAAACCAAAGACTAATCCTACCAGGACCTGATTCCCTTTTTTAATTAGTGCTGATGAAACCATTTACTGCTGTCACAGTAAAATATTTTAGCAAAATATCATGAAAATGATCATATTTTGCTTCTAAAGATTTTAGGCACATTAAATCATGTTAAACCATATTGTCTAAGCAATCATTTATATCTATGATTAATGCTATCTATCATCATTGAATGTTATCTATCATTTATATTGCCAAATGCAAAAAAGCACCAAAAGATCAATCATGGACTGATCCTCGAACTATGAGCTTTGCCACTGCTTTCAATATGCCATCGCTGGTTGGTAAGCAAAGAAATCAAGCAGCGAGAAACAATTTAGAATGGTTGGATGACATATATATTGACATAATGCCATATCCTAAAGGTTTGAAGATATGTGGATAAAGTTCTAAATTAAAATGTCATGATTGTTGCACAGATGGGGATATTAGAGTGGTGCATACCATATCATTTGACCTAGAATGCCTTTTGTTTAGTTGAATATTACATATTAGCAACTAGGAAAATAAGAGATTGTAATGAGGATAGAATAGGTAAGGAGATAATAGTAATATCACCTATGGATTATCCCTACTTGAAGCTTCTTCTCTATCATATACCATAATGCTTGAATTGGAGATAAACATATATCGAAACAACAGAAAATTATATTAGCATCCAATTTAGTTACTTCTATTAAAGAAGTTATCAACCCAACTAAATGCCGCACATAAATTCTAGCCAACTTTCATTTGTGATCTTTCCGGAAACAGTTTCTCAGTAACTAAAGGCAAACTACAAGTGATGTGCATAAAGAAATATGACGGCTAAACTAAACATTCGTGTTCACAAAGAGTTAAAATTTAAGCATGATCTTGCAGAGCAGTAACAAGGTATGGAGTAGACTCTAGTAAACACTATGACAAGCATGATCTTGCAGAACCGTAACAACGAGGTAAACTCTAGTCAACACTATGACAAAAAATACTGAGAAATTAACACAGCTCGGACAGAAAAAGGAATGCAATCGCATATTTATTCCTGAATGCAAATAAAGTTACAGAAGTGTGGACTTACAGTGAGGATCAAGGTAATACAAGAATTTAATGCTCGAACAATGTGAAGTATAGTCAGTGTGTCAGTAGATGCAACAATTTGCAACTCGAAAGCATACCTCTGTCTATCAATTCCAACCATCACCAATTTTCATAGTTCTTCTAAAAGCTCTCAAGGCATTAATCTGGCACTACATATCTCATCTGAAGTATGCTATAAACAAAACTAGAACTCATTACGTTCCTGCTTAGCAAGCCAGTATGTGGCAGAAGGCCCAGAACAACCAAGATTTTCTGCTGCAAGGGTCTCAATCTTCATCAACCATACAAGTTGGTCATCATCATGGCATGACCAAAAAAAATTGCATAACTTCAACTCCATATACCTAATTGGGAACTAACAAAATATAAATCACTCAGACCCATTTTTAAGAGTATAAATATTCCCAACAACTCCCAAAATACTAGCAACCACTGCCAATACCAACATCAGCCATGACATGTACCTCTCTCTAAGCTTTAAAACCTTTTCTTTCTTATCCAATCTCAATGCAATAAGAGCTGGAAATATAAACCCCAGCGACATGCCAGTTGTAGCACCAGTAAACTTGAAAGCCACCCAGATGTTTGGTATCATAGTAGAACCAAGATAAATAATTGCAAGCAGCACAGCCGTCAAAGTCAACATCCTTCTCCTATTTCCAGGAGCTGATTCTGCAAACATTAGCGAATCTACTGTCTGCCTGAGCGAAAAATGAATGACAGGGAAAACAAGAATCAGATGAAGAATATATCCAATCCTCACCACATAATTCAGGATCGAACTGAACCGAATTCCGAGATCCTTATCAAAATTTGTCAGCACATCTGATTCAGTGTCATCCCCAAACAACAGGTATCCTGATATAGCAGTTGAGGCATAGATGGCCACACACAACACTGTGGTGATCCTACTGACAAGGTACATCTTCTTCGGCGTTCTCCCCTCGAGCTCATTGTAGATGGGCTGAACATTGAAATGGCACACATAGGCATTAGTCATTATCGGAACGACCACCAGCAGATCCAAGATGGCAGCTTTCGATCCAAAATCAGGCCCCAATCTTGGCGTCCCAATCCTGCCTTCAACAAGCTTAACCAACGCAATGATGGATGACACGATCACAAAGACAACAGCAAGAGCCACGGAGGCAGCTGAAGTGAGGCTAAGCGAATCGATCTTTTCCAGAGAACACAGAGGGGCCAAGAAGATGACCAATACCACAAGGATCACAAGTTTCCTGTGATCCCACTCGCCGCCACTCCCGAGCAATTGATCGAAGACGCCGACGTGCTTCGAGGAGCCTGACATCACGTCCCCGATGATTATCAAGTAGACGACGAGGACACCGGCATTGTTGATGATGACGCAGATCTCGGAGACGATCTTGAAGGGGCGGCCGAGGGCGGTCTGGACGACGTCCCCGTAGGAGGAGGACTTGCAGAGGACGGAGAACCGGACGAGGAGCTCGATGCTGATCTCGGACAGGATTCCCATGAGGACGATGGAGACGAAACCAACGAGGAGGCCGAGGACCTTCAGGGTGGCGGGAAGGGCCATGATCCCGGCGCCGATGATCGAGGTGGCGAGGTTGAAGACGGCGCCGGGCACGCCGGACCCCGCGGCGGCAGGGCCGTGCCCGGCACCGGCGGCGTCGAGGATGAGGGGTAGCTCAACGCCGAATTCTTCCTGCTTCTTGGGAGGGTCTTGAGGTAGGGTTGGGGATTTGGTTTGGAGCTCGATGGAGGAAGATACAGGGAGGGCAGTGTAGGTGCTGTTCATCCTTTGGGAGGGATTTGAGATTGTGGTCTACAAGAAGAAGAAGATGAGGGTTGGGATCGGGGAGGGGAGGGGATGTGAAGGAGGGAGAGAGACGAGCCGAATACCGAAAAGATCGGAGCTGTGCTTTGCCTTCTTCCTGGCGACGGAGATGTCGCAGCGGATTGGGGTGAATTGATTCGATTGATTTCCTCTCCCGCTCTCCCATCTGGGTTTGCAGATCCAACGAGGGAGAAGGAAGGGGCTGAGAGGGGAGACGACGGGCGGATGACCCGGTCAACGCTAACGAACCCTGGGAAACGCTGTTCTTCTAAACCGAACCGGTAAATGAACCGGGTCGAACCGGCCTGATTTCGAATAATTTGGTCAATAGTGAAAAGAATGCTTAAATAAAGGTAAATAAAAAGGTAGCTTCAATCACGCCTTAGAAACAATGGCTAAATGATTTATAGCTGACGAAAAGGTAAATAAAAAGTGTACAATTAGATAAAGAATTTAGATCTGCTTTAATTTTTTTTTCCTAAAAAAATGGCTTCAATCATCCCTTAGAAGCAATTCCTAAATGATTTACTAGAAGAGCCCAAGGAAACATTTCAAATTTATGATAGAATAGACAGCAAGGTAAATTACAAATGTGATGCACATCCCCAAGAAATAACATGTTGTTCCACCACCTACATATGATGAGCAAATCAGTGCTGATAGTAAGTGCACAAAGTCTTTGATCCAAACAACTTGAACCTGAAATTTTTGTGATCCTTCACATCATTCAGGTGCATTAACTTCTGTAGGGAAGAATTACTAACGAAACTACTTTATACTGCTTGCTAACTTTGTTCATGCATATAACATAACGACCAATTAGATGACAGGATATATATATTAGGGCTTTTGGATTTGTGTTTTTTTGGGTTTTGGTGATAGAGAGTGATGCCTACACCTCTTTGTCATTTCAATTTTGAAGTAATCAAGCTTTAACGATTCAAAAGAAGAAAAAAAATCTAATGTAAGAACACATTTTTCTCATCATTTCTAAACCCTTTTTCTTTCTTTTCGTCTACTCATATCTGCTTTAGGTTCATTCTCTCTCTCTCTCTCTCTCTCTCTCTCTCTCTCTCTCTCTCTCTCTAAGAAGAAGAATCACCAACAGATGGGAAAGGTTCATAACCTTCCTTCCAGAAGCACTTCATGTAGTAAGATTACAGCACTTGCATCAGCAAGAACTAGAACAATGACTACTAAAAGAAGCCTTGAAATCTTTGATACCCAGCAAGAGAGGAAATAAATAGACAATAAATTACAAGAGTAATTTGATCTGTTTCAAACTTCTGATAATAATATAACTTGTCTGTTTAATACATACCCAAAAGCATTATGGAAACAAACAAAACAAATCATCTTGTATATGAAGAACAAGCCTTCAGAAAGAATGAGAATTGTCGTATATTATGTTTTCTCTCTCTCTCAAAAAGAAAAAAAAAACTTCTGCAACCAATATGAAGAGGGCAGGATGACGGAAATGTCAGACTGCACGACCACCATTTATCAAATTGTGGTATGCACGACTAGGCTCCCGAGAGCCCAGCACATGAAAGGAAAAAAGAATTCTGCTATATGATTGTAGAAAACAAACTCTTCTCTGCAAGAAGTAAACAATCGAATATTACAGTGCATCAAGCAAGATGACCTGAAAGGGCAGCAACCAAAGTTTGTTAGGCACTCTTAAAGCAACATCAACATTTGTTGTTCATGCAAAGTTACGGATACAATATCATGGTTTCTAGAAAGAAAGATCGACACATAAATAGAGAGAATAGGCAACCCAAGTCTGTGGCCATGCAAAGATATGAATACAATATCATGGTTTCTAGAAATAAAGAGAGAAACATAAATAGAGAGAATAGACCACCCAAGTTGGTGCTGAAGCACCAGCAATCAAATACATATGCAGATATCATAGTGGTAGATTACTGGCAAGGCTGGAGTGTACCGATGTCCCATTCATCAGTCAGCAAGCATATCAGTGCATACTACAGCATGATGCAACAATACAGATCATTATGTATTAAAATTTGTTTTAAAATTCATCTTTATTATATAAGCATGCATTTTTTTTTTTTTCCACACTAACTATTGTAGTAAGATTTTCCAATTTTCCAACAGGCAAATTGGATGCGAGCATGACCAAAGCAACCACACAAAAAAAAGGCATGTATATGAAAGCAAAGATTTAAGAAAACAAGATCCTAGTAATGCATGTTCCTTAAATTCCTCGTATCTGATTCTATATGAGCTCAGTTGTTACATCAATGTAGGTATATGTGTTGAATATATATTGTCTACCTTTGCACACCAACCGCACAGAGTTTACGCTTTGGACATCTGGATATGAACAAGCGTAAAAGAAAGATAGCACTAACAACAAAAGGAATTTCTATAAACTAGCGGCCGATATTGCAAACTAGACAGGAACCAAACTGTAGCAACCCCAGAGACAACAACGATAAGATAGTTTATAAGAAATTCAATAATAAAGTGCAAAATCTAGTGAAGCAGATAAAATGAACAGTATACGAAGAACATGTCCTATAATAAGTATGTAAAAGAATGTGTATAAGGTGTATAGCTAATTTATGCTAACAACACCTTAGCAAAGAATGTAATTCTAGAGATGAAAAATTAACTGAATTAGAGTAGGAGACTACCTATGTGCAAAGCAGAAAATAGGCAGGAAAACAGGTTATACTGTTCTCAACAATGGCCATTGAATCTGAATTGATGCTGGAAGTCATTTATAAATCATGCATGCTCCAAGCCTCCAACATATGGTGCAGCTTCGGAACTCGCCGCTGTAATAAAGGCTCAAGTCTGAAAGATGAAACACCATTTATCCACCTTCTTGCATCATGCATCTCATGACATGCCTGAACTATCTCATCAATCTTGAAACCAAATCCTGCAATTAAAAAGATGCTTAGCAATTAAAAGTTGATCGCAGAATTGTTTATACACCTACCAGAATCTAGAAAGATGCTCAAAGTATAATGGATTATACTATACTATTTAGGTACATATATAAAAATATTAACAGATAAGACGGGTGCCATGAAATTATTGGATCACTTATGAAGTTGTTTTTAAGGCCTTCACATACTTGGATATCACATAAACATTTAGACGGATATTATTGCCTAAAATCACATAAACCCAGCAAATTTATGGAAATATGCTCAATCAGCAGTGATACAATGAATATTATGTCACATCATAGCACAATCAAACATTTGCCCATGCTTAATCAAGGTTCCTAATAACATTCAGCAGTGGATAAGATATTTTGATACCCAACAGTATTAAGCAAGAGACATTACATAAGGTTGAATTAATTCACACAAGGAGTATTATCAATGTCTGAAGCACAGAATATAAAAGAATTGAAAAAAATAACATATTGAAAATCAGTAGTACCATAATACTAAGTGCAAAGAAATTCTAGCCATAACCAACCAGATGAAGTCACTGTGGTCTCAGGCACACCCACAATATCAAATATTTTTACCTTCTTGGGCAGTTTCATTGGCACAATGGCTTTTTATCATAACAGCAACGTCAGTTGGAGAAGCTCCTGCCAGATTAAATTTTTCTACTGCAGCCATCAGGCACTCTTCCCACATTGGAATGCCTAATTTGAATTCCACAACAGATCGCTCATAAAGCATGGTTCCCCATAGTAAATTTATCTGAGCTCTCATGTTGTAAGCCTGCTCTGCAGCTTCATCATTTGAAAGCTCTATGAAGTAGTCTTCCAAGCCCATCTTTTGCAATAAGATTCTTTCCTCATTGGCTTTAGTAAGTTCCTTTAATCGCTGCTCTTCTATCTCCTCCCACATCTCTGTTCCCTTTTCAATGTTATCCTCAGCATGGTTGAATAGCTCTAGGACTTCTGATGAAGGCCACGTCTCCAGATCTGCCTTGCTTCCAATTGCATAACACCATGAAAGCTTTGCTTGCTCAAAATGTTGCAGTCCAAGTGCAAGGAGAGCTTCACAGAAGTCAGGCTTAATTTTCAAAGCTTCATCATAATGCTGTCCCGCTTTAATGTACTCGCCCTGAGCCCAGTCATATGAAGCTTTGACTTGTGCCAGCATTGATTCCTTTGAAGCGTTTTCTGACAAGAACAACCTCTTCCTTGCTCGAGACATGTGCACATTTCCCCAGTTGAACAAGGCCAGAGCTGCCATTTCCTGAAATTTCTCCTCAGCAAGTTCAAAAATTTCTTGCGCCTCTTCACTCGTGACAGTCTCTTCCATTGCCTCTGAATACAGTTTCACTCCTAACTCATGAAGATTCAGATACGCATCAGAATTGAAACCAACATGGTTCTTGAATAGCTGAGCGAATTGCACAATCCAGTCATCAACACAGACTGAAGAAACCTTGATGTCATCACATTTGATGCCCCGATTTCTAGAGATGCTTCTGTCCAGCTTCCTCGAAGATTCTTTCATTGCCTCTACAAGTAAAGGATCATGCTCAGGATCAACTTCTATTATATGAAGTCTAACCGACCCCTGTGGTTCCGAAGATTCTTCCGCCCACCTCAACTCGTCAGATGTAGTTATTGTCACCAAGTCACCCTCTTTATCCTTATATTTGATAAGGACAGCCTTCAAGCTCGGAAATTTGTTAACGACAATCTCTCTCAACTGCAACATTGTACAATTAGCTGGTATCTGAACACATCTTATGTCTTCCCCGAAAACTAACTTCGTGCTCTTCATAGGTTCTTCTTTAACTTTAGCATGTTTCTCCTCCACAACTACTGCTTTCTCCTCTGACTTATGGCACTTCTTCTTTTTTGGCTTCTCTTTCACCGTCAGAGGCTCTGGGAGTGGAAAAAGCATCTTATCATCGAATGCGATGCCCTTTATCTCCATCTCCTTCTTCACTCGTTTAGAAATCTCCACTGCCGTGAGATTGTTTGGCTCCAAACGCAAAACCAGATCAACGTCTTTACAGGCCGATTCCAACCTGTTCAATGCTTCAAAACACTTGGCCCTCTTCAGGAGAGCTTTACCGTACTTGGGAGAGACCTCGAGGGCGAGATTACATTCGCTGATCGCCTGGTGGTACTCCTCAGGGCTCATCTGCATATAACAAGCCGCCATGTTGCTGTGGAGGTATGCGACATCAATGTGGTTCTTTGGAAGCAGCTTGATGGCCTTCTCATATTTCAGCAGCGCTCTGTCGTACTCCCGCTTTTGGAACAACTTGTTGCCCTCCTCTTTGATATCACGAGCCATGTCCATGAACATTGTGGTGTCCTCATCGAAGACCTTCGAGCTATAATCACAGGATTTGCAGTGCTTCAAGGTTGCATCATTCAATTTACCCCCTGAACTCTTCTTCTTAGCAGGTGGCTTACCCATTTCTATTTCACAAGTATGACCAATTCCTAAATCTTTTTCCAATCAGTTATTTTCTTTTGATTGCTATTGTTTTAAGAAAACCTATATCACCCACCAATAGGGGAAAAAAAAACTAAGTTCCGTAGAAAGAACAGATTAAAATGTTCGACAAAGGGCCAAGGCAGCGAATGGGATCGTATTGAAACGAACGGTTTTCATCAATCACCCAAAGAACGAGGTAGAAGGCCTAGCCCCGGGATAAAAGTCAAATCTCTCGGTATAACCCACCAGAACCATCAGAAAGATCCTCTCAACTCAAATCTTGCATCCAAAGATCCAATCTTTCCCACGAGAACCAACGAAAGGGACCGCAAATCATTCAGAGAAGAGAGCGAGAAACTTATCTGAACCACGGCTGTTCCTTGGTTCACCCAATCAAGCTTACCCGATAAGAAATCTCGTTTCCCCACCCCCCCTCCTCCTCCGGAACTCAGAAGAGTCGGAACCTTTCAGCCCGGAGGAGGTTCGCGACTTCCTCTGCCTCGAAGGAAAGGGTTCCAAAGTGCCCTCCAAACACGGCAGAATCCAACGTCCCAGGGCCCAAGCGCGCTCGACCTTTCGCTCATCCGACAACAGCACCTACGCGTCCAGATCCGAGTTGCCGATGTCCCCTCGCCATCGCACAAATCCGAACCCTTCCTTCCACTTGGACTTCATCTGCGGGATGACGCCCGGAGACCAAAGCCAACAGAGAAACCCACGAAAAATCGAAATTAATGAACAAATTTGCAGCACCGCGTCGGAGGCGGAGGGCCCCAAACACGCGGCGGCGCGAATTGGTGAGCGAGTAGCAAACCACCCGCATGGGGCCCGCCCTCCAAGGCCCACAGGCAGGAGTTCCTTCGCTCCTTCCATTCTTTTTTTTTTTTAAAAAAAAAATTCTCACAATTTTTTTATCTTCCAATTACTAGTATGCTATTGCGACAAAATAAAGGTTGGTCATTGAGAGAGCATTTATTGGCACAAAATTTTGATTTAGAACACTTTAATCTGTATAATATATAATTTAATATTCTTGTTTTTGTGATTAAAAAATTACGGATTAAAAAAAATTGATGACGGTGGGTGAGATGGAATTAGCATCTTCCACGTCCCATTTTGATAGTAAAAAATGCTTCACCATCTGAAAGAATGATATTACTATTTCTAATCCTTTTTTTATTATTTATAACCCACATTTTTTCAACTTAGGGTTGATAAATAAATGAAACTTATATTTATAATAACGCTTTCACAGGTTACACATCCTAATGCACTTCTCAAAACCTTCGCTCGGTGACAACAAAACCATTAAGTCGAGCTTCCGGCACTGCTTCACAGCATCCACTGGGCCTGCAGTCTTTTTCATGCAGCTCTCAGATGACGACGGCACCATCAAGAACCTAAACAGAGAACAACAATGGACAGAGTCAAATCTTATTCCCAAGCTATAAAGTTGTGATGCAAGATCATGCTGCTGTCATGCATTCTCAGTGCAGTATTAGATGTTTCAAATAGCCCAAAATCACAAAACCGACCTAAATGAATGAAGTGAAGGGAAAAAAACTCCGATGAAGGAACAAAAACAAGGACAGTTGAGAGATTGCATCACAATGTAGAATGTAGTGACCTAAAAGAACCACTGAATAGCCAAAAACATGGTGCAGAAAGATACTAGGAATTAACAGACTAGTTAATTGGATATCGGATTGAGACTCCAACAGCATCAGAAACATGCTGATCGGTCGATCCATGCATAATTAGTTTGTCAGGGGACATAGGAACATGTTTTATAGGACGATGCATTTATATATCAAGTTAATGAGCACATAATAGTCAACTATATGTCCAGCTATGGCAAGCACACCAGCTCACAAGTATATAAAAGAGCAAGGGTGATAATGCAGCTGATTTTTTTTTTTTTTTTTTTGTGAAGGATGTAGTTCAGTTGACATATCAGAAAGGTAAAACTTGCACAAAACTCGAGAAACTTATGGGAAAAAACAAAGAGAGAGAGAGAGAGAGAGAAGAATCTTTTAGAAAAAAGGCAATTAGAATGATGTAAATGTTAGGATCAATAATCCATTTACTAACAATAAATTATGCCTCTTCTAAAAGAAAAATCTTATACATGTTTATGAGAATCCTTAATTAAAAATGGTGACAATTTCTAATGACTTAATTTCATAAAATTATACAACTAGAACTAGGAGCGTCGAGATCATCTCAACACACACAAAAGCTAGAAGAAGTGACTAGACATACAAGTTCTTAGAATGATAAAAATGATCAACTTGGGCAAAAAGGTGGAGCTACATCCACTTTTTTCCAGCATCAAATGCTAAAACTATTGAAAATACACATATTATGTTTCAACCTGATGATGGAACAAAGAAAATATAAGGGTCAGTTTAGTTGCATATAAAACTACATGGTAAGTTGTTTTCCCTACAAGCCACTTTTTCTAACATTTGTTAATTAGGAAAATAAAAAATCCTAGAAAAAAGTTCTTCAGATTTCCAGATAATTATCTTTTCATTTTCCATTTTCTCCAGAAAACACGAGAAATTTTTCCAACATTTCTTCCTCACGACTTATCATGCATATTTTCAACATAAGATATTTTTTTACTCTTTCTTATATTCCACATAAGGAAAAAGTTCTCGAGTTCCTTTTTTATGCAATTCATATTTGTTCTTATTGAAAAAAAATTTCACTGCCAGTGAAAAATCAATACCTGCAGATTTGTTTTTCAAAGCCCACTCCTGCTCAACTCGGATGCCCTGCATGAAATGATAGAGATGGTGAATAGCAATTAGAAACAAGGATTAATGGCAAGGACTCAAGTTGGTACCTGTTGGACTCTGGAATGATCAACAGAACCAGTTGCTTGCGGTTGAGCATAGTTAAAGTCCTGACAAATTGGAAGAATACGAGGTTAGATAAGAAATCTACAACAAAACAGTACACCAGCATAGCAGATGATGATGGAAAAAGTCAGAAACAAATAACTAAGGTAACTCCTATCATCCACCAATAAAAACCACTGAGTTTATTGAGCAATTGCCAAACAGAACTATCAGAATTATGTGGTTCTTTTAGACTCAGAAAAAGGTTCTCCAGTTTCTCATCTTTTAAATTTACCACTTAACAACATTGCCACAAAATAACTACTTAAGTAAACACTATCAAAAGCTTGAAAATAAAAGATTTCTAGAATCATTCTGATGCTACTGACCATACTCAAAGGTTGAAGCTGCAACTGTGTTTGTTGGTTCCTCATTTGAGATCGAACCTGCTGTGTTTGGGAAACTTGCTGGGCAGGCTGAACCTGTGTGTGTGATTGGGTATCAGACTGTGATGGAAGTTGCGGGAGAGCAGGTTTCTGTTGCTGCTGCAACAAAAGCAATTTCTGTTGCTGCTGCTGCTGTTGCTCAAATAATGCGAACTCTTGAGGTTTCTCCCACTAAATAGTAAATCAATAATTATTTACCAAATTCGTAGTGACATAATGCATAGATAACATGCAAAAGAAAATAAAACATACTCACCCTGCTCTCACATGTAATGCTATTATAGTAGTATTTAAATCCTTCAGGAGAGGTGTGCTCTGTCCAATTGCAAGTCAAAGGAACTGCAGGTGAAGCATTAACAGCAGAAGAGGGCTTTGCAGACTGCGTGCCAGATGCAATGTTGGATGTCAGTGGTGGTCCGCTCCATGCAGACTGCAGAATGCAATCCATATTGGAAAAGGAAAACAGTTAAACAATATTCCAGTACCAGAATAACTAAGTTAAGAACCAGATTCTAGGATATGCATGAACAAGGCCATGATATGTAAAAACAAGTTAAATATTTTCTTAAAATTCACATTAGAAACATCCATAAGTTGAGCATAAAAAAATACATCCTGGAAAAAAAAAATTCAATGACAGTAAACAATCTGGTTTTTCTTACTTGTGCTTTAGCAACCTGAGAAAGTTGCTGTTGTTGCATTAGTTGAAGCTGCTGTTGAAGCTGGATAATTGCTTGATGTGATGATTGAAAGCTTGATTGCAAAGTTTGTGATTGCTGCTGCAGCAGCATCTGTGGTAGTTGTGACGGAAACTGCTGAACAGGCTGCTGAAGCAGTTGCTGCGCAGCATTTGGTGCAGGATACTGCTGTTGAGCAATAGCAGGCATAGCCTGCTGTTGTACACTTAAGGAAGCCTGCAGAGCAACAGAAGAGGCATTCTGCTGGATTAACGACTGTGATGTGGATGGCTGGCCACCGATACCAGGTAACTGTTGTGATGGTAAAGTTTGGTTAAAGGAGCTTAAGCCAGCAGACTGAAGTTGGCCCAGCTGCTGCATTGGTGCCTGTAAATTTAATGCCTGTGTGTTGGAAGCCAGAGTTTGTTGGCTCTGATTCTGTTTTAGAGAAGTTGGTAGGCTTTGGGAGGGCATGAGTGGCTTCTGCAGTGGTGATATTTCTTGACCAGCAGCAGGATTGATTGAAACCATTGCAGGGTTGAAGCTCTGTAACAAAGGAATTTGCAACACTTCCGACTACTTTCAGTAATATAACAACATTTGTCAAACAAGCTTAGTAACAAATCAAGGAAAACCATGTCCCGGTACCTGTTCTGTCAAAAGTGGTGCTGAAAGACTCAAAGTAGATCCATTAGTAGGCCCACCAGTGGGTCCCAAGATGCCAAGCTAAACAACCACAAAAGCCACAAGGATTAGGAAACAAGGACCATCTTGTATGTCAAGCACGATGATGGTAAACCCTTTTGCAGTTTGCTGCCAATTACTTGAGCACAAACCTGAGGAGGTGGTCCAAGTGGCTGTGTATTCATTGAATGCCAGGCATCAGGAGGCATCCGACCATTCCTTGGCTCTTCAAGATTAGCTGTTGGTCTACAACCAAAAGACAAAAAGGCATTTAACTTCAATCGGCACGGAACAAATAACAAGCAGTTAAATTTGGAAGTATTTGTCTCAACCTTCAATTTAAGATATTGGAAGAATCTAAAACCAAGAATGAATTGTAAAAACGAATAGGTTCTATTAATGGGTCAGGAGGATAGCTCTCAGAATTTTCCACATCAAACATCAAGCAATTAGTAAAATTGCCAAACTTGAAACCTTGATATTAACTCAATAGAAAACTATAACATAGTATAATTTTCTTATTATAATTAAATATACCAATATGCAACAGCAAACACATAGAAATATTAAGCTGCAATTGGAAAAGCTTCTAACACAAGCCTTGAGGGAAAATTGATTCTAAATGAAGTGAAGCCTCTAGGCCTTGTACAGTGCAAGGTTATGATTTGTGTTATATAACCTGTACAGCCTGTACCGAAAGTCCAAGTTCTTCCCAAGCTTCATACAGCAGTGATATATATGGTTTATTAAGCAGGCCTAAATACGATAAGAAAGTATAGTACAATCATCCGTTATATCAATTTGGGAAGTGAACAATCTAATCCTGGTCTTTTAAAGTGCTATAGGAATAAAAATGAGTAGATATCAACCTTCAAAACTCAATATATAAAACCAAATATGACTTTGTAATAATATCTTCATATTACATATTTCTATCACTTCTGGAGAAAACTCTTCAAAGTTATATAAATAATAAACTCCTGGAGATAGTGTCATTACTCTTTCAACACTCTCATCTAGTACTTCGGCTTCAGAATTGGTTTTCAATATACCTGATCACTAGTGCTGCCTCGGATCGAGGACTGACGCCAGGACCACCAAATGCTGGACCACCCCTGCAGTGCAAATCATTGAAGAAGTATCTGTTAGGAGGTAAAATTTTCAAACTCTACTCTCTTAAAGGGGCCAACCATCAAATTATCATTAACCAAATGATTATAAAATGTAAAAATATATATGTTTCTGAAACTTATTTAGACCTTGGTTCTGAAGGCCTTGGCCTCTTTGGATCAGCAAATCGAACAACTAATGGCTGATCACATCCCTGACAGCAGGAGAAGAAGTATATCATACAAAAGTTAAGAAAAGCAGTCTAAGAAACCCAATAAAGATTATTTACCCTCATAATGTAAACTCCATTAAGAGCTTTTAGAGCTGCCAATGCCATCTCTCTGCTTGCAAACTTTACAAAGCCACATCCTTCACATATTATATCAAATATACATATCTTAATATATTAAAGAAGATAGCAAACTGAAATTATGAGTGAAAATTTTGCACGAAGTACAAGACATACCTCGACTTTGTCTAGATGAATCTCTCATAATATAGACATCCTCAATAAGCCCGTATGGAGAAAATATCTGTCATAGACTTTTCACACTCAACAAGTAATGAATTACTAAAATAACTCAAGAATTAAAAAAATAATGATTGAAATGTCGTCTTTCAATCACATATCACCGTTCAAAGCCTCTTTATTTACCTTCGGTAGTACATTGTTTCATAATATGTTTGAAAGTTCGACTAAAAAATTACTATTGGCACCATCAGATCCAAATTATATTAGGAAAAACAGTTACAAAATATTTCTTAATAGATAATAGAAAAACCCACTTCTTCAATCTCCTTTGCAGTGGCTTGCTTATTCAGTGATGCAACAAATAGTTTGTCTTCAACTGCACCTGAAATACAGGTTGACATCAGGATCAAATATAAATTCAAAAAAGAATTTATTGAATTTATGCAGGATTTAAGTTCCTATTTCCAAAGAATTGACATTAAAATGTTCAACCTAATGAAAAATTATTTCATAGGTGAAAAACCTAAATTTAGAGACGAAGCAAGATGTAATTGCTAAAAAGAGTCAGTCCAAACATGATCTACCATCTAACACTATGTTACAGTCTTAAAATTGCTTAAGCGTAGAAGATAATACCATGGTGTTCCCTTTCCCCATCTGCATATCTTACTTGAATAGGACCCAAACCCTGATATAAAGGAAATATTCAGTTTGCTGGGTATTATGATTTTAAAAAGTTCAAAGAAAATGGAAGAAACTTCAGCGTAGGGAATTACTATATACTCACACCAGGCAAAGTATATTGATTGTGCAGAGCCCTGATGGCTCTGTCTGCCTCTTCTGAATTTGTGTACTTGACAAAACAACAGCCTGCAAATCGAGGTATATGTTTATTGATCCAATTGAATAATTAATTTCCTATATTTCAGAATGCATGTGAATCTGCAGACACGTTCTATTAACATAATCAAACACAGAAGTTCTATTACTATCCTATCAGTTTACAGAAAACAGAACTGCACGGCAATAGCATAATCTTTTCAATCAAATGGGTAAACAAATTATTACCACATAAGTTATCATCACAAACAACAAAAATCCTGAGTATCAGGAAAAGACAAATGAAATTAAAACACAGGTAGCAACAGCGGTCAATCACAGCACTTCTTGCCCACTGCATAAGCTGGCTTGCATCCATGGCTCATGACCATCAACACATCAACCATCTCAACATCTTGGGACCGCACTGGGTGGCCTGTGGCCAAAGGTTGGATGAGGGTCCCATAATGGTTGCTCATAGCACATATTTATTTTGGAAAGAAGGTATCAGGATCTTAGGTTCTTAGTAAGACGTCCCTCAAGATTCAAATTGATATAATCCGCAAAAAATAACTATAAAGTTTAAAGAAGCATGATAGGAGTATACCTATGAACAAAAATTATAGTGGAAATACACAACATAGGAGTATGCCAGAATTCAGTTTCAAATTGATTAAAGCTTCAATAAGAGCAAAATTTTCAGACGCTGGCACCAAAAATATAGTTGGCCAGTGCATGAACACAAATATACTTGAGCAAGCTTTGACCTTTCATCACCTATGATAGCTCACTACTTGGTAGAGCTTAAAGCAATGGTTCTCAAGCATAATGCTGTTAGCAACACGATACATTCAAGTGCAACAACAGGAAGAATGGCCTAATAATTCACACAAGTGATCCACCATTGGCAGAGCACAATTACGATACCAGATTACACTGTTGATCAACAAGTGTAAGAAGGCCATAGCAGATCAATAAAGATTATGGATTTAAGGAATGCAATTCAGAACCAATTAAGGCACAAAACTTATTCGCATGATTGAGATACACAAATATGGCTTGTTATTATGCTGGTAATCACCTTTTGGAAACATACATAAGTGCTTTGCAGTTTCTGAAAATGGCATCAAACCTTAATCTAACCGACCTATATACCCCAGCGATTTGCTCAACACCTGCTCGTGAAAAGCACTGCCACACTGAATGTTACTAGAATAGAACTTATTTGACTACTAAAACAACCAATTAGTGGTTGTCTTGAAACTTTTACATTCTTCTGGATGTAGAAAGAGAATAACAGGGCAATTTTCCAACTAAAACAATAGGCATTTACAACTATTCCAAAACCTAACTAAGAGTAGAGATGAATTTATTGTTCATCTAAAAATAGACGGACACAAATAACACTAAATAGCAAAAAAAAAGGAACTAAGCTCACCTTGCTGCTCACCAGTTTTTCTATCCTTGATGAAGGCCACTTCCACTACATCCCCATGTTCCTCAAATAAGGGCCGAATCTTAGGAAAAAATGCAGCACCAAAATTGTACCAAAGCGCAGAATTAGATGTAAAAAAATAAGGAAAAGAAACTACAAAGAAAGACAAAGTTACCAATATCTACTTTACTATCAGAAGAACTTCTATGTTCAAGAAATGACACAAAGGATAAACAAGTAGATCATGACACATGTACTTAATCAAAGCATTAAACAACTTATTGCAGCAAAAAAAAAATTATTCAGTACTTTAGGCATGCTAATACAAGTTAAATTGCATGTCTGTATTTCTGGAGTCTTCTAATCAATCAAGGTAGGTAGAAAGGAAAAATGCAACTGCAATATTACATTTCTCTGGCTGAAAAAGCACTGGAATGTAGTAACAAGAAATCAGTTTTTGAGACATACAGGACACTCTTGCCAATACAATCATAACATGACGCATTATACAAGATTATTTTAGTATTATGTTCAATTAAAACAAGTCCATTAGTGACATTATCAGATAAAATATTCCAAGACTATTAATGCTTTCAGTTGGTTCCTTTTAAAGAGGAAGAACTACATAATGCACCTACTACTGAGGATTTTAACTTTTAAGGAGAATAAGATATAGGCAGTCTTACTACCATAAGACCAACTCAGAGTATAACTAGAAAAACAAATAATAAAAAACTGTCAGAAGCACTACTCCTAATTGATACTTATTCATGATCTTCGTTATAAAAATTATAGAATGAGCATAATGAAGGCATCCATTACAGAAACTCTAAGAGTTGTGTGAAAAATTGAAAAATCTTTTAGTCTTTCTAGGTGCTAACCTAGGGACTTTACTTCTGTATTAAGTGTACTCTTCTATTAAATGCACTCTTTTTCTTGTTAACTGTAATAAGTTGCCATAAAGCTGTTTAGGTTTCTTAGAAATCACATTTTATGCTTCTGAAAGGCACACAAGATCCCTAGGAGGTTACTCTTGAGAATCATTACCTACATTGACTGTCTTAAGGCTATAGAACCCCTATAAATAGTGGAGCTTGTCAATGGATTAGATACCTCAGATTTGAATGAAAAAAACTTCAACTTCTCTCTTCTAGGCTCTTTCTCTCCTCTTTAATCTCACTCCTCTCTTTCTCTCCTCTCTAATCTCTAATCTCACTCTTCTCTTTCTCTCCTCTAAGATTAGTATGAATGTGTTGTGCTTCTACATCCATTTCACAAAAAATATACCTAACATTTTTCACCAATCAATAATATAATAAAATAAGGTCCCAAATAAAAAAATTTGGGGTCAGTTACAAGAAGATCTTTTCCTTCCCTCGTATTATCAGTCAAACTAAGAGATATCAAATGCCTTTTTTAGACTTCACTAAGTTTACCTAGGTCTTTCTCTACCTTTTTCTTGCACCACTAATCCTGACCAACTCACCTTGCATCATCAATGCATCAAAAAAGTCTCTTTAAAACATGTCCATACCAATTTATAAATTATTCCTTGTTTTTATCCTCAATCGAAACTTCCCCTTATCACATAGGTCCTTGTTCCATTTTTTCTAGCAACCTTGCACATCAATCTTAACAACTGCAGTTTAATCCTGTGATCAGATGATGAAAACATTTGTGACCATGATACCTTCATAGTTTATTCTTTGTCACCTTGCTAGTACTGCAAAAATAATGAATTTGACTCACACACAATACTAGGAAATAAATGAATTTGCAGTTGTCCTTCAGTTTATCATTTTTCACCAAAATGCTACTGAGAAATGGAAACATTTACCACCTCAGAAACTTAAGTTTCCAAAGATAATCATATGCATCGGATCACATTGGAACATAAAAAATAAAGCAAGCAACATATAAGATAGAAACTCACATCTTCTTCAGTTGCTGTTCTTGGAACTGATCCAATAAATAGTTTTGCAAATTTGTGCCCATCGCCAAGATCTAGATAAGAGTTTTCCCCACAACATGACATGAATAGTACGTTTTGTCAAAAAAAAATTCGAAAAAAAAAGTAACAAAATGAAGCCTAATATATATGTAATAATAAAATATGTTGTATGAATAATCTGGAAAAAATATATTGAATGAGTTGTTAAATCATATAACAAACAAAATGCCTTGTTAAATTATATAACAAACAGAATGAATTTACAAACTATATCACCTTCTTTTAAAATATTAATTATTATTCTTTTTTTTCCAAAACATTAATTCAGCAATTCAATTGGTTGATTCTGACCAATACCAATCCAAAACTCAAATAAATATCCCAATCTTCAGAAACTTGAGAGATGCTTAACGATGGAGCAGAATATCATACAAGAATGCAACAAACATCAGAATAATTATGTGTAAGTGGCAATTGCATGCTAATAAGCATCAAGGACACCGATAAGAACTTAGAAAGAGAGAGAAATAGGATATGAACATAGAAGGATATTATGAACTTTATCTTTGTTATAACCAATTTGAAAAAGATTACTCAGTGAAGGTTCAAAGGTAATTTTAGATCACTGCTACTAAAAACAATTAACAGTCATAAGTGAGCTCAGATAAAACTAGTGGCTGACAAGCTAGGTAATTTAACTTTAAGTATATGTGCTGCATAGGTCAACAAAGGTCCAAAAGCATTGACTGTGTTATAATCACAAATTTTCAGGCTAGAAGCAACAGAAAAGAATGCATAATATATAGGTTTGGTTTAAAGAAAACGAGATCTTACAAGATAAACTGACCACACATAGCAATCATGAGCAAAGAGAATAAAATACTTCACAACTCATTGAGTTACATGATCAAGGCAACATTGACTTGTCAGGAATCCATATGATCAACTCAAATGGAGCAGACAGAAGTTCAACAAAAAAAATATGGCGAACGGATACAGACATACAGTATTATCAGCACAAGCAAGAGACAAGGAGACAAATACGTGGAATTTGAGGCCCAGTAAATCCCAATTTCAGATCAAGCCCTGCCAGTGACCAAATACCATATAAAAATAGCTCCCATTCGAAAAGCAGAACTTTGTTATTCCACATGGGAGACGGACAAGTTCAGAATTCACATATGTAACACATGCTGGCCAGTGGCCAGTTATGACAACCATAAAAGCAGAAGAAGTCAGGCACGGCTGGCTGGGGTTACAAGGAACCCCATGGAGTCAATTTTAGTTAATCAAAGTTCCAAATGGGAGAAAAGCAAAAGGTTGATTCAATGGAGTAATAAATCATTAGCGAAGGAAATGAAAGCAAGCAGAGCCATTGTAGGACCTAATCTTGCCCTTGATCGATTCCTCTAATTTTTCAAACGGAGCCCAAAAATTCAGATCCAGGCCACAATTCCTACAAGAAATCAAAGTAATGCAATAGTGACAGCGCTAAATGTTATGAGGATATCGAGCCTTTGAAGTAAACTTAGGCATAGGTTAAAAAAAGACAACAGCAGATATAATCCAAGAACAACCACGTAACCACAACAAGCTGCCAAGAAACCCTAGCTCGCTACTAGTGTAAATTCTCATAAACTCCGACGCGCCTACAAGAACCCTAAACACGACCTAAGGAGAAAAGATCAATGCATGAAGCTACCCGACGGAGGACCTCCACGGCCGGAAAACCCGCCACGTCTAGGGCCACCCATCTGCATTGAAGGGTCAAAGCCACCCCCGCCGCCGCTGCCGCTGCCACCACTGCGGAACCCTTCGCCAGCAGAAGTAGGAGGCGGCGGGGCAGGGAAGTCCTGCGGAACACGGTAGGGGTGGTAGCGCCCAGCCCCTCCGCCGCCGCCGGAGAACCCCTCGCTTCCGCCACCGCCTCTGGGGAAACGATGGTGCTGGTGGGTGGGGCTGTCGGAGGACCACCGCGACGACGTCCGTCGCCCGCCGTCCCCGTGCCGGTCGCCGTGGCGGTCTCCAGAGCGGTCGCCTCTGTGCCTATCCATCGACGCAGCTCCGTCACCCTTTCTCTCCCTCTTATCTCTCAATCGAACCTAACCCTAGAAGAGTAGAAGCAGAGGAAGCTAGAGACCTGAAACGAACTCTTTTCTCTTATTCGAGAGGCGAAGGCGACAAGGACAGCGCACTCCTGGTGAAGTGAACGGAGAACTGCGTCCGGTCGGTGGCAGGGGATCGACCGAAAGAGGGAGAGCGGACCGGGCCGGCCTCTTCAAACCCCGCGCCTGTTTGTTAGGATGTTTCGGGTGCAACAGCCACCAGCTATCCATCGACCAATCCTCTGTGCTAATTTTCATTACGGTAAAATTTACGCATAATTCATTTATGTATATTACTCGATATGTCACTTATAAAAGTAAAGATGGTAAATCGAATAATGATGTCAATCTATAAAGAAAATTAAACTTATCTTCTTATCTTTTCCGTTATGAGCGATGGATTATAAGATCGCTATGAGCGATGGATTGCGTTAAAAGAATTATTACGATTATTTTAGCTTAAGTAAATATTTATTGTATTTTAGTTATTGGGTCTCGGATATGGATGCATTTACACGGGGATCCGAAATCTATGGATCCTTAATAAACGGCTAATAGATCGTTGCGGATCCGATTCGTTTCGAGCGACGACGAGGCGAGAGGAGAAAGGAGAGTGCAACGAAGCCAAGAGAGAGCGGTTGGAGGATGCCGGAACTCCCGGAGGTGGAGGCGGCGCGGCGGGCGATCGAGGAGCACTGCACCGGGAAAACGATCGCCGCCTGTTCAGTCGCAGACGACCCCAAGGTCATCGAGGGCGTCTCCCGCGCCGACCTCGAGGCGGCCCTCTTCGGCAAGACCATCCTCGCCGCCCTCCGCAAGGGCAAGAGCCTCTGGCTCCGCCTTGATTCTCCGCCGTTCCCCACCTTCCAGTTCGGTCGGTATTCCCTTTCCCACTTATCGTAATCCTCCCTCTTCGTTCGTTTCTTAAGCTTCTGGCGTCGTCTTCGCTGGTTCTAGGAATGGCGGGTGCCGTTTACATCAAGGGCGTGGCAGTAACGAAGTACAAGAGGTTGTCTTTTTCGGTCATGTATACATCAAATCATAGAAAAATCCGAGCTTTCATCGGGTGTTAAAATTGCTTCGGTTGTTTTTAGGTCTGCGGTGAGCGATGCCGATGAATGGCCTTCAAAGCACTCGAAGGTCTTCATTGAAGTAAAAGTTCTTCTTTTCCTGTGCTTATTTTTCTTATGCTCTGCTTATAATGCATTGTGTCTCAGTTTCAGTGTTGTGATGAGAATTTCGCGGATGCAATTAGCTCCCTTTTTCTTTACAATAGAGATGTGAGCTGCTTGGCACCTAATTTCAAGTCATTCAATCATATTTGGTAAATGTCTGAAGGACTAGTTGCACATTGGGTAGCTACTTCATGAGAACTCCGTTGTTTGTCGTAGGGGTTCGATGAAGATTTGAGCTTGGAGATTTTCCAGTTAAGGAGGGCCTAGTTATAGTTGAAAACAGCAGTAGGCTGGACAGTAACATCAGCAAACTTGGTTTGATGCATTTATATGATAATTTAGGCAGAAAGCAATTTTACTTGTTGATGTTTCAACTCTTTGTATTCAGTTAGAATTTTGTTGAAAATGAACAAATAATTTCTGTACTGACTTTTTGATTATATATCGGTGAACTTTGTTCCGTTAATTAAAAAGTTTTGAGTTAAATTATAGAAAAACTAAAAGTTGCTAGAGTTTAGTATCAAGAATTATGGTGAAACAGATTTGTCGTACTTGTCAAGCCAACTGCTTGTTCTACATTACATGTTAGGGTTCTCATGTGACTCTGTGCAGTGGAACCCTAGATAATGATGGAAGAAAGAGGAAGTGTAATAATATCATGTTTGATGCTTGGCTATGTCTGATGTTCCTCTATATTTGTGGCCATTGAAGAATAATTCTTTTCAATCAGGTTCGTTTTTTTGCGTTGAGGACTTAATGTAATTACCATGTACCAGCAATCATCCTGGTGCTATGAGTTAATCTCTCTATTGAAGCTTACTCATGAATTTTTGTTCTCTCTTCTGTTTTCAGTGACAATAACAGCCTTTTTTAACGTGGCTACGTCTTTGTCTGCTGAATTTGCAGCTAGATGATGGGCTGGAGTTTTCTTTTACTGATAAGAGACGTTTTGCCCGAGTTCGCTTGCTTGAGGATGTATGCTCCAACATTCATCGTTCCACACATATTTTTATTGCAATCTTCATTAACATTGTCGCTGTTCTTACACACTTTGTTTATTGCAGCCAGAATCTGTACCTCCAATTTCTGAGCTAGGGCCAGATGCTCTATTACAGCTTATGCCAGTTGGTGACTTTGTGGAGTCACTTAGCAAAAAGAGGACTGCAATAAAGGCTCTTTTACTTGATCAGGTTAATTATATTATTGGAACTACTAGATAGGATGTTACATCTGTTAAAATCCGATCCTGAATGTTACTTGATCTTCTGTTATTGTATAAGAGGCATGGCATCTTATTCACCTTTTTCTGGCATTGACAAGTTGCAAAAATTGCATATCACCTGAATGATATGTTCAGGTTCATAAGAAGTTATGCATCATCATTGATGGACTTGTCTGCTTCATCTCTCAAGAAGTTTGTTTTTCTGATGGCTGAAATTGTAAGACATAAGACACATAACATTGATTATTTATCTAGCTCATCAAATTTTTTTCATAACACAACTTTGTTTCCATGTTATAGGAATTTTGTAATGTAGATATATTGACCATGTTGTGAGGACATAAAAGTTCATGACATTGTATGAATCAGTCAATCACATTCTTGTTGACCTTCAGACAAATGCAGATCTATGAATGTGATGGTTAATGAAATGAGAAAATATATTCTGGACTCAAAGGTGAGTGAAGATTACTCCTATGGTATACGCAATTGATTTAAGTTGTATAGGAGAGCCAAGAAAGATAGCTGTACAACCTAAAAATCGTATAGTGTACAGAAAGTTGGGTGGACTGTGATTGCTAGATGCCGCAATGTTTCTTTTGAAAGTAAAAAATAATCCTTGTAAAGTGAATTTGGCTGTATTATCTGTGTTCATATTGACTTGCTGTTTTTTTTTTTTTTACTTTTACCGTGAGATTTGACTTCCTATATATTTGGATGTCTACTTTGAAAAAAAATATATCATTTACTTTAACTTTGCAATATAATTTCATGACATTTTTGAAATAAGAATATTGCTTTTGATGCAGAGTTATATTTCAGGTATTGGTAACTGGATAGCTGATGAGGTGCTTTACCAGGTTATTTGTGTTGCCTCTCTGCATTGCATACATGACTAGGCATATTCAATGACCTTTTTCTTGATAAAATTTGTAACTTGTTACCACTATTATCTTTTTGGAGCATCAAACTGTTCCCAGATAAATCTAGGTAGGTCCAACTTCTTTTCTTTTTCTTCTTCTATCTCCAACTATAAAAGATTGTTTCTTCGAAATCATTTGAAGGGTCGCCCTAATTAGTCTGTTTCTTGCTTCATTTGAGGAGGTTCCTGAAGTAACTGTGTCCAACCACCCTGCTGCTTCTGAATAGAACAAATCAAATTTAGTCAGAGAGGATGTAACCTATGTAACCATCATCAAGGCCACCTTGGGTTCTTGACCTCTCTTCCATGAATGTGAGAATGTGTGTCTGTTTCTCATTGATAATGTTGTGGAAGATGTTATATGTTGTTTATTCTTTTTCCACCGGTCGGAGCCTCAGTCCAAGCCTGGTTAATTGTGCATACTCTTCCATTCATAAGTATGTGCTGAATAATTTTTTGTTGGTTCGTAATAGATTTTCATGTACAATAGAATTGTTGAAGTTTTCATTTGAAGATGTCTGTCACGCTTTAGGTTTTGACAATGTTCAGGCAAAGATTCATCCTCTTCAAATTGCTTCAAGCTTGTCAAAAGAGTGCTGCAAGTCATTGCACAGATGCATCAGAGAGGTGAGTCATGTACACGATGTTATAAATCTTTCAATTGACAGTATTAAGCACTTGTCATTGTTTCAAACAAATACAGAAAAAAAATATCTGTAGGTTATTGAATATGCCGTTGCAGTTGATGCTGACTCCAATCGTTTCCCGATAGAATGGTTGTTTCATTTTCGATGGGGGAAAAGGTCTGGCGAGGTCAACGGTAAGATACTCTCTTTTTGACCGATCATGTTGATCCTTCAGTCAAATGGATATACAGGTAATTAATTGACAAGACTTTCTTCAAGGACAAGAACTTGCGGATCCATCTTTTGGTTTGTCATAGAAATTAACAAGGTCGTACATGAATATGGTGACATAGGGAACGAAATGGCATGCTTACCAGAAAAAAATATTACGAATAAGGATTGCCACGACAGTTGCAACTTGGCATAGCTTAGCATGCATTTGTTCAACTTTAATATTCCTGAACAGCTAATATTGAAACAACCAGACAGTCATCATTTAGTACATGCATGGTGGAGATGCAGGTGTCGTGAAACAATGAAAGGCCCTATTTTCCATATTGAGAAGTCCTTTCGTGGTACAGGTATCTATTTCTCATACCAAAACAAAGTTCTAAATTTTGCTAATGCCAGAGCAATAATGGTTTTTAATAACAAATATGTGTTCTGGAAATGGTTCTTCGTAGCATGTTTGCTTGTGGTCCCAGTATATGATAGGATTACTTTAGACACTAAATCATTTATTTCAGCTAGAATTTTCCAATGCAACAAAATGAAAAGCAACATCTTTTAAGTTATCGCAATTGTTGCGTTTACAATCCGCGGATAGCAGAATGGCTATCCTCAAGGTTCATACAAATCAGTGAAGGAAATGAACAAATGAATACGTTTTGAGTCACCCTGTGCTGTTTAAAAGTACTAGTGACTGGAGCTTCAAGATCGTGTGTTTAGATTAGCTGCAGCTGAAGTTACTTCCTTTAGCTGCATTCAGATCCATGTTTCCCCTTATAATTCACCATTTCATTTGTTTTTAGTTGAATATTGCATACTTTATCACAAGGTGGTGCTTCAATATTTCATTTGGAAACCAAGGAATAAGAAACTTATTCCCAGATGTGATGATACTCATAAATGCCTCACCACAGTTATGTTATTATTAGTACCTTTGCGTTCTTCAAGCTCCAAACAGCAAGCAGCATCGGTTGCCAAAACTTTGGCAATATAATACTTCCAGGCAAAATAACTGTGTGTGCGGTTTGAATAGGAACAAATAGAACATGTATAATGATGGATAATCCATGGCATTTAAGATAGATGTGGTCCATGAGTTGGGAAGTGACATTCTTTGTTGCCTGATCACCGGCCACGAATCATTCGAAAAACAATATTTGCTGACCTATTGTGATGTACATGTATGAATATGTGCAAATATGGATGATGTATGCAAAACTACATATCAAAACTTACTATTAAGGGCCGTTGTGGTCTTCCTTTTTGACAGGAATGAAGATCGAATTTATCACAGCGGCTGGCAGAGTAAGTCTTCGCCGTGTAAAATTCTCTTATATATTTATATGGTTGTTCACCTAAATCATATCTGTGTGCAGACTTCAGCCTATGTGCCGGAATTGCAGAAGTTAACTGGAAAACAGTCGGAAGAGGTTTCAAGAAAGAAATCAACAGAGGTCTTGTCCGATAAAAATGTGGATGCAGAAGAACCACCACCAAGCGAGAAAGAGGAAGCCTACGAAACTTCAAAGAAAAACAGAATTTCGAGTAAAGGAATGGCAAAGAAACATGGTGCAGTAGCAAAAAGCACATTGCGGAAAAGATCAAAATCTAGTCGATCCAACTTACAACAGAAATATTAGGCACTTTATGATGTTTTACACCGCAAGCTGTTTAATGCAGTATTTATGCTCCTTTGTGTTATTGTGTTTGATGATGTAGGTTTGCTAGTGTTGGCGCCGGGCGATTAAACTCTAGCACTTGTAAGGTTAAACCTTCCATGAAAGAAGCTGGCCCCATGGGTTTTTGTTACATGGCCATGTGTGCAGGTCTACCATTTTCCACAATATATGATGGGCATGGTTCCATATGAGCTAGTAAAAAATTGCAATCCCTTGTTGAGTTCCAACAGTTGACTTTTGTACATGATGGCTGCGCAGCATGGATCATCACCACCTTGTGAGGTCATTTGGTTGGGTTACGTTTTTTCTATGGGATCAAAAATATAGAAAATGTGGTGGGCATAGTGTAACAGTGCACCAATAACCAGAATATTTTAATTGAGACCAACAATGTTGGCTTGGCAGCAGCAGCAACAGCCCTTTCTTTGAACACTAAGTTCACTTCCCCAATGTATTTTTTATTAAAAAATACATGAAAAAATTTATGTATTTTTTTAATAAAGTATACAATATAAGACTTTCCAAAATGAATGCAACTAATGCCCATAACATTATGCAACAAAAAAAGAACACCAAAGGAAAAAAAAAAAAAAAAAGGTGGACCGTCCCTCAAAAAGCACAATGATCTCAAACGTAGTTTGTCAACCTATTAGCAACTCATGATACCCGACCAACCACATAAGAGTGCACCATCCAATTAGCAAATCATGATGTCCTATCGACTACATAAAACTAAAGCTTTGAGCAATATTTTCATTTCCCAAACACAGAGAACTAAAGCTTGCTTTCCAAGTGGGATGCGAATACAATCAATGCAATTAACATTGGCATGTACTAAAAATAAAAGAGCATAAGATAGAATTACCCCCTTTGGAAACCATTGGTTTTGTGGACTTCAACATAGTTTGCCGATCAATTAACAACTCATAGATAGAGGTCTTGAGGGTGGCAGCGATAGATAGGCAAAAGAATACCTGCAGTAATATATAGTGAAATGCCAACAGGAAGGATAACTTTGGGATCCATCTCGAAGCCACCCACATAAACATGACCTCGAAACCAAAAGCTCATCAGCTCTTTGCATCCGCCGGGCCATACAGTAAACAAACCATTAGCCACCACCTGTCCGAACTCATTAGAGGATTATCAAACAAGCAATGATTATTTTAAGACATCAATCATCGACACCCATACATATTTGTTTCACAAAGGTTTTTCAAACGAGACAAAGATCAAAACACATTGGGATGTCTGAGAGCCCCAAATTAACAAAGAAGAATGACAAGGTACTAGAAAATAAGGTAGATGTCACCTTAAGTCAACAAGCATAATGTTTTTTGCACTTCAAATAGTTTCCTGATTCAAGCAACATCGATAAGCAGCCTTGGTGTGAAGTTTCTTTTGGTGCAGCGTCGAAGGGGCAACCCACAACTTTTCTACTATGGATGAAGAGGACCACATTCTGTGCGGCATCTAAGGACCACTCACCGACGACCCATCATGACTAGAGGATAATAAGATGTAGAAGCACCTCCACAACTCTGACTCAGGTTCCCGCCATGTAAAGCCTGTTGAGGATCTCACGACCTTTCCTCTCTCGGCAAAAGCAAGGACTGGACTAGCTCTAGCTCATGATTCACCATCCTTTTGAAGCACTTGGCACATCCTGGAACGAGGACATACAGGGATAAATATAACTTAATTAATCATTATTCTTTTAAAATTGAGGAACCTTTTTCGCTTTAAATTTATACACCTATGCCAGCGTGCATCTGGCCTAATTTTTCTATTTCTTAGGGTGGCCTAAACCATATTTTTCATGATTCATATTGGTTATGATATCAACTGCAGTCCAACAAAAAGAGCAGGTATAAAGAAATAAAAAAGGACTTTCTTACTAAAGGAGTTAGAATGATTAGATATAAACAGCCAGCTCTTAAAAGTCAGACACAAGAAACAATCAGATTAAGGCTTTGTCAAGTATCTTCTCTGCCTAACAAATATCATTCCATGTTTTTCATGAAGTGCTAGATCAGATCACAAGGGAATTTAGTGATAAAAAGATAAATGGCTCCCTGTCGTTACTAGTCAACAGATCCACTACATACCAATCAAATAAGGATCTAATAAGTACTAGCAAAATAGTAACTTGCCCATGCCAAAACATAAATTGTTATTACTAAATTATTATGTGAGCCTAGTGTAAGAGGAACAATATGTTTAAAAAAAAAAGAAATTTCATCTTATCTTTTTGCATCTTCTGAATACCATTAAGTAAACATGACGAAAGAAAGTGGGAGCCGGAGAATCTGCACTTACCAATTCAAGGGCAACCACCTGCATTGCTCCCAAGACCAACCACTTCGATATTAACTTAACTACATCAGGAGAGCCGCAGCAGTAGAGCCCAATTCGACAAGCACCAGCGGCTGCAGGCCAACGTTGTGACAGATTCTCAGCAACAACTAAAGCAGAAGGTTCATAGTTAGACAAACTCCATTACTCTTCAAATATAACATTCAAATTTCAGAAAAAGAGTACAATGTTGGTTCTTTATTACCAATGATAATCTTCATAAAGAGTTTCATGTGAACTACCGGCCAAACCAAAGTGACTGATACTGTTCTGGAATCATCGGATGCTGCAAATTCGTTTGCTGAAACTGCTTTTCAGCATATGGCTTCAGTTGCTCAAAAAGACAGAAATCTTGGGAACTTCTCTCTGCCTCCATCTGAGTCGGCAACTTAGACACTTGTTTCCCTGGAAACGGGAATATGGAATTGCTGGTCACAGAGGTACTATTTGTAGCAGTAGTGACAATCGGATATTGACGTGCAGTTTGTATGGAAGAGTTCTCCATCTCCACACCTTGCATTGAAGGAGCTTGATGACCACCTAGCCAGCTATAATCATCTGTCTGTGGCTTCTGATTCTTTAGAACAGAATTATGAACATTTTCATTGGATGCAGCATGGCCAAAACCTGGCGGAGGCCCAAAGTGCCTAACAGGACGGCTTACGGGATTTCTTTTTGATGCTGGCCCTGCTGCTGTGAGCTTATTAGACAGACCATCAAAGGTTGCTCCTGAATGTACCATGGTGTCAAGTACTGAAGGTACCATAACTTCTGTAGATTTAATATGACTAGGCAAAGTAATTGCTGCACCTAGATCAGAAGGTACAAATGAAAATGGAGCAGGATGAAAATCATTGGGAAACCCTTTCAACATCTGATTGCCAAAATGTCCATTTTGTATTGCATTCATCTTCTTCAGGCCATCATATAAGAAGGCTTCATGATCAGCAGACCATTTTGAAGCATCAGGGTTGACATATTGCAAAGGCATTTGTGAGACATTAGGGCCAGTTGTTTGCAACTGTGAACTGACATTTAAAGCACTTGAAAAATGAACACTAATGGGAGGTCCAGGGAGCTCTGGTACATAAGGTGTCCGATGACCAGATGCTGAAACTTGTATGGAATTGACATCTTGAACAGTTGACTTTGAAGCAATTACATTAGGATCTTTCTCAAAAATTGTTGGCTTAAAGACAATTTCTTCCTCTTCTTCTCCTTCTCCTTCTATATGTGGCTGCAGCTTACATAGTGTCATCCCATGACCTGGCATGCCGGATAGTGTTGCTCCAACTTCAGCCAAACTTTGAATTTGACAGGCTTGATTTATATCATTTGTTTCTGGCACAGCAAGAAAATTAGTATCCACATGATCTTTGGATAATGGAGGCTCTGTAGCCACTACAAATTTCTTCAGATTGGAATCAAAATAAATTCTCTGCTGATCAATACTAACAACATTCATAAGAGCCCGTACCGCTGCAATAATCCTTTGCACACGGGAACTCTTGTCCTCCATGAAACCATCATTTCCATACACACGCTTCCTTGAAAAATCTAAAATGACTTGAGCTGGCACTAGGGGTAAGAATCCTCTCAATTCGAAATCCTCCCATAATGCAAGATGGTCACCACTTTCTCCAACATCATACTTACTCGTGTTAAAAAAGCAGGTTTCATCATCAGCACCAACAATAGATGCAAATCCAGTTAACATAAACTTATTTGTTAATGACACACACTGACTCCAAAAGAATGATCTTGCAGAAGCTTGTTTTTCATCAACATTAATACCTGCTGCTGTATCCGGATGACATGCCAACCACTCAATGAAAATCAGAATAGCTGGCAATAGAAAGCTTGATGCAGCATCATGTGACTCTGTGCATCTCTTTGTAATATAACCAGCAAACTCAAAGGCAGCTGTAAATGCATTCTGCAGCAACGCTGTATGCTGTAAGATCTTGGCATATGACTGGTTTTCTGACTCCCTTTTCACATTATGTACAGAAGATATAAGAATTGCAACAAGCCTCAAAATGAACAATGCATTTTCAGCAACATCGGAACCAAAATTAGCCACATCATCGGGACCAGATGAAAGAAGCACATGAAGATCACTTATTACCGAGGACAAAATTTCTCCACAAGTTTCCAAGCTGTAAAATTGAGCAATGAGCATGCAAGCATATTAAAAATGTATAACTGAAAAAAGTCATACTGAAGTACCTTGTCCGTGTGAAGAGAATGCCACTGAGTCGGACAAAACGCATACAAAAAGATCTAAATACTTCTGAAATGGTTAAATCTTGCTCTTTGACAATGGATTCTATATCAGAATCTTTTGCCAGAAACCCACCTACTGTACCTTGTCCACCTGTACTAGATGCCCTGCCCGGTGAAACTTTCAGATTGCTGGGCAATTGAGAGTAATTTTGCCGGTTCTGTAGAAAAAAATAAAGTTAGGAAAAGGTGAAAGTATTAATGAATCAGTAAAGCTGAATTAAAAAAAGCAAAAAAATATATTATACAAAACATGAGGTCAGGCAACAACACGAGCAATGTTACTTTTGCAAGAAATTCCTCAAAGTTGCACCAACCAATTATAAAGTATCATGGTCATCAAAGGTTAAGATAGAGAACAGGATCAAAAACATTTACTTTGAAAGTGCACATCATCCTTCACTAGAAGGTTGTAATATATCCAGATGATTATGCAATAACTACTTGCCGAAGACAACTAACAATGCCATATAATGTTCAGCATAACATGAGATCAGAATTTCATGAAGGCAGCAAAGCCATGATCTGAGATAATAGAAAGTGTCCTAGGCTGCAGACAAATCTACCTAATTGGAGAGTGTATTTCACTAGTTTACTGCCCAAAAGATCTGTCAACACAATCAAATGGCACATCGGTCAGTTGTGCAAATAACATACCTTCTCAAAAGCTATAATCAGGTTATCTCTTGCTGTTGAAAAAGGACTTTCCACCGCCAAACTCCTGAAGTACCGGTAGATTGCCAACAATTCATCACCCGAATAAGAAGCAAGTATGGCAAGCTGGCAAAACGGAAGTTATTCGCATATAAGAAACATGACAATAACCAGAATAATACAAACACAAGAGTCTGAGAAGTAACAACCACTATTAATTGAAGCCCTGCATTGAGAACATACAGAACCATATATATTTCAGAAACTAGTTAGAAGAACCTGATGATGTGGATTGCCACTTGAAGGACAAAGAGAAGCTGCCTGCAAATAGTAACAAGAAGCTGCTGCATAATCACGACTAACTGAGTCTCCTCCATACAGTCCTTTGTAACGAGCAAGATCTCCCAGGTATATCAGACAACGGTGACAAGATATTAGTCCTTTCTTCATCTTGGTTGATCTCTTTTCGTCTTTTGTAGAAATAGTTTGGATTTCAGGTCCCTCATCAAGATAACTAAAAGGCAGGCCATATTTTGCTCTGATTTTCAGTATTAGATCATGGTAAAATCCGGTTGCTTCTGTCAGGAAACTTTTAAAAATATTACGGATTTTCTTGATTCTATCAGGCCGAATGTGACCCTTCCCTGCAGGTGATGCATTTGAACCGGCAGATGCTGCAACATTGAGGTGTGCCCTGAACTCCTCAATTCTCCTATAATGCAATCGCCAAAGCGTATACTCTACATCATGCTTTTGAGAAAATTCATGATCTTCAAGAATGATAGCTTCATAGTTTTCACGCATTTGAAGCCATATATTGGGATCCGAGGGAACTTTTGACGAGGCTGACCTTCGCAGTCTCTCCTCTAGCTCAACATTCTGCACCCAAAGAAAACATGTATTATCCCACAACTTCATAGAGAAGATCAACCAAGTTCCAAATGATCCAGATCTTTGGAAATAAACAGGAAAAAAAAGACAAATTCGAATATTAGTATCTTTTTGTGATGGAGAAATATGGTCTTTTATATGTCACAACTAACAAATGAGAAATTGCTATGGAATTGGAGAATCAAAAGATAACAAGAACATTCTTCTATATGCATGTTTGCCTAGGTGTGTGTTAATACAGTGTATTGTCAATCTTCAACTGCACCTTATCTTTATTGGTGATCAAGTGATGCTCTTGAGCATATTAAGGATAACCATTCAAGAACCACAAATGTTAGTTAGACACATTGGTGAATATGAAGGCTACAATGAGCAGTATCCCATTAATATCAACTGTTCTGGAATTGTACAACATGGATAATTTTTTGTGAATCAATACCTGCAAACTTCATAGTTCATATTAAGCTTATCAAATACAATAAACAAGACTCAGTGATTGATTGCAAAAAAAAAAAAATCATGGACGTCAAGGACACTGATAAGAGCATGGAAGACAAAAACTTGAGCTGGAAAAGACTGGTGAACTATATCCCACATGCATAGAGCCTTGACATTTTGGAGGTGCACATGAACGAAGAAAAAGGAGACTAAAGAATGTGTTTTGGTCTGCCGTTGGCCATCCAACTTTCCCAAAGTAAATATTAATTTTTTTTTCATATCTGAATAAACTAAAGTGGAAATGCAAGAAAATATCCTTCCTATTATTTATCACCATTAAATAATAAAAGAGTTAGAATTAATTATTTGTACCTAACAAACATCATACAAATTTGCCAAATAAAGCACACTATTGCTATGAAAGCAAGATATTCCTTGAAAAAGGTGTGCAAACCTCATATATCATTATTTTTAACAAGAACAACCCTAAGCTGATGACAGCAAAATGAAAGATGAAGGCAAAAAACTACAAAAGAAAACGATGCTAAACTCAGGATCAACATGTTAAAGAGAAGCAGCTGGCTACTCGAATAGATTATGATGGGAAAAAGCAATGAAATGATATGGATAGTTTATAAGCAAGCAGTCTATACGCTTCCACCAGACTAATATCCTACGATATGGTCTAACGAAAGAAATCCTGAATATCCCGTATGTAGCCAACTCAATATAATAAGCAAGCAGTTAACAACAACTTACAACATGATAAAAATCTGAGCCTACAATTGTTCCAGCACATTAAGCAAGGAATGAATAAGTACCTTGTCAAATAGTCGTTGTGCAAGATCCCAAGAAGATGGAGCTGTGCTATCCACTGAAAGATCATCACCCATCGAACAAATGCAAATGCTTCCTAGAGAAAATAAAAAACAACCATACCACATCAAGGCCATTGCAAGCTTAAGAATTTACCACGATATCATACAACAAATTACCAGTATTTTTTGTGGCATGATAGTTAGCAAAAAAGAAAAACCAAAACATTCAGAAAATGAACAAATAACACGAACATGTTCTCTTACTCCTTCCTCTCAAGTTCACTAATCAATCCCACGAAGCCCAAACCCCAGCAAAACATGTTCTTAACTTACCAAGCCCTTAATACTGCAACCCGATATCAAGAAAAACCCTGCAGCGATTGCATCTAACAACAGCTGAGGCAGCTTGGAATGACATACACATAAATCAATTCGTAAGAATCCACTACGAAATCATAAACAGATCCCCTAGAATATCAAGATTCACGAGATCTAGAAATCTATCAAGAGAGGTTTGATACCGCACCTCCCTTTCCAATCTATAATCGCCACAAATCCAAACCCTTTCGAATATCATACCGTAATTTTTCCCCCTAGTCGTCAGGGAAATCCCCTCCGAACCCTAATCTGCGCTACAATAAACACCAACAGCAACCCTAGTAGCAAAAATACTAAGATCAAAACCCTAGCCGACGCGCGTAACTCCTCAGATTCAATCAGATTTTCACAAAATCCAGACATAAAACACGAAGAACATTACACAAAAGAAGGTCAACAGATCGAATTCTCGGTCGCAAGACCGCATCGATCGAACCAACAAGCAAGAAACGAGATAAAAGTACCCGATCTCGGAGATCAACGGAGAGAGAAGGCGAAAGAGCGGAGGTTTGCCTTCACATGAGAGGAATTCCAATCCTCTTTCGGAGACTCGCATACGGTGGAAAGAGGCCGGCGGAGGAGAATGTACCGCCCAATTTATAATTTCCTTCTTGTTACATTATTTTAATTATTACATTGTTTTTTAATGATTTTTTACAAAACAACCCCTTATCTTTTAGAAATTCTAGAATATGACTCTATTCAATGGATCGTCCAATTTCATATTTCTTTTTGGATAAAATTATATATATATATACATATACAATGATCAATTAAAAAATGTTTTTTTTTTTTTGCAGAGTAAATATGCAAAACACGTAACCTTTTTTTTTTGGGGGTACCCCTTTTAATCTCTCTTTCTTCATTTCTGTGATTTTGAATAAGGCAAGGGGTTTTCCAAAAAGTTGCAGCGCGTCCTAATTTTACAATGAAATAACAATATAAACACACAAAAAAATCCACGCCACATATTTCCCGGATATCGAAGGCAAACGCCAATCTGCGGCACGGCCAGATCGACGGACGAGATTTTAGGATCTTCGAGCCGGGAATCGAACGGACGTGATCGAAAGCAAGCGTCTCTATGTTCGATTGATTTCATCTCACCGACTATTTATACTTTTCTCTGTTGCCACAGCAACAAAAAAAATCATTAATGAACATTTCATGTTCGGGTTTTGTAACTTAATTCTTAAATAAAGTAATTTGAATTGTGAATATTACTAATAATCACGAAGTAATTTCATGAATATAGTGACCTATTAATTTGATGAGATCGAAACAACATGACATGGAGACAATATTCTCATAGGATTCAGCGAGAGCCAATACTTGCACTGGTTCTTTTCAACACAAACTGTGTGCAGCGTACAATCCACATCTTGACGACGACTCGTTATTGGATTCCATTACAACATCCTGAAGACACGAGGAAATGCATGCATGCATTCCTTCACTCCGTCAACTGAAACCAACCACAAACACACCTGCATCCATTACTCATCTGCTACGCTAGAAAGATACGAGACTCTGTCAACCTGCTACATGTCGAGAAGAGAAGCACATCAGAAGAAGGAAGAAAGCAGGGTCAGATGCTCAAGCGAAGAGTCTTAACTCGAGGTGAGGAAGCTGGGCTCGGTTCTAATTAACGGTGCAGGTGAAACCAGGAGGTGGAGTAATCCCGCACGTAATCAGCAGCTGCAGCGCCAGTGGCAGGTAGATGTTGATGCTGAGAAGCCTCAGCCTGATGCTGGTGCACAGGCAAACTGCAGCCTCGAGCTCCAGGAGTCCTTGCAGCAACGGACAGCACTGATTCGCCGCCGGATCACCGATGACGACGTGCACGAGACCACCCAGCAGATCAACGCACGCGCCGATCCTGATGGCGTCCACGGGGCAGGTCGTGGTCGACCCCGGCGCACCCGGGGAAGGAACGGTGGGAGTATTCCCCGGCGGGATGGTGCCCGGGGGCACACCGACGCCCGGGGGACCCGTAACAGGGGGTCCTCCGATGATTGGCGGGAAGGTGATCGGCGGATTACCGATGACCGGCGGCACTGTGACAGGTGGTTTTCCGGTGGGAGGGCCGCCGGGAAACCTAGGCCTCTGGTGCTTGGACCTGGGTGGCTTGTGCATGGGAGGGGCGCAGTAGCCGCCGGAAACAATGGGCGCAGTGGAGTAGAGCGAGAGCAGGAAGGCTATGAGGATGGCTGAGGTCTTGGAGGAGTCCATTGCCGAGGGATCCACTTCCGAGTGTTTGCTGTGGAAGGTTTGGAGAGCGAGAGACGGGACATATATAGGGTTTGAAGGGAAAGCTCGACTAGGGTTCACGTGAAGAAGCCGACGAGTCCGGAGAGTGAAGCAGCTGCACTGACAGTCTTGCAAGCTGGCCCAATCCATTAATACACGGTGGTTTTGGCTACATTCACAAGCTGTCCGATCTTTTCTGCATTATGCATGCCAAGGGCGCATGGATTGGTGTCGAAGGAAACTGCTTTACAGCATCCAAGGAAGCCAGAGATGGTTCTCATGCATGCAAATCCAGAGCTCGGTGTAGAGCCTCGCCCATGCATTGAGCTTTTTGCAGGTTCGGAATGGCGAGACGTCCACACGTTTAAGAAGGCAATTGCTTATCTTCTCCATGCACACACCAAACCCCGCGGCTGTTCTGAGGTTTTCATGCATTAATCGAGCGTACGAGCAGTAATCGGTTGTGGATCTCAAGAGAGACACGCCCTTTTCTCTATGTGAATGATTGATTCTTGAAACAGCAGTCCTTGACAGCTTTGAGTTCATCACCGAACTGGCAATTCTATGCCATCTTTGTTGTTTAACTTGTGCAGCCTTCTGCGTGGTACCACCCCACCAAAGAAGTTGAGTAAACGATAAGGCATCTGCGAAGCAGCAGAGACCGGTTTGCAACTCCTGAACACAACACGGCATTGAGAGAGAGAGATGAGGAGGAGGAGAGGATGGTGGGAGTTTCAGATTTGGTGCTTGGAAGTATGCGAGCTCGTGACTCTTCTTCTTTTTGCTGGTCTACGCTGCAATGGCATGCGTCGGGGCCTCCCCGCCATTACTGAGCTGTTGCCAACAATGGCTTCCCGGTTCTGACCATTCCATGTGTCGTCCCCCACGGCGGTCAGTCGTCGTGTTCCAATTCCTCTTTGGCTCTCATCCGATCAACCGAATCTTTGACCTTTTGTGGACAATTAAATCGACCCACAACGCAAAATTGACATGTAAACTCCCTACCACCAGTTCAACTGTCACATCATCATTTTTATAGAATAATTCCTTTAAAACATGATAATAGTACATAAAATATTGTATGGTAATAGAACACAAAATAAAAATAAAATATAAACTATATGGTAATAGTATATAAATAAATTTATAATATAATGAAGAGGATTGTATAAATAATAATAGATATAATAAAATCCTATTTTCTTTCGACGTTATAGACAAAAAGACTTAAATATCCTTGAACATTTAAATACATCTGATAGTGGATAAAAAAACTAAGAGCATTCAAATGCCTTTTAATATTTTATTTGAGATAGAAATTTTTTTTACAAAGACTAACATGGTTTAATAAACCCAAGATCTCTAAGATAGATCAAATTAAAACTGTCAACAAATTGCATAGTGGTTCAAAACACTTTTTTAAGAGAAATTAAGGATACTTAGATCTTATTATGCTCCAAACCAAATCATTTTATAGAATAATTCCTTAAAAAGATGATAATAGCACATAAAATGGTAATAGTACACAAAATAAAATTAAAATATAAACTATATGGTAATATTATATAAATAAATTTATAAAATATTGAAAAGGATGATATAAATAATAATAAATATAATAAAATCCTCTTTTCTTTCGTCATTATAGACAAAAAGACTTAAATATCCTTGAGAATTTAAATATATCTGATAGCGGACTAAAAACCTAAGAGCATTCAAATGCTTTTTAATATTTTCTTTGAGATAGAAAAAATGTGGGCATACTATCAATAAATGTTCACATTTAAACTTGTTGATTGTATTGGTGTCGAATCAAGCACCTTCCTAAAGATTTATTGGTTGACTATGTTGCTTCTTGTCACAGTAGATATGCAAAATATACCCGTACATCAAGCTTTTGAAGGATCAGGTTGTATTATTGTCGAGGATAATACAACTCTAAATATAAATCATACAATATCTACATAACTCTTCTCTCTCTAGAATTTTTAATTTTTCAAATATTTTTTTGTTCCTTCAATCTTACAAAACTTAATTTTCAAGTCTTATTTTCAAGACCAATAGAACATTCACTAATTTTTTTTTTTTTTTTTGTGAGGGATCTCTCTATACGATATCATTATTATAGGACATATAAGTAGTTAAGTTTGATGAACAATAATTTATCCTCTTCTGCGACACTAATAGGTATCGAAACCTCTCATGGCAATTGGCATCACTGTCATGGACATTCATTTTAATTTTTTTTTAATTATGTCTTATCTCACTTGTTACATTTATCTTGCAATAACACGAATATTTGTTTTTATTATTCTTGTTATTACAATAAGAATAGCAAAATATATTTTGGTATTTAATAAGCATCATAGTCTACTTAATTTACTTCAATAGATGATTCTCTATTAGATCTTTGTTTAATATTTTATGAAATATATTTTATTTACACCTCAAATTAGATATTTTCTCTATATTTTTAAAATATAAAAATTTTATTTTAAAACTTATAAAGACTTAGTCTTATGGTTGAAGTCATTAACTAGTTGAACATAAATCATTAATTTAAATACTTAAACCTATGTTAATAATAACACGCTCATTAAGTTTTATGATACTAAATTAGAGCGTTAGAATATTGACCCAACATAGTCCAAATAAATTCTAGCACGACGCATCAATAGCCAAACCAACTCTACGTCATGATGTTTCTTATAGCTTCATCCATGGATAATATTTTCGTACTCAAATCTCTTTTTATGCCCATTAGTAGATCGCCTCTAATATTAATTTGTCACGACTCATCCTTATAGAATAACTGATTGTTAACTTTATTGAGCACAAATTATTAATAAAAAATACTTAAGCCTAATCTCGTGAGATAACTTACTCATTAACTTATTGAGCATAAGCTAACAATAACATATCTATAAGATCTTGGAGGACTAAATTTGGGTTTTACAATCTCTCTTAAGAGTTTGAAATCTTCTTCGAGACCTAGTATAGTTTGGATTGAACCTCAGTATAATACATCAGAAGCCAAGCTGAGTGATGAATCTATGTTACGACATATCCTCTAGCCTTATCTAGGTAATCCTTTCGTACTTGAATCCCTCGTAATATCCAATAGAAAATTACCTATTTGTCATAACCCGACTTAATATAATAATTGATCCATTAACTTGTCGAGCCTAAACATTAACATAAAATACTTAAACCCTAATCGATAATAGTATATCCACTGCCACTACGAGACTAGATGATGGTATTACATTAATCATCACATTATATTTTGATAGTACAAATAAATTTAAAAAATTAGTTTTTTTTCTTAAATCTCATGATATTAAACACCTCAAAATTCTATTGCATACTCTTATATATAATCATTTTGCTAAAAAATAACATAGTCACATTGTTAAAACTATATTTACCCTTGGTTATTTATGCTACCCAATTACTGATGATTTGGTCATTTGCATTACAAACATCTATATATCTCATACATAGTCTCCTTACACCTATCTATCATTCTAAACAATTATATATCTCATCAAAAAATACTTTACATTATTGATAAGGGAATCTGACATGTGGACAATCAAATAGCATTATCAATTTGACACATAAACCAAATCATCTGCTAAATTAATATAATGTGTGATAGTACTAATTGTAATATCTTATAGTTCAACCAACTTTACTGTCCGAGTAATGCCCAATAATCTCACACAACTATCACATGAATTAAACACTCACTTTATTCTAACTATTACTATAAATTATTATAAAAAGGTCTCAAGTATGCCACTTATGCTAGATCTCCCTCTTGCTAATAATAAGACAAGTAAACTTTTGAATCCTCTAAACGCCTTTAGCATCGGAGGAGTTTTTGTTGGGCATACTCGGGACATAATTTTGTAGAAAATTTAGTTGGACTTGATTGCATCTTCACATCGAGGTTTGATAGGTTCAAACATTGGATTCATGTTGTTTTTTCAAATTTACTATATCTTCAGTTTATAATGAATAAATAAGTAAAAATTAATTTTTTAAATCAATTATCGTATGAACACACTTTTTGTCTTTATTTTTATGTTGATCGAAGAATGTATATGATTAATAACTATGCAAAAGAAACAACGCATTAATAAGAAAATAAGGCAACACTTGTTTTTTTTAATATATTAAAAAAAAGATAAAACATGATCATGAACAAGAGGAGATGAAGTGCGACTAAGGATAGAGAGAGATGGAGCATAGCCAAGGGCAAGAGGAGACAAAAGCATGGTCAAGGGTTGAATGAGATGAATGTGCGATAGATGATAGGCAACGATGACGTACGATCGAGGGCAAGAAGAGAGGCGACGAGATATGATTGAAAATGATCAAAAATAAAAATAATTGAGATAAAATAAGGCCGAGGGTGGGAAAAGATGAGGAGCGGTCCGTACATCGAAGTTGAATTGATTGAGAAAATTTGAAAGATAATAACATTAATATTTATAAAAAGGGAATGCACTTGATAATTCGTAAGTAGATATTTATCATAATTATGATTGACTTCTCTCCCGTTTTTATTATTAGTTGATGAAATAAAGTCACTATTTTCTAATTTTAAGAGCACGATAGAATAGTAATTAATGTGTAGGTTTATTATTAAATGGATATGTCAGTGTTTTATTTTCATAAGTTGGTTCATTATCCAGTGTATTTACTGCAAGTTTATATAAAAAAACGTGTGAATTTGATAGAGATCCTACAACTAAATCAAGATGTACTCCACAAAAATTTATAGAATGCTCACGTTAACAAAGCTAAAAAATATATTATATAGGATTCAAAAGGTTTATAGGCTCAAATGGGTCAACATAATCGGGGCTTTTATATAAGACTGATATCATAAAAGATTATCGAGTAATATTATAAGATTATCGAGTATTTCTCGAATATAATGAGTCTTTCAAATTAGTGATTATTGTGGTTAGTATTATCATGGTAATCATTTGGATCACTCGATTAATATGTAGAGTTGATGAGCTGTACGTTTTATGGCATGATTCGATTGCATGAGCCATAAACGAGAATGATATATATATATATATATATATATATATATATATATATATATATATATATATATATATGTATAATCACAATTAATATAATGATTAAACATGCTTCATCAGACATATGCTAGCAAAAAAAAAAAAAAGTGCAAAGATCTCTCGATCCGAAATCGAATCGAACGGAGGAACAGTAAATGAGTTCTTAATCAGGCGGTGACGATCGAACCGGTTCAGGTTTGCATTCGACTCGTAAATGGACCCAACATTTCGAGTCGGGCTCGACCAGAAACTGGGTCGAGTCCGGGTTGTCCATTTACCGTTTTGCCCCCCCATGGTTTGTTACCTCCTCCTCAGCCTTCCAACGCCGGTTTCTACGATCCAGCCCTTTTCCTCCTTTTCCTTCGCCTCCAGGAAACCCTAACCCAAGGTCGTCGTCGATCGATCGATTCGCTCGAAGCATCCGCCATGGGAAACACCGAGAAGCTGATGAACCAGATCATGGAGCTCAAGTTCACGTCCAAGAGCCTGCAGCGGCAGTCGCGCAAGTGCGAGAAGGACGAGAAGGCCGAGAAGCTCAAGGTCAAGAAGGCGATCGAGAAGGGCAACATGGACGGCGCCCGGATCTACGCTGAGAACGCCATCCGCAAACGCACGGAGCAGATGAACTACCTCCGCCTGGCCTCCCGCCTCGACGCCGTCGTCGCCCGCCTCGACACCCAGGCCAAGATGCAGGCCATCGGTAAGTCCATGGGCTCCATCGTCAAATCCCTCGACTCCGCTCTCGCCTCCGGCAATCTCCAGAAGATGTCCGAGACCATGGACCAGTTCGAGCGCCAGTTCGTCAACATGGAGGTCCAGGCCGAGTTCATGGAGGGCGCCATGGCCGGATCCACCAGCCTCTCCACCCCCGAGACCGAGGTCAACAGCCTTATGCAGCAGGTTGCTGACGATTATGGCCTTGAAGTCTCCGTCGGGCTCCCGCAGGCCGCATCACATTCCATCCCTGCCAAGGAGAAGGAGAAGGTCGATGAGGATGATCTCTCGAGGCGCCTCGCTGAACTCAAGGCCAGGGGTTAGTAGCTCTCGCAAGGTGACCTCTCTCTCTCTCTCTCTCTCTCTCTCTCTCTCTCTCTCTCTCTCTATATATATATATATATATATATATATATATATATATATATAGTTTTACTTTAACTTTACCTCTTCTTTTACTCGAGAATCTAACGTGCCAGTAATCATTTTTGATGCATTGATGTTTGATACTCGCTGGACGCCAGTTGGTGCTTTTTGATTCTTCCTATTAGGTTTAGGTTGTTCCCAGTGGATTCTTGCTCTCAAATTTTAAGTTGGATCTACTTCAATTGTCATCTCTCACTCTAGTTGTTCATGTACTTCAAATTGATTAGTAACAGCCCCTGCACAACATGGAACTAAATTTGTCTGCAGAAGTATGTCATAACAGAAAAGGCATGGCAGTCTTAGCAAACTGATATATGCAAATAGTGGATTATGGGTGTTTGGGGGAGAAAAGGAAGATTAAAAAGGGAAAAAAGAGTTAGCTAGGAGCACAATCGAGTTCTGCAGAACCTTGCATCTTGTCCTAAGTGACATTAATTTCGTATCTTTTGATAATCTTGTTTCTAATGTAACATTGCACTAATTTAAGTAGCTTGTTCCCTTTAATTTTTTTTAGTATTGCATGAACACATCTAAACATCAAAGATGAAACCACCTACAGTGCATGAAAGCAAATGACACTTGGAAAGCATAATTGATTGTCTTATTCTGTATAACAAGGGGGTGAGGCCTTGGTATGGTTTGTTATCAGTGATCTGTATCATAATCATGCTTGACTTTTCTTTTGTTCTTATTTTCGGTTGATGAAATCTTAGATAATAGGGCATTACTACTACTGATTTGAATGGTATGGTGGAGTTCTAATTCATGCGTAGGTCCATTATTAAGTGCATACATCAGTTTCTGTTTTTGCGACTGAAAGAAAGTCCTCACAAGAGACTCAATGGATGCTTTTTAGTCATTAATCTTTTTCTAAAGGTTCATCTAGAGTTTGAATTATAAATGAGCAACACTTGGAAATTAGGATTTTCACAAAGGATAATGATGATCAAAATCAGGATTTCGTTTAAATTGACATACCAGCATTTAGTATGGATCAGCACTTTCCAGACCGTAGCAAAAAGGAGAGAGGGGTGGGGGTGGGAGGAGGATGACGAAGAAGAGAAGAAGGTGGAGAAGGAGAAGGCAAAGGAGGAGGGGGGCATAAGAGAAGGCGTTGTGACAACTCGACCAAAAGGAGGTGGTGGTGGCAGTGACACATGGGGCTGGTGGAGGTGGTGTTGATGTGGTGGAGAGGAGGCAGAGGAGGAGGGGTGAGTGCATGAGAGAGAGAGAGAGAGAATAAGAAAAAAAATGACGTGAAAATGGACGCTTGTCATGGCTCTCAAAAATAAATAAATAGTGTCTGTACCAGATGATATGATGGCATGGTTTTGTTTGTTATCAATTTGTATACCATGTAAGTTAAGTCTGGTATGGTGCTGGGTGGTATGGCCCCTTTTGGACCATACTGGACATAATCGTCATTTCGCTTCTGATTGGTTGTCAAATCGGACATTCTGGTACAATACAAGCAGTGTTTTAAACAAAGATGGTGCTGAGTTATTATGTTTTGCTCAAAGTTGTGATTAAGTTTGATTATAATCATGTATGACCTAATGCAAAAGATATAAAGTCTGTGTTTCTATTGTTGACCCCAATTCATAGAATATTTAATGGACGATTGTGTTGAGATAGAGGATGTATATCTTAAAACTGTGGGCGCATAATTTTGTTCACCAGATAAATGCTTAACAATAACAATATGCATGTTTAATCAGCAAACATTAATTTGACGAGCCACCTGTCAATCTTAGGCATCGAGTTATAAGAGGTGATTTGTCACTAGAAGCAAGAAAAGGTCCCTATCAAGTGGAGGGTTGAGGGTAAAAAATATAAAGGGGAAGATTTTTGGTAAGTGGTGGGCTCAATGTTCATGATGGTATTAAGCTTATTTGTCTTATTTTGTTTTGGAATGTCTTGGGAGGGGATATTGTCTTAAAACAATTTGGTCAGACATAAACTAGACCGTGTACTTGGAAGATTATGTAGGTTTTAGATATGTTGATGTAGAGCTCAAGATGGTTCCTTTCTTTAGGTTGCCTTTGCATAACATCATGGTTGGTCGATCAATCACAGGAAACAAAGTTCAGACTTGTAAAGTGGAAACTTCTACAGTGACTATATCTGCCATAAGAGTTCAGACATAATGTTGTTTTGTCAATATAGTGGGAATTTTACGGTGACTATTTCTACCAAGTATGTAAAGTCATAGTAAGAATATAAGGTAGGTACCATATCACTAATTAAGATATTTGTCTCAACTGGCACACATATATTTGCTCTTGCAAAAGGTGGACTCCAAAGTTGGCACGATCATCTCTTTTGCGCCTAAATGATAGTATTGCGAGCATCACTGATTTAGTATTGTGCCAATCACACGTGCATGAATTCGACCAGTATCAAGTAGCACACATTCACGTTATGTAAATTTGTGTATTCAGTTGGCACGATGGCAATATATTGATGTGTGAGTAGTTGTCGACCATGTCAAGTAATGAATTCTGATGCGACTGTGTGTGGCATAGGTTGGAAGTTGTTCACTTGTAATCCTCACATCTGTCAAGTTCATCGTTCAATGTGGTAAATTATGTTTCATGCGAAACCCACCTGAAAAGGGGCGCTTCCTAGAATTGTGATTTAAATGAAAGGATCCTACTGTGGTATGTGTTACTACTGGAAGGTCAAAATATGCTAGAACTCCCCTGACCGTAAGAAAGCAACAAACAGATCAGATTAGACAGATCTCTGATATGTTGATCCATTATGTTATGATGTGTGTTGCTGAAGAATCATAAATTCTATGAACGAAAAATTGCATTGTGCAAAACTTGGCAAGTCTTTATGATGTGTAGATGCTGTGTGTGTGGATAGATTAAATACAAAAGGAGTGGGTGCCTCTATAGACACATTTTACATGGAACATCTGGCTTAATTCCTCCTTGTAGAATTTCCAACTGGAATCATAATATAAATCATACTTGTTATGACATGCATATATCAGGTTGCCAAATTAGAAAGGTGAGCAGAGGTGATCCTTTTGGTGCATAATGATTTGTTCACCTCATTCTTTTTTCAGGACTCGGACGCCTGCCTGCTGGAATCTCTATTTACGTCGCCCTTGATCTATGATGACATGCCGGAGAGTTGCTAAATAATTGTTGCAGATGGTGTTGTACATAATATATCATGGCACCTGTACCGGATGTACGTTGTGTAATTGTTGACTTGCAGACCTATGGATTTATGAAACTCGAAAACCGTGATTGCATGTTATATCGTGTCTGTATTTTTTTAGGATTGCTCTTTCTTCATGCGGGTTTACTTGTCAGATGATACTTTGTTTTTACAACGAAAATGAATCTGTGATGAGCATGCGGTAGGCGTAAAACTTTCTTACTTTCTTTTCGAGATGTACCCTAATGCATGAACAGTTGTCGTGTTAGGTGCCCTCTACAATTTGGAGCCATCTTCCTCGAGTGTGGGTTTTTGTGTTTCCTAGCACCTACAGAAGCCTGAAACTTCTTCAGTTGTGGAGTCTCGGCCCTTCTGCAGCTCAACATTCTCTCAGCTCTGCTCCGTCTCCCACCTCATCATCAATTAGGTCAGTATCCACTTGAAATCCCCTCCCCTCTTTGGACATGCTTTCTTTGCAATAATATACCTACCTACCTACCTAGTCATGGAGAAGTCTATATTTGTTCATTGACATTATATATATATATATTAATGTCAAACGAGGATATGGATGTTTCATGGCATCAGAAGAGTTAAAAATGTAAATATTTGCATAAGCATAGTAAAAGGAATAATCGGATGATGGTTCGATTGGATCACCGAGATTACTTTGGCCGCTTGTTATGATACGAGGCCCTGCAAGCATGATTCCTGGTTACGTGGCCTCTGTCCCTGCATCGCAACGCCTGAGACGGTTAGTATGGTTATTTCCCGCTCATTTAACTACACCCGCCTTGACCGGCGTCTCTCCCCGTCGGCCTGCCTTCGCTCCCCACCGTTTCCAAGAACGATAGGCCGACACCTCCCTGCCTCCTCCTCGTTCTTCTCTCTCTCTCTCTCCCTCCCTCCCTCCCCCTAAGCATTCCCTTTCAAGATAATGGGCACGAAACCCTCCCTCTCCATCGCACTCCTCTTCCTCGCTCTGCCTTCACTCGAAGGTAAGCCCCGGCTCCGGTCTCCTTGGCTTGTGTCCCGATCCCGTCGGTGGTTTCTTGGGTTCTTGATTGGTCCCATTGTGGTTTCTCCGCCTGCAGGTTACGCGGGCTTCACCTGCGACGCCACCGTGTTCCCGAAGGAGGCCGAGTACGACTACATCATCGTCGGCGGCGGCACTGCTGGCTGCCCCCTCGCCGCCACCCTCTCCGAATCCCACCGCATCCTCGTCCTCGAGCGTGGGGGCGCCCCGGGCGAGTTCCCTTCCCTGGCGGGCCAAGATGGGTTCCTCCGGACCCTGGTGGACACGGACGCCCGGGACTCGCCCGCCCAGCCCTTCACCTCCGACGAGGGCGTCCCCAACGCCCGCGGCCGCGTCCTCGGCGGCAGCAGCGCCATCAACGCCGGATTCTACAGCCGCGCCCATCCGTCCTTCTTCGACGGCGGCGGCGCCGGCGGGACGGTCGCCGCATGGAACATGGGCCTCGTGAACGAGTCGTACGAGTGGGTCGAACGGGCGGTGGCCTTCCGCCCGGTGCTCCGGGGTTGGCAGGCGGCGGTCCGCGATGGGCTACTCGAGGCAGGCGTGACGCCCTACAACGGCTTCACCGTCGAGCACGTCGTCGGCACCAAGATCGGCGCCGCCACCTTCGATTCCCACGGCCGCCGCCACAGCGCCGCCGACCTCCTCAGGTTCGCCAACCCCACCAACATAAAGGTGGCGGTCCGCGCCACCGTCCACCGGATCTTGCTCAACCCAGTCTTGCCCGGTTCTCTCTCTCTCTCTCTCTCTCTCTCTCTCTCTCTCTCTCTCTCTCTCTCTCTGTGTGTGTGTGTGTGTGGAAGCTATCGATGCCCGTGTGATCTCGTTAGCATGGTTCTTGGTCGTAGATACTGGTTTGGCTCTTGTGATCAACCTTCATCACCTCCTTGTCCCCGTTTAGGTTCGAGCGGACGATGGCGGCCCAAGGAGCAGGTGACGGCGGCCGGAGTGGTGTACCGCGACGGCCTGGGGCGCCACCACCGCGCTAAGACCCGCCCGGGAGGCGAGGTGATCCTCTCGGCCGGAGCCCTCGGCAGCCCCCAGCTGCTGCTGCTCAGCGGCATCGGGCCGCGGCGATACCTGTCGGCGTGGGGCATCCCGGTGGCCCTCCACCACCCCAGCGTGGGGCGGCACATGTACGACAATCCCCGTAACAGCATCTCCTTCATCCCCGCCGTCCCCGTCGACAACTCCCTCATCCAGGTCGTCGGCATCCCGGGCGCCGACGCCTCCTTCGTCGAGGCCGCGTCGAACATAGTCCCCTTCCACTCCCCGGCGCCCCCCGTCTTCCTCCACCAGTCCGCCTCCCCTCTCTTCGTGACCGTCGCCACCCTCATAGAGAAGGTCCCCGGCCCCGCGTCCGAGGGCTCCCTCCGGCTCGCCTCCCTCGACGCCAGGGACAACCCCCTGGTCCGATTCAACTACTTCTCCAGGCCGGAGGACCTGGCGCGGTGCGTGGCCGGGGTGCGGCGGCTCGGGGACGTCCTCCACAGTAGGTCGATGAAGGAGTTCCGGGCGGGAGCCAGAGGGAGGGCGGGGCGGAGGGGCACCCGGTTCGTGGGCCCAGCGCTGCCGGCCAACATGTCGGACGACGCCGCGGTGGCAGCGTTCTGTAGGAGGACGGTGTCGACGCTCTGGCACTACCACGGCGGGTGCGCGTCGGGGAAGGTGGTGGACGCGGACTTCCGGGTGACGGGGGCGGCGGCTCTGCGGGTGGTGGATGGCTCCACCTTCAGGGTCTCGCCGGGGACCAATCCCCAAGCCACCGTGATGATGATGGGCAGGTACGTGGGGCTGAAGATGTTGCAGGAGAGGAGGAATCGGTGGCCGCATGCATGAAGAGACGCCGTAGGAAATGGTACGAAGCCATCATCATCCCATCTGCAAACTGCTTGTCCTGAGTTCTGCGTGCTTTTTACCCACACCATACCTGTATAATTTGCAGCAGGGACGCATCGCTTTCGTTTCTTCCTTCATCATTCCTCTCGGATACCATACCGCCTGAAACCATTCACCAGACAATTATAAGAGTAGCGCCTTACCTTGGTGCCTCCTTCGACTTGAATCGCTCGAGATCATCAATTTCTTCTTTAGCAGGGAAAGAAACGAACAACTTCCTGCGTTGATATTAATTCATCTGAATTTTAGGTGAATTATGTGCATTATATCCGGTTATTTCTTGAGATGGTGCTCTGGGTGGGTGTGTCTCCGGATTGATTATAAGCAAAACCAGATTTAACTAGGGTTTCAAGGGGAGGAGGTGAACATACCTAAAAGAGTCGAGCTTCCGAGATCCCAATAATAACTTGAGAAAGCGAGGAGAAGACTTCGTCTGTCCACACGTCGTACTACCATCGCCATCAAGCTTCTGACGAGATCTGCATGCAAAAGGCCAAGATAGTAGATTTAAGGGATTAACCACTAAACCTGTGCTTTTAAGCCGCCATTACTTCCCTCGGTGGGAGAAAGCTCCGTCTCCTGCATGGCTTTTCAACACCGGAACAGAAGGCTCTGGGGATAGGCAACCAACCTCCCCCCCCCCCCCCTACTTAGCACAGCCAGAAGCAGCATCACTCTCTCTCTCTCTCTCTCTCTCTCTCTCTCTCTCTCTCTCTCTCTCTCTTCCTTTATAACCATCCTACTTGGCGTTGCACTTTTAATCCCCAACCTCCCAGAACTTACATGCAGAGAGCAAAGGAGAAAAGGAAGGGTGAAAGCCCAGAAGCCAACTTCCACTTCGGCATTCCTCCCTCCCTCACAGTCTTATACTCCCAACTCTTTGCTTTCTCTGACCCTCTCCCTTTCTATCTTTTGAAGGGCCGTCTGATAGGAAGATGATGAACAGATCCAGCTCTGCCGAGGCCTACTTTGCCCCTTCCATGATGTCCTTTGTTGCGCTGGAGGGCAGCAGCCAAAAGCACCAAACTTGGGATTGGGAGACCAGCTCCATCGACGCCAACACCACCACCCCGGTCACCACCAGCAACCTCCAAAGCCATCCATTCTTCCCCAGCGTGCCCTTACTGGACTGCGCCCCACCTCCTTTGCTCCCCATGACCAACAGCTTCCCCTTCTACCCGCCGCCGCCCCTGCCCGAATACCCGGTGGCGCTCATCAAGAGGGAAGACGGCGTCGGTGGCCGGATCGGCCTAAATTTGGGCCGCAGGACCTACTTCTCGTCCGGCGAGCCGCTCACGACGAGAGGGGCGTATTCATTCAGCCACCAGCCACCGCGGTGCCAGGCCGAGGGGTGCAGGGCCGACCTCTCCGGAGCGAAACACTACCACCGCCGCCACAAAGTATGCGAGTTCCACTCCAAGGCCGCCGTCGTCGTCGTCGGCGGGTCGCAGCAGCGCTTCTGCCAGCAGTGCAGCAGGTAATGGGCCAGCTTAGGAGGCCACACGGCCACCAGTCTCCCACGGTTGCTTTCCTTCTCTCCTCTGGCTTTTGGATGCCTTCACATGCCGCGAGAGTGTTGGTTCTTTTACGACCGCTTGGGTGGAATGCAGCAACCGAGCCTGGCATTCCTACACATATCCACACAATCTCCATGACCACTCTCAGCAACAGCATGAGGTGTCGATGCAAAACATAACTCTCACGCCTTGGAGCAAGGAGATCAGTGAGGAGCTTAGCTGGTAGTGTTTCTGACACATGTGCAGAACCCAATGCTTGTTGCATCCGTCTTCGTGAGCCATAGGAATGAAAACCCCAGCAGTGTTGTGAGAGGCGTGACTGCCTTTGTCTTCCTTGTCCGTGTTCTCCTGTAACTTAGTACATAACTCCACATTCCTTGTTACCCCCTCTCTTGTAGCTTTTCGAGGCTTTAATAGCAGCACCTACCCTAGTCCAGATCATCCATGGCACTGGCTCTCTTCTTCTCCTTATAGCTTCTGTTTCCTTGTTCGATGTTGGGTCCTTTTGCGTTCTGTTGGTTCCTTTCTTCGTGTAGAGGCAGGAGAAACAGGCTCATAGACTTTTCATCTTTTGCCTCATGTTTCTTCAAATGGTGGCCAGGTTCCATGGGTTGGCAGAGTTTGATGAGGCCAAAAGAAGCTGCAGAAAGCGCCTGGCCGACCATAACCGAAGGAGGAGGAAGCCTCAGCCCCCAGCAACGATGGCAGAGCCCTCGGCCCCCGGCAACACAAACGCCAGCTCCCGAGCCCAGAAGACCACCGGAGACAGCAGTAATCTCGGTGCTCCGATCCCGCTCTTCTATCACCAGCAGCCTCTTGCGCTTATGGTCTCTCCTCTTCTCATGCATTTACCACTGCGTAATTGGACAGCAAGCACCGAGCCCACAGCTGCTGTTTGTACCACAAATGCAAGTACCATGGTTGGACCGGAGGGCCAGCAACACCAGGACAAAGGGCAGCTGTTGAGGAATGGACCGGCCTTTTCTCGTGGAGGAGTCGCGGCAGGAGAAGGTGACATGGGGCCTGATCCCATGTACCAAACCCAAGGACACTTTGTCGAATCCTCCTCCTCCCCCTCAGCATCCAACGCTGCCAGCTTCCGCCACCACAACCTCTTCCCATGAGCCCTCCCAGGCCGCGGCACTCGTGATCACCACCAGAGCAGCAGCCTCCACCTCGGGCAGACTGTGTTTGAGCTGGGCCACTTGTGATCGGTAGGGAAGTGTCTGCGATGGATGGATGAGCGATGGGCTACCGCAAGCACTCAAGTAGAATGCGAGTCAGCTTTTGCTTTCCTGGGCCTTCGGTTCTTCTTGCTCTTTCTACTGTAAATAATGATTCGCCCTTTAGAGATTCGTCCTGCAACCTTGCGCCGCAGCATCTACATCGAATTAGTCGAAAGCAAGTTCTTATGCGTTGTAGAATGAAAGCAGGGGGTCGTCCTCACCATGAAACCAGATATACCACGTACCGTCTACATGTCGAGTGCGCAACATACGAAGGGGCGCAAGGACGCACCCTGAGGAAGCGTTATGGACAAATAGTCACCATCGACCCATGTCGCTCCTCTTGACAGCAGCTCGGAACGCAACTGTCGATCCCTCCCATCATTCGCACCATCATCTTCTCCCTTCGGTTCCTCGCGAGCCTCACGAGCGCCGGACGCCGTAGCAATGAATGCGACGTACGGAGCTCCGAGACCACGTGCGATGCGCTGATTGGTGAGACGCGGTCCTTTCGTCGAACAGGTGGCGGACAACCAAGATGCCGGATTGCGCGGCACAGCGGTGTGGGAGGCGACGGCTTTACGGAGAGAGAGAGGGCGGTTCCGGCTACGACGCCTTGGATGCCGGACGTGCTGTACCACCGCGCTTCGAGGTGGAGAATGGGGGGAAAGCTCCAAGCCGCGCCATCAGTTGCCACCGGAGTCGGGGAAGATGCCGTCTCACACCACGCGTGCGATGCTTGAATCCATCGCGGGATTTGGCTCTCGTCATTTTGAAGCGTACTTGTCGTGGTAGCGATGGTGTCGGGCGGGGTCGGATCAAGATGCGGGTAAGCGGTACTTGGACCCGTCCAAGCACCGAGTCATGGATAGGGTGGAGTCTTATCGGACTTATGATGGATCCAAAATTCGATCCAAGTTTTTTTTTTTTTCATTTTCCAACAAAAAATGATCTTTTATATATAAAATGGTAACTATCTGCGACAACCGATGGTCCGATCAAAAGGAGCTCGAGAGGCAGTTGTTCTTAAATCGCTTGAGATGGTAACCAAATGAATTAGACCCTTGAAACCCTAACCGTAGAATTGGGATCCCCAGCACCGGATGACGACGACGGAGGGGTTCGAGTTCCCATCGTCAGGAGAGCGAGGACAAGTGGCGGCGACTTGGATGGGACAAGCGGCTTGCTGGATGCTCTTCCCGTTCTTCGCCGCCATCATCATCTTCCCCGCCCGCTATCCGCCACCGTATGCGCCGTCTCCCTTGCCATCAACGGTAGAGCCTACGTTGAGTACTTCTTCGTTATCTTTTTCTGTCTTCCTCGATTGTAGAGCTCTGCATCCGAGACAGAGAAGTCGTCTACCGTCAATTAACTCTATGAGAAGATTCAGTAGCGATATTATTTAAGATTTAGGGCCATTTACATTTATAACGAGATTGAACAACTTGGGATTGATGTAAGATGCAGCCCTACTTAACGATGGATGAAGGAACTGTTTCAGTGGCCTAGAAGTGAAACGGAAGTAAGCAAGAAAGAGCCTCCTATTCTGCGAGGAATGCCATTGCTAAAGTGGTTTGAAATCATCTGATATACTTTTGATATCTTTCAACATCGTATCTGGTTTTGGATGGATCGTAGATGGTGAATTTGAGTTTCTTGGGGGGTGGAAGGGGGCGGGAGGACTGGGGTTCTGGATTATAGGTCTGGGAAGGGGTTTTGATCTCAAATCTGGATTTGGAAGTTGGGGAATGTGTAGGCTCTCTTCGAGATATTGGGGAAGGTGGTTCTTCTGGATGTTCGATCAATCTAAGAAGCAGATTCTTGATGGCTCAATTTTGATGGATCGATTTTGTAGTATGATCCGATTCAACCTTTGCTTTTTCATGAGATTGACATTTAGGGTAAGATCCAAGGGTCTTTTTCACAGATCCATGTCCAGATTGGAGTTGACTATAGCTCTTATCTCAAGTTCTTGGAGGAATATGCTTCTCAGCAATAAATCAGAAAGCAATAGCCTTCGTTTGTGATTAATGCCTCGTTCAGTACAGAGTCCTTAAATTTGATCAACTTTAGATTTCATCAACATTCAACTCCTTCAAATGATACCTAGTGCGAGAGACATTTGCCTGATCAGTATTATCAAACAGTCCACTCTTTGAGTACAACACTTGGATGTTAGCAAGCATTCGCTTGATTGAGTATGGGGAAGGGAAATCCTGAAAAGCCGACCAAGTTGGGTGTGACTTTCTTTGATATAACCCAAATAGCTTTTCGATTGTATCCATTTCTCAAATACCTTCCTCTAAAGAGGTCGAGTGTCAAGTTAGGAATACTGGACCATTGCCATTTTTGGAGAATTATCTGTGCCACAAACTCCAATATCATCTATCGATCTTTCTTCTTTTCCCTCTCCACCTCGGCTCTCTTCCCACCTCAGCCAAAAAAAGATTGGGACTATAGCTGATGCATAATTAATATTAAGAAAATTACCTTTGCACCAAAGCATTTCTATCGTGTGAATCAGTAGGATTATTTTTAGTCCTAGTTGGTTGATCTTACATCAAGATTGACCAGCAAAGGAAAGATGAATTTGTCTCCATCCAATAACCAAATTTATCCAAGTTTCCTTTGCCATAATATTTCTGTCACCCATAATACTGCTGACCAATTAGATTGGATATTGGATGAAACGAAGACACTAGATATTTGAAGGTTTCCTTAAGCCTGTATTCACAAAACTGTTGCTCAGTTTCTTTATTACGAGCATCAGATTTACTAATAAAATTTCTTAAAATAGGAATCATAGTTGCACATTATGGGAGCATGATTTGCATAGTTTGCAAATATAAAATAAGAAAGACTATTACCTATAAAATAAGAAAGGAGATGGAGAAGTAACCGGAGAAAGGCTATGGAGGAAGGTGGAGGGAAGTTGGACACCAGTGGCGGATTAAGCTACAGGTGGTGGCAGACAAAATTGTAGACGACGAATGAAGTTGTTGATGATGGACGAAGCGGACGAAGTTGTCAATGGTGGTGAATAAAGCAAACAAAGTTGCAATGGCAGACAAGCATACGAAGATGGCGGTAGGGTTTCACTTGTTGCTTTCTCTAAGTCGAGCGTGAGGGGCGGAGGGGGGGTTGGTAAGAGTGAACCAACTTAATTGCCCAGGCTTGAACTTGAGTCAAATAACAAACACTTTGGCTTAAGCACACGCTTGATTCGCTCAGTGGCTAGGCCCAGGTGTGTGCCTGAGTGGCGCTTCAGTGAAACACCTTGCCCCTAGGTTTCTTGAGGCACTTAGATCTCACCTCCCCTCAGCTGAGCGCCTAAGGTGTGCGCCTTTTCAAAACATTGATCTTAGTGAAGTTGAACTTGACTTAGTAGTCGAATTTAGTTTAATAAAATTATAGGTTATGTGCTGGTGACATTTATTTATTTATTTGATGATAATTGGATGCAGTGAATTCTTAAAATATCTTTGGACCTGCTAATGTTGCATCTGGAAAGCATTTAAAATGATTACAAAGAGAGAAAAAGAAAATCATGGATTAGGATGTTATGGTCTATGTCCAATGAATAATAAGGCATATCGGTGCATGAAGAGCATGTTGCATTACTATCATTATATATTTCATAAAGAGGAGGGGAAGGGGGGTTGTCAGGAAGATTTGAGGGAGAGAAGCTCGAATAGAGAGATGAAAGAGTACTCATGCTATTCGCAAGAGGGCAGGCACCATCAACAGCCACCTTGCATATGGACCAATCGCCTTACATACAGATGTCGATCACTAACCGCCTTATTCCAGTGAACAATTGGTGGAGGCAAAAGAGATCGTTGTCATGATGGAGACGTTTTAATTATGGGAGAAGTTTCAGTCGATAGTCCTTTCAACATAGGAAGTAAGCGATGCTTTTCGTTGATGGCTAGGGTTTCTTCCCATCCACAAAAACCGCATGCAAGGTGGTTTAGAGAGGGAAAGGGATTATAGTTGGCTAAATTGGTTCAGCTGAATCATTTGGTTCGAACCCAAGTTGAACCCAATGGGTTTAACTCAAATGTGCACTTGAGCCACCTGGTGCCTGGGTTGCACCCAACCAATATGGAGGCGCTCAGGCCTCACCTCGCCTAGGCAAGTGCCTGAACACCCCTTGATAACCCTAATTTAGAGTCGAGCAGTTTTATCACCAAAAGATAGATTGAACAACATATCTGACACAGCAAACAGATTCATCCACCATTTGTGGAATGGTATTGCTCTTCTTAATCTTGGCAACTGGAGAATAGCTTTATGCTTTGTGATCCAATATGCAGTATTGCTTTTACAGTTGTAAGTTATCTATTGTGCCACAGCACCAGATAAGAAGCATAATTGTATTTGCTGTTTGTTCACTTCTAAGGTTCTTGTTTGAGGATCATTTATGGTAAGATATAAGCCAATGCTTGTTTCTGTTAACAATGAATCCTTGCAAAATACTTCAATGTGTGCAAACTGTTTTTTCTGTTGGCAATTCTTATGCCCATCTGATACCAATTTTTGGCTGTGAACTGGTGGTGCTTCTGAGGTCTTGCTTGTTCTCCTCAAAGGGCAATGTTGGCAACAATTATAGTATCTCCAGTTTTCATCTTGCTGGATGCAGGACGAAGGGAAGTGTAGTTCTAACTTATCTAGAGCACATTGCTTAATCCCCATAATTAGCAGTAATATATTTTGTCATTGTAGCGAAAGACAAGAATTTGATCACTTTTTGATTCCGCAGATGGAGCAGAATCCTGCCAACTAGCATGGATGCTTCAACAAGATTTTGTAGATGGTTCTGGGCATGCTTTAACCAAGGTATCGGAGCTTGCAAACTCTCAACACTTATATTTCATAACTCATGGTATTTTGCTAAACTGTTTGAATCAATCATTGACTTTGTAGAATAATGTCCTTTCGGGACTCCGGCTGTTGGTACAAGCAGACAAGCAACGAAGACACATCCGAACTGGTCCTGTTTGTGGATGCATGCAAAGTGATACATCCCGAGCAACCGTATCATGTATCGACGCTGAAGATTACAGCTTCTGGGTTAGGTGAAATCTGGCGTTTACTTTTTTCACAGTCAAAAGGGATCATTCATTAGTTGCTGAGCTAACCTTGAATTTACTTTGCTTTCAGATGAGAACATTATTTGGTCACAGTTTAGAAGTTTGGATGGGTTACACCATCATCTTCATAACTGGTACCAACGTTTCTTGTGGAGATTTATAACCTAGAAAAAACAATTTTTTTTTTTATCATCATAAATGACATTCCAAAATGGATTTTTCAAAATGACTACATCAATCACTGAAGATTACCCCTAGTGTCAGATAGACCGGTTTATTTTATATATTGATTGACAACAACATATGCAATTCTTCTAATCCACCAATGTATTGCAGCATTCCTTTTGTTGGGTGTTTTGACACTTCTTCACAGGGGACCTCCCGCCAACCATCGCGTTGACCGAAACAAATGCTTCGAGGCCAGAATTAGCCATCAAACAACTTCCTGCGTCTTTAGCACGAATAGCATCTGGAATGTGACTGTTCCGAGGACGTGGATTCGAGTCATCCTGACTGGCTAACATCACGATTTCAAGATGCCCAGGTCAGCTACCAAACCCCATTTGACATGAATGCTAAGTTTCGATGACTGGTTGGTTGATTGCACCTGCAATTGCTACTCGTATTATAAGTTCTCCTCCTCCTGCAAGCAAGTAACAATTACAGACATTTTGCAGTAGCAGACAGCAACCGAACATCCCCTAAAGAATGACAAACGGAGAAGCTGTCTTAGCTAGCGCTTGCCCAACCCGAGCGGTGGGAAATGCACACCACGAAAAGGTGAACAGGCTAGTAGAGATTGACTACCCCATGCCCTCCCAGATAGTGCCAACCGACCACGATCCCCTCGTCCAATCTCGTACCACTAATTTACCTTTCGATGGTGGGCCCACCATATAGGCAGGTCCAGACCCATCATAGAGTAGGCCCAGGGCACTCGACCACCTCATCCATGGACCTAGTGTTCCAGAGCATCCTAGGCTCTCCCTTCTCTCACTTAACACGCCCTCACAAATGTTTGGATTGACACTCCTTCTTCCAACCACCCCTTTTTTGTTTCCATCCATCCATCCATCCAATTCTATTCTGCCGTCAAACCTGGATAAGTATGGATGGTAGCAGAATAAGTTTTTTTTCAGTATATTTGTTAATTTGGTTTTCTTAAGCTTCTGTCAGGTATTTGTTATTCTGATTTAGAGTAGTGGTCGTCGAAAAAGTAGAACATGGATGTGAAATATTATTTACCTTATGTAAAATTGAGTGGGGCGTAGTTGGACGGGATCCCAAACCCAACAAAAGTAACCGGATCCTATGGACTCTGTTAGTGTCTGTTGGGGTTGACTAAAGGAAACAAGAACAAAGTGGCAACAGTTCCATTGTACCAGCAGTAGTGGTAGGGAAGTTTTGGATGGTTGAATTATTGCGACCGTCCGGCCATTAACGGGATGGCTTGGCTGTAGCCCTTGACCTCGATTTAAGTTGCAGAAATTGGACCCCTCACATTGTTGTTGTGGTCCAGAGTTCACTTTGGAGGGAGACCCGTGGCCGTGTTCCCCCATTAGTTCACTACCTGACAACCCTTCTTTTTGTTAGTATAGTTTGTACGCCTTGTGAGTTGCGTGGCTCGTGTAACTCGCTCGAAAGGCTGCTTTTTGGGTTGGTCCCAATGCACATTTATGTGTCAGAGCACTGCACGTGCTTTGCACTTGAAAAAAAAAAAAACAATTTTAATATGAAGTAGTAATAGATGGCCTCGTCCGCGTGTATCGTGCTTGTTACTAGTACAACTCTCCTATTGGCTACTCCATGAAATTGGATGAGGCAGATATGCACGTTTTGAGCATCAAGTAGTTTGCTTTTGGGGTTCTGCTTCGACCGTCAACCAGGGATTTAGCCTTAAATAACGTGTTTTAATTGGGGTAATGCATGTATAGACAAAAAAAGAAAAAAATCCAGTATATGCAGGGAAAATAATAAAATTATAAGACAAATACAGTCAATTATTCATTATTAATTGATAGTACGCATGATTATTAACTGGTTCTAAAAAAATTCATTATTTGACTTGACGAGTACGCATACTAATAATTTTGAGGTATATACGCGCGCGCGCGTGTGTGTGTATATATACAGATATAAGCGGACTAATACGTTACAGAGACTCGATCGAGGAGGGCAAAGGTAATAAGCCAAAAGAACGCTGGGTTTACCTTCCGGGTTATGTTATTTCGCGTCCGGTCATTTTGTGCTTGAAAAAAGAAAGAAATAATAATAATAAAAAACAGTCCACTTCGGATCCCATGGCCATGGGATGAACGCCTCCTAACAGCCGTCTGTCGGTTATAAATACTCCGATGCTGCACGGACTGGCCGTTTCGTTCTGTTCCACTTCTCCGTCCGTCGTCTTCCTTTTCCATCAGTGTGGTGGTGAGAGAGTGAGAGGGAGGGACAGAAACCTGGGATAGATAAGAGATAGAGGAGGGGGGGGCGAATAGGTGAGGTTAGGGTTTTGCTGGTTATGGGATTGTGACATATGGCGGGAGAAAAACCGTCCGTGGAGCTCTGCAAGGGCATCAATGGCCTCGACAAGGTCGTGCTGAGGGAGGCTCGAGGCAGCTCGGCCGAGGTTTCGCTCTTTCTTCGCCCCTTCTGCCTATCTCCCTTTCAATTTCCTCGTATTTTCTTGATTCTCTCAATTCTTGTTAAGCGATCTTGAGGTTTGAGGTCATTTGCTTTTCGTTCTTGAATGGCTTGGTTGGATCGTTTCTCATTGTGCTCGATCTAATGTTATTGCATCGTCTGATTCGAGTGGTCTCGCACTCCCCACACGAATTTGTGGGTAAATTATGGGATCTCTCTAGTCTTTATCTGTGCATGTTCCTTTAGCTGGCTGCTTAAAATGCCATGTGAAGCAACAGCACGCGGCATGTGATAGCAATCAGGTGCGAACCTTCCAAAAGAACATATAGAAATGAAGAGGGCCCGTGTGGTGATCTTCCGTAGCAACAACGCGACTCTACCCCTTTTTGTTGTGCTGACTATTCTGCCCAATGAATTGTTATTACTCTGTTTTACCTGTGTGCGACCAAATTTATGCGTCCGCTCAGTGATAATGGTAGTTTGTCCACATGTTTGCTCGTCACTAACCCATTTTCCTTTTGCGCAAGTCCGACAAGACTGCATGGAGGTCATGGGGAGATTTTTCGAGTAGGCGTACGAAGCCATATGGCAATGTTTGCAATACTTGCTTGCAAACGGTTAGCACAAACACAACACAACAATACTTTATTGGCAATCCAAAATGGGCACTTTTGTTCAAGAAATTTTCTTATTCATAAGTATCACATGTTTAAGGAAAATGATTAAGGGATTGTACTTTGCATGTATTATTTGAGGAACAAATTAAAGGTGAAATTGTTCTAGTACCAGGTATTGTTTATGTTTCTTTAGGAATCTTTATGAATCATGTATTTTCATTGGGAATGTAGAAGTTGTATAGGTACAAAACTTTTTGTACTATTTAGTGACTCTCTTATCAGAAGCTTTGGACTATTTCAAATAATTTATTTAGGTGGTCATGAGCAATTTTCTCTATCTACTGAAGTTCTTTCGGCTGAGGTATTAGACTTTTTCTTGGTCCTGGTGCTTTATTTCTGCTATTTTTTGCAGGGTCACTTACCAGCATAAAAATCATTGTTTTTCTCTTACTGCTAATTTAGTTTTTTAGCCTAATGTTTTGAACATGGAGCTTTTGTTTCATGGGATAGTATCTTATTTTTTCCAAGTTCTGTAATTGAGTGAAAATCCCTGATAACATTATTAATTAAAAAGAATGATTTGTTATTTTCCTTGTGTTATAATGTTAATTTGCATCATATTTTATACTGCTATATGATTGATCATGTTAGCTCTACTGGTGAGATAATGTTCTGGAGTGACATTATAAATGCCCATAAATAGATGGGTTTTGCAATATTCATCATAGACTCATTGTTATGAGTTTGTGTTTTTTTCTGATGAAAATGTAATCGTTTAACCTCTTTAAGCGTGAGAATGGTTGGATTATTTCCAACATTCTGTTGTTCCAAATTGTATTCAAGTTGGCGTACTGTAGGATGTTCTGTTATACAAATTCCCCATAGTTCCCTCGCTGTTAAAAGGAGCTTTTGTTATTAGAACAACCTTTAAGTTGCCTTGAGCAAGTGTATATAATTGACTGGACTTTGTTGTTTCGTTTCCTTTGCTGTTTCTAATGGCATGTGACTTATTAAATACTTACACTTCCCTATGATACTAATATTAGTAGGTATATTTGCAATTTTCAATAGTTGCAAAACTAAAAGAGATCTCAGTTCTTGCAAATGTTACCTCCTTTATTGAAATCAGTTAAATACACACAATTGTGGAGTTTAGCTTCACGGTTCTTTTGTTCCCCTGTTTTTGTTCATCCTCATCCTTAGGTTATCCTCACTAGGTTATAACATAACCCCTCTCCATCCCTCTCTTGTTATTTCTTTTGATGCTCTTGGCCTCTTAATTTATCACTCATTTTGGCTGTGCCACTGTTGGATAAATGATTCACAATATCATTGATATTAGTTAATTGTGAAATATGTAATAAATTGTATATGATGTTGAAGTGGCCATACCCAGCCAATGTTTCTATGCCAAGAATTACGTAATTTTTTGGAATGATCACGTGATCATTTAATATGGTAGTCTCATTTACCAAACCTATTCATGTCATATATTATTTGTTGATTTTGCTGAGAATTATTGATAGTGTTGATGACATGATCTAACGTAAGAGATAATTAATCTATTAACTTGATGAACTTGAACCATTAACCCAAGATATTAAGGCCTTAACAGTAATGTCCTATAAACTGATTTTCCTTCTATATCTGATGTGAGACTAAATTGGGTGTCATAAGTCTCCGACTTTAAAGCTTGATTTCCCCATCAAAATCCAAGCATAATTTAAAATTGTCTTATCATGGTCTGTGAGATTCAACTTATTGATGGCTTTATGTCATAGTGTACATTTATTCCCATTTATGGATGTTACTTTTGTATTTTGGTATCTCATGATGCCTACTGTTAGGCCTGCTTTGTTACATATGTTACAATTTAATCCAATAAGTTAATTGATCCATTAACTTGATAGACCAAAATCATTGTCCCAACATGTTTAAGCCAAGGTCATTGATAGATCTAGCCCATAACCAAGTTAATTTTCCTCCTGCATTTGTTGCGGAACTAAATTGGGTTGCTGTTAAGGCTTTTGTGTTTACCACGTAGGCTTCCATTCTCCCAGCTCTCCTTCTAGAACTTTTGCTTGATCATTTCCTACTTGTGAGCATGCATGCCTCTTTTGATTATTGTCACTTTTTGTTCATTTGGGCAATACTTTCATAAGATATTTTTTGTTGCAATACCATCATAAATTATTTCTTTATGATTAATATTGTTTAAACTGTTGCCCATCACAGGTTTACTTGTTTGGGGGTCATGTAACTTCCTGGAAAAATGAACATGGGGAGGAGTTGCTCTTTGTCAGCAGTAAGGTACTTGTATCGAGCCTATTCTTCAGTGTTTACTATTTGTAAGATGTCAAGTGTATGAGTAGTCAAAATCTTTAGTGACACAGCAATAGTGTCTGAGATAGATAGAACATTTTGTATCTATTCTCTATATATGATGACCTAGCAGGTACTGGTTGGCATTTAGAGTGCAGGGATGCTAAGATATCTGAAAACCATTTAGAGAAAATGCTACGTATTGAATTCTTCTAGCTTGACTCTCTTACTTCATCTGCAATGCTGACACGTTGCTTATTCTGATGTCGTGAATATCTTGCTTCTTATGAGAGACTTCATCTAAACTGAAACCATCTTATGTTGAATCAAGGATTATGGTGTCTTGTATTGTTTTGATGTTATTTCAAATTGACATAACTAATCTTGATTTTTTTGGTTGTGCTTTTATGGGCATGCCTCGTTGTATATATTACCACAGCACACCCATTTATCGTGCTATCTCATAGATTTAGAACAGAGTTGGCAGCAGTAGCAATTTTTCTGTTGCAATGTTGATTAGATGAAATAATATAGTTAGTTGAGTGTTTTCCAGGGTCCCATCTTTATAGATTTTAAGTCCATCAATTTCTTGTGATCTCTCTTTAAGTAGCTATATATGTTTTTCACACCTCCAGCTGCATGGAAGCACTTCTTTTAGTTCCTTGACCTGCTGTGCTCTTTTTCACCTCTTCTAATGATGACTCTGTCTTACATATTTTAAGTTTCTCTGCACTTCATTCCCTTTTTAAATTGATATCTTAAGAATTTCAACCCCAAAACTTCGTTTTGCACTTATTTTTACATGGGTACTCTTCAAATTACTATTGTGCAGCTTAACATTGCATATAGTTAGATACAAAATCATTTTATTCCATTCGTATTGCTTCAAGTGTTCTAAGGCATGGTCTGCCCTGCCTTTTCAGTCTTCGTTAATCACTTCTCAAATTACAGCTGCGGATCATGGTATTAGATATATGAAATTTTTTATTTCATTGGTACCATCTATTGTAAGCCTGGTCAGCTTTGCCTTTCATTCTTCGAAAGACTTGTTATGTTGAACAAACTGATTGATAAAGATGTTCAACTAAATGCATGGTTTAAAATTATGAATTAGTTGTGACATCATCCTTTGCAAATCTACAATGGATTTACTTGTGGGTTTGCATGATGACTTGTACAATGTAAGAGTTGTGGTAGCATTCTCTCTTCAAGTTGGTACAGTGTATTCTCCGTACTATGGAGCAGGTTTAGTTGTGTCTCTAGTTAGATAATGGTTTGTAGCTGATCTCTGTATGCTTAGTCTTCATCAGCTCCTTGAAACTTTGCAGTCATGCACATTTGTTCTTATGGTCTGTTGCAGGCTATTTTCAAGCCCCCCAAAGCAATACGTGGTGGCATACCAATATGTTTCCCACAAGTAAGAACTTTTCTTATGATAATATTTTCCATCTAGCTATGTGCTTCAGCACAAAAAAATGATCTCCACAACCTAAAGATACTCTGTAAATGCAGTTTTCAAGCCATGGAAATCTTGAACAACATGGATTTGCCAGGAATAAGTTTTGGAGTATTGACACTAATCCACCACAACTTCCATCAAATAGCCTTATCAAGACTTTTGTTGATCTAATCCTTAAGCCAACTGATGATGATTTCAAGATTTGGCCTCACAGGTTTCTTTTTTCATTTAATCAGATTTATTTTTTATTGGTTTACCACGTTGTTTCAAGTTATAAAATATTGTTTGATTGCTTTTAGTTAAGTTGGATTCATTTATTTTGCAAGTCTCATCCATTTTTGTAAAAATAAATAGTCTAAATCTTTTATTGCAGTTATGAATTTCGTCTAAGAGTTGCCTTAACACCTGGAGGGGATCTCATGTTGACATCGCGCATAAGAAACACCAATTCTGATGGAAAACCCTTTTCATTTACATTTGCATATCACACTTATTTTTTGGTATCTGATATCAGGTTTGCAAACTATTTCCCAGTGTGTCTTTTGCATTTGTTTCATCTTCTGAATATATTTTTGCAAAGCGTCTTAGTTTCTATCACTGCCGTGCACTCTTCTGTTATTTCTACGGCTTGTATGATTCCCAAATGTGACTTTTGTAATATACAAAGGAAAGACCAGATGGAGAGTGCATCCAGTGTGAAAGGAAGCAATAAGGATGAAAGGATGATACTGAGCATATGTGGAAATCAGATGTGGCATTTTAGAATAGAAAAACCTTAACACTGGAATTTACTTTCCCAAAATATAGTCTTAAGGGATGCGTTCTGCTGATTATAGCTCTCATAATCCTTGTTGAAGTCCCACGGTGCTGGTTCTATCAGAATGGTGTGTCCTGTTATTAGTGGAATAGTATCAACTTCAAGTTGACAAAAGCTGACTGGAAATTTGCAACTTGTCATGGGCCTGTAGAATATCAGGCATACTCAAACTCAAATTATGAAACCTGTCATGTGCCTTCTCTGGATAGTTCCCGATATCATCTGTTGTTCCTTTAGTAATTTTTCCATGTCTTAACACGGTTGGTAGGTCCTCTGTTCTGAATCATTATGGAGTTAATTGTACCAGAGGTTTCTTTTTGTTTTCTGGTGTGTGGGAAAGCTAGAGTTTTGAAGAATATAATGATGTGATATTGGGCACTGATGATTTTATAATAACATGCTTTAACAGAATAATATTGATAACTAAGAATGGAGAGATTGTCGTCAATTTTTGGTATTCAGTGCAACTGGAATTGTTCATTTTCCTACTTGGATGATGAGATACAAGAGTGGTGAAGCTTCAGCAAAGCCCAATATCATGATTGATGTTCTTCTGGTTGCCTCTTCGAGCTTGCAAGCGTCATCAGTTCCATCTTTAAATGCTATTTAAAAGTTTGCTGTTCTTCTATATTTCTATTGTCTTCTCCTGTCCATTCTGCTGACCAGATTTTGGGTATTCATTATAATGGAGGATCTGATCTCTGTAGACTCGAAATAACAAAAAAAAAATCTCATATGGGACATTTAGTCATCTCAGAAACTTCATTGTTCATTATTGAATGTATACTATTGCAACTCTCCTTGGTTCAAAAGAGAGAATTTTGCATCTCTCCGATGTTTGCTAGGTAAAATCTATCTGCTTGCTTGGGCATTTTGCTTTGTGAGCTTGCAGATGTTAACATGTACTTGATAACTAACAGAAATCATATTGCAAAGTAGCGATATGTTAAGTAGCTGATAATTGCAACTCAACCTTCCCTACTGTTAGTGCATGATACCAACTCTTACTATGATATCAATGATCTAACTACTGCACTTTAAATATCAATGAATGTAAGCACCTTGAAAACATTTTCTGGAGATCATGATAGACGATTATATCTAGATGGTGTTTGGTGCTTCAGTAATTACTGCTCCAACTTTGATTTAGAATACACGTGTACCCTTGATGGTCTGACACTCCTGAATGAATGGATAGACATAACAAGCAAAAGTATTCATCTCTTATGTATGTTGAGTTTTTTTTTGCTTGAACTTAGTATTTCACATGCTTAAAAAGGTTATTTTCAATTAGCTGTTGTTACTTAAATTGTTCTAGTGCATTCTAGTGGACATATTGCTTGGCCTTTGGAGAAATGTGGTGCAGTTGATTTTATTTCCCTTACCAACTATCCTGGCTTTAATTTCAAGTTGATTTTTCAGTGAAGTGCGAGTGGAGGGTCTGGAGACATTGGACTACCTTGACAACTTGAAGGAAAGAGAGCGCTTTACAGAACAAGGAGATGCCATTACGTTTGAGTCTGAAGTTAGTGAATTATCATTCTGTAGTTGCCTTTGTAATTTGTTATTGAACACTAACTGTTTTTGTTCAAAAAGGTGGATAAAATATATTTGAGCACACCAACTAAGATTGCAATTATAGATCATGAAAAGAAACGAACTTTCGTTTTGCGCAAAGATGGACTTCCGGATGCTGGTGAGTTTGATGACATACTCTTATTTCCCCTTCTTTATTTATGTAATCTATTTTATAGATAGATCTTAGTTGTAAGTTAGGAAAGGTTAATTAGATGAATAATGTTTGCACCAAGATATGCAATACCGTATCGTACCGGAGTTTCGACACTTCTCTGGTACGGTACAATACTCGGTATCGAATGGTACATTTCGACGTACCATTCGGTATATATATTTATAATTATAAATATTATATATATAAATAGATATATTTTTTTTCCCTCGGCAACGTCGCCCGAGATGTCAACGAGCGATGTTGCCTTGGGAGACGTCACCCGAAAAGTAAAAAAAAAAAAAAAAAATTTCTATTAAAAAATGGTAAAACGACGTCGCCCGAGCCTCGGCAACGTCACCAGAGCCTTAGAAAAACAAAAAATATTTTTTTATTTAAAAAAATCATTTTTTATTAAAAATATTTTTATTTAAAAAATAAAAAAATCATACCGACCGTTAGCGGGCGGTCCGTGTATCGGTATCCTGTCGAACTGGTACATTTCTAATTGAGCTTGGTCCGATCAAAACCAATTAACATTTCTATCGTAACTTGGGTTTGATTGCCCGGGTGAGACTAGGTTAGCGTTCGAGCCACTTGCCGCTCAGGCTCGGGTGCTCGCCTGGGCAATGCCTAAGTGAAGTCACTTGCGTGAATCATAGTTGAGGTGCCTAGGGCTTGTCTAGTGTCGCTCGAGTGCCAAGGCGTGTGCCCAAGCTCCTGGTGGCAATATTGGATGTACCAAAAGTCAAATTTAAGCTATGTATTATTATTCAACCTGGATGCCACGTTAATGAACTCCAAACTCGAACCCATGTCTAGGACCAGGAATGTATCCTTTTTTATAAACAAACTCATGGTCATCTTCCCCAGTATCTATTGAACAACCAACTCTTATATGATCGTGCTGGTTTTTTGAAGCCGAAGCTCCTGTAGTATATTCTTGTGCTTATTGGTTACTTTCTTACCATTTTTAACAACTGCAGTGGTGTGGAATCCTTGGGACAGGAAGGCTAAAGCCATGCCAGATTTTGGAGATGATGATTACAAGCATATGCTGTCCGTAGAAGCTGCGGCCATTGAGAAGCCCATAATTCTGAAGCTCGGCGAGGAATGGAAGGGAAGGATAGAGCTTTCTGCTGTTCCTTCCAGTTACTGCAGTGGGCAGCTAGATCCTCAAAAGGTTCTTCAAGGTTGACGTCTACCGCTGATGTTCCATGTACAGGTACTATTCTTGTGAGGAGGATATACTAGCTCTAAGGGTTTGATGTTAAAGGTACAATTTTAATTAGATGCATCCACTATATCTAGCAAACAGATGTACAAGGATAACTTGTACTTTGCCTGAACAAATAGATAATAAGTAAAATAGTTAAATACAAATGTCAGGTTGTCTGATTACCAAACTTGTCATGCTATGGTGTACTCTAAACCTTGGTTTATGGTATATTGCTGCAGGCACTAATTGGTTGCATTGTGGTGTTTGAAGTCTGGCGTTCAGCTGGTCCTTGTCCTTCATTTTCCTTTTGTGATCTTTTGTCTGCAGAAGTGAGAAGTTCCGACGGAATAACCAGTGTCCTGTATCTTAATGTGGCTCCCTTTTAAGCAGGAGTTTCAACCTAAATCAGAGGGGTACACTACTGTTCGACGCTTCAACCTTCCCCCCCCCCCCCCACCTTCTGTTTTTTCTTTTTGTTTTTTTTTGTTGTAGTAGTCATGAAACTGAGAAGTTTCCTGGATGGAAAAGGCACCTTAATGTCTATAATAATATGGTGTTGTTCCTTCTGTAGATCTCATGCTCATAGATGAAATCCATGGATTTAGGTTTCCTTCAAAATTTGCAATGCTGGTGCTGGGGGGTTGGGTTACCTGGTGATACAAAGAATAGCACTGTGTCTGAGGCTAAGGGTGATGTGGCTGAAGTGTTTTTTTAGTTATGACTAACCATCATTTTTTTAGTCATTGTTAAGTTGGAAAGAGAACCCATAAAAAATATTGGTGTGTTGTCCAGAAAGCCAGGTAATACGGGTTGAAGAGATTTGGAGATTCAAAACATGGTTTCTTTTTTTTCTTTCTTTCTTTCTTTGGAGGTTGGTATACGGAGCAGCATTTTAGATCATGTGGTCGTTGTCGATAAATTGGTACCTAATCGTTGTTTAATTGTCGTTCTTTGCACGGTTGGTGTGTCGTCGATGCTTCTCCGATAGGACTAAATGATCAAATTCTTACCATAAAATAATTTGAATGAAGAACAACACACTCTGTGTAGATGGATAGATTTCATGATCCAGAGAGGTCCCACGAGCACACGAAATTGCTTGGAAAAGCTTCTTCCGTACAAGAACAGATTTCATGATGTGGAGGAGATCCCACAGGCATACACATACACGTAAGAAGAGAAGCTCTCCGAACGCTTCTTCCTCCACCTTCGACCGGGGAAGAGGTTCTCGAATGTGACTAATGTACGAAGCAAAAGAAAACAACACTTCTGTTGGCGTCGAAGAGCTACTGGGCCTCGAGCTTTGTTCCGGTCCTTGCACATTCACCGGCGCGGTGATGATGCCGCTCCATGAAATCACAGGCTGTCGTTCGTCGCGACGAGGCTGACGGCCGCCAGAACCGCCGCTTCCGCTGCTTCGGAAGCTCCGTCGCCGATCTCCTCAGCATCTCCCACATCACCTGCACGTCCTGGTATCCGCAGGTCTGGACGTCGTCGTGGAGTTTGCTGATCCCATCGCCTGTTCAAACGCAAACATTTCAGAGTTGTGACCAAATCACAGCGCGAAGGATTTATTTTATTTTTTATTCAATTTGTGGGGCCAAACATCCGATCTCAGTCCACTTCCATGTCTAAGCAGTCAAGAACAGTGGATGACATCCCGGCCATGGTCGAGGAAAGCAATTACTTAAAGCAAAGGATGGTGAAGACGAAGAGGAGGGAGAACCCACAATCGAGTCAAAGATGTGCAAATTACGGTACCAAGATCGACGCAAAACTTGCACAACAACAGCTTTTAGAAAGAGAACGACAAGAACAGAGGCTGATGCTTCGCCGCCAGCAACGAAGCATGGCGATCGAATCATGAAGATGCGAGGTTACCGTGCTTCCGGGCCTTCACCCTTGCGGCGACTGCCACCAGCGCGCGCTTCACCGGGAACACCACCTTCTTGCTCCACCAGGCCATCCCTCTCCCTCTCTCTCTCTCTCTCTCTCTCTCTCTCTCTCTCTCTCTCTCTCTCTCTCTCTCTCTCTCTCTCTCTCTCTACTGTGGGAGCGGCGTTACTCTTCGCTTTCGTGGCTCAGTTCCACCTGGACGGAGACCGGCGCCCTGTGAAGGTATTAAAGAGGGTGAGAGAAAGGTCAATCCCGATCGCATCCGTTCACACCAAATGCCCACGTTTTTTGTAATCGGGCTCGACTGCTCATGGCGTACCAGCGGTCGTCCTCTCGCCCGCGCCCACCATCTCACGCCTCCATCCATGTCACACTGTACACGATCCCCTTCATTCCTTCGAATAATTGGCAGGTGGTACCGCTCCCGAGATCTCCTTGTGTGTTCTTTTATAGGGAGCCGGTAGCCACGCGTTCATCCGCCTCGCCGGTCGCCGCCGCCGCGTTTCGCACCGTACGCGGCGGGCGCACGCTGCTTCCGCTCCTCTGACGCCGTGGACGTCGGTCCCAAGTGGAAGCCCGGGCGGCCGCTGCCGCTTCGTCTCGTCGTGGCCATCGCGAGGGGCGACGTGGCGCGATGCCGGTGGCTGCGACCGCTGTTGCCTGCGGCCGAGGAAGATGGGGATGGGAGACGACAAGGTCGGGTGATGACATCGAGGTGTGGTCGGGGCCGTCGGGGCCCCACTTCGTCACCCATCGGGCGATCCAACCCCACCTCGCCGATTCATCGGCAAAGCCACCGGCCATTACGCCAACACTGTTTTTTTTTTTTTTTTGGCCACTTTAATCGACGGTCGAAAAAGGTCAAATAATACCAATGTTTTATGTGAAGGATGTCACAAAATTAGATTCGCCGACTGCCGAAGGCAACTCAACCGGCCGGGGGGAATCCGAGGCGGCGGCGGCCGTCGTTTTCAGCGGGGGGCCCGTGTTGCCGTGGTCAAAAAGATCATTTGGTCGCCGGCCGCGCACCGACAGCGTGCAATCCGCCGCACGCTCTGACACGTGTACGGCAGCGCGTGGCGAGCCGTCTGATTTGACGACACGCGGTCTAATCCCACGTGCGCCACGCGTAAAGCCGGACGTCGATGCTCACTCACCGTTTCTTGCACCGGTGAAGGCAGATTATTATATCGATGGAAAAGAAAATAAAAAATTTAAGAGATTAATAATATTCTGAGCACGATATCCCAGTCTAATCCTAATAGTTCATGACGAACGAATCGAACGATCCTAATAAAATTTAACTTATATAAAAAAAATTTGATATCCACTTATCGCTATGTCATTGTGTGAAATATATTAAGAGTTTTTAAATAAAGAACATATTAAATTATCTAAGCATCCTTATGTTGAAGTATCTTTTGATTCTCCACATATATGCACGGAAGAATCCAGATATAATTTTTTAAAAAAAATATATCTTAGGAAGAAATATTCCTACCTTGAAAATTTTATTTAAAGACTTCAATTTGAAGTCTTTGCAACTCTAAGCTTGCTTACTTGAAGCATAAAATATGATTCTCTCAAAATAATAATAATTATTGCTCCTTCTATTGCATGATACCTTCGAACTCATCACAAGTCAACTTAATCCATCCACTCTTAGATCTTTTCCATTTTATATTACATCAATGTAAGAATCTTCTGGGAAGCTAAGTTTTTCCTCCAATATATTAAGACTAGTCTTATAATAAAAAAATACAATTGTAGGAGTATTGTTAAATATATTAAGAAGGGCATCATTTTTTGCCTTCCATATTCACGGTAAGCATAAGACAATTAAAGTAATTAAATTAACCTTCATTTGCCTTCACTCCAAGCCTCGAAGTAATTAAATTATACCCCATCATATTTCTAAAAATTCTTTTAACACTCAGAGAGAATGGAAACAAAAAAAAAAAAAAAAAAGGAACAGGTGGCTTCCTAAGTTGTGAGATTCGTAAACAACACCACACAAAGACAAACTAACATAACACAAATTCCTAAGTTAGTAAACCTGTCAAATGAGGAGAGAAGATGGTGGAAAGATTCACATAAACGATTTTATAATGATCTAATAAAGCTTTTACCAATCAAGTAAATCCAACGTCTTCCGAAATAGAACCCTTGAAAGGTTCCTCTTTAGAAAGTAGGACATGAAAGGATGAGCATACTTTGCGAGCTCTAAACTTCTATCGTTATGATTCAAAATCAAAAGTCTTCATTATGATCGATTTGACGAATATTATCACCAATGTCCTGTCTTATCTCAGATCTTATCTCCATCCCGATGTCCAGCCAACATCATGCGAGATGGTGGAATGTTCGCTCTGATAGGACATGTACCGGCTCCACCCACTAACGAGTACTACGTCAGCATTAAGATCGAGGTGGCAAGCCACCTCACCCCGACCCAACAACGTCCGGTTGTGCCAGAACGGACATCGACCGGGGTACGGGGCTGCTCGGAAAACCCATGATGACGCTCTCATGGTGCTGCCGTAGAATGCCTGGGGCGACGCTCCTTCAGGGCGCTACCTCAGAAGGCCCAGGACGCTACCTCCGTACTCTCGTCCCGAAAAGCTCATAACGACGCCTACAGAACGTCACCCCAAAAAACTTGGGACGATACCTACAGAACACCACCCCAGAAAGTCCGGGACAACGCCTCCACAGCGCCATCTTGGTTCAGGCATCGTCCAAAGTACGGTACTGTCCCGAAGGCCCGGGATGGTGCTTGCATAGCGCCACCCCGGGAAGTTCAGGATGATATTTCGAGAGCACTGAGAACCTGAGCCAGCCTCGGTATAAAAACCTCAGGCCACGTTGTTCAAGGGGTTTTTTGGAGAGGAGAACCATTTGAAGAAGGGACTAACTTAAGCATTGGAGGGGTCGAGTCGGATTATCCTGACCCGACCTGTGTGCAAGAGGTCGGGAGACCCGAGACGGGTGACCATAGGGAGGAGGTCTCACCCCAGAGCAAACCGACGAATCGCCTCATCCTACCCAATGCCAGCTTCCCCACTTGAAGATCAACCGAGGTGATCTTAACATATCAGGACGCGAATCAAACCGTGTTGACTCAGTGATCACGACGTAAAGGTACACTAACACACTCAAATAGTTAACATCACAAAGCATAGGTCTAAAAGCAACGGAGCCATTAAAAAAAATTAACTCTCATTAACAATAAATCGAGAGAATCTATCCATAACCTCTCCTCCGGCTCAAAGAGAGTTCGAGTGTTGACCGAGAGGTTGGTGACATGTTCTTGTCAAGGGGTGTGCCATGATTCATAGGATCCCTATATCGTATTAATCCCATTATTTCATGCAAATTATAGCGATAATAATATCATGATAGGAAATCTTTGTGAATAGTTACGATTTTGATTTAAAAATCTTAGTTAAGATGATACTGTATATATCATGTCTTAGTTCAAGTCAAAGACTTGGATTGACCCTCTCTCTCCATAAATATATATATATATATATATATATATATATATATATATATATATATGTATGTGTGTGTGTGTGGAGAGGTCTTTTTTTTTTTTTTTTTTTGGATGTCCATCGCTTTTTTAAGAGACTTTCCAATACAAATAATAGATATGAAAACCTGCAATTCTGATTAGAATTGCACGGATTCCATGCACATTAGTATGCTGGTGTTGATAAAGATATTTAAATTTTTCGAAGAACAAGTCGTTCAAGTTTGAAAAAACCTCTGATCCTTCAAAAATTCTTAAAAATTAATCTCGTATATTTTTATATTTTTTGCATGGGGTATTGGAAAAAGAAAACACGTTGAGTGCTTTTAGAATTTTTCTCTTGTAGATGGTGGGGTGGACGAAGAAGTTTTTAAGATTTATGTGAAGAACACATAAAAATGTACTCTCACAAGAACAGACTTATTATTTCTTTTTTAAAAAACAAATTCATATCTTGATTTTTATTTTTTAATTTTTTTCCACTATTAACACTAGAAGATCTTTTCATTTTTCGTGATCCTACCTACAAAAGAATGATATGTTTATCATTCATAAAATTCCCCTCGATACACATCTAATCCTAGACCAAGTAATATGCTAGGAATTTTTTTTTTTTTCAAAATTCCCCACACTCTCAAGCTGAGCTATTTCATTTTTCTTTATAACCACATCCGAAGAAGAATCGATTCATTTGTATCTTTCATGACTTTCTCGATGATAGATTCTAGTACTTGACCAAAGCATAGATTTAGAATTTTTTTTTTCCATAACTTTTCAATCTCTCTGGCCGAATTAGATTTTTTTATTACTAGATGTATCTCTTTCGGTTCTTCCTGATAGATCCTTGTACTTGTCCAAAGCATAGATTTAGATTTTTTTTTTTCATAACTTTTCATTCTCTCTAGTTGAATTCGATTTTTTTATTACCAGATGCATCTCTTTCGGTTCTTCAACTTGTAAAAAATTATGATGCGGTGCGTACCGATACCACCCTCTTATGGGTGGCGTTCTATCGCCATGTTGGTATGAAGGCCAAGATGGCAGGCCACATCAGCATAGCATCGTTTCGGAAAGATCGGAACGACACTTCGACAGCTCCATCGAGTACGCGCACGTACTAGTACGGACGTTGTCCGAGACACAACGCCATCCCGGAAAGCTTGAGACGGTGCCTCCACGGCGCCACTTGGAAACTCATGACGATACTCCACAACACATCGGGGTTAGCACCCCCTTCGGTATAAGAACCCCAGATCGGCATCACTCTGGGGGGACTTTCTTTTTGAACACTCATCTCCTTCTCGCAACGCTAACTTAAGCTTCGGATGGGTCGGGTCGAAAAACCTCAACCCAACCTACATGCAGGAACCAGAAGACGCGTCGTGGGCCGACCAACGGAAGGAGGCATCATTCCCAACGCCGACTTTCTATCCGGAGATCAACCAAGGCGACCCTAGCGCATCCGGACCCGAACCCAACCGTGCTGACTCAGCGATCAAGACGTAAAGGTACTAAACAAAATATATATTTATTAATATGTTTGCTCGATAAATGCCTTTCGAAAACTTCTCCCTTTATTTACGTGTTCATTGAAGTTTAGTTCCATGTTGCTGTCGTTGCACACGATACATATTTAGGTGTTCATCGAACGCAGTGCAGGCCAGAAACAAAGGGGAGAGAATGTGAGTTGCAGCAGATGACTCCACGCTTACACAAACTTGGATCGGAAGAAGCAAAGCACGAAGGAGACGAGACAAAACAAGTATATACGGCGGCTCATCGACCAACCTTCATCGCTCTCACGAGTGGGAAGATTGTGATCGATACAACAGGAGGAGGCAATCCATCTCGCTGTGGTTGACTCCGATCGCCTCTGTTCTCGTGCTACTGTCGGGTTTCCATCGAGTCAACCCCCTCCCTCCCCTTATTCTCCTCGTCTTCCTCTCCCGATGCCTCATTCTTTGACTCCTCTCCCACCTCGCCTTGACCTCCTGCCGTGTCCTCCTCCCCGTCTTGGTTTTGACCTTCTCCCTCGGGCGTCACCTTTGTTTCCTGCGGCCCTCGACCGTCATCGGCGGCCGCGCTTCTGCTCTTCACCGGCTCCGCCACCTCCTCCTGCTGTTGAGTACTTGGTTGCTTCTCCGTCTCGTGCAGCGACATGGCGGTCTCGAACGCCCCCACCAGCGCTTTCACCTTGTTCCTCCGCGCCGCCAACTTGCTCGCCGCCTCCTCTTTCACGGCGTTCTTGGCGGGCGGCGACTCCTTCCCCATCTTCGCCTCCTGCCTCTTCGACACCGCACCCTCGGCCGCCGCCGCCTTCGATTCGTTGCCGGCTGCCTTCTTCCCTCCTTGAAGGCTCAGCTTTCTCGGACCTGCAGACAAATCGATGGAGCTCATGGACATCGACCGCGCTCGTGTCCTCGGCTTCTTGGAGGCGTCGACCACGTCCGCGGGCTCCGAGCTCTCCTCCGAGCCCTTGATCGGTCCGTCTTCTACCTTTCTGTTCTTCGGCAACGCCGACCGAAGAGCTTCAGCTTCCAAGACCTTTGCATGATCTTGTACGTCGACAGGCTTGGCTTTCGTCGTCGCCTTCGGGAGGCTTCTCGGCTTCGACGCCTTCTCCGGGCCCGGGTCCTTGCAAATGGCTGGTTTATGTCCAGATGGCAGTGGAGGAGTTCTTGCTGCTCTCAGCGCGGGACAAGCTTTCGGCATGAGCGCTTTAGAAAGAAGGCGTTTGCCGGAGGAAGCGGCGGCGGGGGGGGTCGGCAGCATGGGAGGCTGGGAGCGTGGTTGCTGGTTCTTGGGATAGTGGCAGCTGGTGCAATGGCTGGAGCATATTGTTGGCTTTAGGTAGTTCGGAAACGTCTTCTCCGGCGGCCTGGGGATGTCGCCGTGACGCGCGTCTCCGATTAATGCAGGCAATGCGACGCACCGGTCCCTGCGGAGGAAGCCTTCCATGTCTTTGGCAGCCACGGCCATGCGAGAATACGCCTGCAGTCATCGCGCATCCCCCTTCAGGACGACATGGATGGATACAGATCTAAATCTTACCATAAAGAGCGTTCTAAACTCTTGCAGATCCACCAGCAAGAGAGTCGAGCGCCAAGATTCATTCATCTGACGGGTGACGGTCGATGGCAATTCACACAGGCCATCAGAGAGAAACAAGCACCAAGGAGTTACCTCGTTATCGGAGATTTCAGAACGATGCTTCCATGTCGCCTCCCGTGGACGCGAACGCGGCTGCGGAGCCGGTGGTTTCCTCGGGAGGGCAGGCCATTGTGGAGGCGAGGAGGGAGGAGGACGGCGAATGGTGGTGGGGAGAGGGATGGTTATAGGGAGGGTCAACACAGCTCCGCGCTCTATTCCGGGGATGGGGATTGGACCAGGTCAGAGTCCATCGTGTGTCTGCGACCTCCATGCCTCGTCCACTTATCCCAACTTTGGTAACAAGTTGGTTAACGACTCCTTCACGATGGTAACTCATAAAATAGTCCAAAATAACATATTATATATATATTTTTATTTTTATTTATTTATTTACGCCTCGGATAATGATATTTCAACGCAATTCTAAAGCTGGTAGGAAATATTATAATTATTATTTTCATTAAATCTAAATGCTATGAATGTCTTTTTTTTTTTTTTGGTTTTACATTAAAAAAATAAAATAAAGCTTCCATATATGACATTGTACATGAAAGTAACATGGCATGAACTCTTTGTTGGACTTAGTGATAATATAATTTTTGTGATACAAATTGGTCCGACACATCAATTTAAAACACAAAAAAGAAAAAGAAAAAGACAAAAGAGTGAGTGATCGATCGTACCCTCAGCATTTTTGAAACTATGGAAAAAAAAAGTCAAATTAATTTTTTTCTTAAAAAATTGTCCAAAATTTAAAATCTATTACTTAACAAATAAATTGTCTGAAACACAATTAAATGAACATTTCACTTCTTAGTATCAAGAAATTAAGCACCAAATTCCAAAACAAAAAAGCTCAAGAACAGGCGTTCCGTACCACCTGCCTTCCATGGACCACAAAGAGCAGCATGATGGCAGCGTTTGGGCCATCACTAAGCTGTGGCAGCTGCACCAGCGGCAGCTAAGCGTTTCCTTGCCTCCTCGATTATGCTGAGCTTGACGCCCCTGCCTTTGGGGAGAGAGACCCAGGGCTTGGTCCCCTTGCCGATGGTGAAGACATTCCCAAGGCGAGTTGCAAACTCATGGCCGGTTGCGTCCTGGATGTGAATGGTCTCAAAGCTCCCCTTGTGCTTCTCCCTGTTCTTGATCACCCCAACACGACCCGTGTTTCTTCCCCCGGTCACCATGACAACATTCCCAACATCGAACTTGATGAACTCCACAATTTTGTTGGTCTCCAGATCAAGCTTGATGGTATCATTTGCCTTGATAAGAGGGTCCGGGTAGCGAATGGTACGCCCATCATATGTGTTCAGATAAGGAATTCCCTTTTGCCCAAATTGAACTGAGCGTACTTTGCAGAGCTTGAACTGCAGCAAAGAGACACAAATGAGCAAAGAAAAGCAATTTAATAATGCAAGACAACCTCACATTCCTTGATGTTGATTTTAAATTAAAAAAGCAAAAAAAAAAAAAAGAAGAGAGGAATGCTAGCTGCATCACCATTTCAGATGCTGCAATTATAGCTTAATTAAAATATATCTTCATGCCGCGATAAACAGTTGCATGACTGCAAAATCAATGAATCTTATCAAGAATCACTGAATGCGGAACTGACAGATTATTGTGACCTATCAAGCCATTAATTGATTTGGACCCCAACGAATAATGTAGCATATCCAACAGCCGAAAGGCCAGTAAAGTCGAGTCACACTAGACAATTTTCTTGTCCACTGGATTGAAATATGAACCCATTCACAAATAAGCTAGCTTTGCTTGTCCAAGTGCCATCAATATTGACGATTCAGTCAGATATATACATCAAGAAAGAAAAATGAATATAGCTTTCGCACCTTAGCCTCTTCATCCCTGATTGAATGGAGACGAAACCGTCCTTTAGTGTCGTAAAGGAGCCGGAAATTCTCGTTTGTCTTGGGAATTGAGACGACATCTGAATAAATCACCAACGAAACTAATTAAGAAGTATGTTAATGAAGTAGAAAAAATGAAAATAAATCCTTTTAGATAGGCCTGACAATAATACACATTGTCATATGCTCAAATATAGAAAAGTAAAACATCCCATCAAAAGACTCATGTAAGTCACATACCCATAAATCCAGCAGGGTACGTCTTGTCGGTCCTGACCTTTCCATCAACCATAACATGGCGTTGCATCAAAATTGCAATCACTTCCCGATATGTAAGAGCATATTTCAGTTTGTTTCTCAAAATAAGAATTAAAGGCAAACATTCTCTTGCTTTGTGAGGACCAGATGATGGCTTGGGGGCCTAACGATAACGAGGTTCTTTGGTTAGAATAACAGGAAATATTATTAGTCAGGGTGGAGGCAGAATTCTAATAGAAGCCACAATTAACTTACAAAGGCGCCACCAAGCTTGTCTAACATCCAGTGTTTTGGGGCATTGAGCCTCTTCAGATGTTTCTTCAATCCTCTAGCCTGAAAAGCAACAAGGTACATTAGTTAAACAAGAAACATTTATTAGTTCTGAGAAATTCCATAAAAGTTACTGCTCAAATCAAGGTTTAAACAACAGAGAGCATTAGGGTTTGCACAGCCTAGTTCTAATGACTAAAGATATCCATATAAGAATGGATTCCTTGTTAGTATGAAACATGCACCCCCATAATCAGATTGAACTGAGACATTCTGGTCCCCCTGGGACATTCAGAGGGTGAGCAAAACATGTGAAGAAAATAAAGGAAATGACAAAAACTAAATAGCATTTTACTCATGTAGCACAATATAATATTGGCCACAGTATCAAATAACTTTTTACAAAAAATGAAACACCAAAACCCTAATGATAACAACTCTAAGGGCAAAGAGTACAAGAAACTGCTGGCTTATGATTCAATCAAATGCGCTATCAGGGCATAATTCATAATCAGGGAAGCATTTGAATGCAACATCTTCCTTATCATGCTCTTGACTCAAGGTCATATATGCAATTAAGAGAACAATTCTCAACAACTTAATCATGAATTTGGATGAAGCTATCATATTGGACTATCAATCCGTCACTGAAAATCCAGAAATAAGTTAAATTTATAAGAAAAAAATAAGTTTTCATAATCACCGCTCACCGGGTAAAGCAACTAAAGCAACAACAACAACAATAACAAAGATTCATAAAGATCCAAGACAACTGCAGCTTTGAAAGACAACAATTTCTGACTAGAAGAAACTTTCTAACATGCATATGGACATCGGAAAACATGCTAGAACCAATGAGGAAAAAGATAGAGAAAGATTAAATTTGAGGTCATAGCACAGTAGATAATATTTTTCTTAAATTATGTGAGCCAAAATGGCCGGCTATATCACCCTAACAAACCGTGCTGAGAGGTCCACCAAACAGTGCTACGAAATCATTTTGGTTTGTACAAAAAAAGTTCAAGAGGAGGATGAAAGAGGTTGAACATGGCCTGAAACAGGCGAAGTGACACAAATGCTTAATTCACTCCTTACCAAGGCTAAAGTACTAATGTCCTAAACATTCCCAAATATAGAATTTGAAACAGACCAATCAAAGGATGCTTACAACTGGAAAAGAAACCTTTGCTCTCATTAATCAGTTTGACATTTACAATATTTGATATGGTCCAATGTAAGATGTTCAAGCATATCCACTAATATCAACTAATAAAAGAAGTCAATAAAATAACACCGGGAATATGTCTACGACTCTTTAACCCATATATAATACCAAGCATTGCTCGTCTCTCATCCATACATCAAGCACTAGGGGACTAATAACCTTGCAGTCCGTCAACCCTTCACAATTCACAGTCCACGTGCTCAATAACAAATATAAATCTTAAGATGAAAATTAATTAAAATACAAACAGTATGTTTGAAAAGTTTCAGCAGACACAGAGAAGGTTCTTTAAATCGCCTATAGCGGTATCAATGTAGGACATGAATAAGGGAAAGGGAGGAAGCAACAATCATAGAAAAGCCTATTAATGTACGAAAGTAAAAAAAAAAAGTTAAACAAGATTCCAAGGAGAAGGTTTCTGTCAAGTTCCTGCAGGGGCATAATATCTTATAGTGTGATGACCAGTCAATGAACTACTAAGGGGGTGTGTGTTTCCCAAATCGTCTCCCACACCTATCACAAGAAACGGAATCATAAACACCCCACAGTGCTTGGAAACCCTTGTCGACGAATCGAATTTTGAAATAAACAATGAAGAACCAATCACCAACGTAAACTGATCCTCACCATGAGAAACTACCAAAATCACAGGATCCAGCAAAAGAGCCCAACCAGTCCGACGCAATCAACAAAATAAACCACGTCCCTGATCCACCAAATATAATGTAGATCCTCGCGCCGTAGTACCCCTTACGAATACAGTATAATTAGCATGTAGCACCATATAACCGATTTATATCAGAATTCCCCCACATAACAGATAGCAACATATACAGACGAATGCCCACAGAACAAATAAATCCATCTCCTCAACTACCATCTAAAATTAGGCATGATCCCTTTCACGAAGGCGTGTCGGATCAAATAAAAGACAAGGGAGACGAGAAAAAAAGAACTAAAAAGTCACGTATTTCGGCATCCCAGAAGTTCGGAAATGGATTACAAGAACGAATCTAGATAATCTAATGATCGCATCGGCGAATGGACGATGGTGTGCGTTCGGGGTGATCCCCGGGCAAATCCTAGCACCGAAAACGCAACGGAGAAGGAGCACCACATGAAACCAGAGAAATCAAGAAATTGGGAACGAATGACAATCGAGGAACAAACCATTTTCTTTGTTCTGTTTCCGAGTCTCCGACTTCTCCTTCTTCCCGCGAAGAAAACTGGTAGCGCGAGGAGGAGGCCGCCTTCCTTCTCTGCCGAATAAAACAGCGGGAGGCATAAACCCTAGAAAAGGACGCGACGTGTCACATATCGGCATCTGATTAAGTGTTCAATTACCATAACACCCTTCCTATTTTGTGACATTTTGCAAGCAGCTAATAAATTATTGGCAGATTTATGGGAAAACCCATCTTGGCATTTCCCTTATGTGGCCTCGTATTTTCATATTTCCTATGCAGGATTTTTCCCTTTTGTTAATATCCAAAATATCTTTATAGTATTTTTGAATGGAGTTAAAATATTTTGTTTCACTATAATAGTAATAATAATAATATTACTATTATTATTATTATTATTATTATTATTGTTAAGCTATAGTATTTTCGAAAGTCAAGCATCGGACTAATCGGGTCGCCTTGGGCACTTGACTAAGCAGATCATCTTTGGCATTTGATTGGATTGGTTGTATCGTACGACTTCATGTCATGGTCGAGTTGTTAACATGGCTAAATCCGATTTGAGTACACAAGGTCATCGACATGGCTTCCTGGCTAGAGAGAGTCGGCGTTAGATCGAGTCGTAACATCGTCTTCTAAACTAATTCGAGATAGAGCTAGGGGTTGCTTGTCTTTCCTCATTGGGCTCTACACAAACCAAAGTTGGAAGGGGGAATCTCGACTTCGACTCATCTGAAGCTTTAGTTAGTACAGATGGTGATAGGGTGGATTTGAGTGTCCGAGATCCGACCTCCTAGGTTGGTCGGGAGATTGACTTTTATATTCATGGTCGAGGGTTGACCATACTTGGTTCGTTAATATTATCGATGTTTCGAGTGACAGGCTTATGCACTCCACACATGCGCTAATTGACCCACACGGCTCTGCACCACACAGCGTTGCTTTGCGCCTTCTCGAGCAGCTCTATACTATGCAATGCCACCCTATACAGCCTCGGGAGGCGCTGGCACAATCAGTTATCTCATACGGGTCTACACTGGCAGTGAGGGCATAGTTGACTGTCTCGTATGGGTTTACGTTGACAATGCGGGTGCCGTCATCTATCTCGAATGGTTCTAAAGGTGCCACGTCAGTCTCGAGGTGCCACATCAGCTCTAATGTGGTAACTGAATGCAGCTACAAGGGTGATGCAAGAATATGCCCTATAAGATTGCCTCATATATTGAGACAAGGTAGTTGCTTAAAACACTTAGCTCTCCTCCAATTTAGGTAGATTATTACTTAAAACCCACTAGATAATAAAACTTAAGATAAAGATCATACCTATCCATTCTTTAGGGATTCTACAGTAATTTTTTTACTAGGGGATTATTGTTTACTATCCTTATTTTACTATTTATAATATTATTTTAAAATTATTTAATATTTTTAAACTATTCTTTTACAAATATACATAAATACCCTTTTTATCTCTTATCTTCCTCTTCTTCTTTTCTTCTTCCACTCATCTTTTTATTTTTCCTTCTCCTCCTCTTCGGACGACATTAAAGGAGCGACAAATAATAAAAGATTATAGGAAAAAAAATAAAATAATATTATTAGGATTATAAATAATAAAATAATATATTTTTTAAAATAAATTATATTTTAAGAGATTGTTAATAATAGAAAGGATTATGGATAACAAATTTTAAAATAAATAGTGGAAGGTTTGTTTTAGTAAATTACCCTTAAATTTTTGTTTATATATGTATATATAATATCGACGATAATTTTTTAGCAACTTCCTATGTACGGTGATTGAGAAAAAGGAACAAGGTTGTATTAACTACCATTTAATCTAATAAGGTTTATATATTAGAAAAAAATCACTGATAAATTACACCATATATTATTCTTTTTATGAAGGGAATCTTATTTTGAAGCAGTACATCACGTCAGAATCTCTCAGAAGCTTAAAGCGACGGATTTGTTCCCACGCATAATATTATATATTATACCGTATATTATATATTGACGACCATAATATCTTTCCATAAAAATAAAATTTAAAATTATATTGATGACGATGTTTCGTAGTTCAATATGTCCGATGATTGAGAAAAATGCAGGTTTATATTATCTAGCATTTAATCTAATAAGGTATATATATTATTATTTTTTTCACGTGGGGAAATTGTTTTGAATTAGTATTTGACGTCGGAACTCTCTAGATGCTTCTGGTGGCCAGCAAGATGAAGGCGCGGACCGACGGATTCGTTCCCGCATACAACTCTCCGTGCGTCCACAGTGGCCGTTCCGTCCGCATACTCAACGGGAGGGGACGCCTCTGCCTTCGCCGCGAAGTAGCCAACGGCCGGACGAAACGAAACGCCGCACGACACGGTGCGACGCGACGCGTCATCGAGCGCCCTCCCCACCGTCCGATCCCCGCTCCGCACAATTCCTCTCCCTATTTTAACGAACCACGGAGCGACCCTCTCCGTCCCAAATTTCTTCGGTCACAAATCGTCTCTTTCTTCTCGCGGCGTTCGTCTTCAGATTCGATCGTTCCAAGGATGGCCGATCCCGTCACCGAATCTGCTCAGATCGTAAGCGCCCCTTCCGATTTCTCTCTCGGTGTCGATTTCGATTTTTCTTGTGGATTTTCTTTTTGTCTTCGATTGAGGAAGTTTGCGGTGTTTTGTGTTTGGGGGAAGGCTCAGGAGGAAGCGATGGAGCAGGAGAGGCTCAGGTACCTTGAGTTCGTGCACGCGGCGGCGATCCACGCGGTGCTGTGCGCGGCGCGGCTGTACGTATACGCGAAGGAGAGCGCCGGACCGCTGAGGCCCGGCGTGCAGACCGTTGAGGGCACCGTGAAGACCGTCGTCGGCCCCGTCTACGATAAGTACCACGGCGTCCCCTTCGATCTCCTCAAGTTCGTCGACCGAAAGGTTCGTCCCACCGGCCACGCCCTCTCTCTCTCTCTCTCTCTCTCTCTCTTCTTTTGCGGCTTCTAGGACCTTCTTCTTCTCTTTTGTCCCCTTGACGAAGTTGCCATAGGTTGGATCGATTTCCTTTCTCTCCATCGGCCTACGTTAGCCCAGTATCGGGATGACCCCTCCGGTCTCTGTTGTCCGCTTCGGTGGCGCAGGATAGCACCGGCGTCCTGCGCATCGTAGGATGCGACCGGTGTTGTACGTCTCTGTCTCTCCTCCTCCTCCTTTCTTGCGGCTTCCATGAGCCTCTTCTTCTCCTTTATGTCGTCCACGTTGCGATGGATTGGACCCGTTTCCTTCTTCCCGCTGGCTTCCATGGCTCTGGCTGTGTACGTCCCAGGATGGGATCGGCCCTTCCAGACTCCGTCGGCCGCTTCGTTCATCCATGGTGGAGCAGAATAGCACTGGCATCCGGCGCATCGTAGCCGGGACCGGTGGCGTACGTCAGCCTCGCTCGGGGTCTCCGACGAAAGTTATTTATTTCTTGCGTAAAATCAAAGCAACTAACCGTTCTCTAATCATCGGCGGTGGTCACGTGAAACAGGTTGAAGTGACCGTGCAGGAGCTGGATCGTCGCGTCCCATCGGTAGTGAAGGACGCCTCGTCGGCGGCCCGGTCCGCAGCGAGCGAGGTCCAGCGGGCCGGACTGGTCGGATCTGCCGCCGGCCTGGTCCGCTCCGTCTACGCCAAGTACGAGCCGGCGGCCAAGGAGCTGTACGCCAAGTACGAGCCGGCGGCCGAGCAGGCCGCGGCCTCGGCCTGGCGCTCGTTGAACCGCCTCCCACTGGTCCCCCAGGTGGCGCAGGTCGTCGTCCCGACCGCGGCCCACCTCTCCGAGAAGTACAACCAAGCCGTCTCCTCGTCCGCCGAGAAGGGCTACGCCGTCTCCGCCTACCTCCCCCTCGTCCCCACGGAGAGGATGGCACGCGTCTTCGGCGACAACGTCGCTACTGCCGCACACTGATCTACGTATGCTCGGAGAAGGTACTTTTGTTTCTGGGCTCTGGTCGCCTTGGTCTCGTGATGGAGTCTACGTATGAACTTGTGGCTTTGGCAATCTGGTATTTGTTTGGCATTGAATAAAGTGTCTTCTCTGTTTGTTTAGTTATCAAGGCCTCCAAAAAAATGTCTGCTTTATGCATATAAATTGTGGAAATGGTGAGTAATATAGTTTATTTGATACATTTGTAAATGTGGTATGATTTAATTTACAGTTTTAGTTGTCGTGGACCAGTTTGGCGTGGATAGCAGTCAACTATTTTGGTCTCATTATTTTTCTTTTATCTGTTAAACTAGATGGATGCCATAATTGTGATTTTGAACCAACTAGTATATATATATATATATATATATATATATATATATATATATATATATATATATATATATATATATATATATATATATATATATATATATATGATCCAACTTTTGAAATAAGAAAAACGTTTTTTTTTTTTTTTACAAAAGAACAAGTGAAGATATATGATCTATATCATCAAATATTTTATCACTATTACAAATATTAAAATTTAAAAGTCCGATAGATGTAGGAAGTTTCAAATGTTAATTTTTAATAAATAATGTAATTATAGGGATGATGATAATAGACCATAAACTAATCCATAATTCCCTCATATCATTAAGAATATTATTAGTACTTGAGAGGAATCGATAGACATGGTTGATGGTGAATGAAGCTTATAACAAAATGTGTCATATTTGGAAGAGTGAGATATTTCAAGATATACATTTTTTAATAGCATTTAACATTGTGAATGTTAGTCGTGATGAAAAAAAGGTAAAAGATTATATTTGGTAATTAGTGCATAACTATATTAGATATCATGAATATGAATTATAATCAATTTCAATATAGAGCTAGATCGTTACTCGAAAACGAAGTAAGACATTTTTAACATCTAAGTGTCCTGAATTATAAATAATGAGTTAAAATGTTGCTCGAAAGTAGCCCATCATATTGACATCGGGTTCTCTCATGATTTAATGATATATTTAATAATTATAGATATATTCATAAATTAAAGCTAATAAAATAAAAGACATTGATAAATATAAGAGTGTGGGGTCGATGATATCTCTATTGAGACCTAAAATATTCACTTATGACACAAGCCTGATGATCTTCTTCCATACTGATTGCTCAAATATATTCATTTTTGATCGTCGAATTATTATTTTTTATCTAAACTCGATATTGTTCGTATCGTCTACTTCTACGTTACTCGGTATTGAGCCATTCTATTATAAAGGTAATTACTCTACATATATGGGTTCCCTTATCTACACAGTTGGAGGATTCATCATACCAAGTTTAGAAAAATAATATAAAAACATTATAAAAAAGCAAACAAAATAAAGGTTTTCATAAGAAATAATGTAAAAAAAAAAATCTTCTTTAGGTTTTGGAATCCGAAATCATATTTTAAGAATTTTAAAAAGATCGATTTCGATATATAGGAGAATAAAATGACCCTTCTCAAAAGTTAGTTGAAAATTAGGGGTTTTCGAAAATAAATTAGATGCAGGGTTTACCCCCCTATCAATCAATCAAGGGCAATCTGTTAAAACCTTGACAGCATCATCTTTCAAACAAAAAAAAAAAAAAGGTAAAAATTATTTACTAAATCCAACACAAGAGAAAATGATTTATAGAGGATTCAAAAATCTTCGAGGACAAAGGTCTACAAAGAGATTGAGATGATAAAGGAGAGAATTTTTTTTTTTTTTAAAGGAGAGAGTTTCTTATCCAAAATTACTTGACGAGTCTTACATTTACAAAATCGTGAGACAGTGTTTGGCAAAGAAATTTTTGGACGGATGACTTGATGTATCGAAATGTTTCCTACGTGGTTTCCTTTCGTTAGGGAGCATAAAAGTCAACTTTCATGTGTTCTTATTTGGCAGACGAAGACGCGCAACATTCTGTGGTGTTCGAACGGAGTCAAGGTCTCGTTGGAGTCGATGGACCATCGCTTGGATCACATACCACGCAATTTTGAGGGTATATCTTCTTATTTTTTTATATAGAAAACGAATCAAATACTTTTTCTTTTCTCGTTTCACATCAATTAAGAATCATGACTTGGATCCAATCCAAAATAGTCGAGACATGTTATCCTCATCGTCTTCATTAAAAAAATTAATTTTTTAGTATTTTCAATGGCAAAATAAGATGTCCAAATTATAAAAAAAAACATCGATTAAATAAGAAAATCAACATCAAAACAATTTTTTTATATGTTTAAAATTATTTTTATATTAAAATTCACGAGATAAGAGAAAAATTGACACCGCCTTATCGCCTTCGATATATTTTCTTCTATCTCAAGATTTACAAATAAAACAAGGGAAAATTTTCTATTTACTTTGTATAAATAAGAATGTAATGTGGTCTATCGTGGAAGGGGATAAGTGAAACCCTACATTTCGTTCCCACCATATTTCTTTGTGCAATAATTACAAGAACGCAACTGCTATCGGGCGATCCAACCTTTTCTCCTTCTTCTTCCCCCTCCGCCCCCCCCCTCTCTCTCTCTCTCGACTCTCGAAAGAGGAAGCATCGGAATCGGGGGGCGAAGCCATGGTCGAGACCAGGCGGAGCTCGGCCTCCTCGAAGCGCCTCCTGTCCTCCTCCTCCTCCGCGTGTCAACCGGCCTCGAAGCGGCCTAAGGTGCGATCTTTCTCCCCTCCACTCCTTTTAGATTTTGGATCTCGGCTCGCATCTCCTCTTCTGACGCGCGGTTTTGACACGACTTCTGGTGGAAATCTATGGTTACCTTCAGGAGGAACCCACCTCGTCGCCGAAGGGGCAGCGGCCTGTCCCCAGGGAGGAAGAGACGCCGGCAGCCGACGATCAGCCGGCCGCCAACCTCCCTGCGGAGGCCGGTGATGCCGCTGTGCAGGATGAGAAGCCCGTTGATGCGCCTGGGCAGCGCTCCCCGGTCCGATTGGCCGCTCAAAGTCTGATCTTGATCTTGCATTCGTCTCTTCCCTTTTTTTCTTTTTTTTTTAAAAAATAAAAAAAATTGTTTTCCGCCCTTTTCTTTTTGTTTCTGTTGAAGAGCGAGCGGCTAAGGTGGGGAGGAGAAAATTGGAAGTCCCAGCGAAGCGAGTCGTGAAAGCCAAGCAGAAGACCGCATGGGCGAAGCTTATATCACAACACTCTCAGGTAGGATTTACTCTTCAAGTCTTTATGTCTTGGATAGCATTCATCATCTAATTTTTTTTTTCTATCGCGTCATCGGAACAAACCTCTAACTCGCTGTTAGCTCTGGTTTGATCTTCTCTCCCTCTTCTTACAAGCTTAAGGGGTATATCCAGTAAGAAACATGACATGATGCTGATAGTATGCTTCATCTGATATCTTAAAGGTAATGGCATGCATTGGAATATAATCGTTAAAAGGGTTAGACCTTCATATGACATATGAACGCTGCTTCATGTTGCGGCTTACGGTTTCACGGCATGAACGTGGATGTGTATCTATCTTGTCTGATTTTGAATTAAGCATTTGAAATCTGAGTCACCGTTGGCACATCAGTGCTATTTTTTATTGCTATCTTCTTTGTGGATGTTTTGCCAATCACAATGAGTAGTATCTGGAGGGTTAAGAAGATCTAAATAGAAACTAATAGATGCAATGGAAAGAGATCTGATTGCTCAGAGCTTAACGAGGGGCATTGCCGATTACAAAGCTCAATGGTGGGGGAAGATCTATGCAGCTAAACCCAAATAGTTGGACAATATGGCTTGTTGTTGTAGATGTTATACCTTACCGATTTTAGTGACTTGGAGGTCCTTTATTCTCTCTAAAAAATGTTCCATGTTATCAAATATAAATAGTCAGGGCGGTGGGTTCTTTTAATTGGTTGTATCAAGCAAAGTCTCATTTTGTTTATAATAGTTTTAGGGTCTATCTATCTAGTTAATGGTGTTTGAGGTTCATATTATCTAGTTTAACAATTCGAAGACCATTTTTTTTATTTAATTGGAGTGGAAACTCATCTTTTCTTGTTTGCCGATTAAAACAAAAGGATTTAAAAATGAGAAAGTTTATTTTTCCAGATAGAGACTTGATGATGGTTTTCCTAGCTTAGGGTCATGGAGATGGATCCTGTTAATAAAATAGAATGACCTATTGGTTCTTGATCTAGTTGAATAGACAACCTATTATAATGCCTTTGGAAGGTGAGGATTGATTTAAAAACCTTGGCTTGGCAGAGATCTAGAGGCTAAACCTAGTGCCTGATTTTGGGTCAACAGAGGTACGCTTGTTGGTCGTCAAGTGGAGTAGGAAACATTTGTTTCACCTTGGTTTAAAGGATTGAACCCAGAGCTGATTTATATGTTGAAGGAGCTAAACATGGATCGAATTCTGAGTTTTTTAAGGACTTTCTTGTAGAGGTTCAGATTCCTTTTCGGGCTTAGCCTCTTGCTCTTAGTCTATTTTGCCTGTAAATCCTTTGTACGTAAAAATCTCTATATCCATTTGCACTTACTAATGGCTAAACTTGGAGCATTTTGTGTTGTGTTTTGTAGGTTTTTTCCTGGGTGTGCTTGTGCCTGTAAGTTCTAGGATATTTTTCCACTTATATTGAATCTATGCTCAAGGGCTATCAGTTGTAAAAGATTCACATCTTTTACTTTTATTCTCTACCTTAGCCTTGGTTCTTTTGACTATCATAATCTCACTATTTGGCTTTAATTGGATATTTGCGTTCGTAGTCTTTAAGAATTTTTAATAAGCCTAGGGCATATTGTTCCATGGAGTTTAATTTCTTATTAAGCTTGAGATATTTGTCCCCATAAAGCTTAGATGAAAAAAAGTATCTTTTGTCTGGATGCTTTGGGTTGTGTAATACACTGGTTGAGGATACTTTTGCCTCATGGGCTGATGTTAGAAGCGGCTTTTGTGCTTGCTTGCACTCGTACTAGCACTATGGTATCTTGTTGGCCCTTGACTTATTGGCATGGAGGCCAAAAGGAACTTCTGTTTTTTGGCTCTGCTTTATCTAAGGTGTAAAATCTGGGTTCAATACCAGTTTCAACGCCTTGTCAAACTAGTAAGATATTGGTGTATAGGATGGTATAATAATTTATAATACCCTGTATAACTGAAAATAATAAAAATGCAAACCCATTGGTTTTGAGCTATATGTTCTACTGTTGGTCCTTGGTCAGATTGGTAAATGCTGGTCAGTATGTACCGGTTTGACTTGTATTTGAAGCCTTTATTTGAATATTTTATAATCACTAGACTAACATAATGAAACATGTTATTTGATTGTTTTTAAGTATACAACGTTCTCATTTTATCATTCTTTTATAAATCGCATTTGCTTTGTAGATCTTCCTATTGATAGATTTGACTTGTACCTTATTTTTTATTCGTCACATACTTGATTCACACATAATATTGTAATTAATGTCAGCCTTAATCCAAGTCAAATACCTATCTTTGTCCATTCAATTTATATTTGTATTTTTTTTAAACAAACAAGGTTCAAAAATTTAGTATCCAACTAATATTCATGTCTGAATTTGTATTTGCTGAACACAAATAAATTTGGATATAGTTTTATAATATGACATTTGCACTTAATTTATTTTCACCCTTTTTCATTACCCATATATAATGTTGCATGAATATTAGAGGTGAGTATACTTGAACAGCTTCTGGGCATTGTACAGCATCTAGTTTCTGAGTGTTTAGATGCATCATTAAACAAGCAATGAAAGACTGAGGGTGGTGGAACTTTATCTCTTTTCTTCTGTTAGGTTCAGTTTGCTTGCCTCCTTGCTTGACACATATGGCCGTTCTAGACTGGTATCTAACTCTGTTGATTTGCTCTGTCCAGAACCCTCATATTTTTCTCTCTGGTTCTCGATTCTCTGTTGGCCAAAGCCCAAGCTGTAATTTGTGCATGAAGGATCCATCTGTCAGCAAAACTCTTTGTAGACTGAGACATACCCAGGTATGATCTTAGCAAATGTATTATTGAATTGATAAATTGATAATTTGAATGGAAATGTTCATTGGAAATGACATGAAGTGTCATTTTTCTTATTACTACCACATCAGCGAGGAGGTGCATCAGGTGCGTTGCTTGAAGTTGTAGGAAGAAAAGGATTTGTACAAGTAAATGGCAAGACCTTTGAGAGAAATTCAAATATTGTTATCACAGCAGGGGATGAGGTGATATTTAGTCCATCTGGGAAACATGCTTATGTATCCTTTTATAACTTGTTGCTTGATTCTAGATGCAAATCGCAAATTCTTCTTTTTTTCTAAATTCTCTTGGAAGGAAATTCCTTATCTGTTGGCAGATATATCAGCAACTGAAGAATGAAAAATCAGCTACAGCAATGTTGCAGTCTTCACTTGACATTTCAGAATTAAAGGGTTTTTCTGCCAAAGAGATTCAAATCGAGACCAGATCTGGAGATTCTTCAGCTGTTGCTGGAGCATCAATATTGGCATCCCTATCTAATAACATGAAAGATCTGTCTGCTATTCCACCAGCATCTAATGCTGAGAATGCTCAGGAAGGCCTAGAAAAGCCTGTTTTGGCTTCTGTTTGTGATGCATCAGAAGACTGCAATCCAGACCTTGAGAAGGGTTCTGATATATTGAACGAAACTTTTGAAAATGATGGGGGAGCTGTGGTTCCAAGCGATAATACTGATGCTGTCACATCTTCTGATCTTGGTGCAAATGAGACCATTCAACATGATAATATTGGTCCCCATACTCATCTTGATGATGACATCGGAAAAAATTCTAGTATTAATTATGAAATAAGGTCAGGTATGAGAACATTTGCAGGATCACCTTCTTCTGAGATGGATTTGACTGGCAATGTATTTAAAGTGATTGAGGATCAAAGGGAACTCCTCAAGGATGTAGACTTACCAGCTTCCTTGCCCACTACCAGATGCCAAGCTTTTAAAGATGGCTTGAAACATGGAATACTTGATTCAGGTGACATCCAAGTTTCATTTGAAAGGTTTCCATACTATTTAAGGTGAGAAATTTTTGTGAAATTGCTCATCTTTTATATTCTTTTGATCAGCTATCAAGCTGCACATGTTCTGCTACTGATTACCAGAGGCAGATATTTAGTGTTGCACCTTTTTTATATTCCATGGCTACTCTAATTATGGTCACCTTCGTATCTCTTTTTTCTATTTGAGCTTTAGATCTGTCTATTTATGCAAGTATATTTTCTTTACAAAGGTGTTTCCTATCATTGGGAGGAGAAGAGAGAGAGAGAGAGAGGGGGTGCCGGGGTGTGGTGAGGGAAGGAGATGGATGGTGGGGAGGAGGGATATTTTGTTATAGCAATATCATTGTAACTTTGGAATTTTGTTATAATATTATTTTATCGAGGAAAAATGTGGTGAAAAGCTTGAAATGAAGGAAAAAGATATTATAATGACTTCTGTTGATAATGATAAGGATCAGCTAAAACAAATATGGAAATGATATGGTGGAAATTTGGAGAATAGTGGAGAATCTAGTAACTAGGTTGACGGGATTGAAACATGTGCAAGCAATAAAACAGGCAATTGAAGGTCTAGTGATATTCAAGTAAGATTTTCTTTTTCATGTTTTTGGCTGATGTTATTGGTATATTAGTGACTTTGGAACATGAATAAACTCTTGAAGAAACTTATAGTTCAAAGCCAGGTCCGGAATTTCATGTATCAATACTGTGCTAGTCAAGGCTTGGACCAGCATGATACCAGTCTGTACCTGTGTACCGAGTGTTGGGACACCTGTTTGTATTGAGTTTTGCAAAAAGATTGAAAAGAATATTAAAAAACATTAAAAAAAAAGCCCAATACAAGACCTATACCATCTTGAATTGGGCGGTATAGGCCCTCTATTGTGTATATCATCTGGTTTACCCTAGTCCGCATGCCATTAAGCTATTGGACTGGTAAATACCACCTGTACAATACTGGATGGTATTGCAAACTTGTGGTTTAAAGATCTTAGGATTGGCGGCATATTGAATTCCTCACAAGTTAGCCTAAAAGCATACTTGGTAATCAGAAAATACTAGAACTGAAACTTTTGATTTAAATTGATTATTGAACCTGAAGGGATTATTTGCTTGCATCTTAAGCTTCCATATCTAAGAGCAAGAATATGATTCTGATGGATATGTAAGGATCTCTAAAGGTGTTGAATTTTAGCTTATGCTGTAGCTATACTCGACTGAAAGGCACAGACAAAGTTAAATATTATAACTAGAAGTACTCTAAGTAGATCAGATTACAAGGCTTTAAATCTTGGTCTGGTGCCGATATCGGTCTATGATTGGACGGGTATGGTTTTGGTACTGAGCGATGTATTGACTCTTTGAACGAAATATGGATGTATACCACTTTGATCAAAGAAAAGGAGGGAGCAAAGATGGGAGGATAAGGAGAACAATGAGAAGAGGAGGAAGGGTGGAGGGGAGGATTGACATAGGAGGAAGACAAGGGGGAGGAGGAAGAGGAGCCAGAGGCAGAGTCGGAGGTGGTGGCAGAGGTCGTGTGTGGCAGGGTGGAGGAGGCGGTAAAGAATGGTGACACAACAGGGAGGAGGAGAAAGAGGCAAAGGAGGGAGGAGAGGGAAATGCGGGTGAAAGGCAGAAAGAGTAAGAAGAAAATAAAGAAGCAAAAGACAACTGCAAAAATCTGTTAAAATACAATGAAAAGAGGGCACTAGAGCTAAGCCTACCACGCAGTACATTAGGTTCCAACCGAAAAAGCCACACGATACACTTGGTACAGTTATTATACTAGGCGATAAGCTTGTTATGAACTAGTATGACAAACACTGGTGGTCTATGTACCAATTCAATTGTTAGACTGGTAAATACTGGCCCATACTGATCGATATGCTTGTTTTTTTGTATCTTGTATTAAACAATGGATTTTTGATATGTTGTTGTTCCATCTTAAACTTAAGTATATGAAATTCTTGAAGGTCTGATTTGCTAACTCCAAGGGAAACCATTTATTCACACTTTCCTGTGATGTCCATGTTATAGGTTTGAAACAAATGATATGTATCTGCAGATCTGGATACACAAGGCTTGTGAAACCATATAACAAATAATACTGTTAAGTTCCACTATATATAAGCTAGTACTACTAAGTTCCATTATACAAGACAGGTTTCTTTGTTGAGTAGTGCAAAATGTTAGTGCCATTGTTGCCCATCCACACCATTGTCCTTTGTGTGTCGTCCACTTCTTTGTTAGTATTTCTCTTCTCATCCTCTCCCTCTTCCTCTATTGCCTCCTCTTCCTTTCCTCCTCCTCTTCTCATCTTCTTCCTCCTTCCTCTTCCTCTCCATCCTTCTTCCCCTCCCCTTTATGCCAATTTGGATCGGACCCATATTCGTTTGACCATGAAACAACACGATTCCTATTACTGATTGATCATAGGGAAGGTGTTCAATATAATATCATTGTTTTTTGGTTTGTTCATGCCTTTGGCAGCATGTAAGGGGCATGCAGTAAGCTTGGTAGCCCTATGTTGGCTGGATTGTGACCTTTTATGGCTTGTAAACGTATCTTGTGTGCGGTCACCATGTGAAGTAGAACCAAGGTTCGACTTCTAATGTCGATCGGCTATGCCTGGCCGGTCTGTCACACCAAGCGCCCCAGAGGGGGTAGGCAGGGTGAATTCTCAAGGATGTCACGCTGATTACTCCAGAGGGGGTATCATGTCGAGCGCCCCAAAGGGGGTGCACCTCAAGAGGGGGTAGGTAAGGTGTATTTAGTCCCACATTGGTAAGGAAAGGGGAGATCTTGAGCCTTATAAGCGTTGGTGCTGCACACCCCAATGGACCGGTTTTGCGGGGAGAGGGTAATGGCCACGTGACAAGTGGTATCAGAGCAACCCCTGGCCTTCATCGATCACCCCAGAGGGGGTGTCCATGCCGAGCGCCCCAGAGGGGGTAGGCAGGGTGGATAGTTTGTGACGAGGGCGTCACATGATTGGGCGCCCCAAAGGGGGTAGGCAGGGTGAATTCTCAAGGATGTTCTGGCGATCACCCCGGAGGGTATCGTCTTGGCGCCCAAAGGGTGCACCCCAAGAGGGGGTAGGTAAGGTGCATTTAGTCTCTCGTTGGTAAGGAAAGGGGAGATCTTGAGCTTTATAAGCGTTGGCGCTGCATACCCCAATGGATCGGTTTTGCGGGGAGAGGGTAATGGCCACGTGATAAGTGGTATCAGAGCAACCCCTGGCCTTCATCGATCACCCCAGGGGGGGTGTCCATGCCGAGCGCCCCAGAGGGGATAGGCAGGGTGGATAGTTTGTGACGAGGGCGTCACATGATTGGGCGCCCCAAAGGGGGTAGGCAGGGTGAATTCTCAAGGATGTTACGCTGATCACCCCAGAGGGGGTATCATGTCGAGCGCCCCAAAGGGGTGCACCCCAAGAGGGGGTAGGCAAGGTGCATTTAGTCTCTCGTTGGTAAGGAAAGGGGAGATCTTGAGTTTTATAAGCGTTGGCGCTGTACACCCCAATGGATCGGTTTTGCGAGGAGAGGGTAATGGTCACGTGATAGGTCGGTGGTACGTACCACTCCGTACTGGTGTATCGACACAGTACGTCAAGGCATGTTGACGGGGACTCGGGCAATCTATGTATCGGTTGCCCATCGGGCCGGTATGTATGGCCTATACTGTAGTAACTCGAGTGGTACATCAAACCTTGGTAGAATTGCCCTAAAATGGAGACTCGAGCCCACAACTTGTAGGGATTTCCATAAGCGGAGATGGGTCGCAAAACATCAGCCATCTCACACCTTCGTAACTCTTGAGTGGCACATGGCTGGATAAGGCTTCGAGGGTAGTGTCTTGGGTTGGTCCGTCACGTGGTTTCACAACATGTTGCATCGACACTTGTTCGAGGGGACATTTGTGTGTGGCGAACTACCTTGGATCCTTGTCGTGTGATTGTTTAGAGTTTGCAAAGTGTATCTTTGTATTTTGCATTGCCTATCGAGTATTTGCTGAAATTTTTGCTTGTGGGATCCTGAGTTAAGAGTGCCATACGACTTAGACAAAACCAGCTAAGTCCATGATATTAGAGTGAGAGAAACACACTAAGAAACACTTGGCATGCAAAATAGGGACTTAACGTGGATGTGTGGAGAGCATTTAACATGGGTGATCATTTGGGGGAAACAAGCATAGTCGTAGGGAATGAAGTCGCTTAGAGGAGCGAGCATCCAAAATTGACATTCAGAGGAATGATTAGCCTTTCATGTGAGAGGCACAATAAGGATAAGCGAGTAGAGAAGAATGTGTAGTGCATCAAAGTTGGGATGATCGACTTTTAGCTGATGGCTTGACGTCGTAAACCTAACATGATATTGCTCAATTCAAGTGGGGGCGCTTGGTCATCAATAAGACCATGCAAGTAGGCATGGATTGCTCGATGACAAAGAGTTTTTTCAAAGCTCACGAAGGTGAGGGGAATTGCTGACTTAAAGACTTTGGTACTCTTACAATAGCTTGTGAGGGAATGATAAATTATTTGTGGCCATCCCAAGGTGATTGAGATTTGGCACCATAGAGTGTGGAAACTTTCTCTTCGGTATGGTGGAATTAGATACGTTCATGAGACACTGAATTGTATAGCGGATTCAACACCTTACTAGGCCTTGGGGGTGCAACAGAGGGCTATATTAACGAAGAGTCGCAATTTAGCAAGTGCATTCGCAGTGATGGAGCATCGCACAGTTTGTTATCATCGAGACAAAGTTGTCTAGTGAGATGGTGGTCTTCTAAACTTCCAAAGGGAAATATCTGTTGAGGAAAGTTGCTCCAATGGGACAAGTATCCAAGAGGGTAAGTCTAGGGTGTTTTAGGCAGAGAATTCATATGTAGTGGACCGCACATGTTGAGGGAGGTACCCTAGGAAGGAAGCTTTATAAAGCTCGAAGGGGACTGGAATCAAGCAAGCGATGAGTTGTTGCAAGATCTCATATGAGGTGATGTGCTAGGTGTATATTGCGAGATTAAGTGGGAGAGCGACCGGTGGCAACGCCAAATGAAGGTACACTTGGAGTCGATGAGAACATCGGGTTGGCCCATGAAATGGTAGATGCGAGAGCCACTATTATGTCAATGTTGATCGAGGTATGGAACAACTTAGGTATCGCTTGGCTATATAAAGGGAGTCGACTTAGAAGACGAAGTATGGAGTGAAAGCACCAACTACGTGGAGCTTTTCTTGGACAAAGGTCGAGGGCGTAAACTCTCACAGAGGCAAGAGTAGAAACATGCCATCCCTTAGTTTCCTTATTTTGATGGGGCGAACTCATCTCGTTTTGGTGCCACGGTTGAATAGAGTTTCGAGGCACATGCATTTTATCTCGGTGTGAGATTAACTCAATTTGCGACGATGAAGTTGGAGTTGGAAGGCTTTGGCACAGGGGCAAGAGGCCCTCAAAGGTGGGTGCTTTTGAAGAATTTGCTGAAGTGTTGTCATTCGAGTTGTCACAATAGAAGAGGTGTGTAGCTTAGATTGTGTCGGGGACAACCTAGGATCCAGATAATGACAATGATGCACCAATTTTCAAGAACTGTTGGGCGATGAATCGTCTTATTTGTGAGTGACCTGAGTGCAAAGGGATGAAGGTTAATTACCAAAAGAGTGAACACAATTGGAGGTGGTAGAGGCCCTACGAAATGTTAGTGGAAGCTACATAGGGAGACATTGCAATTTGAGTTCACCACACCAAGATTAGAGTGCAATAGAGACGTCATTATGAGGCGACAGTGTAGCGGATGATGATGGAATAGTTCATGGCAAAGCGATACACGGGTAAGTCTCATGAGGGACTTAATCATCCGAAGGGATGATTGGAGCTATTGGGAGCCTTGCTTCAGTGAGTAACATGACAACAAAAAGGGCTATGGATTCAAGGAGTGAATAGTATGAAACCATAGAGGTGGGTCTTTCGTGCGTATGTTGAATTTTGCATTGAATAAAAGCCTTAAACATTGACGGATGGATACTATATCACAAAGGTAGATTTTCCGAGTGCAATTACTGGTGAGTCCTACAAGGGACTCGGAGGAGTGCCATAGTGTTATAGTGGCAGGTCTATCAATCACGAAGAAAAACATTAGATAGTATAGTTGTGGGCATGAGAGAGCGCCACAGTACCATAGTGGCAGGACTTCTGTGAAGTTGTTGATTCCTTGCTCTCATTGAGGGCGAGAGCATGGTCGTGAAAGGAGTCAAGAAGGTGGAGAATATAGTGGCAAACTTCAAGTGCCAAGACAAGGTAAAAGGATAGTGGTTAAGGAACATTGTAAGATCGGTGTTGAAGAGTTTCTCATCAAGATAATTGAAAGTGGGAGACTTTGTGTTGATGTAGTGGTGCTCGACCAAGGAACTAAGTAGGCAACATGCAATGTTGTACCCTTTTTGCTCAAAGGAATAGGCGTCGAAATCGATGAAGAAGGTGGTACAATGCTAGGGACGGCCAAAACCAATAATACCTGAGGTGAAATTTTGCTCCAATCGAGGTGAAATTGCTTTTTTTGAGTAATACTTTTTGCATTTCTAAAGTTCAATGGCAATGAGAAGACGAATTGCAGTAGATAACTCAACACAAGGAGTGCAACATTTCAAGTGCTTCAAAAGTGTGAGCAAAGGGCAGGCAAAGACTAGTACCCAACTTGATGCATAAATAACAATCATCGAGGAGGCCGACGAAGTTAGATAACCTATACCTTCGTATCTTTTGAGAGAATAGGCAAAACCAAGTGCTATAATTCTCATAATTATCTAGCAAAGGAGCTCTGTACACTTTTAAAGGCCCTTCAAAGAGATAGTGATAACCAAAAGTTGTCCGTCCTCACCAATGGTGATCGATACTACCAAAGGTAGCTTGTATCTAGAAAGCAGAGGTGATACAGACGTACTTGGAGGTGATGACAGTTAAATAGGAATCAATGACAAATTTTGTAGTGGAAAGGCCTCAAAACTTCAAATTCTGTGACGTGCTGCTCATTAAAGCTTCAACAAGTATCCATCAAGTTCAATTGACGCAAGATGTTCGAGGGAATGACACGCAACAAGAAAGGTCTTTTCCTTCAATCGAAGGATCGGTAGGTACCAACGAGGATTAGCACAACTTGATTGGCCTTATACTAGAGTCAGAGTCACCGGCGAGTTGAAGTAGTGTCAACAGATCAAAGTTCGACTTCTTAATAGCATTATCGAGAGAGTAGTTGGGAGTCACAAGATGCATTGCAACTAAAGCAAAGGATTGAAGATGCAACAAAGGTGAGAAGATACAATGTTTGCTAAGGCTTCGACAAAGACGTTGAAGGAATAAGTGAGAAAAATGTCACAGTTTGTAGGGAAGGTGTTCGATATAATGTCTCTGCTTTTTTGGTTTGTTAATGCCTTAGGCAGAATGTAGGGGTCTGCAATAGGTTTGGCTGCCCCATTTTAATTGGGTTTTATGGTTGTTTCCAGCTTAGATGCAAAACTGCCAAAAAAACGATGCCTCCATTCGAATTTCTAAGAGTGGAGATGGGCCTCAAAATATTAACCATCTCACACCCTTGGAATGCCCTGGGTGGCATATGACTGGACGGGGCTTCGGGATAGTATCTTGGGTTGGCCCGTCGTATGGTTACCGTAATAATGTCATATGGACACCTAATTCATAAGGACTTCTGTGCACGACAAATTGTCTTGGACCTTTGTCGCGTGACTGCTTAGAGCTTGCAGAGTTCTTTCTATTTTGCATTGCCTATTAAGTGTTTGTTGAATTCTTTATTTGTGGGAGCCCGTGTTAACGCTTCCACTAACCCGATCCTTAGGGGCCTTGTGTTATAGGGAAGTTGACCCTATTCAGATGGATATACGAGGGTGCCACATAACTTAGGTAAAACCAACTAAGCTTGTGACAGTTTGGTAGCAAGTAGACCCAATAAAGTGTCACACATGGTTCAAAGTCTCAGATACTAGGTACATAATGGTCCTTGATTGGTCCTGTTTATACTGGCATACCAATGCAACTATCCATGGTAGGATATATTTGCAACTTGAAAGGGCTTCATCTTAATTCTATGATTGGATAGTGTTCACTCGTTACATGATCTTTTTCCTTTGGTTGGATTTGTAGCTGAGTCTGATCCTCTTTTTTTTGTTGTGCCTTTTCAGTTCCCTGATTTTCATCGAGTTACCTTCTCTCTTGCACTTTTCTCTAAGACGCTTTTACAAAAAGTAGAAAGCAAAAGCTGCATTTTTCCTGATTCAACTTTGAGATCTCTTACACTTTTGGATGGCTCTTTGAACACGTGATCTCATACTAACCAAGAATGCCATTTTTCAAGTCATGTGTACTTGTTTGTCTGGTTGCATTAGAATGTCTCTTCTACTTCATGAAGCTTAAAATGCATAAACACAAACTCGTGGTTCTGCATTGACATACGAATTTAAGGTTTTATGTGTCAAGGTCTCCAGGTGTTACTAAATTATTTTTCTTTAACTGTTTGCTAATGTGAATGATCTGATGTCTTTGCCAGTCAAAGATTGCTCTTTGGTTGTTTCCTACTTTTACATGGAGATATAATGATTGACACCTAGATAAATGATTAAGCACATCTAAGCAGAGAAACTTAGTTGAATGTCTCAATTTGCTTGTTTATATAAGCAGAGAAACTTAGTTGAATGTCTCAATTTTCTTGTTTGCAAGATCTTCTGTTCTAATTTTCTTTATTTTTCATTTCTCTGCATCCAGTGAGAACACAAAAAATGTTCTTATATCTTGTGCATATATTCACCTGGAGTGTAAGGAGTTCATAAAGTATACTATGGATATTTCATCTGTAAACCATCGGATTCTATTGTCTGGTCCAACAGGTATTGTTCAAGTTTTCAATTTTTGTGAATAATGATCTAGTTCTGCACTCTTTTGTCTAACAAGTTTCTTTTATCTAATCCTCTAGGATCTGAAATCTATCAAGAAACTTTGGTAAAGGCCCTTGCCAAACATTTTGGTGTTAGATTACTCATAATAGATACTCTCCTGCTACCCACTGTAAGTTTTCCTTGTATATATATATATATATATATTGCAGCATACCACACATTTATATTAAATTACATATAGTTTAATGGAAAACATTGAACTGCCTGGCATCTCAATCTTTTGTAAGTGACATTCGGAATCTAACTTCCACTGTAAATGTCACAAGCTTTGGTTTCAACCCTAGGCAAAGCAATGTTTTTGCACACAAACTTGCTAATTATAGTAGATTAGCTCAAAGAACAACTACATGGGGAGCTGATGCTTCCTCTCTGTTGTATACAGTAATACAGGTTGTTTTGACACTCCCCTGATGGGTGATTAATGAAGATTTATCTTTTATTAAAAAGAAAAACATTGAACTGCCTGATTTTTGTGTGTTCATCTTCTTACAATCTCATAATTTCTCTACAACTTTAGTGGGGCATATGGCAGTCCTATTTTATCTCAAGAGGACGAGTAGATGAATTTGTTACTAATGGGTCCTGGAAACTTGAATACAATAAATCCAGGGGTCATCTTTAAAGGATGCAGAATTACTAAAAGAAAGTGTGAGGATGGAGAAATCAGGCATCTTTTCTAAGCATCGTGCTGCAGTGATTGATACTCTACAACTGAGGAAGCCAGCTTCTAGCGTCGAGGCTGATATTGTGGGAACATCTACTTTGAATTCCCAGTCTCTTCCAAAGCAAGAGACATCAACAGCATCATCAAAGGCCTACACATTTAAAGAAGGTTAGCCATATTCTATGTTCAATTTTGTATTTTCATCTTGTTGATATAAGAAATGAACAGTGATCCTGCTTTTAAACAGGAGATAGGGTAAGATATGTGGGCTCAATTCCTTCGTCAGGTTTTCCTCTTCAGGCTCCTCAAAGGTATAACATTGTTATGAGTTGCTTGTTTTTCTATTTGTTTTCATTATTATTCATCTGATGTGTCCTTTTTGTGTTCCCCATAGAACTTAATTTATCTAAGAATCCAACAAGGATTCTCCCTTGATGAAGTGTTAATGTGTGATGCTAACTCACTGTCATAGGAGGCAATTACCACAACTGATATTGTTTTAGTGCTTCCTTTAGATATTTATGTACTTTTAAGAGCTTAGCTAATAGGAAAATTCTCTATTGGTGACAATCTTCCATAATCTAAGCATGCATTTTGTGAAATTCAAACTAAATTCACGGGTGATATGACATCATCTGCTACATGTTGAAGCTATTATAGGAGTCACATAACTTTTTTTGTTACTATAATCTAATTTGCATAGTTGCAATATTTTTGCTTGGTTTGATGGAATAATTTTTATCAAACCAATATGTACCAATCAGTCAGATGGGTATGCCTTGTTGTAGCATTAAAAGATAGACACAAACATCAGTGTTGACTGGTAGAATCGGTATGCCAATAATAGCAGTATACAGTTAGACTGGTACAATTGATATACCCTGATAGTTGAAACCTTAAGTTGTGCCGCAATCTTAGCCGTATCTACTTGGTTTTAATTCTCAAAGTTATTGCACGAGTTTGGTTGTCCAAGAAGAAATTTATGCTTTTCAAATTGCAAAGGAATATAATGGCTTATTGTAAGGACTTGCACCATTTTATAGAACTGTCTAATTCTAGGATTATCAAATTGTTTGTTTTCAGTGACTTTTCCAGGTTGCTTGTTGTATATGATATCTTTATCATGACTACAATTATTGACGTAATAGTCGGTCACTGTCTGGGAACTTGATGCTTGTTGACAGTTACATGTTGCATTCCTTGGTACTTGAAAATTTTATTTCTGTATGATTACTTTCTTTTTAACTGCTATCTGAGTATCTGTTATATTTATTTGTGGTGCCCAAATAAACTAATATCCCAAATATTTATATAGAGTGGGCCTTACCTAATGGCTCAAAATGCTTGAGGCCTCATGACCTAATCAGTAGCTTAGTTGGTTCATGATAAATTAATTGCCTAGTTGGTTCAATATAATTTGTATTAAAGCATTTCTGTATCATGTGAGCCGACAAGTGCTAACATGTTTTGGGTCAGTCATCACACTGCCATCAGTAGTGGAATAAACCTTATACTAGTCCAGAAAAGATGGAACAAATAAAGAACATTAATTCTGGTTAAACCTCACTGTAAGCATCACATTTCATGGAGAAGCAGTCCAAGACTGTTATGCCAACTTTTTCATTCAGACTTTATTCCATTAACTTCTTATGATGTCTCAAATATTCCTTCTTGTCTCCTTTACCAAAAGCCACCAATTATTTGTCTCTTTATAACCTGTTTCTCCTTCACCTTTTCTGTTTCTCTGACATTTTTGAGACCTATTGTATCATTCAAAGGAACAAGTTTGTTACTCATGTTCTAGATTGTAAATATGTATCACAATCTCAATGGCCCCATTTTTTCTAGGCAATTATCTTTCACTTAGTTTGCTGCAGATTTTATGATGGAAACCATTTTATTCATTTCAGTTGCACTCACGTAACATATACTGAATGTTGTTTGCTTATGGTAATTGTAGTTTTTTCTCCTTGTCATCCTGATATATTTATTCACCCACTAGAAATGCTGGTAAACAATGGTTTGCATGTTGATCGAAAATGCATGTGTAAAGAGTGTTGTGTGCATTAATGTTAAGAAATTGCAATTGATGTTTCTAAACATTATGTATATGTTTAATTACAATTAAATTTTGCAATTGTCTTGTTTGTTCAGTTGTTAGCTAAAAGATATTTACGGTAAATGTTACATTTGTCACTCTTATTCCAACACCTATAGCCAAACAAAATAGTTAATCTAGCTAACAATATTAGGAATAAGAAGAAAATTGTTCAAACTGAAATATGAGTAACTTGTAAGAATATATGGTAACTTGGCATAATGATTCATGTTCTACTTTTCCTTGTGCTTCAACTAAATGGACCTTAGTGTTTTCAGAGACTAGATTGTGATCCCTAATAGTTCAACATTGGAGAATAATGAGAGGATGGCCCTTTTTATATATAATTTGTGACCTGCTGCAAGTAACTTGGCCCTAAGTATTTTGCCTGTCCTGTTAGGGTCCATTTTGTGCTAGTAGGCCACTTGGATGTTACATCTATTGCTAACTCTTAATATGTTGTCAACCATGGCCCTTTGTGCCTTTTTAGTTTGTTGCGTGGACTTGGCAACTGTCTTAACAGAATGGCCTTTTGGACAATTCCTCACCATGTTGTTCATTCGCAAAAACCATATTTTCTTTGTGCATCGGTTAAAAATAATATATTCTTTTTGGAGAGAGAGAGTATTTCACCAATTAAGTCATAGGTATCTGACATTGAATCTAAATTTTTTTCCATAAAGTGGTGACGAAACATATAACTTGTAAAAATATTTTCATTTTCCAATTTGATCGGAGCCATTTGTTCGTAGAGTTATTTACTCAATCATAGACATTTCTAGAACACCTCTAACAGAGGAACAAATAATCAATTTTGAAACCTAAATCACTTGAAAAATAATGTTGTTTCATGATTTGTCATGCAACATTGCAACTTAAGGTCATACCAAGGATTTTCATTTCGAATAATACCGCTCATATTGGGCGGTACGTACCGGTCCGCCAACAAACCGGTATGCGGACCGCCTGCTACTAGGCAGTATCGTCGATTGGGGTTGTTTCCGCGTTGTTACCACTGAAATCGGTCGGTAACGGTCGATTTCGATCGTTGCCGCCCACTGCTGGGCGGTATTAGCCTAGGGAGAAGGAAGAAGAGGGGGAAGAAGAGAGAGAACCTGGAGATCCGGTGCCGCTCTCCCTCGACGATCTCCATTCGTCGTCGTCCTCCCTTGCCAAATGCTGCAGATGAGATGTCGCCTCCTCCTCGTCTGAGGTGACGAGGCCTTGGCGTCATCGGCGACTTCTCATCCACGTGGGGAGAAGAAGACTCGGCGACATCGTCTCGTTTCTTCTCCCCGTGTGGGGAGAAGAAACCGATGAGGCCTCAGCGTCGTCAGTGACTTCTCATCCGCGCTGTCACGGACTTAGCTGGTTTTGCCTAAGCCGTGCGGTACCAATGCGTATCACCGCAAAGGTCAGCCTCCCCGAAATCTCCTACAATCCCCTAGGACCTACGAAAGAAAAGACGGGACAGAGAAAGCGCTTCACACGGGATCCGCAAGCCACTCTTTTAGCAAACACTTTATAGCCAATGTACACTCCAACCATGGATATTACAAGCTCGAGCGGTTGCAACAAGGTATAAAATTGGTCCCTCAGGCCAGAATTCTAGTACAAGTGTCCATGGCAAACTTTACGCCTACAATGGCAAACTCACTCAAAGGGGCATTTAGCCTTTGGCGAGCCCTTTACAAGTAATAACAAAGGGACACGGACACACAGCGTTACAGAACAAGCGTTTACAATTTGTCGTGACATTCTCCCCACTTATTCCTTTGGCGTCCTCGTCGAAGCCTTTCTTGACAGCTGCAACTTCTTTTCTTTGTTGGATCTTGATCTTACACTCCTACTGCGTCGCCTCTTGGCTCCCAATTGTTCTCCACTTGTTGTTGTTGAGTCGTCGAACTTTAATCCGCCATCTTTGCTTCAACTCGATAACTCTTACTCTGGTGTGGGGTTGGCGAGTTGTCTTGATCCTTCTTTGGTTCTTGCGGATTCATCGATGAAGGAAAAGACCATCTTTGATATCGTCGATCTTGAAATTCTTCTAGTCTCTTGAGCTGGATAGATGCTTGTTGGAGCTTTACGAGCATCGCCTCATGACCCTTTAAAGTTTTGAGTCCTTCCTCTGTAAAATTTGCCCATCGAATCTCCTTCCACTTAATTGTCTTGCCCAAGTAGGCTCGCATCACTTCCGCTTTCGATTGGCATTCACTTGGGAAATGAAGCGGACAATCTACTCTCAGTAGCACTGATCACCGTTGGTGAGGACTTGACAACTGTTGTCTTCCATTAGTCTCTTCGAAGGGTCTTTAAATTTGTGCAGAGCTCCTCTGCTAGATAACTAAGAGAGCTGGGGTACTCGGTTTCGTCCATTCTCTTGAGAGTTGAGAAGGCAAAGGTTACTTGACCGCGCCTCCTCGAGGGTGTACTTCGTGTGTCAAGCTGGTTACCAGACTTCCCCTGCTCTTAGCTCACACTTCCGAACCACTTGTAGTGTTTGCAATCCTTGCGCTGTGTCAGGTATTATGATTCGCCTTCTCATTGCCATTGAACTTACGGAATGCAAGAAGTTATCACTCCAACTTGGAGTAAGTCTCTAATAGGTTTGAGTCGCCTTTGGGATTGTATGCAGCCTTCTCCATCATTTACATCAGGCTCCTGCGAGTAGCAAAGTGCGACGCAGTGTCTTGCATGCTCCGATCCTTGGTCATGCACTCTTGCATTGACCGAAGTCCTTCACTCGCGGTTATCTTGATGGAAAGTGCGTTGACACCAGGTCTTACGAAGTTTCGGCCTCTGCCCTTGACCTTGTCTTGGTACATGAAGTTTGCAAGCATTCTCCTCCTCCACAGCCCATATCACGACCAAGCGCTCTCCCTCTATAAGAGCAAGAGATTGATGACTCCTCAGAAGTCCCACCTCTGCGGTACCATGACACTCAATGCCCATGGCACTACTGTCCGTTGTCTCGCATCTGCTTCCCTTCTTCGCGATTGGTAGATCTGCCTCTACGGCACTACGGCACTCCTTTGAGTCCACCTTCCTTCTAACCGATGACTGATCTTGGGTAGCTGAGTCTCTCTGGACTCGTCATTGCTTCCTTGCCCTTTTTCGACCACCTGCTTAGACACCACTGTGTTCTTTGAGCAGTTTCATTTGGTCGATGGAAAGACAGACTGCAACTCCCATGTATGGCCTTCGCCATGTGCGAGTTAGCACCATTCTCATTCTCCTTGGCTTCATGCGATGTTCGCTTACTCGGCCTTGTCCTCACGACTTGTCGGGCTCCCTTAAGTGAATGTGAGCTCTGAAGCGGTTCCACTCTTGATTGCTCGATCATACCTCTGCGTGATCCGGTCCCCCCGAGACTCCACGGTACTTGCATCGAACTTCTTCCTTGATAGTACCGGACCCCATGGTGGCGTCGAGGCTTCCATTCAATGCAACATTCGGTGCACGCACGGAAGACCCGCCTCTGTGGTACCATGGCATTCGCTGCTTGAATCCATAGTTCTTCTTGCCGTCGTGTTATCCATCGAAGTGGAGCTCCTAATTGCGCTCCCGGTCATACTTCCATATGACCATGTCCCTCACGGGATACACTGTGTGTGTCGCCTTGCCACGAACCATTCCACCATGATCTCCTGCATCATGTCGCCTCCTGGTGACATCTCCTTGCATTATGATCCCTGTGGTAAGAACTTGAACTGCGATATCTCCATGTGTGGACTCCACCAACACATCGCAGGGCTGTAGCCACCTTCGATTCAGTTCGCTCCTTTGGCAATCGACCTTCGTCCACCCACTCTCGGGTCACACTCGGACGAAGCCTAGCTCTAGGACAGTCCATCGCCTAGCACCTCCTCTGAAGTCACCTGACTTCGCTAAAATGGGTGCACCATTGTCTGGAACCTGGGACTCTGCCCCTACCAGCACAATCTCCGCTGCGCACCGCTTTCCTCATGGCAACTCGAATGACAACACTGTGGCATATTCTTCAAGGGTAATTGCCTCTGCATTCTCTTGTCCCGTGCCAAGACCTTTTGACATCAACTTTGCCTCTACAAACTGTGTCGCCTTAGTTCCTCCACCAAATGCTTCATCGAGATAAGGTGCATGTGCCTCAAAGCTCCCTTCGTCTTTAACACCATGCAAGATGAGTTTGCTCCATTTGAATATGAAACCCATGGAACGACATGATCCGATTCCTGTTTCTGCAAGAGTCCATGTCCAAGACCTCTGTCTAAGGAAAGCTCCAAGCCTCCGCTCCATGTTCCATCTTCTGAGCTAACTCCCTTCATGCGGCTTGGGTACCTCACCAAGTTACCCCCAAGTTGCTCTGCTTCTCGATTGACATTTTATTAAGGGTGGCCATCACGCCCACCATTCCACGGGTCAGTCCTCTGACGAGTCCGATCTCACTATCGGCTCTAAGTGTGCCTTCACTTTGTGTTGCCTGGGTTGCTCCCCCACTTGATCTCGCTATGCGTCCAACAACGCATCACCACTTGCGAGATCATGCAATGACTCCTTACCGCTCACTCGATCCATCGAGCTTCGTCTTGAGGTACTCTTCAACTAGGGCGGTTCATTGCACATGATTCTACCTCTGGAGAACCGGGACTTATCCCTCTTGGGTATCTGCCCCGTTGGAGCAACTTCTCTCTTCGCATCCTTCCCTTTGGAAGTTTTGGAGACCACCATCCCCTTGGACTACTTCGCCTCTGCTGAACAAACTGTGCCCAATTCTGCCTTTGCAAATGCACTTGCTAGATTGTGACACTTCACCAATACAGCTGCTGCACCTTTGGGTCTAGCAACATCTTGAACTCGCCGCACTTGACCTCTTACGAAAGTATCTGCACATGCCGAAGAGAAAGTTTGATGCTCCATGGCGTCGACCTTGATGCCAGGATGGCCGCGGACAGTCCATCGTCCGCATGCAAGCCCTTGCATGAGTATCGGATTCCTTGAGTTTGCAATTCCCCTGAGCTCTGTGAGCTTTGCACAACTCTTTCGATCATTGAACAACCCACTCCACCTTGCACGGTCTCATCCTTTGCCAAGCACTCTGCTTGCTTCGAGCACCGTCAAGTTTGGGTGCCATTGTCGAGCCACTGCTCAAACTCAGCCATCCCGACCTTTGTACGCTCCGCAATTCTTCTTAGCATGTTGTACTCGTGGTGCCTCGCTAGGTCCCCCACGTTTGCATGCTAAGTGTTTGTAAGTGGGCTTGTCCCGCTCTGATACCAACTGTCACGGACTTAGCTGGTTTTGCCTAAGTCGTGCGACACCAATGCGTATCACCGCAAAGGTCGACCTCCCGAAATCTCCTACAATCCCTTAGGACCTACGAAGAGAAGACGGAGACAGAAAGCGCTTCACACGGGATCCGCAAGCCACTCTTTTAGCAAACACTTTATAGCCAATGCACATTCCAACCATGGATATTACAAGCTCAGAACGGTTGCACAACAAAGGTATAAAATTGGTCCACTACAGACCGAATTCTAGTACAATTGTCCACATGACACAAACTTTCTGTACAAGCCGACAATGGCTGTCAAACTCACTCAAAGGGGCATTTAGCCTTTAGCAAGTCCTTTACAAGTAATAACAAACCAAAAGGGACACAGACACACATGAGCGTTACACCGAACAAGCCGTTTACAATTTGTCCGTGACAGCGCGGGGAGAAGCCGTCGAGGCTTTGTGGGGAGACGAAACGAGGCAACGTTGCCCTTTTTTTATTTTTTTAACTTTATTATTATTATTATTATATATAGATATATATCGACTGTTGCGCTGGTGCGTACTGCTCGTTACGCTCATACCGAGCTGATCTCAAAACGTTGGTACGATTCGAAATTTCGAACCTTGGGTCATACAACTATCTATCCTTTAAAAATGGGTATTATAGACAGCAAGAAGAATGAAAATATTTTATGATGTGATGTTCAGGTCCATTGTGTGTAGCAAACGTGCAAGCTTAAAAAAAAGATAGATACTAACTAATTGTTTTCTGGTTTCTAATGCCATCCAGTCTAACTAGCCTTAAACAGCTAATACTTACAGTCAATCCAGCTGACTACTTTTCCTGAGGTCTTAGAGAGTGTGTGCATGACTAAGGCATAACTGCAAGCAGTTTGGGTTGGACAAGTAGCAAACCTTAAGCACATTCCTTTAGGTCTGTGCCTGTCTGTTCTTAACATCTTTTTCACCTGTTAAACTTGTATGTTGAATAGGAAAAAGAGGAAGCACAAAGCAAAATCTGGTGAGTTTTAACATGAACAACACATGCGCCTTCATGTGAGGCCACCTTCTGTCAAGTGCAGTAATCAGCCATCAGCTTCCCTTGATTATATTATATGACAGGCCTCTCTAAAGTACTTTGTGTAGGTTCACTTAGCTGTGTACTTCATGAAAGTCCTAAACCAACAGTTATTTGAACGAAGTTTAGTAATACAAATATTCTTACATGGTTTAATATATGTATCAGATGACTTACAGATTTCCTTTTAAGATCACAAGTATTCTTCTAATTTTTACCAATGGCTGTATTTCTTTTTCTTTTTCTTTTTTTTTACCATTATTATCTTCTCTATGCCAACTACTTAATTACCAGCCAGATGAGAATTTGATATTAAATGTTGCTATTTCTATTAAGGATTCAATAGGCTACACTTGCTGATCGTTCTCTTTTCCTTTCTTTTTGTAGTTGAGAGCCTAAATTTTATCTTGTCATAGGATCATAGTTTCTAGTTGTTGATGATGCTATGTGGATAGCTGATCTTGGTGCATTTAGTCATTTTTACCATTTCTTCTTAATTAGGTGTTTTCATCTTATGTAGCTTAGCATAAAGGCTCATAAAATGGAGGGGTGTTTGAAGAGCAATGATTATTGTACCGCCTGAAATGGTACAAAATGGATGATATGTACCAGGCCGAGCTGGGTGGCACGTGCAACACCCCTGTTTCAGGTGGCTCAGTCCGGTTCAGTAAAAGTAATAAAAAAATTAAAAAAAGCAATGGGTTGTCCAACTTGGCATTAAAATAAGAAAAAACTTCAAATAGAAATTAAGGCTCGCGTTCGTGAGCCCTCTTCTCGTTTTCTTCGTCACTGCCGCTGCTTCGCTATTGCTTTGCCACTGCCAATGCCGTTGTCACTGCATTCCTTATTCTTCCCAGGGACATTCCCACCTCTCCTCTTCTTCCTTCTCCTCCACCACCTCTTTGTTCTTCTTCCTCCTCCATCACTTCCTCTTCTTCCTTTTTCATTCTTCCTTCCTCATTCCTCCATCACCCGTTCCTCTTCTCCCTCTTTTTCTTCCCCTCCGAAGGACCAATACATATTGGCGTACTATGTTGATATTCCAGTACTGATTGGTACGTACTGGTCCAGCATATCACCGAAATAAGTCCAGTACCCAAAACGGTGATCCTTGATGAAGAGTAATGAGAACATGAAAGCACCAATGAGTGACCTTTGTGTTCGGGGAACTGGCTTGCTCTAAAAGCATATGCTACTATCACAATATATTATTCATAATTCAATTAATGGATCTAAACAAGTTGGCAAATAATATGGACTGTTCTGAGCTCCATATTGTTCACTAAAATGACCTACATAGGACCTATCTATTCCTAAAATGCAATTTACACGAATAATGAATATCATAACTTAGTACTTCCCAAATAAGCCAAATGTGAAAAAAAATCAAAATTGTGGCCCAAAATTTTAACCATCATGTTTGATACTGATGCATAATGTATGATGACATACTCGGAGAAGCATTTTGTTAAAAGCAAGTATTTTCTTCATGTATGCTTGGTCGTGGCTTATTATTGTTATGCTATTTAGAAATATCCTTGTGTTTTGTCATGCCAAGTTCATTCTGTGATATGCAGGGGTCCAAATTATGGTTATCGTGGGAAAGTAGTTCTTGCTTTTGAAGAAAATGGATCCTCTAAAATTGGAGTTAGATTTGACAAACAAATTCCAGAGGGTAATGATCTTGGAGGCCTATGCGAGGAAGATCATGGATTCTTCTGCACCGGTGATTGTCAACTGGCATTGTTCTCACTTTTTTATTTGTTATTGCTATCATGCTACTTCTCTTCAAAGTTCAGAATTTCATGTACTGGTACTGTACTGGTCAGGGCTCGAATCGGTACTGTACCAGTCTACCAAGTATCAGATGCCGGTATGAACCGAGTTTAGGAAAAAAAATCCAAGAAAACTAAAAAACAAAAAAAAAAAGACTGCTCAAATATATACGCCCAGTACAGGGTTTGTACTGGGCGTATTAGGCGGTACAAGCCTTGTATCAGTCTCACTGACTGACTGTTGTAACCTTGGTCTGTGTATAGGTAAGCTGTCGGACTGGTAAATATACCAGCTCGTACCATACCGTATCGAATGATAATTGCAAACCATGCTTTACTTTATTGCCTTACCTCTCACATTCTATGCAGCTGATTTACTTCGCCCTGACTTCTCTGGAGGTGAAGATGTTGGAAGGCTTGCAGTCAATGAGTTGCTAGAGGTGCGACACGTTGTTCTTATTGGTTGTGTTAAACTGTTAATATACAATTATATATTTGTATCTGAAATCTTTTGACTGTTTACATTTTTTAGGTTGTACTAGAAGAAAGAAAAAGTGGCCCTTTGATTGTGTTGCTTAAAGATATTGAGAAATCTATGTCTGGAAGTACTGATTCATATGCAACTTTGAAGAACAAGCTTGAATTGATGCCACAAGGTGTTCTTATAATCGGTTTACATTCCCAGGTTGACAACCGCAAAGAGAAGGTAGTACTTTCCTTTTTTAATATGTATTGCCTTCTGAATGTTTATCCTTGGATCTGGAATTCCTTTTCCTTCATGCTTAATAAGTAGAAAAGGCTGGAAGTAGAATCCTTTAGCTGACTGCAAATTTGTCATATTTTATATCTTGTTGTTGTTGTTGTTATTATTGTGTAACACATAATACATTTTGCAGTCACACCCTGGAGGGCTTCTTTTTACAAAATTTGGAAGTAACCAGACAGCCCTGCTTGATTTGGCTTTCCCGGTACCCTAATCACATTCCTTTCAATTGTGTAAATTTATTGGCTTAGTCATGTTTATGAGCTTGTGATTATTTTTTAATTTTGACATAGCTATGATTTATAGTTAATGCCTAGATGCTATCAGCAAATTACATCTTGGACAAGAAAAACATACTTACATAATGTTTTTGTTATTTGAACAAGAAAAAGATGAGGACTAAGTGCTTCATAGTTTTTGACGGGCCTGGTTTTTGTCCATTGGAGATTGTGTATTGGGCGGTAAGCATACTGCCCGTTTGTCAAATCCAAGTGTTTCACCCCTTTCTCAAATTGAGCACCATCTTTCACCATTTTATCACCAAACACTCAACCTTACTATTCATACCAACATTTTATCCAATCCAAGATTGATCTCAAACAACTGAAGGTTCATTTTCAAGAAATAAACTTACTCTCCCCCCATAAAAGGGAAAATTTGAATCTCAAATTTGAAGTTGCTCACTTACTTTTTGTTGAATGAAGTTGTGTTGTTCATGGATTGCAATTTCGCATGGTTTGGGCTCGTACCATCAGACTCTAGGCTCGAACCTAGATGCGGACCACCCCCATTTTTGGTGGTCCAGTCCAATCTATTTAAAAAAATTTAAAAATTGTGTCTACTTCTATTAGGGTTGTGTTTGTGATAGTGTTTTCAACAGGCAGGCACCCGAGCACCTTGTAACAAGTTCGGGTGAGTGATGAGGCGCCACTCAGAAGTATGCCTCAGCCCAGGTGCTGGGCGATTCAACTGTGCGCTTGAGTCAAATAATGCATGAGTTCGGTTGGGCTTTGATTGGGTTCAATCAATTGGACTTAGTTGGCTGAACCAAACTAACTAATCAACAACTTACGCTCCTCACCCTACCCAGTGCAGAATCTAGCAAAAGAAACCCCATCGTGAGCCCTCTTCGCCTTGTGCCGCCATCTACATTGTCTTCCTTTGGCTTACATTGTCGACTGTGAGCCTCCTTTGCCTTACGTTGCTGTGTGCAGCGTCTTCCTTTGGCTTACATCGTCGATCACGAGCCTCCTCTGCCCTATGCCATTGTGTGCAGTGTCTTCAGTTAGCTTACATTGTCAATCGCAAGCCTCCTCTGCACTATGTCTCAATGTGAAGCTTCATTTCTCTGTCCTGTGCAGCTTACATCATTCATCAGCTTCGTTCCGCCATTGGTTGCCACCTTCCTTTGCCCTAAGCACCATTTGAGTCGCACGAACCCTACCTGAGTCGGAGGACCCAATCTTCCTCCGTCGTGCACTGTTGCCTTCCTCGGTGCCATACTCCACAACCTTTTGCCAGCTGGTTACTTCTCTATCTCCCATCTTTGTTAAATGATCTCCTATATTCTACCATAGCTTGAGCACTTTATTTAATGATCTCCTATTTCTTGGACTTTGTTAAATGTTAGAAACTTATTAATTTAACACTGTTAGGAGTTAGGACATACACATTGTTAGGTAGGAACACCTTGATTTGCTCGCTTGGTATATATATTTCAAATTGTAAATAAATTATAGGTATATATTTTCTGCATTTTAATATTCGGTTGCGCCTCGTTTTGCTTGGGCGAGTGCCTAATGTCTCGGGCGCTTTGGTACCTTGGCGCTTGGTGCATTTGGAAACATTGGTTCACGAGCCTCTTCCCTGTATGTGCGGATCCTAGAATCACAAGCCAACCTTTGTCGTACACTGTCGCCTGCCTCCATGTCGCGCACCATGTGCCATTATTCTTGGGTATGCTTCCTCCTCTTTCTTCCTCCTTCCTCCTATTCGTCCATTATCTCTTCTTTCTTCCTCTTTCTCCACCGCCTCCTGTTCTTCCTTTCTCTTTCTCCTCCTCTCCCCCCATCACCACTTCTTCCTTCCACTTCCTCCTCTTCCTCCGCTGCTTTTTCTTCCTTCACTACCTCCTCTTCTTCCTTTCTCTTGCTTCTCCTTCCTCCCCTTTCTCCATCACCTCCTCCTCTTTCCTTCTCCTCCCTCTTCACTACACATCAGTGCCGAGTCAGTACACCAGTCCCAGTTCGACCAAGGATTGGTATAGTACCCCAGTAGAAAATTACAAACCTTAGTATTATTGTAAATTGTAATATATTATTCCTAAAGTATTTTTCATTGATTAGAGCTATATTTTAGTTTTTTTTCTTAAGTTTAGGGATGAATATGTTATGTCATTTTGAAATGAGTGAGATAGTTTTTTACACAATTGATGACAATTTGTTTGCTTTCAAGCCAATATAGTATAAGATTCGATGAAGATCCATTCAGATCATGTTAAATTCTATTCTGATCTAGTCAAAATCTGTTGGGATTCATCCTAGATCTGCATGGATCAAGCTTAGATATTGGTAGATCTCGACCAGATCTATGTTAATCCGACCTTGATTCCTGATATTAAATGAATTTTTTTAATTGCCTCCAATTAAGATTGACTACTTTTGTAAAATATTTACACCAAAGCAGTAGAGTATTGATTTGGTTTGGCGACATTTTAGTTGCTTAAATCAAGGATTTTAATTTCGAATAATATTGCCTGTATCACGCGGTACGTACCGGTCCGCTAGCAGATCGGTACATGGACCGCTTGTTACTGGGCGGTATCGTTGATTGGGGTTGTTTCCTCCCCGTTACCACCCGAAATCAATCGGTGATGGTTGATTTCGACCATCACCGCCCGCTACCTGGTGATTAGCCGAGGGAGAAGAAAAGGGAGAACTTGGAGATCCGGCGTTGCTCTCCCTCGACGATCCCGATCCGTCGCTGCCCTCCCTCGCCGGATGCTGCAGATGAGATGTCGCCTCCTCGTCTGAGGCGACGAGGCCTCAGCGTCGTCGGCGACTTCTTATCTGCGTAGGGAGAAGAAGCCTCGGCGACATCGTGGGTAGAAGAAACCGAGGGTCGTCGAGGCGACATTTCTTCTCCCCAAGCGGGTAGAAGAAACGAGGCGACGTCGCCTCATTGCCCTTTTTTTGCTTGGGGAGAAGGAAACCGAGTGTTGTCGAGGCGACGCTTCTCCCCACGCGGGCAGAAGAAATGAGGCAATGTTGCCTCGTTGCCCTTTTTTGTGTGAGGAGAAGGAAACCTTTGTTTCTTCTCCCTATGCGACCTATTAAAACGTGGCAATGTTGCCGTTTTTTTTACTTATATATATATATATATTTATATATACACCGAGCGGTACACCAGAACGTACTGCTCGTATATCATACCGTATCGTACTGAGCTGAGTTTGATACTTCGGTGCAGTACGAAATTGCGAACCTTGGCTTAAATAATTGCCGCCATTAGCAATGCATCCACTTTAACTATATTGCTCGGGGTGAAAAAAAAAATCGTTATTTGGTCTATGGATTTTTTGATGTGGCCAAATGCATGAAGGGGCCACAGCAAATTAGACGAGCTTTGTTGGTAGAGTTGAATGCTCAAAAAAGCCCCTAGGCTATAGCTAAAGCACAATGGAAGAATATGGATAGGCAAACATGTCTTCTTTCTCATCCTCTTCGGCCTTCTTCCTTTTCTTCTTCCTTCATCATTTCCTTCTTCCTCTTCTTTCTTTTTCCTTTGCGTCCTCTTCCTTCTTCCTCCCTAACTCTCTCCCTCAACGATTAGTAGTGCATTTCGGCGTTCTGACACTTAGTACGTCTGGATGGACCGGACCCGTACCAGTCTAGCCATGGACGGGCATGGGTCCGGTAACCGAAACTGCAATCATTCATTTTTACTAGAGCCATGGACGGACATGGGTCCGGTAACCGAAACTGCAATCATTCACTTTTACTAGATGTGTTCTCACCATGTTATGGTGTCTCTTCATGGCTTTTCCTGGATTTTTATGTCAAATGGTACTTTTATGATTTTATACCTAGTTTAATAAGTTGTTTATATGTTGTTTTATTGAGGCAATTGAACTGTTCTTACATTTCCCTTAAAGCACCAATAGAATTAGCAACCGTATTGTACTGTTTACATTAGTTTGCACTAATCTGGTGTATATTTCTTGTTGTACTGGATAGGATAACTTTGGTAGACTGCACGAAAGAAGCAAAGAAATTCCGAAGACGATGAAGCAGCTCTCTAGACTTTTCCCTAACAAAGTCGTGATTCAGCTTCCACAGGTTTAAGTTGGCATATTGTGTTGGTATGTACTCGTTTTTCTCTCTTTGGGAAAGTACATTCCTAAAATCCTAGTAACTGTGGCAGGATGAAACCCAACTTTCAGAATGGAAACAACAGTTGGATCGTGATGTTGAAACTCTTAAAGCCAAGTCTAATGTTCTCAGTTTACGTTCTGTAAGTTTGATTAATTAAAAAATCTTAAAGAGTTGATCCATCTTTTTCTTTTTACCTTTTATCTCTCCAGAATGTACACTGAGTTCTATAATATATAATACTTTACCATCGGTTGAGGGTTAGGATTTGTTTACAAAGTTGGGCCTTTCAATAAAGCTGTTTTTGTATTTTTGAAAAGCATATTTTAGGTTTCTCAATGGTTGCATTTCATTTGCATCTTCAGATCGAAAATTGTGTCTGTAAAAATATTGAAAGATAACATTCTGACAATTGACAAAATATTGATGGCAATTTAATTTTCAGGCTTTGGTACTTTAATATGATATCCTTAACATTTGTCTTAAAATTGTATTCAAATAGTAACTTTATTATTAGTGGAGAGAGAGCACATTTCCTGGAAGATGAACTTATTGGGTGCACAAGGTATAAATTTCATGGTAATTTAACATGACTTGAGATTTAAAGTATCTACTACAAATTTTGTTGGTGTTGCTTAATCATCATCGTGCTGCTAAAACCTAGATATCTTGTTTTTTTAAAAAAATTGGCAACAGGACTTATCAAGATTGAACTAGTCTAGTTCAGCTTTATATTTCTTCCTCTGTTTTAGTTATTACTAATTAATTTTATAGTATTTATTGGAGAATTATGAATGCTATATGCACCTTCCCCTCCCGTGACTGCCTTGGTGCAGAATTGACGTGCAATTTTTTCTTAATCTTCATGCTCTAATGGCCCTTTGCTAGCTAGCTTGCTAAAAGTGCTGATGTATTATTCATGCTAATCAAATAAATGAAACTACAAAATGCATTACTGAAGATATTAAGTTGCTGATCTTTTTGTTCATACTTCAATTATCTCTGTCCAATTTTTCCTCCCTTTTCTCTTTGAGGCATCCCTATTAACCATATTAAGTTCAGGATTTAGTTTCTTTTCTTCTTGTTTTCGCTCCACTACCATTGCTGTTATAATGGACATATTAGATACATTGTGCAATCATCTTATCTTTAATGTTCCATATATTACAGTTTCTGAACCGCTGTGGGTTGTACTGCAATGATCTTGAAACAGTATCAATAAAGGATCAAGCACTTACAAATGAAAGTGTGTGCCTTCTTTTGGTCTACTTGTTATTATTACCAATGCTTTGACAAATCATTCCTCATATGGATTATCTTTGCAGGTGTGGATAAGGTAGTTGGTTTTGCTCTTAGTTATCACGTTAAGCACAATAGAAATGAAGCCTTGTCAAAGGATGCAAAGCTCATACTCTCCAGTGAAAGGTTATCATACTATCAACAATATTTATGGTGTAACTTGTGAAACTTGAGGCTTATATAAAACTGCCTCCTGACCTTCTGACACTACTATCAATAAACTGGCAGCCTTAAGCATGGGTTAAGCATGCTGCAGAGTTTCCAAAATGATAATAAGAGTTTAAAGAAATCACTCAAGGTCTCTCTCTCTCTCTCTCTCTCTCTCTCTCTCTCTCTCTCCCTCCCTCCCTCCTCCCCAAAAAACAACTGTAAACTTGATTAGTAATGCGAGTGCAATAGGTTTCAGTGCTGGGTTCTGATGGTCTTTTGTTGTACTTTCATCTGTTAACTGATTATCAACTTGCACCTTTACAGGATGTAGTCACTGAGAATGAATTTGAGAAAAGGCTTCTTGCCGATGTTATTCCGCCTAATGACATAGGAGTTACTTTTGATGACATTGGAGCCTTGGAGAATGTGAAAGAAACACTGAAGGAATTGGTGATGCTTCCTCTGCAGAGGCCAGAATTGTTTTGCAAAGGACAATTGACCAAGGTGCTTCTGATCTTGAACAAGCTTCTTTCCAAAGTATTTTTTTCAGTAAATTGAATTTTTTGGTGTGCTTTCTAGGTTTGTGTTGCCAAAATGAATTTTTATATGGGCTGCTATCAAGCCATTAAGCTGACAGTTCTTATATATCTATGTTTGTAACCTTTTTTGTATATGATTCTGTTTTTTAATTGAAAGCAATAGATTCTGAGTGCTGCATTTAGTTTGGTAGTCAATTTTGTGTTCCTTGTGTCTGATATGTTGTTAATTACTTAATTATGAGCATCCTCTTCACTCTAGATACTTCTTTTTTTTCCATAAATTTTATAGGTTCATGTGTTCTCACATGTTGCTTGGTTATTAATAATGCATTCCTTTTCAAAGTTGCTATTATTTGATATCTGCAATCCGAAAATTGAAGCTCAACTGTCAAACTACCAAAGTGTGGATCTTGTGTAAACACAATATTTCATTAATGCTTAATTGGCTCATGAGCCATATCTCAGTAGTAAGGTTGTTGTGACTTTGGTGGAGGTTCAAGTCACAAATTAGTCCCTGCAATGCAGATAACAAGTTCAGTAACCTAATGAGAAGAAATAAGTTTAGATTGATTAGATAAGAAAACATTTAAGCACGGATGTGAGCAAGGGTACCAGACCCATATCGATCCTACCTCAGACAATTAGGAGTATGACCCATACTGGCATTCTGTCTCAGTGTGTATCAAGTTTTGAAAAAAGCCTGAAAAAAGTCTGAAAAATAGAAAAGTTTACTGTATGGTACAAGGTTTATACTAGGGTATAAGTCTTGTACTGAGCAGTACAAGGTTGTACCAGGCAGGTGGTACACTTGGTACAAGTCTTGTACCAGATGATATTCCTTATACCAGGCTGGAATCACCAATCTTATCTTGATCTGTTCTAGTGCGATATTGTGCAGACCTCGGATATGAGCACAGAATGCTGAAATGGTACTATACAGATACTTTTATACCTTTGGGATCAACATGTCCTAGTGTTGTCCAAGACACTAGGTGCTAAAAAGTGCCAAGGTTTCGAAAAACACTGTATGACACAGATAAGGGACAATTTATTTATATATATTTGAGTTTGAGATCAAGGTTCAAAATTTTGACCATACGAGTCGATATGGACTTGTATCTTCTGATCCAGTGGCCCATCGGTATGTGTATTGGACAATTTACACTGTCTCAAGCAAAGCTGACTGCCTAATAAGTTTGTAGTACTAGGTTTATTGAGTGGTAAGTTACCATTACCTATCAATCAGTACTTTTTCATAATATGCTGTCCTTCTCCTTTGTTTCCTCCACTGTTATCTCCTCATATCATCCTCTTCTGCCATTTTCAGCACCTCCTCCTCCTCTTTTTCTCCTTCTCTCCAAGTCTACCACATCATCTTCCTCTTCTTCTCCTCTTGACCACCTCCTTCTCATTCCCTCCCCCTGCTAGAGCCATATTGGTCGATACAGGGGCGTACAGACACAGTACACCAACCATACTGGTAGCACATTGGTCCACCCAAGGAATTATTGTGATACTGGATTAAGATTTTGAAGCCTTATTTGAGGTTATTTGTTTAATTTCGTAAATCATAATGTGTTGCTTAATATAACAAGTATTGTGAGCTACATGTGAGGTGATGCAGTTGCAGTTGAACTGTTTTGCAATTTTCTTTCTCATATCCATCTTTTTTTCCTTTGGTGTAAAAGGCATCAATCCTAATTTGTTTGATACTCTGGAGAGGAATGCCATTGAACTAAGAGCAACAACATTATTGAAATTGCTTAAGAAACCCCCTAATGAAATAGATCAACAACATCATGAGTTGACTTCATATAGAAATTGGCATCATGAACTAAGTCATGATCACCACTGTCATCGGGTTTCTTCATACTAGTACTTTTGTCTAGCTCTGAAAGCATCATGATTGTCACTAAACTACATCTTAGTGGAAGACCTATTGAACTGGAGATGGACTAGCTCCACCAATTTTACTTACTGTTCCCATCCTCAGCCATGTGATAGTGCTTTATGAATGCACAAATGCCAATTTTAAGCTCCTGGTCTCTACATTTTCTCCTCGATCCTAGCATTCATCGTAGATGGCTTACATGTCTACCCATCTAAATATTTTCTGTGCTTTTCATTAATATAGTCTTAGGGTTTTTTGAGCATATTATTCTACTCTAAGATTTTTTGGGCATCTTGTTCTACTCTAAGGTCCTATTTATTATCTTGAGGGACCTTTGTGTATCTGGTCATGTGAAGAAATCCACCACTTAATTGTTGATTTGATCTTGTTATTCCAAGTTCCAACATCGTAACTAGCCTAATCACAGTGGATGCACTACCAATGATGACCGTGCTCCTAACAATGCACATGCTATCATGCCCAACTGGTCCATTGTTGCTTCATTGTCATTTTGCACAAACATTGAGAAACAGATTTAGATTCACAATTATGAATTTAAACTGTAGTCGTGCTAATATGAATTTGATCAGTTCATTCAGTTGTAGATCTCCATGGTGTGAACTTCTAAGTCTGTCCTATGTGGATCTAGCTTATATTGAAATAGACCTGTGCAAATTACACATAGCTACAGCCTTGATTGAACATACGAAGCTTTAACTGTAATCATAATATACATGGCGGTAAGATTCACATTCACCTTGATTGGGAAAAAGCTAAGTTGTTTCACAAAAGAAGTCTGCCCTGTAGCAAGAATGAGGCTCCAAACCCAAACTATGTTGTAAATCTGAAGCAAAAAGGGAGCAATTTGGAGAAGAAATGAAGTACAAAGTGCAGGAGATGAGGTTACCGGTTGAGAAGAGTGAAGTGGAAATGTAATTGAGTCAAGGAAAAAGTTTTGGTTGGGTACTGATGTCAACCAGTATAACTTGGTGTTGGTAAAGATACCGGGTAGTGCACCCAAAGGAATAAGTTTGCCAAAACTTCTCGGTCCACGTGTCAACTCATGGTCAGATTGATAAATATCAGTCAGGATGGACCAATCAGACCAAAATTTAAATAATTGGTTCCAACAAATTCTGTTCAGGTATGATGTTCCTCCTTGTTATGCACAAGTTCCATTAGTTCTATATGGGTTCCATCTCACTACAATCAAGTTCCAAAAGGTTTTACTGATAAGAGAAAAGCATACACACGAAGAAAAGAGGAAGATGAAAAGACAAGCTCATAATGGGGTCCAGTCCATCCACTAAGGTCTGAATCTCAAAACTTATGCTGATCTCATAAAAACCTTAATATGGAGTGTTTGATCTTAACTAATTTATTAACTACATAAACAACAAGATCCTAGGGATGCACAGTTCATGTTATTAGCTTTTTCTAGAAACCTGATCTTGTAAAACCTTAATATTAAGCGTTTGATCTTAACTAATTTATCAACTACCTTCAAAGAGAACAAGATCCTAAGGAAGCACTGTTCATTTTTTAAGCTTTCTAGAGACTGTGAGGATAGTTATCATGTTGGACCAAATATCTTAGTAACCTTAAATATTGGCCGAATCTTACAACACCTAATGCAAAGTTTAATGTCATGTTTATTTTCACCCAAAAGTAAAATATAGGATATAACCTATGCCAAAGTGATCTATTCTCCAAATCTTTATGTTGCATGAAAAATCTTGACATTGCAATTCATTAATAACTCTTTCCTTACTTGACCTGTAGGAATGCATTGGTGTGCTCACAAAAATAAATATCAATATTGAATATTGTACTTACAGTTGGTTTTGCAACATTTCATTAAAAAATTTATCCAAAATATGGTACATTCTTCAATGTTCTCCAAAAATTTATATATGTAAGCACAAGGTTTGCAGTTTCATATGGCGATTCCATATTAGTCCGCACCTGTGTACGAAGTGTTGATATGTTGGTATGTACCAAGTCAAGGAAAAAGCCCAAACAATTGTTGAAAAAACAAAAAAAAATCTTTTTGGTGCAGGACTTGTATCGCCTTGTAATGGGTGGTATGATCGCGTCCAAGCGGTAGAGGCCATGTACCGGACAAATGGTCCGGTTTTCCCTGGCTTGTGTACCTATGGGACGAGTGATACCTCGCATACCAAACTGTGGTATTGCAAATCTTGTCTATTGTATTTACTAATAATTTAGACTTCCCTGGGCATATCCTTCGGTTTACTTTGGTGTATGTATTGGTAAATACCACTTGTACTGAAGTACCGGGTGGTATTGCAAATTTTGTGTAACTGTATTTACTAATTTCATTAGTCCTAGTTTTTTGGATGTGATTGGTTTGAAGCAATGAAATTTAGAAATTGTATTTTTCATATCTGCAAGATGGTGGCGTGATTCTACTAGCCAAACGTGCAACCCCAGGCTACAAACCTGTGAGAATCTATCATTGATCTCAAGTACCTTTGCCTTTCGTATTGATACCAGTGTTGACCACCGCACCTTTAAATCCTTCATGATGGCCTTTAGCTTTTACAATTCTCGAGTCCACTTCAAAATATCCTCGAAGCCCTCAAGCCCATCTTTGTAAAATTCCTTATACTTACATTCCATAAATCAGCTGACAACTGTAATTAAAATACGATCTTCTTCTCAAGTTTGATTTGGACATGCAAGAGACCATTATGGTTCTTATGAAAGATGGCCCCAATGAAAGGTGTGCTTGAAATTAATTCAGTATCGAAATTGAGACTGTTGAATTACTCAAGGATTAGAGCAATGAAATGATGGTGATCATTTTTGAATAATACTCCTGTGCTGATATTCTTCGTGTACAGTTGCTTGTTTTTTTCATTTTAGATTTAGATATGCTTATGCATGATTTTAATGGTTGAGACAAAATTTAAGTGTGGCCCTTGTGCAATTCTAATTTATGGTGAAAAGTTTCCTAAAGCTAAAATTGCATGTTCACCTTCTTGCATGTTCTCAGTACATTTGTTATCATCCAGACTAGGATGAAATATTGATTTCTCAGAGTTTCATAATGTCATCTTTTTTTTGTTTTTCAGCCATGCAAAGGAATACTGCTCTTTGGCCCCCCTGGCACGGGAAAAACAATGCTTGCTAAAGCTGTTGCAACAGAGGCAGGTGCAAATTTTATCAATATATCGATGTCAAGCATCACTTCGAAGGTACTTTATGTTCATCATCTGCTTATAACCAAGGATTGCCATGACAACGGGTGAATATCAATATGATTGAGATGTAATATATCATAAAGATATCAATTTGACCGTTTTGGAAGTGCCAAAATATTGTTAGACCAACTTTTAGCTTGTGCTGTGCCAACCTAAGAAATTGTTATGCCGGATTTGATACCGACATGGACCACAACACAGAATGGCAATCCTAGCTTATATCATAGATTGTAGTATTTTAAAGAAATTGTCTTTTCCGACCAAATCTAATGCACTCATTGTAACAGTGGTTTGGAGAAGGAGAAAAGTACGTGAAAGCAGTATTCACATTGGCTAGTAAAATTGCTCCTAGTGTTATCTTTGTTGATGAGGTCAGTGTACTGATTAGTTTTTGCTGCAAAATTTAGTATCAATCCAACATCACTTATTTTTATTTCATTCTTATAATTTGTCAGTTATTGTAAGTGAATTTTTTTTCCTATTTTATAGGTTGACAGTATGTTGGGCAGGAGAGAAAACCCTGGAGAGCACGAAGCAATGCGCAAAATGAAAAATGAATTTATGGTCAACTGGGATGGATTGCGAACCAAAGATAAGGAACGTGTTCTGGTTCTTGCTGCTACCAACAGGCCCTTTGACCTCGACGAGGCTGTTATAAGGAGGCTTCCAAGAAGGTAAATGCTGGTGTTTGGATAAATTGAGGGTTGATCAACTTGTCTAACATATAGCAATGTTTTGTGCAGATTGATGGTAAATTTACCAGATGCATCAAACAGAGAGAAGATTCTCAGAGTTATATTGTCAAAAGAAGAGTTGGCACGAGGTGTTGTTCTTGAAGTCCTTGCAAATATGACTGATGGATATTCAGGAAGTGACTTGAAGGTTTGTTTGGATAGAATTCGATCTTGTTTTCTTATAGTTGCTTGAGGAATTAAGAAAGTTTATATTTTCTGGTTGTTTTAGAATCTCTGTGTAACTGCTGCACATTGTCCCATTAGAGAGATTTTGGAGAAAGAAAAGAAGGTTAGTCTTGAACCATTCAAATCTTTGATCAATATTTTATTTAATCTCTCTCTTTTTCCAATTAGCATAATATCTTACTGGTAATAGTTAGGCAGCTGTATGAAGTGTAATATAATCAGTTTTGTTTCAATTATCATCATTTCAAATGTGCATATGGGACCTGATATGAGCCGATGGATCAAAATTTAAAACAATGATTAGTATATCAAATCACTTAATAGTGCAAATGTTTGCAAAACACTTTGTGTGTGAAATTATCAACTAAATTAAGGATGAAAATAAAGAATTGCGTTAAAGAAGATTACCTTAAAATTGCAACACTGATGTCTAGACATATTATTGTCCTTCATGTAGCTACCACCATGATCACCATCCCAGCAGGCAATCAGATAGTCCCTCTTATGAACATAAAGTTGAAAGGGTTTGACAGACATTTTCAGTGCCCAACAAAGGAATCGAATAAAACAAAAGTGCGGATGTAAATGAATTTGAAGACTATTCTGTTCTACTAGATTCTATAATAAACGACTTTAAATCAAAAGAACTTCCATTCATCTCAACAATGATGGGCCACAGTGCAAGCAAAGCGATGCCATGAGAGTTACCTTGACAAGTCAAAAGCTTTTGACTACACAAATGTTTACAAATGAAGTAATCCTTTTACTTTTAACTAGGATTGTTTAGAACTAAAAATTTTAATTGGGTGGGAGTGTTTTGTAATTTTATTCTATTTATTAGTTTTGCATCTGTTGTTTATATATGTGTGTGTGTGTGTATGTGTATATATATGTGTATATATATATGTTTTTACGTATTCTGGAAAGCATAAATATAGGTCTTGATTGTTGGCAAGCTAATGTGCCTAAACAACAAAGGTAGACATGATGGAAAATTCATCTTACTATAATCTTTGTTATAGTTTGCAATGTTCATCCTAGAAGAACATCTTTGGATGGGGGACCCATACGACACCGTCCCTGTGAAGATTATCAATCCATTTGTCCGAGCTAAATCAAACATATCATTTGTTTTGCAAACCTGTGCTTCGGTTATTTGTGGTCTTATGTTGATTTCAACACTGTTGCACCCTTATGATTGTTCAGTAATTGCCCTGAGCTTTTTCTTGTCACATACAGGAAAAGAATTTAGCCATAGCAGAAGGCAGATCCTTACCAACATTATATGGAAGCGATGACGTTCGTCCTTTGAACATGGAAGACTTTAAATATGCACATGAACAGGTTGCTTTCGACTCCTCTCTCTCTCTCTCTCTCTCTCTCATGTACACATACACACACACACACTGGACACCTGCTGCTCAAGGGGCAGAAGGATCTGACTCCTCTGACCTTATATTTGTCTTGCCAATGTTTCTTCCTCATGAATAGTTTATCATTGATCTAGAATCAAACGACAATTTTGGTGTAGTAGATCATCTGGCAGCATGACATTTGTGGGTTATTTGTCTGTCATCTAGAATCAGATATCATTTATGGTATAGAATCATGTTGTCTGAAATTTCTTCCTTTCTCCTCTTTTCTGTTCCAAGAAAAAGGAAGAAAAGCTCCCATCTCTAAATCTTGTTTCTTCCCCTCGGAATTGCCGAAATCTTTGTGGGTTGAGAAATCAAGTTATGTTTTGAATAAAAGATAAAGCTGAAGTTGACATCTGTTTTCGAGCATACCATACATTGGAGTTGGCTAAACAACAAACCTTGGTACTCGCAGGTGTGTGCTAGTGTGTCATCTGAATCTTCAAACATGAGTGAGCTTCAACAATGGAATGAGCTGTACGGCGAAGGAGGATCGAGGAAGAAGAAAGCATTGAGCTATTTCATGTAGGAGGAGACCATCCTCCATTTTGTGTATAGCCAGCCGACCCCCTTCTCCATCTTGAAGAAAGCATTAATCTGCCAACCAACATAGCCAGGTTTCCTTCTCAGCCCTGTGTTTAGTTTTCCATAGAGAGTAGTACATTTGTGAACTGTTAATTTATATCAAGAGCAAGTTTTATGTATGTATGTCATCAATCAAGGTGGTATTTTTTTTTTTTGTTTTTTTATTGTCATCTGGAATCTGGTGCCTCTGCCTTGTTGAAGGATGATCCATCTGTGCATGCCAAATTTTGAAACAAAACTGATTACATTACACTCGATACAACTGCACTGTGTACCATGCATTGAACTAGTTAGTGTGTGACACATGAGTTGGCAATTTACCTCTGGTCGTCACTTGAAATCGTGGGAAGCGCTGTTTTCAAGCGCATCGGACGAGCATTCGGTGCACGGTGCTACGGTTCGATAATCCTCGTATAAAAATTGTGATAATTGAAAAAAGCCATGACAGAGATCAATAGTACAAAAAGCACAATCCAATCCACAATGACATGGCTTAGAGATTCAACCCAAACATAATTCGACATCACAGCCAATGCTTATCATCTGTCTTTCCTGTCTGCTGGAGCACTAACAGACATAAATTGGAGTTCTTATATAGAAAGAACATACATGCAATCAAACACATTGGTAACAGCATATGCTCCAAGAAACCTCCCGCCCAACTCATTCGAGTGTTCTCTGGGAACCTCTATGATAGATGGAACATATTTAACTACAGCAATAAGTGAATAGTCCAATGGCGAAAGAAGAGGTTGTCTGGAAATATTCTGAAGTCCAAGATCAGTATCAACAGAATTATAATTTTGATAAATCAGAATCATTTTCTAAACCATGACACAAACCATTTTCCCATCCACACTCAAAAACAACTTAAGTGCTTCATAAGTCGATCATACAATAATTATGGCCAAAGCCAGATCTCCTTTGGGTCTAATTGAAGAAATGTGTACCAGCCTTACGTGATCAAAGATCTGCAGTGCTCGGATCACAATGCAACCACAAACAGATAAAAGAAATATAAAATAATTTACAACAAAAATATATCACAAGATAATAAGCAAAACAAATCAAAACATGCATATCGACTCTGAATACAGATTTGCAAAGAATTCAAACAAAGACAAATATTTCCTACCATATACCATATACATCGTCAGCTTGATCTTGAAGATAATTCACCACAATCAACACTTGCAAAAACAAAATTTTGTAAATATACTAATATAAAAGGTCTAGCATGATGATACCCTCACTTTTTTTTCCAAAAAAAATTTGTAATGGAAGAATGGCATGACAAAAATCCAAGTACCAAAAAGCACATACGAGGCTATCAATGGCATGGTTTAGAGATTCAACCCAAGAAAAAAATTATCATGACAGCCAATGCTTACAATTATATGTTTGCAGAAGCAATAACAGACATTCATTTGAATCCTTATTGCTAACTACATGTGCTCAAACACATGGGTAATAAAATAAGGTTCAAGCAACCTCCTAACTTGCTCAAGTGTTTCACGGGAACCTCTATAATAGATGGAAAATATATAACTGACGATGGGCGAAAAGGAATATGGTTATCAGAATATATTTTGTAGTCCAAGATTAGTATCCACAGAATTCTAATTTTGATATATCAGAATCATTTTGTAAATCATGACACAAACTATTCTCCCATCCACTTAAGAACTTCATAAGTTGATCATTATGGACAAGGCGAGCTCTCCTTAGGGGTCTAATGGAAGACTAGTGTACCATTGCCTCATGTGATCGAAGATCCTCAGTGCATGGATCACGACAGTTATCTAAAATTAAATCCAAAATGCAACCACAAACAGAAGCAAAAAAAAAAACGATTACATAAAACGTACAACACAAGAAAATGAGCAAAACTAACACAAAGATGCATACCAACTCTGAATAGATTCTGAAAGACTTCAAACAAAGAAATCTATTTCCTTACCATATACCACATGCATTATCGGCCTGATCTTGAAGACAATTCACCCCGATAAGCATTTACATAAGCAAAATTGCATAAAAAAGACACAAAAGATGCGGCAATCAAGCTTCTCACCGCCAATTAATCAAAATCAGAACAAAGTAAGAAGGGAAGAAAACCAATTTCATACGACAACTCAATTTATCGTACTATGATTTCCAAGATGCAGAAATTCCGTTAGATCTCCGGATTGAATTTCATACGACAAAATGCACGATCGAAGAGATCCTTACGCATTACCTGTCAGCAGATCCTGGTAGAGCAACATGCTTCCGCCTATAAGATCACCCTAACCCTAGCGTCTCGAAAAGAGGGCGGCGAGAGGAGGGGGAGGCCGCAGCCGCCCCGGAGAAACGCTACTTATAGCCGAGGATTTAGGCGTCTTCGACGGTACGGTGTTAGATCCGAATTCGACAAAGATCCGCTTTTGACGCGCCCGATCCGAAACAAGTAACGACCCGGCATGCTTGTTCCGGATGGGTATCGGATTCCCACGTGGAATCCGACAGTGGAATGTACTGTCCGCAGAAACTGCAATTATTTATTGCGCTATTTATTAATTTTGCAACTTCGACTAATGATGTCTCTCAATGAAAAGTAAAATGGACGTCAAAAAAATATTTATTTGATGTTATTGTTATGACCCAATTTTATCATATAATTGGTTAATTTTTCGGAGCCTAAATCGTTTATTAAAATATTTAAACTAAAATTAATCATAATACACCGATTAGACTAAGTCATTTTAAATCATACTTTATATTCTATATGGAATTATCATCTAAAATTATGCATGTTAATTTCATTAAACTTAATAATACATTCATCAAATCTTTATAAATCATTCTAAGTCTCAATCACTTATAAGCACATCCATGATATGCCTACTTCAAGTGAAGATTGATTTAGATATTTTCATATTTATAGTCCTAAATATAAATTATTAGTAAAATTATTTAAATTAAAATGAATAACAATATATTCATCAGACCTTAAAAATCATTTTGAGTCTCAATCGTACTCTTGGCTATATATTTATGGATTGATTTAGACATTTTCATATTTATAGTCCTAAATATAAAATGCCTTATGTGATTAGTGATTTTAGACATGTTCGTAATGTGATATTATAAAACATTAGCTAAACTCTTTTTTTGTGTTTTTGAAGGTGCTACTATCTTAATTGATAAAATTTTTATCAGATCACTACCAAAATGTTGTGATCAAATTATGCCTTCATCACTATTCCATTGTAAAAGAAATAGAAAAAACATTTTTGCTAAACTTACATGTTTTGTTCTTATTACTTTTAAGTACATGACACATGTATAATGTTAAAGATTTATCTCATGCTCATTTTTTAAGTTTTTTTTAAAGCCATGAAATAACTTAATATAATAATCAGACAATTGATCATAAAATAGATCTCATAAGCTATTCAATTCTTCTGATGATAATAAAGTTAAATATTTGGCCTTCTCTCTAAGCATGCTAAGGTTTTATATATTTAAAAATATTTATAAATTTTTTTTAATCCATTAATAATATTCGAAAAAATCTTACTAGATTATGACCTTCGAAGTATACCATAGAAGCGTAACCCGTTAAGTTTCTTTCTACCGCGGGACATCTTACCACGCCAGGGGTACGAGCCCTCACATAAATGGGGGGCAACATGAGCTCGACCGGTCCGAAACCCTAACGTCAGGAGGAGCGGCGGCTTTGCTTTGACGGAGAGGATGAGTCGTCGGGGCAGCGGAGGGACGGCGGCGGCTGCCGCGAAGGGCGGGAAGAAGAAAGGTTCGACCTTCGTCATCGACTGCGCGAAGCCGGTGGAGGACAAGATCATGGACATCGCCTCGCTGGAGAAGTTTCTCCAAGAGCGGATTAAGGTGGCCGGCGGCAAGGCCGGCGCCCTCGGCGACGCCGTCACTGTCACCCGAGATAAGAGCAAGATCACCGTCACCTCCGAGGGTCCTTTCTCCAAGCGGTAATCCCAGTGCCTCATCTCCATCGGATCCCTTGGATTCCCTTTGCTTTGCCCTTATTGGTTTTCTAGATCACGGATTACGCTACTTCCATGATGGTTTGATCGGCTTAGAGAAGTACCGTAAGGAGCGCCAAAGTGAGAAACCACTTCTCACAAGTTTGATGTTTCCTGTTGGGTGCGAATTTTATGTGGTGTTGGTCATTTAACAGGGCAATTTTGTTAAGAAAGCTCATCTCTTGGATTGAAACGAAGCTTTTAAAAAAAGATAATAGTCTTAGATTAGGGTCTAGCACTTTTTTTCTTGTTTTTTAAGATCAATGGGAACCAAACAATTCTTCCCAGCTTTCAGAGAAGTTGAATTTGATTTGGCAGCTGTAACCTGCCATTTCATTTTTGTGGTGGGGAAATTTGAGACTGGTGATACGAGAGTCATTCATAATGGGACAATGCATTCATCTATTTGTATATATTAAATATGATACAAGAGTCGTTCATAATGATGGCCAACACATAGGTAAATGCTACCCATTTGTTGAATGTGTCTACGTTCTTTTTCTCCCTTTTTTTGTTTTTGTTTTTTGCTTTAGGTTTTTTCTGAATATTGCTTTGTTTCCAATCCAAGAGCTGTGATTTTTGTTTCAAATAAAATGTTGTCTGTAAATATCTTTAATCACAATTAGCAATGGTAAAACGTTGTGTGAAGTGATACTGTCATATTGCCATATGAAATTGAAATTATTATCCTGATGATTTTGCAGCAACTTGATGTACATGCCGATCGGTTATATGTGTATTCATCTAGTTTTGATCACATGCCTTCATGTTTACTACGGTGGTCATCAACATGACTTGATGAATTCTTCCAGCTGAACGAAAATTGATTAATGGCCTTGATGAACTCAATTCAATACGACCTTGACCGTGGAACTTTAACTAGCAAACTGTTTCTAAGAAGCAACATGACTAACATCCGCTAACATGACTAACCTTTTTCTCGAGGCAACCAGCTACCTGTCTTGGATTCAGGTCTGAACTCAGAATACGAACTTGAACCTTTTAAGTTAGACAGCCCAGATTGGTTCCATTTCGAAGTCTTTATATTTGGTTCTCAGTCGACTTTTCAGTATTTTGCTGACTGAAATTGCATTTCTTCATTTGTATTCAGTGTTGAAGGATCTGAGATGTCGTCGTAAGATGTCCAGCCTTTTCGAACCTCTCTGAATGTTCAATTTTGTGACCCTATCATGCTGGTTGAGGTTGATGCTTTTGTTGCTACTGTTTCTCTTGCATCTATTTTACTGCAATATGTTGCTGCTACCAATCTTGGTTTGGCAGTCTGGAAACTATTGCCCATTGCATATGGCAGTATACAATTATCTGTTGTTCTTTTCTACAAGATCATTTGGCTTACATTCTATGTTTTACCAGGTACTTAAAGTACCTGACAAAGAAGTATCTGAAGAAACATAATGTGCGGGATTGGCTCCGGGTCATTGCTTCTAACAAAGAACGCAGCGTCTATGAGCTGCGGTACTTCAACATTGCAGAGAATGAGGGCGAAGAGGAAGACTGACTGATGTGCATCCCAGTCTATCCTGCTTCCTGGGTTAATTTTCAAAATTTAGAAGGTTCATTTTGTTGCTCATTTATGTCCAAACTCCTATCTATACATTTTCGACTTCAGAGGACTTCATTCCTAGTGTCCGTTTAACGGTAATTCAGTTAAAAGTTCCTGAGATACACTTTGTTTTTGTGTGGTAGCTCAATCATCTTGGGGTGTATGTTCTTGGAGCAATTTAACAGCCGAAGAATGGCAAAACATTATGAAATATCATCTTGTGTAAATGCAGCTGCTGTCTTGTTCCCTTCTGTCGAAGCATATGCTTTTGACGAGGGTAGTAGGATTTGTTTCTGAGATGATATATGATATCAATTGGCTTCTTGATATCCATTGTGGTATTATGACCTATACTTCCATGGTTGTAGAAGTCCATTTGGATAGATAAAATTATGATGTGTCTATTTGGAAATGATCGATCGAAGAAGGTCCAATTCGACGGCAGGTGCTTCGGATTACACATCTGATATGTCGTAGATGCAGTGTTGACTTGCTGGACAATAGTTTCCAAGTTGATCTCTAATTATGCAGTATTAAGCTTAAATCATCCTACAGGTTACTATTATTGCCATTTGAGATTAATAGCATCGCTAAGCTTGTTCTCTATGGTGGATAAAGCAGTTCTAGCATAGCATTTCTCATTTTCCAAGTAATTTTCCTAGTTTTCAATGGGTTCCCTCATTTAGCCACTTAAGAATGTCCCAAGATTGGTTTCCCCAAGGTCCTAGATTTGGGAGTACAGAGGATAGTGGAAAAAATAAATGCTCAATAGATTCAGGGTTAGTAAGACAAAGAGGACAAGCAAGTTGAACACTAAAACGAAGATAAAGAAGCCTATCAGCAGTGGGAATAGCCTCAAGATAAAGATGGTCGAATCTAAGGAGACTGGCTAATAACACTTGGGACAAGAGTTCACCAAAACCAGAGACAAACAACTCTAATTTTTACTATTGATCATTCCTCAACATCAATAACTCTTCACAATCTTATCCTTATCAAGACTTAAAACCTTACACTAGATTACTCCTCTCTCTACTCTACGAAGAACAACCCTTTTTATAAGATAAGACTTCTCACGATATGAACTTTAAACTTAAACTCATAGGAATACTTGTCTCAATACATTAGCCTCATGAGAGATTTATAGAGGCCCAAACACCTCAAACAATAAAATAAATTAAGAATAATATCTTAAAAAATGAATACTATGGACGTCATCATTGCTTTAAGTAATACTACTACAGAACCAGTGTAATGAATATGATATAGATTCATCAATATATACATTTGAATTGCATAAAGTAATTGAAATCGACATGATAGAGATTCATGGATGCTACTAGGAAAAATTCTAAATTTGTATGAAGTATTCCTTATCTTATCGTACTGTAAATGTACACTTTGAAGAAAATGATCATAATAGAGATTGATCAATCTATATAACAAGATAATAATAATAATAATAATAATAATAATATTAAATAGGGAATCAAATTATAACCTCTAAGAAGTTTTTTTTTTTGAGTTGAGTTTAAGAGGCAACTAAGCAACAACACAGAGAAATGAGGATGATCTCATTGTTTGAAGAGAACGAAACTAAGCGAGTTCTCTTAAACATCTTCACCATCACAATAATAAATCATGAGTAGATAACGTAAAACTAAAAAGAAAAAAAGCTAGTAAGTTTCTAGTATCATGAAGGAACTAGAGGAATATAAAACTAGCTGTAGGGAAAACAATAATTGTTATTCATCCATAGGTCTAGTTTTGCATGACTATGCACTTATAAAGACATCAAAAAAAAAAAAAAGTAAGTCATATAGAAAAAGGTTATAAAATATAGCATAGTTTATTTTCAGCAATGCAAAAGGAAACATGCATACTGCAAAACAAAGTGGAAGTCTTGACAGATGAGATATAGAATCAGTCTTCAGTAACATGCACCAGTGTGGTGCATTCTTATTACAAACCAACTATAATGGTGTTGAGTGGAGAAAGAGAAAAGTTCCATACACAGGTTGGTAGGTGACTCAATCTACTACTGCCTTGAGTTCTGTTCTATTTTACAGTTATGTTGTGTGTGGCCTTGTGACCAACGTCTGAATTGATAATACTAAATACCAAGCTTGTGATTCTCAATAATGGACAGAAAGGATGAGGCAGATCAGGCTTTAAAAAAAAAAAAATGCAATTTTCTTCAAATCATTGTGCCGAGTCCTGTGTATCTCTTGTAGCTGAAAGAACCCAATGGAAATATGCACCAAATCTTTAGATAGAGAGTGGACAGAAATAAGTAGGATATGACATACCTTTCTTTCTCATTGCTCCCTTAATGACAATGCCACATTAGTCTTCAATTGTTGCTCTGATCATTCTGTTCATTCACAAGAACCACCACTGCCCACATGTTTTAGAATTGGTCAATTATTGCGCAACGAAAGACGACTCTAACTTTTTTTTCTAATTTATTATTATTATTATTATTATTGTTACAATCAAAGTTGAATTTGGATATCAAACACACTCCTACTTTATGTTGTTCGTCCAGCTAATGATAGTAGTTTATGCATGTTTGCCAGCGCTACTGTTCTTGGTCACCGGTGCTTTCATAATCTTTTTTTAATATATTAATTTAACATTTCTTGAACTCGCATTGATTGGTTGTCCTGATTAGTTGACTTTTTGATGTGTGTAAGAATGGGTTTGGTTTATATTTTTTATTTTTTGATTCTTGGTCAACCACATGGCCTTTGATTTAGGTGAGGGTTTATTTTTTTTTGTTTAATTTTGAGGCTTCTTAACGAAGGTATTTTATTGCTGCTATAGCTTTATCGAGGGCTCGTAACGATGTTATTTTTAATAATATAATATATTTTATTCCTGATTTATTTTTCAAAATGGTTTCGTACATTCATCGTAAAGCCAATCAAATCCATAAGAAACATTAGTCATTTTCTTTGCACGGTTAAATGAGAAAAATTAGCTTTTGATTAGATCGAATTAAATTTTAATATTTTTCGGAATCAAAATTGTAATAGTGGTATTAGTTTCTAGCATCGATATATATATATATATATATATATATATATATATATATATATATATATATATATATATATATATATATATATATATATATATATATATATATATATATATATATATATATATATATATATATATTTGAGTTGTGGGTGTCATTAGAAGCGATATAGCAATTATTGTGATGTAAAAAATTATCTCCTGTTTATGAGGATAGTAAATATTATAAATGAATAATCTCCTGGTGAATTTTGAATGTTGTTAGGGAAATCATTGATTGGTCACTCATATTAGAGCCAATAAATTCTCTAATTCTTGGAGGAATTTTTTTACTTTTGGATTTGGATCCATCTTTCGTTGATGAGAATTTTTTTTTTATATCAATTATAGCAATAAAGTTTTTAAAGTTTTCCTTTTAGAAAAAATTTTAGTAATATGACTTGCACCCACCCTTGTCTTGGCTAACACAAAGGACTTCAAAGAGAGAGAGGTCCATTGTGCTTGATTCCTTCACTGTGTGATCAAAGATGGCCGTTGTGCTTGATGCCTTCATCTCCGGTGTGGTCGGTGTGTTGAAGGACCTGGCTAACGAGGAGGTGGACTTGCTGTTGGGCGTCCCCGGGGAGATCCAAAAGCTCCAAGACACTCTCTGCAACATCCAGTCCGTCCTTCACGATGCCGAGCAGCGCCGAATCGAAGACAAGGCCATCGAGTACTGGCTGACTGAGCTCAAGAATGCCATGTACGACGCCGACGACATCCTCGACGAGTGCCGGACCGCGGCCGAGAAGTGCACTCCGGGAGAGTCCGCTCCGAAGCCGTCCACCTTGTGCCGATTTCCCATCTGTGCTTGCTTTTGCGAGGTCAAGTTCAGACATGAGGTGGGCGTCAAAATCAGGGATCTCAACGATCGGCTGGAAAAGATCTCGGCCCGGAGGTCCAAGTTGCAACTCCATGCGTCTGCGACGGAACGAAGGGTGGTTCCTCGAGTCAGTCGCATAACTTCCCCCGTGATGGAGTCTGACATGGTTGGCCAGCAACTGGAGGAGGATGCCAAGGGACTGGTGGAGCAGCTGACAAAGCAGGATCCGAGTAAGAACGTGGTGGTGCTGGCAATTGTGGGGCTCGGCGGCATCGGAAAGACCACCCTCGCTCAGAAGCTGTTCAATGATGGCAAAATAAAAGCCAACTTCGGCACCACCATCTGGGTGTGCGTGTCTCAAGAGTTCAGCGAGACGGATCTTCTCAGAAATATCGTTAGCGGTGCTGGTGGAAGCCATGGTGGAGAACAGACCAGGAGTCTGCTGGAGCCCTTGGTGGCGGGCCTCCTGAGAGGAAACAAGTTCTTGCTGGTGTTGGATGATGTTTGGGATGCTCAGATCTGGGACGACTTGCTGCGCAATCCTTTGCAGGGAGGAGCAGCAGGGAGCTGGGTGCTGGTGACCACCAGAAACGCAGGGATCGCGAGGCAAATGAAGGCGGCCCACGTCCACCAGATGAAGCTGCTGCCGCCGGAGGATGGCTGGTCCCTCCTGTGCAAGAAGGCGACGCTGAATGCGGAGGAGGAAAGGGATGCCCAGGATCTGAAGGACACAGGCATGAAGATTGTTGAGAAATGCGGAGGGCTTCCCCTGGCCATCAAGACCATCGGAGGGGTCCTGTGCACCAGAGGACTCGACAGAAGTGCGTGGGAGGAAGTTCTCCGCAGCGCCGCCTGGTCACGGACGGGGCTTCCCGAAGGTGTGCATAAAGCACTGTTTTTGAGCTACCAAGACTTAGCCGTCCATCTTAAGCAATGCTTTCTTTACTGTGCCTTGTTTCCCGAAGACCACGTGTTTCGCGGGCCTGCCGTCATCGGATTATGGATAGCCGAGGGTTTTGTGGAAGCACGAGGAGATGTCACGTTGGAGGAAACAGGGGAGCAATATCTTAGAGAGCTGCTTCATAGGAGCCTTCTGCAATCGCAATCTTTCAGTCTGGACTACGATAATTATTGCAAAATGCACGACCTGCTGCGATCGCTCGGCCATTTCCTATCGGGAGACGAGAGCTTGTTCATTAGTGACGGGCAAAACGAGTGGCGAAGTGCTGCCGCCACGATGAAGCTGCGTCGGTTGTCGATCGTGACCAATGAAACCATGGACATCCGCGATATCGTCAGTTCGATCGAGCAACATGAGTCGGTGAGGACACTGCTGGTGGAGAGAACAAATGGCCATGGGGAGGACATAGATGAGTACTTGAAGTACTTCGTGCGACTTAGAGTCCTCCGTCTTTGGGACAGATACATCGAGATTCTACCGTACTACATCGGAAATTTGATACACTTGAGATACTTGAACGTGTCTTATAGTCGTGTGACGGTGCTCCCAGAGAGCGTATGCAATCTAACGAATTTGCAGATTTTGATCCTCAAAGGATGTGACAACTTGACACACGTCCCCCAGGGTATAGTTAGGCTAGTCAATCTAAGGACACTTGATTGTGAAGAGACACGGCTGGAGAGCTTACCATACGGAATAGGAAGGTTGAAGCACCTCAATGAACTCCGAGGATTCGTGGTGAACATGGCTAATGGCACATGCCCATTGGAAGCATTATGCGGCCTCCAGGAGCTCAGATACCTCTCCATTGACAAGTTGGAGAAGGCGTGGATGGAAGACGAACCAAGAAGCGATATAAGCGGATTCAAAGGCAACCAAAAGCTGAAGCATCTGTGTTTACATTGCTCACCCCGATCGACATCCGATGGTTACACGGAGGACCAGATTGAAAGATTCGTGAAGGTGTTGGATGTGGCACTTCATCCACCATCATCTGTGGTTACGCTCAGGTTGCAGAATTTTTTCCTTCTCGAGTATCACCCCAGCTGGATGGCGTCCGCAAACATCGGTTCACTTCTTCCGAACATAAGACGCTTGCAACTAATTTACTGCGATGATTGGCGACAGCTTCCACCGCTAGGGAAGCTCCCTTGGTTGGAGTTTCTTGAAATACGAGGTGCACGTGCAGTGACCACCATCGGACCGGAATTTTTTGGGTGTGAAGCTGCTGCTACTGGTCATGATCGGGAACGAAATTCAAGGCGCCCTTCTTCTTCTTCTTCTCCTCCTCCTATGTTGTTTGCGAGACTAAGGCAGCTACAACTCAAGGATCTGAGTAACGTGCAAGTGTGGGATTGGGTAGCGGAAGTTTTTGCCATGGGTCGCCTAAGCGAGTTGGTCCTCCAAAATTGCCCCAAGTTGAAGTCTCTACCGGAAGGCCTGATCCTACATGCAACTTGCTTAACCACATTGGATTTGACCGACGTGTGTGCTCTCAACTCCATCAGAGGTTTCCCTTCTCTGAAACAACTGACTATAAGTGGTAAATCAGATCTGGAGATTGTTACTGATCTCCCTGCACTGGAGCTCTTGAAGTTGGGCACGTTTAGTCGTCGTAACAATCATTTACCAGAGTGGTTGGCGGCTTGCCCTGCATGCTTCACTACACTCCAAAGGCTGGATGTCTACGGAACCACCGAACTACTTGTCAAATGCCTCCAAAATGGCGCATACTGGCCCATGATCAAACACTTTGTAACTTTTTCCATCAAAGATGCCCGACACAATTATATAAACTACATCAAACATTCCTCCACCTTCGACACAAACCTAGTGGATGTTGATGCTACTGCTGTTGATCTTTGAGGTAACTTACCTTTCATGCTCACTTCTCGATCATTTAATGTTTTTTGTGTTAGTAATTCATTCATATTAGTTATCTAGGTAGTTGTCAGGTAATTATAGACATGTTCTAAGAAATGACCTATGATCTAGAAGTTATAGGATAGTTTCTACACTTAACTTAATCATGAGTTACATAATAGAGAGAGATAATTACTACTAGGTCATGCAAATAGGATCATAGTTCATGAAGCAATTTAGAAGATATCGTTCCTCTTGTTTTTAATATTATATTGATTTTCTTGATCGAAAGCATTCTCTATTGATTACATTGTAGCAATTTATTTTTTATCATTTCCTTACTCCTTCAACCCCGACGTTCTGATCGTGGAGGGACTACTCACAAGTATCTTTTCTTGCTTATGGCAGGCAGATCGACATCATTCACCGTGTACTTGATCATTGCAAATGGAGCTGACCATGGAAAGTCCGAGACATTTGAGAAGAAGCGCAGATCGAGAGGTTGGCTGTGACTCAAACTAAATTCCTATATATCAGCTCGATCTGGTGGACAACTTTATTTTGGCTTTCTTTCTCTCTCTCTCTCTCTCTAGCATATAATTCCCGCAATGTACATACTGCTACTGCAACTTTAGTGCCCTCCGATCTTTATATTTCTACTACCACTACTGATAAGGTGATATCAGTACGATCTGCACGGATTGCCTGTCTATTTCCTCGACTTCCCTCACCTTCTTAATTTATGGTGATTAATTCAATGCTGTGTATGTTGGCGGAGTATTTGTAGCATGTCATTGGCTTTGGATTCCTCGACATATTACCACAAAGACAAACGTATAGATCATCTTTTCTTTTCTGAGTAAACATGGAATGTAGGCTCGGAAAAAAGATTGCCAAAAGGAATTAGGATTATACTTCTTCTTTTTTTTTTTTTGTAGTTTTATAATTATTTATGAGATTTTGAATGATCAAAAAATGCAGCGACCAGATATCAAAATGACTCTGATCAGAAATAGTGCTGCACATAGTTTTCGATTGAATATTTGTGAGAGTTTCCGTGAATCACCAATATGTGAAGAGAGCATGACTTGCCATCTCATCTCAAACCATGCTTTTTTGCTTTGTGGCTTGTTCAATGACAGATCTCATCCAATTTTGCATAGCTGAGAAGTTTGTCAAAGCAAAAAAAGAAAACTTTTCAGTTATGGCGGGAGTGGATTTGCGGCACATACTCTTGGACTTGCTGCCGTCGTCTGATGTGACGGAGCGATGTCGAGTGCTAGGTATCCACCATCGTCTGGAGAAGATTATTGCTGACCTTTGGGCCATCGATGCAGCCATTCGGGACGCGACGATGCGGGCGGGGACGCAGCCGGACGTGGAGATGTGGATGGAGGATGAGGGTGCAGCCATTCGGGACGCGACGATGCGGGCGGGGACGCAGCCGGACGTGGAGATGTGGATGGAGGATGAGGGTGCAGCCATTCGGGACGCGACGATGCGGGCGGGGACGCAGCCGGACGTGGAGATGTGGATGGCGGACGCGGGTGCAGCCATTGCGGACGTCCGAAACTTGCTCGACCGGATCTTGGAGTGGCCGGGGAGGGCAGCGGCACCGTCGAACCCCTCGTTGCGCTCCTGCCTCGGCATCCGAGTGGCTTTTCGTCTTTGTATTCTGCAGGAGCTCAAGCAGATGGGGCTCGGGCTGAAGGAGCTCGTCCGTCGGGGGTCTGCCTTGGACCTCCGGAAGGAGATGATGGATGCGATGAAGAGTACTCCCATGTCCTAGGAGATGAGGTGGTGGGAAGAGATGAGGACAGAGATAATATTGTAGAGATCCTTCAGCACAAGCAGTCATCTAGCGACGGTGAGCCCTTCGTCATTGTCATCCACGATGCATGGTCGTATGGATCAAGGTCATCCATGGGGAAGACAACGGTGGCTCGGATGATTTACCACCACCCCTGGGTGCGCCGACACTTGCGTCATCGAATCTGGGTGGACGTTTCCATGGACTTATATTTGGATCCAGTAAGCATCGGGAGAGAATTTGCAAGATGCATCACGGGAGAGTCGTGCGGCCATCTGCGATCACTCCAAGCTATGTGGCTACTCGTGAATGAACGGCTGGGGCAAGGAAGGTACTTGCTCATCTTGAATGACGTATCCTATGATGATAGGGAAGAGGGGATGAACTGAAGCACAACCTACTGCATGTGGGTGGAATCGGAAGCACAGTGATCATCACCACCACCACATATCGTTGGCCTAGAGATATATTTGAGGGCAGAGACTACTTGTTGGCTGGGCTATCAGAGGAGGTTTGGATAAAATTGGTGATGTGATGAGAGAGGCATTGATTGGATCAGAGCAGGACAAAGCGAACACTCGTTCCATCAATTTTCTACTTCAATTTGCAGAGCAACAATACCAAACACTCGAGTACGATACCATGAAGTGGTACTCTCTAGCTCTAGGCTTTGCGGGGTTTAGCAAATCTTAAAGAACTTTGTCTGAAAAAACTCGATGAACTACCAAGCGCGGAGGATGCTCGAGCCTTAAAGCTCAAGGATAAACGATTTCTTCGATGTTGGGAGTGGTGGGACGTGGAAGTTGCATTGTTGCACGAGCAGATGCTGGAAGACCTTCGGCCCAACTTAACTTTGAAGAAATTAGAGATTGTTTCTTACATGGGGAAGAAACTCCCGAGCTGGCTGCTGCATAGAGAAGGATATCCATGGCATTTGACGGAGATCAAGCTCGTCAATCTCAGGAAATGCGAAAGGCTACCACCGCTCGGACATTATCACTGTGGTTGAACAATGACAAGTTGCTGAGCTCGGAATTCGTAGGTTGGCAGAAGCTCGAAGGGGTCAGAGAGTTGGAGATAAGCGGGTGTGAAGAGCTGAGGTGCTTCCCACCGGGGATCGAGCACCTTGAATGGTTGGAGATCATCCGGTGCAACAATTTGATCTCACAATTCTTGATTGGTCGAAAGAACACAGAATTCCTATTAACCTGATCCTACGAGATTGCGCCAGGCTGTCATTCATTCCCGAGAGGCTCCAACAATCGCCCCATATTTTACATGAGGATCGAAGGCTGGCCAAAGTTGCAGCCCTAACCATATGTCCATCTTCTTCATCGATTTGCAAGTGAAGTCATATTTGTGCTTCGGGTGTTGATAGGTCGAGTACTGCTCCATCTCACTTCCACATTTGCTCTGCTCTGCCAGTATTGCTTTGCGTCTCACTTTCACGCTTGCTCTGCTTTGATTGTACTGCATCTCGCTTCCACATTTGCTCTGCTCTCGCACTATTTACATCTCGCTTCCACGGTTGCTCTGCTTTCATTGTATTATTGCTTTAATTGCGTTCGATATGCTTACTGTTATTGTCGATCGATGTAAAACTTTAAGAAAACTGATCGACCCAACTTGGGTTCAGAAAGTTCCGAATGCAATGCCGAAATCATTTAGACACCTCTCGATGATGCTGGTGTCTCGAGGTCAATGCTGCTCCCCTCTACGATGGGAGCTCGGTCGTTGCCATGCAGCGATGGGAGCTTGGCTGCTGCCATGCAACGATGGGAACTCGACTGCTGTTATGCAGCGATCGGAGCTCGGCTAAGAGAGTCTTCTTCTTCTCCTTCTTATTCTCCTCCTAAGTGCTGGTTGATTCCCCTCCTTTTTCCTTCTGAATGCAAAGATTTTATAGGGAAGGTTACTGTTAGTGATGTGTCCCTCCACAGGGTCGTACATCTAATAGCGTCTGAACCTATGGATAACCCGGTTTTCCCGGGATGGGGACGTGCCTTGGTTGGCGTCCGGCCTGTCACGTCCCCTGTTTCATTACCCTTATCATACTCCCCCCCCCCCCCCCCCCCCGAAGGAAGCCATGCATCGACTTTTGCTAAGGGGGTCTGAGGCATGGCTTTCCGATTAAGTTGCACTGAGAGGCGAATATTAGGGTACCATGGCCGAGGGGTGCGGCTTAGGTGATCAGGTCGCAGCTAAGGCGTATGCTCAGGCAGCTGGATGGTGCACAGAGGCATATTTGTGCAATCGGAAGCTAAGGCACGTGCTCAGGCAGGCGGGCTGCGCAGAGACGTACTCGGGCAGTCGACGACCGAGGTATAAGCTCAGGCAGGCGGGCTACCCAGAGACGTACTCGGGCGGTCGGCGGCCGAGGTACATGCTCAAGCAGACGGGCTGCGCAGAGAAGTACTCGGGCGGTCGACGACCGAGGTACATGTTCAGGCAGGCGGGCTGCATAGAGACATACTCCGGCGGTTAGCGGCCGAGGTACATGCTCAGGAAGGCAGGCTGCGCAGAGATGTACTCGGGCGGTCGGCGGTACATGCTCAGGCAGGCGGGCTGGGTAGAGACGTACTCAGGCGGTCGGCGGCCGAGGTACATGCTCGGGCTTGTTGGCCGAGACGAGGCTCGGGCTTTGTGGTCGAGGCTCAGCTCGAGCTTTGCGGCCGAGGCATTGCTCGGGCTTTGTTTTGCCGAGTGGCGTCATCTGAAGGAGGCCAACCGATGCTTCCTGGTGCTGCTGATCCCTCCTTCGTGTCAGGCGAGTTGGTGCATACATTTGTGAGGGTGTCGACAGCACCTTCTTTCTCAGGAGGTGGGGGTAGAGGAACTCTTCCCGAATGCTTTTCAGCGATGCTGCGTATTGGCCTTTGCACCTGCTGCCTTACCTTGCTATGGCAATCTCTTGAAAGGATGGAGAAGAGGCGAACAATTCTCGCTTTTGGTCACACCGCATCGACTCCCATGCATCACTAGGCCTTGTCTCCATTAAGATGAGCTAGTGCAAGCGGAGACATCTGGTCCGAGGTGAGGAAGCTAACGTGGTGTGGAGGAGGGAAGCACAGCTCCTGCACGCTTTTGTCACAACGAAGGCATGCAGGTTTACATGAGTAGAGCGATTTGACCAGCATCCCGATGAACTGTTTTTCTCCAAGCGTCCTCCCAGAGCTGCGTCCTTGTCAGCGTTGTGGCCATCTATGATTTGCCCTTCGCGTTGACTTGTTGGAACAAGGTGGGAAAAGGCCAGACACATCCAGCCCGCACCATCTGCATGCGTCGCATGCGTCTTCGGCGATAGCCTGCCTAACACATGCAGGGCTTTCTTCGGGAGACCAAGGAGGGGATGCAATCTTGGGTATTCCTGATCAGATCTGTGAGCTTCTCGTTTTTGGACAGATCCAATAACACAAACAAGGTCGGGTTCGATTACGCTGTGCGAACTTTTCGCGATACGCACCGCGGCCTGCTGCGGCAATAGCCTGTATGAGGGCAGCCAGCTCGTGGGGAGCTTCTCCAATGAGCACACCGTTCGACAGATCAGCCTGGTGAGATTACTGAGCGATGGTGGTATCTGCCCGGACAACCAGTTGGAGTGCACAAGCAGTGTTTCGCGGTTGATCCGGTTGCCGATCTACTGCAATATTTCCCTCTTGAGGCTGTAGCTCGAGAGGTCTAGGAGGATTAAGTTGCATGGCTTGCTCAGCTCGGTGGGAAGGTCGTAAGATATTGCAAAGGAGCAACGACGATTGGGGCATCGCTTCTGTTGGCCGACCAGTATGGCTCGGGTAGTTTTTGGCCGGGCAGCTGTTTGGTGTAGCTACAATCCATGCAGTGAAGTGCTAAACGTGGGTAGCCGAGCATCGCAGCTCGGGCTCTGGCCGAGTAGCTGCTTTGTGCAGTTGTGAACTATGCAGCGACATGTTGAACATGGTTGGCCGAGCACTATAGCTCGGGCTCTGGCCGAGCAGCTGCTTGGTGCAGCTGTGAACCACGTAGCGATGGGTTGCCAAGCATCACAGCTCAGGCGTTGGTTGAGCAGCTGCTTGGTGCAGTTGTGAACCATGCAACGATGGGTTGCCGAGCATCACAGCTCGGGCTCTGGCCGAGCAGCTGCTCGGTGCAGCTGCGAACCATGCAGCGAAGCGCTGAGCATGGTTGGCCGAGCATCGCAGCTCGGGTTTTGGCCAAGCAGCTGCTTGGTGCAACTGCAAACCATGCAGCAAGGTGCTGAACGTGGGTGGTCGAGCATCATAGCTCGGGCTTTGGAGATTAAATGGGGCTGACCTTGCGACATTGGGTCCTCCTTCTAGCGCCATTCTGTTAATGTCAACAACTTTGCGCCGTGGCCTCGGGGCCGTCGCGGCTAGGTTCGGGTCCGAATGCGCAGGGGTCGCCTCATTGATCTCCGGGCATGAAGCCGACGTCGGGTCGGGAGAAGTTGATCATCCGCTCGGCCGGGATCAGTTCCTTCTTCTGGTGACCAGCTCGCAGCATGCCCTTTGGTTCCTGCACACGGGTTAGGTCGGGGGTTTCTCGCCCCGACCTCTCCGATGCTTAAGTTAGCATTTAGATAAGAGAGAGTTAAGTGCCTCAAAAAGAGAAAGAGAGAGAGAGAGAGAGAGAGTCTTTAGCTGTCAGTGTCTCGAGGTCGATGCTGCTCCCCTCTACGATGGGAGTTCGATCGTTGTCATACAGCGATGGGAACTTGGCTGCTGCCATGCAGCGATGGGAGCTCGACTGTTGTTATGCAACGATGAGAGCTCGGCTAAGAGAGTCTTCTTCTTCTCCTCCTCGTCCTTCTTCTCCTTCTTATTCTCCTCCCGAGTGCTAGTTGATTTCCCTCCTTTTTCCTTCTGAATGTAGAGGTTTTATAGGGAAGATTACTATTGGTGATGTGTCTCTCCACAAAGTCGTACATCTGATAGTGTCTGAACCTGTGGATGACCCGATTTTCCCGGGATGGGGACGTGCCTTGGTTCGCGTTCGGACTGTCACGTCCCCGTTTCATTACCCTTATCAAAGCGCAACTCTCGTTATGAGATGAATTATTATCTCTTTTCCATCTTTATTTATGTATATTATTTTGGGTTGACTTCGGTGGACGCCGAGTTGACATCAGCATCAAAATTTGCCCACTTGAACCCGACGGTCGACCTGAACCGACTCGAACCGCGTGAACCCTTGCTATCACGTGCCATTCACGTGGAATGACCGGAACGCCCCTTTGTCTGGGAAACCGGACAATTAAGACGAGGCCACTCTGGTCATTTAAGGACTTTTTCCCCTACGTATCTAGGGTTTCCTCCGCCCCGCCCCCCGCCGCTCGCTCGCTCGCTCCACGGGGGAGGCGGGGGCGTGGCGGCGGTGCAGGATCCGCTAGAAAACATCAGGCAGCAAACCCCCTCGACCACCGCCTCCGACGCGAAATCCCGGGACGCCTCGTCCCACTTTGTGGGGCCAAGACACGCCACGTCGTCCACGAGAGGCACTCCGCTGTTGGGCACAGCGCTTCGTATCCTCGGCTGTTCTCACCGAGCGGGTCGATGCGGTAAAATACGCCTGCACGAGGATTTAAATAATGCTGTTCCTCTACTCCCCCGCGGTAGCGTGCGCCACACGCTTCTCCTCCGACGCACCTAAAACAAGCCACCGTGAAATCTACTCGGTTCACCGCAAGCCTTGTTGGCTAACCTGAACCAGTTAACGACGATAAATGCCGCTTTTTTCCTCATCGTTCCCTCCACCGTTTTCTCTTTCCCTCCATTCTTCCCCTCCTTACACCAAACCCCATCCCCCCTCCCCTTTCCCGCGAGATCCATTCGAGGCGCTCCGAGGAGCATCCTTTCTTCCCTTTCTTACGGCGGTCAGAGGTCGAAGGTGGAGATCTCAATAGGCTAAGTGCAGCAGCAGATCTCGGCGAGCTTTCCACTTGTATTTTGCTTCGGTAGGATGGATGATCCAAGTTTCTTGACGGTATGCTTCCTTGTGCTTCTTCCGATGTTGTGTTTTGGCCTCGATTGATTCGTGTTTCTCGCCTTGGCTGGGTCTGCAGTCTGCGGGATCTGCGGATCCAAGTAGCAGCGATTGCCCGACGAAGAGCTGCGCGGTTTGTCGGACCACCAGAACCCCTCTCTGGCGAGCCGGCCCTTCCGGCCCCAAGGTCTGTTCTTGGATAAATAAATCTCTCTGCTCGGCTGATTTGCTGATTCCCGCTGTCTGATTTCAGTCGCTCTGCAACGCGTGCGGTATCCGGTACCGGAAGAACAGGAGGGTCGCCGCGCCGGGGTCGAAGAAGGAGAAGATCGAGATGGGGGCGCCTCTCAAGCTCCGGATGCTGGGGTTGTGGGAACACAGATCCACGATCCGGAAGCAGAGTAGGAGGATGGGGTGGAGGAGAAGCATGCTTGGGGAGGAAGAGGAGGCCGCCGTCCTCCTCATGGCCCTCTCCTCCGGCCTCCTACATGCCTAAACCTTACTCCGACCCCCTTTTTGGTGGATGCGAGCAACATGGAGGAGCATCTGCTTTCCATCTCGACGGCCCTTTTTGCCACTGTAGCCATGCCTTCACGAATAATAAGTTAAGCGTGTTTTATGCGTCCTTGTTGATGTCGTAGATCGATTAATTTTGAGACTTGATTTGTTGTTGAGAAATCCTCAGAGACTTGGGAAAAATAGGAATATTTTTAACTAAGGGCAAATATATGTATACATCATTTATTTTGATTTAAAAAATATGCATAAATCAATTTTGAATTATAATAGAAATCCCTTATTTTTGAATTATAAATTGGACTGAGTCGTGACATCTTTATACTATACTTTGTTATGGTATTTTCAATACTACTAGTAAAATATTGTAACATAATATAGAAATATTACAACATAATTTTTTTTGTAAAATACCATTCTCGGCAATACTAGGAAAACACCATAATAATATAATAAAAAATATTATGTTAACGGACTAGAAAACATAAAGTGTTTTTATTTGTGTCATAGTGTTACCTAATATTATCGAAAGTATTACAAAACAATAGTTTACCGGTTTTAGCCTGTTTTTGAGTTGTTTTCATGTACCGCGGTGATCGTGACGAGTAATATAAAACGTTAACCATCTCAGTACTCTGGAACTCTCCGGGTGACACAAGGGTGGATGAGACCCATTAGCTATTGATGGACTGCTCGAGTTATTCTTGTGGTAAGAGCAGGTTACCACATGCTAGTCGGGGGATGGATCGAGAACGACCCCCTCGGGGGCCTTCCTCGAGTGTTGAACAATTGACTCAAAATTATTACTCTCCATTATGTATTTAAGTCGTATGTAAAAGATTTGGCCCATCGTCCATGCGAAATTTTATTTTCCAATGGCCACCCGTGGTCGTACCATCACGAGGACTACACCGACGACACGAGCCCATGGTCGAGATCACCGTAGCATGCAAAAATGACCCAAAAATAGACCAAAACTAATCGTTTTTTGTCGTGCGAGCGAGCGATGAGCGACGGAGAATAAGCGATTACTCAGCATCTTCACGAAGGCAAGTGTCCCTTTCAACCTCAATAGCCTTAAGGGCAGTTGAATGAACTTATAATTATCAAGGAATGAATGACAACGGATCCCTCCTTCAATTCGAGCCCAACTATACTTTTTGAATATTCCAATTTATTTCAAATGTGATTAATAGGTTTCCTAATTCATCTCCGGAAATTTTGAATTTTGTCATCTAGGAAAAGTTCTGAATTCGGGTTCATCCTAAATCCGATTCAATTATCTATTTTTTTAATCTTTGTCGTCCTAAACTATTAATACGCAGATCACAACTCAATACCATGTCACCATCACGTTGATGCCACTATGAAATAATTTCCACGTACTATTTAAGCTTAGATGGAATTATTTATTTCTACGTGCGCTATTTTTTTTTGTTTTTTAAAGCGTTTGTGGATCGTAATATTGGATTATTAGAATACTATATTAATTTTATTTCCCAAGTTGCTTCCTGCTCCCGCTGTCACCCCTCCCCGAAAAGAACAATAACCCAAGCTGGCTACGAAATACCAAAACTACCCAACATGATCGCCCACAATAACGAGACGCCCGCCCTTCAAATTTGGCACATGAACGTTGGAACGAGGAGATTGACGCGAATACCCCTCATCCGACGGCTGACAGCACAAGGTTTTCGGAGAGTGGGGGCAAGACGGTAAAAGTATCCCCACTGGACCAGTCTATTGCACGCTCCCCGACCGAGTCAAATGTCTCTGTTCTTCTCCGACTGTTACTCTGCTTCTCGAGTGCCTTCATTTCTCCACCATTGTGCTTGAGAGGGGGCGACGCAGCTGGATGCTGCACAGATGAGGAGAAGCTGAAGAGGTTTGGAGGTCTGCTTGTGATCCTGTGAAGGAATTAGAGGCAAAAAAGTTGAAGCTTTGTGTGCATTCTTGTTGCAAGGAGAAAAAGGGCTTCGGGGGATTTGAGATTAGCCGAGCAGTATGAGAAAGGGGAGATTTTGGAAGGAAGAGGGCGCTCTTTGAACCTTCTTCCAAGGGTGATTTGATACGCTTTGTTTCCATGGAGATGCTATAAGCTTTGTTTCAGGGAAGAAAGCTAAGGGAATCGTTGCGGAGACACACGGTCCTGTTAAGTATATTCCGAGGTTTGCTCGAAGAGGAAGAGGAAGAGGAAAGGTGTAGGCTTTTGTCTTCCGTTATAGTGGAAAAAGGAACCGCCTTTGTGTTGGAAGGGTCACAAAAGACAACAAGCGTAGGTTGCAGCGGTAGTGGTGGTATAGGTAGGAGGACGAGGCGGTGGCTGGCGTCGATTAGAGAGAGCAAAAGGAGGCGGCTTTCTGTTGAGAGAGGGGAGATATGGGGTGTTGCCACTCGAGGCTCGAGAGGAAGGAAGTGGTGTCGCGGTGCAAAGCACGGCGGCGATACATGAAGCAGCTCGTGCTGGGGCGGCGGGCCTTTGCCGCTGCGCACTCCGTCTACCTCCGATCCCTCCGCGCCACTGGCGCCGCCCTCCTCCAGTTCGCCAATGCCGAGACCCATCTCGACCTCGTCCACCACCACCTGCCTCCCTTCCCCTCTCCATCTCCGTCCCCACCACCCCCACCCTCCCCTCCGCCTCCTCCCCCTCCGCCGCGGCCGCCATCGGCTCCCCCTTCGTCGCATCCACCAATGAGCCCGAGCTCCGACAACTGGACCTCCTCGGTCACCGCCTCCCCGATCCTTCCCCCGCCGCCGCCTCCGCCGCCTTCTTCTAGCTGGGATTTCTGGGACCCCTTCGTCCCGCGCTCCTCTTGCTCGGCTACGGAAGAGGAGTGGGAGGAAGCCACCACCACCGTCTCGGAAGCCACCGCGGCACCCGCCGTGGTGCCCCCGCCATCAGTGGTCAGCGGCTACTCGAAGGAATCGACCAGTGAGCTTGCCATGGTGGTCGTCCCAAGGGGCAAGAAAGATCTCTCCGAGATAGTTAAGGAGCTTGATGAGTACTTCCTCAAGGCCACGGAGGCCGGATGTCGTGTTTCACTCATACTGGAAGCTCCCAACAGTGATTTCTCCTCCAACCAGGGGCTCTCAGGCGAGTTCCATTGTTCCTTTTTAGTTACGTACATGCATGCTTTTATCTTTGATCTGAATGAGTGTTGCTACCTATGGCAAATGCAGCAAAAATGAGTAGCTACGGCAAGAACTTGAACCCCTTGAATTGGTCCTGGAGATCCAACTCAAAGACTAATGGTGGTTTCATCAGGTTTGGGAGTTGCAGAGGTGAGATGGTTAGGGGCTTTGGAAGTGGGGTTGGAGCTGGAATCGGGAATGTGAGCCACACCTCCACCGTGGAGAAGCTCTATGCTTGGGAGAAGAAGCTGTTCCTTGAAGTCAAGGTACGATGGCTACCCCAAAGCTCTTTGCTTTTACATCACAACACATCTTTTGTTCTTGGGACATCCGAGATTGACATCCAAGCTGAATTAATTGATCACATGGACTGCTTATATATACTATTGCTAGATCCTTTGTCTGAGAAGATAGATCATGAGGATTTTTACTGATGGTCTTCTACCACAGAATGCTGAGATGATCCGCGAGGAGCATGAGAAGAGGGTGGCATTACTGAGGAAGCAAGAGGTAAGAGGAGTGGACTATGTAAAGATGGAGAAGAACAAGATGGAGATTGAGAGGCTGGAGTCCAAGATGATGGTAGCCTCCCAGGCCATAGAGGCCACCACCTCTGAGATCGTTAAGCTGAGGGAGTCTGAGCTCTTCCCTCAGCTTCTTGAACTGCTTACTGGGTTACTCTCTCTCTCTCTCTCTCTCTCTCTCTCTCTCTCTGACACACACAACAAAAATTTAAAAGGCTCACATGTTTCCCGTTTGTCCATATGATATCGTGCATTTGCTTGGTCTAGTGGTTGTCTGAGACACTTTGATACTTGCTTGTGGAGTTGACTGTCAGATATCCTAAGAATGCTAAACTAAGTGAGAGAAAGCTAAAGTGTTACCTCTAGCTGATGTTACTCTTCCTTTGCACTTCCTCAGTTGCATAGCCTTTAAAATCTTCACAAAATGTTCATCTGATCCCACGGTTCATAAGATGCTGCTTTCCACTACTTTTACTTTGTCCGGAAGGGACTTTGTCTCGACTGAGACATTGATGTCATTTGCACAAGCAGACCTAGCTAATCTGAATTGTGATGCTACATGATGTGAAAACTTGAAATCTTGGAAAACATCGTGATTTTGCAAATTAAAATGGCAAGTGTAGGATACGTATGTGTTCTTTTGAGCTTTGCGTGATCAGAATGCTTTCCTGTAGGTTTCTCCAATATCTAGGAGCCAAGTTGGTGATTATTTGGTTGTTCATTATCTATTTATGATTCCGATATGTCACGACATCCCGAGTGAACTAACTTGGATCCATCTGTAGTTGCTTTTACCTTTAGACAGTATTTATGGTTCTTCAGCAATTTACCATTGTTCAATTTTAGGTGCTTCTCATTTTCCTAAATTAGTGTTTACCAACATCCAAATGGGACATCCGGACATGTTTGGAGAAAAATAGGTTTGAAATTGGATTTGGCTCAAGTTGAACATACTGAAGAGAATGGTTTTTTAGAGCTAAAAAGAAACACCATGTCGCATGCTATGATGAACTTCCACCACTAGTCTGTGATTCCCTGAGCTTGTGATTCAGTATCTTTCATGACATTCTGCTTGATTTCCATGTCACAAAGTTGTCAGATCATCGTGCTACCTTTTCGTTCTCTATTTTATGCATTTGCCAACGGTGTTTTTGCCTTGCACAATGCAGTTTGATGAGCATGTGGAGGAGCATGTACGAGTGCCATCAGGTGCAGACACACATTGTTCAGCAACTGAAGTACTTGAACTGTGCACTGAACTCTCATCCCACGAGCGACATCCATCGGCAGGCTGCTCTCCAGCTCGAGTCGGAGGTGGAGAACTGGTACTCTGCATTCTGCAGCCTCGTCAACTCCCAGAGAGAGTATATACATGCTCTCACGGGGTGGCTCCGCCTCTCTCTCTTCCAGCGCCACCATGATTCTCCCGCTCAAAGCCGGCAGAACCCCGAGATCTACTCGCTGTGCGAAGAGTGGCAACTCGCACTTGATCGCATTCCAGACAAGGTGGCCTCGGAGGGGATCAAAAGCTTCCTAACTGTGATCCACGCTGTCGTCATGCAGCAAGCGGAGGAGCAGAAGCAGAAGAAAAGGTCGGAGGTAGCATTTAGGGAGCTGGAGAAGAGAGCCGGAGAGCTGAGATCACTGGAGTCCAAGTTTGGCCCCTACTCGACAACCGAAGGACATGGCGGCGTGGCACGAAGATCTCCGATCTTGGAGAAGCGAGCCAAGGTGGAAGCTTTGAAGGCAAAGGCGGAGGAAGAGAAGAGCAAGTACGAGAAGAGTGTAGGGGTGACGAGAGCAATGACACTGAACAACTTGCAGACAGGTTTTCCCAACGTCTTCCAGGCAATGACTGGCTTTGCCGGCGTGTGCATGCAGGTCTTCGAGTCGGTGTATAACCACCGGAGGAGTTTGGACCGTGTGCTCGATGCGAAGAGGCTTCTTCCCGGAGAACACTGAAGCCGTATACAGTTTCATCGTCAGGAGCAAATTTCACAAACAGGTCTCCGAATCAGTGTGATGACCGTCACGCCTATGTTTATGCGGAACCCAAGTTCTTGATCAGTTTTGTACTATAATCATGATGCACCGAACACTGGGATGTCTCGATAGGTATTCATGTCGTAGAAGCAGCTATCAAGGAGTTAATCAATTTTGTACCATAGCCATGTTGGGATGTTTGCGCAGCTGCGCTAATCACCGAGATGTCGTGTTCTTATCGGTTTTTATACTTTTTTTATGTTTATGCTTCGGCTTGACTTCCCAAGTGGAAGTTGCACATATGATGTGCTAATCAAATAGGATGTCTCATTTTGTAGAAGCCACTCTGTTGTTGTTGATCAGTATGGTTATGTTTGGTTGTTCGTGTTTCGATGTGCTAAAATATTATTTTTTATTCATCTAATCCTTTGTAACATTTTTTATTTCGATTATTAAAAATATACACATTAATTTTGTTTCAAATACAATTATAGAAAACAAAAACACAAATTCTAGAGTGGGGTTGTTGACTATAAAAAAAAAAAATTGATATTTAAATCTTTTTTTTTTTTTACTTATAACAATGAAAGAAAACATTTATCTATTGTGTTTACTACTATTTTATCCCTTCAGTACCATCTATTTTTGCTATATTATGTACCCATATTTATTTTGATAACATTCTTTATATATTTTGTACTTATGATATATTAATATATCATGATTTTTATATTTTTGTAAAATATTAAATATGCAATTCGATCGTTGATAAGCTATTTAATTGACGGTATCAAAGAAAACGGTGGTGTTAGCTGGCGCCGAACTGTGTAATTAACATCCCCTCTTTAGCAGCAGCCTTCTCCTCCCTCTCTCTCTCTCTCTCTCTCTCTCTCTCTCTCTCGTTCGTCTCCTGTAGATGATCTGTACGCATAATTCACACCACGAACTCCCCGATATAAGCACGCCCCCTTCGCATTCTTAATGCCAATCGCCGCTCTCTCTCTCTCTCTCTCTCTCGGCGACCGCTTCAACCGCGCGCCCTTCCTGGCAAAGCTTCTCTTGCAATCCCCATCACCCGAAGGTGCGCCTCCTCTCCCTCTCTCTCTCTCCCTCACTCACGTCCTTTCTTCTAGGTGGAAGAATAAGGGGCCGAGAGAGAGAGAGAGAGAGAGAGAGAGAGAGAGAGAGAGAGAGAGAGAGAGAGAGAGAGAAGATATCCCTTTGAGGATCTCCTCTCACTCCAGGGACAATCTTAGGGCTTCTTTCTTCCCTCGCCTTTGTCCCCCATGGGGACCTTTGAGTCGGCTGACGGATGTGGGGCTTGCTCTTGGGGGCTTTCAGATGCGTGCTAGCTGAAGGCGCGAGGAGGGCCGACTCGCACGCGTCCGAGGAGGAGGAGGAGGGGCAAAGGCAGCTTTTTTGAGGTGGGAAGGGGGCAGGAGGAGGAGATGAGTGCGTCCAGGTTTGTAAAGTGCGTCACGGTGGGGGACGGCGCCGTCGGCAAGACCTGCATGCTCATCTCGTACACCAGCAACACTTTCCCCACGGTCAGTGCCGAACCAATCCCTTCTGATTTGTAGGACGAAACTGCAGTTTTTGGGCCCCTTTTGGGGTCTAGACTTGAGGGAGGAGAGCGACGGAGGAAGTTGGCTAGTGGTTCAAAAGAAGATTTCTTTTTAGTGTTCATGTCTTTTCTGATCTGTGTTTGTTTTTGATAGCGCCTGTGGCTGAATCGTCCGATCCGAAAACCAAGGAAAAATCTTAATTTTTCCGGTTTGATTAGCCATTTAACTGACTTTTGCAACAATATGTTGAGTCTGGTTTTTACTCGTAAAATAAGATCTTTACCTATTTCTTTTCCTGCCAATGGTTCCTGGAAAGAATTATGTCGATTTTATGTTGCTGCTGCAAAATCTCCCAACATCACTCAATTAGAAATCATGTGCACATGCTTACTAGATTGGGTTCACTGGCGTTGAATCTGAGACAACGCTCTGTACCAGGCCCTCAGCATCGATTTTGCTTTGAAAAGTGATAAATCATGCACCAGAAAAGCCTCTTTCATTACTCATTTTAGACGTGAACCTAATTCTTTTCTTCCTGGATCTGGAAATGGAGAAACCTTATTCCATTATATACTTTATATATTGAAGCATCCAGCCCTATGAAGTTCATTTACTCAAGCCAATTTTTAAGGAAATATTTCTTTATGAGGTTTTTTCCACCTGTTAAAGCTTAGAGAGATGAATGTGCTCAAGGCTTTTTTTTTTTTTTTTGGTGACAGGATTATGTCCCTACCGTGTTTGACAATTTCAGTGCAAACGTAGTGGTTGACGGGAACACAGTTAATCTAGGTTTGTGGGATACTGCAGGTAATGTTTTGAATGATCTTTTAGTTAATTATTCATTCTGGTTTTTTCTTTCCCTGGCCTCTATTTGTATTATATAGCACCCATTATAATGTTATACTCTGATGGAACAGGTCAGGAGGACTACAACAGACTAAGACCTTTGAGCTATCGAGGTGCAGATGTTTTTTTGCTGGCCTTCTCTCTCATAAGTAAAGCTAGCTATGAAAATGTGGCTAAGAAGGCAAAAACCTTGTCCCCCACTTTTTCTTTGCATCATACTGATTTCTTGTCTGTCAAATTTGCATCTTTTGCTGACTACCTTTGCTCACCTTTTAGTGGATTCCGGAACTGAAGCACTATGCCCCAGGTGTGCCCATAATTCTTGTTGGAACAAAGCTTGGTAATCTTCATGACTTGATGTCTCTGATCAAGTATATGATTGTATCAATGCATATTTTAACTCAAAATTATATCCAGTGATTACATGCTACGTTGTTCTTTAAGTCATTATACTATGAAGCAAGTAACCTATATTCTTACGTGACATTGATAATTCTATTGCCATTATTATGTTGTTATGCCATGCATTGCCTTGAGCATTCAAAGAACTAAATTATCTGAAGACAGTTTAAGAAAACAAATCTACTTTTACCATGGTATATTGACCAGGTATGTCCAACTTTGTATCTGACATGGTGGTGTACCGACAGTTCTTTGGTATTGACTAAAATAATCAATTTTTTAAGTAAGCTTTTGAGTGTCCAGATGTGTACCATACTGTGTGGCTTGTTATGCTTTAGTCTAATATGATACTTTTACAGTCACCCATACCATGTATATAACTTTATTTTGACTGTACTGCCACTCCAGTGATGTCCAGAACAGCTTATTTCCATTGATCATAGAGACTTCCAATTGCCCTTTATCTAAACAAGGTAGCTTGCATAAATAGGGGCTAGATCCAGAAATTTATAATGTATTCTTTTTGTTCTCCCTTTTCCTTGAATGGTAAATGGGTAATAACGATCCAGCTGTAATATTTTTGTTCTGATTTTTCCTTAAATAGTAAAAGGGTAATAGCGATATGACATGGTTCATCAACATGCATGTGAACTGTGAAGAACTTATGGTGGCTATTGGTCATAGTACATGGCTGGAAATATCCCTCCAATATAGCACTAGTTCCCCTTCTCTCATTCTTCCGTTTTCTTTTTCTTTTTTTCTGTATACAACACTAGCAATGTCTTTGCTCTAAGACTAGTGATCCAATTTGGTATTTGCATGTCTATCATGCCTCCATAAAGCCAGATTCTGATGAAACAAAGCCAGTTGGTTATTGTTAGAGGTATAGCATAATTATTTACTTTTTTATTTACCTACCTTTATATTTCATTATTAGTACATTTTGTACATCATTGTTCAGGATCAACATTGCATTGCACGATGCATTTATTTAATTATTGAGGTTTTTTTATTTTTAGAAATGATGGAAAAGAAACTTGCTTTAGTATAAACCTTGAATGCCCTTCGTATTCTATCTCAGTTATAACATCTCACTCATCCTATCCTTGAAAGTTCCCTACAATTAACACATGCTTAAATTTTACAATCTTTTTCATTTTTCTTGAGAAAAGTTGTTTTTTGTATGTTTTTGTTTCACACAATGGTCTGTAAGAATAATTACAATTTATTTGGATTTATTGTGGCAAACAAGATAAATATGCAAAGATTTTAATATGGAGCATCTCTTGACTTTTGTAATATATATGACAATGCAATGCAACAATAAATAACTTTTTCATATTTTTGATTTTTGATCTGAGTAGGCTAATTCCCTTTTTTTTCAGCCTTTTGCAACTCAGGTTCTTTGATACAAACAAAAATAAGTCATGTACTTGTTGTCAATTCTTGCATTTGATCCATAGAAGGCATGATATATTAGCAATAATGGTTTTCTTAGTGGTATTTTCATTCTTATTTTATTTTTTTTGGAATTATTGGAAAGGAGTATTTCTGTGGACTTCATCAATCATTGGATTTTCCCCAGTTTCAATATTGTAGAGCAGTATCTTTTGCATGATCTGAGATATGCTGGAATTAGTGGAAAGGAACATCTTTTGTTGACTTCTATTATTGACTGGGTACAATTGATAGTGTGGAGCAATGAGCTCCTCTTGTATTCTGGCATTGTCTTTCATCATCATCTTAGAGAAGAGTTGATAAGTTAGATTAAGATTGACATGGGTTGAAGAATCTTTGTGGAGTTTTGATCCATTGCATTTGTATAGATGGTAAAAGTATACAAGGTTGACCCAAGACCAACCCTACCAGCATTCAACCTGACTGACCATCCGATCAGGATTTTTTGATCCAGGCAAACCCATATCTTTAATCAGTCATGTCAGATAAGGTCAAAATGGAAGGTATTGTGCTCTTTGCTTATTTTCCGCATAGGAGGGAATGTAGGCCAGATCAGGTCAGATTGGTCTAAATTTTGATATCAGGGGAACATATGCTCTTTCTTTAACTCGAATTGATTTTATAACAAGAAAATTTCCTTAGCCTGGTTCTGGTTCATGCATCCAGATGGTCATCTTAGATTGTTCGAGTATGAATTTCCACCTCTAGAATCCAAAGTGGATGCTTCAACCATAGATATGAAGGTTTTGGTAACATGGAAAGATGTTTTATTGATTGGACTAGTTGCTGTAGACAAGTTTAGCCATCATTGCCGTTTGGCCTTAACAAGCATCAGTGAGAGAAGGCTAATAGTTCATATTGCAGTTTGGAAGCAGTGTTTCATGTGTAATTGGCATTTTGGAGCAAAATGTTATAAATTAGGAGCACGAGGAGCATTTAAATGATATATTTGTGAAAAAATCGGTAAGAGAAACCAAGGGGTCTTTAGCAAAGGCCGAAGGGTATGTGATGAAGATGAGTTTTGATCACAGGAACTTGCGATAATATGACAATGTCTTTACTAGTTAGGCTAGTTAGCACATTCTGAAATATATCAGGTCCTAAACCCTTAACCCGTGGTAAGTGGGTCTGGTACATCACCAAATTAATATATAAGGAATAAATATATTGGATAAGGTTTCAAATTCTCAGTCTTTGGTAAGTGGATCTACTACAGTACCATCAGACCAATGGTTTAGGTGTGAAAAATATGTCAAATAAGTTTCCGAACCCTCGACCTTCACAAATGGGTTTGGTAAACCATCACCATACTAATGTTTCAAGTGTAAAAATATGTCGGATGATGTTTTAAATTCTCAATTTTTAGTAAATTGGTTTGGTATACCACCATTAGACTAATGTTTTAGGTGTAAGAAATCAAGTTATTATTATCAAATTAATATATATTCACATAAAGCGAAACAATTGGATTTAGTATCATGTATGAACTAGGTTGGCTGACAAATGCTTGGTGAAATTTCAGGGCAATAAGAAAAGCCTTTCTTCAACCATATCAGAAATAGTTGAGATATAAATGTGATAAGTTTCGGGGCAATAAGAAAAAGCCTTTCTTTAACCATATCAGAAATAGTTGAGATATAAATGCGATAGCTGTAGGTAGAATCACAGGGTGGTGCACATCAGTGGTACAACTAATTTCCATAAAGAGAGCAAATTATGCTTTAATTGGATGCATGCACTTTATCAATGCTATCTTGACCTGGTGTGTTTTCTTTTGGCTTCTTATTTTTCAACTGACAGTGCATGGTTTTGCTGGCAGATCTCCGTGATGATGACCAGTTCTTCATAGATCACCCTAGTGCTGTACCGATTAGTACTGCTCAGGTAGGAGTTGCAGCAAATCCTGCAACTTGAAGAACTAAAAGTTCCCTTTCCCCTCTATTGTATCTCGTTCCCAAAACATTGTCGAGGTGCTTATGGTAATTCTCACATGTTTCAAGGGGGAAGAGTTAAGGAAGCTAATTGGTGCTCCTGCCTACGTCGAGTGCAGCTCAAAGACCCAGCAAGTATGTTCTTCTCTCTACACCATACTTTTGCTCTTATAATGCCTCGCTGATATGTTTCTGTGCTTTCAAAATGCCATGTGCAGAATGTGAAGGCAGTTTTCGATGCGGCCATCAAAGTGGTTCTTCAACCACCCAAGCAGAAGAAAAAGAAAAAGTCACAGATGAGCTGCAACATCATGTGAATATTCTGCACATGGAAAAGAATATGACACACTGGCTATCCTTTCTTGTAGCGTCTCACTCCATGTAACCCATCAGGTCTTTTGGTTCGCCTTCTCTTGTTTGTGTCATGACTTGTTGAGCATCTACCTCCACCTGATGTCATATGCATGTTGAAGATAGATGGAAGCTTCGAGTCCACTTGACTTACGAACATGTCGAACTTGGTTTTGTACCTCAATCAAAGTATGCACAAAAGGCTTGTTTACGGTGTGCATTGATACGGTCCATTGAGTACCTGTCTTTTTTTCTTTTTATCGAGTGCCTGTCTTACGGCACTCATAATCCTCTATGTTTTGCGTGATGGTGATCTGTTCTTAGTTCTTGTACAGGTGGTGCTGCATTGCACTGTGTTCCTTGGCCCAACTTATGTGGTCCCTGTTTCGGGTTACTCAGGTCATATGAAGCTGGTGGCAAAAGACATCTCTCATGAGAATTGTGAGCATTCTTGCACCCTCTTATGGTTGATACTTGAGTTGAGATGCACATTGTTGGGCATCATTTGATTAAGATTAAGGTCTATTTTAGTTTTTGTGATTTTGATTATAGATGTTTTAAGTCCTTATGATTTAAGATATTTTCGGTGGTCTAGTAAAAATTGTTAGTTAGAGTTTAACTCATTTATTTACCTGTCTTTTGCCTAAAAAAAGCTTTTGGAAGAGACATTTTTATTGTTTACATCTTCATGGTAAGAATTTTAAATATTCTTAAGTTATTCATTTATAACTAACTTGATATAAACTATCTTTAATTTATAATTTAATTTGAATAATTCTTTTCCATCTTTATCTACTACCAATTTTTTTTATTATTCTTTTTCTGTGACACAGACAAAATAATAAAAACAGAAATAGTTTTTCACATTTGTTACAATGATTTGATATTTTTAAGATTATATATATATTATAATAATTTAAAAGATATTATCTTTATAAATTAAGGGTGGGCTTTCCTTGGGTGTTATGGGGTAGGACAAAAAAAAAAAAAAAAGGGTTATGAGTAACAAAAAATATTTTATTAATTTTTGAAAAGACTGTGGACAGGAATGTCTTTTGAGATATTAATTTAGAAAAAAAAAAAAAAAAAAAAGCCCGTGGGTTTATATTATAATTTCCCGAAAGACTACGCTGCGGTGGTTCGGCCCATCCGACCCTTCTCGCTTCTCTTTCTCTTTCGACGTAATCGCGACAAAAAGATCCCTTTTGTTTTCCCCTCTTCCTTCGCTTTCGACGTAATTGCGCCATGGATGTGTATGTGGATCGCAATCATTGAGACTCGCTTCGTGTTGTCTTGTTCCGCCCTGCCGGGTGTCTTCGCTGCTCTAAGGTTGGGCGGGCGTCTTGGGGAGGACTCGCTCGGCTGGATTTGTGATTGCTTAGATGGAGCACCGCGCTCTTCTTTCGCCGTGGCGATCCAATCGCCTTGTATGTGGCGTGACCAATATCCTCGATCGTTAGTGGCACCGGTGCCTTTTCTTGATTCGATTCTTCGGCCTTGCTCTTGGTCGCTGTCCAAGATTGCTTTTTTTGCTTCTGTAAATTTCGTGATTGATGTTAGCCATTTGCCGTCTTTCCTCGCATCGAAGCCTGAGGTTTCCAAGAACCATGCTAATCTTCTTCTTGATCTTTGATTTCCAGGCTTTCCCTTGTGCGGTGCCGGTAGACACCCTTTCTTCTGTGCTTCATTGCCACTGAGTGCGCTCTCGAAACTGGTGATTCGGAAAGTGTAAGCAAACGGATCGGTGAAGTGCCCTCTCGCGTCGTCTCAGGAATCGACCGCTCGATCGCGTATAATCTTTCTGCGTCGCTCTTGATGATGGAAGAAGGGGACCTCGATTTCTCCAATCCCGAGGTCTTCTCTGGCCCGAACGCTGGTGACCTTCCGAGCGGCTGCTCGATGGATAGTGTCTACGACGGCATCTTCGACGACAGCCAGCAGCAGCATACGTGCACCCACACCCACACTTGCAACCCTCCGGGTCCCGATCTCTCACACACCCACACCTGCTTCCACGTCCACACCAAAATTCTCTCGGCTCCCGCGGATGAGACTGCTGAGTCTGCAGGGAAGAGCTCGTCAACGAAGAAAAGGTCATGCGGCAACAGAGAAGCCGTTCGGAAGTACAGGGAGAAAAAGAAGGCCCACGCGGCATCCCTGGAGGAGGAGGTGGCTCAACTAAGAGCAATTAACGAACAACTCATGAAGAGACTTCAGAGCCAAGCTGCTCTCGAAGCTGAGGTTGCGAGGCTTAGATGCCTGCTTGTGGATCTAAGGGGGAGGATCGAGGGAGAGATCGGATCTTTTCCATATCAGAGGACCGTGAAGGGGAGCGGAGATTTTGTTTCCGATGTGAGCCAGGCCAACATGCTGGGTGATGCCGAGGTTCTGAACTCATGTGGTTTCCATTGTGATGATCAGGTATCGTGCCTTTACCCAGGGATGCAAGGGAGGAACGTTGGAGAAAATGGTGCATTTAATGGCCAGGGTGTTCAAGCCTGTGAGATTGGTAACATTCAGTGCATGGTGAGTTCGACTTCTGGATTTGAGGACTGCTTTGGCTGTGGAAATGGGGCTGCAAGACCTGTTGACTGCTCATCTAATGCCAAAAAGACAGGTGGTCTGAGTTCTCTTTCTCTTCTGCTTTAATATCATTTCCTTAATATTTTGTTGAGCTTCTCTCTGAACTCATAAATTTTCTATTCTATTTTTTTTTCGTGAAACTCAAATTTAGTTCTCATATCTTGTGCTTGGTTAAGCATTCAAATCGTGGCTCAGGAAATTAATTATTTTTGCTTCTATAAGAGGTCCAGTTATATAATTTATCGTCTCTTCTATACTTCATGATTTATATTTGTATGGATGCCCCACTGGTCGTTCATTAGTTTTCTAAATGGACTACTGTATGATCTGGATTTTATAAAATAGTTCTTTGCTTCTAGGCTGATTAGATTTGATTTGGCTTGTCAGAATCATTGTGCACCCGGTTATTTTGGCACATTTGGGCATGTCCTGAAAGCAGTTTGCTAGATGTTAGTTCTAGTCTATGACTTGTCTTTGTGTCGTTCATTGGATATTATTGTTTTAAGAAGTTGCTTTCTGTAATCAGTGAGCATTAAACTTTGTGAAATGCATCGTTGTTGGCATGTAGTGACTCAAATTTGGATAGCACTATTTTTAGACGTGAGTGCATTTTATTTTGCTTGTCATTTCATTACTATTCGAAGAGATGAGTCCATTTGTGGTACTTTGGAAGCACATGTCCACATGTTGGGATGTATCTGTTGCTGCATCCAAAATGGTTGCTTTGAATAATTTTAGCTATCTTGGTAACCTTGAATTTTGTATGTAAAATAGTAATTTGATGACGGTGTTGGACAAATCAAACTGATTCGTTTGGGCAAATTATGCTACAAGTCCCTGATCTTTGGGCAGTCTCAGTTTGTTGCTGAACGATTGATTTGTGTCATTTTCCTCTTGAACTATAATTAGTGTCTCAGTTAAGCCTTACTTCTAGTTTCATTATATAAACCTTGGCAGAAAGTTGAGCTGGCTCCCTAGTAGGACTTGTCAACCTGGCATAATTGTCAGCGAGATATGTTATTCAGCATACCCATATTGGTTGACGAATCAAGATAAGTATTTCTCAATGCTCTAAATTTTGGTTTTTGAACTATATTTGGCACGTTTTATAACTTTCTATGCTGATATTCACGCCAGGTTGGCAAGTCAAATATTGCATGCAGCCATATTAACATTTGTCAAGGTTTATGATTAGAATTTGACAATAGGACTAGATTAAAGCACCCGTTTCAGTTTATGGAGCTAGTTCACACAACTGGAAACACTTTTAGGAACCAAATTAAAATTTCTCTTAATATCTAACTACAAGTGGCATAGCAGTGTTTTTAAAAGCCTTAGGTGTCAAAAGGTACCAAGCTCCTAAAATGCCCAAGATGCTTGCTTAGCACCTGCCTGAGCTAAGAGAGGCGCTCTAGAACATTAAAATTTTGAAAATGTATATAATAATTGATAAATATGACCATAAAAATAAAAATAACGCAATATGGTCTCTATTGATTGAGACCTATGCTAAACAAGTTTCTAACTAGTGCTAAACAGTTCTAAAGAGTGGATCAATATGGTGCAAAATAGATCTAATCGGTGCCAAAGAATTCTAAAGAGTGGATCAGTATGGGGCTAAATAGTTCTATCCATAGAGTTCTAAAGAGTGGATCAACATGGTGCTAAATAGTTCTAACCAGTGCTAAAGAGTTCTAGAAAGTGGATCAAGTATTGTGCTAAACAAATCTATCCAATGCTAAAGAGTTCTAAAGATTGGATTAATATGACGCTAAACAGTTCTAATCAAGGTTTTTAATACCGTATCGTACCTCCGAGTATAGGTGGTACGTACTGGTCCGCTAATTGGCCGGCATGCGGATTGCCTGCTATCGGGCGATATCAGCCGGCGGATAGGAGGAGCACAACGGCACGGAAGACGAGGTTGTGGAACTTGTTGGATGGAGAAGGCATGACGGAGAACGGAGTTGGATGTGGTGGGACGTGAAGAAGCACTTCGTCAGGCGGAACACGGTGGGGAGTGGGTCCTGGCTTCGTCGGGCGGAACACGGTAGGGTGCTAGTCCTCGCTCCGTCGGGTGGAACGTGATACGAGGCAGAGGGATTGTGGCCGCTGTGGTTGGGGTGGTTGTGGTCGACGGCGAAGGAAGGGGTCCTAGCTCAGGTTGGAGTGCTGCATATTTAGGAAGGGATCCCCTTCTTGCTCTCGCCATCATCTTGGTCTTCTTTCTCACAGTCGCTGAGGGCGGTAGCAACGAGGGAGCGAGAGATGAGCTCACCATGGGTTGGATCCCTGTTGGATCCGGGTGCTGCGGGAGCATTGCGGAGTGCCTTGCAAGGGATGAGTTCGAGTTGGGGATGAAGGTGACCTGCCGCATCCTCGCTCGCTCCTACTACATCAACTACAATGCCCTTAGGCACGACAATGTCCCCTGCTCCCGCTATGGCGCCTCCTACTACAATTGCCGCCCCGACACTCAAGCTAACCCCTACACCCGCTGCTGCTCAACCATCACCCGTTGCTGCTCCACCATCACGCGCTGCCGGAGGTAAGAGCTCCACTATCATCCCCTTTCTGTCTCTCGAAATGCAAAATTTAGACTAAGAGAAGGTTGATTCTGCATGTTTCTTCTTAAAAGAAGGGCCGTCACTGCCATCGGAGGGAGGGGAAGAAGCTGTCACTGCCATCGAAGGAAGACCCGTCGCTGCTGTTGGACAAAGATGCCGCTAGTGTCGCTGCTGCCATTGTTCACCAATGGGAGGAACTCTGCCACCTTGAGAAACATAGTGGGGGATAGGCATTCTTTGTAGGGCACTCGCGGGTGGGGTTCTGTGATGGATACTTAGTTCAATTGAACCAGATGAGTATTTTGGTTTGACTTAGGTTCGAGTTGAACCAGGCGAGTGCCTTGCCTGCCCAACGCATGGGCCTAGGCGAGTGCCTATGTCGCAACTAAGTCAAGTCGGTTGCTCGACCCAATAGGCGGGCGCTTGGGCCTTGTCTCGCGTCACTTGGGTGCTTAGGCAAGTGTCTGGGTGCCCAGTGACTTCACTGTGGTATAGTGTATGTGTTTCTATTTAATGTGCTAATGATGATCAAGCTTGAATCAAGTTTGAGATGAACATGAAGTTGACTCGATTATATGGCTTGATCAAGCACTAAGCTGACTGCTAGATTTTTACATTTCTAACAAGCTATCTAAACAAAGAACTCTGAGCTTCTCTCCAGCTTAAATTATTTTGCTTGGCTGAGTTTGAACATGGTAAAGCTTATTATAGCATTAGTGATCCAATTGAGAGGAACATTCATTAAAATTGAGATGCATTGGCCCAAGTTGCTTGTTTAGATTCCTTGCTATCCTCTTAGTTCAGGCATCTTTTGCATTTTAGTATAGTTATGTTGAACAAAATAACGTATCTGAAAATTTTGTTCAAAGCATGGGCACTTGGTGTTTATAGGATGATGATCGCTTGTAACTTGTACGAAATTATCATAGTACCTACTAATGATGAAATGAAGAAAAATGACTAAGGTGGTTGGATGATCTCCGTCTATCTTCGGGTGAGGTAATTTAGATTACAGGTGGAAAGAGATAAGAGAAAGAGGAGGAAGGGAAGAAGGACAAGTGTTAGCCTTAGGAGGGGAAGAAGAGGTGAGGATCAATGGAGATGAACTACTGAAATGAGCAGTAGCCATGGGATGGGCAGGAGAAGAAGAAGAGAGAAGTGGAAGAAAGCAACAAAACTTGATTATGGCTAAGAAATAGAGGGAAATCATCACCACGTAAGATTTATCATTCATTGTTAAATGATAATTCGGAAAGATGGAAATTGATTGAAGCTTGCATGAAAATTATAATTCTTCTAAAATACTATAGGTGGAAATATATTTATGTCTGCCTTGATTTAATCAGGCCAACTGCTTAACTAGGTTTTAGATTGTTAAGCATAAAGCTTATTGTTGAAATGTAATTGTTGGACCTCAAAAACGACTAATCTGCGATGCATAAAGTGTTAGCTGTGAATCTTGTGCAGCGGTGCTGCTGATACATAGATGTTCTTGATTCTCCAAATGCAGTCCCCTTTGATGATATAGATGAATGTACAACCAAAGTCATGCTCGGCTAATGCTCAAGATCATCAGCAAGATTGTGCAAGAGGGGATGCCAAGACAACGAGATAAGCTGAGATGAAAATGATGTGGACCTTTTACTAGGTTGCACTTTCTTGCTGATTTTGGCCAAGCATGGTGCACAATGATCAAATAAACTGAACTTAGACATAAATTCATCATCTTTGATGAATTGAAAAATAAAACCATAATAATTATATGAATTTCTTTTGACATCATTTTTTTTTTGTGAAACATATCAAAGTTAGTCCGCTGGCTGGTAATCCAAGGTTATGTGAGCCACCTATATTGCCTGCTTTTATATCTCTTGCTTTTGATAACTAATGTTGTTACAAACTGGACTGCTGAGCTACAAAACTGCAGCATAACTTTATACACGAAAGGAGGTAAAAAATTAGATAATTCAGTCATAAGGAAAGATATGCATTACTAAGAAAGAAAAACTTTGAACATTGTGTTTTCTTTTCTGAAAATTGCACGGGAACTACTTTATTTTGTTAGCTAGTGTGTTGATGTACCTTGGATCCTTGACCCTAATTGTAGGATATAATCCTACTGAGAGTTACATGCTTGCCCTTGTATTGCTTTGAACCTTGTGTGGTGACCTCCTTGTGGAAGAATCTTTCTCATGTTAACCTTAGATAAGCACTACTTTACCCAAGAAACCCTGTAGTTAGTCTTTGAGCTGGGTTTTAACACAATGCAAACCAATGGTAATAAGAGTTATTGAATGTTTAAGATTTATTTAAAACATTGTCATGCAACTGGCTAATTTTATAATAATGTAGCTGCTGATGGATTTGACATATACAACAAGAAGCCGGCAGTGTCCTGATTCTTATGGGATGGGCTTGACATACTGTCAATTTTTCAGAGCTCTTGGTGATAAAAACTATATATATATATATATATATATATTTTATTGGACTTCTAGGCAACTGAAGATATTATGAATGATAGTTGTTGATGAATTAGCTGTTGGCAGTTTGGTTTCTTCTTTTCTGTAATGACTTGCATTTTTCAATTCAAGAATTACAGAATTAATTTTCTAAATTGAGTCAATTCGAGTGCTTAATGCATTAATAAACTATCCATTATAATTTAACTAATTTGTAATTGAGAAATTCCTTGTGTTTGTCTCTCACCATATGTCTGGAAGGCTAGTTTGTCTTTTTTGGTTGTTTCACATTGGTGATGGAAAAGCACACTGCAGTAAAATGGTTAATACGATATGGCATTCAAGAGCATAGGTTTTCCCCCTCAGAGTTTAAATGGAAAACCTATTATTTATGTTGAATGAATATTTAAATTAGTGAAGTTATTGTTTCACTTGCACAAGGTGTTCCAAGTCATGTTACTCTGCTATACTTTATGTCCAGATTCTTCCTTTTTTTTTTTTTTTTCCATCCAATTTTTTGGTTGGTAACTTCCTTTGCCCCATGATCATATATGCAAATCTTATTGTTCCTTGTTTTTTACGGTTTCTGCAGGAGCTCATGCGACAAAGGATGATTTATGATTCGTTCTCCAACATCTGATGAAGCAAGGAATTAACGGTGGTCAAAGGAAAATTAGCTTTCTTTTGAACTTACTTTTTATTTGTATCCTTAGCCTTGTAAATTGAACTCAGTTATTAGCTGCCTTTGTTGATCCTTGGAACTATTTGTTATTCAAAATATTTTCCAGTTAGTCTTATTGTTTGTTTAGTTTTAAGACTAAATCTGGTGTACAAAGTAGAGTTGAGCGAACATATCTTCTCTGCATGAAGTATATTTATAAGCAGATCATTTTCCATGCTAAGTGTCTGATTGCAATATATATATATATATATATATATATATATGTGTATATATTGCAAATGTTTTAATTGGAATTGATATCTCAAGTCCTAGTGTTGATGCCTCTCTGCTCGAACATTATATATTGATGGTTTTACTTTGGTTTTGGTTTATGATTATTTGTCTACAATTATAACTGATGCTGCAGTTTAACAGCATTTTATGTACTTTACTAGAAAACGTGTATCAATAAATGAGTGCTTGTTAAACTTGCATTTAAAAATTAGCTGAAAGTTGTTTTTCATAATGAAAGCATGTACCTTTTTCCAAATATTAAGGAGAAAAAGGTAACGAAGTGCATAAGAAAAAGAAATGATATATTTTTTTTCCATTGTCCGAAGTCTCTTTTTTCTTTGAGAAAAATTTTTCGTGAAACAAATTGAACCTAAATGACCCGGTTCGCAAATCCAGACCCAGTTCGAAGCGGTCCATCAGGTTTGGAGTTAACTGGTCTTGGAATCGACTCGAACCGGATCAGATTTTTGGGTGGCGACTCGGTTCATGATTCGGGCGGGTTCAAGGCGAATTCGAAACAAGACCCAACCAAAACGTCCCTATTTCCATATGTGACGCGGCTCATTACCCCTCTCTCTCTCTCTCTCTCTCTCTCTCTCTCTCTCTCTCTCTCGCTAGGGTTTCTCCATGGATCTCCTCCGAGGTTATGCGCATGACGACGACGACGACGGATCCGAGGAGGGATCACGAGGAGAAGTCGAAGGGGAAGGGGAGAAGCCAGATCCAAACGCGGCGGCGGCGGCGATGGAGGAAGAGGCGGAGGCGGAGGCTCCCTCGTCGCCGGACTCCTCCCCTCCCCGTCTTGCGGTGAAGTCCTCCGCCCCCCGAGTCGACGACACCTCGCTCGCCCTTGCCGCTGCCGGCTCGGCCCGCGCCCTCCACCGGCCGCTCGACCCCACGCAGCACGCGGTGGCCTTCAACCCCACCTACGACCAGCTCTGGGCACCCATCCACGGTCCCGCCCACCCCTTTGCCAAGGACGGCGTCGCCCAAGGCATGCGCAACCACAAGCTCGGCTTCGTCGAGGACGCTGCCATCCAGCCCTTCCTCTTCGACGAGCAGTACAACACCTACCACAAATACGGCTACGCCACCGACCCCTCCGGCCTCTCCTACGTTGGCGACCTCGAAACCCTGACCAAGAACCAGGCCCTCTCCGTCTACAACATGCCTCAGCAGGAGCAGAAGCGGCGCCGCATCGAGATGAAAGCCTCCGGTGCCGAAGAAGCCGACAACTTGGCTGCCGGCCATGAAGTTGAGAACCCCGCGACCGATGAGTGGCTCCTCAAGAACCGCCAAAGCCCATGGGCCGGGAAGAAGGAGGTCGCCCAGGGCGAGCTCACGGAGGAGCAGAAGAAGCATGCCGAGGAGCATGCAGAGAAGAAGGCAGAGAAGGAGCGCGGAGAGGGGCACAAGACCGAGCACATGGACAAGAGCACATTCCACGGGAAGGAGGAGCGCGACTACCAGGGTCGTTCGTGGATCGAGCCGCCCAAGGATGCCAAGGCTAAGAACGACCACTGCTACATCCCGAAACGCTGGGTCCATACTTGGAGCGGGCACACCAAGGGTGTTGCAGCGATACGATTCTTTCCTAAGCAAGGCCACCTCCTACTCTCTGCCGGTATGGACTCGAAAGTCAAGATATGGGATGTGTTCAATTCTGGAAAGTGCATGCGGACTTACATGGGCCACTCGAAGGCAGTTCGTGACATCTCCTTTTCGATTGATGGTACCAAGTTCTTGAGTGCTGGATATGACAAACATATCAAGTATTGGGACACAGAGACAGGGAAGGTGATCTCCACCTTCTCCACTGGGAAGATTCCCTATGTTGTGAAGCTTAATCCAGATGAAGACAAGCAGAACATTCTTCTTGCAGGGATGAGTGACAAGAAGATCATTCAGTGGGATATGAACTCTGGCACAATCACACAAGAGTATGATCAACATCTAGGGGCAGTCAATACCATCACATTTGTTGATAACAACAGGAGGTTTGTCACTTCTAGTGATGACAAGTCACTTCGTGTTTGGGAATTTGGAATTCCAGTTGTTGTAAAGTACATTAGTGAGCCTCACATGCATTCCATGCCTTCGATCTCTCTTCATCCTAATTCAAATTGGCTGGCTGCTCAGAGTTTGGACAATCAGATACTTATCTATGGCACGAAGGAGCGGTTTCAGCTGAATAAGAAGAAGAGGTTTGCAGGGCACATTGCTGCGGGGTATGCTTGCCAGGTGAATTTTTCTCCAGACGGGCGGTTTGTCATATCAGGAGATGGAGAAGGGAAGTGTTGGTTCTGGGACTGGAAGAGTTGCAAGGTCTTTAGGACTTTGAAGTGCCATGAAGGAGTATGCATCGGATGCGAGTGGCATCCATTGGAGCAGAGCAAGGTTGCAACTTGTGGATGGGATGGCATGATCAAGTACTGGTGAGTCATCATTCCTTTTACTGCTGGCTTTGCATAATGAAAATAATTATGTGTTATTTTTTTTACCGTAGTTATTCGAGAATGAGTTTTTGCCAGCCAACTGAACTTTTGTAGGATTAACTTCTCCCTTTGTTGTTGTTAGTATAAGTGAACTTTTGATATGATCATCAGATGTATGTACCAAAGTTAACTGCCTTAAGAGTTTTTTCTGATTGCATCATTGGTGGAACAACAAAATGGATTGTTTAAATTTTGAGAGCTGAGGTTGTGAATTGTGATCATAAGGAAACCGACCATTACCTTCCAAGCGAAGATCATTGTAGACTGAACCATTGATTAGTTTCCAACCATGAGTTGGGTGAAATATAACTCATCAGTGACTAAAAGCATCAAAATAATTTTCTATTCTTATAGCAACTTTTTTGCTCTAAATACTTGATTATGTCCTCAAATGAAAATATACAATATAAAAAATTATTGGAGTTAATAAGTTTTCTACGGGGATTTCTTGGTAGGAAATTCCTTTTGCTTCCTAAGAAGAACTTCCATGAGATCAAAGAATTTCCATGGATGTTTGTTATTACCATAGCCTAGTTTCTTTCGACACCTATGACCATGACTTTGTCCCTGATTAATTGCCACCAGGTGACATTTTCAATAGGAAATGCTATTTACTTTCTAAGAAAAACTTCCATGAGATCAATGTATTTCCTTGGATGTTTGATATCACCATACTCGTAGTTTCTTTTGACATCTAAGAACATGCCTTTGTCCCCAATCAACTGGTACCAATTGTATGGATCTGTTTCCATTATGCAGCTGCAGGTTTCACATTTTTAATTGTTCCAAGGGTCATCATCTTCCTTATTAGTATTAATCCCAAATTTCTTTTTATTTCTGCCTCCTCCATGAAACTTTTAACTGGCATGTTGATCTTTTACAATTATCATATAGATTTTGTTCACACATGTTTGAAGCATCTTAAACATTTTGCCCTCATCTTATGATTTGTGATATGTATGAAAGCTGCAATTAATGTTTTGTTTGTTGATGCTGGCAATAATCATCCATCTTGCTATCTTTATGTCATATATGCCAAGCTTTTGGATATATTACTCTTGACATTCCAATCCACAATTTATGGCAGTCTCTGTTCATGTATTTTCCCATTAAATCTGTATTCATGGACACAACACAATGCTTTCCCGTTTTAATTTTGTTTTGCAAGCAAAAATATTCTCCTCTTATTCATGAGCAATATGTTCTTCAACCTTATTGATTTGTTTATTCAGCTTTTATTTTTAATCTTCCATCCATGTCTCTGAATACTGACCAAACCATACCAGTCTGATACTGTACCAGCATATGGATCAATACTAAGATATCAAACAACTTTACAATATTTTTCTTATTGTACCAAGACATGTAACATACTGGTTAGTATGTACTATAAATGTACTGTTATTGGACTACAAAATCCTGATTAATACTTGAATTGTTGCATTTTCCGAGCCAACGACCATACTACATTTGAGTTGTTTCTAATACACGAAAGCATCTGAAAGAAAACTTGAGCATTATATGGAGATGCCTGAGTAGCCACAATCTGCTTATAGACCACTGAGAGAGAAATCATGATTCACAAATTATTGTCCTCACATCCAACTATAAAAACATGACTTGACAGTGTACTCCAGATCTTCATTTGATCTTCGTAGTACCTGTTGTAACCACTGCATCGACATCTGTTGTATTAATGTTTTCACAATACATCAATGGGAGATATGCTATGATTCTTCCTTTTGCTCCTCCTAATTTATATTAACATATCATTTTTACTATGTGTTGGAGTCTACATTTGATCTCTGTGGTACCTTCTGTGACTATTACATTGTGATAAACGTTGTGCTTTTTCCATGTATGTCACCTGTTACACAAATTCTTCTACTTGTATAGGCAATTGATCCGTTGGGTGTATCATATATTTAGTTACATATTACTACGATTTCTAAATTATGAACCACAAAATGATGTTTTTGCCTTCTTTAACCCAGTATAATGGGCTTCTACCATAGACCATGTTAATAGGTTTGTTGTGCTAGGTCTAGACTTCATAACAATTACCATATTGTTATAATAACATTGCAAAGGATCTTTTGGGTGGTTATAAACATCGGGTCTATGGATAATGACTGTAAGTTTTAGTGAGAACTCACAAGAAGCTAACATTTTAGCATGAAGATATATATACAGACACTGTTTTAAGAAGCTGGCTCGGTTTGTGTAGGCTGAAAAGGTACTACGAAGCCCATATGCAGTGAGCAGACACACATTGCTACATATGCAGGTCTAATTAGGATCTCAGAAATAACAGTAAGTACAGACAAAGAATAACATAGTTGAGATTGGAGTGTGTGACTTTATATAAACCTGTGCAACAGCTCAAGGCAGGGTCATGGGATGGCATTTTTTTGTCATAGAGTGAGTCTGTTTGACTTGTAGAAAGGTACAGACAGATCTCTTTGCCAAATATGAATCAGAATACTTGAATTCATCATTTGCTTAAATGTGCTTTATGTTGATGAAACAAAATTTGTGAAGGGTTAACCGATATGATCCAACACCTCTAGTATTTTAATGCTCATAAAATAACATAGTTCTCAGTGGGAGTTGCAAAAACAGATGATGATGTGTTTTTGCTGACGTATATCCAAATCAAACAAGCTAAGCACAATAAGACTTAATGTATGTGACAATTTCACTGAATTTGTCCAACCCTGCTTTCCACTCGATAGCGCAATGTAATTTTTATATCAAGGGTCCATAATGTTTAACAAATTTGACATTTTGTGACTGAAACTGTTTCTACTTTTATCCAGTTGACCGTTCCTATTTCTTTAAAACTCAGTAGATCTCGAGTATTTTGTGGATTTTTTTTTCTTCTGATAACCTTCCCCTCCTCTCCTTTTTATTCCCTTTCCCGCATGACATTAACACTTGTTGTTTGTATTCCAACTTTCAGGGACTAGTTCTTGAGATTGATAAGGTGCTGCCGAGGTACAACTTGCTCGTATCGAAGGGATGATGTAGAAAATTCAATTCGGTGGGTGCCATTCGCTGCTTCACATGGAGATCTCGCATCCATGCCAAACTTGAGTAGATCACGCATCTGTCTACCAATCATTTATCAAGAAGGTATGTGCATATAGAAGACAACATAAATGTATCAATAAAGAGGTAGGCAAATTCTCGCCCAAAGGTTGTAGTCTATTTAAATTAGACCAGGAAAGATTCGGTGGACTTTGTGTTTGCTTGTTCATGTCTTACAAATTGGTATATATATTCTTAAACCTAGGGATTTATAACTTCCATCCTAATCGAACAATCATGCAAATAAACCTTCAGTAGAAGGTGTTTGCCTTTCCACTTGATCACTCCGTGATCTCGTTATTGTCGGCTATCTATCGACATGTCTTTCCTAAGCTGCAGCACACTTGTGATCTGAGTTCGTCCATTAAATTTGAGTTTAATTATATATTATCTTGTAGTTAGTTATCGAATATTTCTGTTCGTATATTTTAAAAATTATATTGATATTTTTATAATTATAAAAAAGGAATATTTAGATCTATTTATCATTATAATATTAATTTTACTAACATAAACATAAAACAAAGGTAAAAAAAGTAATTTGAATATTCGATGTCGGATAGAGTTGGTGGTGGTAGACGATGGTGTCATCGGCATCAACACCGATGCAGTTGTTCGATTGCCTCCGATGATGATAATATTCATTCTTATCGATGCAACCTACTTTCACGATAAGTGCATCGTCGATCACATCACCCCTTGTCCTGCGATGTTTTGCATTTGCATTAACGTTGATACAGTTACAGAGCGACAATACAAATGGTGATGGCCACCACGATACCTATGACGAAGATGGTGGTCGTCTCACCATGCATCTGTGTCGACGTTGACGCAATTATCAAGCGATAATTGCACTTGCATCGATGTAGACGGTGGTGATTGGCACGACGTCTATGGCGATCGTCTTGTTGTTGACCTATTGAACAAATCGTAGCCTCCATCCGAACCTGGGATCACTAAAGCTCTTGTCGCTCCTCTTGCTATCGTCCGCCTCTACGTCAATGTTGATGTAGATTTTATGATCATGGTAAAATTATTGAAGGTACCGTCGATGCCATCTGCTCTTACAAATGAGAATTTCGAGACCTCAGGATCGATGCCAATCATGGTGGTCGGGAGAAATTTTTTTTTCTCCTAACAAATTTATGATATATATATTTTTGGTGTGGTTTTTCTATAATAATTTTTTAGAAGACCCTCCTAACACCAATATAATATGGTCAAACTTCATTATCAATCTAACATGGCAAAAACAGGTTAAAAAATACGAGGAAAATAAGTTTAACTGGTCGAAGAGGGATATTCACTCGAGGATAAAAGTATATAAAAAATTATGTCGTAAGTGCATTCGGCAAATTGATTTCTATTTTTTACGTGCAAAAAAAATCTCATATAAAGTTTGAATATTCGAATTTAGTTTAGCAAGTTGGAAATGAATTATGCTCGAAATTAATGCTTAGATAAAGCTGAAGTAGAGAGGAATGTTATAAATGTCATATTGGCATGGCGTGTGCAATTAATGCCGCCCAATCGACAATTCGTTGCATTCATATGAGTTGTTGGATGTATCGAGTTATAAATATATATATATATATATATATATATTATTATTAGAGAATAAAGATATATAACAGTCTTTTTGTTGGTGGAGTCCCAAATCATGGCGAGAGGTGGTTGTCGGTTGACCGAGAGCCGAACCCTTCCATTTGTCTTCCTTCTCCAACTTCTCTTCCTCTTGTTGGAGTTCGACCTGTAGCATTTTGGACTTCTGTCCACAGTTCCATGGAGATGCTGATCTCCTCCTCTACCTCCTCCTCCTCCCTTTCTCTCCCCTTTCGGACGGCAGAGCCGCTGCGGCTCTTCAGGCCTCGACCGCTCCTCTCCCTTCCGTCCCCGTCCGACCTGAGATTGGGCCCTCGTTTGACGCGACGGCGGGGTCCCAAGCCCCTGACCGCGCTCTTCTCCGAACGAGACGGCCCGCCTCCTCGTCCCTCCCGCGCCTCGTCCTCCCCTGCGAGCGCTCCGCCGCCTTCTTGCTCCCGAGGGGAGGAGGCGCGGCACGCTCGGCCTCGTGCCCGATTCATCGCCGGAGGAGGACCGGATGCGTGTTCCCTGCCGAAGGTGCGTTCTTTCGTTCTCTGGTCCTTTGTTCTTGATCATGAGCCTACCAGGCTTTTGTTCGATTTCTGCTTGACTCAAATCTCGCCGTACACCTGATACGGCGCTTGGGATTAGCTTGATCTCTTACGAGATCGGTAGATTTCTTATCATAGCAGTGCTCTCCTGTTTCCGGGTGAAGCATCGGAAGTTAATTTAACCATATGAAGTGGCCAGATTTGATGTCTGATTCATCTAATTCTGTCTGAGATCGCACCATATTTAGTCTTTATTCCATACTGGTCAAATTAGAGCTATCAGTGTTCACTAGATCCTGCGTGGCTTTAGATCTTGAAAATAACCAGTGGAAGACTGTGACTAAATTTTTGGTGTCATGAAGCATGTTGTTCACTATATAGAATGAACTTGCTGCCATCATTGGATTTATTGGCGTCCTATGCTTGCAATGCTAGCTTTGTATTGGTTGGATCATTGCGATCGTCGACTGCAATTATCGGCAGACATGATGTCCGTTTGCTAGGTCTTTGGCAATCATGTTGTATGTACTGTTGCATCAATGGCCTCGTATATGACTCTTCATGATCTCTTGTTCATATTGGAGCATCAGGTCTGTAGGTTATTTTGGACATCTTCCAAACTATATTTAGCAATTTGCAAACGTTCTGTGGGTTCTTGCGTTTGGTCTTTTGTGCCAATCTTCATGTCCGTTTTGTCACGAACTTAGCTGGTTTTGCCTAAGTCGTGCGGTACTCTTGCGTGTCAATCTATAAAGGTCAGCCTCCCCGAAATCTCCTACGATCTCTTAGGACCTGCAAAAGAGAAGACGGGACAGAGAAAGCGCTTCACACGGGATCCACAAGCAACCCTTTCAGCAAACACTTTATAGCCAATGCAAATTCCGATCATGGATATCACAAGCTCAGAACGGTCGCACAACAAAGGTATAAAATTGGTCCACTACAGACCGAAATCTAGTACAAGTGTCCATATGACACCATCATTATGTACAAGCCTGAAACGGCTACCAAACTCGCTCAAATGGGGCTGTTTAGCCTTTGGCCAGCCCTTTACATGCTTTGCAAAGTAAGAACAAACCGAACGGACACGGACATGCATAAGCATTACACCGAACAAGTCGTTTACAATTTGTCCGTTACAGCTTGGTGCATCTGTTCCCATATGTTTAGGTTCTTGGCTGATAAATTTGGTTTCAATGCTTGTTTGGTCTTTTGAGAGGCAATCATCACCAGGGCAAGAAGGCAGCCATGATAGTTCACCAAGACTGCAAAAGTTGCCAATTTCAGTCGAGGCGGCTGCAAATTGATGGAACATGTGTGAACGATATAAGATGAAACTGCTATTGCTTCTCTGAGAATAATAATCGATTATGGTTACCCTGTAACCGGAAGAATCTAATTGTGTGCCACTCAGAAACAGTTTCTTGCAGCATTCTCAACTTTGGACTTTCTTGCCCTACAAGACATTTCAATACTTGACTGGATTTCCCATTTGGCTTCTATATGATTGAGATACTTTGTTTTGGGAATGCTCTTAATTCTTATGTTTACTATGTATGCCTATGCACCATCCACTAAAAACGGAGAATACATTGCGTGTGGAAGTATATCTGCACTAGGTTTCAGAACAAATTTTAGTACTAAACATTAGTTTGCTTTTCGATATTTCATGTTGATTTTATAACATGATTTTGGGATCGACAACTTTTCAGGTTGCTCGCGCTGCTGTGATCACGGCCCTTTCAGCAATTATACTGACAGTAACCAATTCAATTTTAGCCCAACCTTCATTTGCCAGAGTGCAATCCGCTTCCAACTTAGGCGGACAGCTTATTAAAACTGAGTTACTAAGTAGTGCTTTGGCTGGTTTTTTAGCTGGTGGCCTGCATACATTGTCAGGCCCCGACCATCTCGCTGCCCTGGCTCCTTTATCGATTGGAAGAACAAAGATGGAGAGTGCCGTGGTAGGAGCCCTTTGGGGATGCGGCCATGATGCCGGTCAAGTGCTCTTCGGTTTACTATTTCTTATGCTCAAAGATCGTCTTCACATTGAGGTTTTCCGCACATGGGGGACTCGAGTCGTTGGCTTAACTCTGCTAGTGATAGGAGCTCTTGGAATCAGGGAGGCTTCCGAGGTGCCCACTTCTTGTGTTGCTCTCGATGAGCCCTCAGATTTGAGCTCCACTGGGAAGAGGAAAATTGGATTGGCAACCTTCGCCACTGGCATCGTGCATGGTCTGCAGCCAGATGCGCTCATGATAATCCTGCCGGCACTGGCACTTCCGTCGCGCCTGGCTGGTGCTGCGTTTCTTTGTATGTTTCTCGTCGGCACTGTATTCGCAATGGCGAGTTACACGGTATTCATAGGTACATGCACAGAAGCATTGAAAGAAAGGGCCCCTAGGATCACGGAGAAGCTAACATGGGCTGCTTCGCTCATCGCGATATCCATGGGACTTGCTCTTCTAATTACCCCATTCTTCGGCTTTAGCCTGTATTGATTCTCCATTTGGTCTGTAGTTCTCCCTCGGCATCCTTAAATTGCCGAAGAGCAGTTGTTCTGAAAAATTGGCTCTCACTCTGCAACAGAAGTTGCTACCGTTATTTTAGGTTTGAGCTTTTAGCTCATCACAGAAACCATAGTGAAGTCTGCCTTTGACAAAGGGGTTGGTTTTCGTTGTAATGTGGCCATGAAAAATTTCGGTATTGGCAAATTTGGTTATTTGTCGGTAATCTATAGATGTTGAGTTGTTCTCCAATTTAATATTAAATATTGCCAATATATTCTAAATTTGGGCTTGTTATGTGTGTGTGTTCAAAATTTCAGCATTGCAACATTTGGTTATTGTTGGCAGTCTATAGACTTTTTGAGTTGTTCTCCACTTTAAGATCAAATATTGAAATTATTTTCTAAATTTGGACTTGTCGTGTTTGTGTTTACACGTCCCAATATTTGTTGGTATTGATGTCCACTTTGATATTAAATATTTGCCATTATTTTCTGAATTTGGTCTTGCTCTCTGTGTGTGTGTTGCCACATTTGCTTATTTGTTGGTGTTCTATATAGACTTTTGGGTTCCCTCACCCCCCCCTTGAAGATTAAATATTGATGTTATTTTCTAAAATTGGGCTTCTTGTGTGTGTTTTGGCACATTTGGTTATTTGTATGGACTTTGAGTTGTTCTCCACTTTAATATTAAATGTTATTATTTTCTAAATTTGTTCTTTTGTGTGTGTGTGTGTGTTTTGGCACATTTACTTATTTGTTAATATTATTCTATAGACTTTTTGGGTGGTTGTTCTCCACTTTAAGATTAAATATGGCCTTTTTTTTTCTTCTAAATTTGGGCTTCTTGTGTTTGTGCTGGCACATTTGGTCACTTGGTTGGTATTATATAGACTGAGTAGTTCTCCACTTGAAGATTAAATATTGTCATTATTTTTAAATTTGGACTTCTTGTTGTCAGGGTTGAGATGTTGAGATGCCAGAATTGAAAGACTCATTGAACTTTAATTGGTGAGACTATTTAGAACAAATATGTAAGAACTTGCTATGTCAACTTGAATCGAAAGATCACGCCCCTCCGAAAACATTTCTTACCATGTTTGAACTTATTTCTTATGTAGTTATAAGAACCGGACCGAATTAGATAATTATATTAAAAAAAATAAACAAGCTAGCCTAGCGTCGAAGAAATAAGTCGTCGTGGTATTCGATAGGCCAATATGGTCTGAACTTATATGTGTAAGGTTCTCCGACGTGTCTTCGAAATGAAAATATCAAGCTCCCAAGGTGTCACTTACACGAAGACCAAGGTTGAGAGAAGTCTCCCGATCTGATCCCTTCGACGCCTAAGTTAGTAATGTGAGGTATATGAGTGTGGACTTAAGTGGTCAATAAAGGTAAATATTTTTTTTCCATTGTGTTGAAGATGAGCCTTTATACCTAATTGTAAGGAACAAAATATTTCATGAAATATTCTACGAGGAGGTAGCCTCTAATCGTCTCTAATAGCCTCCCCTTGGTCTCTTGCTCATGGGCAGACAAGTGGAGAGTGGCCTCCGTCCTTTCCTTTCATCTCGGATACCACATGGTGGTCACATGTCGAATGAAGATTGGCTAATGGTGTAATCCCTATCATTTGTCTCCACTGGGTTTGTTTTGGGGGGGTCTCGCGAGAGGGGTTTGAAGTATAATGTATAGTTCATCGAGCATATCAAGCTTATACCTCTTTGATCTTTTGTCGACCTAGTGGCATGTGTAGTTCATCGTGCCCGAGCACTGCTGGTGGCGATCCATCATCAAATTGCCCCTCGTATCGTCGAGGAACACACATTTGTCGAATGGGGTCGAGTTTCTCGACCTCCTTGTCTCTACTCGACCTGGTTAGGATTCCTGACCTCCATCCCTCAGACAAAGGTGAGGGTCGGATTTTCCAATCTCCTTACCACGAGTGAAGACGAGGGTTGGGTTTTCTAACTTCTCCGTTTTTGGTGAAGGTGGGGGGCGGGCTTTGCAACCTCCATGCCTCGGCGTAAGGCGTGGGCCGGGTTTCTTGATCTCCCCAAGTGGTTGTGGGTTTGGCCCTCATGGTAGCACCACCCCGTCTTTCACAAAAGTGAGGGTTGGGTTTCCTGATCTTCTCACCTCAAGCAAAGGTGGGGGATCGGGTTTCCCGACCTCCATGCCTCGACGAAATGGGGGTCAGGTTCCTGATTTTCCTGCCTTGGGTGAAGGCAGGATCCACATCTCTTTTCTTATTATGCAAGATAAATTTTCTCAATTCACATATCTCATATATATTTTGTTTTGTGCCTTCCGCTGTGGTAGATTTCTTCTTACATGAGTTAGGTTTTTTTTGACTCATGTGCCTTGAACACATTTTATCTTAACTCTCACTAATACATGTTTCTTTTTATGTAGGGCATATTTTGTCTTGTGCCTCCCATCGTAGTGGGTTTCCTATTACATGGGTCAAGTTTTCTCTACTCATGCACATTTTGTCTTGTGCCTTCACTGTGACGAGTTTTATATTACGCAGATTAGGTTTTTTCGACTCATATGTCTTAGGTATATTTTGTCTTGTACCTCCCGTTGTGACAGGTTTCTTCTTATGCGGGTCGGGTTTCCTCAACTCATGCACCTTAAGCACATATTGTCTTATACCTCACTATGGTAAGTTTCCTATTACATGGGTCAAGTTTTTCCGTCTAATATATCTTGAGCACATTTTATCTTATGCATCCTACCATAATCGGTTTCTTCTTACACATGTTAGGTTTTTCCAACTCACGCATCTTGGAAATATTTTGTATTATACCTCCCGCCATAACGAGTTTCATATTACGTGGGTTGGGTTTTCGTAACTTATGTGACTTGGGTATATTTTGTCTTGTGCCTTTCGCCTTAGCGAGTTTCTTCTTACGCGGGTCAGGCTTTCCCGATTTACATATCGTATGCACATTATGTCTTGTGCCTTTCACTATGATGAGTTTTTTTTTTCATTTTTTTCAATATAGTGATGGTTTTCATACATCGATCACTTTTGTTGGTCTTCGTACATTAGACAATTTTATACTTTCTGAGGTATTCTTTTGTCTTTGACTTATAGCATCACTATTATGCCACAACGCTTTTTGATTGTGTACAAGATGTCAACTCTATCATTCATCAGTAGTTGATGGACAATGTTTATGAGAGCGACACTTCGTCGAGAGCTAGGTTCAATGATGACATACAACTCTGAGCTCACCAAGCAAGTTGCAATGCTTCAAGAGGAGGCAATCCTTGTCTTGTCTTGTGAGATATTGGTATTTACTAACTCGTCGAGTTTGTCTTCCTAAATTAGTCTATGTATCTTTTCTTTGTTGCATCGTCAAGCTTGTCTACCTGACCAGTCTCTATCTAAGTAGTTCAAGGTCTCATTTTGGATTTAGAGGCTCGACTGAGTTGGTGTCTTTTCAAGTAATGAAACATTTTTTTCTCAATTTATAACACCTATATCCTAAGTATATATATTTTTTACAACTAACACCAAAGATATGGCAAACCAAGGCTTGATGCTCGAGGTATAGTCACCCCGAACCTAACCTTGAGGTATGCCTTGGGGGTATAATCTTTTTAAGTTTGTAATGTGTCATGTCTTTAAGGGCACCACCCCTTCTGTTGTCTCAAGGTGATACGTTCCATCTCGGACTATCTCGATAACTCAATATGACCATTCTAAGTTTAGCGTTAGCTTACCTCGAGATCTAGTTGGATTGCTAACTTTAGCTTTCTAAAACACCAAGTCTTGTCTAGGGGTGCTTCAATCAATAGCTCTATTGGCTCAGGAAGTAGGATGAAGTTGGTGAAGTCTCGAGGGTCCATAGGTAGCACCTTGGGTCGGGCCATCTTCAATAGGGAGATCATCATCAGGTAGCACTCACACGACTCCCTTGGATAGCTTCTCAGCTCTCTAATATTGGTCATCGTCAGAAATTTCATCACAATGTGATTGGTTGACACTAATGCCCTAAGTCCGATCAATGTGGATTAACCTATGATTGCATTCTATGTTGAGGGATATCAACCATCATGAATTTAGCTAGCATTATTCTGAAACAAGCCTCGTCTCTGAATGTGATGTGTAGGTTCACAGTCCCGAGAGGTAAGATAGAGTTGCCACTTAAACCCTATCATCGAAGAAGACAAAGAGGCAAGGTTGTTAATTGACAGCGCAAGTTTTTGGAAAGCATCAAAGTAAAGGATATCAGCAAAGCTACATGTGTTGATCATGATACTATTTACCCGAGCATTGATCAGAAACTATCAAGGCATCATCATGATTCAGGTCAAGGTACTTCATCTCTTTCTCGTTGAAGGTTATCTCTAGGACATCCTCTATTCTCGAGTGCCTCGAATGCTTTTCAATAGTAGCTCAAGCATAACTCTTAGGACCCGAGGAGCTATCGACGAAATGCTCCAAAGAAGCCATTGCTATCCTCCTCTTTGGCGATCAAAAGAGTTTCGATAACGAAGAACTTTTGTCTCTTTGGCGATCAAAAGTACTTGCAGCAAATAATCATGAAATAAAAATGAACTTGTCATTATATGTTTCCGACAGCTAAAGTAAATGTGATAATTTATTAGTAACATCAATGTCTTCATAATTTACAGATGTTTCAAGATATTATAGCAGCAAGCTTATAAGTGAATAAATCAAAGAACAAGTTCTCATGACTAAATATTTTATGATCTTGTCGACATTTAAAAAGCTTCTAGTGTTTAATTTGTACTCGTTAACCTTCATGCTTTCATGATCACTATAAAACACACATCCTGCACTTCTTCCTTTCCACAATCTTTGAGGACATGGAAATGGCTGTAGGTGATGTTATCAGCGCAGTACTATGATTCCTGGGAACCAGCCATCTCTCTCACATAGGAAGAGAGAGAGAGAGAGAGAGAGAGAGAGAGAGAGAGAGAGCATACTTTGATGGCAATTCACCAAACCCCAACTGACTCCAAAACAACAAGTAATCAAGCAATTTCTTCTGCCTCTCACCACATCATCATCATCTATTTTCCTTGTGAAAATATTCCACATGTTGTGCCACAATGTGGTTCTCCTCTCTTGTCCCCCCAAATGATGCTGCAGTTACCCATAGCCATCGGAGGATTCCCCTCTCCGGCCCTCCTCAGCAGCCTCTCCTCTCTCTCTCTCTTGCCATTTACTTCCATTGTGACTCTCCCCGTCCTCTCGGCACAGTCAAAGAGAGCAGTCATGTGGTGTGGAAATCCTCTCCTGCTACTTTTAGTTGCAGTCTCAGCCGAGCCTGCAGCCTTTTGCAGACATACCACATCTTCTCCTACACTGACAAGCAACTGCTTTCTTGCCACTGGAAGTATCTTCTTAAGAACAGTTGACGTGCATCACCTCGGCATTCTCTTGATTTATATCTGTGAGGAATCTCGAGACAGCCAACACATACATGTTGGAGCCCTTGATTTCAGAGTGCAACACCCCGACCATCGACCTGCCCATGGCCCGTGATCTCCAGCCATGGTTCCCACCACGAGCAACGCCTGCCGGTCCTCCCACCCCCCCCTGGAACCCTTTCCGTGGGCCGAAGACGGCAGATTCCTTCTTGGTGGACGCTTCCACGGATGAGACGGTGGCGTACCTCAACTCCTTACTGGCCACCGCCGACGCCGAGCCTTCTTCGCAGCCATCTGCGGCGCACGATGAGGAGGAGCCGCCGCCGAAGAGGGAGGCAAGAAGACAGCGTCGTCCCGGTTTGGCCTCCGGGGGAAGCGACGACGACGACGACGACGAGGAACAGAGGCCTGGCAAGCGGCATCACTCCAAGAACCTCGTGGCCGAGAGGAAGAGGCGGCAGAGGATCCGGGATCGGCTCCATGCCCTGCGATCCATGGTTCCAAAGATCACCAAGGTCGAATCCACATTACCTCAACACGAACACTCGATGCTCCTCTTTCTGCCCGGCGAAGCTGATGATGCATCTGCTCTGTGTTATGCAGATGGACAAAGCCTCGATCCTGGGAGACGCCATCGAGTACGTGAAGGAGTTACAGAACCAAGTGAGAGATATGCAGGAGGAGCTGGAGAAGAACGAGGAGGAGGAGGACCAAGGCACCGTTCCAGTTCCTGATGGGATGATCGACCGAGGCAAGGAGCCAGCGAGCGACGAGGACGACGACGAGGAGCAGCGGCAAATGGAGGTGAGTTCCATCGCTTTCCTCGGAGCCACAGGAACGAGCTCGTCGATGCGTCCTGGCTTAGGAGGCTTTTGTTGTGTTGGATTCGAGCAGCCCCAGGTGGAGGTGAAGCAGCTGACGGCCAACGAGCTCTTTTTGATGGTGCTGTGCGAGCACAGGCAGGGAGGGTTTGCGAGGTTGATGGAGGCCATGAACGCACTGAGCCTGGAAGTAACCAATGCCAGTGTCACCACGTCGAGAACAGTGGTACTCAACGTCTTCAGAGTTGAGGTAGCAACCAAGCATTTCATGATAAAAGGATCCCTGACGCCAAGCTTAAATCCTTGGCGAGATCTAAACACACTTCTCAACTTGTACAGAAAGGGAACAACAACTCGGTGGTGCGAGCTGAAGAGGTGCGGGACATGTTGCTCCAAACGGCGCGAGGCCGCAAGGACTGCACAAGTGACGGCGGATGGGGGTGAAGAGCACCGTCATAATCTGCAGCAGCGGCGGCACGGCCACCGCCATGGCAGCCATAGCAGGTGTCGCCATCCCCCACCGCCACCTCCACCTTCTTCATGGAAGAGGGTGAAGATTAAGCTTTTTTGTTTTGATCCCCTACGATGCTCAACAACGTACGGGATGAACTCAGTTATGTTCTTCTTCATAATAACATGAAATTGAAAAGAAAAAAAAAAGGTTACATTGCAATTAATTATATATATTCCAAAACCTACATTAGCAAGAGCCTTGAGCTTTCTGCTCGACTGCGTGCATGACTTGGAACTTTGCTGCATTTGCAACAGCAATTACTTGAACTACGCAAAAATATGTAATCTTCTCAATCCGCTCAACAAGTTTCTCGACTACATGAATCCCTCGTCTCTTTAATTCACGTAGTAATTATTTTCAATAAATTGGTTCCTAAAATCTTTGTTGCCTTGGTGAGTGAGACCAATCATTCTTCCACACTGGTAATTCGTAATTTTTACGAATGAATTGATTTCAGCCCTAATATGTTTAATACTACAAGCTATGTTTTAGTGTCACGTCACACTCACTACCTTTCGACTCCTTGTTTATTTGATGAAATTATCTCGATTAATTAATTAATGATCCTATGATGCCTCTTAAAACTTCACATAGCTATTATTGTTGTTTTATGCAGTAAGAGGTTCTCGCACGCACGTGCTAGGCGCGTGTCGAGAGGCGTTCTCGGGTGGCCTCTGGAGATCGTAGTTGCCGAGGACACAACTCCATCCCAACGGTCATCGAGGACCACCGGCCGTAGAGATTATCCGCGAGACACCGTACCGCGAAGCTCTTGTTCGCCCAAAAACCAACGCCCACACGAAAAAGAAGCGAACGCGAGACTTGCTCGAGGACGATGGGAAGAACCCTTACCCGATCCGATCCCCCGCCGCTGCTTCCGCTTGGAGCGCCAAGCCCCTCGCGGCCGGCCGGAGGTCCCTTCACCGCCGCGGAGTTGGCAGCGGCGGCGCAGCTCCTACAGCTGAGCGAGAGCAGCAGCGCCGACTTGGCCGCTTCGTCGTCGTCGTCCTCCTCCTCCTCCTCCCCTCGATCCGTCAACAACCGGCCGCCCCCGGAGGCCGTCTTATTGGAGGCCGAGGAGGAGGAGGAGGAGGAGGAGACGGGTCTGCGGCGAAGGACGAAGCGGTACCGTCTGATCGCCGATCTGCACATGGCCACGGCGCCCGTCGACGGCTGCGGCAAAAGAGAAGGAGCGGGGAGCGGGCGCGCGTGTTGTGGAGAGTATGTAGGGAGTTGAAGTAGCCATGGCCGTGATAGCGCGTGTATATATCTATATCCTCCTCCTCCTATGTAGTGCTTGCTGGATAGGGCTTGTGACAACATGCACAACATAAATATTACGAACGAAGCATAATATTGTGTACAAGGGCTTGAGATAACCCTAGAAATCCTTCGGACTGTGTTCCTGTTCTTTATGTGGTGGCATCTGTTTTATTAAACCTAGTTTTGAATCTGTACAAGACGAATGATTTGTGTGAGCAAGCTGTTGTTCTAATGAAAACAATTCGAAGGCAGAACTGTCATGAGAAACTCGAGTTTAATTCCTCGATAAATCTGTGGTTAATGTTGCACCAAATCACAACATGGAGAGTTTGTTCTGCTGTTCAAGACTACCATAGACATTGGAGAAGTAATGTTTATTAGCGTATACAAGTACATCACTGCAAAGTTACACCATAAATAAAGAAATATTAACATCTAGGAAAAAAAACCAAAATTTTCCATTGTCAAGTTTACGAAGCATATGCACTCTTCTACTAATAATTGCGATGCTATCCGAAGAAAATCTAATTTAATTCCTCTATAAATCTGCGGTTAGTGTTGCGAATAACATAGCACAGCAAATTATTAATAGAAGGATTAGCATAAGACAGATATGGGCAATGTTTTGCACCTGATTGATGACTGCATTTAGAAACTTCTATCCGATACCAGGAATAGCATAGACCATTTTTTTTTTTTTAAAGGATAAAGGAGAAGTGCCCACGAGCTTGCTCTTTCTTCCAATCAGAACATTTCATCTAATTCACCTGCAATCTAAAAAATTCAAGAAAAAAAATGCTAATCAGCAGAATAAACAAGCCTTGTCGACTAACCATTTCAGCTTGAGGACAGAAATTATAGAATACTGATGCATATTCTTGCCTCTTCTAGAATGGCATCCATTTTACTTGTCCATGTTAATTATCTTTGTCCAAACCGATAATTCCTTGCTGTTCTGTCACCTCTACCTCCAAAATAATGCAACAGAAATGTTTGGTTTACTCTAAGGTGAAGCTATCACCACCCTGGCCAAACTTAGGATAGACTTTAAAGGAATCATATCTAGACCATTAATATTTTTGTGGGCGGGCGCACCTATCGTTGCTTCCTGTCATTGCCAGAATAAAATGCATGAGCACATTTAACCAGCACCAGGTCAAGATGAATAGTAATAAACTGGTCATAGGATCAAACACAGGTAATAGCATAGACCAATTTCTAAAGGATAATGGGGAAGTAACCACAAGCATGCCCCTTCTTCAATCAAAGCATTTTGTCTAATCACCTTTAATATAGAAAATTTAAGAACATTTAGGAATCAGACAGAAAAAGGCATGCTAATCAGAATGAACTACCCTTGTCAACTACCCTTCAGCTCGAGGTCAGAAACCAGAATACTGACACATATTCTAGACTCTTCTAGAAGGGCATGCTTTTTACTTGTCCCTGTTAGTTATCTTTGTCAACAAGCCAATTTCTTGCTGTTCTGTAACTTCTACCTCCAAAATAATACGACAGAAATGTTTGGTCTACTGTTAAGTGAAGGTGTCATCAGCGTGGTCAAATTTATGATTGACTCAAAAGGAAGCATATCTAGATTACTAATATTTTTGTGGATGCACCTGTTGTTGCTTCCTACTCATCACATTATGTCACGAATGTTTAATCAGCACCAGATGAACATGTGTAGTTGTAAGGCCTAAATATTGGTGTTACTTTCGGTACGTATTAATTATTCAAATACATCTCATTAACAAAGATTAGCAAACAATGACGGATCGAACTATCATGTGTGAAAAACTTACATTTCTGACATCTGCATAATTCACATCTAGATCAGTTGTCACCATAAGAAACTTGACCTTTGTCCATACCTGTAAATCAAGGTACACCATAAGAAACTTGACCTTTGTGATGGTTAGATAACCATACCTGTAAATCAAGGTACAATAAGTATGGAACACAGAGAAACAAAAACCCACCAAACCTCACAAATAGATACTGAAAGAACTGCACAAGCTGTGGTAAACCCCCACCCCCCCAAAACAAAAAAAAAAAAAATCATATGTTAGAGGCACTTACACTTTGTAATTCTAGGTTGGATATAACATACCAAGAAATGTCTCATTTAATGTAGGCCCACTTCTCTTTGGGTTGTTCACTGCAGAAAGGAAAGGAGTGATATGTCATAATGTCATTTATGATGTTATATTTATCCTGTTTAAACAAGTGATCTGCAACAATATTGTTGATCCCAATTATTCTGGTAAAGGATCATTATTCTTGATATTGTAATCACGTTGGTCATTTGGTGTCTATTCAATTTAACCGATTGTGCTGAACAAAAAGATTGAAAATAAGTGTTTCAGCACCTGCAGATGCTTGTACAAAGGATGGCTAAAGATAGAGGATATCTGTTTCTACTTCCATTTAATTTTCGCAACTCTAAGATAAGGCAGAGAGACTTGAGAGAAATAAAAGAAATGGAATCCCAATAGGACTCAAGTTGATTATTGAGGCACAGTGATGTTTCATGAACTGAAAACCGCTTTTTGTTAATTTCTTGCGCCACTTTGAGCAAAAGCCAATAGCATAACTTCTTCCGATTAGCAAGGCAAAGTACCAATAATGCAAATGACAAACATAAAGATGTAGAAGAACTTATAATGCTTTGTGCATATTGCTTCTGCAGCCCAGAATGCTCCATTATTTCAATGAAGCACTGCAGGGACTTTACTAAAATAATAACAAAGCTATTTTCTTTTAACTCGTAACACAACAGCATGTGGAATATGGATTATGATGTGGAGAACAGATGCCATTACCTGTCTCAAGATAATAGCTTCTGAGCACTTTTCTGAAGCCTAGATGCAATTTTGGGCTCAAGTAATGACAAATATATTAGATTAACCACATGGTGTGTGTGTGTGTCACATTGAAAACTGTTGTGCACCCCGATGAACTAAAAGTTCTGCAAGGGACCATATATCATACACAATGATAACAAAATGATGAGCATATGAAGGTCCCAATATTCCACATCGCTGGTGGGAATTGTGATCATCTAATATGCCTAATGAGCATGTCAGATATTTGAGTTGCAGAGATTGTGATACCAGTAACTAGAACAACAATGGCTACGACATTATCATGTATAGACATAAGATATTAGCTGCTCCCAGAAACCAATTTTCATTACTTCTATTAGTGAAGCTCACGTGGTTGGGAGCTCAGATGGTGATAGCATTTGTGTTGGTAAGTTCTGAAAAATAAAAGAAGTGATGGAATTTCATCACTCTTGATGATTGAATTCACAGGAAGGTAATTAGAGATCACTTATCACGGATATATGGGATGTATTCGGAGTTCAAATACACAGCTTAATCAAAGCTTTGGACAAGAATTGAGCATGCACTCAACATTTAAACAGAATTTTCTCTGATGCAGACAGGTCAATCCTTGAGTGCCAAGAGACAGTGGAAAACAACTTAAATAACACTTGGCAGTTTTAGAACATTTAACTAAAACAAAATTGAGATATTTCAGTTACATAATATTGATACCGAATTATAATCTTTGACAAGAAATATCATATGCTAAGTCAATGAAACGTTCAATGAAGAATATGGAGAAACAATCATCACTTAAAACAGCAACATCATATTTAGCATTATTGAAGAAATGAGATTGTTACACTTCAAATATTAGTTCCTGACACCAAGGTCCGCAATACCGTACCGTACCGATGTACCGAGAGTTGATCGGTACAGTACGGTATGGTGTACCGAGCGGTATACCGGGACGTACCGAGCGGTACACTTAATTTAGGTGTAAATTTCTTCGAAAATACCTGAAAATAAAAAAAAGGTTAGGAGAATGAAATGAAGTGAAATAGAGGGAAAGAGGTGTTTAAAAAGACATGAGAAAGGGCTCCAACGGTCAATTTAACCGTTGGAGTATTGTTACCAATCGGTAACAGTTGAAATCGACCGTTACTGAGCTGTGCCGGGCGGTAACGGTCGAAATTCAACCGTTACCGAGCTGTACCGGTTAAAAATCGACCGTTATCAAATTATACCGGGCGGTAACGGTCGAAATTTCGACCGTTACCGCCCGATATATCTCGAATTTCGACCGTTACCGTCTGATATATCTCCGTATCGATTGATATGGGAGATATTAGGCGTTCCGCCCGGTAGAGGGCAGTCCGCGTACCGGTATCCTGTCGGACCGGTACAGGTCGAAACTGCATACCATGGCTGACACTGCATCAACTTATTAAATGCCCAGAGACTCAACTGGAATTGAAAAAGATGATCACACAGAAAATGTCAAATCTAAGCTAAGGATCAAACTTCTTAAACTGCTCATCTAATGTAATAAGTTGCCAAACTAGAAATGGAGTACTAAATGGTAGCAATTACATGCTGAGGTTAGTTATCCCTGCAAATTAATCAGAATGGTATTATTATGCATAAATTTGAGAAGCTCTTATATAAAAAGTCAAGTATAAGAAATCAATATGCAAGACCCATAAAACGGAATTTCAGGACATCAAGCAATAGAGATAAAGCACCTTAAAAGAAGTTTCAGAGGAATCAGGATTTAACTAAGTGAAAAGAACATGCCTTCTTAGCATGTTACGCCCGATCGCCATTCCGTGGAATATAGACTATGTCCTGGTATAAGAATAGAAAATATATGTCAGTTATGAAAAAAGCATAACTATTTACCAGGTAAGAAGACTAATGAGTTTACCATATTAAACTGAGTTTTTGTTGGGCTTTGGCCCTGAATCATTATCTAGCTGAACCTGGATAAAAACATTATTATGAGAATCAGTAGACTGGAAAAGGGTGACGGCACTACGTGTGGCATGCAACAAATATTTTCCTGCATGTGAAAATAAAAAACAATTGAAGCTTCAATAGGTCAACATCAACAATTAGCAGAATATGCAACATAAATAATTGTCATAGGTAACAATAATTCAGAAGTCAATAAATGGCTCAGCAATTCCAAAAAGGTCTAGTTTCACTGACAACTAAGGATGTCTCCTTGTGGGAAATGCATAAAAGTCTTGTGGATCCAATGAGGTAACAAACAGCTTGAAGAATTAGTAGACTAGAAATTCTATCATAAGAAGTCATGAAACAGAAGAACCTCCATAAGCTGATGAACCATGTGATCATAAAATGAATACATCTGGAAGGGATATTATGTCTGAGATTTACAAGAAGCAATTGTTTTACTCACATTTGAGTTTTAAATGGGCAGGAAAAAGAACTGATATGCAAAATATGCACATACATAAAGATAGAAATACCTGAAATTATTTATGATGTAGAAAAAATGATGAATAGCAAAAGCAAAAGTGCATCACTCATATGCTACAACCAGGATTGGCAGTAGAGTAAAAAGAAAAGACAACAAAATTTTGGCTGACATAGAAGTTAGAACAATATGTGTTTCCAAATATTTCGTTTACAAGTTCCCACCTAGATTAGTTTGCATATATCATGGAAACTCGAGCTGACCAGCTCCTTTCATGTACATGCAAATGTTAACTCATCAAAACTCAACAATTATGCAGTCATAAAATGCACCCATCATCAAGCTTACTTTTTTTTAACAAAAAAGTTTCCTAACTCCTAGGAATTGGTACTACAAGCAATGATCCTCATTAAATCAATCCTTTTATCATCCAGGATCAGCACATGACCATCTTATGTAGTTCTTGAGCTCCTCTAACACTAAGCTCTAATATTCTATAATGCTGATGATCGAATGCATCATCTAACTTAGGACGAACTTAGTTGTTAATTGTACTGCAACAATGGCCCAGGGCCACCTTAAAATGTCAGGAAAAAGGATGATGTAAAGTCTATCCAATATATGAGATCAAGTGTTTCTCCATTCACGATACAGCACATCTATTATAGTACTGACTACCGAGCTCTAATCTTTCTCGACAAGAACTTATCCAGTTAGCATTATATCATCTACTTAAGCAATGAAAAAGCCTCTCTATCTGCATAAAATTATTTTTTTCCATTACTTGTACTCTCACCATACAGGTGACTTGTGTCTGATACGCTAAGAGGAATACTATTAATTAGTAAGATCATTCAATCCCATCAAATTCTTCTAACATCGAATGTTCTTTAATACAATTCCTTTTCAATCAAGATCTGTGACCACACTAACACCCTTAACTGAAGAATTCGAGAAAGAATAAAAGATCAACAACAACAAGAAGGGGAACCTCTCTCGTCTACCACATCCAAGGAGCAATGAACAATGTGATGGAGCTTCAGCGTATCTTCAGCCTCCATGAAGCTCTGCAGATACTTCAGATTGTTCTGTGGATCGTCAACAGGTTAAATCCATCAGATCAAGAGCCGGCCCACACCTTATAGTCACGTGAGAAAGAGGAACGTGTAGAGAAAGAATGAGGAAGAAAGAGATACCTGGTGGCCAACAATGGCGACATAGACGATCATCTTCACTGCACTGCCTCAGAGCAAAGGCGGAGGTGTTGGCAGCGAAGGCAGAGAGAGGAAGAGCAGGAGGAAAGAAGACACCGCCATGACTCAGAACCCAAGGCAGGACCTGATCCAATGGAAGTCCATGAATCGGCTGTTTTGTTCGGAGCAGCGAACAGCACATCTTTAAATAAAGGTATGTTTATATATTTATCCTTGCAAAGTTCCGATATATATATATATATATATATTTTCTGTGGATAACTTTAGTAGTAGCAAAACTTGTTCAAGTCTCCAGATATAAAGCATTTACTTTATGTGGATTTGCTCATGGTTTTATTTTGTGTATTCCCATTTCATAAAGAATTCAGAAAAAGAATTCCTAAACATGGTGAACATCACACTGGATTCAGGAATTTTCTTTTTATTTTCACAGAGTGTCTTTTATCTCAAATATATTAATGAGTTCTATAAGAATAGATATTGACTAGTAAAGTAAATAATCTGATTCAATTATCAAATAATGCAAATTAGTCATGGATCAATTCCAAATCATTCATGGATCAACCAAGTTAAGAAATAATATAATTTTTTATACTTTGATGATATTTAAGTTATGAGGTTAGCTCAAATTTTAATCAAATCGGATTTTTAGGTCTTTAATTGTGGTGCAATCAACTTGATCGATCTCAATCCAATTGAACAGCGAAAAAAGACTCTTGTTACATAGTTTTTACTGCACACATTCCCCTGGAATGGCTGTTCATTGCTGCTAACACTTAAAAATTTCTACAACTCGAAAACTAAAATGAATAGATAAATAGTTGTCATCCCCTTTCTTTTAACTCAGGTACCTTTGCAATCATGGATTTCACACCTGTAACACATTTAAATGTTCTTTTTCCCTTCTCCCTTGAGCCATCCAGCTAATTGAAAAACAAATCTGCCAGTCCTCGGCCAGTCTGCTAATATTGCAATTATTTCCAGCCGGCTACATGGATTTCTATTGTGTAGCATACAAAATAAAATCCTTTGTTAAATTAAAAAATTCATATATTTATTCATAATTTTTAGTAAATTTTTTTTGGATATTTCTAACTATCCTAACACCACTAACATAAATTGTGTCATCTCTTTAAACTATAGGATTAATGGATCTTCCTAGTCCATGTTTATATCATCTTAAATTATTCTTCTCATTTCATTTTCCGTTAGTCATGCCTAAATATTCATGAATCAAAACAAAAATAAAATTGTTGTCACATATGAAGTAACTCCTCAAAACTCAAGTTGTCCCCAAATAATGAGCAGCTGTGTCTAAAGCCCTGGAAGTGCCCGCTTTGCCCACAAATCATTCATATACTATGCCTAGATTGTCATGAGAAAAAGTGAAAAAAGTATCACCTTGCAATCACATTGTCATGTGTTGGATATCACATCCTTCCCATGAAAGATGCAAACAATGAATTTGTTTCCTCTGAGCAGTAGAAATCTGGCAATTTATCAAACAATGGCCCAAGAATACATGCTTCATCATCAGCCAGTCAACAAGGAGTTAACCCTACTGTTATGACAAAACACCAAAAACATTCATTCTCCTATTTCTCATTGCAATTCAATAAAGCACTACATCATATTTTCCTGCAATATCTACACTTTCTCCACTTTCAAGTTTCTTCCCGACATCCTTTTCAGACCATTGTCTATAAAGAACTAAGCCTATCACAGTGGCTACAAGCCTACAACAAAGATCTTCTTGGCAATCAGAAGATGAATGATTTCACCTAAGTTAGGATCTTCTCCAAAGACACTAGTGACTTTGCCAGTCTATTCTTTCTTGAACCATACTTGATTAGAAAAATTAGATGAAACTTGAGCTAGATAAAAACTTCATCTATAATAATTCTTGTTGTTATGAAGCTTGGGTTGCTTAGTCACATTGGTTCCCAATGATCCCCATTACAGGCAAAAAAGGATACTAACACAAGAGGAAAGAAACACAACAGAGGAGCTAAAACTAGAATCCAAGGGGGGGGATAATTCCAGAGAAGGATAGGAAAAATAGCCTTAGAAATACTATATAATGCATCATAGCAAGGATATACATATTACAGGCAGAAACTTAAGAATATGGTCCATAAAATGTTACTATTCAAATATTACTATGCATTGAATCAACATCTAACGGACAAGCAATATCCCAAACAAGCAAAAGCATGTAACGAGCTAACCTATTATTGCAATTTTCAGTGATCAACACTATAATCTATATGAATTCATTCTACAATGCCTCCAAACTTTAGAAGAATCAAAAGCAAGAATTGTTCTACCTTAAGCAAAATATGACAAACTAAATTTTGTATGACAAAGGAAAAAATGGAAATCAAGACATGGAGTTTTCATATCTAAAGACCTGCAGAAGCTCAAATTATTCATAATTGAACAAGCCACAGGAAATGCTCATAATCATAGCAACAGGCGACTCAAAATGCAATCTTCCCATTGTTCCTACAGCCAGGTAATAACCAATATTATTAAGGAATTATTGAAAACAGTTTGAAGGTCATAATCGAAGCAAGAGGTGAGTCAAAATGCAATCTTTCCATTGCTTGTATTCGGAGGTTACAACAAAAGTTATTTGGGAACAGCTGCAGATAGCTTTCATGGTTTTACCTCCACTAGCTAAAACCATCTGCAATCAAGAAGCACAAGGAGAAGAGGCTCCGACAGAAAAGATACAGTTTTGGGCAGAAGGATCGTACGTGATGCTCAACGAGATTCCTCCGCGCCAAGAGCCTGGCTATCGGCGGCGTGAGGGCGATCGTCCTCGGGACCCTATCCGGAAACAGGGCCTTGTTACAGAGCATAGCCAGAGCTAGGGTGACGCCGCCAGCTCCGCCGTCCTATTCCGCTTCATCTGCTGCTGCTGCTGCTCCCTCGGCGGCTTAGGCGACAAGGAATCATGGCCGTCCAAAATGACCACGCCGGAAGCGCGATCATTGTCCGGGACGCGGGACGAGAGGCGGACCTTCTCGAAGATCGACTCGACGTCGACGTTGTTCTTGATGGCCACGTAGAAGCCGGCGATGGATGCGGCGGAGACGGAGGAGTGGACGCCAAGCGCCACCTTGTGGTACTTCTTCCTCAGCTCCCGCAACCGCCCCGTGAACGCGATCCTTAGCGAGAACTTGGGTTAGGGTTTAGGAGCCGAAGAGTCGAGGGAGAGGGGGGAAGAGGGAGTGCGACATCCTCTGTTGGTCCGCGAAGAAGTACACCGACGCAGTGTTGCCAACAAACTTTTTCTATTTTTTATTTCCAAAAACAAAAACCGTTTGATTAATAATGTTTTCTGAAACAAATCTGTCTTGGTCTCAGTTCTACCTAGCACTCTCTCTGAGAAAACAAAACTGATTTTGAAAACAAAATACAGAGCCTGTTCTAAAACATCAATCTTGAAAACAATTCTCAAATCGGCCCGAATTGTTTCCTGAATTTTTGTTGCAATGTTTTTGTTTTTTTAAAGCCTGATTACGTATGTTTTATTGGCCTTCAAAAACAAATAAGGCGCTATAACTTAACATATGATCTAAGGATGTCTTTAAAGATGTGTTTGTATTCACACTTTAATATAATTAATATTATTATTTTTTACTAATTAAGAATAATATGGTGCATAAAAATAATATTTTATATTATTTATGAACTTTTTTTTAAAATAACATAGGCCAAGAGCAAACAAGCTCGGTGAAGGGAGAGAGACTATAGAATCTTAACAATGACATGGGAGAGAGATTACAGAACCCTAACAATACCATGAGAGAGACTATAAAACCCTAACAATGTCATGATAAAGAGAGACCATAGAACCCTAACAATGTCATGAGAGAGAGACTGCAGAATCCTAACAATGACATGAGAGAAAGAGAGACTATAAAATCCTAACAATGCCATGAGAGAGAGAAAGACTATAGAACCCTAACAATGTCATGAGAGAGAGAGATTGCATAACCCTAACAATGACATGAGAGAAAAAGAAACTACAAAATCCTAACAATGACGTGAGAAAGATTGTAGAATCCTAATAATGTCATGAGATAGAGACTATTGAACCCTAATAATATCACGAGAGAGACTATAGAACCCTTCACGAGAGATAAAAAGATTATAGAATCCTGATAATGTCATGAGAGAGACCGTAGAACACTTCCAATGCCATGAGAGAGAGTGTAGAATCCTAACAATATCACGAGAGAGAGAGAGAGCATGACATTGATGATGGAGGGGCAAAGGACAAAGTGTCTTCATCACACGGCATGGCATTGATGAGTGCAAGTTCATGCACTGTTCTTGTTTGAGTGGCTTAACTACTCCTACAAAATATAGTTTGTAGTACATAAATATATAAAATTATAGATAATAAAACTTTTATATCGGTTCCCAACGGTTAAAAATGCTTAACGTAGAATAAAATCAACTCGTGTATTAGTTAACAAACATGATGGCAAGTAGGACCAAATTAATATTATATCGTTCAACCTTTAATAAGCAGGCTTTGGTACACTAGTATCAAAATAATATTTTAGATGATAAATACAAAGTCGCCTCTATCATATTATTCGGCATTGTACAGTAGTACTGCACATTGCAAAGCCACTCCAGAAAGTTTGGATTAACGTCGCTCGACGTAGAGACGTACAGCTCGATTGACGCTCGTGCAAGTCGGTCGCGAAGTCAACAACCATTAACGGATCATCGACCCTCGTCCACAGGTATAAAAGTCGACCCCCCGACCAACGCCACAAGGGGGAGACACTTCGAACACCCAACTCCTAACTCCACTTAACACTGACTTGGGCTTCAGAGGGGTCGAGTCGGGAAATTCCCCTCTTGACCTCGATCTTTGTGCAGGAACCGATAACGAGACAGTAACAACCCACCAAGGGAGAACCGCACTCGGGAGACTACACCTAGATCTAACCCGACCCGAAGCTCGTCTCCACCCGAGCAACCGCGTGGACAACCTTACGCATCCAAGACTGGACCGAGCCATGCTAACACCACGATCATGACGTAAAGATTCACTAATAGAATCTAAAAACACTATCTGAATGATTTCGATTTTTATAGGTTCAATTCTCGATTCATAATGAACCATGGCTACTTAAATTTTTTTTATGCAAAATATAATTGTAAAATTTATTATTTTATAAGTTTATAGTTTTTATGCGGTTTGAAAATATTCAAATTATTTTTAAAATTATTTTTATTGATTTAAATTTTTTTAGTAATAATTATTTTTTAATCAAATAAAAAAAATATTAATACTTTGAATGGATTTAAGAATATAATGGCATCTTTTTTAATCCCTGCATCAGTTCCTCAATAATATTTAAAATATTCATATTCTTCTTGAATCCGAATCAAATATTTATTTTTCTATTAGTCTCCTCATATAATATAATTAATAAATATTCTAGTAAATAAAAAGTAACAATACGTCTCATTCTAAAATCTGAATCCAGCCCAGATCGATATGAATAATGATTCTACAATTGATTAAAAATATATTATCATTTTTTATTCCAACCCATTCATAAAATTAGGATTCACTCATAAAATATTCTCAACAAATATTGGGTGCTGCACCACCCCACTCCCCCCACCCCAGAAAATAATAACTCTAAAGGGGGTTTATTTGCATAAAACTACAAGTCCTTTCAGGGGTTATTTGATTATTCTCATGTTACCAGGGGTGTATTTGCATGAAGTTGTCTTACGCACGCTTATTGGGTTAAATTTAGCATTTGTAATCTGTTTAGGGACTATAGTGCAAATATCTGCTGATGTCACTTCCCTCGAATCCCGTAAAATACTCCTCTCTCTCTCTCTCTTCTGGTCTGGTGGTGGAGCCCGTCGCCGCCGCTGTGCCTCGCTGGCGTTGGCCTCTCTCTTGTCGGTTTCTGAGGGGTTTTGTCTGCTAGTGGTGTCGGAGAGATCAAACGCCTTCTTTTCCTCCAAATCTCCTGCCTGGAAGCCAAACCCAACCTCACATCTTCCCACTTCTTCAATCCTTTCAAGAAGAATCGTCTCATCATCTCCAGATCTGAGGTCGCCACACAATTAATCGCCCAACCTAGACCTAAAAAGGTGTTTTCGACCGCCCTTTCGTCTGCGACGCGTCGGATTTGAGGCGTTTCTGACGGGCGATTCTTTTCTGGGAATTCTCCCGCTTCCGCTCGTGAGGCTGCTGTCGGGATGGACGAGAAGATGCGGTTGTCAGGATTGGTGAGGAGATCGCGTGGGTCGTTAGATGGTTTCTTTTCTTCGAGTTAGTGCACGAAAGGCTGATCCTGGACTTGGTTCTCGCTAATTTGGTGAGAGATTTTCTGTCGGCCTCGCCGTCGGGGGTTGAGTTGTATCTGGAGAGGTAATCGATTTCTCTGATTTTAGTAGTACGAGCAAATTTCATGTTCATATTTTGCTGACATAACGTACTAAAGTAGTCAAAGAGTGATTTTTTCGACCTCTTTGATTCTTGTTTGCAATAAAGTTTCCGACTTTCTGAAGAAAGAAAAGTTGGGTTTTCGATGGACTCTCCTGCTGCTGCTTTCGAATCATTCTTATCTGGTAACTGATGCGATCTATGTGAATTCTCTTGATGCAGAGTCGGAAATTTTGGTTTTTTCCCCCCTTTGTCGGATACAAACTGGATTAAAATAGATGTTAAGAAGGCGAGCTTGGATGAGATGAGGGATGTTAGCGGCATTGATGAACCTACTGAGGGCCTGCTGGCAGCCATCGGATCGGTCTGTCCACTCAGGCTCTGAGGTCGTAGGCCGGCAGGATGGGCTTCTGTGGTACAAGGACAGCGGACAACACGTAAACGGTGAGTTCTCCATGGCTGTGGTCCAAGCAAACAGCTTGCTTGAGGACCAGAGCCAGATCGAGTCTGGACCACTGAGCTTGCTTGATACCGGGCCATGTGGTACCTTCGTGGGTGTGTATGATGGCCATGGAGGTCCAGAAACCTCTCGTTATATCAATGATCATCTCTTTCAGCATTTGAAAAGTAAGTTCTTAATTTCCAAACTGCATGCTTAGATCTTGGGGTTTCGGTTTGATTCATTTTTTCTTAAGATATCAGTAACTTGGTGAATTGGTACATCAAGTTCACTAAGATAAAAAGTTATTTTGTTTTAAGAAACCATCCACCTTGCTGCTTTTGAGTAACTGGTTGAATACAATTCAACTGGGATGATACTCTTGAGCAAAGAACATGTTCTAGTAATTGAATAGATGGATAGCTTTTAGACTTGGGAACCAGCTGTGAGATGTAACAAAACTTTAGTTTGTAATTGGCAGCTCTGTGAAATGTTTTCTGCCCTTGCCTTATTGTTCTCTATAGTATTGGACATCTTGTTCAGGTCTTGAATTTTATGTTATTTTTTATTAGTGAAATTGTGTTGTTTTTGGGATTCCAGACCCTGAAATTGTGGTTTCTTTCTTTCACTTTGTTTCAAATCCGAGATATAACACACAGTATCTCAGTCCACAAATATTCTACTGTTCTTATAAGTGTGTGTGATAGAAGACCTTTTGGCAGGATTTGCAGCTGAACAGCAGGCCATGTCAGCTGATGTAATAAGGAAGGCATATCAAGCTACAGAGGAAGGTTTTTTCTCCCTGGTTAACAAGCAATGGTCTATGACACCTCAGATTGCAGCTGTTGGCTCGTGCTGTCTGGTTGGTGTAATCTGTGGCAGTATGCTATATACAGCGAATCTTGGGGATTCCCGTGTTGTTCTTGGGAAACTTGTAAAAGCAACCGGAGAGGTTTTGGCTGTCCAGTTGTCAGCAGAGCATAATGCTGGAATTGAGTCTGTGAGACAGGAGTTGCATTCAATGCACCCAGAAGACAAGCAAATTGTTGTCTTAAAGCATAATGTCTGGCGTGTGAAGGGCCTTATCCAGGTGCTCAAACATAAAACTTGTCTTGTTAATTTACTGAAGAACGAGAAAACAAGTTTTAGACCACCTAGCATTTATGCTTCTTCAGATTTTCCATATTCATGCTTTATATGAATGTCTAGAACAGGACCTACTAATTCTTTAGCTTGCGGGCAATTTACAAAGGGTCATGCATTTGAGTTATTTTTCTTCTATCTGAAAAATGGTTGTTAATCCACTGGGAAAAAAATAATTGTTAAGTAGCCAATCATGCTGGCCTGTAGGTTCTCCTCATCAAAGCATCAAATGAAATCCTTCCCCAGACGCAACTGGTGGATGCATGAAATTCTTTGTTTTAAATGGTTTGGCTGTACACGTTGATATGCCATTATTGTAAGAATTTTGTATCCTAAAGAAGGAGATAACGAGTTTGTTTCAAAATGTTTTTGCTTGATTGCTTTGTTACTAGGTTGCCTCAAGGCCTTTTCATGTTTAGGTGAACTGATACTCTTGGTTATATTTTGAGACCATAACATTATTTACTTGTAGATTAAGAGGGCTACATTTTGATTTGTGTTTCGAGCCATCTTTTCACCTGTGTTATGCCCAGTGGTTAACCTATGAATATCTGGACATTGTCTTCTCTATTGACGGATAAGTTTTATGACCTGTTATCAGTATCTTCGATAATCATAGAAGCCAATCACTTTATGGAGGTTGTTCCAGTCTAAATATAAACATTTATCCTTCAAATGAATTTAAATTGATTTTTCCTTTTCTTTAACGTTCAACAATTTAAAGCACATATTGTTTTTCATCCATTATATAACTTAATATTGCATCTGTAGCAAATTTATGACTGCCATAAATTTGTAACTTCAAACTTGTTTTAAATTTTCGGTTGATCTCATTTATTTGTAGTCAGGATACTTGAAGGCATTCAAAGGGTACATTAATATACTTTGTCAAATAGTCTTTGTTGAACTTTGATGATTTTGTTTTACTTTGGTCAAACCACTTTAGTCAAATTCATATCACTAGTCACCACCTTTTCTACTCGATGCACTGCTAATTTGAAAGGGTTATATCTCATGAACTGTTGAATCAAAAATGATAATTGCATTTAGCCTCTGTAAATGGAATGGGAAATGACTTGGTAGTTCTGCTTGCTTGAGGATATCACTCTTGGTACGAATTGGCAGATGGAAGATGGAAAAAGATTTTTCTAATTCTCTTTTAGATGATGTAAAGACGTTCAAGTACTCTCAAATTATTAAATATTTGATTTCTTTTTTATCTATAATTATTTTTGGATAAATGAAGTTTAATTTTCATAAACTTTTACTCATTTGAATAAATTATATTAATCCTTTTAGTTAGTTAAACAATGCTGACTCTTTTCTCTATCTTAGGTTGTGTTGTTAGTTTTTAATAAAATAGTTTTAATTTTTGGCTGTTCAATTTAGCACCTGCACGGCATTTGGGTCCACCTGTTTGGCTTGATATGGTTGGTTTCATCAGCAGCCCACTAGCTTTTGTCATTTTTGGATGTTTTCACCCACCTTTTGTCAAAATCATACAGAACTAGTCATGGAGGACTTTCTATCAGTATTTTGTTTATTTTGGCCCTTCTGTCCATCATTTTGGTGGACTTGCTGCTCATCAGGATAGTTACTAATTTATTCAAGATTTATTAGCAATTTTCTCAATTCTACCATGTTTTGGTGGATTTTCTTCTTCATCCTCCTTACTTTTAAGTTTGTTATGCACCCAATTTGTTTTATTTATCTGTAGACAATCGGCCTTGTCAATCTATCAAGTATGCAAATTTTATATCATCAAAGGTTTTATAACAAACTGCAAGTGACTATGTAATCAATGATCTGCTTTCTTCTTATGGTTACAAATCTTGACAAACTGGAATATCAGAAGATGCATGTTTTATTATACTTTTTTTTCATGTAGAGAAAAATATTGAATTGCGTAAATTGATTTTTCCCACCAAACTTTGTGTTGAAAATACAGGTAGTGTTGATCACGGCTATTAATTTTCCCATATATTATACTTTGCATCATCCATAGAGTACAAATTGTAATTCGAAATTACCTGTGATCTATAAAAAAAAAGATTCCAGATAGCACATTATGCCTTGTTTAGTTAAATTTTTCATTCTAATAGAAACTTGATCTGAAACCGCTGAAACGAAAACTTGGTGGTCTTCACTCGAACCGAAGGAAACTAAGTTCTGTACCCTTGGTAGGCCCTTCTTACATTTTTTGCAAATTTTGCTATAGCAGACGTATAAGGGAACATGTGATGTGTGATTATCAGATGCTAGTCCACTGTAGATGGCCCAATTTCAAATCTTTGCTCACTAAATACCTGCTCTATACCTTGAGGTTCACCACCGTCACATTCATAATAAACGTTCCAACCATGGTACATTATTTATGTATCTATTGCTTCTTACTGATTCTTAATATTTAGTCTAACTGGTATATCTGTTGCAAATTACATATTCTTTATATATTAATATTTAGTCTTACTGATTCACTTATAAAGAACAATCTCTAGATTTAGCTTCTTGTATCTTTGCTGCTTATTACTAATCAAATACATCTATCTTGCAGGTCTCTAGGTCGATTGGTGATGTATACCTAAAGAAGGCAGAATTTAACCGGGAACCACTATATGCAAAGTTTCGACTTCGTGAACCTTTCAAAAAACCTATACTCAGCTCAGACCCATCGATTTCTGTGCAACCGCTGCAACCACAAGATCAGTTTCTTATATTTGCATCTGATGGCCTCTGGGAGCATCTTAGCAACCAAGAAGCAGTGGATATTGTTCATAATGGTCCTCACAGTGTATGTTTTCTATCTTTATACTATTTTATCATTTTTTAAATAGAGTCCATAAGTGGCCATTGTTTTTCTAATACAAAATAAAATCATTTTAAGTAATGAAAATTTCTCTTTCTATTTCATTTTGGAAAATTAAGGGATGCATTTTATGATTCAAGTTATTGAGTTTACACATAGAATCAAATTAGAAAGTGGTTGGCCATGTAAGGTTGGGAAATGTGTTAAACAATTCAATAGAGACAAGGAGTTGTCGCAACCTTGGATAAATTTGCATATGATCCTTGGCCCAAAAATCTGACTTGTGGAAGCAGCTAAGAATTGATGCATAAATATTGTAGGAAGAGCAAGTTTGCCAGATTAGCTAATCTAAATCCAATTTGGCCAACCCAGATTAATATTCACCAAGGCTGATTTGGTTTTTCGTCAACTTCTCAGTCCTACCACTAAAGATAAGTCAGACTTGGACAAAATTGGCTAATCCATGCTGGAATTGTGAATTGGACCGAGGTCTTCCGGATGAATTTTATTAGTTTGGGAATCTTTTGCAAATGTTATAAGTAGTTACTAAGATTGCCGAAGGAGAATACAAAAGGTTTCCAGATATAAGAAGGAAAGTGAAAAATCTTAGGTTTGATTAAAGATTAAAAAGAAAAAAAGAAGTATTCATTTTGATTGAAGATTTTATCTCTAAAAGGAAATTCCTTCACAAAGATGGAGGCCTGTCAATGATATCGAAAAAACTTAAAGATATATATTCTTAAAGAAGAAAAATGGCATGATTGATATATTTTGACTTATTAAATGCAATTTTCTTTATTGTATTCTCCATGATCTTTGTAATTTTCTTTTTATCTTATACTTGGGGGGTCCTAAAAAGAGGAAACAGGACCATTCCTGGAACATGATAGATTGCTGAATAAATGGAGGATATTTCTTTTCTCACATTATGTATGTGTGGGTGGTTTGAGATTACATTCTCTTTATCAAGGATATGATTCTATTGTGAGTCGCTTTTTTAGCTGGAGTGAGTCAGATAGTTATCATTTTTCAATTTTATTTTATTTAAAACTTTATGTTCTCTGTTAACAACTATTGAATCCTAGAGAGAGAAAAAAAAAAAACTCTTTGCTCCTTCCACGCCCTTGGGGTCAATAAATTTGTAGCAAATTTTTAACTTAATTACTTACAAAAGAGTTCAAGATTTGAAAGTTAAGTCGAAGAGTTAGTTAGCTATTTGCACTAGATAATGTCAAAAACTCTAAGTGGACAAAGATCATGGCAAATGTGAATAACTTCAAAGGCATTGAAGTTTTATATCAAGTTGCATTGTCTAATAACTAAAGAATGGCATGCAAATTTAGACATTGATGCTATGAATTTGTTGGTGTTTTCAGAATACATGGATGAGATATTTGAGAACATCATGCGTCTCAAATCTTATTCCCTTTTGCCTGTTTGAACTTGCAGGGTCGATGTTGAAACCTGAAACCTTTCTTATGCCATCTTCCATACGTAGCAGTAAAAAAAAAAGGTTCCTTCCTTTTTTCTGATAGAGATAGATTGAGAAACACAAATCTCCAACATTATTGATTTCTAGTATGGACATCTCATTCTGAACCTTTTATCCCAATTTGTAGGTTCTTTAAAAGAAGCATTGGCATGTACTCAAGGATATGTTCTTTTGATGCAAAATTTATCCTTTTGATCCACGTTTGGACTGAATATTTAGTTGAACCATATTTGAGGGCCTGCATAAAATGAAAAGTGAATAATGCTTAAGCTAGGGAAAGTGGATCCATCTCATACAACCTTATTTTGTTTATCGTCAAGCCATGCAAATTAGTTGATTTATTGTCATATCCAAGGAATAAAATCTCAGCCTGATACCGATTCGAGTCAGCATGTGATAATACCAATTATCGACTGGATTAATATAGTACCAGCAACAATGAACATGTGCTGGTATGGTTCAATACTGGTCAACATCCTATTAAATTATGCATTTCTTGTCTCAATAATGAATCAAAATATAGTTCTTAGTCATTACAAATCGCATATTAAAATCACATACACAAAAAATTTCTACAAGTGCATGAAGATAGCACATGATATATAATCCATGACATGTATATTTATAAATGCTGAAACATGGGTACAAGGCATACCATACAAGTACTAATCCTCATGTAGTACCAAAATGAATGTTGTGGTGCTCAAGAGGTGGTTGTGGCCCCCAATATCGAGGTCATAATTTCGTAGAACCAACTCATAATACTCATGAAAGTGTTAGCTAGCTTAGCTGGTAAAGATCTTGATAGTTTATCGCAAGGTCCCAGACTCGAATCTCACCTTCGCTACTTACCCTTTTCAAAATACTCATGATACATTGATACTCATGACTTTTGGTGTCAATATACCATGTGCCAAATTTGGATTGAGAAGTGATCATTAAATGCCAGGTTGGCGCCTACACCGTTGTCACAGTTGGCACTCCTGCACTCTTGCTTGTGTATATTGCATGGGCTGTAACTCCAATAATGGTTGTTAAGCACTAGAACAGTAGAACTGCCATGAACATGTTGCAGTTGTGGGTCTAAGCCATAAACCTCGGACTTGGTAAATTGCGATCAATTGTATGTTGGTACGAGGGCTATGACCATGAGAAAGTCCTATCTGCCTTGATATATGTTTCTGATCATCTCCTTGATGTCATCAACTATCTTTTGCCACCTGAGCTCATAAAACTAGAATTAGACCAGTCACTCAATCTCAACATAACCTTGAGTGCATTCTTTCTCTTAAATGGATGATTAACTGTTTCTTGTGTCAATGTCTTCATCAACATTGGAATGTCACTAATGTCCATTATCAAATCCATAAATGTGCAGCAAATGGTGTCCAGAAAAGATGCAAATGTGTGTCCATCAGTTGTTAGATGACCCTCCTGAAATAAATGTTAGTTATGACTATCTAAACTATGACTTTCTCCAATGTCAACTCCATCAGATTGCATCATGAATCTGATCTGATGTATCAATGGATTTGTGGAAGATAGTGTTCCTATTGTAATTTTCTGAAGCTATTTTAATATTATTTCCCAATTAATATTAAAAAACAGTATTTAAAATGAGAGTTAAAAACCTAAATCTATCATCGATCCTCAGAAGTCCAGATGGTGTTCAAAGCATCTAGCCTACATTTAGACGAATCTTTGTTAGATCAGCATATATATATATATATATATATATATATATATATATATATATATATATATATATATGTATATGTATATATATATATATATATATATATATATATATATATATATGTATATGTATATGTATATATATATATATATGTATATGTATATATATATATATGTATATGTATATGTATATATATATAAGTATATGTATATATATATGTATATATATATATATGTATATATATGTATATGTATATGTATATATATGTATATGTATATATGTTATACATATACATATACATACATATATATATATATATGTTTACATATATATATATATATACATACATATATATATACATACTATGTGTGTGTGTGTGTGTATATATATATATTAGATCCACATGTCTTTAGGCTAATTATGCAAGGATTTAGGCCTACTCTACTGAGTCTTAGACTAATCTCTGTGGAACTAGCTTAGATATATGCGGGACTGAGTGGAATTTGTGAGCACTTAGGTAGAACCACATCGATCTGGATGGTTTTTGTGGATCTTAGCTGGATATGCAATCTAGCCTATGTTCACCAATCTTCATTCGAGATTTTGAATTTAGGGTAGATTTGCACCAATCTGCGTTGGAGATTTTGATCCTGAGCAAATGAGTACAAATCTTGGCCAAATCTCTTCCAACCTAGCCAGGATCCTCACAAGGCCAACATGTGGTGCCAGCTTAGATTCAAATAGATCTATGCTAAGTATGCATTGAACTGCCCTTAATAAAACATTGCAAGCATGAAACTAGAACTTAAGCCATCAAGCAAAATACCACTCTTAAGGAAGAAAATTAAGCAAATGAACATGGTGCCAAGCTTTAAACTTACCTTAATAGGGAGACACTAAGTTCCTTCTCAAGAAATACATCTTGTAGCAACGAGGTAAAAGGCTTTAAATTTAAGCAGTTTGAGAAATTTGATGCTAAAAGGGAGAAACCTGGAGAAAAAAAAAAAAAGAAAAATAAAAGAGAGGAAACAAGCTCCTGATGGAGAAAAAGGCAAGAGGAAAAGGGGAATCAGATGAGAAAGAGTGGTTTCTGATGAGGAGGTTTTAGGCATTGAGAAATATGCCTGGGGTAACAGCTTGATATATGAACTTGGACTGAGCAATTTCATCTGATTCATGTGCTGTCTCATGGTTGGACCAGTATATACCGGGCTTTATGGTCTGATCCAACCAAAACTTCAGATGTTGGTCGTATCTGGGAAATACAGAAATTGTACTTAAGAGTATGTAATGATGGTACCATTCTTCTCGCATTTGACTCGGAGATCTTTGTGGGCCCACAAAATGGGTCAGTGAATTTTAAATAAATGCATGCTATATCAGCATTCTTGGTTTTAACATAAAACTTAGGCAGTGCATTCGCATGTCTCAGTAGTTGCCATGGTTTCACAGTGATGAGTTAGTTTCACATCTATGAACTGCAGGGGAGTGCTCGGCGTCTAATCAAGGCTGCACTTCAGGAAGCAGCCAAGAAGAGGGAAATGAGATACTCTGACCTCAAGAAGATCGATCGTGGGGTTCGTCGTCATTTCCACGATGACATCACCGTGATCGTTGTGTTCCTCGATGGCAATCTTGTTAGCAGGGTCAGCTCACACAGAGGCCCGACTTTGTCTGCGAGAGGGGGTGGGTTTGACCCAGCTCCTAACTCTCTTGCCCCCTGTATGACACCCTCTGAACCCCGTGCCTCCTGATGGAGTCGGGCCACTCCTTGTTATCTTGTGTACTAAATTAAAGCTTCAAGACCACTTCCATGATCATGTCCTCGGTGACTGAAACGGTGGACACAACTGATTTATATCTGTTCTATTATGTGCGCCTAGTGCAGAAAGTACCTCCTTTTGTATCATGCTGTTTTCTAATTCAATCGCCACGGGTGCCAAGGTTGTCTACCATAGATCTCTTTATTCTCTGAATGACTTATTGGCTTTGGTTGTTGCTTGAACTTGTTAGATGCCCAACCCATTGATGTTGTGTTATTGTAAGAGGTTTTATGCAGAAAATAACCCCATTTGTTATCAAGTCATTTTCTCTGTCTCTCTCTCTAGCCATGTGGGTTATTGATGCAAACTTGCCTGGCTGTGCATTTTTTCTTGTCCTCAACAATTTCTTGGATTAGGTTGTCATGGATTTCTGGATGTGCATTCCATTACATTCTTTTTCCCTGGCAACTTAGATTTTTCTCTTATTGATAATGTTGCTGTGGAGTTCACACCAAAAGTTGCTTCTTTAAATGGACTAATCATCCATTTACAGCTTTGTTCTGTTTGGTGACATGACATCTGCACCTGCACATATAATGAGCAATATATATATAGCCACACATTGAATCCCTACAACTATGCCTCAATCAATCTCCATACTCTTCTAAATCTACAGCACATCATGTTCTTTGCATCAAAACTCTCTTGCTCTTTTCTGGCATTTTGATTCCACCCACAGCAACTTTTAGAAGATGCATGTGAGATCTTATGTTAATGCTGCCTCATGATGCATCTCTGGATTATTCTGGACATGATAAATGCAAGTCATACCAATGTTCAACAAATATAATGACTTTTAGCTATGAAAAATGGCACCTTTCTCACTCAGTAATAGCAACTGAGGAAATGATTCCAGCAATATACCTTTGAGCCCTGGATCGACTCTCTCCTGCTGATTTTTAGGGTAAATATTTAAAATAACAAATCAGGCAAGGGTTTTTGTTTTGGAACTTCAATATTTCCAATTGTTCTCAGGCACAAATCCAACACATTTTATTCTTTTGTGGAATCACAAAGTTCATGAATCTTTCAAAGAGGTGTTCCCTCTGAGACACCAGCTTTGGACCACAAGAAGCAAGCACAAATGATGACCAAGATCCAGCCAAGATGCAAGAGAGAGAGAGAGAGTATAGAGAGTTCCAACTCCAAGAATCTATTGCAGAAAGAGAAAAGAATAAAGAAAACATATGCTCCACATTTCCTTAGTTGGTCAGAAGTTTGGCACACCTTCATGTTTAGGAGCACCAGGTGTTGATTTTGGTGACAGCTTCAGACTGAAACAGGAGGTGTGTTCACAATAAATTACTGCTACTGACTGACTTTAGAGAGAGATGTAAATGTTTGAGCTGACTTCCTCTCATCATGTTACCTCAAGAAGAAAAAAAAATCAGAAAAAAAAGAAAGCACAAAAGTTGAGCTTCTCTGAATCTTTAGAATCATCAAGTAATATGTACACCTGCACAAACATGGAGCATCAGGTTTGCTCGGTCAACCTTGAGCGGCCAGCCATCTCCTCCAGCCTCTCCCACCTTATCTTCCTCCTGGTCTCTTCCTGGATCATCGCTGATTCCTTGTGGCCAAGCTCGAGTTGATATCGGGGGTACAGCACCGGCTCCATTTCCTCGAGCATGCTCTTCACAGACGTGGTCAGCTGCTGCACCGACTTGCTCCAGTGCCATCTCAGGTTCCTCTCGATGCACTCGACTATGCCGGGAAGAACTCGTTCCCAGGACCGTGATGCCATCTTCACAAACCGTTCGCTGTTCCATACGTACAACGCTCTTTCTGCTACCTGAACAAGTAAGAATTCGTAGATTTATTGTAGGAACCACACACACACGCACGCACGCACGCACACAAGAATCGTCATCAGAAAGAAAAAAATGGGTGCTCTGACCAATGTGCTTGGCAAATCCATCAGTGACAATTGCAGCAGATGAACATTTCATCGGAAGCAGAGATGGCAAGGCATAAATGACGGTTCTACTCTCTCATACCATAATCAAACTATCCATTCGCAATAAAGCAGTATTGCTTCATCTTCTTCGGTCGACCGTAGGATGGTAGATGTCTGGAACTCATGGTTCTCAAGATTCATGGTTGGCTACTACTTGCCTGATGTATATCGAACTCCAACGTCCTCTCTCACCGGCAAGCCAGATTAGGACTAATCAAAGAGAATGGCGTGATTTCCTCTGATGCCTATCTGATTGGGTTCCCAGCAATCCTCGAGCTTAAGATGCAGGGAAGGAAATGGCACAACTATGGATGCTGAGATCCTATTGTTGTCTTGAGAACAACAAGGCAACGGGGCATCATCACCTGAGAGTTGGCGCTGTTTGAGCACCGGGCGATCCGAGCGCAGAGCGGCGGCGCCAGATTCTCCAACTGTCGGGGATCCAAGCTCCCCAGCAGGTCCTCCAGCTCCCCGAGAAGCAGCACCTCTTTCTGGCAATTGGTGACGGGCCAGTGCTTCAGGATGCCCTTCACCACCTCCTCCCCGAGGCCCGGCTCCTTGCGCACGAACTGGCTCACGCAATAGGACAGCTGCCGGTGGTAGGCGCCGATCCCCCTGGGTTTGTGCAGCGGCAGCAGCACCCTGGTCAGGAACAGCCTGTGCTCCTCCTTGAGCGGCACGGCGAATCCGTTGATGATGCTGCCCCATATCTCCAGCAGCTCCCCGATGCCGTAATGCCGCTCCCCGTCGAACACGTAGCGGAGGAGCGCGTTGTTCATGGACTTGCGCAGGAAGGAGCGGTCGGAGGCGAGCTTGGAGTAGAGCTGGTGGAACACGTTCTTGAGGCGGTCGCGCTCCCGCGGGTCCTCCGACTGGAACTGCGCGAGGAGGCCGTGGAGGAAGGCGCGGTCGAGGTGCCTGCGCAGGGCCTTGTCGTCGGCGCTTGCCACCAGCGCCGCCAGGATGTCGTGGACGATGAGCAAGTGCGGCCACGAGGGGGCAAGGCACATCGCGGGGCCGTCCTCCTCGAACAGGTCCGGCGACAAGCAGGGGATCGCCGGCGGGGGCAGCGGGCGGAAGAGGTTGGCGGAGAGCATGGAGACGAGGGGAGGCCACACCGCGTCGTCGAGCGGCCGCGTGGCGCACCGGACGGCGGAGAGCACGCGGGACAGCTGCTGGCGCTTGACCTCCTGCTGCTGCGACGGCGACTCCAGCGTCGGGTCGGCGCAGCGGGATATCGAGGAAAGAAGCTCGTCGACCTCGGCATCAGCGGAGGGGGGCGGCAGGGGGGCGCCGTGGGTGACGGAGTCCAGCTCGAAGAGGCAACGGAGGGTGGTGGACTTCCTGTTCGGAGGTGCTTCGGCCGCGGGCCTGGGGGCGCCCATGGGGACTCCGCCTCGGGCTTCTCGCTGCACTGGATCGGGACTTTGAAGGGCGGGGGAAGGCCACCTCGTGCTTTCGTCGTGTTCTATGGCGGGCACTGGCTCGACTGCAGAGGAGGGGGCCGTAAACGACGACCGACCACTTGGAAGAATCTTATCAGGTATCTTTAGGAAACACAGCACATGGGATCCATCCCTCGTCGCGCTTTGTCCGTATCTAACAGCAACGCTGGCTTGGATTTCGTGACCACCAACGGCGCTGTAGCGTCCGCTAATTAGATTTACCGAGTCTAATCCAACGTAATCCACTTCTTTCGAGCAAATCCAAAGACGCAACGACAAGCGTGCGGTAGAAAAATAAACAGGAGATAGCTTCTTCTTCTCTCTCTCTTGGTGCTTTGTCTCTGATTACATATACGGTCAAGCTAGATTTCTAGACCTTGATGGCGAAGTGACCATGAGATCTGCGGTCGACGTCTCGTCCATCGTCGTCGACCTCACGACGCACGGTCGGGGTCTACGAGATCGCAGGCGATCACCGGACCGAGAACCGTGACTGTGCATGACCCATGGCAAGTGGCAAAATGATACAGTGCCGCGTCACATCGATTTGACGTCCGCGTGATGCAGTAAATCCGACTCGGATAGCTATTTTCTTACGTGGACTCATCGCAAATCAAATTATAGAGGAGAAAAAAAAAAAGCCAAAAGCTATCCGAATCCGATTCAAACTCGGATCTTTCGGAGCCAGCTCGAGTGTACAAGAGCATAAGACCAAGAAGCATCAAGGACCAACAAAGCCGACCTCGACGCAGAAGTCCAGGTGGATGATCGTGTGGGCTCGGCGGCTGCAGTCCGCCGCCGGCCCCCGGAAACCAACGCTTACAATAATGTAGGCGACAAGATGAACTCATCCGGAGGAGATGACTCCAAAACCTGACAACTAATTGGATGGAGACTCGTATCTGCTTCCTCCGCCTTCCTTCGCGTACAACTTGATCCGATGACATGGTATTAGTAAAAGCAAAAAGAATTTGATATCTTAAACTTCGGGTATTAAAGGTCAAGATTTTTGGGTACGTGAGAAATGGAGTGGGATTGAGGGAGTTATGTTGCATGCACCATGTCGAATAATTGAAGTTTTTAAATTAATTTGATGTTTAATTTAATATATGTTAATCTTGATAGTGGATAAGATCTTATCTAAATAAATTAAAAACAAAAAAGATTGATTCCGTCAAAATCTGAGTAAGAAATAGGATATGATTAAAAGAGAGAGAGAGAGAGAGAGAGAGAGAGAGAGAGAGAGAGAGAGAAAGATGATCATCTAGTATGGAATATACTCGACTAAGACAAAAGCAAAGATAGAAACATGGCGCATCGATTTCTATAATATGCAAGACTAAAAAGGCACTATATTTGACAAGGGAAGCATATTATAGAAAAAATATTTCAGAATATAGTGCCTTTTTATTCTAGGATAATTCTCACCTAGAGCAAAAATTACTAACACAATCAACCTTACTGCCCAAATGATGTTACTAACCTAGTAGTTAAAGATTGTGGTAGATTGGAAATGCCGTAGCAAACGAGAGAGAGAGAGAGAGAGAGAGAGAGAGAGAGAGAGAGAGAGAGAGAGAGAGAGAGAGAGAGAGAGAGAGAGAGAGTCATCTCTATCCAACCTGCGCAGCTGTAAAAAAAGAATACTATCGAGCAAGGCTTGCATAGAAATATTCATTACGATTAGAATATTTAAATAATTTAAAATATGACATTGTGATTAGTCAACAAAGTTATCGGGCCAACAATGCTTATAAAGGTTTATTGATATATTAATGGGTCAAATATCCTATCAAGTTGGTGATTGGTATCAAAGTCAACTTTGAATAGAGCTAAAGGACATGTCACAATGTTTGAACTATTATTATATCATGTCTTACGTGCCTAGAATTTGATTTTGAGCTATGTGAGCATGAACGAGTACACCAAATCCTCAAGTAAGAAAAATTATAGCATTTCAATTTATCCTACATGATAATTACTTAAATTTATTATAAGGATGTAATGGTTGTACGATTGTTAATTTGAGATTAAAGACGTGGCATAACTCAAGTTAGTTAAATTAATCATATGTCAAACTAAGTCAATTATAATATTTTAAATAAGGTTATAATAATTTTTTTTATAGAGTTACAATGTTTTAAAATATGCCAAAACATTCCTAATTTCTATAAATACTAATAAAAATCTCATGTAAGTTACTTTGTAAAATCTTCAAACGTACAATAAAGCTAATAATTAAGCTAATTAAGGCCTGCTTAAAATATTCTTGAAAAGGATTACAATGTTTTGATTTATTAATAAAAATATTATAGTCTTTGTTGAGACATTTGAGTTAGTTAGTGCATTATTGTATAAATAATATGTCCTAGATTCGAGTTTAAGTGTGAGCATCATCATATACACTTGTAATGAATTTTTAAAAATAAAAAAATATTATAAATCATTCAAAGAATTTATAACTAGATAATCTCACTCTTATTTATTACAATTTTTTTCATAATAAATGGACAAAACATATGCATCTAAATTTAAGGTTACATGAGAAATAAATAAACATTTTGTCACAATTAATCTTGAAATAAGTTAAACCCTCATATGAATCATTTTATAAAATCTAAATATTTATAATAAGGTTAATAATTAAGGTTGGTGCAATTTTTAAACTAATTAAAGTTTGATTATGATGTTGTTTTTTTTAATAGATTCACAGCCTTTTTGTTCAGTAACCCAAAAAATCAAAACTTTATAACCAAGTAATAGCTCACACTTTTTAAAATTATTTTGTTATAATAAATGAACAAAAATTTTAATAAAACTTAAAAACATATGATAAGGCTTATGGTCTATCATATAATAAATCTTTGGCCTTATAAATAGGATTCTAACTTTGTTTTCTCCCTACACACATTCAAGTTGTTTCAAAACATTCGGACATCTTGAGCTTATGGACACTTCAAGGATTCAAAACTTTTTTAAAAAATGATTTGAGATGTTTTCGATACCGTCTTTTTTTTATATATTTAATTTAGACTTGAATAATTCACCAAACTCATCGTCTCCTTCAATATTGATCAGGCATCCTTCGAAGGGGTCAAAGTTACATAAAATATCCAATTTAACTTAAAAAATACTAAAATCACATAAAATTAAAAAAAAATAATATAACCATTATAATTATACTATATTTGTCTTCGATGTTAAAAATTAAAATGGATTGGACAAATTTTATAGGGTTACGTTGCGTACTGTAATACAATCAAACATAACACGATAAAACTTATTAGACTCACTTCAAAGGTTCATGATTAAAGGAAGAAAATTGTGATATAAATAGTTACTCTATTATTTTTTTCCACTTTTATTTTAAAGATTTTTATAGTATAATTTGATATATTTTTATATTGATTCCATAATCGAGCATAACTTAATCTATTTACGAGTGTAATGACATAAAATTTATAAAACTCAAGGTCAAAGAAAATATGATAAAATTAGTTACTTTTATAATTTTTTTAGAAAAAAATATTTTAAAACATTTTAAGTCCAATTTGACGAGTACGAACCGATTCGTTCATTTAGAATGGCGATCCAATGAATCAATTCACGGGCTTTTTAAGCAATAAATTCTAAAAAGAAGGGACGACATTTGTAGGCAAGTTGCTCTAATTTTAAAAGGTAAGCAACGAACACATACATACAGCTATTATTAGGCATCCATAATTTCCCCCCCAAAAAAAAAATATATATATATTCATGTGAAATTATTGTACCCAAACTTGACAAAATATTACATATTTGGAACATTAAACTATTTTTTTCAAGTACAAGTGCATTCACAATACCTTTCCAATTAAAGTTATTTATCATACTTTATTTTCGATTCAAAAAAATAATAAAAAAAAAACACCCTCATGTTCGACATCCTCAAAATTGACGTCCACGTCAACCACCCCGCTCACCTTCCCCTCCGTGTCTATAAATACCGCCCCATCCCCGCCGGTTCTCGTTTCGGTCACCATCCTCTCGCCCGAGAAGGGAGAGATCGAGCGATTCCCGCAGGAATTCCAACTCCAAGAACCCACTCGAAGAAGCAAAAGGAACCCTTCTCTCGCTCGCTAAAACCCCTAATTTGCCAGCCATGGACATGCGATTCCCATACTCCCCGGCCAACGTCGCCAAGGTCGGCGCCGTACAGTTCGGGATCCTCAGCCCCGAAGAAATTGTAATCCCCTCGAAACTCATCCTTTCCCGATTCAGTGTTCCGTCGACGCCCGGATTCCCTGATTTATTGACGTTCCTGTCGCTCGGGCGTGGGGTGGCAGCGGCGTATGTCGGTGTTGCAGATCGTGCATGGCGCGACGACGGAGCGGGGGAAGCCGAAGCTCGGGGGGCTAAGCGACCCGCGGCTCGGGACGGTGGACCGGAGGACGAGCTGCGAGACCTGCAAGGGCAACATGGCGGAGTGCCCCGGCCACTTCGGCCACCTCGAGCTCGCCAAGCCCATGTTCCACGTCGGGTTCCTCAAGACGGTGCTGGTTATTATGCGCTGCGTCTGCTTCAACTGCTCCAAGATCCTCGTCGATGAGGTACGCCCACGCCTCCCAAGCTCGCTCGCCTCCTTTCAGCTACCAGCGAATGATCTACTTGAAGTAGGAAGACGAATGAGGAAAAGAAAAAGCTTTTAGTAAAATTAAAATAAGGTATATCGTCGCAATACACCAGACTTATTTACCCAAAAAAATTGAAATATCGAAATCATTATACCTTAAATATTGATACGATTCTCCGTCTTCATCACTTGCTCTTTATAGAAAAGAAAAAAAAAATATTTTGATTCATCTTCGACAGGATATTTCGTGTATGATTGGTTGAAAGTGTTTTGGTGATCTGTGCAGCGCTTGCACCGAGTTACTACCCTTAATTACAAACATCTTATGTGCACCATATTTTGATTTTGTAGCTGTGCGTCCAAGTAAATTGCAGTAAGATGAATTGCTCTTGGATTTCTTTTGGTCTGACATTTGAACGGTGTGTTCGTCCTTTCTTCTTGTTTGGTTTTTTGTTCTTCCTGGTACCGGATGGATGAACGGAGGTGTCAGAATCCTTTTAAGCACGACCTTCTTGTCACTGCCTTTCTGCTTCGTCTCAGGATGATCCCAAGCTCAAGGAAGCTCTGAAAATTAGGAACCCGAAAAATAGGTTGAAGAGAGTATATGTTGCCTGTAAAGGCAAGAAGAAATGCTCTGGTGGTGACGACATCGGTTTCCAGGGTGAACAAGATTCACAAGGACCGACGGAGAAGCGCCGGGTCGGGTGTGGTGCCAAGCAGCCGATTGTAACAGTAGATGGCTTGAAGATGGTCGCTGAATATAAAGACTCTAAAAGGAGATCGGATGAACAAGAAGACCGTCTCGAACCATCCGAACGAAAGCAAGTCCTGTCCGCTGAGACGGTACCTACCTCGCTGCTAGTATTCTTGGTGAATTAAATTTGTAGAGAGAGCATGCGACGAGGACTTCCGAATTGTTTTGCGCAGGTTCTCAGCGTTCTCGAGAGGATCAGCGATGAGGATTGTCGGCTGCTAGGTCTCGACCCTAAATATGCCCGTCCGGATTGGATGATCCTGCAAGTCCTTCCGGTTCCTCCGCCTCCCGTGCGGCCTTCTGTGATGGCGGATTCGTCCTTGAGGAGCGAGGTGAGTTCATGCATTTGCCTGGCTGCAGTCGTCATCCGCTGCTGTCATGTTTCTTGACGTGCTTCCCTCCGGATGCGAGCAGGACGATTTGACTCATCAGTTGGCAATGATAGTTAGGCACAACGAGAATCTGAGGCGGCAGGAAAGGAGCGGAGCTCCGGCTCACTTCATTTCGGAGCTCGCCCAAGTGCTGCAGTTTCACATCGCCACATACTTCGACAACGAGCTCCCGGGTCAGCCGACGGTACGTGTTTACCGGCGATGTGGTGTTTCCTTTGGATCGGTACGTTCGTTTGATCATCCGGAGTTCATGGCGTGGCTTGTGCAGGCTACGCATCGGTCGGGGCGACCCATCAAATCTATTTGCAGTAGGCTGAAGGGTAAGGACGGTCGAATCAGAGGTAATTTGATGGGAAAGCGAGTCAACTTTTCCGCACGAACGGTCATTACGCCGGACCCGACGATCAACATCGACGAACTGGGCGTTCCTTGGAGCGTAGCTTTGAACCTAACGTACCCGGAGACTGTGACCCCGTACAACATCGAGAGGTATTCGATCGGGCTCGCCATTTGGAGCTTGGATACAAGGCTTGTGTCGTACCGGGCGTTTATTTAACGAGTGCTGGCTCTTTCAGGCTGAGGGAACTGGTGGAAAATGGTCCGCATCCTCCTCCCGGAACCACCGGTGCAAATTACATTATCCGGGACGACGGTCAGAGGCTGGATCTCCGATACGTGAAGAAAAGCATGGATCGCCATTTGGAGCTTGGATACAAGGCTTGTGTCCTACCGGGCGTTTATTTAGCTCGTTTGCTTTGGTTTTGGTTGCTGCGGCGACAACTCCGTTTCTTTTCGCAGGTCGAACGCCATCTCCGCGACGGCGACTACGTTCTCTTCAACCGGCAGCCGAGTCTCCACAAGATGTCCATCATGGGCCACCGGATAAAACTTATGCCCTACTCCACTTTTCGCCTGAATCTGTGCGTCACCACGCCGTACAATGCCGACTTTGATGGAGATGAAATGAACATGCACGTTCCCCAGTCCTTGGAAACCAGAGCCGAAGTCATGGAGCTAATGATGGTTCCCAAGTGTATCGTCTCGCCTCAGTCGAATCGCCCGGTTATGGGCGTCGTCCAGGATACCCTCCTCGGATGTCGCAAGATCACCACCAGGGATACCTTCATAGAAAAGGTGCCTTTTTCTTTTGCATCTGCTTGAGAAAGGGGCGGGGGGGAGGGGGGGTCGTTTACTTCGCTCGTGTTTGTGGCATGCAGGATGTCTTCATGAACATCTTGATGTGGTGGGAGGACTTCGACGGAAAGATACCCGCTCCGGCCATCCTGAAACCAAGGCCGCTGTGGACGGGGAAGCAAGTTTTGAGCCTTGTCATCCCGAAGCAAATAAATCTGATGAAATTTTCAGGTTGGCACGCGGAATCAGAGACCGGTTTCATCACTCCGGGAGACACCGTCGTTAGGATCGAGAAGGGGGAGCTTCTCTCGGGCACCCTTTGCCGGAAAACACTAGGAACATCTACCGGAAGCCTTATTCACGTCATCTGGTGAGTCCGGCTGAGCTAGCGATGAGGGCGTCGATGACTTTTGCCTCGATCGTCATTCGGTGCGCTCGCGCTTGCATTGCAGGGAGGAAGTTGGGCCGGATGCAGCTCGCAAGTTTCTGGGGCACACGCAGTGGCTCGTCAACCATTGGCTGCTGCAGAATGGCTTCAGCATGGGCATCGGAGACACGATCGCCGACGCGGCAACCATGGAGAAGATCAATGGAACGATATCGAAAGCTAAAACCGATGTCAAAGAACTCATCAGGCTTGCGCAGGAAAAGCAATTGGAAGCTGAGCCCGGGCGAACCATGATGGAGTCGTTCGAGAACAGAGTCAACCAGGTGCTCCACACGCGAACCCTTTCGGTACGAGTTCATCATCCAGCCACCCGCTTAACAACAGCCACTTTGCTGCCTCGCAGGTCCTGAACAGGGCCCGTGATGATGCCGGCAGCAGAGGCCAGAAGAGCTTATCCGAGAGCAACAACCTGAAGGCCATGGTGACCGCAGGTTCGAAAGGTAGCTTCATCAACATCTCGCAGATGACCGCCTGCGTGGGGCAGCAGAACGTCGAGGGCAAACGAATTCCATTTGGGTTCGCGGATCGAACGTTGCCTCACTTTACCAAAGATGACTACGGGCCCGAAAGCCGCGGTTTCGTGGAGAACTCGTACCTTCGGGGGTTGACGCCGCAAGAGTTCTTCTTCCATGCCATGGGAGGCAGGGAAGGTCTGGTCGATACCGCCGTCAAGACTTCCGAGACCGGCTACATTCAGCGTCGTCTTGTGAAGGCGATGGAGGACATAGCGGTTGCGTACGATGGTACGGTGAGGAACTCTCTTGGGGATGTCATTCAGTTCTTATACGGAGAAGACGGCGTGGATGCTGTTTGGATCGAGCCACAGAAGTCGGATTCCTTGAGGATGAAGAAGACAGAATTCGAGAGCGTTTTCCGGTACCAGCTGGATGAGGTCGACTGGAACCCAAGCTACCTGCAGGCCGAGCATGTCGAGGATCTGAAAACCATCCCCGAATGCAGAGATGTGTTCGACGCTGAGGTCCAGAAACTGGAGGCAGATCGGCACCAGCTCGGCACCGAGATCGCCACCACCGGCGATGCCACGATGCACGTGCCCGTGAATCTCAAGAGACTCATCTGGAATGCGCAAAAGACGTTCAAGATTGATCCGAGAAGGCCATCCGATATGCACCCGATGGAGATCGTGGACGCCGTCGACAAGCTGCAAGAACGGCTGAAAGTGGTTCCCGGCGACGATCTTTTGAGCACGGAGACCCAGAGGAATGCGACCTTACTCTTCGGCATCCTACTGCGGAGCACGTTGGCCAGCAAACGGGTTATGAAGGAGTACAGGCTTACTCGGGAGGCATTCGAGTGGGTCATCGGCGAGATAGAATCCCGGTTTGCGCAGTCACTGGTGGCGCCCGGAGAGATGATCGGCTGTGTGGCCGCCCAGTCCATCGGAGAGCCGGCGACGCAGATGACCCTCAACACCTTCCACTATGCCGGAGTGAGCGCCAAGAACGTCACCCTCGGCGTTCCCAGGTTGAGGGAGATCATTAACGTCGGCAAGCGAATCAAAACCCCTTCTCTCTCCGTGTTCTTGAAGCCCGAGGTTGGCCGCGAGAAGGAGCTGGCTAAGCACGTCCAATGTGCGCTGGAATACACCACATTGCGCAGCGTCACGCACGCAACCGAGATATGGTACGATCCCGATCCGCCGAGCACCGTCATCGAGGAAGATGCCGAGTTCGTCAGGTCATATTACGAGATGCCGGATGACGACACCGCCGCCGAAAACATGTCTGCATGGCTGCTGCGTGTCGAACTGAATCGTGAGATGATGGTGGATAAAAAGCTGGCCATGGCGGACATCGCAGAGAAGATCAACCGCGAGTTCGGAGACGATTTAACGTGCATCTTCAACGATGACAACGCAGACAAGCTCATCCTCCGCATCCGCATCACGAACGATGACGCGCCCAAACGGGAAGTGCAGGCTGAATCGGACGAGGACGACGACGTGTTTCTGAAAAAGATCGAGAGCAACATGCTGACGGAAATGGCACTCCGCGGCATCCCTGAGATCAAGAAGGTTTTCATCAAGTCGGCAAAACTCAGTAGGTTTAACGAGAAGGAAGGGTTCGAGCAAGAGGTGGAGTGGATGCTGGACACGGAAGGCGTCCATCTCCTGGCCGTCATGTGCCACCACGCCGTCGACGCGACGAGGACCACCAGCAACCACTTGGTCGAAGTTATAGAGGTGCTCGGCATCGAGGCCGTCCGGCGAGCCCTCCTGGATGAGTTGCGTGCGGTCATATCGTTCGACGGATCTTACGTGAACTACCGGCACTTGGCCATTCTCTGCGACACGATGACCTACAGAGGCCACCTGATGGCCATCACCCGGCATGGCATCAACAGGAACGACACCGGGCCGCTGATGAGATGTTCGTTCGAGGAAACCGCGGAGATCCTCCTCGACGCTGCTGTGCACTCCCAAGAGGACCGCCTCAGAGGGGTCTCGGAGAACATCGTGCTCGGACAGCTCACGCCGGTCGGAGCCGGAGCCTGCGCACTGTACTTGAACGAGCAGATGTTGCAGCAGGCGATCGAGCTTCCGCTTCCGAGTTACGCGATGGACGGCGGCGGATTTGATTTCGGGACGACGCCATCTGCTTCGCCCAAGTATGCTTGGGCATCTTATCCCGAGGGAATGATGTCTCCGGGTGACTTGCAGAGTCCACAGATCCGTGCTTCGCCACCCCTCACGGCCGCTCAGTTTTCTCCCTACGTTGCTGGGATGGCTTTCTCCCCCAGTCCGTCGTCGGACTATAGCCCGTCATCTCCGGGTTATAGCCCTGCTTCTCCGGCGTATAGTCCTACCAGTCCAGCTTACGCTCCCACAAGTCCGTCGTATTCGCCGACATCTCCCCGTTACAGCCCCGCCACTCCCAGTTACAGCCCTGCATCTCCCCGCTACAGCCCCCCCTCGCCCAGTTACAGCCCTAGCTCTCCGGTGTACACTCCGACATCACCTAGCTACAGTCCTTCCTCCCCGAGTTACAGCCCTAGCTCTCCGGTTTACACTCCATCATCACCTTCCTACAGTCCGAGCTCTCCATCGTACAGCCCTACAACGCCCAGATACAGCCCCACTTCGCCGAGTTACAGTCCTACCTCACCAAAGTACAGCCCATCGGTTGCGTATACTCCGAGCAGTCCAAGGCTGCCTCCGTCCGGTCAATCATCTCCTGATTACAGGTACCAAACTTCTTGGAGTTTTCTCTGTAAAGATCTGCGGTTAAGCCTTTTCGAGTATCGCTGTGTTGCAAGTTCCAATTGCATTTGACGCATCATTTATGACTTTCTTTCATTGCTCTGTTTTGTAGCCCGACTTCGCCATCGTATTCACCTGCATCTCCATCTTACTCCCCATCAACTCCTGCATTCAGCCCTGACAGGTACTCTCTCTCTCTCTCTCTCTCTCTCTCTCTCTCTCTGAGCAGGAAAACATTGCCATCCAATTGAGAATGCAGCTAATGGCTCTCTCTTTTGGGGCTTGCAGCCCGACCAACTCGGGAACAGGACCAGAATACAGCCCAAGTTCTCCACAATACAGGTTTGTATAGACTGCATTATTCTTCGTTTACAGTTTGAACCCATTACTTCTACGATCAAAATTGACTCGATTTGTATTATAATTTTGCAGTCCGAGTGCAGTCTACTCGCCGTCATCACCGGCTTACTCCACATCGTCCAGCGACGAGGATGAGGAAAGCACCGGCTAACCGGCAGATGAACACCAAGTTCTTCTTTCAAAAGGGCTTTGAGACTAGCAGCACTAAACTATTTGGAGACGGAGAGAGAGAGATTCTAGATTCAGATAGAAACCAGGTGGATAAAATCTCCCGTAATGTCTGAGCCGGTCAAACCTTTTTCTCTTATTGTATCTAGTTTTGTATCATAGAATCTGATCAATATATGTTTGTAGCACTAAGCCTGGCTACTAATACCCATGAAAAATCCTGCACCGATTCCGTCAAGGGGTGGGGCTTTACTGTTGTACCTTTTTGATCGACGGAGAGTGATAAATCCAAGATTGATGTGATGGCTACATGCTTTAAATCGAATCTATCATTATTCCTCCATACATATTGCTATGAATTGAGGAGCATGATTTCTTGCATTGTTCTGGTGAAGATATCCATCTTCTCCTTGGTATTTTCCAACATGAGAAGCCATAAGATAAGTTTATGCCTCCGGAACATGAAGAACAAGAGACTATCATATTTAATGGTAAACCACTTCGTCAAGAGCTTCCCTAACGCTAAAGAATTCAAATCCTAGGAAGATTCGTCTCCATATATATTGACATAGAACAGAAGTAACAAGGAACAAGAAATAGCTACAGCATCTGGTTGTAATTTGGGTCACTATACCAATACAAATAAATTATATATATATATATATATATATATATATATATATATAACTATTTCATTTTTAATTTCATCAAGTCATATTTAAAACATGTTTCCTGTGACCTCTCAAATCAGAATATAATAAGATAACACAACGAGCTATGATCATATTATTTGATAACAATAAAGACATCTATCAAAATATAATTAGAATACTCATAATTTCTCAAATGGAAATTTTTATCCAAAATTATTGAAAGCAAAACAACCACACCATTGGAATAAGAGGGAAAACATGTAAAGAAAAAGAACGAGTAATTCACCACAAATGCATTAAAGCAAACTAACCTCATCCCACATACATATATTGAATGTGCTGAAAATGCTAAGCTTATTTGGCTGGTAAGAACTTAGCAGATAGATATGATATCCTGGATTAAAAAAATCAACATCATGATTGAAGTAAAGAAAACATATATTCAGTAATAAGAATAAACTTTGAATACTTCCAACAAAAACAACTTGATTTTTCCATAAATCATGATACAACATATACAAGATCAATTAGAGAGAAGAAAAAAAATCTTTACCAATCTCTCAATGGTGATGCATGCTCCACTTTTTACTTGTTCCCGGCTGGCTATGCACCTCTTGATGATTTAATTAAAATTTGTAGAGGAGGTGAATGACTTCTGCTCTAGATCAAAAACACATTCTCACTCCAGCTTAAAGTCACTGAAGATTCAGAGTTACTCATCTAAACAAATCATACTCTTAGTCCAGTTCGAAAAACCATCCAAAACTTAAATCTAAAGTACTAACAAACCTTTAGTCAAATTTTAGTAAAAAAAAAAAAAAATCCAGGAATAACATATTTTCTACCTTTTCTTGTTGCATTATGCTAATACTTGCAACTCCATCGAGACTTGTGAACAGGATTCAGCCAAGGAGGCAAGAAAGAAGATACCATGGAAAGTAATGTCAATCTTTAAGGCACAAATAACCCAGCAAACAATAGGGATAAAAACCACACACACAAAAAGAAAAGAACAGATAAATCAATGAGAATTGCGGACATGTCACATTGACAGAAAATTTCATCAAGTCGGCTTATGTTACTTCCAATGGTTTAAAACCAATCCAAAAGAGACAAAGTTGCATTTGATAGCATGGGAACCAGTGTCGAGTGTCTGAACTTTGTGATAATTACCACTCACAAAAAAAAGTTTTCCTATTCAGCTAAACATATAACTTCAAATATCCTTGACAGAGGACAAGATACCCCCTGCTAATATTGTTTGGTCCACCTGAATAGTCAGAAGAGATGCAAGAAGACAGCTTTGCTAATACTACCTTCTTTATGTAGTATATAGTATATACCCTCTGTAATTGTATCTACCAACTATCAAGTATACCTAAGTGCATCACACTGAACTCACATGCAACAGCCAATTGTTGTATAGTCAGTACTGCAAGATTTAGCAAATTCAGCAGATAAATTCACTATAAAAAAATACCATTGAAGGTAGATTTTGGTCATGATTTGTAATTCCAACGACAAAGAACCATAGTTTACTTACCACTGGATCACATCTGTTACTATCAACAACCAACACAGCATGTTTCCATGGTCATGTTCCCATAACCAATCAACATTGCTTGTATTTACTTGTGTGATTGTATGTCAATAAGTTGAACAGACACCAGTTTTCAAACATAACCATTTAAGAAATATGAGACTTCAATTGGATCAGTACTCATCGATCAGTGAACAATACTTAAAGCTGCAACCATAATATTTATTACTATGTGCCATGTTAACCTGAAAAAAGAACAAACCTGGCTTCCTCCAAGAATGCCGATGTAGAATCTGAACTAATGCATTCCAAATATTAATTGTTGATTAACATAGTGAGCAGTTGATAAAGATAATGTAATTCCGAGACACTGCTTCTCAGGCTTCACTAGAGTATCTCATATCTAGCATTGTGGTGTTAAAAAAAAAATTTCCTTTTCCAAATAGAGCATTCTAAAAACTGAGCGTGTTGCAACTACAACAAGGCTGTGGAAGCACTTTACTATCAGAACCTAACCATTGTCACATCCGGCAAATATGCAACATCATTTGAATTAAAGTAAATCATATACTGATATATATGAATAAAAAAGTATATAATGGAAGTGATGCTTTCAGACAGCCGAAAAGGTTTGCAAGGCGTACTCCCTAATGTCGACATGCAATATGCAATATAAGCACTCTAAGTACATAAAAAACCACAATGCAAAGAACAAGGAGAAACAAAGAGGGGTAGAAAAAGCATGGGACATATCAAATATGCATTAATCCCTTGCATCCTTTTGATATGCAGCATGAAGATCAGGTATAGGCAGCAGAAAGTCAAAGCTATACCAATCCAAACCTGCTTTCCTTTTAAATTTATGACACTCAAGACACCTACGGTAAGTCAGTACTGCAGCGAAAGCAAAGAGAGGTTTTTTCATTCCACAGTCATGCTAATAACAAGGAAAAAAGGATGAACTACGGTAATCAACCATGATGCCAAGTACAAACTACACAATCAAGAGTTCCTCATGGGTCAAAACATGCACAAGTACAATGTACACAATCTAGATTCCTCAAATGCCAGAATTTAGTGAAGCCTGATAGACCTCTCTTTATATCAAATGTGCATAAACATCACAGCATATGTAAAGGATCAACCAGTGATATCTTAGAGACTAAAAAGGGAGAAAATATGCATAAGTACAACCTACACGATCTAGATATCCTCAAATGGCTGAACTTAGTGAAGCCTGATAGACGTTTTGTGATATCAAATACGCATAAACATCACAGTATATGTAAAGGATTGACCAGTTATATCTTAAAAACTAAATGCCATAGGTGCTACAAACTACAATATAGGTATATTTGGGTATTTACAGCAGTAAGCAAGTAAATTTATATATGTAAACAGAATCTTATAATCAACTTATTGTTAGTCATCAATAGTGACAAATAAAAACATGGATATTCACATATGATATCTATATTACCCACTTCTTCCAACTTATAAGATGGGAAAGATGTTCTGATCATCATCTGCATCCATGTAATTGAATGACACATCTCCTTTATAGCGGAAACTCGGGTTCACATAACATTTCATCTCGTGGAACAGATTCAGATTGTCTACCAGCTTATGAAACACATTGCAGCCGCAGCACTGATTCAACCACAAACCAAGATCCGCAAAACAGAAACCTATTTAGAACACGACCGACACAAATAGAAGGAAAAAAACAGACATTTTGAGTTACAGTCGCAAGGATCACCTGAACAAAGACGGTGCCGTCGGTGTACGCATGGGGGTTGATGGCACGAGTGGTCCGCTGACCGCAGACGTTGCAGGTGAAGGCCACACGCATCCGACGGCGGGGAGACCTGGTGTAGAGGGACCAGGGGAAGGTGAGAACAGTCTGATCGGCGGAATCGGTGTAGGCAGGGATCCGAGGGCCCTCCATTCCGGATCCCGTCGTCCACCCTCTTTCAGCCGCCGCGCTCAAAACCAAGCCCATTGCCGTATCCTAGCAACCAGACACGAATCGCACGTCAAAAGACAAACTCTTTCCATGACCCCCACATCAGAAAAAGAGAAGACAAGGAGCGGGGTCGGGCGAATTACATTGGGGAAGGTGGAATGAGGTGCGCGGGAGCGATTGCCGAGGAAAGGGACGAGGCCGGTGCTTTCGGACACGGAATCGAGATCCGCGTCGTTTTCCCTACCTGAGGAGCAGCAAAAGGAAAGGGAGATTTATTTAGGTCACAGATCGAATCCAAGACGGAGAAGAGGGGGAGAAGGGAAGAACTACCCTTGGAGGCGATCGGGAGAAGGGATTGGCGTCGAGGGGTGCTTCTCTTGGGTAAGAAGGAGGAGAGGGGAGACGGCGACGATCCGGAACTCCGATCCGCCTCATCTTCCCTATCTGAAGAGCAGGAAAAAGAAAAAAGAAAAAAGGAAATTTAGGTCACAGATGGAATCCAAGAAGATGAAGAAGAGGAGAGAAGGAAGGAACTACTCTTGGAGGCGATCGGGACAAGGGATTGGCGTCGAGGGGCGATTCTCTTGGGAGAGAAGAAGGAGAGGTGGGAAGGCGACGAGGGGATCGCCGCCGATGCCGCGACGGACTCCATTTGGGATCGGGCAGAATGCGAGACGGTGTCGCTGGGGGCAGTCAAAAGATGGCGTTTTGGAGGTTAAAAGGCGATAATTTGCGTGGAGAAGGAGTGAGTTTGGGTGTGTAGTTTAATGGCCACACGGGGCAACTGTGGTTGTCTTTTTATGAATATTTCATCTTTTATATAAATATTTATATGGTTTTTTCAGTAGAGCATTTCAAGTTTTAATTTTTTTTTCAAAAATAATCATTTTACCCCTTTACCTTCTGCCCACCGATGAGAGTTTGTCACTCTCCTCTCCCACGTGGGACAACCCCCCTCGACCGGCTAACTCTCATCGTATAAAAATATTATACGATAATTAAAAATATTCTGTAAAAAAACACTATAATACTATTTAAAAACATTATAAAAACATAGAAATCTTTGTGTATGGTTGTTCTTGTTCCTAAATCTTCACTTAATGGAATATCAATTATTACGAGTTGAGCATTTTGTGCATTAAGATTCTTTATTTATTCTTATAAAATAAAAAGATAAGAATAAAAAAAATTAATAAGAAAAAAAGAGATTCAGTGGTACATATAATTAATTACTCTTGCTGCATTCTCATCTATTAGTATTTTATCCCCCCCTTTTTTTTTCATGACTAATAATAACAATGTCATCTCTAGCTAACATAAATATAAAATTTTACTTATTTTTTCATCAATCAACTTGGAATGACTTTTCTTCTCTAAAGTAGGTAATATTTTTTTGTTTGATATGTTGATCTTATTTCTCTTGCTAAGAAGATTCCTTTAAAAGAATTATATATTACTACAATGGTATATCTATACATATATATACATCTCCAAATATTTAAGTCTTTGGCATTTGTCGTATTTATTTACATTAGTTAATAAATTTTTATGTCATTACATTTATTCTAGTTATACATCTTTTTTTTTTAATTTCAAATAAAAATGATATTTGTTTTTACGTTTTAATTATTTTTAAATAAAAATAAAAAAATAACATTCGGTTTTTGGCAGCCCCGTTCGTGCCCGTATGCGGCGGCCGGGCGCGTCGAGCGAGGAAACCCCGAGCGCTCCCCTGTTCCCGCGCCTCGTCGCTTCGGCATCCCGCAATGGCCTGCTCTCGCCCCTTGCTCATGGATTCACCGGCCGGGAGGTAAGTCCGTCAGCCATTGGGTTTCGTCTCCGATCAACTTTTGGTTCTTGTTTCAAATCATTCTATGATTTGGCCCAACCGGCTTCTGCGAACTAGGGATCTTGACGATTCCACCAAGGAACGAACACGAGATTTGAGGAATCGGAAGGTAATCGATGACCTAGAAGTCTGTTAGCATGGTACGTTGTGATTTCTATCATTCCGGACGTAATTTTGAGCATATCTTAAGGCCCTCTTGTTGCCTTGCGTCGAACTGTACAGGACGGGCATTTGAATGCATTACTAGCTTTATGAGGGTATAATACTTCAAATCCCAGTGTGTAGTGCTCATTCAGAGCCAAGAAAAGATGAACCTTGGCTTAAATTGAGAAAGCCAGAGAATTTTTTGTATGGCAGGTTGAAAGCAATTGCAGCCTTTACTGACATTCTATTTCCTTATGCTGAATTTTCAAGAAACACAAAGTCTTAATTATTGATTAGGAGCGCACACACACACACACACACATATATAGGCAAATTTTTGCATGTTTTTGATAAATTAGAAATCCGTCCTCATGCCATGAGGAAAAGCTATTCCTGTTTGTTTGTATCTGGTACCTTTGTATCATGACAATAGGAAGATGAGGGAACCTATCAGAAAACTCCTGCTTGTTTCATATCTGGCATTCTATGTCATGCCGGTGATTACGGAACCTATGAAAAGTTTTTTTTTCTGGCATATGTATTTTCATATGTTTTTAACCTAGTAAGATACCTGAGCAAGACCACAAAAATTTGAATGCAAAACCTCTTCAGGATAATATTTGATAAAATGTATTACTTTGGCATTTTGTTGCTACATACTTTCTGATGAACATCAGCATCATGCTTCCGGTGACATTATGACTTCATGTTCAAACATGGATAGCAAAAGTAGAATAATAAGGAATGAATCCGCTTCAGGGTCCATAAAACAGATAATTCTTCTAGATCCCAATCAAGAAGACTGGGCTCCTACGTTGCCCTTTCGAAAGTTTATATTTAATCAGATCCCAAGTTGTCGAAACAATCTTGAGAATAACAAGCTTCAATGATATCAATTCCACAAATTTTTTTATGACATATGATAGAGATTATTAGAGCTGATGGTGTAGGGAATAAATTTAACAAATCACAGAATATTTTAGTTCTTATTGTGGCATTGTTGGGATCGTCATTACAATGCTTAGGAAAATTCTGTTTCTAAATTGTTGAAAGGCTGAGTCATTTGCCTGAATATTAGTTATTATTAACAAACATGAACTGGATATAAACAAAATCATTGTGCATCTGACAAATCTTTTCATTTCTGCATGTATTCAGTTCTCCTGATCGAGGACATCTTGTCTCTGTACAATTGCTACACAAAGAGATCACTGATGGTTCAAGCTTAAGTTTCTTCCTAAGTGGTAATTCAACCTCTTTCAATATTGTAAAATAAGAATATATGTTTCTGTAAAGTAGGAAATGAATGTCACTGCGAAGGATCATTTTGGATTATTGATTTAGTGATTAACATGTTAGAGTGAATATGCAGTAATTGCTAGTTTACATCATTAGTACAAAGGTAATTCATCTGCAAAGCATTCTACCAGCATCACTGACTGCAGGTGGCTAACAAGTTTCCCACCAAGCAGTGAGTTAATGGCTAGAACATGTCACAAGCTATTTGACACCATGGTGTAAATATGAGCAACATGAAGAAGTCCTCATCCTGTCTCCAGCTTAATCTCGCCTTCCATCTGATTTCAGATTCATATTCTGTCTTTGAAGAACTAATGCATCAATATTTCAGACATAGAAGCTGGCTGCTCGAGACAATGGCAATGGCACCTTGATCTAATCAGATTCATGTACAGATGAGAAAGCTGGATCAAGTTTCTAGCAGAAATAGTTCCGCGCGCGAGCAGCTCCTGAAGGAACACCTAAACCTAGGTAAGAATGAATAGTCTTGGAGTGATTTTGCCTGATGTTTCTTGTTGCTGCTTAAATGTTAGAGAATTCATATCATCTCTGTAACCATTCTTGTTGCGGCTTGTGTCACAGGATTTAATTGAACTAGATTAGTATGCACCTATCTCGAAAGTTCAAGGAAACTTAGCAATGGATAGTTTGGTCGTGTCACAGGATTTAATTGAACTAGATTAGTATGCGCCTGTCTCGTAAGTTCAAGGAAACTTAGTAATGGATAGTTTGGGAGTTCTGGCTGAGCATTTTTCCTGGTTTTCATCATAGGATCAAAATATTGAGTCTAGGACAGGTAGTACAATTCACTTTGTTCAACAACAATACTAGAGATGAGGATAATTTGTGGATAACTTCCTTTGATAGATTAAAATCCATTCTAAAATGGCTTGAGGCAAACCTCAAACACATGAGATGGGAGTTTTGTCACCAAAACATGGATTTTGATCTTTCATCATCTTTAGAATACACCCATACATGCACAAACTACAACCAATGGCTGCATTCTAAGCTGGTAGCAGAACTGTAAAATGTCCCGCATATACTGCTTCGGGTTTAACTTCAATGTCCATCTGCTGACACTCCCTTCACTTCTTCACTTGCAGCTCGGGATGGCTCAGCCCCTGCCATTTCCTTTGGCTGCACCACAAGCTTCAACCTCTCCTTGTATTCCTGCATCTCTCTCTTGTATCTTTCTTTGTCCTCGAGTCCATAATTCCGATACACCTGGGAAAAAAAATCAGAACAGGCGGTGAGACACTCCATGATTGGTATGTGATCAAGACATTACAAAGAAATGCTCAGCCACCGTTCTTTCTTCTTCATTGAGCTTGTTCCAGGACTCTCCTATCATCTTGCTGAACTCTCTCTCCCTGTGAGGGTAGAGAACTTTGAGCTTGGAGTGCTTCTCGGCAAAGAAGAAGTTGTAGGCACTCCTGTTTGGCTTTGGGTGGGCGGGATCACGGCACCGCCAACCCCGCCTGCGCCGACGCCGTGTTCTTGCCATGGCGGCGGTGCAGTGCTCGTTTGAAGCTTCAGGAGCTGCACTTGCTACTGCTGCCAAAGGGGAAAAGGCTGCTGCAGAAGGCTGTTGGACATGATACAGCACACCCCGCAGTGTCTCGGACCCAATTTTCACTGTGACCATGTACCCGAACTCGAACTTGCCATCGATCGATCCCGTTACAGTGAAATTGTGAGGCCCTGCAGAGATCAAACTCAGGTGAGTCTCCTTAAACACGATGTATCTGCAAGAGAATCCAGTTGTTAGACAACAATGCTGCATTTACTGCTATTTTTGTCTGTCTTTTGCATGCCTGTCATCAGCATAAACTAGTATCTACCTTTTGATTCTTGCTGCTTATTGATGAGCAATGATAGTTTCGTCAATCCCGGTTTACCGGACCACTGATCTAAGAAGTGGTCATTGCATGTAGCCGTATCCTTGTTTCATGGATCATGATGTCCATGTTGGGAGAACAACCTCGTGTACCAGTAAGGCTTGGCTTCAGTGTCTCTCAGGTCACGGTATTCCTGTTCCTACGGCTATTTATTTACCTCGGATCAATGGAAATTTGAGTTGTTTCCTCCACCTCCTCTCCTGTTCTTTTTCCAGACTAATGACTACCTTTTTTTGCTTGAGATTTGTGACAGAGGATGATGTTGGTGAAGGACATTAGAGCTGCGATTTCACCTTTGTTTTGTGGCTCAGGAAGGCATCTTTTCCGGGATTTGGGTGACCGCATGGTGGAGTCAGAGACGACGACGCTGTGGTCGAGCTTACCGGGCGGCGTCCTCGTCTGAGAAGAAGCTGCAACCACCACTCGAGAGCATGATGCTGTTGTCCGAAGCGTAGCAGTCGACGATGGCGATCGATGAGAACAGCATCTTAATTACCTGCGGGAGGAATCAGAGGCCCCTGCGTCCGGAAGTAGTAGACCTGCTCGTAGTGGTGGAGCAAGCTCAAGTAGTACCGCCGCAGGACGAAGGAAGCACTGGTGGTGGTGGGAGGGAACTTGAACGCCGCAATCACTTCCCGCCACTTCTTCTCCTCGATCACCTGCTTCCACCAGTTAAGAGACACCGAATGATCTCGCTCTCTCCCCGCTCCAAAGGCTGGAATCAGTACAAACGAATCATGAAGGGCGAGGAGGTCAACCTTTGCGAGGCCACCTCTTCGAGTCACCTCCACGTACAAGAGGTGCAAGTCCAGCTCCTTCCCTCCGATCACCGGAATCCTGCTCCGCCACCATGGAGAAGAGCCCTCATGAATCAAACAAATCAAGCAAGAAGCGTCAACCGCCGGAAACGGGATCGCTCACATGAACTTGGTGGCCATGGAGGAGTGGAAACGGCGCAGGCTATCCATGAAGACCGGCCTCTCCCTCACCACCTCCTCGTGGGAATGCTGTGGCGCAGGGTAAACCTTCTCCTGCACCTCCATCTCCTTCTCTTCCGCCATCAAGATTGATGTGTTGTTAGCGCGTAAGCCAAAGACCAGGCTCCAAAACAAGCCATGGCAGGAACTACTACTGCTGCTGCTGCTACAGGACAGCTTAGCCAAAGCCAGCTTTATCAACCGGGGGACGCGTGCATCCGTAACGCCTACTTCCTTTTCATCTTCCTGGCCCAACTTTATGGCATGCACACATCTCTACAATGGTCCGAAATTAATAGGTTAATAATCTTCGACCTGGCTGCAATTACTATTAGCTACATTGCTGCTGTTCTTGATGCCTGCTGCCTCTTTCTTTTAATAGGTTCTGAAGCAGCATGCGTCTCTGGAGGAAGGCAAGCGACGATGGTAGGGCGATGATGATGGCAGTGGAGAGGTGTCAGCTGCAGCGGTTCTGTACTCCGTACCCAAGCTGCGTATCCTCTCCGTACCACAACCTAATCGCTCCCGTATCTTTTGCCCAACCTTTTGATTTATTGCCTTCCAGCGTCTGGTAAAGCAAGACATAAATGATCTCTCTCCCTCTCGAATGGCAGTGGAAGGACGTAAGAGTCCAAGCTGGTCTTGGTAGGTCCATGAACTGGGGGAACGGATGGTGCCCGGTGGCTAAAGCCGGTCTCCGATGCTTCTGCATGCAACCGAGGCTTGGCGTTTCGTGAAGAAGCGTCACGTTGGTGCTGCTGCTGCGGCTGCTGCTGCTGCTGCTGAGGCCTTCCGTGCGAGTTTGCGTGAGGAAGGCGGCAGCAGGAGCAGGAAGGGATGATGGTGTTGTTGGGGAATCACCAAACTACAAGACGTGTCGTGCTCCGTCGTTTGCCGGGGCTGTGTGCTTCTTGGCTTTGGTTGCAGCGGCAGCTTCACCAACCGGCTTTGTCTGCTGGCGCCTCTGTCGCTGCCATCGGTGTAGGCAAGTGGCCGATGTACCCTGCGAGGACCCATCAACCATGGGCGGTGTTGACCTTTGGCCCGTAGCGCGTCGGGCGAGCTCCATCTGATGTATGGATCAGAGAGGCGTTACGTGGATGCCATAATTTCCCTAAATTATAAGAGTTGGCTTACAAACTAAAAAAATTTCAGAACGATAGGAAAATATATAAATTTGAGTAGGAGGACCGGTCAAAATTAAAAGAATAAAAATAAAAGATCTCTTTTTTTTTAATTTTTGTCGAGTGATATCTTTTTTTTTCTCGTCTTTCTCAAAAAAATCTTTGTTTGTCATAATCCCTGAAATATATCTTAATAATAAAATATTAAATCTTAGATTTTGATGATGAAACCAATTGATAGAGTTTATAATCTAATTTATGTTTTAAGTGACGTAGAATTAGTTTCGATCATGGAGAGATGATTAAAGTAGAAGAAATCGGACGTTAGATCGGAGTGAAACATGTCAGAAGATTGGACGTCGAGTCGAAGGATCGGTCAACGTATCGTAGAAGGTTTCGTGTCATGAGTTCGGGCATCGGACCAAGAAGAACGAACATTGGGCCAAGGAGATCAAAGTTGCGAGGTCAACATGTCAATTGGGTAATAGGCCGTAAAAAAGGACGATGCGTCGAAGGATCGAACGAAGCGTCGATGAACCAATGACATGCCAAACGACAAACGATTCATGCTTTGTAATAATTATCTAGATCGAAGTGGTTTTAAGTTATAATTGGGTTGGAATTAGATTAACTCAATTAGGAGTTCATTGGGCCTAAGTTAGGGTTGTGTTGAGCCTAGAGAAAGATCCTAACAGTGACCCAAAAGGTGGGTCAAGAGGTGGCATCGCTAAAACAAACGATAGAATCGCTAGTGGCTCAGTCTTCAAGACATAGTCTCCGAGATTGTGTTAGGCGGTGGTATTGTCAGATTGAGCGATGGTACCGCCCAGTGTCAAGTGGTGGTACCAACAAATTGCACGGTGGTACTGTCTAGCACTGACGGTGGTATCGCCAATACCTTGAAGACCCGGGATAAGATTGGTTTTGGCTCCAAGTTTGAATCCATTTGAGACCTATAAATGTCTCTCTCATCCCTGCTTAAAACACAAGAACTGAGAACAAAAAAGGGAAAACGCTATTGTAATTGTGTGAAAATTACTCACATCTAACTCTAAGTTTTGATTAAGTTTAAGAGAGGGATGAGTGGGGTTATAAAGGGTGTCTCTTAAACCTGTGAAACGGAGAAAGGGCTATAAGAGAGTAGTTGGTCTTCGGCCATTAAAGGAAGACCGTTAGTAGATGCTGGTGGCCTTGAGTGAAGAGAAATTGGGAGTGGACATAGGTCAAGACAACCAAACTGCTATAAAATCGATTTGCACATCTTTCTTTGTTATTTACTTTCATTGTAAATTGCTCTACTCAATCATTACTCTCTTATGCTTTTATATTAAACATTTTTTTGATACGACTTTTATTGAAACGTAAGTTTTCATATTGTCGACGACGATTTTATCATAAGCATTAATCCATACGATGAATTGGTCTAGTGTCTCATGTATAAGATTTTCTCTAAAATTACTTTAAATCTTCTTATTTTGCTATCAGACTGAGAATAGCTTGTTTCAAAGTTACTTCACTCTCAACTGCACCAAGCTCCCATGTTGACAAAAATACCAAAACTATCTTAATTATTAACATTATTATTTAAGTCTTGATATTTTGTAAAGTTATTTATACAAGATTCTTAATGGGTTTGATGAAAATTATGAAGGTTTTTTTAATATATTTAGAAAATAAAGAATGAGCAAATATTTTTTGTTTTTATTTTTCACTATGCATATGATGCTTCTTGAGATTTCCCAACAATAGTGTCCATCAGCTGGTCAATCCAGCGTAGGGGGAGGTTGTCTTTTGGCCACACCTAGTTGAGGTCGGTATATTGTTTGCAGGCAAACCGATGGGGCCTCTGCTTTATCGATCGAGCCTCGAGGAGGATGTTTAGGCAATGCTATGCAACCCTTGTGTTGATGCCAAGCATATCGCTTGGAGATCAGGCAAATATGTCGGTATTCTTTCGAAGGAAGTTCATTAGCTTGAGGTGGAGTTTCGCGAGGAGGTCGATTCCAATCAGGATGGTCCGATCTAGATGCACATCATCAAGAGGGACCTCGGTCAACTGCTCAACGAGCTCGTGGTTGGGGGTGAATTTGTCAAAATTCCTTGGATCTGTTGGTAGCTCCCTAGATTTTGCACCCTGAGGCGTGGTGGGGAGGCTGCACTATCCTGACCCCTAAGCGTCCCCTCTTACTGACCCCCTCATGGGTGGGGAACTTCATCGTTGAATGGTACGTCGACACCACAATTCTCAATTGGTTGAGGGTGGGTCGACCAATTATCGCATTGTAAGCCGAAGAGGCATCGACCACAATGAACTTGATTAGTAGTGTCTTATCCCGGAATTATCATCTCGAGGGAGGAGACTGAGCTTCCCGTGAACTCGGTAAGGGAGGTCATTGTTGGGTGCAAATCATTCCTGGTCAATTCGAGCTTTTGGAAAGCGTTGACAAAATATCAAAATGGACAATGGATTGTCCTGGACATTGTCGTTGGCTTCTTTATCCCCAGAGGAGATCAAGAGTTCCTTCTCCATCTTCATGCGTTTTCCTTTGGACATAACATGTGTTGAGGTGCCCCCCTCTTTTATGATGGGTTCCTTAAAATGGCATTGATCTGCCTTTTCGGCATGTCGGCCACTCGGAGGGGCGAGACTCCTTCGGGGGAGCACTTATCATGAGGAGTCACAGAAGAATGTTCCTACGACATTCAACCCTTCTTCTAGCGTCAGAATGTTAATACATAGAGATCATCAACTGGTGAGGCAGCCCGGTTAGTTCACTATCGAAAGTGCAAGTCCATTATGATGACTCCTTTTGAATGACGTGGAGAGCAAGCATTGCAAGAAGAATGAAGAAATCTATAGGGAGATGTAGTTTATCAGGAGTGGCTTCGTCTTTGAGCGATGATGCTTAGTTTGGGAATAGGGTGGTCCCCTCTAGTGGATAACCTCCTGACTGTGCCTCCGAGCTATGCCTATGTCGGTGGTGTTCCGACTCGACCCCTCCAATACTTGAAGTTAAGAAAATAGAGAGAATTGTTAATAATGTAAGTAAGAGAGTGAAGAGCTCTTGCCCCTTTGCCTCATAGAGGGGCTCGAGCCCCTCTTACCCTCAATGGCGGAGGCATTTAACGAGTGGCTTGCTAGTGTGTGCCCCTAGAGGCGTCGCCTGGGTCGGACCGTTGAGGTGGCTCCTCCAACATGACCCTCTTGCTCTTTTGGGTTAGGTAGGGCATGGTCCCTCCATCGACCATCCGAAAGGGAAGGCTCGTCAAGACGGGCCATCCCGCCCTCTATTAATGAGAGGGCATGGTCCCCTTCTCGACGGTGGTGCCATAAGAGGGCCTTATGGGCTCATTTTGGAAGGCCAGGATAGGCATCGTGACCTTCTACCGACGGTTGCAGGGAGTAGGTCGCTCCCATGCTGGTGCTTCCTTGGCCGACATGACGGGGGAGTTTGTAGTGTCAAGATTGTCCCGGTGTGCTTCTCCAACCAAAAATAAATAGATATATATTGAGAGAGGATTATTTTAATTGAAACATAAATTAAGGGCAAAAAATACTATTTTCGAATTTGTATTTTGGTATTATTATTATTATTTCTCTAGACTATGTTATTTTTTTATATCATAATCCTCGACCTCCCCCTCAAATCTTCCACTCTACTGATGTGCTGAAGCTTTAAGGGTTGAGCAAGATATCATAATAAGGCGACCAAGATTCCGACCATGGGCTTGTGAGCTGAGTGAAGAACGAGTCCTGCAACCACTCCAGCTCGCTGTTCTTCGGAACCTCCAACTCGAGCAGACTCGGCCTTCTGTTCGACGTGGTGGAAGCATCCACCTCCTCCTCGTCACCGATCGCAGCAACTACATCCGATGCATCCTCGATGACGATGACGTCGTCCGCCGCCGTGATCGATTCCTGCAGCAACCTCTCCTGGTACGAGCCGGACGCCGACTCGGCCGTCGACCCAGAATTCTGCGACACCGTCATCGTCGCCTCCTCTTCCTTCATGGCCGCCGCCCGTTTCTCCAGCTCCTTCATAGACGCCGGCTTCCTGTACACCTTGCATAGCACCACATCCTCCTGCACGCACACCGAGTCGAGCTCGATCAACCCCCAGTGCACGCAAAGCGTACCGGTCCGGCCGGCGTGTCTTACCTTCAGCAGCGGGTCGGGGAGGCGGTACTCGTTCATGACCCAGTCGGTCTTGGATCCTCGAGGCGCCCGGCCCTGGTAGTACACCATGGTCTTCTTGTAGCCGATGAGCCGCTTCGGGTCGGCGGCGCTGCGCACCGGCCGCTCGCCTCCGGTGGCTTTCCAGAATCCCCGCTCGGTTGTCCTGCTCGGCCTCCCGCCGCTGGCTTGTCGGCGGTCTCTCGGGACGTAGAAGTACCACTCTCTCTCCCCGATCTTGGCCATCCCTGCGATCGAGTGTCACAGTAAGTAAGCCATGAACGACGCGCGCGCTCTCTCTCTCTCTCTCTCTCTCTCTCTCTACTCGTGCGTAGTGATCAAACGGCAAGAGCATGCACCTGGGAGCTCCCAGGGATCGTAGTGATAGAGATTGATGGTGGCGATGATCTCAAGCCGAAGCTTCTTCCCCTGCACCATGCGCCGGAGGTAGAAGTCCAGCAGCTCTTCCTCCGTCGGATGGAATCTAAATCCAGGGAGATCCATCTCCAGGCCGCTTCGCTCCATGCTTCTCTTCCCCGTCCCAATGTTGCTGCTATATACATAGATAAACAGAGAGAGAGAGAGAGGTAGTGGTGGTTGTTCATGGAGGGTTGATTTCATCATCAATGAATGAAGAAGACTTTGATGCTTCATGAAGCTGCTGAGACTTGACAGAGTCAATTTAGCAGCAAATCCTCTCTCTCTCTCTCTCTCTCTCTCTCTCTCTCTCTCTCTCTCTCTCTCTCTCTCTCTCTCATTTACTCTTGCGGCAGAGCAGGTCAGCACGTAGCGGGGTGGATTTGATCAGTTCAACACCACCACTCCCTTGGATGCAATGCATGGCTCCCCGAATTGGATTTGGCTTTGGATCCACCCAAGTTAACAAAACTGCATACCTTCGATCTTAGTCAATCAACTCTACGCGTTTAACTCCCATCCCGAACCTAAATTTCCGCAAGGAGAATGAAAGAACAATTGGATACGACTCGGAAAGACGACGCTTAGTTCAACTGTGCTCGGCATAAGTCAAGCTTGAATTGCGGCAACAGTTGTTTGATACGTAAGCAGGTCCAAGGAAGATTTGAATCATTCGCAGGCCTTGTTCTTCATGAGATCGCATCCAACCTCCAACTTCTTTTTTGTCTTAATCGTTGGGCGATTCCAATTCCATGAACTGGAAGGCCAAGTCAACACCCAATAGACGAGAATTTGGTCCACAAGGAAGGAGAAGGGAACTCGTGACCGTGACTGCAACATTATACTAATTTGAGATGGTCGTCTGTTGACCGGCCCAAATCCTTGAGACGGCAGGCAGGTTCCTGCCACACATTAATGTCATGATATGCACACAGTAACTTTAATATAATGTAGAGTTCTACATGTATACAGAGAAAGCCTAAGCTTACTAGGAGAAGTGGTAAGAGGTATTCTATTACCTAGAATTCTAAAAAAAAAAAAAAAATTGTATCCTTTTAAGCATTCATGATATACTTGAGTATTTACGATGCAAAGCATATTTTAAGCAATCAAGTAATATTGTGCTTGTGTTATCATATTTTATGTGAATATTCTTTGAATGAATATAATAATATTTTTCATCTTTATAACGTATGCACAACATACGCTTATTGCTATGTATTCATTCGGCTTCGATCGTGAATATTGCAATCAAATTTTGATTCTTCCAAGCACAAAAGACAATGGCCTAGTATTTTTTTTTCTATCTATTCTACATCTGACGATCGGAAGGAAAACTTTATTTTAGTGGTTCAAGTGAAATTGGTCAACGTTGGTGTTAATTTTACTTCTTACATATGAATAATATTTTTTTAAAAAAAATAATTTATTTTAGAATATGACTGATTATGTAAATATAAGATGGGAATAGATGACCAAAAACACAAAGGCATTCAATGAGTTCTTTCCAACAGAGAAATGGGTTGACTTGTTGGGGTACGGATGACGATCCCAATGAATGCACCATGGTTTCTCGGGGGGATGGTTTGACTTCGATGGGCTTGCGATGGGCTCCCATGCCTGCCCTCTCTGACCCACACATCCTCTCCGGGCTGTTCTTCCCAAGATTCATTGGTTTGCACATCCCAGGTCAAACGCTGTGGACCCGTTGTCACTTTGACGCAGCTGCAGATGATCACATTTCTTCAAATGTGATCTTGGATCGAAGTTGACTTGGAGTTCGATATGAAGTCTGGTCTAATTAAAGGATACGTCGAGCTTAGGATCTCACGGTGGTGGAGTCTTGAATTTAAACGCTTGACGAAGTGAGTCTTTGACGTAGGAAACCATTCTAAAAGAAAATATATTAGAAAAAATAACAGGCCTTCTTATAGGTACCGAGCCCATCTCGTCTTTAGAGATCGTTTCGATGCGAATCGGGATAGGACACTCCGAGACTTTGACGATTGAACCAAGCCAATCCGATACATCATCCGATGATCATTTCGGTTCCACAGCCAGAGTTTTAATAAGATTTGTATTACTCGAAGGATTAGAATTATGAGTTCGAGAAGAAAAAATATCTATTATGATTTAGGATCTATTTATTCTATAATTACCTTAAAAAAATTTAGATTTTGATTCAGAAACAAGATACGAGGAAATAACATGTGTTTCTGAGTTTTTTTTATTTAAAAAAAAGTAGATCAAGAGAGAATGAGATGATATACAAGAGAATTTATACTTGAGTTTAGGTTTAAAAAATTATTTGAACTGACCTATTATAGTAAAAAATAAGAGAAATAGTGATGGCAAGTCAGAATAATCGTAGCTGATTTGTTACTTGTACTGATTTGCTTGGTTGAATTAACTTTCACATAATTATTTTTTTTCTTCAATCACATAATTCTAAAGGCTATGTTTTGTGTTGATTAGGTTATGTTAGCACTTGATGAAGATGTCAAACTTTTACGAAAAAATTATAATATTTAATTTTATCCCACATCCAAAGCGGTCTAAAACCTAAATCGATTTAAGAGGGATGGATGAATCGACCGTTCTTAACTTACTCAAGTATTTATTCAAGCATTTTGGATTAGTAATTTTAATCGAACGAATCCTTTTCATCAAACATTTCAAATATTTTCATCGCCATTGTTGTCTTGGAGCGCACATCAAATTTCGAACACCCGGCGGGAACAACTCCTCCATCCGAACCCGACAAGCCGCAAGAATCCAAACGCGGTCCGAATCCGACAACGGCGCCCACGTGGGCCCGCGCAGTCAAACGTGGTCGCCTTCGTCCCCCATCGGGAACGCTCGTCCGCGATCAAACGGATCGACCACAATGCGTTTCCCAAAGAAACCATGCGTTTCGTGAACCCTCGGATCAACATCAGTTCGGGATCGCGCTAACTCCACTCGCGTTGCTCCTCGGCGGAGAGAGAAGGGAAGGGAAGGAGGACGACGCTGGAGGTGACGAGATGGCGAGACCGACATCCCCGCTTCTCTTGCTGTGCGTCATCGTCGTCGCTCAACTGTTGGCGCCGGCAGGGGCGGCCAAGTTCGCCTGCAACGCCCGGGGCGGGGCGGCCAGATGCCAGTCCCTCCTCGGCTACACCCCGCGCAACGCCACCACCCTCGCCTCCGTCATGTCCCTCTTCCAGGTCCGCTCCTTCCGCTCCCTGCTCGCGGCCAACGGCCTGCCCCTCTCCACCCCGCCCTCCCGCCCCGTCCCCGCCGGCGCCACCGTCCGCGTCCGCTTCGCCTGCGCCTGCTCCGCCGGCCACGGCGCCTCCATGCACCGCCCGTTCTACAAGGTCGCTCCCGGCGAGACCCTCGACGGCATCGCCCGCGGCGTCTTCGCCGGGTTCGTCACCCACCAGGAGATCGCGGTGGCCAACAACATCTCGGATCCGGCGCTGGTCCGGGCCGGGCAGGAGCTGCACATACCGCTGCCGTGCAGCTGCGACGAGGTGGCGGGCGCCGGGGTGGTGCACTACGCGCACCTGGTGGCGGCCGGGAGCTCGGTGTCGGGGATCGCGGCGGAGTTCGGGACGGCGGAGGAGACGTTGATGAGCTCGAACGGGATTCGCGATCCCAAGAGCCTTCAGGCCGGCCAGGTTCTGGATGTTCCACTTCGAGGTTTGCCTCGCTAGCTCTTGTCCCCTCCGGTTTCCTTCCTCCTCCAACTCATGCCGGTGCATCACGCGCAGCTTGTTCTTCCTCGATAAGCGACGCCTCCATCGACCGCGGCCTCCATGTCCCAAACGGAAGCTACATCCTGACCGCAAACAACTGCGTCCTCTGCAGCTGCGGCTCCTCCACTTGGCAGTGCGTAGATCAGTCAGCTTAAAGCATCGCGATCATGATCTAACAACACATTCTTCTTCTTCTTCTTCTTCTTTGATGGCGACCAGGTTAGAGTGTCATCCTGCGAAGGGGCTCAGCTCTTCGGCTTGCCCGGCAGCAACCTGCGGTGACCTCGCCCTCGGGAACTCGTCATCCAACACAGACTGCGGGAGCAAGACTTGTGTGTACGCTGGCTACACCAACGCCACCACCACCACCGCCAGCTTCAACATCCTCACCAACCTCACCACCCAGTCGCTGTGCGACGGTAAGTCGGACGCCCAAACCGAGGCACTCATCAGGACATGATCGATTGCATACTGATGTCGGTGCTGGCCGATCAGCTGCAGGCGCACCGATGCCGCAGCCGAGTGCAGGTTTTGATCTGCGATCGGGAGTGCAGTGGGCGTACCTGGCGGTGCTGTCCGTTTGCTTCAACATGGCTTTGGTAGGCGTTGTATTGTGAGGGAAACGGAGAGGGCTTCGGTGATGTCGATGGTTGAGTCCCTTCTCTTCCTGCTTGGTTACTCTAAGAACTAAAAGGATTCTAATATCTCTGTGACTTTGATCTTTCATGTTAGCAGATTAAATCTTATTTGTATTCAAATATCATAAGCAATCGGAACGAAGAATAACGAGCAGAGAGAAAGAAAAAAAAGCAGCAGTATTGCTAAGCTTCGTTCCTACATAGAGCACCAAATTGGTTTCAGGCTTGTGAGAGAAAATAGATATGCATCGATTTCAATTACAAAACATGACTGAGAATAAATTAAAAAGAGAGTCTCAGATATACTTCTTCGAAGCATCAAATTTGTTCCCTTAAAACTGTAAAATTCATGCACATATATATCCCTGAAGAATTTCAAACAAAAAACAAAAAAATCAAGTTAACATGAGATTATAAATGTTTCACAAAACAACATTTCACCGATCATGCGGCTTATTTCCAAATAGAAATGGCACACCGATGTGTATGAGACATTCCAAAACACCAAGTGGTTTCGCTATCGATGATACACAAATATTACAATCAGTATAACCCTGCCAAATAGTGAGATAGAGAAATTAAATGTGAGAAATATGTTGTGGCACGTGGATGCTTACCGCTTGTATCATCAGTATCGGTCATCCAAGACGAGAGAAGGCCCTGTTTCTTTTCTTAAAGCCAATCAAGGTATATATATGAACAGAACTCGCTTCGACATGAACTGCCTGACCCATGGCACATTAGGCAAAAAAAATTTATGCATATATTCCAATAATGTAAAGTGATTTTTCTCAGTCTTTAGTGACCCACCGGCATCCGTAGATCTGATACCCACCGTGGCCATGATCACTACTATCTCCCCCGCTTTCTGCACTTGTATATCCTGATTTCTGGCGATGTCTTCTTCCTCTTTTGGCCTCGCTGTCGCTAATGCTTCCATACAGCAGCGGATCATCAATTCCATGAAAAACTCGTGGGCTAGGTGAAGCTGACCCAGTGGATCCGTCATCCTTAGTTTTCAACTTCTTCTTTTCATGCTTTCTTATGTTCTCGGAGATTTTGTGAAGATTCCGATTAAACCGTGTGAAACCCTTCTCCATGGGCTCCACTGCTTGGTTAACTGTAAACTTCAAATCATTTATGATCTGCAAAAGAAAAATACAAATTTCACCAAAAAAGAAAAAAAACAGACACCAAATACATTGCCACACAACGTTTTTCACACAATGGGAAATGAGCACTAAAACAAGCAGACTATGTTTTTTCATACTAATATATGTTATTTATGCTTTTCAAAACAATGTGTACATCTCTTTTCTGGTAAAAGTTTGAATCTTAGGTTCAGGCTAATGTGGGAGAGTAGTGATGGCCTACTATAACCATGTCAAGTCTTAATTGATGGTATGTTTTCACCTATTATAACCAAAGGAAAATTACAGTGTGCTCAAGATCTTTGTGTCTCAAATCATATCTTGCATTGAGGATTCTTCAAATTTATCTGAAACTACTCATTGGATTTACAACTAATCAGGATTCTTCCCAAAGAAAAATAAGAAGAAACAGCCTAAGGTTCTAACTAAAACGTGTAAAGGGAACCAATGTTGGGGTTTTAAAAATAATTCAACATAACTTCAGCTTTGAGAAAAGAAACCTTGTAAAATATGGGATGATGGCTGTGATAGCATAAAGATTGTCATTTCAACTTAATCCAAATCCTCAACTAAATAAGAATAATTTACTCATCATAGGAAGCCCACATTTCATGAAACTTCCAATAGTTTCTGCAGGATTCCCCAGGTACCAACTACTACAAACATCTTCAAATTTCATACAAAAGGAAGCTTTTGTATGATATCAGAAAACAACACAAGCTTGCATCTATCTCTGTTGATGATGAAATGAACTCAGCATGGAACAAGCTAACGTCCATCCTTAAATATAGTTAATAACCACAAAGAAAACTTCCTATAAGCAGATGTGTTTGACTTGGTGGATGTGAATGGTTAGATAAAGAGCTCTAAAATGGGTTCAAATTGGAATTGTAAATCTTGACAAGAAGCATATTGACAGGATGTAGTAGTCAGAGCAAGACTAAAGCTTACATATTCTCCACCTCCGAGAACAACATCACAAACACTTTCTCTAATAGCTGTCGTCTTGGTATCAACATCGGGCTGGGGGAGTCTCAGTTTTGTGGGTCTTTCGCTGTCTCTCACCTCATCAGGGTCTAAAGGGCAGTCCAAAGATCCATAGTCTCCGAGAACAGAAACACATCCAGGGAAGCGGTCACCCATCAACTTGTATGGCTTGGCAGGGAATACATAGAGATGGATAATGGCCGCAACACACATCTGTGCTGGAGGAATGAATAGGTTGATTAGAGTTTCATCTTGCCCGGGGCTTCCAATATATGAAATAAATTGAGTATTTTAGAAGCTGATTATACAGAAGTCCACTGAACTTATTATAAAAATATAAAATACAAGAGTACACTTGTGAAGGTATCCGATTCTTAGAAAGAACAAAAACAAATTAAGAAAGAAAACAACTGAAAAATATTACATATGCATGAATAAATCACTACTGCATGTTTTCATCACAATCAGTTCCTTTCCATTTCTTACATGTGGTTAAACATCAGAGACTAAAAAAGGTGTACTATTACATTTTCTTCTTTTAACATACCAAAAACAAACAAGAACCAATCTCATTGATCATGCAGATCATTACATTATTTCAATGCAATTTCAATATATAGCTAAAAAGATCTGTACAAGCAAAATTCATATGCTAGTGTATATAGAATAAGAAACAACAAAATTACCTCTATACAAATAATGAAGTCCTGCACACTTGATTTAGACTCTAAAGTTTGGGCTATAGAACTTTTGAACAAACCCCAACTGTAGAGTAGTGCAATTGCCACATCTTGCCACCATGTCAGAAAGACGATTGATTTAAACATCAGGAACTTGGCCAGTGGCTTTATATGGGCTAGTTCATCCTTTGTAGCAGTATAAAATAGAACTAAACAGTACAACGCCCATGACTGACTGAAATTGAGAACCACAGCCATGTAAGGGTACCTACAAAGTTGAGAGATAGGCTGAGAATTTGTCGCTATACATCAACAAAACCAGACACTTCATACGTAATACAGATGATAAATCATCTAACATGATATAATTTGTTCTCATTATGAAGGCTAGAAAGTAACCAGTAAAGATCATGTCTGCTCATAATCACAATGGATAAAGGTGTCATGTCAAAGTACACTCTATTGACAAGAATGAAGATTTACTATTTCACGTGGTGCCTGGTGATTCCTATATTAGCTTTCCTAATCATGCCAGCAATAATGTGGTTCACAACCATCATCCACCTCTAAACAAGTATGCTTAATTGTAGCACCAAATATGACACACTTTAAGGTTAAAAGTTTGATTCTATTAACTAACACTAAAAGGTTGGAAATTGTACTCTGACATACCCAAAAGTATCTAAATGCATACCACACAAAACAGAGCTCCTTTCTGTTTTCTTCGTGGTAGAGCATGGTATTGTATGAAAGTAGCAGGTTTGCTAAAATAGCTCCCAGAAAATAAATGACTTCAAAAGTTTCAAATGTATATAGTTTTCCAGCCTTAAGGTTTTCTTGACAGTTTGGACCTCGCGAGCCGACATAAAGCATATCCAACACATAATATACATACAAAGTATCTTGTTTTGACAACAGACGTACTTTATTTTGGTGTTTTAGATGCATATGCTCCCCATACTCCTATGTGCTTCAAATTCTGCCAAGTATCTATAATAGAAGAATATCAAGAAAATCTAGAAATGCTTCAAAGCAATCCATAGTCAGGAAAGAAAGACAGTAATAGGCTAACAGCCTCACTGTCATCGTAGTTTTCACTTACCCACAAGTTGATTTAAACTCTCCATCACAATATACTCCCAAAGTCTCAAGACTTAAAGCTAAAACTGCAGTTACAGTCTTTATTATCATCTGTACAAAAATGACAGAACTTAATTATATTAATTTGCCTGTTATACAAAAAGATATAACAATCTTAGGTTAAAGCTTACATATTGAACAATTCCAATCTTGATAATCTGGTAAAACCACTCGCCCAGTCTCCAGGGCTTCAAAATGTAATTCATCGGAAATGGATGCTTTATTACTCCCTTCTCAGAAGCATTCTCTAACATGGGTGTTTTAGAACTCAAGGCACCTTGCCTCTTCAAAAATTCAATTGTTCTGTCTTCACCACCTACAGAAGAGTAAAACTGAAATCAGAAATTATAGCAAGATACTGTTGGAGAAAACACAGTACATGATTGTATTAGTGAAGACCAATGAGACATCTAGTGCCATGATGTTAGGCTAAAGAAGTCCTTGAGCATGTGATGACTATTTGACATATTTCACACAAGCTGCTTAAGTAGCAGTCTCGATAAATAACTATACGATGTTAGTCATCTGTGATGCATTTGCAACTAGTCATAAGCAGAGTCAATTGCCATCTTAGTGCATATTGATGATCTAGATAATTAATTGACTAATTGCCAATCATGATATTCTAGAAAACTGTATCTAGTAATATACAAACTATGAATATATTTCTCCATTTGTTACGATTTAATTTCCTAAATGAGGCTGAGCCTATTCTAACAAAATTCTTGTGTGTTTCTTGTAACTTTCCTGCTCCAATCATGCATGGTGCACTAGTACCTCCTAAATAAAATTAGATGTCAAGTTTTGTACTCAGTTTAGGAAAACTTAGACTTTGTCATGATAATGCATGGCAATCAATACAGCCATTAAAATCAATGATTTAAAAAGCGCTAGGCACCAAAAGACGCTAAGATCCCAAAACGCCCGAGGCGCTAAGCGCTCACCTAAGCGAAGCAAGATACTCTAAAATATTAAAATATAAAAAATATATAATATAATTAACAAATATGATTATTTAAATAAAAATATGATATTAAATAAAAAATCTACTGTTAACAATATATTACTTACTATTAACAGTTAGTTAGAGGGGGAGAAAAGAACTGTTAATAGTAACAAATGGGGATAAAGGAGTCACTGACAATGAAAACCGACAATGGAAAGTGGCAACAGCAGCAGTGACGGAGGATTAGTTTAAGACAGTCATGGCAGCGCTGCAAATGGCAACGGCAAAAGCTACGAACAGCAATAGCGATAGTGGCGGAAGCTGCAGATAGCAGTGGCGAAAGCTACGGATAGCAACAATTGCTGTGGTGGAAGCTCCAAAGGGCGTCCATCGGTGGCGGAGGAACCTGCAGTCCTCTCCCTCGACAGTGGAAGGAACTGCACACGAAGCAACGGCGGAAGGAAGCTATGAGCTTTTGCTAGGCCGTCAGACCCGTCCGTTGGCAACAGAGGAAGGCTCGATCCGCTACATTTGCAGCGGAGGCAGCGGCAAAAGCAACGCTAGGGTTGCCTCAAGGTTGCGCAGGCATAAAGGGTAGCTTTTGAGGGTAAGAAACTGCATTAATTGATTCAATCAAACCAACTAAATATTGTTGAAGCCTTATTTAAATCGGGCGCTTGAAACGCTCGACGCATAGGTTCGGGCGAGTGCCCAAGCGACATCTAATTGAAGCGCATCGCTTGGTCCACAGATGAGGTGCTCAGGCCTTGCCTCGCCTCACCCAAGTGCCTAGGCGAGTGCCCGAGCACCTATTTAAATCATTGATTAAAATAACAGAAATAAATCTAGATATAAAATTTTGTACTCATCCAAGTTTAGGAAAACTTGGAATTGGCCATGAAAATGAATGGCAGTCCATACAGCCATTATAATAGCAGAAAATAGATCGAGTGAAAAGATCCAAGATGACACACAAAAATATATGGACCAAGTGTATAAGAATGCCAGATGATTAACTAAATCCTCTCAAAATAAGATGCACCATCATAGACCATGCAAAAGCTTAGAAAAGTTTATAAAGCAGCATCATTGATAGAAAGAGAATTACATAGGTCAAAGCATCACATTTCAAATCAACCATAAAATATAAATTTTATTTGGTATTGTGATCCATAATACACGGCATACACATGCATCGTTTGAAATACCTTAACCTGCAGAAATTTCATACATTATGCATCCATAAAAGTAACAAAAATTTGAAACTTGGCAAGAGGAGGAAGAATATTGATAGTAGGTAGTCAAACAAATAATATTTAAATGTTCAGCAAGCATCTTTTTTACTTTATTAAAAGGAAGAAATTATATAATTAGGAATTAAGGTCAGATTACAAAGATAGGTGGAGCCAACCCATCAATAAGAAAGCCCATTACATCTCACCGTGTTAGCAAGCCTGTGAGCTTCAAGATTAGCATCTCTAGGTATGTGACATCATTTCAAGACCCTTGGTCTCTGATCCTAAAGTGAAATCATCACTGTACAGATTGCGCAGCTGCCATGAGTTCCATTTTGTTTGTTCAATACATGGATTATATTCTTTGTGTCCAAGCAGAACCAGATATTTTGAAACCCTTCCATTTTGGGCCTCATACACCTTAATAACTTATACATTCTACACCATTAGTAAATTTTGTATGAGCTAAACCATCATAGATTAAAGTTTAAACTGCCCTATAACAATGGATGACCATCGTTCTACCCTCAACAATAGCTATAAGTCAATAATCAACAATTTTAAAAATCTGAAGTCTTTCATCATAAAATATTACCATGGATTAACAGTTCAATCCCTAATTTTCAAATTTTAACATGGTATCAAGTATAATGATATCAATCCCAACTTGGACTTCCGATTTGCACTGGAAATGTTTGGTTCAAGTGAAAATAGGTGTAGTCAAAAGCGCCAAGGTGCCAATACGCTTGAGGCTCTTGCAAAATATTAAAATTATATATATATATATATATATATATATATAATTAAGAAGAAATATGATCACTAAAATAAAAATAAGATAATACATGAATTTAAGATCATTACATATTCCTTTAAACAATTCATGCACTATAATAACAAAAAATTAATTATTATTAGTGATGATTAATAATAAAATAGTAGTAGTAGGAAAGAGAGAGGATTGTCATGGTCTAAGAAGGCGCAAAGGAGGAGAAGACAAGGCCCACTGGAGAGGAGCTAACAGGGAGGAGGAGGAAGAGAAGGAAGGGGTAATTCGGCTCAGGCTAATCTGATTCAATTGAACCAAAATCAATGTGCCCCACCAAGCGGACAGCTCAACCAAATGTCACATGGTTCAGGTGCACACTTGGGTCACGCTCAAGTAAAGGTGCCAACCCAAATCGAGTCCAGGCATGGAGGCATAGCCTCGCCTTGCCTAGGCACCTCGGTAAGTCAGGCCCGATGGCATTATTGGTTGAAAATATTCAAAATAATCGACTAGCTTAAAAGTTACAATAGAGGACCAATCTACTTAATACTCATAAAGTCAATTCCCACATATTTAAATAGACTGTTTCATATGGTTAGCTGTTAGTAATTATTTTTCTATTATCAATAAAAGATAAATTTTGGAATTAATTGCATATGTTGTATAAAAATTATATTTTAGCTCATTTATGACATAAATTTATTCACTAAATGACTTGCACAACAGAAAAACAGGTTAATGCAAGTTGATAACTGGAGTGCCAGTAGACCTGAATTAAATTTAACCAAGTCACAGGCTTGGCTCAGGAATGAAGCAATTAAACCTTAGCTATGCTGACCAATCTGGGTTTGATTTAAATAACCAGATGATGCAGCTTGCACTTGAACAGTCAAACAATTTACCATATCTTATGATTGCATTTACCAAAATATTTTCCATATATCAAACAACTATCTGATGTATGAAACTTCAAAAAAATGCCACCAGATCAGTTTACAACAAATGCCCTAAGAAAAGCAAAAACAAGCATTAAAAAATTGAATTAGAAAAGAGAGTTAGAGACAAAAAGTTTTACTAATTGCCAAAAGCATAGAAGCACAGTATCGATCAGTTCTCTATTTAAACTTGAGATATCACTCCTGAATTGGTAACTACCAGTTGACATCAAGAACTTAAAAATTTGAAATGTCACTTCGCAAAGATTTTTGAGCTTAAGCAGATTTAGGGATACTTAGTCATATTCATGAGCTAAATACTACCCTAAAGTAGTACCCCACGACTCCAGCATCCTTGCCCTAAAGTAGCACCCCACCACCACCCAAAGTTGTGAGAATTTCCTCTGCTGCCTAAGTCAAGTAGGCTTTCTCTGCTACCTAGGTTGTGAGGGCTTACTTTGCAGCTTGACACACATGACACCTCGTCATTCCTTGACAAATTCTTTCACAACCCTCAGCTCCTTTTCTCTCTTTGTTTGTAGTAGTTCAAACTTCAAAGAGTACTAGCCAATATCAAATTACACTGATACGATGTCAATACTATGCTAGCCTGGTTGTTGACTGACATCAATAACAAACCGAGACTTTAATCCTTGAACATTACAAAAAATTTTGTTCTATCCTAAGCATTAAAGCATCTAAAAAGCACGAATACGGATACGGGACATGGACATGACTCGACACGCATATGGCAACATGTCATTTTTAAAAAAATTAGGATGCGGACATGATGAGGACACGTGTCTATGTGTGTGTGTGTGTGTGTAATATTCAATTCACGTGAGTTTTATAGTTTTTATACTTATAATATTCAATTAACATGAGTTTTAAGAACCTAAAGCATGATTCAACATTTATAGAGGTCATAAGATGGAGTACTTACAAATAATGATTTCACATTAAAATTTCTAATTATAATCCTAAGACTTGTTGATTTTTCATGTCAATGTAGGCATTATATGTGTATTCATAAAAACAAAAGTAAAATGAAAACCATATTACAATAATTATGATAAAGTAACAAAACAATGTAACATGTATCATGGCTAAAAAAAGCATAATAAATAATATCTAATCTGCACTGTTTAATTCTAATAAATGTACAACTGTAACATAATTAAATTTATCAGAAAGCAACAAAGATTCATCTGAAAAGAAACAGAACCTGCACTGTTTGATTTCTGCAATATATAAAATTATATATTAAATGCAAGCAATTTCTGCGCGATAGTGGGTTTTATATATTTAATGCGAGTTAAATCAAATATATTAATTTAACTTGCAAGTTATTATATATTAATTATAATTAAATGTAGGTTTTATATATTAAATATATTAAATGCAGGTTTTATATATTAAATTATATATCAAATGTAAGTTATTATATATTAAAAAATCCTAAAAAAAGCAGGCAAAAGGTTTAGAGGTCATGGGTTTGCACGAGGTCATGGGTGATAGGCGATGGATGGAGGTTTGCATAAGCGAGGCCACCAGTGATACACGATGGTGCTAATGAGTCCTTGAGGGCGAGAGAGATGTCAAGGACACGCGATGATAGGCAATGGGTCATGGTGCTTGTCACAAATCATCGAGGGCCTAGCATGGGTCGCACGTGATCGGGTGAGGTTGAGAATCATTGAGGGCACACATTGCACGAGGGGGTGAGGTCACAAGTTGTGGTGCATGTGATGGTGGATTAAGTCTTCCATTGGACGCAAGTGGGCTCAGGGCACTAGAGCAAAGCAGTAGCAGTGCCGCCAGTGCAATTATGGCCTACAGGTTCTTCCAGTAGATGCAAATTCTGCTGAATCTACTCCCGCTACCATCGAAAGATTCCACACCTTTGCAAACTCCCAAGGGCCACAAACATTGATAATCCTCCAGGTTTAACAAGAAATGCCCAAACTCCCTCGATTTCACGTCTCACCCTTATGTGAGGACCATGCAAGCTCAATGTCACATGTGAGCATCACACAAGGAAGGGCGGGGGAGATGGGAAGTGTCCAACACATATATGCCATGTCCAAAAATAAAGAATAAATAAACAAAACAAACATGTGTCCAACCTTGTCGGTGACGTGTTTGTGTTCAACATGTGTCCACACGAATATGCTCACCAAGTTGATGTGTTTGTGCCTCTAAGGAAAGCATAGCTATGATCCTCATATAAAAATGAAAATAGATAATACTGGAAAATACTACCCACAAAATCATGGTATTGCTAGCTAAGCCTAAACATTTCATTGTAAACATAATCAAATGGATAACAAGATAGCTATCGTGAAAGAGAAAAGTCGAAACATAGTTTGAAGGAGAAGCTGCACATGAATAATCTTCCTCAAGAAATGAGAAGGATAGTTAGATCATCCAATATAAAGCAATTTGAGAGAAAGGCATACCCAAGCAAGCAACAAGATATCTTCCAAAGCAATACATGGCAAAGGCCTCATAACAATCACGCAAAATCTCACAATCAACGCTGGTGGATGGATTCGCCAGTGATACATACTATATTAAGACGAAAAAATTCAGCAATCCATTTGAACACAAAATATTTTGGCATCAACATAATGAAATAAATTGTTTGATAGGTTTCCACACAATTCATGTAAAGGTTTCTACGGAAATGAACCGAACAGATGCAAGCTCCAGCATTGGCAACTTCTCAAGAAAATTTAAATGAATGAACAGGAATATCACCAAACTTGTCAGCAAAAGAGAAAAGATGGCAACATTATCACTTTGATGGTAAATCACCTAGTGAATCAGAAAAGTCATGAAATCATACAATGGAAGGACAGTTTACAAATATGCACAAAATGCAGCAAACCATGGGCAACAACCAACCACCACAAATATATTAATCTAGAAACATGACCTAAAAAACTTAACATCCCTGTAAATGCCATCACTACAATTCTATTGGAGAAACAGTGCCAAAACTATATTCATCAGCCATTAATGTTCAGATGTCTTGTTACTTCAACTAAGTAGTATAATCATATCAGTTTTTCACATAAAGAAAGCTATTATTTCTTCTACAATGTGTTGAACGAACTCCTATGTTGCACGAACTAAAGGTAGCGTATACAGTTAGTTATTATTTCTTCGTACTCTTTTGCTATTGAATATATGTAAAAAGTAGTGTCATAATAAAAACTCTCAAGCAGCTCACAGTTGCATCTATGAGATTAATAAGATTTAAACAGCCTAATCCCTCTCAAGTTATGCTATATTGATCGTGGTCTCGTTGGTTTTATAAGATGGGATCTGGGAGGACTTTTGAGTCCTGAATTGCATGTGTGGAATTATATTTTGATAAAGATAACAGGTAGTCACTTTGAAAAGGCTTAGAGAAAGAAATCAGCACAAAAAAGGAGTTCTTATCAGGAAAGAAATAGAGACCCAATCAATCTTAACAACAAAAGAGAAGCAGAGAAGATGTAGATAAGGAAGGAAACTCGCTTCAATCTGAGAGGAAAGAGAGGGTTGAGGTGGCAAAGGTAACTATTGAGGGCAATTTTTTCATAATAATATCAGTTTAGTTTCATGTTAATCCCTATTTGATAGCCTTTAAAGGCTTCAACCACCCATCAAATTAGATCAGTAATTGTTAGAGGCTACCATGAGGCCAATCTTGACGCATTCAATTTCTAAGATAGCCCATTCTAGTAAGTTATATAGACGACAATGTGTTGCATTCTCAGACAAAAACATATTAGGATCTCCATCGCTCGTTGTTGCTATAACATAAACAAATATAGAAACAAAAAAAAAAACCCAAGAACATTTTATATTGAGTGTCACTTATGATTTCAATTTATTGTCAAAAAAATAGATATAAGCTCTAAAATTTTCAGTATGTGCAAAGTCTTACCAAGAGTAACGTGGTTATTTAACAGTTTATTTAAAATTATTATTTTAACTTATCTTGGAGAGAACAAGCCTTGATACAATGATAAGGTTCTCCTTTGTGATGATACAAGGGTTCGAGTCGTCATGGGTTCGAGTCACCGAAACAACCTTACTATATTTAGATATTTAGAGATAAAGCTATATACAAGGACCATCCCCAGATGCCGTATTGATGGAAGCCTTGTGCACCGGATATGCCCTTTTATACCATCTTATTTTGAAGCAAATGTTTCATAACAATTGCTACAGTTCTTTATACAGCTTTACACAACTAACAAAACCATTCTACTCATTTTCACTAAACAATAAAACTTTGCTACAAATTTAACGAGCAAACTACTTCAAGTAATCAACACAATTGCTATTGTTTTAATTGCGTTCATTAAAATAGGACTGATTTTTTGTAGCTGAAACGTTTAACGAAGCTTTCGTTTTTCTCATGTATAACTAAAGGAATTAAGTTATGCACAATTCTCCTATACTATTGATTCAACTTATCGAAACTAATATCACATGTACCAGAACTTTACAAGACTACAGTATCTCGGAATACATATATTAACAAGAATATTCATCAGAGATGACAAAAAACTTGTTGACTAACTCCCTTTTGGTGCCAATCATTGTGATTCATGAAATGTCATTCCCATAAATATACATTGTTTTCTTGGTTTAAAGTGGAAACACTAAACCAGTTATGCCTACTGTCAATATAAATGAATCAGTAAACATCCAAAGTCAGTTATCTGCTCCAAAGACAAGTTACTTCTTTAACAGTTAGAAACAGTGATACATAACCTCAGCATCGCAATGGCATTAAAAGATCCATTATGATATATATTTCACTCGTATTTTTTCAGTCAGAATCCCATGATCCAGTGATTGATAACCGTACCAAATCAATGGCATAACAAGGGTCCTTTACATTCGAACGTTACTTATGTTTCAGTGTAAAGGCCTACCGATTCAATGGAATAGCAAGGGACCATTAGGATCACACCAATCAGAAACTTCTGCTCCTGTAAAAATATAGACCAAATAACAGTAAGGTTACAAGAGAACAAGTACCCGAAGCACATCTATTAAATAAAAACAAGAAAAAGAAGAAGTAGAACCTCTGGATTATTGTATGCGGAAAGGTGTTGGAACAGAAGGAACACGGAGAGGAAGAGGGTGAGCACGAGTAGAACAGCACCAATGGCCGTGGCCCATATGGGTTGGGTATAAGATAATACACTCAGGTATAGTTGCTCGACGGTCTTCATCCGGTAAAACGACTCTCACCTGGCCCAATCTCCCTCTACTTCTAAGCATAACTCAAGCCAAAATAAGAGCACCAATCGGTGGGCTGCAAACAAATCCAACGAGGGTCCTCAACGATGTACACCTCCCAAGATTAAACGAAAAAAGATCGCATTTGGCGACAAAGCGAGTTAACAATGCTCACTTCATCCTTCGAGATCGTAAGATCCACCCAAGTTAAGCCATCAGCAGAGATCTTCTCGCGACCATGGGGAATCCAAAGACGGGCAACAAAACATGCTAAAGCCCACAACTAATCCATTCGACCGAAATATTGCTCCAGTATCGTGAGAAGAAGGACCGAGGGGAGGATTCCGGCGCTGCTGCAGACCTGTAAAACCCTAGATTCAAGGAACGAACGAACCGGAAGAATTCCAAACGGAATCAAAAACCGGATGACCCTGAACTCTAAGTGCGAAGCGAGGAGGTGAATCGACGTCGAGATGGGCGAGAGATGGCGAGGGTTGGAGGGGTGAAGCCACGGGAGACTTCGACCTTCGACGAGGTCGTCTTCTCCTCCGGGGGATGATAGTGCGCCGGGACGCCAATTTTGCGGTGTGACGACCGTCCGATGACCGGAGGGTGAAGCCTCGGATCGAGATCCAACGGCGGCGAACGTCGCAAGCAGTAGGTGAAACTGATGGAACAGCCGCGTAGAATGGTAGTTTAAAGTCCGCACGTGGCTTGCACGTGAAACATGTGCCACATATAATAAATTGGTAATTAAAGCCAACTAATATAAATAAGCATAGAACGTTAAATTTACCTCTAATATTTTTTTTTATCAAAGAGTTAAAATTAATTAGAGTTTCAACAAATAATTAGATGGCCATCAGCTAATAGAGATCAATAATAATTATAAATATTATGTCCCTCCAAAGATTTTAGGCACCTACTCCTCTTGTTGATGTCCATAAAATCAGTCAACCATTTTTTTATTAGTATTCAGTTATTTAAACTAATATATAAATATGAAACATTTAAATTACCTTAAATATTTTTATCATCATAATAAAATTTTAAAGAGTAAATATAAATCAGAGTTTCAACTAATGAAGATTAAAAATAATTATCAATATTTTTTATTTATTGGAGGAATATATATTGATATGAGAAATATCAGAAAAACTATTTGATACCTCGACATCACGATATTTAAGATCCCATTGTGAACACTTTAGTGATATAAGAATATATCATATCCTAAATTTTATTTCTTATATGATTACAATATCTTTCTATGGATACATCAAGTGGTACATAAATAAATATTTTTTATTAATATATATATATATAATATAATATTTTTATTAAAATTATAAAAATAAAAAATCAAGCTTTATTAACAAATAGAGATATTTTAACTCAAAAAATAAAATTTAATTACCTCTACTTAGTAGTAGAAGAAGATTTGCTCTCAACTTGAATTCGATATATTGCTACTAGATGATTAAAAATAAAATAAAAAAAATTAATAATAATGAGTGTGAACCTATATTATAAGACAACTATAAAACAAATACATTTATAAGAATCAATCGTACCACTAATATATATCAAATATTCGAAGAAATACTCATTCAATAATAAATAGAAATACTTTATCCTAAGGGACGAGTTTATATTTTTTTAATAATAAATAAATATAAACTTATATAAGTAGGAGCATAATTGCTCATTTAGGAAATTATTCTCTTCGATAGAATATAATTGTTCTTTCATCCAATTTTTATGTTTGACATGATGAAAAAAAGAGAAATCTCTTCTGTTAATAAGAAGAGATAATCTATGATAAAAAAAATATATATATATATTAAATATATGATAAAAAAAATCATCCAACTTGAAATATTAAATATTTATTTCATAAATTTTATGAACCCAAAATAATAATTATGTTTTAATTAGAGAATTTGATTATACATGACAAATGATCGTTACCTCACCTCATCCACACATGACAATATACTCTAAAACAATATCTTAATCGCATAATCAAAATCTATCTTACTTAAATTCAAAGTGACAAATACAAATATCACTAATTTTGGAGTTATATATATATATATATAACTTTGTTTTTTTAATAGCAAAAACCGACAATTAAACAGCCGACGACCCCCATTCCGTTGCTGCGTGAGACCGGCGTGACGCGTCTCTGTGCGCGTCCACATCACGTGAGAAGCCTCTTCTTCCCCTTGGAAGTAAATATAAAAACGAGAGAAGAGCAAACTTTTTCTCATTTATTTCTTCTTCATCTTCCACCTTTTTGATTCGGCGAATACCGTTTCCTGAAGCATCCGATCGCTCCCTTTCCTCCCTTGCAAGCTAGAGAGAGGCCCGGTCCCCTTCCCTTTCTCGAGCCGCCCGTCTTTGGATCGGGACCGGATCGTCCTTGGCCTAGGGCTATGGGCACCGACGGGGATTCCGGCCGCGCTAGTGGCTCCGACACCGTCGGAGGGGCGGCCGCCGTCACCGTGCACGTCCGATCCTCGAGCGGGTCCAAGTTCTCGGTGCAGACCGCTCTCGATTCCACCGTCGCGGCGCTCAAGGCTGCCCTGGTTGAGAAGTGCAACATCCCGGTGGAGCAACAACGGCTGATCTACAAGGGGCGGATCTTGAAGGACGAGCAGACACTGGAGAGCTACGGTGCGTCGCCTGATTTCGTGTCCTTTTGCTTTGTTCATCTCCTGTTGATCATGTCTCCCTATATATTTTGTAGATAGATGTCATTTTCAGAATTGATTGCCTCTTAACGAGAGAATCTTCCTTAAAGAGAGGCGATATAGCATAAGAAATGCAAGATGTCAAAAATAATCACTAGCGGATGCCCCTTAAAATTTTGTTCAAACGTTGAACAAGAAATATATATTGAAATGAATATTTATCACGTGTCAGCGCACAACTTCAAGACGGAAATGCTTTTGGACCTTATGTTCTGTCTTGATGCCCCTTAAAATTTGAAGGATTTTCACCTCCTATCAAGGGCCTCGCCTCCTTTCTTCAAGAGGTGAAGATATCCTCCCAGAGAGACACTTCTATCATGACAAAATTGAAAGTAAAATCTCATGATCTATAAAGACCGATGGCCAAAAGGTATTTAGTGAATCGGGCTGTCCGAGGTTTATTGTTTATTATCTGCAAAGAGGATAAAATATTTATTATGATTTTATAGGGATTCTTATGGTCTGGACCGAGCATAAATTATTAAGGACTTGCCTGTAGTTTCTGGTGACTTAATAAGGCCTAATTTTTTGTCTCCAAGCTCAACCTATCATATAAAATATTGTGTTAAATTTAGACCAATTTATGGACTAGAGTTCGGTCTTGAGCTGATAGCATGTCTCGATGATAGGTCTAATTTCTCCAATGTGAAAGATATGGAAACAAATAAAAAATTCTGGAAAATTGAACATGGGATGAAAGTTCTGGTTCCTGTCATTAACTAATAAGCGCAGAAAAATGATTGGATAGTTAGATCAATGCAATTAATTTCTGCATGTGGCTGTCGTATTATAGCTGAATTCTTGGTAGACTAGTTTATTCTGCAAGGTGGATGACTTGGAGCAATTGATGTCAGATAAGTGGTTGCAGTGCCGTGAGAGCATGCAACTCTGGCAGATTTTAGTGTACACTTGTTCTACTGGGTACTTGGTTGACAGTTCAAAACTGTATCCCTTGTTCTTGCTGGGCCATTCCGTATGCATTATCAAGGATTCATGCCTTTTTAGAAATGTGAGTTATCATATATTGGCATGGAAATACTTAGGTACGTATTCCAAATCTTTCAACATGTAACTGGCAAACTGGTGATATGCTGCATTTTGACCATTCTTTTTCTGTAAAGATGGAAGATGGTATTTCCTTAGGCTGTAGGGATTATTGCTTAATATTTTATTGGATGTCATAGACAATTGAGCAAGTTGGAATCTTTTACAGTCTGTTAAGAGCAAAACAAGTTGACACATTTGTACTGTAATTAACTTAATAATAATTGTCCTGTGACTAACTTTGTTACATTATTGAGCTGTGAGTCAGTTTTATGACATCTCTTGTTCTTTGAGAAGGAAAGGAGACAGTCAATTGGTCTTTTTAAGCTTATTCATGGTTATACTTGAGGGTAGCATACATTTCAATTTAGCTTTTTTGATCGTGGATCTTGTGTAAAATATGTGTATAGTGATATGTTAATCATATGTAACTGCCCACAAAGTATGCAAAAAGTTAATGATGAAGCTTTGAGTGGAAGGCAAACAGTGGTCTCAATTATATTATGTTATGAACTGGCTTGCGATGAAGTTGTTGCCACATTTTTGTCAGTACAAAAGAAGCATGCCACAACTAAATGTGGATTAATTATTATACATCACTTAATTTGCATGAGCAAAATATTGTGAATAATTTATTGTGCAGTGAAGTACTACAAAGGAATTGGACCACGGAAGAAAACCTGACAATCTGTTTAGGGTACAAATATTCACTAGAATTTTGAGTTGATGCAATTTTGATGGGACTGAGTTTAGGTATAGTTTTATCCTATCTGGGGTTAGTTTTAGTCTTTTAGATTAGATTGCTGGCAACATTGCATAGTTGCTCCCCTAAAGTTGTGTGCCCCTCTAAGTAAACAGACCTTTATGATTATCTATCATAAAAACCCTCTCTAGTGGTCTTTATTAATACTCTTCAAATTAGAAATTTTGTGTGACATAAATGAAAGAAATGGGTGTATGAATTTTTTTTACAAATTATAAGGGGATATCTGCTAATTTGAATTCTCATGTGTGAAAATTGCATCTGTATTAGGGTACATATGAAATTCTCTAAATTGTTATAGGCTTCTCATGCTTTTTGTTTGGTGTGCTTTGACTTTAACCCATACTGGCATGTCAGGCCAGCAATATTTTCAGAAGAAAACAACTTAGGGAAGGAAAGGTCTGCGGTGGTGGGAAGGATTTGTATTTGCATCTGACTTTTGTACTCCTATTCTATTAGGGTCTTCCTTTATAATGTGTGCATTGGGGATTCTAGTGGTGTATGTGTGGGCATCAACTCTCTTGTTCTGTTCTCCTTTCAACAGAGTGCATCATATCCATCTTTGCCCATTGACATGGACTTGTATGCCAAACCACAAATTTGCTTGTGTCAGTCTTTATTTTATTTATCCACAACTTTTTTTTTTCATTGATTTTTGAATTGTCTCCTGATTTGTTTACAAACTTGGCCAACTTGTACTGTACTGTCTGTCCAGCAGGCGAGAAACTTTGGCAAGGACATAAGAAACATAATTATTACTACATAAAATTGTTCGAGTAGTCTTTGCTTTATTTATCTATCTACGACTTTTTACATTTTCGTTGATTTTGAATTGTCTCCTGATTTGTTTACAAACTGGGCCAGCTTGTACTGAACTGTCTGTCCAGCAGGCTAGAAATCTTGGCAAGGACACTATAGATATAATTAATACTACATAAAATTGTTCAAGTAGATCTTTTACCACATAAAAAGACATGATAAGTTATTATTATATGGTCATGGTTGGAGCTTAAAAATTTGTTGAATTTTGCCATAGTAGCCTGCTTGATTCCTTGACATTCTTGTTCCAATTGGACTTACTTGAATCCATATTGATCTAATTTTATGGTGGTTGACTCCTACCTTGAAGTAGTACAGCAGATTTCTTCTTTTTTTTTTTCTTTCATTTCTTTCATATTTAATCTTTTTGTTATTTTAGGCATCAATCATACTGACAAACTGAGTGATTGTAAGTTGTTTATTTTCTGTTTAGTACCACCTCATTTCTTGTTAATTGTGTGGTCGCCTTGTTGCTCTCTGTGCTTTAGTTAGTGACCATTAAGGCTAGATGACTGCATGGATGTGGTTGGTTCTCTTGGCCTCCATCATTCACTGTCATTCTTTTTAAGGCTTCCTTTTGTCTTTTGTCCTTCCTAGGGCTGGAGTCAGATCACACAATTCATTTGGTTCGTGGTTCAATACCACCAGCTGCATCTGCTGATGTGACTGCAGCTAGCAATGGAGCTTCAAGGGTTCCGAACAACACTACAGGTGTTGAGAGTGGTGCTTCTAATGAAGCTGGCCGATTTGGAGCTGATTTTGGAGGCTCGCTTTTCCCTGGCCTTGGTGTTAACAGAAGAGATGACAGTGGTTCAGGTTTTTTGGGCTTACCAGATCTTAATCAGATGCAGCAGCAGCTTGCTCAAAATCCTAGCATGATGAGGGAAATAATGAATATGCCTGCCGTTCAGAGTCTGATAAATAATCCTGACCTGTTGCGAAATATGATAATGAACAATCCTCAAATGCGTGAAATCATAGACCGTAACCCTGATTTCGCGCATGTCCTTAATGACCCTAGTACACTACGACAATCACTGGAAGTTATGAGGAATCCTGAACTCATGAGAGAATTAATGCGGAACACTGATAGGGCTATGAGCAACATTGAGTCATCCCCAGAAGGATTCAACATGCTTAGGCGCATGTATGAAACTGTTCAGGAGCCATTCCTGAATGCTACAACCGGAGCCGGGAACATGGGCAACGACTTGGAGCGAAACCCATTTGCGGCACTTTTGGGAAATCAGGGTGCTGTGCAGGCAAGAGATCGGACACCAAGCCAGTCCGTTACTGGTTCCGATGCAACAAACGAAACTGCTGCACCAAACAGTAACCCACTACCAAACCCATGGGGCAGAACAGGTAAGTGATTTAATATTCTTATTTCTTCATATGGTTTATTTGTTATGAACTAAAAGTTGATGCAACAGCAGGAGGTGCACAAACTACAAACACTAGACAAGCCCCTGCAAATGATGGAAGATCTCCAGGCATTGCGGGGTTAGGTGGGCCTGGTTTGCCACAGTTGGAAAGGATGGCTGGTGGCATGCCGGATCCATCCCTTTTGAATCAGCTTCTGCAGAATCCAGCCATTATGCAGATGATGCAGTCCCTTCTCTCCAACCCTCAGTTTATGAATCAGGTATCTGCTATCTATTAGGAGTGGGACAGTGCTGTAATTTTTGCTAGTCCATATCTGATTGTTGCTTATTATTAGGTATTGAATCAGCAACTTGGTGGCTCGTTGGGGTCCAATTCCCAACTTAGAGATATGTTGCAGAACCCAGAATTGATTCGTCAGCTTACTTCTCCTGAGATGTTGCAGGTATAGCTTCATTTGCATTCATAATTTGTTTCTGGTTTTCTGTTCTCAAGTCTTTATTTTTCCTCTTTGCAGCAACTTCAATCTTTTCAGCAGTCACTTCTATCCCAGGTTGTTCGGCAACAGTCGAGCCAGTAAGTTATCACTTATATAACATTGATTCCTTTTATTTTGTTATTCTGCCACTCATTAACCTTTACATATTATCACTCATGAAAAGAGATAAAAGTACTTATGCATGTCTAGGTTTGGTTGATCTTGCATTTTTTCTTTAATGTCCATGGGCGTAATCTTGTTTGATTGACTAAGATTGAAATTTGAAAAAAAGAATGCTGTTAAGCTTCATTTTCTTTTTGATGTATGAACTGGTGCAAAAGCACAATTGAAGCCGAGCTTTGACTGTTTGTTGCCGTTGCACCTTAAGATGAGTTAGTTACCGGCACACATTTCAAAATTTGATTTGTTCATCGACTTTATGCTCATCGTTGCAGGGAACAAAATCAGAACGATGGTGGTGCAGCAGGTACGAGGAAATCATCCAATGTATCTAGTCCTTGGGGCCTCTCGACCCCATGTTCATTCACTAGATCTGTGATATGGCTTTCCATAAGATCTCAAGTCTTTCTGTCTCAATGATATTTCTGCGCAATGGATGTGTTTTAAATACAAGATGCATTCATCATTTTGTTTTGATGCAGGGATTGCGAATGCCAGTGGGCTGGAGCTCCTGATGAACATGTTTGGTGGGCTTGGATCCGGTGCTGGTGTTCCTAATAACCCTGATGGTTATATGCCTTCTACCCCGTGTCAATTAAACACCTTTTGCGATCGAAATCTGTCTTCCAAATTTCCCGGGTGTTAAAACATTTCTGTGGGTCAATGTCTTGCAGTGCCACCAGAGGAACGATATGCAACACAGCTATCCCAGCTACAAGAAATGGGTTTCTTGGACACACCAGCGAACATTCGGGCTTTGAGTGCCACTTCTGGAAACGTCCATGCGGCGGTCGATTGGCTCTTAAGGAATATTGGTGGATAGATAAGTCTTGGTGTTTGCTTTGCCATTTTTCCCTTGGCTCACAACTATTACTATGGTTTCAACTTCATAATTTTGCAAGTCATAATCATATATACTTTTCGAGTTGTGTAACCTGTATACAGTTATGTCTCTGTTGATATATATTGACTCATTGTAAATATGAATCCTAAAAATTATTATCATTCCAACTTTTTACAGCCAGGTATTGTTTTTGGTCACATCTTTTGGTTGCGCATGCTTAATTATGTACGCTTTGAGAGTCTTCAGGCATCAAAAGAGATCGTGTTGTATGTGTCTTGCTGAAACTTCCATCCGGTGACCAAAGAGTGTAGACAATTTTTAGGGCTTGCTTATAGTTCCTGGCAACTAAAGCAAAATTAGGGATAAGAGTTTATCTTGTTGTTGCACTAAAGAAAAAATAATAATAATGTCTTTTATTATAGTCTCAATATTTTTATAATAAAACCAACGTAGGTCACATGAGTTGATGTAGTTTGGAGTGGTCTTTTGGTTTTTATGCATATATAATATCCATTATCTATGGCGTATACGTTTTTATTGAAATACATTTTATCTTGTCGTTGCATTTAAATAAAAAAAAATTGGTTTATTATGATCTCAATATTTTAATAATAAAATCAAGCTACTTTTTTTTTTTTTTGTTGAGATCAGTTTGATCTTTTGCTTTTTATGCATATATATATATAATATCCGCTATTTATGCGTGATATAACCTATTGAGATAGTCGATAGGTGTCAGATTATATATCTATATGTAGTATATATATGATATTTTACCTAATATTAATATGTTCTTATTTGATTTATTTTACAGTACGTACGTGGCATAATCGGGTCCATACATGCCGCATCATCTCTACCCACATCCATGGTGGATTGGACGCTCGCATACATAACTCTTTGCACGCACCCGCGGATAGCTTTATTTCGAGCACGTCTACCCGTTGTACCCCCACACCACATTCCTCTTCCCCGCACCCTCCCTCTCTCTCTCTCTCGGCCTCCAACACCGTTCCTTCTCCTCGTCTTTCGTCTCTCCCTTCTTCCTCGTATTCGCGTTCGTGTTCGATTCTTCGGCAGCCCGCGATGGCCCGCATTGCTGGTGGAGATAACGGGCGATCCAGGTGGGTTGTTCTATTCCATCCTCATGCCCTGCTTTGTATCGCTTCAAATTCCTTTATTGACGCTTTCTCGCACGAATGAGAGATCAACTCCACGTCCATGTGGCATCCCATTACGATCGAGCCCTGCGTGATCGATGTTCCCCTGCGATTGCTGAATTGGAAATTCTCCCCCTTTGGAACCTAAAAAAGAAATATTTACCGGTGGACGGTGATGATTCCTACTTGAATCTTCGTTGCTCTCAGGAACATCCTCTTTCGGTTCCCATTAATTGGTGGCCTCCTTTTGGGCTGAGTCGGGGGCGGTGACAATTTCATCTAGTGCAATGTCGGTAAAGACGTTTCGTTTGGCTATCTCGCGCTGCTGCAAGTTCGCGAGTTTACTGTGAATCTTTCTTTGATCAATTACACATGGAATGAAATATCTTCTGATTTGCACACTAGACGACAAAGATCCTTTATTCACCCTTCGGGTCATGTTTTATTTCTGAATATAGTGAGTGCTGCTGACTTAGGTTAGATGTGGTTTGTTTCTCATAACAACAGCTGAGCATAGTAGTTTTGAGTTCAATTTGTGTGCTAAATTTCAAATTTTTGGTTTTGCTTCTGCTTTATTAATTATAGAGCCTTCTCTTGGTGGCCTCTCTACCATTGCTGTTGAACTGATTTATTTTTCTTATACATTTTTTGGAGCTTTCTGGACAATGGAATCACTGCATCGATCATCAGTGGACAGTTTGTTCTGTCTAAATTTTTATGGCTGGTCTGCATAGGCTTTGTCATGATTGATTGGCTGTTTTATCATTTATAGGAATATGGTGTTTGTGTGCTAGTATGTAGATGGTGTTTCTATAATACTGTCCTGGCATGTGAGGTGGTGGTATCTTGCTTGGTCTGAGATGATTCAAGCTGGTTTGAGACTTGAGAGTCTTAAACAGTTAAAGGACGAACGAAGCACTTTGTCTCATTCTAGCATGCGAGACTTGGTAGATTGCAGCTTGAAAAGTTGATTAACTGACATCTATTCCCCTTGTCTAGAGATACAATCAATTTTTGAATGCATTTGGAGAAATATGAGCTTTGGTCTAGAATAGTGAAGGGGTATGAGATCTAGAAGCCAAAGGTGAAGGAAGATCTATGTCTCTTCCTAGCATGCAAGAATAAATATAATAATGCTTGTAAAGTGTAACAGAGTGAATACAAATAAGGAGGAGGAACTTAAGTGACGTTGAAACTCTGTTGTTAGCTTTAAGAAATTACCATTGCTTTTGAAATGGGTTTTGGAGACATATGAACTTATTCTAGAAATACGAATGACTTTCTTTTTTAACTCTACAGCTAAGCGGCCTATGGAAAGGCAGAAAATCTGACCATTCATTCTTGTAAATTGGTTTTCTTGCTACCTTTTCTGCATACTTGTTCAACCTATTAAATCGTATATAAAAGAAATTCCTTTTGAAGCATGCATTTCTTGTCATCAAGAAATGTATTTCTTATATTTCTATTTTGCCTTTAAACCATAATCTTTTGTCTTAGAATTTTTTTATAAAGTGTTGCATGTATTTTCTATATTGCTTTTTTGTACCTAGTCCTTGTCATCAAAGTTTGTGGAATATGAATGCTCAGATATTTGATTTATACTTTTCTCCTCTGCATAACCAATATGTATTGAAATTAAGCTAATTCTAGAGTCATGGATTTGATTTTGGCAATCAACCACATTATATTATTTGTTCCAGGCTAGTTAATTTATCATTTCTAAGAATAATCACTAGTAAACAAAATGTTGATAATTGAATGGTATAATAAACTCTTGTGGCATGTTTGATTTGGATATTTTAGAATAAGTTAACTTGACAGATTTGACACTAGTTGCTAGTTGGATAATGTTGCTTTATAAGATTAAGTGTTGGATATTTGAACGAAGTTAGTGGCAAAGTTATTACATTAAGATCATTTTATTATGTCAAACATATGCTCATGTCACTTTTTGTCTCAAACATGTATGCAACATGCGCTAGATCATTTACATCTTTTCAGAATATGCATCCGATAAGGTTATCATTCTTTTGAGAATGTCAAATCACAAATCATCCAGTAGGTTTATCTTTGGCCATATCAGAACCAGTTAGAAATTGGCTAATTGATTGATTTTAATTTGGATATCAAGTCTCATCTTCAAAAAAGTGTACCTGGCACATGAGGCTCCTGCCAATTTGGGGAGGGTCAATGTACACAATCTTACCTTTATATCTAAAGAAACTGTTTCAAGAGTTGAAACCCGGTCTCATAGGTCGCAAATGAGCAAGTAACAAATTCCACTGACAATCAAGTAACAAATCCCATATACAGAGAGCAATTTTGACCCTTTCATTTGACAAAAATGGTATCCAGTTGAATCATATGGACAAGAGTGATAAGCATTAAGATAATATCAATTTGTTTCATGTTTTAAGTGTTGACTCATATGTGATTTTTGGGGTGTCACTGGAGTGGCTCCCATCCTTGTTATGAACTCAAGATTCTACTGTGTTTCTTCTGCTCAATTTTTCTCCTAGTGCTACTTGTTTCTTTATTGGCTTCTTACTAGCAAAATGTTACTTGTAGGACGAATGATTTAGGAGGTGCAAATTCAAAAAATAAATAAATAAATAAATACATGTATTTACAAACACTTCATGCATCATGTTTTGAAGGTATACTACTGGTTGCCCAAGGGATATGACTGGTCACAACAGAAGTGCCACTGGTGCAACCCAGGCCTAACTGTGGTTTAGGTCGAGTTACAACAGATTTGAGTTCATGTCAACTGCCTTGATTATTTCATACGTTTTCTTTTTTGCTGTTGAAAACAAAAGTACCAACTGTAGCTTCTTAAACTCTTTTTCCTGACTTGACCAAACTTTCAGTGGGTCTCATGTACATAAGTTATCCGCTTGACATACTTCCCTGTCTATTATTAGTTATTGTCAAAACTCGTCATAGACTATACTGTTTCAAGAACAATTGAAGTTGCAATATGACACCTGTAGCTGCGAGATCAACCAACTGCCATGTATGGCTTCAGTTGGTATCTGTCCGTGAATGCAACTTGCTATCTGATGCTGTTAAGTTATGCTGTCTTGGGAGGATACATGATGCTCAATTATATCTCTATTTATAAAATTTTTTTCCACTTATCTTGGCCCACAATGTGATAATGACAAAGAAAAAATGGTGTTCGATCAATTTAACAATGAACCTGCTTTCAGTCTTTATGTTTGCAAATGCAATTGCAACTTTTGCATTTGTGACAAAAGGCCAATTTATGCCCATTCATCATTTGGGGCATGGCCGTCTCCCTCAGATTTTACCTTGGTGGATAGGACTTCTAAGTTCTACCAGTCTTAGTTGATGCTGTAGAGTCCAAAAATTTTTTGATCCAATTCCTCTACATTGAACTTGGGTCTTAGTTTGAGGTTTATTTTGTACGATGAACTTGGTTTGAACTGGGTGTATGTTTAAGGTGCTTTTGTGCTGGTTCCTTATATTATGGTGTGTCCTTCAGTTCAGACCACATGGATCTATGTATTGACAAACTAACTTGAATTGGTCATAACTTTTCATGAGCAACATTTTTAATTATTTCAAGCAACAATTTAGTTCAATAGCCATAAGCATGCATGTTGCTCCTAAACTTGCTCCCTTAAATATCTGCAAGGCAGGAGAATACTATTTAGATTAAGACTAAAACATTACTCCATTCATGAATTCTTTAATTTTTAGCTCCTTAGACCTAGAAATGGTTCCACCTAAGTAAGAAAATGATATATGTTCTCCAATTTCTTTTCTTGTGGTTGCACCATATATGAGACATTTTTACAAGCAGTTTGCCTAAATATTGATTTGTGGAGATAACAACTGTAACCCTTGAGTATCAAACTGAGATGGCTAATCTTAAGAGACAAGGTTGGTGATTGAATTTGACTTGGCTTTACATCATTTTCATGCACTTGGCTCTTTACAATGCTTCTTGATCATTCCCCATATCAGGTTCTCCCTCTGTACAGACATATGTAATATATATGCATATAATTACATGTATAGCGCAAGTCTTGGCAACATGATGAGGTTGCTCCCTTGGCGACTTGAGTAATCATGATTTGAGTCACAGGAAAAACCTATTTATCTGTGGAGATAAGGGTTATTGTGCTTCCTTACATAATTGTATCAATATGTTTGCTTTTATATGTATAAATTTTTTTGGTACAATATTAAAACTTTGTAAAATCTCTTAATGGTATTCACTGTTCTATTGCATTATAATAATTTTCAAATTCATTGAGACCTGATGAGTATCGATTGCCCTGCATTTTAAGATGTCCAGACCATGATTTACTACTTTTGATACTATAGCTCTGCATTTTATTTTCCTACATATAACTAATTCCTTTTTTTTTCCGAGTGGGACAGGGATGCCATATCTGTGGTTAAAATCTTAATATAACTTCCTTCTGTACCTCTCTATCCTATGTATGTCTTAATATGCTCATCCTTTAAAATAATACGAGAAGTCTTTGACACAAGTTCGACAAACTTAGTGATTTTTTGTCAGTCTGACAATGATTGTTTAATGCTGTTGTTAAGTTCCTAGTGAAGGCCATTGTTGGAAACAGAGGGACTAACATGAATGCTTAAAAGATTGTTTGGTGGGTGGAAAATTTGCATTATTTTTTGCTTCTGAAGCTTGACTTTGAAGAAATCCTCAGAAATTGCCAAACCCTTTTTGGGTATTTGTATTATAGACACATATAAAAAGTGATTCATAGGGATATCTTGTTATTTTCAGGGCCTCTCCTGCCTGCAGATTGAGTTGATGCTGTTCGTGGCCTTAACTTTGGCTACTGACTGCTGCTTACTCACTGCTGCATTATGAAATTAATTTCTCATTATTTACACGTTTCATTTTTTTCTGCTTGCTACACTTCAGTTTATTTTGAGTGAGGAACTGTCTTCACCAATAGTTCAATAGAATGATAGATAAGTTCAACAAACACAAATCGGTCAGTGGTAGGTGTGCGATGTCAGCGGGAGACAAGAAAGAAACAGCCTCAGTGAAGAAAGTTGCTCTGAGAGAGTTGTCAAATGAATCCGGGAATATCATTAACCGGCGACCAGAAAATTTTATTCTGAAAGAAAAGGGACAAGACCCGGATTTGATTAAGGTATTTGTCCCTGATTCTGCAAGATTAGCTGGATCCAAGAGGAAGCAATCTGATGGTCCAGCAAGTCCTTCCAGCTCTCAGATGCCAGGCAAAATTTTGTCACATGGAAATCTCGTCTATGTTCGTAGAAGGCTTGAAACAGAACAAGCCAAGACTGGCGCTTCAGTTGATGCTAATAAAGATGAATCATCTGAATCAAGGACGCCAGAAGGCGTTGTCATCGTGGAACCAAATCCGGATCTGAATAAAATCCAGGAACCTAAAACTGCTACTTCCGGGGGACTGTCGGATCTTAATTCTTGTGAGAAGACCAACTCTGGGTTTGTGGTTTCAGAACCACACGACTCAAGTGTCATCAGTGAAACTCCTGTAATCGACGATTCACTTACAGCGAATAATCAAGATCAGGGAGAAAGATTCCTTCAGTTGCAGATGTTCTTAAGGAGCTGCAACCAATCCAGCCAAGAGGATTATATGCAAAGTAAGTCAAACTTTTTGGTTGCTAGGTTATATATTGGCGATTTCTGATATCTTGCGTTGATAATTCAGTGCTCCGGTCCTTGTCTGCTGCCGGTCGAAGTAAGCATGCTGTCGAGTTGGAGAAGAGAGCAATACACCTCTTGTTGGAGGAAGGTAATTTAGCCTTCCGTAAGCCTGTGATCCATTTCTTTCTTTGAAATTACTTGTATCCATGGCTCCGCTTTCTTTGACAGGTAAAGAATTACATCGCATGAAAGTTCTTAATGTTTTGGGCAAAGCCTCACAACAGGATCATGCGATGCGACCAGCTCATACGTCATCGTCTTTGTAGTCATACTTTCAGTTGAGAACTCTTGTTTGATCTGGAATTGAGATGCTCCCATGTCATATAAAGAGCCTCGGTAACTTTGATTTCAGTTTTTAGATGTGTATGCAACTAATATGAGTAACATGGAATTTTGCATGGAATTAGCAGCTGATCTTCCTCTCGACTTGTGCGGATTGGATGAATTTGAGCACTACTTCATATCCTGGTACTAAAGTCGTGAGAGGATTTTTGAGTCGCGACTTGAGTCGGAACATGAAACATTTATTTTATGAGGTTTTAGATGAAATGAAATGATCTTTGTTGAGATATTCGAATTGGTTAGTGTGTTGTTGTACAAATAATATATCTCATGTTCGACTCCACGAATGGTTGTTATATATGTTATTTGATGTAATATTTTTTATTTTTTAAAAGTAATATTTGTTCTTTTTTTATTTTCAATACTCAAAAGTCGAAGTCGACTCGATTCATTAGATCGATTGTTGTATTTTTAATCAAGAAACATCACATATATATATAATAATAATAATAATTTGAACCTATATATAATTATAATATATTTTTATCATAATATATATATATATATATATCTTCATATTTAGCTCATGATGATCATATTATATGAAATATATTTTTAAAATATAATATGTGTACAATAATTTATATAATAATTATTTTATAATGAATTAATCTTATATTTACTTGATTGAATTAAAGAATAAAAATATCAATGAAAGATGATGTTCCTTAATGATTAAGCATGCTAAGAAGCAATACAACTATCAATTGAGAGTATATGGACATGAGATACCCTAATTAAGAATTTTATCTCTTGAATTGTTGATTTATAATAACTCATTATAATAATTTATAGAAATTTTTTGATAAATATTCTTATAAAATAAATTATATTTTACCTAAACGTTTATCTAGATTCCACAATTAATTTTTAAATAAGTTTTAAACTATATATAATCAAATGAATTAGTTAGTATCCATTAAACCAACGTACAATTCTATGAAAAAGTTTTACTTCACTATTCTAATGATCAAACGATTTTGAATTATCATAAAATTTTGTAGAAAACTAAGAGACATATAAAACTAAATATATGCCAAATTTTAACTTAAAATATAATCATTTGGAGGCTAAACTATCTTTCTAATTTAACTATCAACACATATTCTATTATATTAAAATTAGGTTGGGACTATCTAAACTTATAATCATCATATTTTGGTGTACAAAAGTGATATTTACTCAACTCCAAATCTCACAGAATCCTCTTTTTTTTTTTAAATATATCAAATCGACAGAGCATAAGTTATCCATAAAGGAGTTAATTCAACTTGAATAAAACCCTATTCTCATAAAATAAAAGATTCTGAGTACCTTAGATTAGGACAGCAATAACTCTATACAATCTTAGATTTAAGTCATGTTAGATGTCTTAAAACTATAAGAGATTCATAAAAAAAACATATCCAAAAATTAAAGATAAATTCAAAATCTAGGTTACTAAAAAATAGTTGAAAAAAATCAACTTATAATTTGTAAAACTGAAACTTTAGGTATGACAAGGGAAGAGTTATATTTTTCTTTATCTCAATCTTCTTTAGCGATGGGGTTTCTTAGCTTGCATGAGAAAAGCTAAGAGAATGATCGAATAAAAAGAGAAAGGGTCATGAGTTATTATTAAGTCGGTAAAGAGGATGAGGCTAAATTAAGGTAGAGGTATTTAAAAGGTTACCCTGAGATCTATGGTTCAATCCCATTAGGTCTTATTTTAAGATTTTTTAATTATTATTTTTACTAATATAATTATAATGTTGTAGCAACTTCTATTGAGTTTACTTTGGTTTGACAAAGATAATACTTTTATCTAAACTCATTATTCAATGTTAGTTACGTATCTTAATATTTAGTACAACACTCCTATTTGATTTGTATCTTTATTTAATTTTTCGTTACTCCATTCATGTCGAAGTAACTTATGATGCTCCTCGTACATAATGTTTAAAATTTAAATTTTCTTATGTTAATTATGATTAAACTCATTCAAATTTTAAGATTCACCTAAGATCGATTAAAATTTAATCGTCACTTTTTTTACTACATACATACTTATTACCATAATTTAATCTTATATTCAAGTTTGCTAGCAACACTTTGGCTTGTTAGGTTAAACATAATGTAAACAGTAATGCTTATGCATACTTAACCAACATACTGCACAACACTGAGATTGATATTTTTGAAAAACATGTATTTTAATTTTAAAAGCCAAAAAAATGAGCAGGTTATTTATCATATTTATAAAGCATAGATATCACAAATCATATCACTAAGTGAGGGTAATATATATATATATATATATATATATATATATATATATATATATATATATATATATATATATATATATATATATATATTATAAATAAATATATATATTATATATATATATATATATATATATATATATATATATATTATAATACAGGGTGCAGAGCATTTTGAATTATTTCGCCATAGCATTTTACCTCTTTATTTTTTTTATATGCTATATTGTAAGGTTATGTTTGCTAAAAAAAGTCATAGAATGAAGTGTTTACTAGTAATTATCTTATGCAAATGATTTTGATACGTAGTATACATGACATGATATATGCTCAGCTAAATAAAGCTATAAAGGCTTATATTTATTGAGTTATTATTCACTATACATCCTACCTTGCAGATAAAAATACTGGCATCACGAAGTGGTCATGTGCAAGCCCATGCTAACGTAAATATAGACGATAACCTATAGACATTATATATATAACATGCATGTTTTTGTTTGGTTAGAAATTATAGTTATGTGCAAGTATCAAAATCACTGTGTATACGAGACAACTCTATCATTCTATTTAGTGAATTATATGTCTTAATTTTAGGATTATCTATTTTTCATTGTAATCCTATTGATAGTAGTAATTAAATATAGGATATGTGAAAAATTAGGAGTAGGATGTTATAATAATATTAAAAATATTCAAATAGTAATTATATTAAGATAAATAAAAAAACCCAATAATCTTAGACATAAATGAAACTTCAATCATATAAACAAGATGAAAGGATAATATATAAATTTTTGTATGATTAAATAGCACATGATTATATTAAAAATAATTATTAATTCTGCTTTAAAATAAAGTTTTCTAATAACATGAAAAGAATAGTTTATCCAACATAATTGTCTAATATATATAAATATCTTATAGACCAAGACGATCATTCTTAGTCATCAAGAAGAATAGTTTATTCTTCGTATGATTTGATTAAGGTCGTGACCCGAATCGGGGCCTACACCGTGTTCCGACCAACGCCACGTGTTCGAGGCGCTCGTTCGGTTTGACGGTCCCGCCGCCAACCGTCACACTTCAAACGCCGGATGTAACCGCCGACGGTAACACGACGCTTCGCCGAGCGACGCCACCGTACTCCATTTTCTACTTAACCCACCTACTTCTCCTCCTCGCCTTCAGCAGCAACACCGAGAACCCGATGCCGCAATGACTGTCACGGCCAACCCGGAGCGCTCCGTCCACCCAGGTGGCCTCGCGGCTGCCGGCGGAAGCGCAGGCGACGACGACGGCGACGACCCGTCGGGACACAAGCGCCTCAAACACAACAACAACATCGACGCGAACCCCGTCTTCCCCGAAGACGATGACGACGAGGAGGCTGACGACGGTGCCGGAAAGAAACCTCCTGCGCCGCCTCGTCGTCCTCCCCGCAGGCCCGAGGCTGCCGGGCCGCGGCAGTGCGACATCTGCAATAAGATCTTCAGTTCGATCAATGCGCTGCACGGGCACATGCGCAGCCACCCTTTCCGGAAGTTGCACGGCTCGGCGACGCTGTCCGGTGGGAAGCTGGATGCCGAGCAGGAGGTGGTGGACTCTTTGCTTCTGTTGTCTGGGCAGGGAGGGGCGACGCGGAAGAGAAGGTTCATCTGCAGCAGGTGCAACAGAGAGTTCGCCACCCGGCAGGCTCTCGGCGGCCACCGCGCGAGCCACAAGAGCCAGAAAGGCTGCTTTGAGAAGGCCAGAGAACTGAGAGAGTACGGCCCCAGAAGCGGGAGGAGAAGAAGGAAGAGAGGAATCAACAGCGAGGGGCCGTCCGGGACCAAAAACGCAGAAGCAGCAGCGGTGACATTTCCAGTGACAGCACCACCGGCGGCGCCTCGCGCAGCAACAAGAGCAGTCGAAAGGACGACGACGACGGTGAGGAGGGGCAGGAAGAGGAAGCTGGACCTGAACCTACTGCCGGCGTCTTCGGACGACACCAGCGGAGGCAATGGCAACGGCAACGGCAACGGGAGTCCGACATCCGGTGCCAAAGGTTGATGAAACTGAGACGGATGCCAACTGATGAGAGTATGCCGTGACATCGTTCATCCAACATTGCAATAAGCATAACTTTCTGCTGACATTTATCACTGCTTTCCTTCCAGCGTGAGATGTTTTTGTGGTGCTTCTGCTCAACATTATTGTGTTAAAACTCTGACTCTGTTTCTTGACTCAGTAACATTCTTCGGGACGTTTATATGCGTGTGGTTGTCGAAATGATCGTTCGTGCTAAAGTTTGCAGGCTTACGTACGTGGTCACACGGTGCGATGCACGCATGCATGGCTGCTGCAGTTTACATGCACGTAGCCAACGTCCAAGAATGCTCCTCTCTGCATGGAGTCTGGCATGCTGGGAACGACATGCGTGATTTCATGAACTCGATTTTTGATACGTGGATGCAACTAATTTGTTGATTCGGTGAATACGGTAGGTGAATCGGTGAGATCGAGCAACCGGATTTGTCGAGGAGAATAGTCATGAGTAGGAGCTTCTGAGGTGCGATACAGATTTGACTTCTTCTCTCTTCTTACATTTTGGGGTATACCTCAGGACGCTTGTTTTGTAGAGATGCTGCGAGGGATTCGCTTGGAGGACTCTCCCCGAAGGACCATCCAGAGAAGCTTGCGATGAATGGGCGATCGAGTTGAAGGCGGCCCGGTGCGGGAGCATCAGCGGCCGTGGGTGAAGGAGAGTGCGGTTGCTACTTACCGGAGTAGCCAAACAGGACTTGGATTTGGATGATGAACGACTATGATCCGACATATTTTTACCAAAAAAAAAAAAAAATTATCCTTCATGAATAAGAATTATACTTCAGTAGTTCTAGATAGCGCCGGCAGTTTCATGCACTCTCGAATTCCCTTGTCTTTAAGGATCGGACAGGCGGGCGGTCGGCGATCGAGGCACCGGGAAGAGAGAGACAGTGGGGGGGGCGAAGAAGGTGGAGGGGGGAGGGCGAAGCCAGCGAAGCAGTGACGAGCCGCTCTCTGCTCCGTTGTCTTGGTCTCTGAGGCTTATGCTTCACGTCCGCCGGCGTCTTCCATGCGAGCTTCTACCGGGCGTCGGACGTCGGTAGCTGTTTATTATGCTCATGTAAAAAGGTCAAATATTGCATTATAATATATGCTTTGCAATTTGGCATTTATTTTTGGATCTATTAGCGTTTCATCCTGGAAGGATCAACATAACAATATCGATCAACGTAACAATTTAAAGAATGTTGATCCATAACAATATATCTTATGTAAAATTATAGCTTTTTTTTTTATCTATTAAACATTAACATTATCATTCGGGCATATAGAAGAAGAGGACATAAGTCAAAAAGAAAATGTTTATTTACTAATATTTATTCTCAATTAAAAATTTAATCCTAATATTGGATGTGGTTGGAATCTAACTTGGGTCTCCTACACTCCTTACCAACCCCAACCTAACACATTGAATAATAAATTCCATAAATGATTCAAATCACTTTAAAAGGAGAGGCTAAATATATCTCCATCGGTTCTTAACCATGTTGACAACTGCGTCTGCCAACTAGTTAATAACACCTCAACCACATCCGAATCGGCTCTCCACTAACTTCTGTCGGCGAGTTGACCAGAAAGCCATCGGCAAAAGTCAAAAAGCAAGAAAGTTGCAGCCAGCTGACCTCGCTTTGAAGCCAAGCGTTGCTGGAGAGCGTAATCAAAGCAAAGAAAAGTAGACGAGGAGCCACGCTTCCTGGGGTCGCATGGGTCAACTCCCCGGGAAGCAAAGCATCATCAAGTCATCCCCACCAGGCATGTCAACCGATCGGACGGCCCGCTGCTCTCTCGTCGACTTTTTCTCCTTCCTCACCTCATTTCTTCTCCCGAGTATTATTGTTTTTTTTCTTTATTTGAATTATGTATAGTTCTAACTAAAGTCTACGCCTACACCGTAACAACATCGAGAACGGAACACATCTGATCTGATAAATATGTAAATATAAGTCCGATCATGTTATCTTTAGGACAAGTTTGGCATTCTCATCTGATGGGTTTTCGAATATATATTATTACATCAAAATGTTTCCGAAGGTAGATGCGTAAAAGTCAACGGTGACTTGGAAGGCAGCGCACCCTGATTGCTTTGCTGACGCGCCAAACCACCCGTTCTCATCCGAAAGCCCACGCGACGAGTCCAACAAACAAACCGGGATCTAACGGCCTCGTTTGGCTTTAATTGTCGTGCTTTGTTAATTTATTTTTGAATTTTCTTTTTAACGTTCTCTCGGTCTCGGCTTCGCTCATTATAAGCATGCTCCTACTGTTCTCTCCTCTCCGCTCTCCGCTCTCCGCTCTCCTCTCTCCTCGCTGTGGTAATAGTATCGGGAGGTCACTTTGGATCTGATCTCGGGGTGGGGTGGCGTTCTTGATCGCGTCGAACGATGATGGCCGTCGATCTGGTGGGCCGTGGAAAGATGGACGAGCTGGTGGCGCTCCAGGAGGCGACCGCCGCCGGGGTCCGTAGCTTGGAGCACCTCGTCTTCCGGCTCTCCCACCTCCGGTCGTCGCCGTCAGATTGCAGCGAAATCGCTGATACGACGATCTCCATCTTCAAGCAGGTGATCTCCGTCCTCGACCGCACCGGGCACGCCCGCTTCCGCCGCGGACCGGCTCCCGCCACCGACGGAAGGCTGAGTCTAGTCCCGGAACCGCCGAAGCCGCATCCGCTGACGGCGCCGAGGGCCGTAACCCTGGGCTTTGCCAGGCAGGGGGGCGACCTCCCTGGGACGTCCCTGAAGCTCGGCTTCGGCGCCTCGGCCACGACGTCGTCCGCGAACTCCTCCTTCCTCTCCTCGCTCACCGGCGACGGCAGCGTCACCAACAGCAGGGTGGGGCCCTCCGTCGGGAAGCCCCCTCTCTCGTCGTCGTTCCACAAGAAGAGATGCCCCGGCTCCGGCGTTGCCGCGAGAAAGAACGCCGGCGCCGACGGCCTCTGCCACTGCTCCTCCAGGAAGAAGTACGCCCCCGGCCCTCCGTCGTCCAGCTCAATTTAGCTGTCCTCCGTCGTGACATCTAACCAGCGCCATCCGTCGTCGTCGTTTCTCGTTCGTGCAGGAGATCGCGGGCGAAGAGGACGATGCGCTTGGCGGCGATAAGCTCGAGGGACGCTGACATACCGCCGGACGAGCACTCGTGGCGGAAGTACGGCCAGAAGCCAATCAAGGGCTCCCCTCACCCCAGGTAACTACTACGCCACCGTCCGGTGCGTCGACCCTGGCGACGTGGCCTGATCTGACCCGTCTCGCTCCTGCGCAGGGGCTACTACAAGTGCAGCAGCGTGCGGGGGTGCCCGGCGAGGAAGCAAGTGGAGCGGGCGGCCGACGACCCCTCGGTGCTCATCGTGAGCTACGAGGGGGAGCACCGGCACACCCCCGACCCCGCGCCGCCCGCCTCCACCGAGGCCATCATCGTCGGCCGCCCACGTGCTTGATTCCTTTCTTTCCTTGGTGTTAGCGTTAGCCTGTGAAACGAGTCACGAGGAAGGAAGAAAACGAGAGAACAGGAGAAAGAGAATTCGAGAACCTCGAATTTTGACTTTTGTGGTGCGGTGAATAAACGAGCTGGGTTGGATGCTGACATCACCGTTGCGTCGAAAGGCATGGTTGGGTGGAGCTTCCGTCGATCTGAAACGTGCAATGGCTCGAGTGGTCCATCTTCGTCGGCGGCTGCCGCTCTCGACTCCTTTTGTCTCGTTGACCTCCATCACCTTCCACTCGAGGACGTATTTGTTACATTCTGATAACCTTTGGGGATTGAAATTACGACTCCTTATTTAATGCATAAAAAAAGTTTTACGCATATTAACGACCTAATCATGCTAAAGTTTCTAAATCCAAATCCTCCTATTTGTGGAGGACTGCTTGGCCTCCTGATTTGGGCCAAAGTTTTGTGCTCCGAGGAGGACATGGGTTTGTACGTACCAGACTTGGGAAATCTTCTGCAGTCCACTTTAGGCATACATCAAAATTCACAATGTTACTCGTATTTGATCATCTAAATCTTCTAAAGTCTTAATTCTTATAGTTAAGTTCATCCAATTATAAAGAGGTAATCAACCTACTTTGGATTACATGTAGGAAGAGAAAATAGGACTAGTTTGCATCAACTCTTTGAACTGTGTTTCCATCATCTAAATATATACTTTGTGGCCGAGTAGAAGAGCCTGCATTAAGGCAAAACACACACAAAAGAAAGAGAGTTAGTGTTCCTAAGAATTAAATGACTTGTGCACAGTATCAAAAAAAGACAATCTTCATTTTTTGCTTCCATATGGCACCATTTCGATGACACAAGTTTAGATGAAGTATTATCCGAGTTAGTTGTCGATTTTGTACATCTCTAACAATTCAATCCATGAAAACACAAACACACACCTGTCTCGATTAACTTTCTTCATCGTCGGATTGCGCCTTGGTCCTCTCTTGTCTCTTCTTCACTGGTTGCAGAGATGCACCTGGGAATCCATAGGAGAGGAATAATTAAGTAATCATGAAAGAAAAACAGATTCCCTTTCAATAAATTGTTGAATTAAGGTTGTCAAACCACCTGGGATGATCGAGAAAATAAAGACACTCTAAACCCTAATAACTTAGCAACAGATTGTCACGAACGGTCGTCGCACACTCGTAGCAACTTCGTTCAACGTTCCGTTCGTCGCTTGCCCATGCTTGTACATATCCTTGGCAGCCTGTTTTGCCATGTTTTGGTGTGTTTTTCCTTGTAAAAATGTAGGAAACAGCAGCTGCGTGAAACGATCGCTCACGCATCGCCTAGAAACCCAAAAGCAACCGTTTTTCGTGTGCGCGAGTGATTTACGTAGCGCGACCATGAAAATTTTGTCGACCATCTCGGCACCACGGAACCCGGGTGTACATGGTGGATGAGGCTTCAGTATAGTGTCGGGCGTTGAACACTTTCATAAGTTTGCACATCAACTTGACGGAAATTTACCTTCGCGCCCGGCACTTGGGGAGTAGTTGTTTGCGGACTTGCAGCTGCTCATTCACCCCTCTAAAGTCCTTGTTTTCCTCCTCTCTTTCTCTGCTTTCTTGCACTCCAAGTGCTCACTCAATTGCTTGTAAAGCTTCCCTTTTCACGAGACGTCGGGACTTGTCCGTCGCTCGTTCCAACAACTAATCAACTTCTCTTTTTACAGGTCCTACGGGACCTGCACGAGGTTGCAGCTCGGCTGACCCTTTGCGGACGCGTATGTCGCAAGGGCGCCTCAAGACTTAGGCAATCCAAGCTAAGTCCGATCGAAGTGGGCGCAAAGGCGGTTCTTGACTTAGGCAACTTCAGCTAAGTCGGTGACTTGCCGCAAGGGTGCCTCACCACTTAGGCAATTCTTGCTAAGTGCGTGACAAGACGGGTAATATGATATCTGAGTAACATATTATACGACAATTAACCCTGATGTCCCAATCATTCAGAGCAAGCTTATGAAGTAACAAATCCATGTTATGACCCCATTTATGGGGTGACATCATGATTATCTGCATTAATTTATTGATGAACACTATAAAATTGAAAATGAAAGTGCTGTGAAATAGCATAGTAGGAGTAATAATATGTTCTTATAGTGTTGTGAATGCATAGATTAGTTATGGGCATAGATTGATAAGAACATAATCAACTAACCAGCTATTTTATGCATGCTATTTCACACAACTGTCAAATTCTTAAAAACATTTGGCTGTCACCAAGTTGTTTTTTGGATTGTTGAGTAAATCTAGTAGTCGTTTGCATAATGTTTGCTTGGTGGACTGAAGAACATAGTAGGAGTAATAAAGTGTCGTGAAAGAACACTATAATAGCTGGTTAGTTGATTTTGTTCTTATCAATCTATGCCCATAACTAATCTATACAGGTTTCAGTCCCACTTTCCCCATCCATTTCCTTCAAGAAGTAGTAGTAGCAATTATAATATGACCGTCAGTCCACCAAAAACACATTATGCAAAAGACTACTAGATTTACTCAACAATCCAAAAAAACAACTTGGTAACAGCCAAATGTTTTCAAGAATTTGATATGCATACGATAGCTGGTTAGTTGATTATGTTCTTATCAATCTAGGTCTGTATTAAGAGATATGATCCTAGTTACTTTAGGAATTACTTGAATTCCTATAAAGTTATGACTAGAAATCTGCTGCTAATAAGATCCAAATGGACTACGATGGAAGTATCAGATGCAATATTTGTTACTGGTATGTTCAATAAAATCTAACTTACTACAGAAAATCTACACTGATGTTTGCTGCAAAGAGTATCATATTCAGTTCAGCATCATATTTATGTTTAGCATTTCAACCCTATTTTTTAGGTTTAACATGTCTGAAGGGAGGTTAGAATAGTGATGTTTAACTATAGATATCACTATTTGAGATACAATGAGATTACATTCAAAACTTGTTTTTTCACTTCATTAGTAAATGTTCCTAATTTGCTCTCCCTCCAAGTCTATTCTACTAAAAAATTTTCACCTCAAGCACAGTATATAGAAGCACCAACTGTAACTAATATGCCTTCTCTGTATCAATCATCCATGCCGACTGAATCTTCTTTTTATTGCAATGGAACCACAACTAAAGGTTCCTCTATCCTTTAACAAAAACCTGAAGCTCTCCATATAATCCAACCTCCACAATGCAGGAAAATTGAAGTTCATTTTATAGCTTGATGGTCAATCATTATATGGGTCGACATATTCAGTCTGTCCAGAACTGGTCGCCTTTCAGCCAACAGAGATGTTAAAATTTATGTAGAATCATTTGCACATCCATCAACCATTTTCCTGTAGCTTTCTTGTTTTTGAATAAACAATTTTTTATGGAAAAAGTTGTAAACTGGGATACATAGCACAGAGAACAAACAATCAATATCAACAACAAACTGATATCATAAACCAAGTTTATTATGGGAAGACAGTCTGTTGTGTTTGTGTGAGATAGTAAATGGAATAGCAGTCTTAGTTACAACTCATGGGGAAAAAAAAATGTAAGAGTTCTATGAAACATGTATCAGGATACTTTGGAACAATGCCTTAGCAACATAATGTCTACATATTTTTAAGAACCAATCTGGTCGAAATGCCTCAAACAAATATATTTCCACAACAAGAACCTACATATAAGCATTAAGAATTCACTGTAAAATCTAACAGTTCATAACACAAAAAGCTGGCTTTCTGCAACAAAACTGCATAGTAAATAATGCAAAATAAGCTATCTAGCAAAAAACATAAATATCACGCAAATTGCTTACATACATTCTAAAAACTTGTAATACTTTCAAGACAACCTCGAATCAGTTGACTTTGGCATTAATCCATGGTAGAAGCTACGGAGTTGCTATGAAAAACACCAAATTTGACGCATTGATCGCATACATTAATTTTTTAGTGATTATATATTGATATTAATAATTTTAACATCACCAACTTATTTACAACGAGTTCGAATATGAGTGACAATATATATATATATATATATATATATATATATATATATATTATAGACAATAATGTTCCATTACCTTCAACGAAATAGGCTGAAGAGGGCCAGCCACGAACAGTGGTGAACGACATGATCTCCTCCGCCGTCATCGGGTTGGCGAGCCTGCTGACGAGCTCCGCGACGCTACGGTGGCGATTGCGGGGCGGTACCCAGTAGGAGGAGCCAGGGAGGAAGGGTAACCAATAAGGGGCTGATCTACGGACTACGATGGCGTGGATGACGTCCGCGAGGCGGCGCATCCCGAGGACCTCGATCTCCGGAGGGAAGTCCTCCGCCTGGAGCTCCACCTCGATAAGCTGCGGCCGTTCGGAGCGGCTGCAGAGGCCGCGGAGGCCGAGAGGCGTGGCCACGGGGGGCGAGGCCCCGGCTAGGGTTCGGCCGCAGAGCAATCGCGCCATCAAAGAAGATGAGCGAAAGATCAGAGCACGAACGAGATTGATCGAAAGAGGTCCACGGACATAATGCTATATATATAGAGGGAGAGAGAGGCGGTGCACGTACCCTGAGTCGTTTTAGATCCAATAAATTCATCGGATCCGGGTAATTCAGACACGGGTTTTATGTAGATCCGACCACATTATCTCACAGCACCGTGTAAGGCTACTCACATGACTATTATCGGATTAATCTTAAAGTCCGATGAGCTTATCAATGCGAAATAAGCAGCCACGTACACATTATCTGATACAGATCCGTAACCCGTATTCAATCGATTGCTTATAGATAAAAAACGAACACCCATTGTATCAGTTCCATACACATTATCGGGCACAGATCCAATACCGGCAATATTTTCCGGGTTATCGGGCCGAACCAACAAGCCCTCCGGTTTCAGCTGGCGCCAAACGAACCGAGTTCCTCTGCGGAAGCCTCCTTAAATCTCCTTCCACTCCCCCACTTTTCTTGAAGACGAAGAATGGAGAGGGCTGCTCTGCTAGGGTTGGAGTCGCCGATGAGGTTATCCACTTATCTCCCACGTTGTTTCGGATTTTGTTTAAAGATATACGAGATTTCTCTTTTCCCCTTCAAATCTTGAATGGCTTTGATCGTGGATTGCCATCAGATGGCGGACGATCTCAGGGCTCAATCTCTGAAAGAAGAAAGGAAACGCAACCATCACTGTGCTCATGTTTGCTTCCGAGATAACCATCTCTTGGTCCAATACTTCGGTGCTGATTGGTATATTATGATTACGTTTTTCTAATTGGAAATGTGTGTTTGAAGCAGTAATCTGCAGTCGAGTATGTGCCTCCAGAAAAATTAACAAGATGCATCCCTACACCTTCAGAGGTCGAAATGTCATTCGAATTCCTTAATTTTAGTTCCACCTGTTTGAGAAATTTGTTTTTGTTTAATAAGTAATCTGTATATGTTTGTCATACTTGCTTGTGTTTCTCTTTGTTTTTAAGTTAGAACTGCTGATTTCAGCAGAGATATTTCCGATAATCATATGCGGAAGGGATTTATATGCAATACACACAACATTATGACAACTTCAATTGAATAACGATAACAAGTCTCATGAATGTCATTTCTACTCTCGGCATTTCATTTGACTGTTAACAATTGGAGAAGCATTTTTTTAGTCAGAAAATTAAACTGAACAATTGAGTTAATACCATGATAAACTGCCAGCCCTTTCACTCCGGCTTTGACTTTGTCATTTCTGTCCCCAACTAGATTCTGTACTACAAGAATTGTCTCTCTCTCACACTAACCGATGACCTAAAAGATAAAAAGCTCTGCCATTGTTCTCATTTTGTGAGGACAATAGTGATTAAGTACATAAAATTCAAGTTTTTTTTTTTTGTCTTTGGATATGCACGCCAGAGTATCTATAGATTTTGATGCTTTGCCCGAGCTTGGAGTTAAATGATAATATCTTTCCATGGGATCAATTAATAAGACTATAAGTTCTCAGGGATGCTATTGAAAAGCATAATATTTATTAGAAGAAATTGCCTTTTTCTTTTTGAAATAATTAGTGGATTACCACCTGTTTGTACAAGAATAACTTTTGGGTGCAACACTTCTTGTCCGATTGCCTTGACATATGTGCTATATGTTTGACCTTTTAAACTTAACTTTGATCATCACCTCTGTGCCACTCAATACAATAAAGTCAGCCTTTAGTCAAATCCATTTATTCTGTACTTGTTTGATCATCTGTCATCATGATCTGATGCTGGTTCAGTGTACAATGAATAAAATTAGTTTGTAATATGGGACTACTTATTTCAATTGTGCTTCTGTAAAACATAGTCATTTTCTCTCCATAGGTTATACAAGATGGTGGGTAAGATATTTGTATACCAATTCAGGGGTGTTCATCTCTGGCTGTTATCCAGGTGTGCTTCATTTGATGATTCTGTAGAACTTTCTCAATTATTCTGCAGTATGGCCTATATAAAATTTATGGAACAAGGCTGAAATGATGTCTGCCATATAAATCCCTCTTTCTATCTACACAAGCATAAGGATAAATTAGTTTAGGTGTATGTTATATGCTTATTGCAGGCAGTCATGTGGCTCCTAGAAATTCATATTTGCAAATGACTTGACAAAAACATGCCTTCTTTGACTTTGAGGATGATCCGCAAGTTGCACATTGATGTGTATTCTTGTTGGAACCACATTAAGTCATTTTTCTGATTATGAGGTAATTTTGATTGATTTCATCAATGCCAATGCCTTTGTTAACTTTTGTATGAGAATATGAGGGTTAAATGTCACAATGGACAACCTGCCACAACCCTGCACTCCTGTATCTTCTCTTGGGTTGCTGCTGGCATGACGTCTTTGGCTGCATTTAACTCTGTTCTTCTTTGTGTAAAGCCCAAAAGGACATCTCTTGGATCTGCCTACTTATGAGTTCATATACATAATGGAACAGTTGGTATATTGTTTGTCATGTTATCTTTTTTTATATGCTTAGTCTTCTATAAAAGAAATAGTTTGAGATGCCTTCATAATATGGTAATGTGCTAATCTATATGTCAAACTCTACCCCAATTTTTGTCCATAAGTCTTCCTCCTTCAAGAAGGATTTGACAAGCTTAAAAAGGAGATGTATAAAGTATCTCCCTGAGTACAAGAAAAGGGCAACAGTTGCAAAAGAGCATATGATTTAGTAAACTTCAACTCAGTTGCTACTAGAATTTTCGTCATAGTGTATAAATTGAGTATTGAGCAGAGAGTGAGTCCATCTCATCACATTAGATTATTGGATGAAGGATGATTTTGTTTGAAAGCATCTGTGATGAGAATGGTGGTTTTCACATTCCTCTTGCTGCAACTTTCTTATAATTTAATGATGTTCTCATATGTCCTCTGGTCTAATGAGCTCCAACAAATGTTCAATCTGGTGGGGGTTCAAACATCCCTATGGGTTGTCAACATGATATTAAATGCACGTTACAGTTTAAATGCAGTTATGTGCATATCATTAACTCATAAGTCGAGTTTGACATCAACTGAACTGATTGGCACTCCATTTGATAAAAGTGAATTAGTCTACTCATGATCAAGAGGCATTGCTCTATGTAAGTTAGTACAACAAAGAGAGCTCCCAACACATTACATTGATTTTGTTTTGAACCTTCTGGTACCCACAACATTTTTCTGCTGGTACTTGACCTATTGAAGCTGTCTGGTAAGTCTGGTCTATGTCTGACTAGGTCCATTCCTCATAAGCATGCTCTATGTCATTCTTACCTTCAAATCAAATCTAGTAGCCTGCTACAATTGCCAGAAGCACATTTACTGTGAATGAATTCTCATCTTTCTATAGTGAGTGGTTCTATGAAATGTTGGTCAATAAGTGTTTGTAACACATATCGGACATTTGATAGTGTTTGTTCATGTGAACTTTCTAAGAATCTGCATGCATTAGCATGAAAGATAGACAAAAAACATGTTGGCATCCATAGTTGTGAGAAAACTGAAAGATGTCTGGTTCCCTTCTTTGTTGCTATTTCTCCACATTTTGATCATGTGACAGTTTTTCTTTCATAAGCTTTTATCTTTTTCATGTAGGAATTTTTATGTGGATTTTCCATGAGGCCAATGATGATAGGCGTTTGTCTCTTTGGACGTAAAGAATATGTTAGGTTCTACCTCAAGGATGAGTAAAAGATAGCTTGGAATTGGTTCCTGATATTTCTTGTCAATGTTGACCATTGGTAGGCTATTCTTCAGGTTTTGAACTTTGAAATGTTGGCAATGAGCATAAGGTCAAGTTGCTTGACTAAAGAAAGGTTGTGCTTTAAGCCACAGATCCTTTTAAGGAGAGACTAAAGAGATCTTCTACAGATGTTTATTTCAGGCTTTATTTGAATCCAGATATTAAATAACTTAATAAGTTAAGGATACTGTGAAGGTGGGTATCATAGGCAATCCATAATTCCTTATAGTACCATCAAATTTGCATGGATGCTTTTACATAAAAGAATATAATCATGATATGGTAAAGCAACCAAGCTCTGATGATTGGAAAAGGCTTGTTTGATGAGAATGACTACGATGATGATTAATATCAAACCATTTTATTATAGTTACTATTGTTGATTATGCTTTTTTTTTTTTTTAACAAAAATGATATTTAGGATGTCAAACTATCTTCTCATCAATATATTGGTTAGTTTTTATTCTTATTTGCAATGACTTTCTTTCTTGTACCATTCTGAACTTTGTTGCAGAAATTAGATTGATTTGGTATTGTGATTTATTTTTATACATCTGCAAAACTGCTCTTGAAAAGATTTAACCAATATCAAGGCCCACTGAGCTGGTGAACTTGCGAATTTTAGAGTGAACACTAAATATAATGCTGTTAACTTTGCCTTTCCCTAAAGTAAACCTAAGGTGTTTGTGGTTGATCTGCATACCATCAAGTTATTAAATGGTTGGGTTTAGATTTCATATTTTCATTTGTAGCATGTTCACGGACATTCTTATTTTTTATCTTCTGATATTTATATTTCTCTTTTATCCTCACAGAATGAATCCAGTTTCAGATAATTTACAGCAGTGAGATTAGTGTTTATTTTGTTTTTGGTCATAAAACTATAGAAAACTTAGAGATTTTCTCCCGGTCTGCTGGCTGGTTTTCATTGTTGAGGATCTGTCCATGTAGAGCATGATATGCATGGGACTACTGCCACTCAAAGATTAGTGAATAAAAATCAGATGTAGAATAGGATTGAGAATTGAGATACTCTCGCACCTTTGGAACATCTGGTACCGCATCAGTTCCAACAGAAACCTATAATCAATTAAACATACACAGTACCAGATCTCTTCATAAGCCCCAGAATTTCTAGGTGCAAAAAAGGGCATAAATTTCTGAACTAGTGGACATACAATAATGAACTGCAAGAAATCATGAAGTAACCGAAGATGTAAAATGCCCAATATAATGGAACTTATACGGCAAGACACTGAATACTTCAGAGGTACTTGATGAATGAACCACATTTAAGATTAGCTCTGCTCTCTTTTTTCTCTGACTGAGATTTTGCATTTGTCTTCTCAGAGCAAAATCTCTCACTGCAAATATTGGGTCGACTTATCTTGTGGCCCTTGATTCATTCACCGCCTTCTGGCTCTGCCAAGTTAGCCTTAATGCTGCATATCTTATAAGGAAGGACTCTGTGCAAGCATTCTCTATGGTTCAACCTTTTACTCACATGATCTTGATTACTATTTGTTCTTATATTGTCTTGCTAGTCTTTTCATGTAAAGTCATGACTATTCGACACTGTGTCTTGCTTTCAGACAGTTTAATACTCTTCAAGTTTTCAGGTAATTTACCAGTGGCAAGCAGATAATGCTAGTTCCTGAGCTCCAGCATGGGTGCGCGGCCTGAACCATGCAAGAGCCTCACATGAGAAGAAGAGAGCCAAATGTAGCCAAGGACAAACTTGCCGGCAACTTGCAAACGAGGGTCTATCTCGAGGCAATTCCGGCAAGTCATCCTTGGCTGTATTCCACTCTCTGCCTCTTCATGCAAAGCTCTCGACAAGCATCTTCGTTCCCTTGGTCTCTTGAGCAGGTATGCAACCCTTTCCTCCTCCTCACGCCATGCTGCTGCTTGTTCCAAACAGATGAAAGAGTTGGTTTATATAGGCACGTCTAGAATATTATATTGTAATTAATGGAATGTGCTCGATTCTTCTGGTTGGCTATGAACAGCCAAAATGGAATGATATGCAAATCTAATATGTCCCTCGGAAGTAGATGTGATATGCGCTGCCAATTGGAAAATCTCCAATTTTGGTCTTGTGCAATGGTCTCAAAACGGAAGTGGTCCATTTTTATTATTAAAGGGATTTTAGGTCTGAAAGAAGGGTGTGGAGATGGAGAAGTGGGTGGGTCTTCCACTTGTGTGGGGCACTTCCCTATCCACAATATATGGTAGGCTGTCATGGGCATAGAATCATCAATGGAGGCCAAAGTGGGATGTGGAGAGGGCTCATGGCTTTTGTATGATTTCAAAAGCATGATTCCTTTTTCTTCAGCTTTCTTTTTCCTACTGATTTAACCTGCTTGATTCGCCCCTCCAGCTGTTATGCTTGTATTGGTTTGAGCTGTCAAATTTTGGATGGATTCCCATAGGTCAAGCATGTCACACGCACCGATGTCAAAAGTTGACCGCTCAAAGTTAGTTGCCCACTATCACCATTTAGCTTTCTACTCTTTTATTCCCCAGTAATCCAAAATTTCACTCATTCAGTGATTATAGAAGGCTATGTTACTCGGTATTTCAGGTCAATTATACTACATTCTCGACAACAAGTCCGAAGGTAATTATGATCTTAGATCATTAGTCATCATTGCTCCTGTTTCAGTTCATGCTCAGAACGTCAAATTCTAATACTGTTTCCTGTTAATATGTGGGTTCTTCCCTGGTTAAGTTCCTGGCCGAAGATATCTCGGAGAAGTCTAATAAAGCTAGTCTTCCTTTTGGAAGAACGTTCTTCCTGTCAGCTTGTGATCAAAGGGATGCATTCCACTGGTCAACTTGGAACAAGTGGGAGGGTCTTTTGGTTTCTAGCTTATGTGTTCCGAGCACCCCCTTTGACATTTAATAGGGTCCTCGAAAACCATGCTTTATGTCCACTAAGTTTAGACAGATCTTTTTTGTTTGATCTTGTGGGACACAATTCGGTATGAAATTGCTGGACCCGCCCCCGCCTTTTTTTTTACTCGAGGAATCTGATTCCATGAAATAATGGCTGGGGCCAAAAATCTCAAGATGCGTCTCTTTAACCTCCACCAATCTTATCCTTGTTTCTAATCCCATCACTTTTCAGGCAAACCCCTTACTGTAAAGTGTGATGAGGGCCACTGGTACAGCAATTCTATAGTGCATCTGTCAGCTATTCTATTCTAGTTTTATTTCATTTTTGCAAATAAACACGCGTCCCTACGTTGTATATCTTCTTTTCCTAAAATCATGGTTGTTTGTTTAGATGATTTTGATGGTCAGTTATATTCTAAGTCCGGATTTATGCTTCTACATTGCACAAATCCTGAAGATGGATAAGTGCATCTGACATTGCATGCAACAGTTGAACTCCTGTTGGTTTCTGAACACTGTTATAAACTTTATCAGATAAATCCGTAGATCGGTTCAGGTCCACAGGACTTGAGTCTTGTCGATTGAATTCCTCCGGATCACTGACGTAGTCACACCCTTTACATGACAGCATATGTTATTAGTTTATGACTATGTTCTCTTACCGAGTGCTTCCCAAACTCTCTTTATTATACTGTTATTGTTTCTTTATTGCACCATAAAAAAAATGAAGGGGTGTTCAGGTCATTGCATGGAAGTGCGAAGGATGCGATTGGATAAGTTGTTGGGCTTTCCGATGTCCAGGTCAGTCGTTCTGCCTGTCTGCCCACTCAAGTCTCAGCTCGTGTAGAAATGCGATGCCTGGGCTGGGCTGCTTCCTTTTGTTTCAGTTATGTTGCTCAATTTATATTCATTTTTAGATCAACATTACTTGCTCTGCTCACTACGGAATGGATCATTGGCTTCCCAACCTAGCAAGTCTTCTTGAGGAAAACCAACATCATAGCTTAAGATGTCTATAAAAGAATAATATACAAATCAAGTGTGTATATATATATATAGGCAGCAAAATTTATACTGATATGCTATGGTTCCATCAGCTGATTGTTCCTTATTAATTAGTCCATTTGCCCCCAATGTTCTTTTGATTCAGGCCTTTATGCAGTATAATTTGGTTGGGGCTAATTGATGCAATCTATTAAGCATCACAGTTTACTTCTGAATTAGCCAAAATTTAACCTTTTCCTTCTGCTCTAAACTATTTTTTATGAAGTGTTTACCTTCATGTAATTTCCAATTTGTAGAATTATGTGGTTAAAGATGTGACCTCGTTTCTTACTACATCCTCTGCATTCACTAGGCCTATGAGTCATCTGGAGTTCTGGCTGAACCGATGTGGGGTTGATGGCATCACGTTAAACCGGATAGCATAAGAATGTAACACAGGTAACATGTTATCGTTACAATTTTTTTTGAAGTCATTCTTTTGTTCAATTTTTTTCATTATACAAAATTCCATAATTCGTTCTCTCCAAAGGCATAAACAGGATAGGCTAGTTGTTCTTATGGTAAGATAGATTAATCCCCACTCTTGACTTGAAAAAGAGTGGACGTTTTGACTAACGAGGAATGAAGATGACGGGCCAAATCGCAAGTCGTGCTTGTTCCGGGGGCATTTTTCGAGGGAATCGGACATTTGGAGGCACCAAGGAAGGAAGAAGTGTCGAATCTTTTCCCTCTTTTGCTTTATGCACTGCATGACCAAAATCTCACTTTCCAAAATTCCCTTAGCATGTTTCCCTTTAGCTAAAGCTTAAAGGCAATAAGCATCTTATAAAAACCTCAAAGTAGTGGCAGTAGTCTCTCAGATCATAATCAAATCCTATTTTAACAGTTGCCCTCCTTTTTTTTTCCCTTTTGTTGTTGCACTGGATTAGGATGGGCACTGCTTTCGCAACGTTGAACTGTTTTCTGATCCTTCTTGTCACCGAAATGTTCGGCTTCACAGATTTGATGCACATTGTATTGCTTTTAATACAAGTAGATGGTTTCACACCGTCGGATCAGATCATGAAAAGTTTGATGTTTTGGAAGCTTTTACATGCCAAGCTACTTCATTCTGTTCTCAGAAACAAGCATGGTTCTTCTCCTCCTTCCGCAGGTTCCTCTTCTATGAAAAGCTTCATCTCTTGGCGTTGGAGTTCCTCGAATCCACTGGTCTCCCATCTCCTCGAGGACCCATCCCCAGGTTTGCTTTCTTTTTTTCTTTTTTGATCTGTATCAACATAAATGACTCAACAAAATTTTTTTTTTTATAATATACGTAATCCAAGTCGTAATGGCCGCCAATATTATCAAGGAGATTGAGTGATGCAGATGCAGCAAATTTTTGGTTCTATTTCATGTTCTTTTTGCATTTCAAGAATTAAAGCAACTGGGAATAAGACTGTCAGGACTGGAATTTTACTCACAGGCTCACCGGTCTTTTGATTTGGCTAGTCTGATACTTCTCTTCCGATGTTAGAGCGCAGAGTTTAGGGATATACTTCTTGCCATAGTTCAATAATTTGTTTTGTGCATTTTGTTAAACAGAGCTTGTTGAGAACACTCTGTCAACTTGTTTCTTGAATTCCTACAGAAAATTTCCATGAAAAATTCACTGGTATGAAAATTAGTTTCCTTCTTCGGAATCCTTTTACTATACCCAAACTCCTCCAGTGTGAAAGAGTTTTGTTTTCCGCATTGATTTCTCTATCAGTCTCTCTTCCGCATGGTACAAAGTGTACTTTTCGATATGGATACAGTAGGTATTTTAGTTTGCCCTTTGATAAAAGCATCTGATTCAGTTTAATTAACATCACCAGAACCTTTGTTGGATAAACGGGATCCTCTTGAGCACAACTTTCTTTTCTTTCGTTTGCAATCAAGATATACTCTTTAGTTTCACATAGATGTCAATTTTGTTTATGCACCGTTCATAATCATCTTGAAATTTCCTCATGTTTCATTCATAGGATTGCAGAGTGTAAACGGTTGCTCATTCTAATATCCAAATTTTTGCAGAAAACAGTGCTTTTGTTTGGTGCTAAGTCATTTTAAGGTACGTGCTAAAGATCTGCTCTCCTAGTCCATCAACTCTCTCTCTCTCTCCAATTCCTAACTTTCTAGGGCATATAAAATTCCTTCAAGTAGAGTTCTGAAGGGATCAACTGCACTGTCAGTGTCGAAAACATTGTCTCCTTGTGAGTTTTGTTTGAATGACCTGATGATGAAGCACCGAATCTGATCGGTTGTTTCTGTTTTCCTTCTGAAGTCTGCAAAGTTGGTAGCTTTCATGGAAGATGTTCCTGTTTGTAAATATGCTTTTCTTACACTGGTTAGCTTAAAGTTTTGACGTTGTTCAGATGTATCAGACCGGGGTTCTATATTGTATAGCCGTGGCGAAGCATCAATGGCTTCTTTTCTACATTGACTCTGGCTTCGATTCAAGTCTGAAGAACTCTTAGGAAGATCAGAAGAGATGGGATGTTCTACTTCGAAGCTGGAAGATGAAGATGCCGTCCGTCTCTGCCGTGACAGGAAAAACTTCATCAAGCAAGCCATCGAGCATAGGAACCAGTTCGGCTATGGCCACATTGCATACATAGAATCGCTGTTGCGAGTCTCCCAGGCTCTCCGCGATTATGCTGCAGATGATGAGCATCATTTCTTCTTGACTGCTTGCAGAAGTATTCCATCACAGCCTGCTAGAAGATTAAGCCCGGAGATCGTCATGGTTCCCAAGGAGTCCTTTCCACCACAGCAAAAGCAGTCCGAGAGAAGCACCTCCTTTTTTGCAGTAAACTACATGAAGGCAGGATGGAATCCATCGATTTCGGTGGAGGAATGGCCTGATACAACGGAAACTGTGAGAACAGAATACTATTCTCCCGCGAGTCATTTTGGTGTCGAAGGCTATACTCCCGCAGAGGCTCCTACTACGGACTCATCATTCTTCTCCTCATCATATGCAAGACCAAAATATCCACCGGCATCGCCCCAGGCTTCACAATTGGACTACTTCTGGAACCCTTTCTCATCTTTGAACACCGATTTGTATGCCTATGGAAACAGTTCTGAAGAGGTTCTGCTCGATGATGATGCTGATAGGCTAAGGAAGGTTAGACAGGAAGAAGGGATACCTGAACTGGAAGAAGAAGAAGAAGATGATACTGATGAGAGAATTCAGAATGTACGTATGAAGGAAGAAAGTTCTAGGATTCATCCAAAGCCAACTGCAAAGCTAGTTGCTAGTGAACAAACAGCTGGTGTCAGTAGGAAGAACGACAAAGTGAATGAAATAAAGGAGTACCGATCACAAGGTGGGCAGAGTACTGAAGTATCAGAAACTCCAAATGCAGTAGAACATGAGGTTAACAATGGTCCGGGAATTGTTGGGAATGGAAATGGAAATTATGGAACACATGAAACTCCTGGTTTCACTGCATATGTAAACAGAAGACCGACGAGCATGGGAGAGGTCATGAAGAATGTCGAGGCCCAATTTGTCATACTTTGTAATTTTGCTAATGAGCTCTCTATAATTCTGGAAGCCAGCAAGGTTCAGCCCTCTTCTTCCCCGCTAGAATGTAAGAACATCATGTCTGCTCTCTCTAGATTCCATTCTGCAACTTCTCAAGTATGCAGTATGTTGACCCTGATAAATTTTTTGCTTTGTGGTAAACAGCTTTTAGGATGTTGAATCCAGCTGCTTTGCTTCGTTCAGCATCATCTTCACGCTCGTCATCATCTAGGTTTCTTCAAGTTTCATCTGGTTGTACTAATGATGCCTATGAAAGCAGCAACAATGACATAGAGGAATCTTGTACGGTATCTGGAAGCCACAAGTCAACATTAGAGAGATTATATGCATGGGAGAAGAAGCTATATGAGGAAATAAAGGTACTTCGATTACTAGGCAGACATCAATTTTCTAATACAAAATCAAATTTGTTTACTTTCTCACATCCATATGTTTGTTGGGCAGTGTGGGGAACGTGCACGAATACAGTACGAAAAGAAATGCATGCAGCTGAGGATTCATGATATCAATGGGGAAGAAGCTTTTGTTGTCGATAAGACTAGAGTGGCTATAAGAGATCTCCAAACTCGGCTCAGGGTTTCCATGAGTTCTGTCGAGTACATATCAAAAAGAATTGAGGCATTACGGGACCAGGAATTGCACCCGCAGGTTATGGAGTTGATCCAAGGGTAAGTTACAGTATATTTGCTACCTGTTAGCCTTCTCGTTCAAGTAATAGTTTGACTGTTAAATACACGGCTTATTTCATTGTGAATGAGAATATCGTGTTTGCTCAAATTTCTAGATAGTCACACTCTCATGTAAAGGCACTGTCTCATATTAGTATCTATATGAATGAAAATGCTTGTGCTAATGAATTTGAATGCACTGCGAACATGAACTAATAACTAGAGAACAAATGCAGATACATAATCACTGAAAGACCAGCCCCAGAAGATTTATTTTCTAGAGTGCTCTCTCATTCAGAAGAACAGCAATTTATAGGTTGTTCAAGCTGTCACAAAACTGCATACTTAATCTTCAACCTTTTCATCTGCTCTTCAAATGTTATTGATTTAGAGCAAAACAATCCCAATATATGACGTACGCTTAGACTCCACTTTAGTTTAATTACAATCAAAATTCCAAAAAGAAAAAAGAAAATGCATGTCTTTTATCATTTGTAATGATGATCATGAGAAAGCTAAACCGACAATCTATCTGCTAAGAGGTTTTAACCACGTAGGTGATGGAGTTGAGCTATTATAGAGTTCATTAGTGTTCATTAGCAGTTCATCACTTGTTATGTGGTTTGGTCTCCTGTAGAATACTTGCACATCGAGTGTTTATTTTTTTCTTGATTTTGGTTTTACTACAAGCAGATTATGAAGCCTAATTAGCTTAATTAGAACCAAGATACCAAAAAAGAAAAAAAAAATGTTGTTACCATTTGTAATGATGAACATGAGACAGCTAAACAAAAAACCTTTTTACTACTTTTAGATGATCTTATATGCTAAGATATCTTTTTTAAGTCGGAGATGGAGTTGAGCTAGTACGATTTGGCCTGCTTCAGGCACTTCTCTGCTTTAGGATGGTCTTTCCCCTATTGTATGCCGACCTGTTCCTATTCTACAATTGATTGTTTTATTATCTCGAAGCCACACATTAGAGAAGCTTATGCTGAATGCTAGAAATACCATGTAACATCCAAGATTTCAAGGACAAACTAGTAGACTTGCATATATGGGTTGACTTTAGAGAGAGATTGAGCACCAGAGATGGTGATGCAGGGGAGTTAGACATACCAATCACATCAAGTGACCAGAGTGTAGAATGATGAAATATAAGGAAAAATACTCATCTGTACAGTGGATATATTTCAGAAATATATTCTCAATGTGAAAGCCTTGTGTGAATAATAAATACTTCCTGATAGGTGATAGTAGATAGCACTTGATCCAAAAAATCTGTCAACAGAGGCAAGAGTGACCATCACAAGTTTAATTTTCTACATTAAGAGTTATAAAAGAAGGGTTGTCTTTGCCATCATACCAAGGGATGTTAATAATCTTTAGGTTGTAAATGGATCTAGCAAAATTGGGGGGATTAATGTCTCTGAATTCTTCAATGTTTTGAGGATTATGTTATCTATTCCAAACATCATTTTAACTCTTTCCTCCTCTATAATTGATGATTTCTCCATTTGAGGATTATGTTATCTATTCCAAACATCATTTTAACTCTTTCCTCCTCTATAATTGATGATTTCTCCATTTGAAAGAGTTAATCTGCGTGTCTACAACATGAAATTGAAGCAGTAATCATTTTAAGATTAGTCTTACTGCAGAACAGGCAGTACGAGCTCCTCAGTCACCCTTCCTCGCGCAGGTTAGCAAGGATGTGGAGGACCATGGCGGAGTGCCATCGGTGTCAAAAGCGCACGGTGGACGAGGCCAAGCTCCTGCTGTTCTCGCCCTCCACCGCCGCTGTACCCGCCGGCGTACCGCTGCCGAGGGCCTCCAGCGTCGCCGCTGCGCTCGAGGCGGACCTCCGGAACTGGACCTCTCGCCTCGCGGCCTGGGTCCAGGCCCAGCGGTGCTACGCCCGCGCCCTCGCCGGTTGGATCCGCCGGTGCGCCCCGCCGACCCTTGACGCCACGGCCCCGACCCCCAGTCGCTCCGGCGGCGGACCGGCTCCACCGGTCTACGCCGCCTGCGTGCGGTGGTCGCGGCTAATGGATTCGGTGAGCGAGGCGGCGGCGATCGAGGGGCTGGAGATGTTCGTGGCGGGGGTGGCATCGATGGCGGCCGGGCATAAGCGGGAGGAGGAGGAGGTTGAGGACCCTAGGCGGGCGGCGGAGCTGGGGGCGAAGGTGGTGTGCGCGGGGCTGGCGGTGGCGGTCGGAGCGTTGGCGGACTTGGCCGCGAACTCCGCGCAAGGGTACGAGGAGCTGGTGAGGACGCTGCCCTCCGGTTGACTTACGACTCGTTGTTTGACTCGTCCCATCATCGATTGGGGTCGTCTCCACGTGTCCGATAACTCATGAAGGAAATAGAATGTATACAAAATTATTCAAATACTCTTTGATCATTGAATGTAAATTTTACTCTCCAAGAAAACAAACAAACAAATAAAAAATAATAATGTTAAATATTTTAACATATGTGTTGGGATCTTAATAACATTAAGAGGGGTTCAATTAGTATAATAATATTTTAATCGATTTTAAGTCTAGACTCTTGGTTATGTCTGTTATAAGTTAGAATTTCAGTTAGACTTAAAAGAGAGATATGACTCAAACTATGCTAAAAGGAGATACTATAACACTTCACTGGTTTAGGAATAGATAACTAAGCTCGAGTGAGATATTTATAGACCCCAAAAGGCTTCAAGAATGGAACAAATAATTCAAATATCTAAAATTTACTGTCATTTGACGGTACTACCATTGTAACTTTTAATACGATTCGTAAATCTAGACTCTAGCAATACCATCATCATAATTTTTAAAATTTGAATGGTACTACCATTGCCTTAGGCAACATTACAATCATCGTAGGTGATATCACCACTGGAAAAACTAATAATGTATAAACAGTGCTTATCGATTGACTTAAGCAGTGCTATTGCTTGGGCATAATGGTACCACGACCCAAGTCTGGTTTAGGTTATTGGTTTAGCCTTCTAAGTGGCTTAGTTCGACCCGACTTGAAGCCCAATGGTCATCTTGATAAGTGAACATTGTTTCAACTAATACCAACTTAAATTAATCCAAAATAACCTAGATTAAGACCTCGATAAATCAATCACACATCTATCATATTTAATAAGCTTTCAGCACATTGTACATTCTTTCGATATATCATTCGATCTTTTTGACACTTTATTTGAACTTCCAACACACATAATTTTCTTCGGTATATCACCCATTATACCGACATATCAATTTTTTCATAGTATCCAATATTCTAGTATAATATTTGATTCTTCCGACATGAATCTTTAGCATAAAATTTGATCTTTCATATGTCGATCAATTCTTTAGATCGATGTTTAATTTTCAACACGCTAATTTTTTGACACAGCGTTCGACACCCTTGGTTCGATGGTTCGATTCTATAACCGAAGTATTTTTATGCGTCATTTATCTAAAAAATATATTAGTCTCATAAACTCATCAATTAATTTCATCATCAAAATTCGAGATTCAATAATATCTACATGAATTCTTTATGGAATTCTGTATACAAATATTATTCTTAGTTATACCAAAAATATTTTATTCTTTTATATTTTTGATAAAATTGTTTCGGGTTTCTTTTATCATTTCTTATATTACTAATATTAATGATCTCACTTCGTTTCCTTATAAATACTATTTGAAGATTCAGGCTTAAGAATCGTTGAGCATAATATCAAAGGATATTAGCCCAAAAGGTTATTTTAGATATTTAATTAGATAAATGATTTATACACTTTTTAGCTCTTGTTCTAGTGGTAGTAGGGTTTGAGACTATACATCGTAGCAGCTATGTTTCATGAGAACCAACAAGTTCTTAATTCATGTTTACATTTATATATATAGATAGATGCAAAAAGAAGTTGGATGTGAAAATTTTGAGGGTTCGAAGTCTCATACTCCATTGCTGATGTTTCCTCTTCTTTGTCTACCGGTATGTTATCATTGTTAGTTCCAATCCGAAAGCTCATGCGTCGTCATGATGCTACTAATTTTACATCAAGTATTTTATTTTTGAAATTCCAATAGTTAGTTCTCGAAGAGACCGTAGAATAAATAAAAAATAAATATTTTTTTTTGTTTTCCAAGCCAAGATATGTAATTTTGAATCGTACTGTCCGGTATGAGTGGTATGTATCGGTTCAACAGGATACCGATATACGAACTGTCTGTTATCGTTCGATATGATATTTTTTATTTTTTTAATAAAAAATTTATTTTCTTATTTTTTTAATGGGCGACGTTGTTTTTAAAATTTTTTTATTTTTTTTACATACGACATTGACATCGTCCGAGAAGTGAGGCGACATCACGTCGCACGAGCGACATCACATGGGCGATATCATTTTTTTTTATATATGACATCAACATCGTTCGAATCGTATATTGAAATATATCATCCGGTATAATGTACCGTATCGTATCAGAGAATTTTCGAAACTTGCATATCTTATTCCAGACATAACAAAAAACGGAAATAGAATAACACGACACCACCGCCCGAGATACTACAACGGACCCGAACGGAACGGTATGAGTCGAGGAGACGAAACCCCTACCGTTGCGACATCTCCCTCCTCCTCCTCCTCCCTCGAGATTGGAGATGGAGAGGGTCGGCGACGAGAAGAAGCCGGTGGTCGCCCCTGGTCTCCTGGAACGGCGGCTTCAGCTTCACGCTCGAGTTCGATGGCGCCAATCCCGATTCCGGCACGTCCTTCGCCTCTTTTTCTCCTTCGCCCTTTCGATGGTCCCAGCTTTGATGTTTAGTTTCTCTTCTGGTCGATGTGGTTCCCTGCTTGTATTAGGTCGCGTGTTGGCTTCTCCCCATCTTCTGCGGACGCTTCCTGTTGCTTCATCTAGCCACCTTTCTGCGACCTCGTATTAGCGCTTAGGACCGGCGATGGCGTACACTCTTGAAGTATGCCGATAGTTTATGAACTCGATGGTGAGCACATCGATTTCTTCCTTTTCTTCAGATCAAGTTATACTACTTCTATTGGCCAAATACTTCTCGTTAATTGCTGTGGACTGTTCCCAAGAAATACACCGTCGATGCCGGTCCGAAACCCGGATTAGAAAAGCAGAGGTTCGCAATAGGCACAGCCATATAAAGTTATGCGGATCTCCCACACATGGATCTTAATCACATTCTGTATAGGCCTAGTCGTCATATCCGGGAGCTAAACGGTGGGAAAAGATCCACAGACGCTTGGGTCATTAGTGGTTGTTGTTGTATTTGCTGTAGACTATTCTCAACAGAAAATGTCATTCCTCATATTTCTTGCTTTGTAGATCACATACAGTATGTTGAGCATGGGGATTGAGTTGTTGAATGTCTGAATGAAGACAATATTTATGAAGTTGGACTCCCAACTTTCAATGGATTGCTTTTCCATATCGAGTATCCACAAAAGTGAGTGTTAGCCCCTGGCTTGCAGAGGCAGTGCAATACGAATTGTGGGTGTGTTCTGATGGTGTCGTTTCGGATGACATTTATTCCTCTGACCTTCCTCATTTATGATGAGGATTCACCACTAGAAAAAAAGTCAAGTAGTCAAGTAACGACATGGCATAACCATAATGCTTTAGAGAAGGCGGGAGAGGTCCACTATCTTGCAGGACTGCTAAAAAGTGCACAACACTATCTATAAAAGTGATATAAATGGACTTATAATGCTTCAAAACCACTTGGTTCTTGCTATGATGAACCAACCAAGCCTTATGTGGACCATTATATTATGCCTAAAGGCTTCCTGGAACATCATAATTGTCATTAAGCTTTCCAAATCTTTCTGATCATTCTTTCTAGCTTTGTAGTTTATGTTGAACTGGTTGTGCCAAATGTCTTCCTATTCACTTCCATCTTTTTTAGATGCACAAATTTTATTAGTCATGCAATTATGCTTTGCTTTGTTTGATTCCTTGATAAGTTGCAACTGGTGTATACCTTTTCTCTTCTCAGAATTTTTTTGTTTGTTGTGTGTGTTTTTAGTGCAAGCTGTAATTTTAAACTCATTAGATTAAGACTTCTATGTTACAGATATAGGGAGAGCAGATCTATCATGTGAGTCCCTATCTGAAATTAGTGTGTTTTGTGAGTAGGAATGTATAAAGAACCCTTTATCCAATCGATTTTTTTTTTTTTTTTTTTTTTGCCATCACACAATTTGATGCTGAAGACCAGCTTAGCATTATATTCACTGTCAAAGGCAACAGCTTAAGTGGATTCTGAGAGTTGGAACTTATTTTCTTTGTCTGCAGGCCCTACTGGTGTGGATGCACTTTTTCTTGGACAAGCTGCTTTTGTCATCCATGTTTTGTTGGTAAGTGTGGTTGCTTCTTTTATCATGTCATGCAGGATCATATGATTGATCTTCTGATGCTTGGAATCCGTGGACATTTTATATGTTCCGCATTTTCCAGCTAAAGAACGAGAAAAAAGGATTTATTTCAGTTTGTCGTATTAATAAGAAGATTATTCACGGTATTATTATTTCATTCTTGTCTTAGTCATGACAAAACTTTACCCTTACGGCCTACAGATCGAATCTGGCGAAATTACCTTTATTTTGCCACTTCGTTTCCTCCTACATATTAATATGCAAGGAGCTTCATAAAACGTTTGTTAAAATGCCAATGGTCAGTATGATGAGTAAAGAAAGAACACTTTCTTGAAAGCAAGATCGGGACTTTAGGGAAGGTTGTTTTGTTAAACAGGCAGTAATTGTGATCCTTTGGATGGGACTTCACATTTCAATTAGAAGCATTTGAATCAACTTTTTTTTTTTTTTGGCTATATGCTTGGATAAAGTCTTTGGCCACTGATGGTTTACAATTATACTAGTTCAATTTTTGGTGATGCTATAATCAAAGATTGCAATTTTGTATTAGGATACTATACCAGTATTTAACTGGACTAATACATGTCGACTAGTACTAGTGTACTAAAACATGGTACACCAGACTGTACCGAAGTGGAAGAGGAAACAGTGGAGGAAGAGGAAGAAGAAGAAAGAGAAAGGAAAAAGAGGAGGTGATAAAAAGAGAGGAGGAAGGTGGAAGAAAAAGGAAAAGGAGAAAGGCGGAAGAGGAGGAAGAAAGAGGAAGATGAAGGGAGAATAGGAAGCAATGGGGAAGATGAGGATGAAGAGGGAGGAAGAAGAGGAGGTGATGGAACAAGAAGAGGAGGAGGAGGTGGAGGAGAAGAGGAGGAAATGTACCCATCGGCAGTGTGTGGTGGACAGCGGTGGAAGGCAATGGGCTTTGTGCGTCTTGCAGTTAGAGTTTGTGTCACGGGCCTCATGAAATTTTTTTTGTATGGACCAGTCAGCTCGAAATGGGTCAGGTTGTGTATCGGTTCACGACCAGTAAATACTAGTTGCTACAGACCTGTCTGGGCAAAAAGGAGTTATTAAACTTGATTGATTCAGTCAAAATGCTTCGAGTTGTAAAAGATGTCAGTCATTTGCTACTGTATTAATCTGAAAGATTTAAAATGCCAGTTAATGTACTTATTATGTCTGATAGTTGTCTTTGTTCTGAAGAAATTTGACCCTGTGACTAGTCATATGCCTAAGGAAGGACCTTTCATTGCTTTTAGTAGCTTTTACCTTTTATCTCCAAGCAGTTGCCTAGTACTTCTATCCTACATATATTTGCAGAAGTTATGTTTTGTTTTAACATCAGTTCAGTGGATTTTTAGTTGAAGCAGATTCCAATAATTCTTTATTTGTTCTTAACCTACATATATCTTATTAATCAGCTGGTTCACTGTTTGATATTATTCTTATATTCTTATTTTTATTTTTCACTAGGAAGTAGAATGTTTATGTTTTTATAACTTGAATTCAGGTTACAAAAGTTATATGCATGAAATTTTGGTCTGGTGTCGATAGTAACTGATGGTCAGATCCAAACAGAGTGGTAACCAAACACTCATTACGAGGATGATGCACACTAGTAGGAGGGTGAAGGGGTTATGTATTGGTACTAGTAGGAGGTGATGTGTTCTGGTAGGAGTTGTGGCAGTGACAAAAGTGGGGAGAAGAGGAGGTGGCAGATATCAGCTGGATTTCATTCTGATAGACAGAAACATTCGTACTTTCATGAATCTTCAAGATATCTTTATGTTCTAAATTCATCGTGTAGAAACAATCAGCTTCTGGCCTATGGACAAAATCTATCGAGAATATATTTCAGTGCACAAAAATTCTTAGTTATTTATATTTTATTATCTCGATGGCTTTTAAGTTACAATCTCTTAAAGAGCTAGTCTTAGGTTGTCCATGAACTGGGGACTGGTTTAGCTTTTTGCAAGCTTCCATGCCTCTTGACGAGTATTACCAAGAACCCCTGTGCGCCATCAATCGAAATTTGCTTGAAGTTCCATGTGATGCAACCTAGCAAGAGATTGCAATAAGGGCTAATTCTTGCAAGTCAGTATTACTTGGGTGCTACACGACTTAGGGTTTGGGGTTCAACTAAGTCTTTGTAAAGTGGTACAGGAACACATGCTATCCTCTTGCTTCTGGGATGGTACCACCTGATATTAAATTTTATATGTTATGCATTGTTTTGCATATCCAATTGTGGGAGAGGATATCTCCTTTTCTTGGAACCTTTTTGTGGTGAAATGGGCTCACTCCTCAAATTCACCTGTTTGGTTGATGATCTTGTTTCGACATTTTTCTCCATTTTTTTTTATTTCCTCATTTTTATGCATAATAACTGCACATCCAAGTAAAGTGATAGCAAAAACATACTTTTGATTTGAATGCTAATATATAGTTTTATCTTGGGTCTATGTAGCTTTCTCTCGAGGAAGTAGAGTACTACGTAGTATATACAAAGATAACTTATTTTTGTTGTGACTCGTATCTATATTTGATTAATGTATACTGCTTTGCCAAACTTTCCAAGTTGACGTTGTTTTCTACCTGCAGTCACATTAGCATAATAACATTGCCTTCAGCATAATTTAAGGAAGGGAAACCTACACAAAAGAAGCCAAATCATTAGCAAATTATTTAGGCACTCTTTACAGATGAGCCCAGCATGAATTTGCTTCAAATGTTACTGAGAAGTGACTGCAGTATGGTAATACAAAAGAAAGGGATCACTTCATCAAGGAAATAGTTGCAAGAGGGTGCAGAAGAAAGAAGAAATGAAAAAGAAATACGAGAGGAAAGAAATAGAGAAGGAAAAAAAAAAAAAAGATTTACTGAAGGTTCGTTTTGGCACCAAGAAATTCACATGTTTTTGGATTATCAAGTTTTCCTGCTAATCAGAAAAGTGGATAGGATTAAAGATTAATTTTGATCTTACAAGTTTAGTGTGTTATTTGATTATGGTATTTGATTTTGGGGCTTGTGATCATGACTTTCTGTTCTTACATGGACCTTTGGTTATATTGATGTTTTTCTGTGAATCTGAATATGCATCCTCTTATAGCTATAATTATATATATTTATGGATAGTTAATGGTAGTATTCATATAAAGATGCAAATATGACTTATACTCTGATATGTCACCTTAATGGTACTTATGCTTTTATTTATGAAAAGATATTCAAATATGAGTTGCTTTGAAAAATTATCCTAAGCATTCTATATTAACAAGTTTATGACTTGACATGGATATAAACTTATGTTATGATCCTTTGGTAGAAGTATTAAGAAAGATATAATGTTCTTGTGTATTTCGAAAGCAAGTATTGCTTGTATAAAAGCTTCATAAGTTCAAGTAGATATTTATTTGTTGCAGGTTTTGACTAATATATGGTGTTGGTGTTTACTAATCTGTTGTTTGCTCATATCTTGAATATTAAACAAGATGGCAGTAGGATGATGATTTATTCTCCATATCTGGACAATTTTTAGGGATTAAATATGATTTTTTTCCCGAAAGTCGAGAGCAGTTTCTGTTTATAAATTCTTCAGAATTGCGGATAAAGAACTAGTACTGTGCCAAAACTTGAAAATCTCCTAGTTTGGCCTTATCTTTTTCATTTTACTTGATGCATGTTGGAGTTCTAAATGGAGAAGCAGGATAACATAGTAATGCTCATCCCTAGTAGCAGGAAGCTTGTTTCCATGGTGCTGTAGGTAATTCCGATGTTTCTTGAAAAATATATTTTGCTTTGAACCCAAGCATTTTCTTATTGAAAGTTCAAAAAAATATGGCTTTTTAGCTTGTAGCCACACTTGCACTAGTGATTTAAAAAGCGCTAGGCACCAAAAGGCACCAAAGTTTAAAATCGTATGAGGCGTTAGCCCGAGCGAAACGAGACGCTAAAATATAAAAAATATAGAAATATAAATAAATAAATAATATATTATTAATTTAATAAATAAAAAATTCTGTTAACAGTATACTGTTAACAATATACGTGACAGGAGAAGGAAACTGTGACTGAGAAGAAAGACCAAACCTGGCGACAACGACAGTAGGCGACAGCGATAGTAGGTGATAATGGTGGGAGTAGCGAGCGACGGCGACAACGACAACAGGCGGCGATGGCGGTGAGTGGGAAGCGGTGGCGGCAGCGAGGAGCGGGAGCGGTGGCGGCAGCGGGAGCGGAGCGGCAGCGGCGGCAGCGAGCGGCGAGCGGACGAGCGAGGCAGCAGTGGCGGCCAGAACAGGCGGCGGAAGAGCGGCGGGCGACAAGATCGCGAGGTTAGGGTTGGGAAAGTCGGTGAAGTCGCGAGAGAGGCTGTTATCGGTGATTTAGTCGGTTCAATTGAACCAACTAAATCACCGGAGATCGAACCAGACGTAACATTATGGTTCGGTCGCCTGGTTTAACCCGGGTGAGCGCCCGAGCGCCTTTTTTAATCACTGACCCATTGTTCTTACTCCAGAAAACATTAGCTAATCCAAGTGAATGTATATGATGTCATATGTATCTGCATTGTGTTCATTATATAGGTAAATATGTACTATTTAGTGCAATCCTTGTTGTGGTGTTCTCCATATGTCAGGTAGAAAATGCTCATAGTAAACCATAGAAAATGCTCAGTTATATGTTGCTATCCTCCTGGACTTTACTTGGTTTTTTGATTACCGAGCAAAAACCGTTAACAAACCCTAGTAATGCCGATTGAGTTTGTAATTCGTTTCCGTTAATTAAATTAGTTGAACACTTCTCACTCCTAGAATTCCTTGGTTCTTGTGGAAATGATGCTTTACATAATTGGGCACATTGGGAATTTGACTGATCACTGCTGTCTGTCTTTGTGGTGGCGCTGATGTTTATCATCGACGTGTGTTGTTTCCAGGTAATGATGAAGGCTTCATTTCCATCTATGTGGTTCAGAAGATTCTTGAAATAGGCACCGATCACATAAAAGTTCATCTGCAGGCTTTGGAGAAAGGTGCCTCCAAGAAACATATCGTTACTCGGGTCGAGCAGTTATGTGGTGAAGGTATGTGGCTTCAATTTATGTGTGTGTAGATAATAATATTGCTCAGGCCAACCTGGGAGTTCTCATCTGACTACCTAGTGTTGATGCTGAAGATTTAGCTGCCCATTAAAAGCTTCTGTTTTTATCACTAAATTGGTATCCGAAATAGTTAGAGCGTTTCCTGACTTGGTGGTTATTGGCGATGATGTTTTCCAGACGACCAAGTTGTGTTATTTGCTGAGCATTTATACTGTGAATGATTGCAACATGAAGCAGCCAAGATGCGTTGGTCCCTGCAATTAAGTGCCTGATGATCATTGGATCTGTCATCGAAGGTAAATCGTGTAAGTTGGTTTCATCAAATTGCTATGCGTTTTATAATTTTTTTTTTTTTATGCAGATCCTTTTTGGGTATCACACGAAGAATAGATTAGCAAGGCAGCTGCCGTTTGACTTCAATTAAACCAACCAGATTTATGTTAGAGTTATGTGATACAAATGATACAGCATGATGATGCCTGTGGTATATACCCCTCGATTTACATGTAACGCTGGGCATTACTAAATAACTCCAGCTTAGTGTCTCATGGCGCAGAGGCTATCGACTTGGAGCTGCAGTCGACAGGACTAATGCGTGTGACAACTGAGAATGATGATGATTATTCTGACGACCGGAGATAAATGGCCAGACGCTTAGGAAGCCCAACCAGTGTCGCTGCTGCATCATCTGGGAATATAATGGTCCAAAGAATTGCAACATGTCGTCTTCTCCGAAGCCTCTCAGCCCCAATGCAGCCAAAGTTTACAAGACAAAAAGCTAAGACAAACTTAGCTGAGGGAGTCCCCACCCCCCCCCGCCCTTCAATTCAAGGCATCACCCTACACTTACTGTTTCTCTTTTTACATATGCTACACCTGTGCTACCGATCTAATCTAATATCATCGACTCCTATCAAGGTCACACCTGATGAGGGACAAGGAAGAACAAGAAGTAAAGCTTGTGCAGACAATGTCGTTGTTAGTCTCTCTGAGATCTTACTCCGGCGGCAGGTGAGCGCGCCTCGTTTTCCTCATCATCCGAATCGCCCTCTGATGAGCTCCCTGAATCGGAACCTACGCCGAACAGATGTGATTTACTTTACAAGGAAATCAGCAGCGGCAGCAGTAAACGAAGGAGAAGCGAGGGTGATGCATACCACTCGACGAAGTGGAATCGCTGTCGGAGCTACTGGAGGAGGTGGCGTATCCGGTGTCCTTCTGGATTTCCACCGGCGGGTAGTTCGTGATCGGTAATTCGTCACCAATGTCGACATCCTCCTCGGCGGTGTCTCCTTTCTTGCTCTTCTTCGCCGCAACTACTTCTGACGCATCGACCAGCACCGGAGACTGCGCAATGGCGTGACCAGGTTAGTACTCCAAGGCTTCATCCATCGAGCAGAGAGCGAGAGAGAGAGAGAGAGAGAGAGAGAGAGAGAGAGGAGCCTAGCCATTACCATCTCGCCACCGCCTTCGGCTGGAAGTTGGGCGTCGGCCACTGCGGCGGAATGGCCAGCATGCAGCAGCAGCCCGTTGGCGATCGCCTCCTGCCTCTTCATCTTGCTCATCATCTTCTTGCAGTTGCACAGGAACCGATCGAGCGCCCAAAGCGTCTCCGTGTCCATGGTGTCGATGTCCAGCTCGATCTCGTCCCCGTTCTGCGTCGTGCTCACGTTCCCCTTCCGAATGATGTGCAAGACGTGAGACATCTTCTCGGGCGGCAGGTTCTGCAGCCCCTCGCTGAGCTTCTGCTTCTCCTCCATGCTCATCGGCCGCTTGTTCGGGTCTTTGGCCTTGGGCTTCGGTTGCTTCACCAATGTCGTCCTCCCAACATGTGGATACTGCGGCCTTGGCTGCAGCAGCTGCTGCTGGGGTGCCACCGGAACCGGAGCCGGGCTTTGAACCGGAGGAGAAGCTGGGATTGGCGGCAGCGGACCAGGACTCGGTGCCGCCTCCGTAGAAACCCTGCACTGCTCCTCCTGCTTCTCGTACTTATGGAAGGCAGGCCCGAACAGCCCTTCGAAATGACGGAGGAACTGTTCGGCAAGCTTGTGCACCTCGTGGCCCTTGGGGTTGTAGAGCAAGGCGTTGTTGAAGGTCAATCGGACGTCTGAAGCAAACTCTGCCGGCGACGGGTAGAGGCCCTTGTGAAGGTTCTTCTTCACCGTGCCCAGGTCCATCGGCGTCTTGATGATCTGGTGGTAGTCGTGGAGACCCATGCCGATGACGTCCACGGGGGTGTTAAACCAAATGCTCTTCTTGTGCTTCATCAATTTGGAAAGAATCTGGCCGCACCTCTTCATCATGGCCGCGAGGAGCTTCTCGGACTCCGACTCCTTGTTTGCCTTGGCGGAGAAGGAGCCCGAGGGCCTCGAAGCCCAGGGATCAGGGGGTGGTACGCCGGCGGAGGACGTGACCTCTCGGCCACCACCGGGGTAGATCCCCGACGCACCATATCCGGCGGATCGGGTGGAGGACTCGATCTCCCTCGACTGGATCCGGATCATGAGGCTCCGCACCTGGTCAAGCTCCGAGACAAGCCGCCGCTTCAGTTCTCTCAGCTCCGTCTTGGAGTAGGCCGAGATGTTGAAGGTCACGTAACTGCCGCTGCCACCAGCGCCAGGATCCCTCCGGTGGTTGAGGTCAGCGGGTCTCCGGTTGAAGGAAGAGGAATCGTCAGACACAACAGCGGTGGCGACCGGCGGCGCCTCCTCCTGCTCCATGGTGCGGAATCGGGCGGTGCGATCCTCGGCATAGTCGACGGTGCACAGGTTAGGGCAGGGCCTAGGGTTAGGGTTAGAAATGGGGTTCTTCCTCATATAAACCTTTGGTTCTCCCCAGCACGGCTCATTACTACTGGCGAGGAGCGCCGACGCCATCAACGGCGGCCGACGGCCTCAGATCGGCCGCGATCCGGCGAGCTCTCTCCGTTCCGGTGCCTCCCGGCCGATGTGGACCATCGGAGGCGGAGACTGGGAGGGGTGGGGTGGGGAGGGGGGCGGAGGGAGGCAGGCCGGAGGCAGCCGCGGAGGGGCAGGGAGAGGAGGGAAGGAAAAAGGAGATGAGGCGAAGGTTGCGGTGAGGGGCAACAGACGACCCTTCGGCTTGGCGAGGAGGAAGGGGCAGGGGTGCACCGCCTCTTAAAGGCGAGGAGATGTGCCCGGGGGCGAACCGGGCAGCACATCGGCCGTCGGTTCCCCAAGAGGGCGATCGAGCGGCCAAGACGGGTCCCATCGGACTGACCGGCGTTGTGACCGGCTCGCCTGTCACGGACGGTCGAGATGGCGGCCGCGGGGGCACGCGCCAACCATCGGCCAGCGTCGCTTTTATTATATTTTTTATCCACTTGGTAGGGAGTTGGAGGTTTCATTTGGTTGGGATTTCGCGTGAGTTTGGGCCGCATGACCCGCGCGTTTGGGGGTTCTGCAGCTTACAACGCCTTCATTTATTCCATTCCCGAAGAAAGGAAAAGTTATTTATCTGTCTTTTGCCCATTTTTACTGTTTCCGGGGGGCAAAACGACGGGACCCACAGGACGGTGGGGGCAAGGGATAGAGAAGAGCAAAGGGAAGGGGTAGCGTGAAAAGTGACAGCTGGCACGTGAGGGCGCGAAAAATATCTTCCGAGGTTGTCGAAGTGCACGGGCTCCCGCGCACCCGGGAATCGACCCGCCAATGGACATTCGCTGGGACCCACGACGGGAAGCGTGGTGGGTTGCTTCCGAGTACGCCGACGGGGACGGTAGACATGGCTCAAGTAAAGGGCGACAGAATCCCCCTCCCGCCAAAACCTCCGCTCCGCCAGCGCGGCGATGGAACGTTAATTCTTAGGTGAGCGTACCGGAGGACGCGAAGGCGACGCGTGGCAAAAGAGGGGTCGCTTTCCACGACGTCGCCCGGAGGTAACGCCACCCTCCCGGTGACGGCATTAGCGGCGAGAAACGAAAAGCCACCGGTCGGCCAGCTAGGCGACGCAGCGTTTAATGGCGCGGTGAGGGTACCGGACGCTAGGGACGACGACGCGTGGCAGAGTGCGGCAACTTGCGGAACCGCGGGCGGAGGTAATGCGACCGCCTCGGTGACGGCGTCGACGGCAAGAAGGGTAAAGCTCCCAACGGAACCACCGGCCAGACGTCCAATAATTTAATCAACGGCTCACCTGACCTGGCGTCTCCTCGCGCCACTCATCCTGTGGAACCCACCGGCGTAGCCGCCAGCACACACAGACGCACAGGTACTCGGCGTGGCCAGTCTCTTATGTCTGCCATCACACACATTGAAGTTGCAAGAAGATTATTAAATCCATGCCACAAAATTTATAACGCTTTCATTTACATCAGATGACTAGTTCACAATCATATCAATCGTTGACACAGTCTAACCGATGTTAAAGCTGGAAAGAGATTAGGCCTGAGAAGCTATGGATTGTCAAATAACAACTAGGAATGCCTTTTGTAATCACTTGCAACCAATTATGGAAGACAGAAGAAGACACGGTTGCAGACTTGGGACGACTAGGAACAACATCCCATTGCTTGAACAAAAAACAATGTGTTCGATGTATAGTTATGGCCTATAGCAACTTCGGCATTGCACAAGTGGTAGTCGTTGGTTACCTGCCAATGCTAAATCTACGAAGGGCCACCAACATCCCCCAGCTGCCGTCTGCGGCTCTCTTTTTTTTTTTTTGTGAGATGCCAACTTGGTCTGAGACCACGCCATGTTCATAGGTCACTTGTTTGGCACAGGGGACTTGCTCCTTCCTTCATGAGACTAAGAGAAAAGAATCCTTTAAATGTGTAAGGTAATAATAGAACATGGGACCAGAAAAATAGAAAGCTAAACACAATGTAATCTACGGTATCATACTCACCACATGTATTTGTTTTACTAAACAAGCACTTCCATGTAGTTTTTTTATGTGTGCTCTATGACAAAAGCTAATATTCTAATTTATGTGAAGAATCGTTACCGAGCAAATTCAATAGTTTAAAAAGGTGCTCGAACGCTCGCCTAAGCGCTCGGGCGAGGCGAGGCCCGAACGCCTCGATTGGCTTTCAGGCGTCGAGGGCTTCGGGCAAGCGCCTGGGTTAAACCGAGCGACCGAACCATATTTTTACATCTGGTTCGATCTAATGTGATTTAGTTGGTTCGATTGAATCAACTAAATCACCGATAAATCGATTTTCCCAACCCTAAACCTCGCGATTAGCCTCTGCTGTCGCTGCCACTGCCGCTGCCTGCGCCTGCTCTCGTCGTCGCTCGCCACTTCCTGCTCTCGCCGTTGCTCGCCACTTTCGCTCCAGCCTGCTCTCGCTGCTCCCACCGTTGTCAACAGGCTCGATCTTCTCCTACCTTACGCCGAGCTCGCGTTATCTTTTGTTAAGTGTTAACGATTATCACATTATGATAACAATATCTTTGTAAAAAGTATCATTAACAATATACTACTAACAGAATTTTTTTATTTATTAAAATAATAATATATTATTTTTATTTTTAATATTGTTAATTTTTATTTATTTGAAATTATTGTTAGGTTTCAGGATAAATGACAAGTATTCAAAGCAACTCAATTGATTCTATGATGACATCAAAAAAAGATCCTGTATGGAAGTATAATTATTTAAACGATCCGAAAAATCATAATGTAGTGACTTGTATGTTCTGCGACAAGACTACTAAATGTGATATTTTTCGTGCAAAACAACATCTAGTAGAAAATTTCAAGAATACAACAGCTTGCAAAAAGTATCCACTTGAGGTTAAAGAAGAGTTGCTGAGTTATATGAATGAAAAGAAGATAACAAAGAATGAATCTTATGAGAATTTACCAGAAGATGATGTTGAATATCTCAGGACGAAGAAGAAGATTATTCTTTGAGTATTAACCAAAGTGAGAAAAAAATATCTGACAGAAAAGGAAAAAAAATTGTGCGTACTAAGAAGGCTAAAAAAGGATCGATGGATCTGTATATGTTTCAAGGATCACAGAAACAACAAGGATAAGTAGGAGGCTCAAAATTTAGACAAACAAATATAAGTGATGCTTGTGATAAAAAAATAAGAGGAAGAACAATTCGACACATTGCTCACATCTTCTATTAGGCTGGTCTTCCTCTTAGTACTACTCGTTTAGACAGTTTTAAGGAAATGATTGAAGCTATTGGAAGATATGGTGCAGGATTAAAACCTCCAAGTTATTATGAGATGCAAGTTCCATTGTTGCAAAAAGAGTTGAATTATACAAATGACTTACTAAAGGGTCATAAAGAATTATGGACAATACATGGTTGCTCTATTATGTCAGATGCTTGGATTGATAGAAGACGCAGGAGTATAATTAATTTTACGATTAATTGTTCTTTAGGTTGTGAAGCCAATAGATGCTTCATCTTTTGTAAACTCCGGAGATAAGATATATGATTTACTTGACAAGTTTGTGAAAAAAATTGGAAAACAAAATGTCGTTCAAGTCATAACCAACAATGGAAGCAACTGGTAATATTCATCTTTTGAATTTTTTAAATTTTTAATTATTTTATCTTCAATTAAATATATTAAACTCGTAAGTCTTATCATTTTTGTTATCTTTTGTCTCAGGTAAATTACTTGAATAAAAAAGACAGCACTTATATTAGACTCCATGTACGACACATTGTATTGATTTAATGTCGGAGGATATTGAAAAGATCACAGATATTAAGAAAACTTTAGAAAGGACAATTTTTATTGTTGGATTTCTTTATAATCATACTGGAGCTTTGAATATGACGAGAGAATTCACAGATAACAAAGAATTAGTGAGATATGATGTCACCCGATTTGCTACTTCATTCTTGACATTACAGAGTAGGCATCGTCAAAAACATAATCTGAAAAACATATTTACTTCTGAGAAATGGATGACAAGCAAATGAGCAAAAGAAACAAAAGGCAAAAGGGCTACTGATATCATCTTAATGTCATCCTTTTGGAATCATGTAGTTTATATATTAAAGATAATGGACCCTCTTGTTCGAGTCCTTCGATTGGTGGATAATGAAAATAAACCTACAATGTGATATATTTATGAGGCTATGGATAGAGCAAAAAAGACGATTAAAAGGTCTTTTAATGAAAATAAAGAAAAATACGAGAAATTTTTTACAATCATTGACGAAAGATGGAATTGTTAATTTCATCATCCCTTACATGCAGTAGGATATTATTTAAACCCTGAATTCTTTTATATGATTAAATTTGTTCGGGTTTGATGCAAAAGTTTTGAATGTGTTATATTAGTGCGTTACAAGATTAGTTCCAAGCGTTGAGGTGCAAGATAAGATTATTCGTGAATTATCTCTATATAAAAATGCTGAAGGTCTTTTTGAAATTCCAATAGCAGTTCGATCCATGACAACTACGTCTCTGGGTATTAATAATTTGAGATAATTAATTTTCATTGATAGTATGTTATTATATTATTGTTAATAATAATATAAATTTTACAGCTGAATGGTGGAATCTATTTAGAAATTCTACCCCGAACTTACAGCAATTTGCTATCAAAGTACTTAGTTTGACATGTAATGCTTCGGGTTGTGAGCGAAACTGAAGTATCTTTGAGCATGTAAGAATCAATAAATATTTTTGTTTCAATTAATTTATTTATTTAGATAGATATATTAATATATTTTTATATTATATGACATGACGGATTCACTCAAAGAGAAGAAACCGGTTGGAACATCAGTGATTACATGATCTTGTTTACATAAAATATAATCAAGCTTTGAAGGCTCGTCATAATTTACGAAATATAATCCATCCAATCTCATTACAAGATATTGATGATTCAAATGAATGGTTGGTGGGAGAAATGGATGCATACTTGCCAGATACCGAAGACGAACTTGTATTTGAAGATGATAGATTGACATGGGGAGATGTGGCAAGAGCTTCAGGCGCTGAAGAATTACAAACATATACAAGACAGATAACAAAGAGAAAAATGAGTACAAAAACATCAAGCTCGACTCCTGTTATTGTTGAAGACATTGACAATGAAACATATTTTGAAGAAGAGTAAGGACAAAATGAAGAGGATGAATTCAATGAAGATGATTTATATGAAAATGACGATAATATTGATGATGATGAATGAGTTTGATGTAAAATTTTATTTTTTGATTTTTGAAACTTTTTAGTAATGTGACATTGTGAGTTTGTACCTTAGATTTTCTTCATTTAATAGTAAATTTTTATTTAAATAATTATATTTTTTTAATTATATTTATAAATTTTTATATTTTAGCGCCTCGCTTCGCTCGAGCTAGCGTCTGGACGAATGCCTAGCGCCTAGCACCTCGGACGATTTTAAACCTTGATGCCTTTTGACACATAACGCTTTTTAAATCACTGCGAGCAATCAACTTGATATTAGGGATAATTACTTTCACTACTTGAATGTGACGATGTTCTTTCACAAAGAGTTCAATGTAGCACACTTGGCAAAACGCCAACCCAGCATGCACAAGTTACCGTGGGCACTGAGGATATGCTCATATGTGACCTACTATATCCCTTGCACCATCTAATACATTGGTTCTGTCATGGAATGCTAGATCACTTACCAAAAGATTCAGAATTCAAAACATCGTCTGATGAACTTTGAAGATATCACCTAGCCAAATAAAGCTTGGACTATTGATAATAAAGTCTTGGGATCAGATCTAGTCTTCACCATTTATTCTTTGTAAAAAGCGAGAACCAAAAAAAAAAAAAAAAGCATATCCTTTTATAATGTAAGTGAATCCATATGTAGGTGAATCGATGAACTAGCAAACTGTCATATTCCAAGAATGATTGGTCCAAGATCGGCACAGTCACCACAAAGACCTAGGCAAGAATTTTAACATGCACATGCATGTGCATACCCAAATAATGTTTTGCATGTGAGGTTGTGCAGATACAGAACTAATGTGCATATGAAGAAATGTTTTTATCTATATAATGTAGCAAACAAACCAGAAGAAAGACTTTACCGAACAATCCAAGACGTTCAGAATGACGATAACAGTCTATAGGGTTATATATACAAATATTACATAATTCCTCCCCATTGTTTTTTTAATTTCATTTATGAGATAGTTTAACAGCGGTGTTATTTAGCAAATCTCGTCAATCCATCCTAATACAACATGTTTGTGGCAAGAGTGAGCATCCTGACATGTTAATATGTAAAAGCAATAAAGGCTTAATTGTTATTCTGCCACATCAAAAAATATGACCAGCCATGTTGGAAGGAACCTTTCTTCCTAGCCAAGTGCACAAAATGAACTATATTTAGCATGTGCAAACATATTAGGCACCGCTCAAGGCATGCTTAATATTCTGGAAAAGGGATTAGCTATGCTCGTTAAAACTCATTGGATTCTTAAAGATGACATTCAAGAAGGAAAAGGAAAAACCCAATGTTACTGTTTCAACTTGGTTTCACAATTTATAGATTTAAACTCCTTGGGAGCTACTAGAGTATTTCCTTAAAGTTTAAATGTGCCAAAGCTCAGTAACAAGAACCAAATCTTATCTTGCTATGGATGTTAGCCACCAAAATTAAGCCCTTTGTTATACAGTGTGCACTTGTGTCGGGAGGAAAACCATGCCAGATTTCTCCAGGCATTTCATTGTTCAGCAACCAGTCTTGTCCCTTCCCTCTTTTGCATCAGTTTTTTTTCCTAGGTTGGATCTGTCATGATGGAAGCCATCCACAGAAATTTCTTGCTGGAGACACAGTTCCTTAATTCCTACTTTTCTTTTTGGAGCAAATATACTTCCTATATATACATGTATATATATATGTATATGTATGTATATATATATATGTATGTATGTATGTACATATATTCTAATAATGCTAGTTCCAGAAATAGAAATCCCCAGGAAACATAAAAGCTATGTTCCCAGAAAGATAGAACCCTATCTGCAGAAGCTAACTTAGCTATTGTCTCCACGAGGCCAAATTTACAAAGAAGCAATCAACAAAAACCGTAGTAATCAAAGGAGCATGTTCACTGAAAGAGTTTGATGCACCTAATTCCCGTCATAATCAAATTAAAGGGCCACATCTAAATAACCATATCTTTTTATCGTAACGACAACAAAAACAGAACATCTTAGTGTAATAAAAATGTCTTCAAGATCTTCTGAAGCTCATGGTATCCAAATTAATTGGAGAAACACTTTTTTTTCTAATAAATACAATTAGTTTCATATTCAAGACTTATGCTTCACTAATTTGCATGAAACCATGAGGAGACACAACTAATGCAACCAAGTGGCAACCATTGCGGTCTCCAAATATGATACTCAATTAATAATGGGGATTTAATATATGCCAAATTATTAAAGCAAATAGCAAGAACACAAAAGCACACTTTCCATGAATGTTGAAAACTCACCAGGAGAAGAGAACATGAGGGTGTCCGATAACCTGCATTTGTTGAGTGTACATTGCAGTAGCTAATGCGTGCATTTGCTACCGCAGGATGGCAGTTGGTTTTGCGAATCTTGAAATGAACGGAGCGATCATACACTCATCGCCCAACACGCAGCGGTGTACCTGCATTGTTTCATGCTGTTAGATTGTTGCACAAGAAATCACACGACGATTTTGTTACGGGTTCCATCCAGGAATGCATACATTTAGATAGCGCAGAAGTTACATTGCATCGAACTAAATAGATAATGATGCACCAAAATGTCATCTTACCTATGGATGCATTGCAATGCCATGCTTTACCCCTTTTTGCTACATTTAGATAGCGCAGAAGTTGCCAAACACAAGTTACATTGCATCAACTAAATAGATAATGATGCACCAAAACGCCATCTTACCTATGGATACATTGCAATGCCATGCTTTGCCCCTTTTTGCTACGCACCAGTGTGAGCTATGATCGCCTTGCAGGGCCTGACGAACATCAAAGATGCAGCAAAAGATAAGCAGAAAGACTCGAACATACAATAAGAATAAAGCATAGAAACCTCAGGGTATACAATTTCTACTTATGAGGTGATTTCTCAGCGTAAAGAGAAAAAAAATAGAGCCAAGATTCAGCATCTACCATGCCGATGACCACCTTCATGAGAATTGGCATCGATAGCATTTGGACATGAAACAACAGATTGACATCAAGCTTGATCGGCCATAGAAGAGGATACCTGAGTTGAAGGTTTCATCTCCCGAGTAACACACACGAATCTGGCATTACATCTTGTGGGAAAGCATCGAGTGACTCGAGTCGACAAATCGATCTGAAGGTTACATCAAAAAGGGGCCGGACTCTAGGGTTCGGCACAAGGTTAAGCTTATGAAGCTATGTTACGAATTAAGATTCTCCGAGCCATGTTATCCAGCACACACCCATAGAATTTGGCAACCGACCTCCAGCCGTCACTTCACAACATCACAGAAGAAGAGAAATCCCAGCATCATCAGGCAAGAAGAAACGAAAGTGGAAAAAGATGCGCACAAAAGCACGAGCTACTTGCGGAAATCGGTGTTCTTCCTCAGATCGAGGACGGGGTTTAAGAAGAAGAGGAAGCAAGCGAGAGAACTGGATCGACGATCTTGGTCGGCGGTAGAGCAAGGGGGAAGGAGGGTGGCCTGGCTTCTTACTTGGAATCGAGCAGCAGGCAGACGTCAGCAACACTCCCCGCCGTTGGCCACCGTCGCCGGCCGTTCTCGGCCGCCACAGGGAGCGGATCGGCGTTTACGAGGCCGCCGCTGGGACAGACAGATGTCCGAGACATGTCGCGCTTATTGCAACTAATGTGGCATGACATGACATGACATGGCATGAAATATAAGATAATAGTTTTTGTAATATATATACATATATATTGCAAAAAAAAAATTGAAATAACAATTACAAATTTTGATATGTATTCTGTGTTAACCATTTTTTAGAAAAAATTGGTGAGAATAATTTTTAGAATAATTTTTTAGAATATGATAATAATATTTAATCTAACATTCACGAGTAGAGAAAAATATGATAGTATTTTTTAGAATATGATAAGAATCAGGCATTTATAAGCCTTTGCCATCATCTTTTATCTTCACAAATATTTTTTGAAACTTATCCCAAAAGAGAAAAACTATACAGATAATTTTTCACGTAATGATTGGAATATATATTACAAAAAAAATAAATAATGATTACAAATTTTGGTAGATCACATATCAACATTTAGCACAAGATTATTTAATTAAACATTGACTTCCTGATTTAGAAGGCTAATCTACAATGATCCCACCAATGCCTGCTTTTGGTGCAACTGTAGGCATTACAATTCTGCTGTTCTTGTTCAGGTCAACGGGAAAAGACTCGGCCAACCAAATTTTACTGCTAAAGACTACATAATGTGAATAAAAGAATTGACTTCAGTTTTTGAGATCCCAAAGGTTAAACATATAGATCGATGGTACACTTCAAAGCATGAATTCCAGTGTCACTCACAAGAAACACGATTCTTGATGGCAACAAGAGTTGTCACAAGATTTTGGATGGATATATTACATACAGCTCATGGCTCATGAATCTACAGCGATTACAGATGTTTTTCCTTACGAAAACCGAAATAATGTTCATTGATATTTATCATAAGATTGCTCAAAGGACGTGTTATATCAATCGGCGGCATGACAAGTTGATTGTGATGGCCTCGGATACACGGCTGCCTTCAGCGAGTTCCAAGTTTTGCTCAATAATATCCAGAGTCAGAATCATCACTTCTGTGAGAGGCGCCTAGATCCCCACCAATCCTTTTGTTGATGCTAGTGCAATGAACGCAATGAACCAATGCCTGTACCACTTCCGACATGGCAGGCCGGAACTCAGGCTCTGGCTGAATTAATCAAAAGAAACATAGAAATAAGTTACCTGTGGATGAAGTTATAATTTACAAGTACACAATACTCTAAATCATGGCTAGCCTTACTAGTCCGTACCGATGTACCGACCAACTATCGGCTCAGTACATACCGAGCATACCGACACACGATACATGAGGCATACCGATGTACCGCCTGTACCAGTTCCATATCGGCCTAGTACGTACCATTCACATCGAGCGATATGCCACGGTACGGTGAATCTTGCTCTAAATATCACACCTTTGATAAATTGTTATATGACAGCCACTCTCACTAAGAGAAAGGTTCAGCTAACTACACCATATGATGCTTAAAATGTGTAGTGAAACAGTCTCACGCTCGTCAAGACTCTCAAGCAGAGCAGTCACATAGAAAGGCGTACGAGAAGAAGTTCATAAAGCATGTTACCTGGATACATAGGGTGACAATATCGGCAAATCGTGATAATGACTTTGGCGGGTAGAGTCCATGGAGGGCAGGGTCAGCCATCCGTTCCAACATGTCAATGTCATGAAGTTGTGGTGCTGCCCAATGACCTAATGACTGCTCTATTCTTGGCTTAGAACTGTAAATTATTAAAAATAGAAAACAAATTAGACAATGAAAGAAAGGTAAAACTGCAAGCGGTAGGTCCTCGAGATAACAGTATCCACATAAAAGTGTTGGGTCACAACAGATCATTTTGGGAAGTTTGCACACTAGTAGAAAACCAATAGATCTTATTTAATGAACATTTTGGCCCATTAAATGGCTATTTTTTGTGTGCTCAGGAATTTAATAAAGGTTAGGTATCTGGACCCTGAGAAAATGGCCGATGCCACTGTATTACTATTGCTTCCATAAATATCAAGACCGGGATCCATTGGCTGCATTGCCTCTATTTACATAACACACTGCATGCACCGGAAAGAATGCTGAACTATCTTAACCTGAATTGTCTCTGCTAAACACCGAGGGAAAAGGGCAAGATCTTAACGACTAGTCTCAGAGTGCCAGCATCTTCAATTACCTGTCAAAGGGCTTACGGCCAGTCAACAACTCCAGCATGATCACTCCAAAGCTATAGACATCACTCTTCCTTGTATAGGCAGAAGGTTTTTTGCATTCAGGAGCGTTGTATCCAGGACCCAAGTTCTCATTTGTATCCTGTTGCAAAAAGACAGAACTAGAACTCAGTGACTCAGATTTGTGGTTTTCAATGTCGTAAATGATTCCATAACAAGGTGCAAATGAACTTTAGTTGAAACCTCGAAGAAGAGTGCTAGACCACAGTCAGCCAAGTGTGGGTTTAGCTCGGCATCAAGCAATATGTTTGAAGACTTTATGTTTTTGTGGATGACAGATGGGGAGTGGACCTCATGCAAGTACCTGGATAAATATAAAGTGATTGTCAGATGAAATTAGGAAGATATTTACATGGCAACAGATATATTAACTAGTAATAGACACCTGATAAAATCACTAGGAGATTAAGAAAGATGAAAATTGATCAAGTTGTAATTTTGGCACTTAATTCAATTGTTACAGCTGAATATACTTTATTTAACAACTAACCACGATAGGCATTTCCTGTCTTTGGAAAGGTTATCATGAATTATCATATAAAACACCTGCATATGCCTACACAAAACTTAGAATGCACAGGATAACCATAACATGCAACTGGATGATTAAATCATTTGAAGACAAAGATCACAAAACTACAAAAGTAGGACACTCCGTGAGAGTTCTATTCTGTAAATAAATTTCAGGGCTTCCTAGGTTGATGGTTTTAACACGGTGTGATTGAGGATGCTAATTGGAAGTCAATCATCGCTATTCCATTTACTTCCTCCTTTTTGTTTGTTATAGAATACAGTAGAACTTTAATATTGTGGGAATGCTCAGTCCTAATAATCATATATAACTTTCAATTAGACCAGCATTTGCAGATAAGCACACTCTCAACTCTTTTAAGTACAATTCCAATTGCAGACCTGTACAATTTTATTGACAACTATCTGACTCTTAGCATCCCAAGTTTGACCTTGCTTAGATATCTTAGATAGTTTGCAATGAACTATGAGGAAACCACAAGTCCTAAAAAAAATTGCCGAATATTGTCATGTAAACAATTTTCATGAAAATTTATGCTGCAAAGAAAAAATTAGCAGTTTTTGTTCCACCACTTCTGGAAATATTAAAAATGATCAACTAAAATTGTTGATCTTGCATGCACCAGCCAAGAAGTCCTGAAGCCTGAATTGACAGTGAACATATTTAATCAAAATTAAGAGAAGACAAATGTAAATTAGATATACAGGGAGAAAAACATGCTCACTATGACTATCAGGCATTTCAATTAAATACTTTGTAACTGAATGGTTCTTTACATTGCTTGTAATTGCTATCTACTTACTCTACAGCACGTGCTGTCCCAAGAGCAATCCTTACTCGAGTTTCCCAAGTCAATGGTTTGCTATAATCATCCGATAAATGTAAAAATCCATGTAGAGAACCATTCTGTTGGAATTCATAGATTAAAAATTGGTAATCGGGCTCTGAGCAATAGCCCAAAAGTTCAGCGATGTTTGGATGGTGCAGCTTGAAAATGCCAGACACTATTTCCATGAAGTCATGAGAACAGCGTCCAGATAAATTTAACGCCTCCATCTTCTTGACAGCCAAAACCTGAGAAAGCACCATGAGCGAAGTATATCTCAACCACATTTGACTAGCGTTTATGATATTATAAATAGTTAGCAGAAGTTTGAATACCCAACCATTATAGTCATAAATCAATTAAAATGCAAAACGTACAGGCAATAGGATAATTTAATTAACAGCCCCAGCATGTGACATCAAACTACATTGTCATAGAAATCCTATGTACCATCTCAATTGACACAAGATACCAGACCACTCAAAATAACAAAAATGTAGCAATCAGAAACTGAGAGATGCCCAACCGGTCTGTTTTGCTTTTGCACTCTCTGTTATTTCATTCTCTATTGTTGAAAACTCTTGACAATGCAAGAATATCCTTTTATAACCTGTAATCTTGGTGCATTCCACGCATATCTATAGTAATCCAACTCATATGCTTCTTATTTAGTCCTTGTTTTGCAGGACATATATCTACCAATTATCATCTCAATAATAATCCTAGCCTGTGAGGGGAAAATAAAAATCCTGTATCGTAATGATCAAAGTTTCCCACACCGTTGTGATATAAGGTAGAATATATTGATCGCTCAAAGTTTGGTCATTCCTAATTATACTGTCCAATGATTTAAAAAGCGCTAGGCACTAAGGTTCAAAAACGCTCGAGGCGCTAGGCGCTCGCCCGAGCAAAGCGAGGCGCCAAAATATAAAAATATATAATATAATTAATAAATATAATTATTTAAATAAAAATATAACAATAATTTTAAATAAATAAAAAATAGTATTAAAATCAAAATAATATATTATTAATCTAATAAATAAAAATAATGTTAATAGTTAGTAGTATATTGTTAACATACTGTTAACAATATACTATCGAAAAGAGTGTAAGGGAAGACTGAAGACGACTGAGAGCAGCGGCAGCGGCAGCAGCAACGATAGCAATGAGCAACCGGAGCGGGAGTGGTGAGCGACGACAGTGGCAATGGTAGCAACGAGCAACGACAACGGGAGCGGGAGCGGCGACAGTGGCAGCAGCAACGGTAGTAACGAGCAACGGGAGCGGGAGCGAGAGCAACGATAGTGGCAGCGGTAGCGATAGCAGCGACCAACGACAGCGAGGCCAGCGGCAGCGATAGCGATGCAGCGGCATCGGTAGCGGCGACGGCGGCGGAGGTAAAGCAACGGCGGCAGCGATGGCAGCGGTAGCGGCGGCGGCGACAATGGCGTGGCGGCGACAACGGCGAGCAAGGTTAGGGTTGGGGAAGATGCGAGAGAAAGGTACATTAGTTGGTTCGATTAAACCAACTAAAGCAGACCGAACCAACGTTTTAACGCTGGTTTGGTCGTCCGGTTTAACCTGGGCACTCGCCCAAAACGCCCAACGCCTAGGCTCAGGCGAGCGCCCAGGCGGTGCCTCTTTGAAGCGCGCAGCCTGGAAATGAAGTGAGGCGCTCGGGCCTCGCCTCGCCCGAGCGCTTAGGCGAGCGCCCGAGCGCCAATTGAAATCACTAATACTGTCAACTCTCCAGTAATGCATAATAGACAACGTCTTTAATAACAAACCTAGACAGTCTTAATGCTCACAATTAAATGGAGGAATATGTCCAGTTAGCTATCTGATCAAAATAATGATGCCACATAGAGTAAAAAGGCAAAGGACTGAGAAAGCACTAATGATCACAAATTCTACAAATGAATTTATTTGAATATTGTAGCAAGTTTTAGGACTCCATTAATTGTTATAAAATGAGGTTACAGCAATCAGATTCATAACATCATCAAAAGTTAATAATTAATTTTCCATTATAAGATCCTCTTCAAGTCAGTTGCAATAGAACAAACATAAATTTAATGATGGATCATGATTTTACTTTTAGTCTCTTTAAGTCAGTTTGTCATAAAATGTTCCCGACTGAAGTGATCTGATATGACAGCATAACAAAGATGTGAGTGGTTGAAATAACATAGGTAAAACTATGTAAGGTTTAATATCATATTGATATGACATGTGGAAGGAACCCAAAAGAGATCAAAACATTTCAAGAATCAAGAACAAGGCTGTAAAATATCTTAATTATATTTAATTTTATGAAATGTATGTTTCAGAAAGACTAGGTTGAAGGAAGAAGACATCAAATAATCTATAAATGAAAGGTACATATATCAAGCCTTCTCTCACTCTAGGAATCACTCCTAGGGATGGAGCCCTCATATCTCCCTTGTCTCACAAGTGGATAATGGAATCACAAATCGTAAGAAAGAAAAGTTTTTATTATTAATATAAATTTCAATTACATTGTCATTTCATTGCTTACAACCATTATCCTTTTGAATAAACCCTCCAAATAAAAAGAACAAATAAGAAAATTTTATTTAAGCATATCTTAATCTTTGAGTCAAGGTTTCCTTTTTTCAAAGAAGATCTACTTGCAAGTGCCAATAGGTAACCTTCCTTATTTAGTAATTATTGATTGGGAATGACTTTCTTCTTTGGATATGACCTTTAAAAAACGCATTAATTTCCTTTTCTTTTTCTTCAACAAGCTTTGCAGGCAGCCAAAAGACATGCCATATGACAACTTATTGGATCCACCAAACTCTATCAATGATGAAGAAACACGTGTTTAAACATATTCATTACATGTATACATATACATATGTATGTATGAATATATAAAGAGAATGATTCACAAATTCACATCTGTAGAAAATATATTTCCTGATGCACAAGCCACTTAAGAGTTAAGACTCTTTGCCTTTGTGCCAACAGTTTGACTTCAGTATATCAAAAAAATGATAATAACCTCAATAATCATTGCCCATGGCGATCATGATCATCTACAGTTTGAACTCAGCTAAAATTTAATTATTCAAGCTAGACTAAAGTTGGGCAACTAGGCCAAGCCTAAAAAAAGAACTTATACTCAAGGTTCGCCGTACCGATCCGTACCAATATACCGACTAGTCATTGGTACAATACATATTGAGGCATATCGACGTATCATATGTCAATATATCTTGGCATACTGATGATACAATAAAATTACCAAAAATAGCTCCAAAAAATCTTGGAAAAAAAATGTTAGATTAGGATTTTTAAGTTGGAAATAGATATAATTTTAGTATAATTTTAGCAAAAATAATCTAAATTGGGAAAAAATTGTGACACATATCATTTTCAGGCTTTGAGAACTAGCTTTGTCGTACATTCCGAATCGTCTTTCCGTTAATATTGAATTATCTACTAAGAAATGATTTGAATTGTTAAATTATTTTTTAAGCAACTTAAACTTTAAAATTCAAATGAATCAAGTAATGAATCGATGAATATACCTCGTTTTATCATAAAAAGAACGATACGACTCCACGGGCAATGGATCAAGGGCCTCGATGTTATGTATCTATATATCAATTTGTAATATTTATGGGACCTAATTTTGAAATTGATCTCTCAACATATTATACTAATACACTATATGACATTGGTGCATCAATGTGATGATGGCCGTATTCTAATTATCGTGTACCACATGTGTTCGAGGCGGCTCCAAAGGCAAAGACAATTGTGGCATGTATTAGCGCGAAGAATGAAGAATAATGTCAAAACTTCTACTTTCGCCACTAATCTGCTACTCCATATCATAAGATCAATCACTATATCGCTGCCCGAAGAAGTTTGACCAACTATCACTGTATTGTTGTTAGTTGTAAGATTCTCCAAAATACGACGATTGTGAATACGATGAGCTTCGCTCTGTGTCTACGTCATGTAGGCTTTGTCGCATCTGCTCAAAATCATCCACTGCTTTCCTCTTCCTCTTCCGTGTATAAACGTGGCCAATACCTCATTGAGTTCCATAGTTCGAATCTTGGGTGATATGTATAAAATACTACTCCTCAGTCCATACACCACTCTCAAATTGTGTAGACAAGACCATCAACTCCCCAGCGTCGTCGCCATCATCGATTGAGACACTGCTATTCACATCGCTACCATGTCTCTAGACTAAGCGGGTTATTGAATACGATTGAAAAAGTGTCTCGTCGCTACCATGTCTCTAGACTTAATTCTTTCCAACGATGCAATTGATACTACTGCCTTCCCCTTTGCCTTTGCACACTAGACGGACAACTGCGACGGTTGAGTATCTGCAGTTCCTCTTGAATAGAGTATATTTCCTCTTAATCCTCCCAAATTAGCCTTCTAAATTTAATCCAATCCACAAATCGCAACATTGTTGAGTTTAAGAGAGCAAAAATGTAAGAATCAAAAATATATGAGTGAGAAAGAGTTTAAAGGAGTTAAAGACCTTGAAAGAGTGAAATTAGTTGAAAGAGCGGAGAGGAAAAGGTTTAAAAACCCTTACCTATGATTCAAATAGTCAAATTGACCGTTTAAAACTAGGCAATCTTAGCCCTTGATCGGTAACGGTCCTAATCTGATTGTTACAAACCAATACAGGTCGGTAACGATTGTACCGATCAATAATGATCGAATTTTAATTGTTGTCGATCAGTACATACCCCGTATCGAGCGATACGAGATCATGTAACGTGTACCGCTCGATATAGGGCGATCCGCATACCAATCCCTTGTCGGATTGATACGTATCGCACGTGCCGAGCGGTACGCCGCGATATGGCAAACCCTGCTTGTACTTATATATAAGGTTAGCGATATTGAGGATCAAAATTCAGAACAATAAAACCAAATTCAAGAATACGACTTCTTCAACAAATAAGATTACATAATCCATCAACTAGGAAATTTGTTTTTTATACCTAAAGCAACAATAAGCAACCAAAACACAAACAGCATTCAAATGAACATGATGGCCTTAATTATAATTGAATAATGGATAATGATCCATGTGCATGACCCATAAACAAATAATTTATAGAGCCACAATGAAGTAGCAAAACAAAAAAGCAATTATTACAATTCATGTTCTTATGATTATATGAAATAAAAAGCCAATAAGGACAGGCTTATTTCATCAACAGCAAAAGATCATGTTGCCAAAACACAGCACAATACCCAAAGTCATGGAATTCATATGTACACATGGAATTGTGTATATATACAATATATGCCCATTATAAACTATAGCTATATGACAAGGGAGATGGAGACAGGTATCTATGGACATACTTATGTTAGATGCAAATTTTCCAAACCTAACTGTACCTTTCCATCAGCAAATTTTGCTTTGTACACTCGTCCGATATTTCCTTGCCCAAGAAGGCTGCTTGAGCTAAAGTTTAGAGTAGCAGCTTGCAGATCTGCTAATGAGTAAGTTGGTAAACAAATCAGATCTGTGTCTCTTCTCGAATTAAATGTCTTTGCAAAGTCATTATCAGTGGACGACTTTTGAGTATCAGCAAATGATGCTTTAAGTCCCATGGAAGCTGTTTCCGTAGCCTTTAAGCCAACTGGAGAAGTATCCTTAAGTCCTATAAGTAGATTCCATAATAGATCGATAGTCAAAGTGACAGAAAAAGAAAATCTTTAAGAAAGGCATACAACCAACTAAATTAACAAAAAAACATTTGACTCATCAGATACGAGTTCCAGAAATTATCAATCATCAAGATCAAGACTAAATTAAACTGGTGTACATTGACTTCTATTCAACAAGCTAAGGAGTGGAATAAGAGTACCAAGTCTTGGAGGAACTAAAGTTACTAAACCAAAGTCACATAACTTTGGCAACAAGATCAATTATACTAGTTAATAAATACATATCAAATGGTATTATGAAATGTTGACCAAGTTATGATAGACTGCGATCAATGTTCAATCTCTTATTGATCATCAGATAAATCTATACATTGCTTGTCTGGAATGGATTTCCTTGTGATCCTTACAAATAAAAAGAACTATTGAATTCACATCAACTATACACAGGGCTCATTTAAGTTCAGATCTTATAATCACTTAGCACTAATTCACTTTTAAATAAATAGGAAGAGAAAGTGAAGACATTAGCTACAAAGTACATATCAAATGGTGATATAAAATGTCAACCAAGTTGTGATCAGTAATCAATCTCTTGTTGATCATCAGATAAGTCTATACATTGCTTGTCTGGAATGGGTTTACTTATAATAATCAGATTAGTCTATAAATTGCTTGTCTGGAATGAATTTCCTTACAAATAAAAAAACTATTACAACTAGAGTAAGCACCACTTTTAAATTCGATCTTACAAGTTAGAACTATATAGTACTAATTCATTTTTCAAAGGAAAAAGTGGAAGAGAAAATGAAGACATTATAAATGAACCAAAAGCTTTAATGAGCTTCTTATTGGGATTCGAGCAACTTGAACAATAACAACTCGAAACTTGAATAGAGTTATAATTCTGTGGTAAATATAACCTTCCTGATAAACTAACAAAAGAATAATGTTGAAATAAGTTGCCTTGGTTTGATCTCTCACCATTAGACATGAACACTAATTAACATAAATGATAATATGAATTCTTTGAACTCTTTGCAATAAATTAAGAAATAAGCAATCACTTTTTGATGTCCAATAAACCAACATTCCTACTCTACATAGAATTCAACTTGCTTCTGGCTTCAATAGTAAACCAATGTCCACAAATGGTTTTACTTCCTTAATTATTAAGAATACAACAACAACAAAGTCGTGAGTCCCAACTATTTGCGGTTGGTTATGTGAATCTTTTGTTGTTATTGAGATCTATAAGAAAGTCATATGATTAATTAAGTTCAAAATACCTAAATATTTACTTATAGTTTCTATTAAAATCTTTTTAGGTCTTCCTCTACCTCTCCTCATACCATCAATATTAATTATTTTACCTCTTCGCACTAATTATTGAGAATATAAATAATTTTATTTTTTGATAATTTCAGGCATCCACCCTGATACTGTCATCTCAAGAACACTAACTCTTAGCACATGTTGTTTTCCAAGCACCCAACAATTTGATCCATAAAGCAGAGCAGATTTACAATTGTCTTACGAAATGCAAAATAAGCAGACCAACCCAAAAGCCCCCTCTACATTTTAAGCATTCTACTTAAACACTATCACATGCCTATGTCCAACAAGAACTTGATTAGCTTCCAACCATGTGGACCTTCTGTGTATCCTACAGTTAACCTTCAAACTGCTCACATTAAAGTTATCATGGATCATCTAAATTGAACTGCAATTTCCACTTTTAAATATTAATGAACTACATCATAGTGCTCAAAGTAAAAGATTGTGTCCTAAATACATTTATTAATAAATCTGGTGCGCCCAATGAATAGTCCCGTAACAGGCTTGGTTCTTGTTGGGGCTAAAGAACAGGTATCTTCTGATTGGAATATTACGATTCATATAATTGCTACTAATAATGGAACTTTGGACTTTGGAGTGCCAACAATGAGGTGCATGCAAATATTGACAATGTACAACCTAATGAAGACAACTTTAACACCATTATCTAGCCAAAAGAATTAGTACAGTGTAATATTATGAATAAGGTTTTGCAGCATGTAAATATTGTCAGCTGTCGAACCCAAAATAGATAGTGAAATCATGAGATTCGCTCTCGATTTGAATTTTGTGGAATGCATCTAAGAATCAAATACACTTAAGTTAACAATTACTATTACTACAATCAGAACTCATACAAGAGCAGCTATATGACACTGTTAATAGGTATTCTGGATAATTAACATGATGAAAGGAACTACCAGAAAACTCTTCACCTACTAGAAGTGCAAATGATAATACAATTAGATATTGTATAAGAACAGCTATCAAACAATACTATATACAAGAATTTGTCAAAAAAAAAAACTATACACAGAGTCGCTGGCAATTAACATGATCAAAGAAAATACCTGCAAACTCCTTGTCTACTAGAGGTGTAAATGATCTGTTCTGGCTAAATTGTTCCTCCATATAATAAGATGAAACTGAAGATCTTCGCTTAACAAAAGCCATGAAGATGAGAATCACAACCAAGACAGCGATCACTATCACAGCAATGGCTGCACCTTTCAGACCTGCAGTTTGTTTGTTATACATAGATGAGCTTCCACCATTACTGTCTGCAGCTGTAGACATGCCTGGAGGTGCTGGTCCAGAGGACCAAGAATTTCCATCGACTCTTATAAAAGAAAACAGTAGCCATCAGAAAAGATTTCATAAAGCAGAAAATCCACAGTAACCAAAAACAATTTGCAGTAAAAGAAGAGGAAAGGGAAAAAAAAAAGTTGAAGACTGCTCACTTAAGATCATCTATACTTTTCAATTTGCTGGGAATCCAACCGGTAAACTGGTTGTTCTGAACATTCCTGGCAGCATAACAAAAAAAAACTGGTTAAAGATTTCTCAGATAATCGCAAGTTAACTATTTACAACAAGCAAACAATTTTTCAGTCGTTTAAACTGTTCAACAATAATTAACAGAATTAAAAGATGATAAAATACATACTGAAAGAACAGAACGTGTTAGCAAAAGCACAACCATCTTAAAAATTACTGAACGAGACCTCCTAGTTCAAGCTGTAAAGAGCTGCTACATCTTGTCTATGTAGCCTACATTTGTATGTACCTCAAACACCGCTCAGATTAGTGCATAAGCTTTCTACAAGTTTCGCATAGTATGTATACTGTAAATTTTGAACTCCTAATAATTATTGTATAGTTGGCACTTGGCAGTATGTTATATTTGTCTTTTCATTGCCTTGAATACATTCTTAAGCTTCATTTATTAACAACCAATAAGCATCTGAAAGATTTTTCCAATCAAACAACCATTTTAACTTGATAATTACAGCTAAAAGTAAGAAGATAGGGACTAAAATTAAAATTGACAAAAATTAGCATAAATATTTAAAATTATGCTTATTCAATTACTTTTCATATTAAAGAAAAGAAAAGTAAAGCACCATCAACTTCGAAAAACTTTCTTTCAGTGTAACTGAATTACAAATTGTACGTAATTACACCTGAAAATACACACCATCCACTACTCAAAATAAATGGAAAGGACATCTAACTCATAACCTGATTATTAAGCAACACTTACAAATCATCAAGAGAAAGAGTGGCAAGAACACCAAGTGAACCACTAAATTGATTGTTCTGCAGATGTCTGCAAGTCAACACACACAGTATTAGTTCAACAGAAGCTCAAGAAGATAGAGAGAAAACTTTCATTCCTTACAAAGTTTTGAGACTTGAAAGAGATCCAAAGCTCTGAGGCAGGGTACCTGAGAAGTGGTTGAACGAGAGATCCCTGATATCATGACTTGGGCTTAGTAATAATAGAATATGATCATACGCACAAAAGTACGTGCATCAGATCAAGAATCTAATGTAAAGAGGTAAATTGCTGTTTAAGTGCTAATTACAAACAAGATCATTATTTGTGTTAAGTGAATCTAGAAAGGAAATTGTGTTAAATAGAGAAGAGCCCAAGCTATACTAATGCTTGCAAATGACTATATTTGGCGTTAAATGCAATTTTGTGAAAATACATAGTTGATTAAGTGAAAGATCCTTCCAGTTACCCAAAAAAGAGAATAACACATGTATAGTAACAATATAATTTAATATATATATGGGAAATCCAAACTCCAAAGAGAAAGAATTGTAATTCCAATTATATGTTTTAGAAGTTAAGAAGGAAAAACTTGTAAAAATTATAAGTTGCCAAAACCCATCATCAACTCATCATTCTCACAAAAGAATTGATCTCCATCATTTGCATAAAAGCACCATCGATACTTATATAATACTTATAAGGTTTCAGATGAAACTACCAAACATTTTATACGAATCACCTACCACCACTCTAACACTATGGTCATGCACCAGTAGATTGACTTTGATGATAATCGAACATGGTATGATCAAGCAAGGGTAGTGTAAAATTACAAGAAATCTGAATAAGCTTCACGTGCAAAATTCCTCTTAAACCATGATGGCTACATCACTGGAATCAACTTTAAGCATGACCAACATAATTGCTCTGAATACTTCCTAATACTAGTTAATAACTATTCTACATGCCTGTAGAACTCTAGTACTCACACATCGAGAGAGGATGTTGACTTGGATTTGTATATTTGACTCTGGCACTCCAATACTCCCACATCAAGAAGGGATTTTGATTTGGATTTGCATGTTTGACAAGATAATCCGGATTTAAGCATTCTTGTTAATGTCGTTCAGACAGAATACAGGTTATTGAATCAATGCACAAAGTGTTTTATCAATTGGTACGAAAGAACCAAAAAGCACGCCTTATATGTGGACTAAGAAAGAGCTACACATGATAAGATGTAGATCATATAACAACATTAAGCTACCACTATAGTGTCATGCCACCGATCATGGAATAAATCTAGATCGTAACATTACATCAGAATATTAAATGTGGAAGATTGTTATGACCAAGGACTTTGGAAATATATACTTCGATGTTAATATTAATGTGGTGCATCACAATATACTACTTTGGAAAAATTAAGATTTTTTTAATGTTAATGCTTCTCTATACTTTGATGTGGTTAATATGGCACGTACAATTATAGTTTAAGACAGTAAACATCATTCAACATGATTGACACAGATCCATGTCTAGAGACATGATCATATCCCATAATCCCAAATCCAGAGAGTTGGATCTGATTGATACATGACTTTGTGGGCATATACTATTAACAACTTGACTTAATCATTTTCGCTTATGTGATTTAATTTTGTATAATACAAATCAAATAATACTCCTACATCGGCTGCAGAAGATAATTTGAAACAGGGTCAGACCTAACTCTTAAGGACAGTTTTTAAGAATTTTTCTGAGGGGAGGCCTAAGCAATACCTATGTGGGTTGTTACAATCACAATCTCAAGTATTAACTTATCCAGTGGCTAGTCATATCAGGACTTCCTACACATTTGATTGAACCTTTGGCTCGAAAGAGAGATAGAACGCAACAGATGATGAATGATATGATGGGCCTTGAATCTCTAGATCCAACATCTCCCTGGTATCCTAGTGATCTAGTAGATCCTAACAGGGCATTAAAGGTTTGAGTGGGCGTAGTAATAGATTTTGATACCTCCAAACAAGTCCCACATTCAATGTAGGACATGATTTGAGAAAAAATATAAACACTGGCCACGCCCAAAAGGACCTTTTGAATACTCCTTGGGCCAGGTTATTCCACAACTTGCGTCACAATCAACTAACTAATGCATGATATAAAACTTCAAGGTTTCTTTCTTTCCTCAAATATCTAGGAGTAAGAATCTCATCATCTTAGTTCTCATTTATTTTCTGTTAACGCTGCTTCTATTTCGAGAATTACCCTTATAGTACAAGAGAGTTGTTCTTCTAAATATTTTGGTCATAAAGTAACATATAGGTGTTTCTCATTTCTTCCTAAGTAGTATTCTATTGAAAGCATCTGTTAAACAACCTAATCCATGAAAGATAAGTTGGCCATGCCGCCATGGTACATTTGCCAAAAAAAAAGGGTAGGTGTGTGCGTGTATATATGCATGTGTATATACGCATATAAACTGTCATATTAATGAATGTCTTATATATATGTCATAAAACATATATATTTGCCAATATGCAACATATAAAATAGATATGTCATAAACTGTCATATCAAAGCACGTCTTATATATATGTCATAAAACATGTATATTTGCCAATATGCAACATATAACATAGATCGGTCTCTAAGTAGCTGGCACAAACACCCTCAATGAAATGGTAAGTTCACTAGAATTAACTAATTGGCAAACTAAGAACCTTTCGAATGCTGGTCTGAACCTTTTACATTGGACACGTCTCACCTTAGGAATCATGTATGTTAATCACAACTAGACACACCCAAATTCTCCAATTGCCTTCCTTTCTAGCCACTTATAGCCTCTCCTAATGCCATCCTCATAAGATATCGCTCTGATATATGCAAAGTTGCAAACAACTAATGAAAGATGAGACATGGTCTCAAGTGTTCTATAATGATCTCTCATAGGATTCAGCCAATACCAACAATACTCTCATATTGCAATGATGAATCCATCAATATATTTAGCTTCGTTACACCTGCAAGTCATGAAACTTAAGCCACCCATTGTATGTCATACTTAATATCTTCTCTGTTTGTAGGTTTCTCAAAAGTAAAGTGCTGTGGAAATGCAGGGTTCCTGTCATTGGTTTACAATATGCGATGGTAAGTGCTGTAGAATCTAGATACATGGTTTTTTAAGTATGTATCATGTACATAAGTTGAACCTGAAGTCAGTAGGAAAAAGAGATTTAAATGACTATAATTTTTTAATTCTAAAGAGATAGACTAGTAAATATTACTAATGCCAATATGCATACTTTCTGGAAAAAGGAAACCATTTTCACAGTCACAAATCATTGGCAACAATAGCCAAATTAATTTCTTTGTTTTGAAGACATAGATAGATTGTGTAATCAAGCGGAAGCTATCTTACAGCAATGAGAGACTGGGAAGTTTTCTGAACATATCAGTTAACTGTCCACTGAGCTGGTTATTGGCAAGATTTCTGTGTTCCATCATCAAATGACTGATCACTAAGAAGCACTGATGAATATGGGAGCAGATGCAATGAAATTCAAAATCTCCTTACAAATAGTTAAGATCAGTCATCTGAGAAATTGAATAAGAAATCCCTCCAGTAAGTGCATTTCCAGAAAGATCTCTGCACACATAAAAAGATGTCAAACTAAACTCAAATGAACACTGATATCCCGTTGATATGTTGGCCATGTGACCAAACAAAGGATTGGAATCTCATTTATATGTTAGCCTTGTGACTCTATAGTTTTGAAATGATTTTAACCACAAGGATCTGCCAAACTGATTTGTTACAGATGACTGTAGGCTTCCTTTGACATTTTATATTCTTTAAAATGGACATAAAGGTAAAGCGATAGCAAGCATGAAATCAGAGTTGACAAATATTCATTATTTTAAGGTGCAACTTACATATGAATGGCATTAGGTGGAAGTTGGTAAGGTATATCACCATGAAGATTGTTCTTGCTCAAATCACTGTACTAAGACAAAGAAAAGGCATGCTAAGTTGCAACTTGCAACATTAATATTTTTCAAAGAGAACCAATTTAGTCCTTACAAATAAGTTACTGAAGTCAAGCTCGACAGTTGGTAACCAATTGTACCAGTCAATCCAAGACCTGAGAGTATTCTGGTTAAAACAAAGAGAATTTAAGCAATTAAGTGCCTTCAGTAAAGTAATGACAAAAAATATATAGCAACTTTCACAAATTGCCTACCAAGTACTGTTAGGCAAAAGGGTCATCATCATAAGCACTCATATGAAATGAGCCTCAACATTAGATATACTATGGCATTAAAACCTCTATGCCTTTGTATAAATAAACAGTGGACTTCTTTTTATAGAACTTACCTTCCTCCTAAAGAAATGTCAGAGTGATGCTTGTCCTTTAATCAAAAGCTACATTAGTAAAAGCATAATCCAGCAGCTTTCTTTTATTCATAGTATAAGTTATTGATCTTTAACCCTTAAAGTAGCAGCCGAATATGCCCAACATCAACGATGTTTACATTTTTGAGAAATGTTCTTAAAACTGCAACACTATATCTGCAGTCAACAAAGCACAAATCTTTATGCAACGGATGTCAGTTTGAGCCTTGGTACAATATTTAAATTGCACCTTTGCAACATGGGCGACCAATGTATGAGTCATGAGAACAGCTTCTGTACTTATAGGGGTGGGCAAGGCTACATACTCGTCCTAAACCCTGCACCGGCAGAAGCCTCATATGCTGGCTTGCCCTATTTATAAAGTGACGTATGGTTACAAGTACAACAAAGCTTTGAACAATAACTACATCATGTTCCTCCACCACCATGAACTTTAGCTAATCCAAGCAGGCAGTATAGTCAAATTAGATATTTACTAAATGCATACAATCATTTGATAGCATACTTAAGGGAAAAGTAATAAGGAAAGAATGAGGTTTAAGAGACAAATGCATCATTTTTCATGGAGTTTGTATTGCAGGACAAATCACCAAGAAAGAATCATCGTATGTGATAATATAATCTGCATTTTCAGCAAGAATTTTTGCATAGGTTGCAGATTCTCCATATGCAGCTTGAGTGAAAAGTAATAAGAAGTGAATGGGGTTTAAGAGACAAAAGCATCATTTTTCATGGAATATGTATTGCAGCAAAAATCACCAAGAAAGAATTCCCTATGTGGTAATATAAACTGCATTTTCAGCATTGCAATTTGCATAGGTCGCATATTCTGCATAAACAACTATACCACGTGACTTAATGAGTGTATCTTCATATATGATCACATAAAACACACTCCAGAAGAACGTCCTGGATGAAAACCTCATGATGACTAGTTTACAGCGACTACAGAAAGATAGCCACCATAAGAATCCACGAAAATTGAAGTTCCTCACAGTTCTGTCACGGAGGACCCAGAGCACTTGATGCCTTTCCAATCATTCCCACAGGGATCACCACCACTGGAACTCCATCCCGTCAACTGGGAGGGGGAATTTAAGCTGCTGTATAGCACGTTCAAGGCAGAAACTGCAAAAGGTAAAATAAAACCAATAATGTAAAATGAAACAGATAAAAAGCCTGGAATCTAGAGAGCTGACTGCAGCGTTGGACCAGAACCGTGCAAAACAAGAGTCAGAGAGTCCATCGTATTAAGACGTCAATCGATTGGACACAATGAGATATCTCTCTTCGATCCACTGGAAGATGGTGAAAAGAGAGGCGCAAGAAGCAATCATCCCGACAGTCCTTGATCAAACTCAGGTAAGACTATAATCCACAAAACAAAAGGTTTCATTTTTCTGGTCTTTCAAGTTCACTCGGACAGTCCATCAATTGTTTCCTAATTATACGACGCCAAGAGACCGTTGATGGAAAAAAAAAAAAAAATCTCACCGGACACGTAAGGAGCGAAAGGAGGAACAACAATAAACGAGATGAGCCATCGAAGACGGAGAATTACGCAGATCGCTTACCATCAGGCGGGTCGGTTGTGCCGTGGACCAGAGCAGAGAGCCGCAGAAACAGCAAGAGAAGCAGCGGAGGAAGATGGAGAGCCATCCTGGGACGAGAAGATCTAGGGCTCGGGTGATCCTTCCATGGGGAGAAGAAGCGCAGGAAAGGAGGGCGCCGACGCTGCGCGGGGCGAACCCTCTCCCGTGCTCCTCCGCCGCGATGCCTCCCCTCGTTCCACTGCGATTAGGGCTTGGCAGCGAGGGTCAGAAAGGGAGGTGAATGAACAATTGGAGGACGCGGGCGCCATTCGAGGAGCGCAACGGAGCCGCGAAGGTGGCGGGCAGCCTTTGGTTTTAACCATAAATAATAAATTTATTTTAAAAAAAATTAAGAAAAAAAAAAAGAAGCATGCGATGCACGCGAGCGGAGCTGTGAGACCAGAACCAAGAGATAATAAAGAAATTAATATCCTATCAAACCCAAAAAAAATGCATCAAACATCCCCGGTGGCATCGACCAATGATAGATTAATACATTTCTCCGAGAAAAAAAGGAAGAAGAAAAAAAAAAAAAAAAAGAGAACCAAAGGAAACGTAGATGGGAGGACGGGAGCTTAGAACGGCACAAGACTCGTTAGCTATGAGGAATTTAATATCATGTCACTAACAATGTAGGTGATTATTTATTTCTCTACCTATTTATCATGATGTGAATAGCATTTTTCTCCATTAAACATCAAAGAATTTCTTATGCAACACTCACTTGCATTTTATTGGCAATATAATAAATTCAAAGAGTTTTTTTTTATATTCGTCAATTATACCAACTCGTCGTCATGTTATCACATTTTTATTTTATTTATCATCATGAGAATATCATATCTTTTTTTTCATATATATATATATATATAATGAATCTCATTCTCACCATCAATAATATCTAATGTTTAAGGCTGCATATGCAAAATGTAAACTTGATTGATTATCTAATACATCAACAATTATAGCATCGGCTTTGATTAAAGATTATCCGAATTCAATTTAATTTGATTTATAATATTAAATCCACAAATGAAGCATATTTACTTTTGAATCTCTCATAATTGGGCTGATGGGCCGGAATAATGGATCCCACTCGGCCCATCAACCTGTAGACCCACGTGCGGATTCTCCAGAACTTTCCGGGTCCGGCTTAAATTGCGCTCACAGAGTTCGGTCGCACCCACGGGTATACCATGGGGTCCCTCGTGGACCCACTAGCGTCCCCTCCAATGGACAGCCCAGCCATCGAGGAGGACGAGTCACGTACTGGTGAACGTGGCGTCGATTACCCTAATTGACACTTTTATTACGACGCTGCTTCCCCACGAACGACACCCGCTGTGCCAAACATTTCGGCGTCGGTCTCGGACGCGCCCCATCCGCTAAACCCTAGGCGGTGGAACCCTAGATTTCCACGGCTGAGCTCCGGCGACGTCACTCTCACCCACGATGAGGACCGGAGGCGCGCGGCTCGTCTTCTGGCTCGCCCGGAGGTCCCTGGGATCGAAGCTCATCGAGGATGCGCCGATTCCTTCCGTGAGATCGACTTCCCCCTTTGTTTCGCCGTCTTCTTCTTGCGTGACTCGGGTCCGGAGATCTCATGTTTTTGTTGCTTCTTTGCAGTTGGAGGACTCCTCATGCCGGTTAGCGTCGGGCAAGTGCAGTTCCTCTAGGAGTTTTACGAATGGAAGATCCGAGGCAGGTGAGCCGGGCTTTTGTGGGATTGGGGATGATGGAAAACCTATAATTTCTTCCTAGTTATACTGTAAAGTCTATTTTTTTTTTCGACTTGATCGACATCAAGTCGTAATTTGTGTAGCGAGGTCGAAACGTGGAATACTGGATGGTGCTTTCCGCAGCCATTTTTCCCCGAGCAGGTCGTTTCATGGTATGGCATGCTATGCTTCTCGTTGAATCAGGGAATAGATTATTTTCTTTGACAATGTGATTAACGAACACGTTTTGTTTTCGATTGCGCTTTTGCATTTTGTGACGGATAGGAACACGATCACTGCTTTTGAGGGATTTTTACGATGTCCTTGGTGTGAGCAAGGACGCAAGTGCTTCAGATATCAAGAAAGCTTACTATGCGGTAGGTTTCCAAGTTGTAAACTGCTGCTTCTGATTTTTTATCATTTTATAATAGTTTTACGTGTTGAAAATCTAGATAGGAAGAAGAGAGAGTTTTCAAACAGAGGAAGAGTAGGACAAGATCAACTTTCTATTTTTCTCTCAAAAGACTCTTTACAATTTTCACTAACTCTATTCTCTCATGAACCAACATATGGGGTTTATATAGTCCCCAAAGATACATCATATTTATTGTATTCAGAATGAATCATTCTCTTTCAAGGAACCTCTTCAAGAACCAATAATCATTTTGACTTGTCCTTTCATAGACTTCTAATCCATCTTTTCTTCTTGATGGATTGAATCTCCTTCTTGATGCAGTGAACCTTTTCTTGAATTAATTAGTCTCTATTGGAATAAGTTTATGTCCAACATTATCTCCCCTTAAACTTGTTCTATCTGTCATCCCAAGTTTCCTTCGAAGTTGTTGAAATATTTCAAATTTGAGAGGTTTTGTAAGAATGTCAGCCACTTGTTCACTTGTCTTGACATGATGTAGCTCCACTTCTTTATTTTTGATATGATCTCTTATAAAATGAAATCTTGTGTCAATATGTTTTGATCTTTCATGGTAGATTTGGATTCTTGGCTTAGGCAATAGCTGATTTGTTGTCAACATAAATCTTGGTTGACTTCTCCTGTGGGATATGAAGTTCTTGGAGTAATCTTCTTAGCCAGATTGCATGACAAACACAAGAGGATGCTGCCATATATTCTGCTTCACAACTTGATAGAGCAACAATCTGCTGCTTCTTTGAAGACCAAGTAAATGTAGCTTCACCAAAATAAAAGACAAATCCAGTTGTACTTTTCCGATCATCGTAGCTTCCGGCCCAATCACTGTCACTATATCCAATAATCTCCAGCCTTTTAGATGATGAATAAAACATCCCATATTTAATTGTTCCTTTGACATATCGTAAAATTCTTTTGGCGACATTTAAATGAGATGTCTTAGGAGTTTCCATATATCTACTGATTAAACCAACTCCAAATAATATATCAGGTTGAGTGTATGTCAAATACCTTAAACATCCAACTAAACTTTTGTAATAAGTTGGATTAATGTATTTACCTTCATCTTCCTTAGTCAACTTGGTGCCATATTCAATAGGTGTATCTGCAGGGAGACAATCTTCCATAGAAAATATCTTTAGAACCTCCTTTGCATAATTTTCTTGTGAGATAAAAATTCCTCCATTGTCTTGTATAACTTCGATACCAAGAAAATAAGTCATTAGGCCCAAGTCAGTCATCTCAAATTCCTTCTTCATGGAGTATTTAAAATCTTCAATCATGGAGCTACTATTGCCTGTAAATATTAAATCATCTACATACAGGCATATAAATAAGATATCTCCATTAGAGTTAGATTTTATATAGAGAGCATGCTCATGTGGGCATTTAGAAAAATCATTTTGAATAAAATATGCATCTATCCGAGAATTCCATGCTCGTGGGGCTTGTTTAAGCCCATAAAGAGCTCTCTTTAACTTGTATACTTTGTCTTCTTGCTCATGAATAATAAAACCAGGAGGTTGTTGAATATATACCTCTTCTTCAAGAACTCCATTAAGAAATGCTGACTTGACATCCATTTATAAAATTTTTCATTTCATTTGAGCTGCTAAGGAGATAAGTAATCTTGCTATTTCCAATGGAGTAACTGATGCAAATACTTCTTCGTAGTCAATCCCATATTGTTGTTTATATCCCTTTGCAACCAACCGTGCTTTGTATTTCTCTATCTTCCCTTGTGCATTTCTTTTTGTTTTGAAGATCCACTTAACACCGATCGCTTGGTGGTCTTCTAGAAGTGTAGTAAGCTCCCATGTATCATTTTTGTTAATTGCACGAATCTCTTCATTCATTGCTTGTCGCCATTTTTCTTCATTACAAGTTTCTTCGAAGCTTAATGGATCATATCCTGCAAAAAGACAAAATAAAGAAAGTTCGTCATTGTTAGTATCAATCCTTTGAGTCACATCATAGAGCTCCTGAACTGGTCTTGTCCTTCTTATAATCGGACTTCTTGAATCAAGTGACCTAGCTGATCTAGGTGATGATTCCGGTAAAGCCTCTTCGGTATTTGCTTGTATTAAATCTTCTTCTTCTGAAGCTATGACTTTCTTATGCTGTTCATCACTTTTCCAGTTCCAAATCTGTTGTTCATCAAACTCAACATCTTTTGACATCACAACTTTATTTGTGATAGGATTGTAGAGTTTATAACCACTAGAATTTTCAAAGATAACCTAACAAAATGCATTTGACCTTTATCCTCAAGTTTTGTTCTCTTTTCCTCCGTATCTTAGCAAATGCAATACTTCCAAAATTCTCAAATGATCAACTCTTGGTTTTGTAAGCTCCATGCTTCTTCCGTGTAACATTTCCAATTCCGCTTTTTGGAAACTCATTAAGCAAATAAACCGCAGAGGCAACAAGATTCTCCCAAAATTCTTTAGGAATTCTTCTTTCCTTTAACATGCATCGGACCATATTAAGTATAGTCCTATTTTTTCTTTCTGAGACACCATTTTGTTGAGGTGTGTATGGCATAGTGAATTGATGCAAAATCCCATTGTTTTTACAAAAGTTTTCAAATTCATTTGATGTATATTCACCACCTCTATCTGTTCTTAAACATTTAATCCTACAACCACTTTGTTTTTCAACCAACTCCTTAAATTCTTTGAATTTACTGAAAACTTCTTTCTTTTCTTTTAATATATAAACCCAAGTTTTTCCACTATGATCATCAGTGAAAGTAAGAAAATACCTGCTTCCTCCAAGTGATTCTGGACTGATAGGACCACAAACATCCGAGTGTACCAAATCAAGCCGATGCCATGCTCTTCTTGATCTTCTGACTTTGAAAGGCTTTCTTTCTTGCTTACCCATAACACATACTTCACATAGTTTTGATGGGTGATCAATTCTTGGCATTCCTGTCACCATATTATACTTCTCTAGAAGTTTCAAAGCCTCAAAATTTAAATGAGCATATCTAAGATGCCATAATGTAGAAATGTCCTCAATATCTTAAAACAATTTGATCGATCAAAAATACATAAATGCAGGAAACATTCTGTTTGCCATTTTCACATGTGATATCAATATTCTATCCTTGTCAGAATTGAAAGAGTATATCTTTCATCTCAATATTATAACCCTTTTCAAGTAATTGTCCCAAACTCAAAATATTATTTTTCATATCAGGAACATAATAAACATCTGAAATATATAACTCTTTACCATTATTTAGTTTAAGGAGAATTTGACCTTTGTCTTTTACTGGTCTCTGAGACATATCACCAAATGTAATATTTCCAGAATAACTTGTATCTATTTCTGAAAATAAATCTTCAATACCACACATATGATTTGAAGCTCCAGTATCTAAATACCAAGTCATAGATTGATCTTCTTTTAATTTATCATATGTCATCAGTAAAACTTGATTTTCATTCTTTTCTTTCTCAATAAAATTTGCCTTATCACCTTGGTTGTTAGGATTATAATAGCATTCAAAGGAGTAATGCCCATACCTTTTGCAAATATAGCATTGTATTTCAGACCTTTTAAAATTTCTGCCACGTCCACGGCCTCGGCCACGTCCTCGACTATAACCTTGGCCTCTTTGGCTAGAATTTTCTCCACCACCTTCATTGTTTGGAGATTCCTGATTGGTCTGATTTCTGCCTCCTCTTCCTCTTTGTCCACGACCTCTTCCTCTTTGAAATTTTGATTCACCTCTATTTTCAAAAGTAAGCTTGGTTTGTAGTGCTTGCTCCAAAGTTTTGTCTTCTCCTCTTTTTGTAATCCTTTGTTCATGAACTTGAAGAGAACCCATAAGTTGTTCTAAAGACATTGTTTCCAAATCTTTAGATTCTTCAATCGCAACAGCAATAAAATCAAATTTTAGATCTAAAGATCTCAATATGTTTTCTATTACTCTTTGATCACTTATTTGTTCACCATTTCGTCTCATTTGATGAACAATAGAAATGACCTTTGAGAAGTAATCAGAAATAGTTTCAGAAGTACCTTGTTGTAATTTTTCAAAGTGGGCTCATAAAACTTGTAGACGAAGTTTCTTTACCTTATCAACACCACCAAATGCTTTTTGAAGCATTTCCCAAGCCTCCTTTGAAGTATTTGCTGGAGCGATGATCTCGAACATTGTATCATCAAGTCCTTGGTAGATCGTGAACAAAGCCTTTTTCTTCTTCTTTCTTCTATCTTTGAGTTGTTTTCTTGCTTCTGCATTCATTGCTCCTTCTTCTGCTGGACTTGGCTCAACAAATCCATCTTCTACAAACTCCCATACATCTTGGGAGCCTAGAAGAACCTTCATTTGGATGCACCATATATCATAATTTTCCTTTGTCAGTCTAGGGATCCGAATTTGGATGGTACTTGGGGAAGAGGCCATCGCTTAACCTATGCTCTGATACCAAATGTTGAAAATCTAGATAGGAAGAAGAGAGAGTTTTCAAACAGAGGAAGAGTAGGACAAGATCAACTTTCTATTTTTCTCTCAAAAGACTCTTTACAATTTTCACTAACTCTATTCTCTCATGGACCAACATATGGGGTTTATATAGTCCCCAAAGATACATCATATTTATTGTATTCAGAATGAATCATTCTCTTTCAAGGAACCTCTTCAAGAACCAATGATCATTTTGACTTGTCCTTCCAGAGACTTCTAATCCATCTTTTCTTCTTGATGGATTGAATCTCCTTCTTGATGCAGTGAACCTTTTCTTGAATTAATTAGTCTCTATTGGAATAAGTTTATGTCCAACAGTGCGCTTCTTGTGTTGGTACTTTTCGTATTTTGTCTTGCAGTTCTAACTGGAATTTGATTATGGCTTGTTGTTTACATAGTTCTTTAATGAGGTGGTTTTTGATACCTTCAGTATGTGTTACAATAGTGCCACATTTCTTGCATTTTTCATAATGATATGAAAATGTCACAACAAGCATAAACTAAAAACAATAATGCACGCTTTTTTGAACTGATTGACCATGATCACATTCCAAAATTACAGTAGGAACCATGAAGAGTGGCATTATAAATTGCATGCTGATATATCATATGTTGACATTTGAATTTTACTTATTGACCTTTCATGAACTTTTAGGGAATATGAGTTGATTCATTTAGTGATAACCTGTAATTAGTCACCAGAAAGGTTCTGTGAGAGTTTGAGGATACTAGATGGCGATCACATTTGAAGTTGGTGTTGTTGGGAATGTCACTTTGTATAGATTCTATTTACTATGCTTTATCTAATAACTTTGGTTGGCCCTTGTGGTCGTTTTATTCTTACAAACACAAGTTGTAAAAAATTGCTAAAAATTTTATTCTTACAATCGTCGTACAGAGGCAAAATTGCTAAAAAGACAAGCCATCCAAACAGCCATTTTGGAGGTTTTTTAGCTTCACAGAGTGGTGCAAAGTGTCAACCAACACAGCACCCTGGAGCTAATCGAGTGGCACGATCGAATGGGCCTTTGGGGTAGTGTCTAGGGCTGGTTCATTGTCTTGTTCTGCAACAATGTCATGTGGGTACTCGTGGAGACTTTTGGTAATGATAAATCACCTTAGACCTTTTGTTGCTCAATCGTCTAGAGCTTATAAAGTTTATGTTTATAATTTGCATGACTCATCAAGTGTTTGCTGAAGTGTTTGCTTGTGGGATCTCGATTTAAGCATTTCCTCTTACATGTCTTCTCTTTTGTAGGTCCCAAAGGGGCTATAAGAGGTTTCAGGGAATCTGACTGTTTTCAGATGGACACGCAAGAGTGTCGCACGACTTAAGCAAAACTAGCTAAGTTCATGATATGTAGTATTAGAGTGGGACAGACACACTTAGGAACACTTGGCATGCAAACATGGGGGCCTTACGACGCTATGTTAAGGGCAGTCAGCACATGACTGTTTGAGGGAAGCGGGCATAGAGACGTAGAACAAAGAGTTTCTGGAAGAAGCGAGCATTCAAGATTGGTATTCAGAGGACTGGCCAACCCGTTGTGTGAGTGGCACCACGAGGACAAGAGAGTTGGGAAGAACACGTAACTCACAAAGGTTGGGATGGCTAAGTTTGAACTACTGTTCGACATTGGTAAATTTGATAGTACTCAAGACAAGCGAGGGTACTTGGCAAAGGATGAGATCGTGCAAGAAGGGATGAGTTGTTTAGCGACTGAAAGAGTTGTACAAAGCTCATAGAGGTGATGAAAATTGCTAACTCAAAAAATTTTATACTCATGCAAGGGCTCATATGTGAATAATAGATTGTTTGTGGCCATCCCAAGGCAATCGAAGCTCAACATGTTCGTAGGAGGTTGAAGTATGCAATAGGTTCAATATGTTACTAGGTTTTGAGGGGTGCAATGGGTCTTGTATTGGCGAAGAGTCACAATCTAGCAAGTGTGTTTGTGATGACAAAACAGTACCCACTCTGTTCAGCAAGGTGAAGTAGTCTAAGGGGATGGTGGTCTCTGAAACTTTCAGAGGGAAGGATGCGGAAATGAAAGTTGCTAAAACGGGACAAATATCCATGAGATATAAGTCTCGGTTCTTTAAAGGGAGAATCATGTGCAATAGATCGCACGTACTGAGGGGGGTACTTCAAGACGACATCTCTATAAAGCTCAATAGATTGAGCAAGCAATAAGGAGTCATCGCATGATCTCACGAGGTAATGCATTGGTGAATGCTTTGCGAGATCAGGTGGGGGAGTAACACAAGACAACACCAAGCAAAGGTATACTGATAACCAATGTGGAGATCATACTCAACGGAAGCCAGACCTATGGATTGGTGGGCACAAGGGCCACTATCAATTCAATGCAAATCAAGGAGCAAAACAATTTGGGTGGAACTTGGTGAAGTGCTCAAGTTGCATAAAGGGAGTCGACATAGAATACAAATAATAGAGTGGAGGCGTGAAGTTTTCCTTGGACGGAGGTCAAGGACATTAACTCTTGTAGAGGGAAAGAGTAAGATCATTTTATTCCATTCGTTGTTTTGATGGAGTGGACTCATCTTGCATGGTGCCAAAGTTAAAGGAAGCTTTGAGGCACATGCATCTTATCTTAGCGAAGTAATTGATGGAGGGACTAAGGTGACTCAACTTGTAGAAATGAAATTGGGTTCAAAACGTCTTAACACGAGTCAAGAGGACACAAAGGTGGGTACTTTTGAAGAATAAATCGTAGTGTTATCGTTCGAGTTGTCGCAAAGGAAGCTGTATGTAATAGAGATTCTGTTGGAAGTAGGGGCCCAAGATCCAGACAATGGGACACCAATTTCCAACAAAGCTGATAGACTTCGAGAGCTACTAGGCGATGGACTGTCCAAGAGTTGCGCTTCGTCCATGTGTCACACGAGAGCGGGTGGACGAAGGTTGATTGTCAAGGGGCTGAACATAATCAAAAGTGGCAGAGGCTGCACATGGAGAGATCATAGTCTAAATTCATCGCACAAAGATCATAAGACAATGGAGATGTCACTAGGAAGCGACGTGGTGCAGTGGATCGTGGTGGAATAGTTTGAGACAATACGATACACACGAGAGATGTCCCATGTGCGACTTGATTATATAGAGATATAATTGGGAGCTATTGGGAGCATCGCTTAGATGAGCAACACGACAACAAGAAGGGTTTTGGATTCAAGAAGTGAATGCTATGGCATCGCAAAGGTGGGTTTTCTATGCGTGCATTGGATATTATATCGGATAAAAATCTTAGTCATCAACATATAGGGGTTATGTACCATCGAGGTGGATTTTGAGTGTAATCACCAATGAGTCCTATTGGAGGGACTTGATCATACAGAGGTATGCTCGAAGCGATTGTAGAGTTGAACTACTTCAGAGCTGGAATCACTCGAGGGACCCCGACAAGTTGGAGACAAGGCCGAGTGAGTGAATGTTGCTACCGAGGACAAAAAGTAGAATGTTATCGACGCAAGCCTTGCAACATGATAGCGGAAGCCATGCATAGAAGTTGCATTTTGTCTTTTGATCGACTAAGGGGAATTGCTTGGAGAACATAGAGGTGTTGAAGCAGGTGGTGGAAAGGGGCGAGGAAGCAACGATGAGTCTAGAGGGATTTAGCTATCTAAAACCAAGCATCAATTAATTTAAAAGTGGACTCAAAGGAGCGCTACAGTGTTACAAAGGCAGATCTATCGATCGTGAAGAAAGGGACGCAGATGCGAGGTGATGAATAGTAAAGACATAGGCATGGTAGTGCCATCGTATTGCAGAGGTGGGACTTTTGGGGAGTCATCGATCTCTTGCTATCATGGTGGGAGAGCACATGGACGTGGAAGGGGTCGAGGATCTAGAGAATATAAAGGTAAACTCCAAGTACCAAGACAAGGCAGAAGGGTGGAGGCCAAAGAACTTCGTAACACTGATGTCGACGGGCCTCTCATCAAGATAGCCAAAATTCGGGGACTTTGGGTTTGGGTCAATGCAAGAGTGCTCAACTAAAGAATGTATACGGTGCTGTACTCTTTCTACTTTTGAGGATAGGCGACAAAAATGATGGAGAAGGCGGTACAGTCCCAAAGGCGACCAAAACCAACAAAGACTTACTTTAGTCATGGTAAAATTTTGCTTTTTTTGGGCAAAATTTTTTGCATTCTAGAAGTTAGGTGGCAATGAGAAGACAAATTACAGTACTTAACTCAGTGCAAGGAGTGCAAACATTTCAGGTGCTTCAGAAGTGTGTGCAAAGAGCATGTGAAGGCTAGTAACCGACTTAATGCATGAAGTATAACTTTTGAGAAGGCAGGTTAAGTCAAGTACCCTTAGCTTTTTTAACTCTTGAGAGAATGGGCGAAATATAGTACACCCCAATTCTCTTAGTTATCAAACAAAGGAGCTTTGCACATGTTTGAAGACCCTTCGAAGAGACTTAGCAATAGACAAAAGTTGTTAATTCCTCACCTATGGTGATTAGTTTTATTGAGAGTAGATTGTCTTCTTTATTTTCCAATAGAATGTTAATCCAAAGTTGAAGTGATGTGAACTTACTTGGAGTTAACAACTAAATAGAAGAGGAATTAATGGCCAAATTTTGCATAAGAAAGACCTTAAAAACTTTAAAGTCTGTGAGGCGATGCTCGTTAAGGCTCCAACAGACATCTGTCCAATTTAAGCAGCACGAGACATTTGATAGATTGGCACATGACAAGGAAGGTCTTTTTCTTTATTTGAGGGACCCGTAGGAACCAACAAAGATCAATATAACTCAATCGACCCTATACCAGAGATAGAGTTATTGGCGAGTTGAAGTAGTGTTGGTGAATCAAAATTTGGCTACTTAACAATAGCGGTGGAAAGCAATTGGAAGCTGAGGGAGGTGCGATGCAGCTAAAGCAGAAGATTGAAGATTTTGCAAAGGTGAGGAGATGCAGCATTCGTAAAGGCTTCAATGAGGATGTCGAAGGAATAAATGAGGGAGAATGTCACGGACAAATTTGTACATAGGGTGTTTGACATGTCCATGCCTTTCAATTTTGTTCATGCTTTGCACAATATTTAGTAGGATTGTAATAGGCTTGATAGCCCTATTTTAGTTGGCTTTTGTAGACATTTTAGTCCTGTAAACATAGGTTGTGTGCAGTTGTTGTGCAGAGGCAAAATTGCCCAAAAACAAACCATCTAGGCAACTATTTAGGGAGTTTTCTCGCTCGGCAAAATGGTGCGAAGTGTTAGTCATCACAACACCTTGGAGCTACTTGGGTGACATATAGCTGGATGGGCTTTTGGGGTAGTGTTCAACGTTGGTTCGCTGCCTTGTTCTGCTGTAATGTCATGTGGGCACTTGTGGAATGTGGGGACTTTAGGTCGCGATAGACCACCTTGGACCTTTTGTCATCACAACACCTTGGAGCTACTTGGGTGACATATAGCTGGATGGGCTTTTCGGGTAGTGTTCAACGTTCGTTCGCTACCTTGTTCTGCAGTAATGTCATGTGGGCACTTGTGGGGACTTTAGGTCGCGATGGACCACCTTAGACCTTTTGTCGTACGATCATTTATAGCTTTACAAATTCTATGTTTGTAACTTGCATGACCTATAAAGTGCTTGCTGAAATGCTTTCTTGTGAGATTTTGAGTTAAACACTTCCTCTAACCTGTCTTCTTTTTTGTAAGTCCTTAAGGGACCATATGATATTTCAGAGAGGTTGACCCTTTGTTGATAAACACGCAAAGGCATCGTATGACCTAGGCAAAACTAGCTAAGTTTGTGACAGTTTGTCGGCAAGGATTATGTGAATTATTAAGTTATTGCATTTTTCTTGGCCGAATTATATTGCTAATTAATCACATGTTTAGAAGCTAAGCTGCATTGCTGGTGAGTATATGTTTTTCAGTTGCTACATTTTCTTGTGTTTGTTTGTTACATGGGAAAAACTTGATTAAAAGGTTCCCAAAACTTAAAGAAACTGTAATCCCTCTGTTAAGTTAAAAAGTAGATTGGTATTCTTGCTTTGTACGTATCTTAGGATTGTAATTTTTGGTTAATATTTACCAAAACATGTACTTGATTAAGTGTTTAATCCTTCAATAAATGATGCATCAATGTCCTTCGGCAAGATCTAATGAAGAATGTTTGCTAGTGTGGAAATAAAGGTTTTGGTTATAATCCTTAGATATCTGTTCTGCGGTAATGAGTTAAGTATAGGTGTTGATCCATCTGCAAATTTCTCTGTCAATGATAATTCACATGGTTGTCTGTCATGAAAATTGATGCTTTGCCTGGCTTGAGTATTTGTAGGAAGAATGATAAGTACACAAACACTGTGCACACATTCAAGTCATTATTTCTCTTTGTCCTTACAGCATGAAGCATGTCCAGTTTTTAGATTCTGTAAAATCAATAGGTATATTGTCTATGCAGCTAGCAAAGAAACTCCATCCAGATACCAACAAGGATGATGCTGATGCAGAGAAGAAGTTCCAAGAAGTTCAGCGTGCTTATGAGGTCAAATAACCTTAGATATGTCTTAAGCACAGATGATAAAAAACTGATCTGATTTGGTAGGAAATTTAGTTGTCTAATTCAAATGCCAAAAGCATTAAAACATGAAGTATGTCTTTCCCAGGTCTTGAAAGATGAGGACAAACGAAGACTATATGATCAGGTGTTGCGCCCCTCCTCTTTGCATGTTCTGTTTGTTATACTATTTGATGGATATTTACTGCAAGTAGTTATTGTTGGATTGTTTATTATGTGTGCACACTTTTCTTTGATTCAAGGAATGATTGTTATTACCACTGTGTTGTTCAGAGTGAACAGAATGAGATAGAAGAAAAGAGAATGCGAGTGTGAAATGGAAAGGGGAGAAAGCAAAAGAATTCGTAAGAACAGAAAACACATACAAAATCCATTGCTGATGCAGATATTATCTTCAAATCACAAATAAAGTGTTCATTGGCAAATTATTCTGTACTGATTCCATCTCATGTAGACATTTGGATACAAAGCTGTGCGAACTTAGATTAGAGAAGGATTCTTCTTGCATCTTTCATATTAAAGCAATTAAAGCAAAACCAAAGGAACACTTATTATATCTTCCTAGTGAGAGTGAAAAATCAATACGCTCTATAGTAGCAATGTCTGTAGTACCATGAAGTTCCATGGAGTACCTAAATGTCTAAAAAGCACCTTGGATAGGTTAAACAAAAGCTAATCTTTCTCCAAACAGGACACTTGAACCATTTTTGAAGATGATGTTAATTTTGTTGGAGAACTTGTTGGTCTCTCCTCTTGTTGTCATAGTACCAGTGACCATTCTATCATTCATTATATTGTATTTAATGTTATTAACATAAGAAACCCCTTTATTTTGTTAAATATAGTATCAGAATTCTGCCTTAGTGCCATATACTTGATCCATAGGGATTCCATTGTACCCTTTGCGTGGATTTAAGTATTTAATTTGCTGCAATAGAATAATAGACCTTATAGTTATAATCTAGAATGGGGCTTCTGGCTAGCCCAAACCAGAGCTTGCTTGTGGATTAAGTTATGATTCCAAGTCAGCTATAGTTCGATTACCAATTCTACCTATCCTGCATGCTCATGTGAATATTTCAGTTGAACTCTTCATTGAGCGGGTGTAGGTTCCTGTGTAGCTGTGGGCTCTTCTTTCTGGTTTAGTATTTATGAACATGATACCTGACAGGTTGGTGCCGATGCATTTGAACAAGCTGCTTCGGGTGGTGGGCCTGATGGTTCTGGATTTGGCAATCCATTTGAAGACATCTTCGGCATGAATGATGTATGTAGACTTTTTTTTATGGTCTTTCTATCTGCATCACATGTCCTTGTTTAGTGTATGTATATCTAATATATATTCGGGATGATACAATGACAATTTTCGTTGACCCGAGATAGCTATATTAGCAGTCTCAGCTGCAATTTTTAAACAAAAGTGTGGTTTGTATGTGCTTGCTTTTGTATCCTTATACAATCCTGAGGATCTGATTTGATGCACAAGTCTATACAGTTGAAGTTCTCAAAAGTCAGTGAACTTATTTGTACGATTTATGCATAAAAAAGGTATGGAAGCAAACATGCATTCTTATTTGTTTCTTCTGTTTGTGAACCCAGATTTTCAAAAACATGTTCAGAGATACAGATTATGGAGGACAAGATGTCAAGGTTCTCTCTCTTCTACTATTCATTCTTGTTATATCTGCTGTCTCTGATGAATTGTTATATGCACTGTCTCTCATAATTAACCAGTTGCCAAATATTTTTTGGCATTTTCTTTGATAGGTTTCTCTTGAAATGTCATTTATGGAAGCAGTTCAAGGGTGCACAAAAACACTTACATTTCAGGCTCCTGTAAATTGTAATGCCTGTGGTATGACATTCTTTTTTCAAGAAAGCTACCATTTCCAATTAAATAAATATCGAGACCTTTAACCAACACACAGTGACACTATGGACACACTCTCTTTCCTTCTTGGCAGGTGGGACTGGTGTTCCTCCTGGAACCAGACCTGAAACATGTAGGCCTTGTAGAGGCTCAGGAATGGTTAGACAATAAAATATCATGCTCTATTTATTTTTTCCATTGAGTGACGTTTCCTACAGTTAACTGTGGTGTTCTCATATGTCCACAGATTTTCATGCAAAATGGTCCCTTCAGGTTGCAGACTGCATGCTCACACTGTGGGGGATCTGGGAAACATGTAAAGGTAAACATGTTTTATGATCGATTTGTTTTAAGATGAAATCTTGTGTATGTCTCGACTCGGAACATGGCAAACCACATTTCTTCTGCATGCTTGAGTGGATTCATGATTATCATGAAATCTTGTACTTATCTCAATTCTCAAAATATTCTTCCATGGAAAGTTGCCATAGAGATGAAATTCACCTACCTAAGTTTTAAGAGACAAAAATCTGGCATGGTTTGCATAAAACAAGAGCACACTTTAGAACTGAGATTTTGGCTGAACAAGCATCTTGAGAAAAATGTTTAAAACAGCTGTTTGAAGGTTCACTGTGAGATAATTCTTGAAAATTAGATTCATGATAAGTAATATTGTGTTAGAAGAGGAACTTTGAAGATGAAAGGGCACTGGCTGTTAAACTTTCTGTTTAGTTGTCTTTTGTTAGGTTTTAATCAGAGTATCTATTAACAAATGCATCATGAGTATTGTTTTCATTAAAATAATCTTATTCTTTGTCAATACATAGATGTATGTATATTTTTATATAAAACATCTGCATGCATAAGTATATAATTATCTTGTGATTTTGACTGTTTATATTCAAGTCCTGGATGCTCCACTAGGTGGCTATCTCTCAAATTGGTACCAGGCATCCAAGGGCTTAATGTGGCAACTTGACAGAATGAAGGGGTCTAGTCAGAAAAAATTTAGTGTAGTGAAGTCATTCCTTATTGTCAGGTTTCACTTATGATGAATATGCATTTAATAGTAACCATGTCCACATGTTGTAGGACCATTTGATGACATCACAAATTTCTTCTGTATAGCAAAAATATGCCCGATGATGAAACTTAATTTTTTTTATTATGTTGTAGAACCTCTGCAAGTCATGCAAAGGACAGAAAGTTGTCAGAGGAACAAAGTCAGTTAAAGTGGATGTGATGGCTGGTATGTTGGATTTATTCCATACATTTTTCTACTCTATCTCTAAAGCCAAGCAATATGAAGCTGTTTGTCTCTAACATTCAAATTTATGAGCAATTGATATAAGAAGAAATTTTTTGGTGGATGCCAAATTCGAATCTGCTTGCCTCTATGGAACATCTGTTTTTATGGCACATGTTAGCTTTTGCTGCTTCTATTCTCAAACTTGCTTGTGCAGTTGACATCTAGCTGCGTGAAAGAGCACATTTGTGGTTCCGATGGAAGTTTCAATAAAAGCTACTCTTTGCTCGCTTCTTATTTTTCAATTTTTAGTGTTTGTATCAATCAAAGAACAATTATTGTAATCTATAGAATGTGTGAATTATCTTTTTTTGTTACAACCAACTTGTTGATTTAATAACAGAAATTTTATCCACTTGTCATGGAGGCACGGGTTCCTTACCGTACATAGAATACTGAGTATAATGTGTCTATGCTTGTTCGTGTTATCTTAATTTAGTTTGCATAACAATATATGTGGTACATAGCTTATTTGATCACATTTATATATTCAGGGGTGGATGACAATGAAACTATTAAAATATACAGAAGTGGTGGTGCTGATCCTGAGAGCAATCAACCCGGCGATCTCTATGTTACTATTAAGGTTGGTGACTTTTTTATAATGCTGTACATCACTGAACCGAAAGGTGAACATGCTAATCCTCTCAAATCCTGTTTTAGGTTCGGGAGGATCCTGTTTTCCGCAGAGACAAAGCCAATATTCATGTTGATAGTGTTCTAAGTGTCACTCAGGTACATCGAGCTTTTGTTCTGTAACCTTCATCATTAATCATGCTTCTTGAAGTTAAAGGGGTTTTGTCTGGGTTCCATTGCTTCCATCGAGTTATAGGAAGGAACTGATGTGTTATATGCCTTTCTACCAAAAATATGGTACATTGAATTCTTAGGCTTGAAGTTTTTTCCTGCTTTGGCCCTTCTCTGCACTAGTTGGTAAGACTACTGGAAAGTGAACCCAATTTGACTGTGAAATTCATTTTTTTTTATCAGGGACAGTAACATTATATACTATATCTTCATAGTTATCATGTGTCTTATCATTATAATATTATAATGCATGTGTTGGTTGCTCTCCAATTTAATGTGTCAACTTTGAAAATAAATATCCTGCAAGCGAAAACAGTGATAGGAGAAACAGGAGAAAAATGCAGCATATGAAATAGGGGCCATGGAAATGTATATTGATAGTGGTGCACATTATGATACACATTCTATTAGTTATTATCGATTAGAAACTAGTTAAACATAGATCCTATGTCTGGAGGTTTTGAACACAATCCACTCCTTTCCGCAGCACAATGACTTGACAGCTGCAGCAAGCACCTGTTGACTGACTTGCATTTTCTTGTAAATCCATTTGACAACCCAGCCCAATCTTAGAGAGCTACGTACCCTTTTCTATGTACTTTCTTTTTTTTTCACCTGCCTAGACAACTCAATAGCATTGCTCATACGCATGCATTCTCTGGTAGGTCCCAAGGATTTTCCTTCAGATGTAATGCAGCTTTATTTTTGATATCTTAATACAATAGCTTTTTATCCTTGTTCATTTTGGCAAACCAGCCTTTCGAGAGACCTTTCCCTTGATTGAGAATAATGTTACTTCAACAACTTGTTCAACTTGCAGGCAATGTTAGGAGGGACTGTTCAAGTGCCAACTCTCACAGGAGATGTAGTTCTTAAGGTCTGTCGGACTCAGCTTTGAGATTTCACGTAGAATCATCTGAATGCTTCGAAGCACTTAATGTGATATGAGTGCTTGCTTGTTTACAGGTTAAGCCTGGTACTCAACCCGGTCAGAAAGTTGTTTTAAAGGGAAAAGGTAACATAGCCAGGATATGCCACTAAATTTTCTTTACTTTGCCGAGAATTAGTGCTATTTACTGATAGGTCAATTTTATCCGGAACGGAAAAAGAATGATGTAGATATTAAAATAGAGCTTATGGTCTGCAGGAATAAAGACGAGGAGCAGCTCATACTATGGAGACCAATATGTTCACTTTAGTGTTGTGATTCCAATGTAAGTCTTCTTTTTTTTTTTGTGCATGTCTAATCTTAATAATCTTAATAATATTCTCTCGACCGTGCAGGAACATGACACGGAGACAGCGCATGCTGATCGAGGAATTTGCAAAAGAGGAACAAGGCGACTCTGAAAAGGAAGAAGCTGCTGCGGGAGCATCAAGATAACCCATCACACAGCTTTGGAATTACTTGTGCTGAAATCCACTTGCTTTAGATTTTATGAGGCCGCTTTAATTTTTATATGGGATATTTATTAAATCCTCACCGACATTATATGTTTCCCATATCCGATGGGTGAATCTTGGTATTATGATAGGGTTATTCCTCTGCAACTTAGCTTATCAAAATTAGAAGTAGAACCCCTAGTGGACTTTTTTTTTTTTTTTTTTGATATTCAATAAGAACACTACTATAGTCAAAGCGCCAACAAGATTCCTTAATGGAATCAAGTTTAGCTTATCAAAATTATGATAGGGTTATTATGATAGGGTTATTCCTCTGCAACTTAGCTTATCAAAATTAGAAGTAGAACCCCTAGTGGACCTTTTCTTTTTTTTGATATTCAATAAGAACACTAATATAGTCAAAGCGCCAACAAGATTCCTTAATGGAATCAAGTTTTGTTTTGCTTTTGTAATTACATTTTGATTATAATATGATAGATGAAGCGGAAGGTTTGTGGTTGTGAGGGAGACAGCCGGTGCTCCTGTTGATGTTTTATTGTTACGGTTGTTGTAGTCAAAAGATTTTTAACAAATTGTTTTACAGGTATTGCTCTTCTTTGGTGTATTATTTGGAGTCCCTTCGATTTGTACGACCATTCTCGAATAGGATCTAATTTTTCTTTTTAATTCACACACCTAACCGACGGTGTTAGGTTCGATATTTTTGGGTTGGTTTTTTGATCGACCACGATGGTGGTGGGTTTTTGAAATCCTTATTGTGATACCAAAACACTTCTTCCGTGATGCCCAATCGTGCATTGCAATCTTATACGCGAACATTGGTGCGATGATCTTGCATGTGGTTGGGAGGTCTACCAAAGTGGATGCGATCTTGTAAGTACTTGTTGGGAGAACCTTTATGCTGTAGTCGAGGTGCCAACATGGCTTGGTCTAATCTCGGATTCGCAAAGTTGCCCATGCGAATGCTTAGGTGGTCGAAGCGAGTGTCGGATTCAATTTGAGACTCATCTCCTGGGTGTGGTCTTCTCCCTCGGCGAGTGGTCTGCTTTTTCGTCGTCGGGCTCCTGCACATAGGTCAGGGATGGGAGGAAATTTCTCGACTCAACCCCTCTGAAGCTTAAGTCAGCATTGTGTGAATAAAGGAGTTGAGTGTTCAATGTGCCTCCCCCTGACGTCGATCGGGGGTTGGCTTTTATACCTACTAACGATGGTCGATCGTACGTGATCTGTTAGTTGCAATTGACTTCTCGAACGCTGGCTTATACCAACTGTGCTTTCTGGAGCGGCTTTGTGCTATGCGACATCATCGTACGCGATCTAGACAAAGCGGAAACAAGCGATTGTCCCATCCGAGTTCGAGGTGTCACATCGACGTAATACACCATATCAGCCTTGAGCCTCTATGTTGGCACTGACGTGGCTGCTGACTGTTGCTGCGGGGGTGGTACCAGAATATACCCTATCATTCTCTACCCCTCTAAAGAGGCATGCCCTAAGTTTCTCGTGGAGGGGCTTAGGGCATGGCTTAGTGCCTTTCGCTAGTTGGGTTAGTTGTCGTGAATTTTAACTATCTTGTTTGGCCGAGGTGCGTAACTCGGGGAATAAGTTCATTGATTAATCTGCTTACGGAATGCTGGATGGTTATTGATACCTCACGTTAGACAGCGATTCCGTAGTCCCAGTAATGTATCTGGTCCTTAGACTTGAGACACCAAGGATGTCTTGTATGAGTACTCCACTCTTTGATACCGGACTTATAGGTTTGGAAAGTTTCAAATCTAGTACAACCAGTTATTGGAAGTGGTAGCCAACCTTACGAGGGCTATTGAGTGTCAATAGAGGATCATCCGCTCTCGGTATCATGAGAGGAATATCCAATATATTCTTGTTGTATCATTAACCATATAACATTCTGTAAGTGGATCAATCAGTGAACTCATTCTCCAATGAGCACCTACACTGTACCTCTAGTGTCCCCACATAAGCGACTATGAGACCAGTCGCCTCCATCATATAGATGGGTATACAGCGCACCAGTCTATCCAGTTATCTCGTTGTTCTCATCGAGTAACTTATGACCAGAATGATTTAGGATCTGTGTTTAAAGGTATATCGGTCTCATTATCGTGATCTCATCACGATTCGATTCCCATTGCATAGATCCATAGACATCACAATATTCATCTAAATAATGTGAGAAAATACCAATAATAATATGCAAAGAGATCGACGTAATATGTTACAAGTGCCATCACTCATATGATTGGCTTGTAGGGCACTTACTGTTGAGAAATCATATGGGGCGACATCACATGCGCAGCGGAAGAACAAAAAAAATAAAACCACATATTTCCCATAGAAAGGTTCCATCGTCGTGCGAAGTAAATCCGTGAAAGCTGCATGTGTAAAAGAAAATATATAGGGAGATTGTATATCCCTGAATCCATGCAGATCTGTAGGAAGGATAAAGGAGGTCAAACGTCATCATCTCTAACGGTATCCACACGGCAGGGATTGCGACAATGCATCTCTCTCAGGAGATGAGAACAGAAGGTGGCTACCAAAAGAACCCCACAGTCTATAGAGCTTTGGTTCCCTCCTATTTATAGAGGCCCTTTGTAAACCCTAATGGATCTTGTCCTGTTGGGTATTAGATCTCCATCCAATTACCTAAGCCTCTTGGGTTAGTGGGTCTATACACAATAATCTCTTATTAGCAATTATTGGATCTCATCTTAGGATCCAATAATTCAGGGGCTTAATGGATATCCAATAAGATAGGGGTTCCAGCGGATATCTCATATCCGAATCTTTACTTGTCGCAACATCTACCATATGTGTGTGACCCTCTAGGCCTAATATCGAGCTGGCCGTGAGTCATATTTGTTAGAACTCCTTCTGACTTAGTGAATTATTATCTCTATAATAATTTACCCAACTCATCGACTGCGGATGTACTATGCCACTACGCCGCAGCCCCTAGACGATATAGGGGAATCCAATCCTTTGGACCTATCTGTCCTGAATTACCATGTATCTATAGTCCCATATCCAACTAATATCCCAGAGATCCGATATCGGGCATGGTGCTGTCAGGCCCACACGGTCTCTCCTCGAGTCTTGCTCTTATCGGATTCTCCCGGAGAACTCTTTCTCTTCCAATCCGAATAACCTTGGTTAAGGTTAGACTTGAGGCACCAAAGATGCCTTGTTTGAGTACTCCATTCTTTGACGTCGGACTTACAAGTTTGGAGAGCTCTAGATCTGGTATAGTTGGTTCTTGGGAATAGTAGCCAATCTTATGAAGGTAATTGCGTATCAATAGAGGATCATTCACTCTCGGTATCGTGAGAGATATATCCCGCGTGTGCTCGCTTAGGCAAAATCCTTGATCATGGTCGTTCGGATTGAGAGAGAAGGATTTCTCCAGGAGAATCTGATTAGAGCGAGACTCAAATAGGATTTTATATGGGCCTGACTATACCATGCCCAATATACAATCTCTAGGATATTAGATGGATGAGGGACTATAGATACATGGCAATTGAGGACAAACAGGTCCGATGGATTAGATCCTCTTGTACCGTCTCGGGACTATGGCGTAGTGACTTAGTACGTCCATAGTCGATGAGTCGAGTGAATTATTATGAAGATAATAAATCACTATATCAGAAGGTGTTCTGAGTCAAAAGGAATTCTTACGAGAGCGACTCACGGGCAGCTCGGTATCGGGCCTAGAGGATCACACACATAAGGTGAATGTTGCGACGAGTAGAGATACAGATATGAGATATCTGTGAAGCCCCTAGTTTGGATCCTGTGGGTTAGATCCAATTGGGTAATTGGATGAGATCCAATTAAATGATTGGATAAGATCCAATTAAATGAGATAAAATTGGATCATGTGGATAAGATCCAATGAGATCCAACTGGATAGAGATCCAGTATAAATAGGATCTATTAAGGATAAGCTTCATCCACCTCTATAAATAGGAGGAACCTCCTGGTTCATAGGTTGATAGCTCTTGGTAGTCATCCTTTTATTCTCCTCTTCTCTTCCTTGGCTCCGGCAATCTTATGGTGCACGTGGAGAAAGATCCAACGGTGACCAAGTCCTTAAGTTTATTTTAATCTATATGTATTCATTTTTGATTTATATTATTTTAAGAAATAAGTATTGCTTTTCGCAATTGTTACAACTTCATCATCCATCGCCTTTTTCATTATGGTTCTTTTATAATTTGCTTGAAGCTCATAGGATCACGATGTCGAAATCAAGCAAAGTGCATTAATGGATCATCAGATTGTTCAAATCCTTACACTTCATGATCCTCTATCCATGTCGATCTTTTTCTTCTTCTTTTTTTTTTTGATCTATAAAGTGAATCTTTTCTTCAACAAGCTCTGTGGCATGTCTAGGATTGTATTGTTCAACTTGATCCTCATGATTTGGTCCATTGTCATATCAGTTTATTTCAAATAGCCTTTTACAGAAGATGGAAGCCACGATGTTGATTTCTTCCTTCTCTTCTTCCTTCTTCTTCTTCTTGATTGTAAATCCATGATGCTTCTCTCCTAGTGACCTTACAATCAATGATACTATCGAAGACGTCCAAGAGAATAATCTCTTTCAAGTACTCCCATGATGAGCATGGAATCAAGTACAGTGAGTGTGTGAGGAGGAAGAAGGGGGACGCTCGACAAGATAAGAAACACACACAGACTGTGGGATCACCAATCACTGAAGACCATACACCAGCAGCGCGCCAACTGCAGCGACCCCGACGGCGAGGCCAACGAGCACCCCGACGGGCGGCAGTCCGCCGCCGATAGCTTTTCCGGTCTCCACATCGTACCGCGCGAACCGCTTCTTCGGCGCATTGCATTGCGGGCAAACGTAGGCATCAGGCTGCAAAAGAAGCTGGTTTTGTCATCCTGCACTGGAGAATGATTAAACAATCTTGTACGAACACATTGTTTCCCCCCTCGCTCGCATTCAACAACATTTTGGGTACTAATGACATTGTCACTCAAGATATTGGGAGAGAATTGCCAAAATTGCAACTCCTATCAAGAGTAAGAAATTATGGTTCCTGCTACCACAGCTTGCATTTATTTACTCATCATTTATCAGATTCTTATGTCCACCAAAACCTGCTAAGCATAGTCTTTGGCCGCATTAACTTCTTTTTTAGACTGTAGTGAGTTCCTACTAATTTTAAGAGAATTAAGCTTGACACTTTGGTAACGTCGGTGATCGATAGAAAACTACAAGGTAGCGACAACGAGAGAAGATGAGAATCAATTATGCTTGCCTGCTCGTCGAAAGGCTTCGGTAGAAAGTATATAAAGCCGCAATCAAGGCATATGTGAGTCGCTCTGGCCTGAACAAGGTGCATTCAACAATTATAAAGAGGAAAAGCAAGATGCAGTTTGGCATAAATAGATCTGAACATTCAATACAAGATGAAACAATTCGCTTGCCTTTTGCGATTCTGTCAAGCTTCGACCGAAGCGAGGAGGAGCTGGCCTCTTGGTTAATCGTTTTACGTCTACTTCTGCTCCTCTGTGAGAATGCAAAAAGAAATGCATGATGTAGCAGAATGACTATTTTCTGATGAACCTAATTAATTAGTAACTAATATTAACTGCAAATTACTAATTCTTAGTAATTAAACATATAGATCATGCACTTCTCATCTCTGCTTATATGAAAGTAATTAGGGGAAGAAGAAAAAAACAATTTAAATCGCACGGCTTAAAACATTGAAATTCAAGTTGACTTAACAGAAAATTTAATTTTGTAAGGCTTGTAACATGAGAATTCAGAAGATGATACCTGCTTACTACAAAATAAACAGAGTCTGGTTTCGCTTGGATAGCGGTTTTAGTAAATCCCAGTTTGTCAGCAGGCCACAGTTCATCGCCGAAAAAGCTGCTTGTGTACAAGACTTGATCCCCGGATTTTAGTCCTGCTTTCGCCGCATTTCCACCAGAATCCACCGCCTAAAAAACAGGATCATGTTAGACACATCGGCCAAGTCGCGAAAATGCTTAGTTAGGCATGGTTTACGAAAAGTTGCTGACTTCTCTTCTAAAGTTCATTATAGAATAAAATGAAAGCACATCAATTTACCCGACTTCCTTAAGCATATGGCAGTGAAATTATTCTTTCAATCTGACTAAAACAAAGATAATAACTCTTTGTCGATCAGAATTACCGATGGCCAAAGATGTGTAATCCTAAACAAGATGAGACTTCTTCTGACTCTGTGTTGCTTAAATCTGAAAACTTCACACTTCAAGAAGAGCTTACCGTTTTCGCAACAAAGAATCGGTCATTCTAATTTCTCAGAGTTGTGTGTTGGATAAGTACTTGAAGCATCCAATTCTTGAAGAACTAGTAAAACAAAAGGACTTGTATCGACGATTAATGAGACCAATATGAGACTTCTTCTGACTCTGTGTTGCTTAAATCTGAAAACTTCACACTTCAAGAAGAGCTTACCGTTTTCGCAACAAAGAATTCGGTCATTCTAATTTCTCAGAGTTGTGTGTTGGATAAGTACTTGAAGCATCCAATTCTTGAAGAACTAGTAAAACAAAAGGACTTGTATCGAAGATTAATGAGATCAATATGATAGTTTTTGCCTAGAATAAGTTGCAACATTCTTGTTACGGTTTTTGCGTGAACAAATTCATCACTGTCGATGAAGATAGACGACGTATCATCGATTCCACGACACAGAACTTGACATGGATGCTCGATGTGAATACTTCCAACTTTTTTTTCTCGTAGCACCGCACCACAAATCCGATTGATGAAATTACAGAAGAAGAAAAAAAAGGAAGGGGCAAGCTTAAACAGCCACTTTGATTAATTTTCCTGCTTAAATTCCAAATGAACACATTTGGTTGACAGAGAATATGAGGAATCCACACAATTTTTCATGGCAAGATTCTAAGAACCATAAATAAGCTTTGTACAGTGCTTTCTCCACTGCTGGATTTGCCTTTCTACCAAAATTAAAGATCATGAAAACAATATGGTATCGGATGAGCACATCACATTAATAAAATACCCAATCTCACACGACTCTGCTCTCCATCAACACCATAAATAAGCCTTAAAGTGTAGTTTTCTAGTCCTAGATTCGCTTTCCTATCGAAACTAAAGATTACGAGAACGACGTTCGAGATCAGACGATCATGCCGCATCAACGAAGTACTTGTAATCTCACACACACTCCGCACCATCAACTATTTGATGAAAAGAAGTACTTGTCAAGCTATCAGGAATCGATATCTCACAGTAATGACGACTCCGCCGCCTGGTTTCTGGCCCAAGGTGAGCCCCAAGGGCTTGTCGACTTCCGCCTCTATGTTCTTGGATGCCCCCGCCGTTCTTGCCCTAACCACGAGCCCTCGTCTGCCTCCGACGGCCCCGTTCCTCTTCATCCCGGCCAAGGAGCAGTTGCGCTTGTGCTCCAACAACGACGAGCCATGGAAAGCGGATTTCTGCACCGACAGGAAGAAGGCTCACGATTTCACGTGCAGTTCATCGCCGGGAAAGCTTGGAAGAGCATGCAGCTCACCTGTGCAGCGAGGAGGGGCGGGGTGGAGGGAGGCGGAACCGATGCGGCTCTGAGAGTGTGGTTGATCGGGGAGGCGGCGGCAGCAACAGCAGAGGCGGAAGCTGCTGACATGTTTGCGGGGGGTGCAGCAGAGACATGGCCACAAGCTGGGATAACATCGCAAGGGACGGTGGGTTCAGTGGATGGAAGAGACCTGCGCGAGGATAGATCGGCCACAGGGTGGCGTGGAAGCACCGTGACCGCTTGTCGGCCGGAAGGGCGGTGTGGTGACCACAAGCACTACTGTAACGAATAATAATAATAATAATTTAAAAATTAATCAGAAGAGTATTTTTTTTAAATCCAGTTTAGCATTAAAAATATTAAAAATAAATAGTATTAAAAATGGAAATAAAGGTTGTTAATAATGGTTAACTGTGCCGAGATTAAAGTAATGGCTACGGTTTTAACTTTTGAAAGGATTGTAGAATGTAAAGCTCAAATTTAAAAGAATAAATACGAAATCCACTGATTTATAAATTGCAAATATATATATTTCAGGCGCATGAGGAATCAACCATTGACCTCTCTGACTCGCCAAGGCCATGACAGAGTCAGTGATGACAGGCCTACACCACGATAGGCTGCCATGTCTGAATCACTGTTGGCCCAGAGACCATTTGCTGCTGACCTTCGCTGGCCCACGGCTCAGAGAGGGAGAAGGAGACAGAGAGAGAGAGAGGCTGTGAGCAGCTTCTGCGAAGGAGCGTTCAGGCGCGATAAATGAGCACAGTGGGCGATTGCAGTCATGGGGAATAGGCGAAGTCGCCGAGGAGCAGCGGGGAAAACAATGCATGCAGGAGGCGTCACTTCAACAGGAGTCAGTCCCGCCAGTCCCCCTTCCAGGACTGGACCAGTGACAGATTTCCCCAAGCATCAACTCCGACACGCTCTCTCTCTCTCTCTCTTCTTTTGCCAGCGAAGAAAGAGGGGGAGAAGGAACGAAGAGAAAGAGTTCGGGAGTCGGACTGTGGAGGAGATGATGGGATCATGATAGGGCAATCATTCTTTTATTATCTCGTGAGCTGCTTCCATCGGTGGGCTGGCTGTGGTTTTGAGACGAGAGTAAAAGGCCTCTTCTGATCCCGTTAAAGTCAGTTTCAGAAAGCAAAAGGTGAAAGATAGTAAAGAGAGTTAAAAAAGTATTGAGAGAGAGAGAGAGTGTGTGTTGCAGAATAGTAGAGATAGAGATGGGGAGAGGAAAGATGCTCCGGTATTATTACATCTGAAAAGACCTCTTTTACCATCCATGATTCATCTGCTAAAAGGCAACAAGAAGAGGAGCTTAAACTTTCTCCTCGCCCGAGTAAACAATAGTTCCGGATTGGTCTTACATCGCATTCTCAGGGAAGCACAACAAGCAAGATCAACAGCACATATACAATGATCGATTCCATGGCTGTTCACATCATCTTTGCTTAGGTTTCGATCCAACAGAACGCTGTATACATTTTTCAACAACCCAATCTTAGTTTTGCTTACAAATACATGAATTCATACACTCACTTGTCAACATAACACTATATATATATTTATTTATTTATGGAACACGATCTTAGTTTTGCTTACAGATATATGAATTCATACACACATTATTATTATTTTTTTTTCTTGCCCTCTAATCAATTGTCTCCTTTACCTTTTTTTTTTTCTTCTCTTTAACTGATGCATGCTGTAGCTGAACAAAGTCATCTTACGAAAGAACTCGTGTCAGTGTGATCTGCCCAATGAGATCTCGAGATTTGGATCATTCGGGCACGATGAGTTAATTTCCGTAAACATTTCAGAGCTTCTCGGTTGCGTGTCCTGCTGCAAAAAGAGAAAGAGAAGGATCTGCCTTGTGTTCATAAAAATGGAGATACAAGTATCATGAAAATAAACAGTTCTAGGACACTTTTAACGACGACAGATCTGGAAAAAGTATTATACTATAAGATCGAGCGAAGGGATTGTTTGGATACCTTCCAGGACCGCATGCAAGCTGTAGCGGAATCACTTAGTTTGCGATGATAGCAGCTTCCCCTGGTGCAAAAAAAAACCATCACGAAAACTCAAATCTGTCAGCAAACGAAACCATGGACAAAGTGTATTGAGTGTATTGAGTCATTAGTCCTTTTTTTGTCGAGGTTTAAGAGCGGTTTATTTTGGATAAAGTGTATTGAGTCATTAGTCCCAAAAAGAAGCTGCAAAGAAGTTTCAAAAAGCTAGCTTTTGCACACAAAATCTCAGACACAATGAATACGTGCCTCACTTTGGGGGCCTTGGAGATCCCAGAAATGTCCTTCTAGAGCAGATTTTTCAGAAGAGCTTGGGTCTACAGCAAGGGGAGAGAACAAGCCTCTTTACTATTCTTTTGAGGGATCATGGATGATTGATCATGGATGTCTGAGTCCTTGACAGGATGTGGTGGGAAGAGAGGAAAGGAGTGACAGAAGAAGATATATGTTGATCAGCAACATATGTTCGAGTGATCATTAAGCAAGAAATAAAAGACCATGGAGCTCAGATGAAGGTTAACAATTGTTTAAGAAGCAATAATTTTTCATCCCAAAGACCAGGCTTTTGTGCATGCACCTACATTCTCTTGTTCTCCTTTAAACCAAAAGAAAATGCAGGAGGAAGATCCCACAAAAAGTATTGTATGTTCCTGACATGGTGCATCTAAACTTCCTTGTGTGATTTTAATCATCAGTACACAAAATTTTCCTTTCAATCACACTGCATCGTGTGACTGGAAGAGCTTTTCAAAATCCAGACTCATTATATGACAAACATGGATTTAAATCTAGGCAACAACTCCCATGTCTTTTACCAAACCACTGGTTGCTTGGAAGTCTGACATCAGATTGTAGTTGCTTCAGAATGGCAATACTAATTGTAGATAATATAATAATAATAATATTTTTTGCCTAGAACATATTTCAGTAGGTCAGGACATTACATCATATTGTTTGATCTCTTGTTGTTTTTTGGGTCATTAACTTTTTTGTTTCGAAGAAGCAAAATTAAATAAGCTTCTTTAGGGTATAGTTTATGTAGGCATACAGATCCACAGCAAGCCACTTCAGATGGGTTAAAACATTGATGACCATCAGAAGCACCATGTTTGTGCATCATCAAATCTTTCTGGGAACATTTACGTCCTTCTGTTTCATGCTTCTTCAGCTCAGCACTGATTAGGCTGAGCCGTATGTGGCAAATATGATCATCTGATCATTGAGAACAAGAAGATTTTGACAGTGCATAACCTAAATGTATCTATTGTATTTAGCAGAAGCGGATGATTATTACCTTGAGGAATTGCTGCTCCAGAGAGCACCATGATGCGCAGCTGATGATTCTGATCCATGGGGGTTGTGAACGCCGACCAGGTTTTCTTCAGAATTCTCGTCGGCAGAACCATTTGCAAACCCGTCAGATTGGCCTGGAACAAGCAGTCAAATCCACTGTGAAAGGAGACTAACTCGTAAGCCTTACAGACAAGAACTGTGGGAAACAAGTTCTTCTCTCAACCTGATGAAGCTGCCGGTCTATCGGTGTTCTTCACAGTCCGATACATCTACAATCATACAACACGGTTATCATCTCCAAAAAGCATGTATCATTTTGTTTTAAGCAGCATCTACTTGTATATAGACATTGACGAACTCCCCTATCCATTCAAACATTTTTGTAGCTGCAGGGTGGGAAAGATCTGAAACAACATGCACAACACTGTCCTTCATCTTTGCTTTCCCTAAAGCATGGTTGCAACTTATTAGAGTATTTTCCTGCACTGCTCTCGTCCCTTTTTACTACGATGCAAAAAGCTGCCGGAGAGAGAGAGCGAGAGAGAGAGAGAGAGAGAGAGAGAGAGAGAGAGAGAGAGAGAGAGAGAGAGAGAGAGAGAGAGAGAGAGAGAGAGTACACCAGTAATTAATGGAATAAAAGCTAAAAAGATGGAGAAATTTCCTTCGGTTGTTGTTGTTGTTGCAGAAGAAACAAAAAAGGAAGGAAATATTTGCAAGGAAAAGGAGATGCAAGTGAAAGATCATCATTAATCTTACTTTAGATGCCCATATTTATAGGGTTTCTTTCCTCTAACCTGCAAGTGAGATTTGACATGTGCCAAGGTGAGATCTTTGACATCCATGAGCTCTAGAACAGACTTGGGCGTGGCCCCTGAACTCCAAGAAGTCAGAACAGAAAGGTAAGATCCACCTCGCCGTCCATCTGAACAATCTCTACAGCTGAAAGGTGTGAATGAGGGGAAGTGAGCATACTCTCATGGCCTCCCAACAGCTCCACGGCATGGACGAAGCGGGCATGGAGTGTGGTAGTCCACCGCATCCTCGGCGCTCTCGTGGTCCTTCTGGCGGCGAACCTCGACGGCAGATACCTTGGTCTCGGCAACTCCTGGCTGGGCTGCAGCTGGTGAGGGGAGAGTAGAGGAAAGGAAGGTGGGTGTTGGTAGATTGGGATGCCTCGTATGGGCTTCAGCGAGATTTGATCTTGGTGATACCCCTCGGGAAGTAGGGGGAGGTGGCGGTGTGGTTGGGGGTGGTGTAAGATGTCACCGCTTGTGGTTGTGGACTCCGTGACACCCGGGTTCACCGACAAGAGCTTGAAGGCGGCGGCAGAGCTGGCTGCGGACGCGGTGACGTTGTTGTTGGCTGTGGTGGTGGAGTCCAAGCTTCTCCTCCAGAACCCTAATTCCATCTTCTCATCTGGCTTTCTCCACCCTGATGGTGTGGTGTTTGGGGGGCTGATCTGAAGCGATAAGTCTAGATGTGCCGAAAACAGCTCCATTTGATCATCCAGATTTCTTCTCCTCCTCCTCCTCCACCTCTTTTCCAAGTTACTCCAAATCTCTCTCCTGTCTGAGCTCTTCTCCCCTTCCTGATTCTTCTTCTTCTCCTTAAGTTTCTTCCGGTCTCTCTCCCGTCGGAGCCCTAACCTCTTTCCGTGATTAATGTTGTACGAGAGAGAGAGAGAGAGAGAGAGAGAGAGAGAGGGATGTACTACTAGCTAAATCTGTGTGGAAATGATGGGACTGTAGGGTATGTGTATATGTATAAGTGGTAGTGACCGTGGATGTAGTGGCAACATGCTGCCTGTACAAGAAGTGCATATAAATTGAACATGGAGGGTAAACTTTGTGTGGGGTGACACAGGTCGATTTCTCAGGCTGTTTTGGAATGCTGTGGAAGAAAATGACACTTGAAAAGCTGCATGAACATGAGAGAGAGAGAGAGAGAGAGAGAGAGAGAGAGAGAGGGGGGGGGGGGGGAAAACTGGAAAAAGTTTTGATTCCCTGAAACCTGTTGGGTTAGGCAATCTCTGAGTTGAGAGGGAATATTTTGTACAAGGTTCTCATTGAAGGTGAGAGTAGGCTTGGTGGCATCTGTACTGTTCCTCCCACTCGATCGTGGGTTTGACCCATGGCTTTGCTTCACACCATTTCCTTCCTGCTGTTAGCATTAATGGAGAGAACGCAAACAAAGTTAAAAAGGCTCTCACATCCCACCTAACCAAACCCAATCCCTTTTATCTATCTACAGTCTCTTTTCTTCTCGCTATCATTTCATAATATACGAGAGAAACAAATATGCAAACAAACAAACAAAGGAAAAGGAACATTTCCTTTGATAGAGAATGATCCATCATGTTCTCGTTAATTTGGGATAACGAAATGGTCCGGCAAGCACTGGACCTACCCGATGCAAAATTCAGCAAAGAACAAGGAGACTCTGATAGTGAATTCTCCTTTCAAACAAGTTGTCAACGCATCAAAGACACTGTTATATATATATATATATATATAGAAAAAAAACGAAGAAAAATAGCCTTCAAAATTCAAGAGCATCCGAAGTCTCCTCGAAGTTTTCCAGCATCCGCTGCCTCAGCCAACTTTTACACCGGGTGACGTATTTATATCAAAACCAAGCAGGAGAGAATGAGAGAGTAAACTGTCCTTCGATGAATCTGGCAACCTAATCACTCTCTTTTGTAGACTCTATCTTGGTCTCTCTCGTCTGCCAGTTAGGTAGGTCCGATCCATCTGAATGGTGAGACGATTCTCACAGTCCCGAAAGACGAACGAGTAAATTTCTCCTGTTGGAAACGCAGCTCACAGTCGATGAAGATGAGAAATCACGCAGGTATCCATCCGAAGACAATGTTGAAACCCAGATGTACTTGGCAGAATCCGGATAGATCCGGGTAAACCTGCGTGATTTAACGCCTTCAGCTCAGGACAATGACACCCTAACCATTCCAACATGCACCGGTTGCTTTCTGCCATTAAGGATCTTTGCTTCGAGGAAACTGCTGGAGGCCAAGAACGCCACGAGATGTTCGGCACAACACATGATTTGTAGCTGCAGAATTGCCATCACATTATGCCGTCAGCGCGCTGTAGCACACTTTTGGAGGTCCCAAGCTCGTGAGAAGGATGCGGTGAGGCCTGCAGCTCATACCTACTGCGAGCAGGGCCGGTCGGTCATCCATAGTAGGTAGCTGCTGCATCATGTCGAAGAAATTTTTGTTGTGCCCCATGCATGGGCACATTGAACATGAATCATGTGTCGCATTTTGTGACCGACCTGCGTCAACGCACGGAAGCCTTGTTCTTGATGGCGGATTGTTACGCAGTGAGCGACCACAGATTGTGGTACTTCCTTGCTATCCGGAAGATTCAACGCTCGAATTACAAAAAATAATATCTCTATGTTTAAATAAAATACTTCACGCATCGACCCTTCATTGTCTCTTTACCTCGAACCCCATACATAGCCTTAGAGGTGACATTGTACGGGGACAGCAAGCATTGTTTAAACCTTGCATTACACTCGGAGGACAACATGCACTAGTTATATTCCTCTTTTCTTAGTATCATCATTATTATTATTATTATTATTATTATTATTATTATTATTATTATTATTATTATTATTATTATTATTATTATTATTATCATTATCATTATGGAGGGAGCATATTGCACCCTTTGTTGTACTCATCTTTTGTTCGTCCTGGAGATGGAGATGGAGATGGCAATGCACAAGAACAAGGAGGTATGCTTCAGCCTTTTAAAGTTATTTTCTCTACCAGTCGGTCTACTTGTATTTTTCAGAAACATGGAGGAATGAAATCATTTTCCGAGACAAATTTGTATTAAAAAACCAGTGTTAATTAAGGTTGAGGAAGGTTTAAAGCAATTGAAATCCTATTATAGCTTTTCCCAATATATTTGCAGTATTTTTTTTTATTATTAAACTAAAATACTATGACTGGTGTAGTGAACTAAAACACTATAACTTCATTCTGAAACATTGTACATGACAAATTTGACTGACTGGGTTTTGATAGAAAAAAGAATGCTTTCGCTAGAAGGATAGTTTGAGTATTTGGAAGAAATTTTTTTAAAAAAAAAACAGAAATCTTTGCGAACATTTACGAATAAAAATCCAAAATGTAAAACTTTGGGTTATTTCCCTAGAAAATATCAATATTTTGGATATTTCTCAAAAGATACCCCCTCTTTTATTTTTCCGAAGCAATGTGCTTAATTTTTTTTTATAAAAAAAACCTAATTATTTTTTGCTCTTTTTTAAAAATCTATTTTCAACTGTTATGATGTTTCCATTTGGTTCATTTATAATATATTTTAATAGCATTTACAGTGTTTTATTGGAGTATTAAAAATACCAAAAATATTACAAGTGGCATCATATTTTACCTCTTTGGCTGTCATTGCTCATAGATAATTATAATATCATATTTTTAATCTTGTAGTCAGTTTGGTTAGAGTTAAAAATTCATTTAGATCATTTACAATATTTTTGAGTAGATCTTTTTTATTGTGGTGAGCAAGATATTATAGCAGCAGATGAAAAAAAAAATTAAAGAGATAATTAGATTTTTCTGAATTAAAAATATTATTTTTTTAAAAAAGGTAAAAATAGGAGTCTTGATTTAGAAAATATTCAAAATAAGAAAAATCGCACTAAAATTTTCCATGAGAAATCACCCATTTCTTTTAGTACGTATGTTAATAAGCACACATTACGTACAATATTCTGCAGCAATGAAGGAAATCCATTTTCCAAGAAAAATATGCCTTCACCTTCCTTCAATTCACTGCCAGCTTGCGTGAGACGACTTGCATGAAGTCATGAACGTCGTCACTTCGGCATCGTCGCACAGTAAAAGATTGGCTTAGCCATGGTCTATTCCTCTTCCCTCCTCACTCTGCCAATGGACGTTGCGTAATCCCTCGACTCCAATAATGCATGATGTTTCCAAACATGAGGTCAGATGGGGATCCACGAGGGAGACGACGAAGGACCCTGCAAAAAGGCTAAGCAGATAAATCTGAGATAATTAAAAAAAAAACACTCTTCTTATCTTCTCAAATCAGACCATTCAGACCTCAAAATGATTAAAATATTTTCGTATTCGACTCTCCAATCATTGTTTCTTTCATTATTCATGTATTTTGTATTTTTAACGTAGCATACAATAAATTTTTTGTTTTTTTAAAAATAAAATGTATTAATCTTGCGATGTATGAACAGTTGGACATGAAGATTTCAAGACACGAGCAAATGCTTGGAGGTGATGCTTTTGTCCTTGCGACCATTATTATGGCATGGGATGTGTGTTCGGGAGTGCGATCGATCAGCGTCAAATAGTTGTGAGGGGAGACGAGGATCGGATTGGATATGCCATCAAAAGCGTCAAATAATTAAGGTGGGGTGGGGGGGGTGGGGTGGAAAAGGAGGGTTTTCCTCAAGACTTAGCTGTCCATCCATGCGAATGCTTCCCACTCATCCTACTTGCCAATTGCGAAGTCCTCCAACGTGTGTTCACATCCGTCTCGTTACCAAAGCCTCGTCGATCGGTGGGTGGCTGTCACTCGACGGCAGCAGGAGATGGAAACATGGCACCGCTGCCTCCAGTTTGAGAAGAGTAGACGCAACAAATGTGTGCTCCTCCTTAAGCTTCTCTTTGTTCTTGCCAGTAGCGTCCGTCGTCGTTGTTGTTGTTGTTACGAAGGAGGAGAAAGAAGCAAAAAAGAAGAAGAAGGGTGTGCTTTTGGTGAATTGGTTCAAAATAAATATGTCTAATCTTCTTTTTTGCAAGCTCTCATCGTGTGACAGGAGGTGGTAACTTAGTTTATCCTCCTTTCATATATTATTTAATGTTCACAAAGAGAAGCCTCGTTCATGCACCCTTTTAAAGAATGATTAAGGTTATTGTCCGACGAGTTCTTTACGAGGAGATTGCATGTGAACTCAAGCACTCATGCATGCATTCGGTGATCCACAACAGGTTGCAAGTCGGAGAAGAAAAGAATAATATGGAAAGCACCCGTTAATAATTGGCATGGATGCTCGGCCCTAGTTTTCGTAGCCATGATGTGAAGTGGATAAGCATTGAATTAATGCGTTCGTCTCTTCTTTTTCACTTTTCTTGATGCGAAGTGGGAAATAAACCCATCCATCATCGATGGAAAAGGTTAATTGGCATAGCCGCCAAGAACACACATCATCGAACCAAATCACCCAACCTCGACTATCACATCACTACTAAATCAAAACACAGTCTTTTTTTCGTACCAACGATATTACTTTAATATTGGTACAAATTATGTTCATTTGGGTTTGGAACATAAGAGTTTAAGATAAGTTCGATACATTATCGATGTTAGTATAACGACGATCATACTAGTTATTGGTACGTTGATGTATTTTTATACTTTGAGTATTGGCTTTGCGGTTATATACTTAGACTCATCTATCAAGATATTTTTTTATACCTTAAATATTATTTGGATTAAGAATTTGATATCTCATTTTTGAAGGCATCAATTAACTTGGTCGATAAAGATTTTAATATATGAGATTTTTTTTTTTGAATCCCACTTTTATCGTTTATCTTTTGTGGAAAAAAAAATTAATTTAAATATATATTTTGTGAAAAAAAAATAATCTTTATCTTTATCTTAGATGATACATTTTAAATTTTACTATGAATAATTACTTTAAATATTTTTTATAAAAAAATAAATAAATAGTGAAGATAGTACTAAACTAGTATCAAAGCTTTTATCAACTAAGTTGATTCACACCCAATTATAACATCTAATTCGTGTTAATATCCATCCCATGTATTCAGATTTTTATAAAAATACATATTAAAAAAAAAGAAGAAAAGAAAATGCTTAAAATATATTTTTAATATTTATATTTAAAAATATAACTATAAATATTAATTCATGGGCGGCGCTCCCTGATCCCATCTCCACCCTTCTTCGCTTCGAGCTCCGATCCCTTCCAAACCCTAACCCGCCACGGTTGCCCGCTCCTCGGATCTCGGCGGAAGCATCGATGCGGCGAACGACAACGACGATTTCTCCCTGCGTAAGCCTCCTTTAGCTCCGCCTTCTTTTGCTTTGATTTCTTTAATCCCTTCTTGGTTACCAAAGTGATCGTCGACTCCGGGCCTTGCTCCTCAAAGTTTGCTTTTGGATGATGGATTATCTTGCATCCATCTGACATCGCCCTTCTTGGCGATGTCTTGAGGATGAATTAGCTTGAATTCAACAGCGTAAGAGTTGCTAATCTAGTCGAAACTTCTACATAGGTGTAAAGGAACCATTTTCTGGTAGGAATCGCTCACCACATTGATCTTGCAAGTCCATAAATGAGAGTCTTCGGTGACCTCGGATTTGGAAAGCCGTGCAAGGTTCCAAGTCTGGGGTGAGCTTCATAGGTTTGCCAGGAACTGGCATCCTTTCCTTCTCCTACGGCATGTCCTTAATTTGTCACCTAAGCTTCGATCGGGTGCAAATGGGCTAATTCGTTTCAGCGTGACGACCTAGTTTTCACACACATGTTACTGCTTACATTCTCTGCTATCAGCTTGAGTCCACTTATTTTGGCACCATTGTGCCACATTACATTCAACAGTTGTAGGTTCATGTTGCGTAGATTTCTTTTAAGATCAGTTTTTTTTTTTTTTTTATAGAATATCTAATTAAATGAGAGTTCATTTACGTAATGCCAAATGTAACATCAATGTGTTCCCATAAGAGCCCATGGCATGATTCAATAAGAATAAGAATAAGAGAATATGATAACGATAGTGTAGATTCGCTTTGATAACCTCTTTCGACCCCCCCTGCATCCTCGATATCTCTACGGCGTACTGCCGCATCGAGCTAATGGAGATGTTATGAAACACTTTGGCCATAAACCTCGATGACTTTGCTTGTTATCTTGATAGGTCTCTTGTGGTTCACTCAGTGTTCCGAAAAGGTGCTCAAGTGTTTTGAAAAAAGAGCGCTCGAAGATGGTCCAGGTGAGGTGATTTGAACGGACGCGAATCGAGCCCGTGCTTGAGCCTAGGCATGCGCCTAAGCCAATCGAAGTTTGGGTTCAGCTCACCTGGATCAATCGATTTAAGTTGGTTTAACTGAACCAACTGAAGTCTCCTACTTCCCCTATGCTCGATCCCTTTTTGCGAGCAAAAGAGAAACCCTACACCATCGTCGTTCCTCTGCTGTAAATGTTAATCGTTGTTAATAAAAGTTAGGTTTTTATCAATAAATATAGCCTATGAAATGTTTAAAAACAATTGGTCTTGTCACTGCTAACATTTTGGTGCTTTCAATGTAATTTGGTGTTTTACTGGAGACATTTGAAATATGAATTTGTATGAGGCTAATGTATTATCTCATTTTTGTTTTCTCGATCATATATGTTTTTTTTGTAAATTATAGTTTTTTTTAAATTTTAATATTGGGGAGTGCCTCGTTTTGCTCGAGTATCCGTCTGATGTTTTGACGATCATAGTAGACAAGGAAGGAGGAAGGTCGCGGGGTGCGAATTGTGATGAAGGGGGAAAGAGGGAGGAGGGATCGGGGACGGGAGGGCTTCGACAAAAGGCCCAAGAGATTTTGTAAGAGCTTTTCTATCCAATTGAATTCTACGTATGAATTGTCTAATGAAAGTTTTAGATATAAAGAGTTATTATGTGTTTTTATTGAAATAGTGTATGACGAGCAAGTTTACACCCAATAAATCTCACAATATTAGAATGTTTATGTAAAAATTTTGAAAGTTTTAATGATGTTATTTGTACATTATTTGGTGTTTATTGTTTTGCTGCTCGTGTATTTTTTTCGTTGTGTGCATTGATATTGAAAGAGCTTTAGAAAAATACGAACATGATAATGTATTAAACACGATTATTATGACAATGAAAACTAAATGGATAAACTTTTTTGTGTTTTTTTTTTTTGGAGATTTTACTGATTTATCTTGTTGCTTTTGTTGTTATATATATATATATATATATATATATATATATATATATATATATATATATATATATTTGTTATAAAGTAGATAGCTCGAATGATTATTTAACTGAGAGTTTAGGATTAGATGTTGATATTAGAGAAAGAAGATAAGAGGAAAAAAAAAAAGATCATTAACTTATACCACAAATTATAGTGGACAACAAAAAAAGTACCTCTCAATTATCTCATCTATGGATCAAGTTAGCATGAGTAATAGAATTAGTAAGAGAGAAAAAAAATTTATTGTAAAGATTAAAAGAAAGAAAGAATCGAAGGAATCGTCGGTCTCGAATTTTGAGCCTGAAATTTATATAATCACTTATCTGAGTTTGGTGAGAGCACTGCAAGTGTAGAATTTTTAATTTTTGAAAAAAAGGGCATAATAGGTAAGAATCTTTTCAATTTTAGGGATGTTGTAAAGCAAATTACTGTCGACAGTAGTTGTGAAGTAAGATTTCAAGAGTTTGTGAGAAAAAAAGACTCGGAGATGTTCCATTTGCTAATAAACACAGTGTGCATCGCCCAAAACCCAATCATCATCCCTTCCACCCACCATCTTCAGATGCAACTTTCGACAGCTTCATCTGAGCTTTTTGATGCTCAGGAACGGTGGTGGTACGATCCACCGAGAAGTTGCCGAGGAGTCTCTGTGAGAGTTGGAGATGAACGAATCGCCGGCTGCAGAGCACGGATGAACTAGCAATGGCTACTAACACCCAAGATTGACATTTTTTGTAGCTGATTCGTGGCAAGACGATCCATATGTTCACAGTACAACTCGAGGAGACGCTGGCACCAAAATGCAGACGAGGATGCGGGAGAAGGCTATGCGACTCGGGCAAACAGCGCGGCGGTGAGCTGCTCCTGGGTGTAGCTCCGGCTCCCCATCTTCACGGTGGCCTGCTGCATCATCAGCTCCTTCACCACCGCCACGTTGGCGTAGTCCACCTCCAGCTCCAGCTCCCTCAGCGCCACCATCAGCCTCGCCGCCGGGTGTGCCCTCCGGTCGCATTGCACCCGTATCATCGCCTCCCGACCCAGCAGCTTCACCTCCACCTCCACCTCCCCGCTCGTGGCGGTCTCTGATGTCGTCCGCTCCTTCGCCGTCGCCCTCGCCTCCTTGAGGGCGCTGATCTCGGACCGAAGCCTTCGTTTGTCGGACTCCATGGCTTGCACCTTGGTGCGGAGCTCGTCGATGTAGGCGACGGCGTCGGCGAGGAGGGAGGCCTTGTCCATCCTCGACACGTTGGGCACGACGGAGCGGAGCGCGTAGAAGCGCTGGTTCAGCTTCTCCCGGCGCTGCCGCTCCGCCTCCACGTGGTCGATCGGCTCCTCCCGGCCGTTGGCCGGCTTCCGGCCACGTTTCTTGGGCCTCTTCTCCCGCTCCAACGTGGCGCTGCTCGTCGCCTCCCTGGCCGAGGCCTCCAAGTCCGAGTGATCCGAATCGGGCTTCGGTGCTGTGGCCGCCATAGCCGTGGACGAGGGCAGGAAGCCCCCGTCGTCGCTCCCCCTCGTCGTGGACTTGTTCGTCTCCATATACAGCGCGTCGCCGGCATCGCCCTCACCGGTCAAATCGAGGCTGTAAGGCACACGAATCGGGCTCGGGTCTTCGGTGAGGCAACTGGAGCTGCGTTTCTCAGGATGGGCAGGGGGCGTCGGCGCGGAAGGTTCCGATATCCAAAGCATGCAGGGATCCACCAGCCCCTGCTCCGGTGGCGGAGGCAAGAATCCGGGGCCGCCGCCGCCGCCGCCGTGGCCGAAGAGCAGCCTGACCTTGCTTAAGATCTCCGAGTTCTGGAAGATGTCCTGGGTGGAGCCGAGCTCGACGACGCCGCTCCCCATGGGGACGCAGGCCATCGTCCGCAGGCCGAACGCCCACGCCTGGCGCGCCCGCTCGCACGGCGCCGCCGCCAGCCGGTCCTCCCCGGCGACCCACAGCGTCTCGCCGGAGAGGAGGACCTGGCCGGGGAGTCCGGCGCCGGGGGCGAAGGTCTGGGTCATCGACACGAGGAAGAACCACTCGGTGTCGCTGACCTCCTCGTCGGCCGCGTCCTCGCCGCCGCCGTCGGAGATGAGGGCGTTGAGCTCTCGGAGCACGCGCTTGCGGTGCTCCTGCTCCGCCGTCGACGACACGCCGACGCCGGCCGGCTTCCGTTTGTCCTCCTCCCCGCCCCTGTAGTAGCCGTCGCCCCAGCTGAGGACAGCGGCGCCGCCGCAACCTCCGCCGGCGGTGGAGGACTGCCAGAAGATAGCGTAGGTCCAAATCTGGGGGCCGCCCTCGATGAGGGCAAAAAGGCGCTGCTGGAGCGTCTCAGGGTTGAGGGACGGCGGGGCAAAGGAAGTGACAGTGGACCGGGAGGAGGAGGAGGAGGAGGACAAGGAAGAGGAAGCGGAGTGGGCTAGCGGCGGCCAGCGGGGGGCGGGGGAGAGGAAGTACTCCATGACGGAGTCGCTGTCGTCGATCCAAAGGTTAACGGAAACACGCCGGTGATCCGACCTCCGTACCAACAGGGCGCGTCAGCTTGCGGTCGACGGAGAGCTTTGTTCGTCGCCTCGGGTAGCTTTTGGTATATAGAAAGCTAAACGGGTTCATTTTCTCTGCACGGACTACCTTCGGATCCGGGTCGGATCCGAATCCCTACTAATCCAAATCCAACCCTATCAAATTCCAAGCATCATATATATATATGTATATATATAGCTTCAAATCCATCTCTTTTTATGGTTCTCGTTATTATTTTATGTAGCTTCAAATCATTCGGTCTCTGCTGTCGTGGAATAGACATGTGAAGTCGGGACATGATTAAAATGTGAGATTGGAGCACGTGATGAATGTGGGAGTGGGAGTCGTAGCATGCTGATTCGTAGAATAGGGACACGAAAAGGACAGCCACTGACCAATCTACGTGGCTAGATGATCCCCCCCACCCACCAATGTTTTGTTTTGACTTCTCACGACCATCTAAAAATGCCAATAGAAAATTAAAATATTACAAAAGTAATAAATAAATGTGCATATATAATCTAATTGAGAACAAACCTTCACCTCTCCTATTATAATTTTTTTTTCAAAAAAAATAGAATTGTAGTGTATGTGTACAAAAATATTATAACTGACTCAAGATTCAGTATAAACTAAGTTAAACGAGGTCGATTGAGTGAGTCTAAAATATGTATCCTTGTTTGTTTAAGAATAAGAACATGGATTAAAATTTTTTTATAACGTTAAGCATATCTTATGTTTGTTTTATCTATTCTATGATGTGAATAAAAATATATTTTATGAAATTAAGCATCCAATTCACTCTGTCTGTCAATAGCCAAATCGAATGTGATGCATCATAAGAGATTTGTCTTTTTATTTAATTTTTATAGGTTCGATAAAAAAAAAATTAAATGATGTATTTATCGAGATATATATATATATATATATATATATATATATATATATATATATATATATATATATATATATATATATCAGTTATATCTCCTCTGTTTGGTGGGCCATGGTGATGTGATGCCCTGAAATTAAAATGTTAGATTGGAACATGAATGTGATAAATGTGAGAGTGCAAATGGTAGATGGTTGGCAACAATCATGCTTTAATTTATCACCTCACGACAAGTGAGGTTGCTCCTCTGCCTCATATTTAGGATGAGAGATGTGGTGGTGATTGGCCCATCAAATTGGTAATGGAAGATAATTTTTTTAGTGATAAAATAGTCACGACCTCATATTTAGGATGAGAGATGTGGTGGTGATTGGCCCATCATATTGGCAATAGAAGATAATTTTTTTAGTGATAAAATAGTCATAATTTTTTATACATAAATTCTTCATCAACAATAAGATGAGAATTTTTTTTTTCTTTGAGCACAACATTGTAATGTGATTTTCTACCAGTAAACTTAGATGATTTATATAAAAAAAAATAGTATGAAAATATCCTCTTTTATTATATATAAGGTGATTTTCCTAAAAAAAAATTGTCACATTTTTTTTTTTTTTTTGTGAAATCATGTCCCTTTTTAAATTTTTTTTGTATTTTTGGCTAAAAGTAGAAGATACTTTTTATCTCTTTGAACTAGTTCAATCCTAGTGACTCATCATTCGTTTTGGTGAGTGCGAGTATATAAATCTATAAAAAAAATTATCTACTTCAAAGAATCTTCGTAAAGTGAATCTCAAAATAAGTGAGGAATCACTTTTTGACTTTATTAGTTCTTCAATTTTTCAACCGATATGGGATGGCAAGTAACATCCGATGCGATACACCCAATGTGTTTTCTTTTTTGGACAAAGAATATTTTAAATATTCCTGTTAAGTTTTACAAAAAGTACTTAAGTCGAGAGGAGTTAGCCTTTATGGAGACTAATTTGAAGGAGCATCGATATGAAGTTATCTAAGAAATCTAATTATCAAGAGCGTGATAATTTTTAAAAATGAATTTAACTTCCGAAGTAACTAATCCATTGAATATGATCAATTCAACGGAAAGTTAATATTTATATTTTTAAGTTAATAAAATATATTATTTATAATAATAAAACTAAAAAAAATGATATTAAGCACATCAAATAAAATACTATAATATATATATATATATATATTCATTTAATAAAATAACGTTTTTGGCTTCACTAATTGCACATGGGCGGCCGAAAAAGAGCACGTGAATCTTAAGGACTTCCCCTCTCCGACAAGATCTAGATGGAAAGATTCTCAAATAATAGATTGTGGCATCAAAGAAGAAACCCCCTTCCAGGATTCCGTGGTGAGGGCTAAGCCAGCTTCGCATCTCAGAAACGAAGAATTCTACTGTTTTCATTTAATAGTTATTAATTTTTGAGTTTTTCTTAGATGCCCGAGTGCTCCCACAATTTATTTCTTTAGAAAAAAAAATACAAGAAATCCGAAGAAAGACTACAGCAAGAAGTTATGAATCATCAATGGGATTTGTATTTGTGTTAACAACAATGATTCCAACTTCATATTAATATTTTTACATCGTAAAATTTGTCAAATGAGTTTTCCGGTCCTCAACCTAAAACATTTGTCGACCACAATCACAACAATTCAATCTACATACATCAGACCAAACTTGCCTTCACATCAAATGCAGTCCTTTCGGTTCTAGCCAACACGAGGAACATCTGCAGTTATATGTTTCTTGAATCCGGTGTTGCTACCATCAGACCCAAAAAAAATTCGGTAGAAGAATCAACCATCATCACGCAACAAAAGCAGGAACAGCACCGCCCATGATGCCCTTGCTGTGGCAGTCGCACCACCGCTGCAAGCAGCCATTCCCACTAGCAACATCGCTGATGTCGATCGGAAGTCCATTTAGAAGAAAAAGGAAATGAGAGAATCGATGTCGGAAGAAGAAGAGAAACTTTTACGTTGCCTTCCATGGTGGTGGTTTGTTGTGTGGCGTCTAGCTGAAAATTATAGCTCCCATTTCCTCCTCCTTTCCCTTGTTAACTAGTGCGTTAGAAGAAGAAGAAAATTTCAATTTGGAAAGAGTATACATACTTGATCAATCTATGGGTTATATCAAACAGAAAGAAAGAGAGAAATCACTCTTACCTTTCCGATGAACAGCTTAAGAAAAGACCAAGCAGCATCCATCCAGCGAATCTAGGTATCTTCCAAAATGATGCTGAGCAACAGGAGATTTGCATCTTGCTTTCAAGTCCCATAACAAAGTGTTTCCAACCAGGCATGGAGCGGAATGATCATTTGCCGGTCTGCAAGAACAGCCATGGTACCGTTGTTTTTTATGATCTCATGCTTATACTGTACTCGAATTTGCAGATTGTGCAGCCCTTAAAATAGAAAATCAAATATCAAAATTAAGCTGGCATTGAAACATTATAAAATGTTCCTGCCTCTATAGTTTTGATCCACAGCTAAAAATGTCTCACCTTGAACCAGCAAAGGCTGCTACTTCCTTTCGAGTGCAGATAAAGTCTGAACTGGCACCTGGATGCTGGTGTCGCTTACATGAAACCTGGCACTATGGGCAGGGACAACTAGGCCAGCGGATGAAGAATATAAAATGTGAGGAACATTGTTGCATACGTTGAAAAATCCACCATGGTCTGGAAAGTGTAATCAGAGTCCGCAGAGGAAAGAAAATTGGAAAACATGAAAGCAATCGACGTTGTCCTTAGGAACATCAAGACATACACTTGTCAGGATGCAGTTAGAGTTAACAACCAACATAAATCCAGATGACAAACCATGAAACAACTCGATGCTTACCTTGGAACAATGTGTGCTTTAATAATTGTGTAAATCTCTCATCATTCCATGGTTGACTAATTCGCAGTTTCATGGCCTCTCATGAGCACTTGAAATTACTGTGTGATCCAAAGCTGCAGAGAGGAAACTGTCCATTAAAACCAACAGAAATGACAAGATAACCCAAGAAGTTTGTACCCAGATCACTAAGAATTATGAAGCAATGAAACGAAATGAATGAACTACCATCTCAGATGAAGGCTGCTTTCTGGTATTGTCCGCCTGGAGTATTCTCTAATTCATCAAATTAAAACTAAAGAAACTTCAGAAAGGATAGTCAAAATTAAAATGAAAGTTTGTAGGCAGGAATATGAATAGTTTGTTTTTAAGTGGTAATGGTAACACAGGGATATAGCCAATACAACATGGAACGTTGAGATACAAAAGATTTCAGATAACTCTATACTAGTACTACTACAAAAAATAATGCCAATCTAATGACAAGATGAATTAACAAAATATATGCATATCAGCAAAATAATATGCACAAAAACAAAGTATGAACTTTACTCTTTCTCATCGCCATCGTGAAAGAGAGACCACAGAAGAACACTCCTTTAATTTGCGATGAAGTTATTAGTTGTCTTGCATCTGATGCAAAAGCTGAGGTAACGTGTTCAAGCTGCTATCAATCCGTTGTTCAATCCAAGCAAGTCTTCTCTCAAATTTCAGGGACCCAAGATGCATCATCCGCATATCAACCTGAGCAATCTTTGCGCAAGCCCGTAACACTATGTAATAATCAGCATGTGCAACACAAATTAGTTTTCCATCTAATCTCTTTCTCTTATAGTGAAGATAACCATCTGTTCTCTTCTGAACTCTTGGAGGTAGGTAATAAAACCCATTCTCCTCCATGCTCAATTTCATTCTTTCCACTGCAGCATTTCTGGAAGGCGTCAAAGAAGAATTACAAAGAGGATCTTTCTCATTTGGATCAGCAGAGTTACTTGCAAAACCATCTCTGCTGGTTGTAACACCATAATCATCGGGTGATCTCTCTCTGTTTATGTGTTGGCTACTTTTGCTCCGTTCCCTTCTTTTGAAATCAAAGAAAGAGGTAGCAGGTACTTCTCTCTGTCTCTTACCCTTTGAGTCAAGAAGCTCATCTTTTAGACCCTCTTGTTGAATATCGTCCTGACACAAAGGTAGACTAAACTCATATGATTGTCTTTGCTTGTAGTAGTCATGATCCAAAAAGAAGAAATTAAAGCAAGAAAACAAAACAACCATGCAATGCGACCAAAGCAAACAATCTCAAATTGTTTTAGTTTGTGACTACATGAAGTTTCAATTTAAGTCCAAATTATTCATGCCAGGAGAAAGTGTTCTGGGTTAAATTTCACAGAAATGAGAAGAGTGGCACAATTTAATTTTTATTTTTCATTTTTTTTCCGGTCCAATGTGCTTGTTGGCTTCCTAAATTCAAAAACTAGTAAGAAAACATATCAAGGTAAGACCACAACATTTGACTGCACAAAAGAAGGAACTTTAGAAGTAAAAGAATGTGACTAACTTTAAAACTGAACATCTAAACATTGTAGCATAGATCGAAAGAGAATTTTATTACCATTGGGAGTATCCTTCTACACAATAATCTGCAAGTGTACAGCTTATTTATCAGATCACATTAAAATTCCAATTCAGGCCTCTATGTTGAAAAGATACTGCATGTAGTGCAAATGAAAATGCTTAGAATTTAGAAGTACCAAACAAAAGTCCAATCATCAATCTACACATGGAAGCCCAATGAAATGGGCAGAGATCACCTTCCACAAATAGACAGATATTAATAAATGAAAGACATCACGTTACTCTAAAACAACCCTATTATCAAGGAATGGTCAGATCCAGTGCTTTCATGATATTGAGCAGTTCTTTCTCAGGTCTAATCCCACTTGCTGATTATCCAGGAATTCAGTTCACCCGTTGGCACTCTAAGCAACATATACCAGAAGCCATAGCAGTAAATTTTGTTCAGTATAGGCACGCGTACTCAGATGAGCTCAAGCAACATATGTTGCATTGCCAGTGCATCAATAGCAGGAAATGAATAGAAAAACACTGGCAAACTGTTTGTTGTGGTACCTAAACATAAAAATGCAGGAGTGGAATACTATATTCTCAGAATTTAAATGGCAAATCCCTAAACAAAATAAGGTTACATATTTTCATATGTTTGAAACTGAAAGGAGAAAGAAGGGCAGAATTCACATAAACATACTCAAGATGGTCTAATGATAGAGGGGATGAAAGGCCTAAGAATACCTAGTACTTGTTACAAAAGATTTGAAAAAGTTGCACTTAGTCATTAGTTGCTGATATAATCCAAGGGCACAAGACCAACCACCAATTTCTATGATACAACAACAACAAAGTCATAAAGTCCTAACTCCTAACTATTTGGGGCTAATTACATTGAGCCTTTGTTGCCATTGAGATCTATAAAGAGTCATATCTTAAAATAAGAGTATTTAAATCTTTATTTATAGTTTCTATTAAAATCTTTTTAAATCTTATTCTGCCTCCCATCATACAATAATAATAATCATTTCACATTTTCTAACTACCGTTATGTCTCTTGGGCACATATTCATACCTTCTTAAGTAATTCTTTCTCATTTTATCCACTATTAAAGCAACACATGATTATTCACAAATGAAACCATTTCTTTATCTATCTTTCCTAGTAACTTAATACATTCATATTAACATTCTTATCTCAGCAACATAAACATTTTGTATATGTTATTTCTTAACTAACACTTGGACCCACTCAAACCCATAAACCATTACTGATCTAACAACTACCTTATCTATTTTATCAATCTCAAAAGTACCAACTACACAAGATTCCGGACGTTCCTCACTATTTTAACCATCCTGCTTTCATCTTACTAAATAATTGATCCAGTATACATAATACTTTTACTTAATGAAACTTCTTGCTTATCCACCTTAACTATATCCTCTTGTATAAACCTATTATTACCAAAATTATAGCCTCTTGTATATCGCTCACCTAGGCACCCGAGTAAGGCGAGGTGAGGCATGAGTGCCTCAAAGAAGGTTTATGCGAGCGTCATTAACCAGGCACGACTTGGGTGCGCACCTAAGTTGAATCAAATCGAGCGAGTTCAGATCATACTTGATTGACTTCGATTCATTGGATTCAGTGGGTTCAACCAAACCAACTAATAGTTTGCCCTAACCCAACCACCCCACTCTAAGCCTCCTCTCATTGGAAAACCCTAAGCATCCGACCCCAATGCATGGGAGGCAACGGACGACTAAATGATCCCCATGCATACAAGGAGGTTAGCGATCGAACGATCAAAGGCATGGTGGTGCCTTCCTTCTCAATGGACCACAACAAGAAAACCTCCTCTCCTCCCTCTTAGCTCTCTTTCCCCTCCACATTATGCTCTCTCTCCTTCCTCTCCGGTGGTGCAACGACCCCTCTCTGCATCTTCTCGTTCACTTTCTCCCTCTTCCCTACAATTCAGCCCCCCACCCTCTCTCTCTTCTCTACCATGCCTCTCTACAGCTCCCTCCCACTCATCTCCTTTGCTTCTCTCTTTCTCTAGCCAGTCATCTCCACCTCTTTCTTTCTTTCGACAGTCACTACCTCTCTCTTTTTCTTGGCAACCCCCTCCTCCATCCACTCCCTATCGCTGTTAGCCCTTATCCCTGCTTTCAACCTCCATGCCTCCCCTGCTGTGAGCCCTTATCCCTGCTTCCAATTGCCCTCAACCCCCTCCCCTGCCTTCTACTTTCCACCAACCTCCTCTTGTTCTCAGACCCTACTCCTCCCCTGCAGAATTATGTTAATTCTTGTTAATAATAGTCTAGAAATTGTATTAATTAGAATATTAATTGTCACTCTAGTTTTAGTACCCTGAATTTTGAATTGTGTTCATTCTTCTTTTGGTTTGTTATTTTTGTTATTAGATTTGGATAATTTAGTGCTTTAATGATTCCTAGATGATGAAATGAATGTCATTCAATGTTTTAGTGGTGATATTTTAAATATAAAATTATATGGTACTCATGAATTATCATATTTTTACTTTAATGATTGTCTTTCCCCTTAATTATATTATTTTATAATTTTTATATTGGTGAACACCTCACTTCACTCAAGCAAGCGCCCAGCATTACAGGCGTTTCGAACCATTGGCGTCTAGCGCCTTTGATAACATTGATTGCATCTATTCAGTCTTAATCTTAATTTCTAAAAATTGTCTTCATAATTCGAGTTTAGAAATGATTCCATTTAAACTCTTAATAACTAAGACAATATTTTAGCATATAATATATGCTAAAAAAATTCTATCATATAAATTAGTAAATTCATCCACTATCAATCTGGAAAGATAAAAACTTAATGCGGATCCTTGATGTAGTCCTATACTAATAGAAAATTCACTAGACATACTCTCTAATACTAGTAACAATATTATCTTACATATCCTTCATAAGATTAGTGGATACAACTTGTTTTTCTAAGCTCACCATAATAAATCTCTAGGAACTTTATGACCTACTATAAATCAATAAAGGCAATATGCAAATCTTTTTTTTCGTTTCATAACTTCTATTGAATCTAAATAGTATCATGTTTGCATAAAATTTTAATAGATTCATTTGCATAGCTTTATAGCTTTATAATGTCTGTTGAATCTAAATAATATCTTATTTGAATAAAATTTTAAGCCTATATAGACAGAGTTTAATCTTCAAAAGAGCAACAAAGTTCCAACAAAGTGAGGAACTTCTAGAGATGATCTTGCAACCATTCAAAAATAAGTCCAAAACACAAGAGTTAGGTGAGACCAAGGTTTTCCTTTTCGGGTACCTCTTGTTTGTCGTATATTTCCCAGAATCTTTCTATTAGTGTCTGCTCATCATATGAGGTGGTCATTCCAGCAAAAACTACATCTTGGGAGTATTTGAGGTAAGACCTCAAGTCTCTTGAATAATCTGCCAATAAATGAGTATTTGTTAATTAATAAAATACCCACAAGTAGTTTCTCTAAGATCAGCATAGAGGAAATGAAATGTATAAAATAAATGATGATATGTACATAAGAAAGATCAATGTATAGCTAATTACATAAATTTCCAAGGAAAAAATTTAAGGGTGATGAATAGCCTCGAGAACTTTTCATCGCTCCAGTTGTTCATTCATTTCCGTAAACAAAAGATTTGTTGTAATAGGAAGCAAAAAAGTCAATGCATACACTAACAACTAACCTATCAAAAATTTCTATGGTTAGGCTCAGCATAATGGGATCTACCTCCAAATATGAAATGCTACAGCATATGTGTAGAATGTAGCAATCAGGAGTAACGCATAACCTGTGGAATATACAGATAACCAAATAAGCATGTAAATCCTGACCTAAACATGCTGGCCTCATCCACTTAACAAGAATAACCAGCTTGCAGGGTCAGAGTTTTGTCCAGCATAGTTTCCCTTCCTATAGAGTCTCAACAACATCCAACACATTTATTTCCAAAAAGGTGCACAGTCTCACTCAATTAGCCTAAATTTACCTGACACGAAAGGTCCAACATCTTATAGGTTTAGATTATCCTTGCTATAAGACCAGAACCTGCCCCAGTCAGACCCACTGCCAGTCCTATCGTCTAGGTCGCCTAGTTTCAAAAACAGAAATCTTGAAACATTTTAATGTTCATATCATCAAATCTACACATGTGAAATTCAAAAGAAATTCAACCTAAAAGAGACTAGGAAGTCCTGTGAAGCCTTTCCGTAAATATCAATCATGTGCATAATCATTGACTATTGACAAGACTAAAATAGTTTACAATTTAGTTTACCGTGCGCGGTGCTGATCTTATCATGTGCAGCTTGAAGAATGTCCAACAGCTCCTTAGTGTTGAAATCAGAACTCTTGATGCTTGGCATGTTCTTAACTGTTGAGGAATTTGTAGTGAAGCAACATCCTTTAGCACCACCAGCTACATCTCCAAGCTTCCCTGCAGGGCTCAAACTGAAGACATCAGGATTTCGAGTTTGACATCTTGGGGTGTCACTTGCATCCAACAAAGTCATTTCCCAGAACCCTTGGCCATGTATGTTGTACAGGATTCTTACTGTTACAATCAGAATTGCCATAACACAAACACGAGTTGGAAGCCTAGATGTGTTACAAGACAACCATAGATCTGCAGGGATTGACCACTCATAAAGGCGGCATGCTTGTGGAAGAATCTTTTCTGTTGGAAGAGAGAGATCTTTCAGGTACCGAGATGCGATAGCATAAAAATTCACAGAAGGAAGGTTCAGTCCAATTTTTTGTGCAATAGAACCAGCTACTGCTTCTAATTGCCAAGATCCAATAACTCGGACAGGCCTAAACAAAAGCCTCGAACTTAGTGGGCAAGAATTTGACGAACTTCCAAGATACTTATCAAGTACCAAAAATGCTGTGAGGTAAGGAAGTTTTGCCTCTGATGCCCATTTAACTATATCAGTTGGCAGAATTGCTTCTCGTGCAATATGGCAAGCCAAAACAGAAATAGCAAGTGAGGAATACACAGGTATTGTCTTTCTCAATGCACGAAGCCATATATAAATAGCTCTCCGTCCAACTGCATTACGTGGCTCTGTCACATATTTAGCTTTGGTATGCTTAGCAGGCCTTTGCACTTCTGCAACTAAACATTAGAGAAAATTATTCATAAAAACATTAAAAAGCTACACATTTGCAAATAAGTTGAGACAAACATGTAGAGAATGCAAACAGTTGATAAATAGGCAAGACAATTAATACATCAAGCAACACTAAAGGAATAGTTCTTACATGAATGGCTCAAGTGTTTTCAGAAAGCACAATGAAGAAATTGTGAAGTATCTACCATCAGGCATAGTTTTCTTATAGGCCAAAGTAGAAAGAAGCTATATTTTAGATGTAATATGGACAATTTTGCAACATGGTTCAGTGTGGCAAAGGAAAAAAAATCACAAATGAGGAATTATATAGGAAGGATGTTTAATCAACAAATGGATCTGTTTACTCTCACAACATGCACCTTCCACATTTTTCACAAGCAGTGGTCCATAAAAGCTTTACACACAGATGTATATTCAGACAAAACAGAAAGTTCTGTTGAGTTTAAATACGCTACAAGTTGGCAATGCATGTTCTTCATCTATCTGCATTCTCAGTTACAATGGTGCAGATCCACACTGCAAGGTAATCTATCACAACTGCTTTGGCAAAGCTTAAAGATCTTGGAACATGGACATGGAGGTGTTGATAATTGGCCAAAAAGCATGACTACCCAACTGTTCACAGGATTTGTTAGCTATGATGAAGCTTTGGTTTCTAGTTTACAGATGATGGCATCAGATAGGTATTGACCTTGACCTTGACCTCTCACATTGATGTCACAAAAAAAAAAAAAGGGAAAATAACCATCTTTTTATTCAAAGAGAACAGACAAACAGCTAATGCAAACTCTATCATTAAAATTGTTCAGGTATACGGCATAAGGACATTTTCCAACATTAGACATGCTGCCAGGAAGACATCATGTATATCTTGTTGCACATAAAGAAAATACAGAGAACATCTTTTTCAGGTAAGAAAAAAGTCACTGAATAAGCAGTGAATCTCTGCGTGAGGGTCCAAATGCATGATCACAAGCTGTAGGATTCTGGTGTTGCTTTATCCGGATTTTAATTCAGACAATCTCATGCCACTTCAAAATTTTCCAGATACTTTACAGCTAGAAGGAAGCTGCTAATTCTAAAGGTACCAACATACCAAGTTATAGCCTTTCTGTGCTTCAAAGTATGATCTTTACGGTTGGATATGTCGTGTCCAACTAAACAAAAAATAGGATAAGAACTATTCAAGGGAGATAGACGCATAAAGATGGACGAGATCTTTACCAAGGTTGTCATCCCTTGATTGCGAGACAGCAGCCTCGGACTCGGCAATCACCTTCTGTCCCCAACCCTCATCGAACACCATGGAAGACGCTACAAACCGCAACCAGATGGTGCCCGCGAGACCGCAGATCAGGGGGCTCACGCCAAACTTCTCGACCAGAGCTTCACACTGGAGCTGCAGGATCACCTGCAACCCCTGCACGTACCGAAGCCGGATCCCCCTCGCGAGCGTCTCGGCGTCGAGGCACGGGCCCGCCCCGAAATCCCTCGGCTCCGACGGCTCATCCTCGAATCCGTACGGCAGCGCCTTCTCCTGTTCCTTCTTCACGGCTCCGCCGGAGCCGGCGGCGAGGGACTTGGAGAGGGACCGAAGGACGTCGTCCTTGGAAATCGCGGGGGCGGCGGGGTCCTGCGAGTGCTTCTGGGCGCGGTGGCGGTGGATGTGGTAGAGCGCGCCTGAGCCCTGGGCGTCGCCGAAGACGTCCTCCTCCGCGTAGCCGGTGTCGACGACGTCCTGGCTCTGGGAGCCGCACAGGCGGCAGTAGTAGAACCCGTCGTCGCCGCTGTCGAACTCGACGCCGCCGCACGCGTCGCAGAAGAGGCGGGGGGCGGCGTCCTCCGGCAGCTCGCGCTTGACGGCGTGGGGACGGCGGTCGCGCGCGTCGAGGCAGGAAGGGAAACGGGAGCCCCAACCGAGGTCGTCCATCGCTTCGGCGAGGCGACCGCCCTGCGGCGCTCGGCCGCTTCTTCTCGCTATATGCGAAGCGAGACGGGCCGCTCGGTTCGCAGCGGACCGACTCGGCCTTTTTGTGGTTCGACGGCCCAAAACATGTCCACTTAATACCCCAACCGCGCAAGAACACTCAATAAATCTAATATAACAATTCTCATGAATTAACTCCACACTAACAATTAATAAGCTAATTATTCTATTAGAAGGAATCATGACATATGGAAGGATATTTTCGTTAAACGAAAAAATAAAAAATAAAAAATCCCCCAAAGTAAAATCAATTAGGAGGACACTGTTGGCTAAAAGTCCGATACTATTTTTTTTTAATGTAAAATACTTTAAAATACCTTATTATCTTTTATAATTCTTATTTAATGTCCTTAAAGCCAAACCTTTTCTTCGTCTCACGTGACTGCTTTATTTCACGTGATTTTTCCACGCCCGCGCCCACGCGTCCCTCCTTTGTCTTTCTCTCGTCGATCGCCCTCCCTGTCACGTGACGTCTCGGCCTGGGATACCGTGCGCACGTGTTGACCCACCCGCGCGCGGTCATGTTGTCCGAGGCCGGACTCGGGGAAGGCGCGAGTGGCGAACGCGTTGGCCGCGGCGCACTGCTCCACCACGCGGTAACGTGGTGGTGCGACCGCGGCAGGTCCATCGTTGGATCGATATCGGACGGCCGTTGCGGTTTTCTGTCATCTTCGTCACCACGTGTCGATCCTCGGCTGGATAGTCGTACGACCAAGTGTCGTCCTCCCGTTTCGGCAAATTTACCCGCATACCCAGCATCATCTTCAAAGAACGTAGAGTTACACGGAAGCTTGTAATGGCACATCCGGTAGTTTCAGCCACACTGCAGGGGTATTTTATTTCTCGGTACAGCCCACCGAGTTCTCTGATGCCGTGCCGCTCTTCGCTTACCCCCGGTGAATGGTCGGTAAAGTTCACATTCCTTTTCCCCCAAACCCTAAGCGGTTACGTAGCTGAAGGGTCTCTTTGGGGTTCGTGGAGTTCCATATAGTCTTGTTTCCAGGTTGGCGGCGTTCGACGCGATAAAGCTCTCGATTCCATTTCGAACTGTGGTAATCTTTAGCTAAGAGCATCCGAGGAGCAGGAGTTGGAGGAGATCGCGGGCGATGGCGGCAATTGCTCTGGCTTCGCTCCCCCTAGGGTTCCGATTCCACCCCACGGACGAGGAGCTCATCAACCACTACCTCAAGCGCAAAATCACTGGCCGGATCAAGTCCGAGGTGCAGGTGATTCCCGAGATCGATGTCTGCAAGTGCGAGCCGTGGGATCTTCCAGGTGCTTCTCGTTTCCCTTAGGTTTTGTTCGGTTCCGATGGGGATTTCTTTTGTCGTAAATGGTTCATCTTGGTCGCAGAAAAATCCCTAATTAGGTCGGAGGATCCCGAGTGGTTCTTCTTTGCGCCCAAGGATCGTAAGTATCCCAATGGTCACAGGTCCAACCGGGCGACTGAGGCCGGCTACTGGAAGGCCACGGGGAAGGACCGGGTCATACGTTCCAAGTCTTCACCGGCGAAGAGTACAACCATCGGCATGAAGAAGACGCTGGTTTTTCATCGGGGGCGAGCTCCCAAGGGCGTCCGGACTAACTGGATTATGCATGAGTACCGCACTACCGAGCTTGAGTTCGAGTCTGGCGATCAGGTCTGCAGCTCTGCTTTTGCAGTCATTCTCTCTGCTCAGATTCTCCCAGTCTTTTGGTCTAGGTGCTACTGTTACTTAAGTTTCCATGATAGGTTCGTAGCCATGCAATGGAGTAGAATTGTTTTTTGGTGAAAAAAAATGATTGTTTTCTGCGCTTCTTCATCGTGACCTATGCTTCACTTTGGACTTTAATAGTCTTTTTGCGTGAAGCTTTCTTAAAATTTTGGGTGTTGTTGATCTTGCAATACTGATGTTGTTTTTGTGTGTGTGTGTGTGTGTGTATTTACTGTTTATTTTAGGGTGGTTATGTTCTTTATCGCTTATTTAAAAAGCCAGAAGAGAGGAGTTCAAGCACCAATGCCGAAGAGATGGAGGTAAATGGTTTCTCCCCCGGCGATACCCAGCATGATGCAGATATGAAGGAAGAAACTGAAACCCAGATGAATCATGACTCTCCAGAGTCGGACTTGCAAGAAGAGCCACAATCTATGCCTGCTTCTGTTCAAAAGCAACCTGCCGGTATTGAGATGTTGTTTGCTGGTAAAACTGATGGTTCAACTAGAGTCTCTGTGAAACCAGAGATGAATTGTTTCAATTTGGATTCACCTGATGAAGAGGCGAAAGCAAGAGAAAAGGTGTGGTTAAAATGAGAATTTGTAATGTTCGCTTTTGTTGGTCTTACCTTCCCCACACTCAGGTCTACTACACAAATTGCAGGCTGATCCGTGGCAAGATGCTTTCGCCAAATTTTGCGACCAGGAGTTTGCACAGATAGGTCATGGTGCCCCTAATATCAGTTCCCAAATTCTGCCTCACTCAAGGTATCCTTTCCTTGACGATATCAATGAGGAACTGCATATAGGATTCCATCCGGTTGATAGTACTGTTGGTGATGATCTGGATGCAATCTTAAATTCAATACTCAGTGTAGATGATTGCTCTTCTGGTGCGTCAATCATTCCAAAAGAACCATTTGCTGAGAGTTTACCTGAACACAGTCCCTGGGACTCAGCATCACACAGGGATGGTGAATCAAGTAGTGATATTGAGACTGAACCGAGTTTGCCGCAGGTAAGGATGCCTGCTTTGTAAATTGAGCAGTGACTAGAAAAAAAATTATGAGTAAAGTTTCTAATTTCAATTTCTTTTTTTTAATTCAGCATGCTGCAGATTTGGAAACTTGTGAATGGTCCTGTGGGTCATCTCTTCTGCCAACCGATTCCTTGCAGATCGATGGTTCTGTTGTTTCTCCTGGAGCAACGACGCAGTTGAGTACTCTATATGAAAATGCAAGTCTGCTTCCTTATGACATTAGTGGGCCAGATGTGTATTCGGTGGACTATGGCGCAGAATCCTTGCAAGATTTGTTTAACAGCTTGGAGGAACTGGGTAGCCACAATCCTATATCTGATTGTAGGGATGATCTTGAGGGGACTGGAATCCAGATTAGGAGTCGTCAGGCACAGCAGTATCAACAAAATTCAGACAATTTATTATTCAAGCAGGGTACTGCAGGAAGAAGGCTTCGTTTGCAAAGTTCAATTAGGAACGTCCAATTTGGTAGTGCTAGTGATGAATCGAGCAGTACAAATGATGATCGAGACAAAGAATCAACTGCAGAAGCAAAACGGGTATTGTTTTGTAGCATGGAGGAAGCTATATCCGAGAAGAATGTGACAAATAGGGATGATCTTATGGATTCCGGAATTAAGATTAGGGCTCGGAAAGTGCAGCATTCTGCAAATAAATTATCTACGCAGGAGGTTCAAACATCAAGTGAATTCACTCGACATATTGAGCTTCAATTTGAATCCATTTCTGATGGCGAATCAAGTATCAGAAGCAATTTTGAGGATAAAGTTGGAAGAACAGAGGTGAGGATCCTTTTGTCATTATCTATATGACTAGGTTCGCTTATTTATACCAGAATAACAAATAGACGGACCACTTCTGTCTGCAGGCAGGAGACCATGCGGATGATGGCATATCTGAAAGTGAGGAGAGTAGACTGCCTGCTTTTCTTGACAAGCTTGAGGACTTAACTATTCATGGTAAACAAGATCAACACTGATCCTCTCCTCTTGTAGTGTTCTGGTTCAATTTACAGGCTATGCCTTCTTTTTGTTTCAGATGCAGATGAGACATCGAGTAAGTACCAAAAGTCCAAATCTGTGCTCAGGTTGAGAAGAACGTCGACAAACGACGGTGGCAATATACCGACATACCCTTCAAATCCAAAAGCACCAAGGGGCCAGTCGGTTGTTGCTTACGTGAGTTTTTTGGTTTTCTTGGTGGTCATCTTGCTGCTGTGTCTCAGGATATGGAGGTGCATGAACTATCCAGCTGTGTAAATGTCAGGTAGCTCTATACATTTCTTCGTTAGTATATCAAGAAGTATTCCTTTGGAGTTTAGTGTTTTCTGATGTATGTTATTTTTGTTTGTGCATGAAAATTATTGTCCTGCCTGTTCATCTAATATATACGAGATTGAGCCGTTGTGTGTGATCTTATGATATGATCTTTTCTTCTAGTACTCGAAATAGAAGTATGTGAAGCTCATGACAATTGAAGCCATCTATCTCTTCTTCATCAGTGGCAGCAGCAAAAAAACAAGCTGACGTGCAGGGTTTTGAACAAGATGAAGCTTAGGATTTACCCAGCAGAGTCTGATTGCTAGGTTGGCATTGCCAACCTTCTCTCTAGTAGATACCAATTACAAGGTTTCAACGGATGCGAGAGATGGAATAGTTCAGCTTGAGCTTAGAGACTCTGTTTCCTTTCAGCATTCGGATGCAGATCAAGACACCAGACTTGGACTTGAATTCTAGTGACGTCCTTGTGTGCCCATTGATCATGATATCAGTTGCATGCAGTTCAAGAATCCGAGTTTACTTGGCGTGGCAGCTCGAGGAGGGACCAAGTGCTGATGCCCATTAATCGATATCTCAGAACATGGTAAGAAAATTTTGGAGCACAAAGCCAACAAATCATGCCACATCGGTCTATGCTCCAAGTTTCAAGTGTTTGAAGAGAAGACCATCACCCATGTGATGATGGGATACTCTCAAACAAATGCTTGCATTGATCTTTTTACAAAAAAAAAAAAAAAAGGTTTTCTTCCAATATATAAGCATTAGAGTGACAATTGATTGCCCACACAAATCACTAATTAATAGGAAACATAATGTGATGAAAGCAAAAAAGAAAACAAAGAAACTGCTTTGTTAATGTAACTTAATGTATCCACGTCTATGGGCTTAAGTTGTCATATGACTGTACATAAGTATTGTTATATAAGTTTGAAGCACATAAGTATGAATGTCAATTATAATATTTATTTAGATTTGTGTTATTATATCTTTTATGAGTTGTTAATAAATCTAATCATAAGAATATGGTTTTTTAAATACTTTCTAATGTAAATCTTGAATGAATGCATCAAGTATTTAAATTTTTAATTAATATTAATTATTTTTAATTTTTTTTCTAATCATTAAATACCTTATATCATAACGCATGGAGCTACAAGGTGTTTTTCATTCTTAAAAAGAAAACTATTGTGATATGTTGTAACCATATCAAGTCTTGAGATTAAAATTTTACAATCGTAAAATTTGATTAGTCATATTAAAATGTGTCATAAAATTTGCTTTTATTGTTAATAATATAATAATATATTATTTTTTATTTTTGTTATAAATTGTCCTTTCAATTGATATAAATATAAATCGTAAAGTAGATTTTTTATTATTGAGGTAATTTATAAAATTAATATTTGAAAAATATCATCATTTCAAGTAGATCTAATTTCATATATATGAGCATATGATCGTCGTTTCTTTTAGATATCTTATTATTTTCTTTATAATTAGTTTACGTCAAGAAGATTAGAGTTGTGGAGGATAATTGTCGATTGGGTAATAGGCCGAAGAGAGGATGATGCGTCGAAGAATCGGACAAAGCGTCGATGGACCAATGACATACTATACAAATTTGATTAAGTTTTGTAATAATTATATAGATCAAAATAGGTGTAATTAAGTTGAAATTGAGCTAACTTAATTAAGGATCAATTGGGCTTAAATCAGGGTTGTGTTGGGCCAAGTGAAAGACTCAATTAGTGACAAGGAGCCACATCAGGCGGTGGAATTGCTTGAAGGCTCGACTTCCAAAGCTGAGTTTAGGCGATGGTATCGTTTATTACACTATCAACCTAGTGAGCCAAGCGATGGTATCGCTAGACTGGGCGGTGGTATCCCCTAGTGACAGAAAGCCTGGGCGATGATATCGTCAATACTCAGAAAATCAAAGGTGATTCAAATTTGGCCTCCAAGTTTAAATCCTCTTGAGACCTATAAATACTCATCTCATCCCTGGTTTGATATATGTCAACTGAGAAAGAAAAGAAGGAAAAACTCTGTTGTAATCTTATCAAAATTCCTCTCCTCTAGTTTTGTATTGGTTAAATCTAAGAGACTGGTGGGAGAGCTTGTAAGAGATTGTACTGCACTCTTAAACCAGTAAAAGGAGTATAGAGCTATAGGGGTTGTTAGTCTTTGCTCATTTAAGGATGACTGATAGTGAAAATCGATGGCCTCGATGAAGTAGGAATCAGGAGTGAACGTAAGTCAAATGACCGAACCACTATAAACTAGTTTACCTTTACTTTATCTTCTTTTCTATCGACGATGATTTACCACCGAACGGCATATTATACAACATATTTCAGGATTCCTTCCGATGGAATAATTAGCATATTAATTTTGTTATAATCAAACAAGTATATAGTTCGGACATGACACTTTATAATTGTTAGTGTAGAGTTAATTCATGAGAATTGATTGTTATATTAGATTATCGAGTGTTACTCATATTATAATCAACAAACACCATCACGATTTATGTTGATCACACGATGTTCGATGAAAACGTTGGAACTGGAAATTGTTGGTTGAACCGGAGAAAGCCAATTTAACAGATGTCATAAGCAGTGCGGTGGATGGATTGACTCAGTTGCAAGAAATGAATGATAGAGAAGGCACCCGGACACATCACGAGGCTCCTCCATCGTTCCAAGATCGAAGTTGAGACACCCCAAGTGATACTTTGCCATTCACGAGTCACCAGAATCCACGGGACATAGTAAGAAACTTACCACGATCCATCCTACCGAAGTGAGACCAAATTTCCCGAAGCTTTGTTCAGAAATCTTCTGCAAAATTCTCAAAGTTTATCCTGTAAGTGAGGAGGAGGTGGAGGTGGATATCCAACAGCAGGTGGAATAGGCTGATGGATGCGAGACGTCCGCTGAACCGGTGGTGGTGCCATGACCGGTGGAACCCCAAGCTCGCCGTCCCCTTCGTCCAGCTCAATCTTATGCTGTGCCTGTGCTAATAATCAATCCCTTGGTGACTGACCTGCCATCGGACCTGTGAACATCGAATGAGTTCGAACACGTAGCATGCAGGCACAAACCCTGCTATCGATAAAAAAAAAAATTGGACACTCGGAGGTTGAAGCGATAACTCAGGAGCAGTGAACCATGTCGGCCGAGCAGTTCAGTATCTGGGAAGCTTCCGAAATCTCTTCACTTCGCGATGATGGAGAATATGCAAGCTAATAATCGTTGAAGGCAGAACACGAATGAATCCCTGCAGTTGCTGGACGGAGCTCCTCCGTTCCTCGAAATCCCATCTGCCCGGTTTCGCAAGTGTGGCTGGCCGGCTAAAGAAACCAGCGCGAGTATACAACAAAAAAGACCCAACAATTTCTGGCGTTTAACTACTGCTCCGCTCGGATGAATGCGAAGCCAAACGGCGCCGAGGTTTCAAAGCTTCTGCAGAAGCACGGCTTTCATTCATCGATATTTATGTTGGACGCCTGAGACACTCGCCGTGGAGCCTCCCTTGGTTTCCCCGCCCCTCATCTCCCCCCTCGTCCCCTCCCTTCGCTCTTCGCAGAGCCGAAACGAGGATGGATTCAGATTGATCCTTGGCCGACGACGGCCTCAGAATCGATCTACGGGTGTGCGGGTGAAACACCCGAAGTCAGCTAAAACTCAAAATGGCGAAGAAGTCATCCATCCGGCGCTTGAGAACGTCCGTAATTTTATATCAAGTGCAGTTTCGTTGATGCTTCGGCAATAGAGTAACGGGCTTTACAAAACACCGTGCTTGACTTGCATCAAACAACTCGACACATAGTAATTGACTTGTTATGATTTGTATCAAACAAAACTACAATACTATTTAAGTTTTAAAATAAAATTAAAATTAAAATATATAAACCAATAACGATTAAATTTTGTGGGTATATATATATGTATATATATATATTATTATTATTTCTAAGACATTAGCTTTTTCTTTCTTTTTGGCTTGTAGACTACATCGATGACACGGATGACTTTGTGGACAAGGAAAGCGATAACGAGATGTGAGGAGCGCTCTGTATCTACGTCGACGTCGATACAGTTATCGAATAGTCTTTTCGCCTCTCTACGTCTACATTGGAATCGATGTAGTTATCGAGCGATGAAAATGGCCATCGATGTAGATGTCGATTAGTGTCGCTCTGCATCTGCATCGACGTCGATGGAGTTATTGAGTGACTTTCACCTCTCGTAGTCACTCTTCTAATCCACGATAACCACTCGTGACTCTAAGTAGATTGGTCACCACCAATTGAAATATTAAAATTTTATCTTTTATCATCATGTTTATGTTGATAAAATCGACGACGTTATGATAAATGGACATAGATATTTTACTTTCGTAATTATAAGAATGTCAATATAATTTTTTAAAATATATACTAGCAAACTATATATATAATAATATGCAATTAGGGTACGAGTTCTATAAGTAAGGAATTATAGATAAGCCATCGGATCGCGAGTCAAATAGAACGGGGGAATCGACGAGAAATACGCTCTTTTGGGTTTTCTTAAAGAAAATTTTGAGGCAATCATCCATATTTTGTGAGGGTGAACAAACGAGTAACTAACGATTGTTCATGATGTGTTACGGGAATTTTATACTTATGCTATAATGCTTTTTTTATACGATATCATGATGTTGTTAACAATATTAGGATAACATTATAAGGAAAATAGGGTAATACATTGTAACATAGCATTTTTTTTTTATACCGAGTAATTTCTCGTATTATTCAAAACACTATAATAATGTAAAAACATTGTAATTGGAAAAGAGGAATGAAAAAGAAATAGATAACTAGGCATTCCTAGCATTAGAAAAGAAAAAAAAGAATTCTGAAAATAAAGCCACTTCCCATGAAAACGAAAAGAAAAAAAAAAAGAGACTTTTATTGAAAACTCGCCCAAATATTTTCACCGAATAATAATAAAAATATCGAATCAACCAATCGGCAGTCAAACTCGAGCGCCCGACCCGATACGACCCACCCGATCCAATTCGACCCGACGAGACCGCGTCGATTTCCTTTCCAGCTCACGTCTTGCTCCTTCCTTCGCCTCCGGCGATTCCTACATCACGAGTTAGCGGACTTCCACCCGCTTCTGCTACCAGCCGTCGTCACCCTCCGCCCCATCTTCTCCATCGCCGCCGCCGCCTCTACCTCCTATTTAGGAGTTCGTTCCTCCTCGTCGCTCCTTCCCTTCCTTCCCCCATCTCTTCATCTTTAACCTAATTCGCGGCTCCAAGAAGCGATCGCCCGCGTCGATCGAAGTATCTGGGTCGCCGGGAATGGCCTCCTTCAGGCCCTTCCACCGTCCCCCGCCGCCTGCAGCAGCGCCGCCTCCCCCGCCGAACCAGAGCGCTCTTCCGCCTCCCCCTTCCCTCCCGCCGCCCATCAACCCGCAGTTCCAGCCCTATCCCCAGCACCGTAACTACCCTGGCTCCGGCCCCGCCGCCGCCTCCGCCGCGTCTGGTTATGGCCGGATTCCGCCCGGCTCGGCCCCCCACCACGGTTTCGCTGGCCCCTTTAACCCTCCCGCCGGCCAGCAGCAGCCGCTGCCGCCCGGGCCGCAGCAGCAGTATCCGTACGCCCCTCATCTTCATCAGGCACCGCCACCGCCGCCACCTTCGGCCTCCTATCCACCGCCGCCGCCTCCACCCCACCTCCCACCGCAGCCGCAGCCGCAGCCGCAGCCGTCGATGTCTTATCCTTCTTCCCAGTACCCTCCTCACTATAACCTTCCGGCCCAGCCGCCCCCACCGCCCCCTCCGCCTTCCTCCCCGCCGCCAAACCCTTCCGTCCCTCCCCCACCGCCGCCCCCCGTCCCCCCTCCGTCAGTCCCGCCCCCTCCCCCTCCTTCGTCCAACCCGTCCCCGTTGGTGCCACCAGACGTGGGTCAACGTCATCAGGGCGCTAGAGAGGCCCTGCCCCCTGGGAGGCAGCAGAAGCTATCTCTCCCGCCCAAGCAGCAGAAGCCTCCTTCTGCACCTCCGGCCGGAAGGGGCCCGGCCCAACCTGGAGGCCCCAATGGGACCTCGATGAGGGTGGAGACTGAGGAGGAGAGGAGGTTGAGGAAAAGGAGAGAGTATGAGAAGCAGAAGCAGGAGGAGAAGAGGCAGCTTTTGCTGAAGCAATCACAAGCCACTGTGCTGCAAAAGACCCAGATGATGGTGTCAGGCAGCGCAAGGCCACATGGCTCCATCACTGGGTCACGCATAGCAGAGCGCCGGACAACCCCATTCCTGAGTGGGGAAAGGATCGAAAACCGATTGAAAAAGCCTACAACTTTCATCTGCAAGATGAAGTGAGTAGGATTTTCTTTCCTCACATACTTGTTATTGGAAAGTGCTATTATGGATAAAGATTTCCCAAGCAAGAATCTACTATTTTCCATTTGCAAACTATAGTACTCTTGCTGTGGTTGCTCCTTTGTGTAATTTGATTTTGATCTAATTCTTTCAGATTATGTTTCTAATAACTGGAACAATGTTCTTCTGGTTTATACAATGTTGATTGCATATTGAAAAACATGATAGCTACGTTCAGCACAAGTTATCTGTTACGCGCATTACCTCTCAGTTTGCGCTGTAACAGATGATTGACCCATCAACACAATTTTCTTTTGGATCTGTTTTCTTGAATCAGCCATGGTGCTGGAATTGCGGACAGTCGTGTTCAGACATGTATATTCCCGAATAACCCCTGGGGATATTCTGGAATAACCCATCACATCTGCAAGTTATGCCTCAATTTTATATCCTACATGGGAGTTGGGATCAATTTCATTTGAACTAGGTCATTTGAGCATATACCAACTTTGGTTTGGACATCTTTGGTGACATCAACTGAAACTTAGCACTCAACTATGAAGCACAACTTTATGTTATCTTGTTTCTTTTGGATCTTCTTTTACCAGTGGTGAATCATTTTGTTAATGACATGCTTAATAATACTATGCAAGAGCCTGATTTAGTTCATAGTCAGATGTTGATTTGTGTTCGGATTAAGGTTTCAAATACTGGTCGAGCCACTATGTGCCATTTGGTATTTGCCAGTCTCTTTGACCACTAATATCTGCCATTGGTATTGGCATGATATTTAGAACCTTGGTCAGGATTAACTATACTTATTGATAAGGTGATATATTCATCCTCAGCATCAATTCTAATTAAAACTAAGTAAAATCTATTGACTTTGCTCTATAAATTATTTCTTCATTATTTGGGAACAGATGAATACTTGCATGCCTGCAGATGCTCCATCTTTTCTTTGATGTTAATTTCTAATATGACTTTAACAAGTGCAAGTAGACCTCCTTCTTTCCTTACCGTGACTTGCATTATTTGTCACTCATTCATTTTTTAAATCCAGGTTTAGAAATGACTTGCCAGATCCAACAGCACAACCAAAGTTATTAGCTATGCATAAGGATAAAGACCGGTATGTATCATATTTTGCTCTTTCAAATTTCTCATTTCGGCTTAACATAGACATAGATATAAAGAAAAGATTAACAATTTAAAAGAAGTTAATGGCTTTTGTTTGACTCTCATAATTTTTTTCTTTTAATCAAGCATATTCAAATTCAGGGATTAGTTTTGTACTCAAATTTGAAACTTAAGTTGTTGGTTGCATTATGTATGAGTACCCTTTTGTTGTGGAATTATGAACAGTGATTACTGACAGTAGCAGGTGGTTAAAAATGAAATATGCTATGTTTGAATATTGTTGTGTTGAGTTCATTGTTGGAGAATTGTTTTCTTTTGCAACTGTTGAACAATTTATTTATGTGGTGCTTTATGACCCAAATTTGTACTGCTAACATGATCCATCATTTTATCTGTTTTTTCTCCTTGGAATTTGCTGGTGGATATTTTTACTTTCTTCAAATTTTAATGCATGAGAAGTATGTGCTTCTGTTGGCAGATATACCAAATATACAATCACATCCTTAGAGAAAATGCACAAGCCTAAACTCTATGTTGAACAAGATCTTGGGGTACCTCTTGACCTACTTGATATGAGTGTATACAAGTGAGATTTTAGAGCTTTGCACTTGATTTTTATATACCTTAATGAATGCCTTTAGTGTCTCAGATAATGTGTTTATATGCTTCTCCAGTCCTTCCGCTGTCCGTACTGCCCTATCTCCTGAAGATGAAGAGTTATTGCTTGACGATGAGGTAGTAACTCCTATCAAGCAAGGAGGCATAAGAAGGAAAGAGCGACCTACAGATAAAGGTGTTTCATGGTTGGTTAAGACTCAATACATTTCTCCCATCAGCATGGAAGCAGCAAAAATGGTACAAAACATACGACAGCGTGATATTTTAGGGTTTATCTTTACTGCCAGTAGCGTAGTACACAAACATTCTAATTGATCTGGAATTGCAGTCTCTTACTGAGAAACAAGCAAAAGAAATACGAGAATCAAAAGAAGGTCGAAATATTTTCTTGGAGAATCTTAACAATAGGTATATTGACATGTTAAATGTTAAGTCAATTTCCATATTTTTTGTGATGCCCTTTACTGGGATCGAGAGCACTGTCTTATGTTTCTGTTTGATCCCTTCTTTATTATGTCAGGGATAGACAAATACAAACCATCGAAGAATCTTTTAGGGCTGCCAAACTGCCTCCTGTCCATCAAACGAAGCCTGAATTAGAAGCTGCGGAGATTTTGCCTTTGTTACCAGATTTTGACCGGTGCGTACTTTTCATTTATGCCAGCTACTTATTTCAGTCTCACTACCATTCATAATGGCCATAGATATTTATGAATGTCTCTTCATCTGAGCTGCTAATTGTATTATACACTTTTTATCATTAGCATGATCATGCATGAGATGCATGAATATTCAGTAATGATAACTGTTATTGGGTTCCTTGTTATATTCTTGGAAGAAGAAAATCCAAAAGTTATATTGGACTTCCTCCAGTATGTTGAAGGTCTTCATTAGTGATTACAAATTAAAACTTGAGCAACTGAACCATGATTTTTCACAGGGCAATATGTGGGTTGCACAGTGTCTGCTTAACTAATGCAAAATTAGATTTATTATACTATTTTGACAAATGTATAGCATTGATTGTTTTTCTATCATTGAAATCCTTTTTCACCTTGGGAATTAGTTTTGCTTTTTTTATTGATTCACATGTAATCTATAATTTAACTTCTCTTGGAGAATATGTTAGATTAGACATTTTGATCAAATCTAATTTTGGACCATTTTGTTATCATTTCTATTTATCTTATTGATGTCTGCAAAAAGTTTAATATGTCATAACTCTGTGGACTCGCTCACCATGCCAGGTGCGAAGACCAATTCGTTATGGTAAATTTTGATGGAGATCCAACTGCTGATTCAGAACAATATAACAAGCTAGACAGGTCTATCCGTGATGAGCTCGAGTCTCAGGTGATTTTTTTTCATATGTTCTCTAGTATGGACTTGCATGCAAGTTCAGATGCTATCAATATGCTTTCTATTCTCTGGTTGTTTGTTGTTTTTCGATGTATGAGTGAGCTCAATATTCTTTTAAAGTAAATTAGTCTTTTTATTAATTGGGGAATCTATTTTTAGCTTATAAATTTTGTTTTAGACTGACAGAATCATGGTTGCTGATAAAAACAATCTGGTAGGTTGTATCAGTTGGTCTTCAGTTTTACACTGCAATCTCCCCTCTGTTGAATGAGAGCTGCTAGGCTACCAACTGAAGAACTACACAAAGACTGAAATAAGATCCATGGCCATATATGGAGCATTTAGAAAGTTGAATGGTTGTATAATAAATGTTTAGTTAATCAGCAGGATTGATTGAATTTCAGTCTGCCTTTTGGTTTTGGCTGATGGCCATATTAAAATATTTGGCAGCTTCAGTTATTTGTGATATTCTGGCTGATTTTTTAAGTTTGACTTATTGGCCATATTGAAAAGGGAATTTTCTGAATGTCAATTGTTTGACCAGTTTTGGATGTAAAAAAGTATTTGTTATACAACCAAGTTAATTTATGGGCATGTGTTTGTCATACACCCAAGTTATCCAACTTCTGGTGTGGGCTGTCTTGTACATACGTCGGACCATACCTAACTTCAAAGAACAAGGCTTGAGAATTTGTCTTTCTCTTTTTCTTTCTTTGCTGAGAGTTGGGTGGGACGCTTGTGGTTCTTCTGGGCTGTGACAGCATAAGCAGGTAAGATTCCGTGTGTGGTGCCAGCTTCACACTGACATGGTATGTTGTAGTCAGGATGAGGAGGCATGATCAAATATGCAACCCATGAACCTCAGCTTTTGACACTTAGAACATGCAACTATTGATATGATCCTGGTCTAGAAACTTTCTTTTTCAAGCGGTGGATATCGTACAACACTCAACATAGCATTGTATGCACTATTGCTGGCTAGTTTTGGATGCTGGATTCTATTCTTCATAATTTTATCATGTCAAATATGTGAAAGAAACCCTTTTGTAGAACAAATTTCTCCGTTAACTTCTATTTCATCTTGAACTTTAGTCATTATAAGTTCTCTAATATAAAATGTTTTAACCTCAATCTGAAACAAAAATATTATTGTTTTTCGTATGCCGTGGTCCTAGAGTAATAATCGTGTGAAGTGATGTTGTGTCAGATTATTCTATACATCAGCGTCTATGAATATCATTAATTGTTGGTATTAACTTGGGGGTGACAATTATTACAATGAATTTGTTAAACTGGCTTACAGCATATAATTTTTTTTTTCATCTTAATTTTAAATTGGCCGACCTTTTTGGTCTTTTTTTTTTGTAGGCTATAATGAAGAGCTTCATAGCCAATGGCTCAGATCCAATGAATCCTGAGAAGTTTCTTGCATACATGGTTCCTCAACCGGATGAGGTATATAATATTGTTTGTTACCGTGCCAGTTCATTTGTGATGATCTGCATCACTAGGATGAATGGCTTACCAGTTATGTTGCAATAATTTAGTTTTACTTGTTATCTAGAAATTGTTGAATTACATCAAATATTCCTTCAATAAACTGTTTATAAGTTGTAGCATCACTCTGACATTGTTCATTACCATTGGCAGTTGTACAGGGACTCAAAATCTGAAAACGAAGATACATCATACTCCTGGGTTAGGGAATATCACTGGGATGTATGTTTCAAATTTGCTCCTCTCCTATGATTAACACTCTTCATTTATAGTACAGGCTACAGATCCAAGATTGCATTATAGAAAAAATTGTTTCGTGACTATTTAAGGGCAAAAAAAAATCATATTTTCCAAAACAAATTCCTTCTGTACGTTGCAGGTAAGAGGTGATGATGCTGATGATCCAACAACGTACTTTGTAACTTTTGGAGAAAAAGATGCTCGCTACTTGGTATAGTTATCTTAGTCAATTTTGAGCTAGAGGATGTAACAAATGTTTGATGCATAATACCTCATACTATGCAGCCCTTGCCTACAAAGCTTGTTTTACAAAAGAAGAAGGCAAAAGAGGGAAGGTCTGGTGATGAGATCGAGCATTTTCCAGTGCCATCAAGGTTGACTGTGAGGAAGAAATCAGCTACTGCATATGGAGAGCCAAACGAATATGGGGAAGCATCTAGAAATAATGTATAGAAAATTTCACTTCTGAATTCCTGCTACAAAGGACCATAGATCATGTTTCTTAATTATGTTCTACACTGCAATTTCCTAGTAATCAGTCACTTCTAGATTCAATAGCTTCATAAGTTATCGCTGCGCTTTCTAGTAATAAACTTACACACAGATGAAATATCTAGCCATCAGACTGTTTGATTGTTTTTTAGCTGGTGTTCACCTTGTTTTTGTTAGTAACATTAAATAGTCCTGTTGCTGCATATTGTTTGAGTATGTCGTGATCCAAGTGCCGTTACCTTTAAGGCTTTAACTTCAGGGAGCATATAAACATAACATGGTGCATTACAGGAGCATTCAGCTAATATCACCTTGCGTTTAGTATTAAGAGTACATATTTATTTACCATTAAAATAAGAAGTGGATATGATTTATCCGTTCATACATCACATATTAGATGAAGTGTATAGATGTTTGCATGCTCACACATATTGTTATGGTTTTTCATGTGCATAATGATGTAATATAAGATGCATGTGATGTTCTAATAAGCCACAAGCATATTTTCATATCAACTGTGTTACTTTTACAGTTGTGTTTAAGTTCTGTACATGCAACGTGCACACACACACACACACACACATATATATATATATATATATATGTATTTATTTATGTATGTATTTTGAGATTATATATATATATATATATTTATGTATGTATGTATGTATGTATGTCGAGAGCAGTTATTTATTTTATGATGCCTTATTAGTGGCTAAGAATAGTATGTACAACCAGGTGTCTATGCATACTTGCAGATGTCCATCTATTTTTTCTTGACAAGCATAGCTTCATCTCTATTTGCATTCTTGTCTTTATAGATAAGGTCTACATATATAAATTGTTTTACATTTTGGAATAATTCTGCTTGGTTGAATCTAATGTATTGTTGTAGGCATCCTGCCCACTGCCTTTCTATTGGAGATAAGGCATTGAAGTGGCCTTTGTTGTCCTAGTCTCCGGTGTGGGCTATTCTTCTTATTCCTGGGCCTTCTTAAAGCTCTCCTGAATGGAAATTAAGAGCATCGCAAAACCTTTTCACTATCAAGTTACCCATCTTCCTGCTCTTAGAACATCTATTCCTGGGATGGGCGGATTTACTTGAGAACACAACTTTTATATATTGGCAAGGAAAATGACACTGAAATTTTCTTGGTAATATTGAGAAAATCTAACTTTATATAGGATACTATCGTTTGTGGCAATCACAGTGTAAGTATCTAGATAGGTATGAGGTTCCTACTGGTAGGCAAATCAAGTTTTCATTTTACTGATATGAGTACACAAAGGTCTTTTCTTTCTTTTAGTTCTTTGATCGTTATCAGTGATTTAAAAAGCGCTAGATGCCAATGTCAAAAAACACTCGAGGAGCTAGGTGCTCGCCCGAGCGAAGCGATGCGCTAAAATATAAAAATATAATATAATTTTTAAATATAATTTTTAAATAAAAATATGATATTAAATTAAGAAAATCTTACAAAATCACAATATCACATTAATAAAAAGTCTCAAAATTCAAAACAATAACAATAATTTCAAATAAATAAAAATTAGTAGTATTAAAATCAAAATAATATATTATTAATCTAATAAATAAAACTACTGTTACTAGTATATAGTTAATAATATACTGCTAATATACTGTTAACAGTATACCATCAAGTCGATGTGAGAAGAGTGAGTAAGAGTAAGACAGCAGTGGCGAACAGCGGGAGCGAGAGCGATGAGTGGCGACAGTGGCAGCAGTAGCGGCAAGCAGCGATAGTCGTAGCGGCAGCGGTAGTGAGAGCGCAGCGTAAGAGTAAGACCGAGACTGCTGACTGAGAGAAGTGGCAGCGGGAGAGGGTGCGAGAGCGAGGAGCGACGGCAGTGGCAGCGGCAATTTCATGACTATGTAGATATGATGTTTAATTATTATCTATATGTTAGAATATTTACTTAATGATTTAGTTCTTTGAACCTCTTAGGAATTCTGAGTGCATACTAAACCCAAGATGAGTAAGTGTACGAGTGGATATAGATTTAAATCCTCTTGTATGTTAAATATAGCTCTTACTCAAGTCTGTTGAATCTAACATGTGTTCTCTATATGCAGAGTAACAATTACATATTGTTAAGAAACCTTATTTGTTTTCTTTAAAAATAAACATAGAGCTTGTATAAATCTCATGTGTGCAATAAATAAAGTTTGATAAATTGATTTATGTCAAGGAAGAAACTTGGTCTGTACCAATTAATGTACATAAATTCACCTTATCACATCATGGATGAATGTGATGATGGCTTCTCTTTCATCTTCTTTTTTATCTTTAACTGTTTTCTTTGGAATGTATTTTAGATTTATCTGGCCACCAGATGGGTTCATGGATATATGTCATTGTCTTTGGAAATAACAACTGTTTTTTGGCTTTCATTCTTCGGAAAGCATGGCTTTGTCATGAAGGCCATGTTGTCTATTTAATTTTTGTTGAGAGGCATGCATGTGGTATAAATTAGACAGCCTACCATGTCAAGCGATTTGTCAGGACAGCAGACTGGCAAGGAAAGAAATATGTCACAAAGTGTTTATTTACTCATTCATATTCTTTGCACAAAGCAAAATGCAGGCACTTTAGATATGTAAGTCATGTATTTAATCTGATGCTGGAATTACAGCACCAGCAGCAAACCATAAGGTCCTAACTTTTTGGGGTTGGCTACTTGGTTTTTCATGCCGTTGAGCTTTGTTTAAAGTTGTTTAAGAACCGAGGTATGGTCATCTTGATATAATTGATGAAGAAATAAGGTTGTTAATTTACCTAAAGCAGCACATTACACGGAAGATGTGCATGATGGATTCAACAGGAACATGTATTCATTGGATGGATCAATTCAGAGACATGGTCCTTGATGTTACTGTTTTCTGTGTCAACCGAGTGAACATGTACCTCTGGATTTTGCTACTTTATCCAACACGTGATGCCTATGAATGATTTCAGGAAAGGTATTAATTGCCATGTTCCAATTACAGTTGCATAGCTTAGTCAATCTGGGGGTTTTTGCTTGATGGTTGTCGGTGAAATGGTATAAACGAAGCTACTAGCCTGCATTCCATGGTTATATCCTATTGAATCTGCCATTTTTTAATTTTATCCTTGTGTTGCTTTTGCCTCACGACACTTGCAAGGTAGGAGGACCTTTCATTGTAAACAATGGTCAGATTATCTAGTTAAACACATGAGTTTAGATATCTAGATTTTTTTATTTTTTATTAAATAGTTAGTATTTGTGATCTTTTATTAAACATAGATACTTGTTTTACGAGGAAATACTGGGAATCATAGTAGTAGTGATGCAAGCCAGGACGTCTATAAGCTATCATGCAATAGCCTGACTCAAATGGAATGCAATGCATAGTATTCAAAGATATTCTTGTATAGAGATATTCTCTTATTGGTAGAAGTTTGTTCTTTCTAATCTTTGCAGTTCTGCACGGGATGATATAGGCAACATGTGTTTCTTATGGATTAATGCTTGCATGATACTAATGGTGCATCTGTTCTTTCGGAAATCTCTATGTTAGTGCAGTTGCATTATATTTTGAAATCATCCTAATGATTCTGAAAATGTGCTGTAGGAAAAACTGGATGTCAGGAACATAAAGCGAGGACGTTCCACAATGGATGATGACCTTGAAAGGGATCATAAATATCAGAGAACAGATGACATAGATCAGTTCAGTGGGGAGGAAGATACGTCTGACTAACTGTGACAATGTGTCAGCATCGCCACTGCAGAGTTACTTCGCGGGTAGCATCATCATTTGCCAATCCTGGTGAATGTATGGGTCGTGACCGAAGTGGATGTCTATATCGGAACTAGAAGTCACGTAAGGCAAGATGGTGATATTTCCCCACCCTAGCAGTATTATTAGTACATAAGCTTGGCTTACATATCAAATGCGAAGAAGTTTTCAAGCCGTTGGAGCATTATACAGCTGTGTCATTTTCTTGTCAAGTTTATTACCGAGAATAGATGTATGTTTTTTTATTATATTGGGTTTCATTTATGTGCTGCAATGCTTTGATGTCTCTTACTGCAAGTTTAGGCCCCTTTTTTTGGTTTTTTCACCTGCGACACATCAGCTGATCATCCTGAATGCAGATGATCCAAACTCTTATTGTGGGTCAAGGTTGAATGTTATAATGGATGGATGTTATGTAACAACGAGACACTGCACTAGTGAAATTATGGGGTTTGGTTATTGATGGATGAGCTGGTGAGAGCATATTTAAAGATGTTGCGAGGGCGATGTGTTGGCCAAATAAGATGTTGTCTTCCTCGTTAGACCTGCCGCGGCAACCTCGTGCGTGTGTTGTGCAAGTATCTGTTTTGACATTTATCCTGTTGTGGTATCAGATGACTGCATTTCCTGTGAAATTTGTGCCGACAAATTTGTTCTGGTTTGCAAGATTATATAACCAGGTGATTTTTTTCAGGTGTATTTTGACAGATTTAAGTTTTGGTTGTGTGAAGAAGAAGTTGACTTGGATCTACAGCATTTATCCTGTTGTGGTATCAGATGACTGCATTTCCTGTGAAATTTGTGCCGACAAATTTGTTCTGGTTTGCAAGATTATATAACCAGGTGATTTTTTTCAGGTGTATTTTGACAGATTTAAGTTTTGGTTGTGTGAAGAAGAAGTTGACTTGGATCTACAGCATTTATCCTGTTGTGGTATCAGATGACTGCATTTCCTGTGAAATTTGTGCCGACAAATTTGTTCTGGTTTGCAAGATTATATAACCAGGTGATTTTTTTCAGGTGTATTTTGACAGATTTAAGTTTTGGTTGTGTGAAGAAGAAGTTGACTTGGATCTACAGCATTTATCCTGTTGTGGTATCAGATGACTGCATTTCCTGTGAAATTTGTGCCGACAAATTTGTTCTGGTTTGCAAGATTATATAACCAGGTGATTTTTTTCAGGTGTATTTTGACAGATTTAAGTTTTGGTTGTGTGAAGTAGAAGTTGACTTGGATCTACCGCATCCGTTGTTAAGAGGGGCATGAGGAAGCTCAACAGGGTAAACAAAAAAATAAATAAATAAATAAATACTTTGGATCATTTATTGAGATTATCATTTTTTATGGTAAGCTAGATTTAATTTTGTTGAACGTTGAATTTATCGAGACATTTGAAGTTACTAAATACAGAGAGAATTATAAGATATTTTTTATTTTTATTTTTATATTTTTTATGGTAAGGAGTATCTTTATAGTTTCGAGTCTAGCTGAAGGTTTCTTCATAGTTTTTATTTTTTTCTTCATAGTCTAACATAATTTTGTTTATTTTACTTATTCCTAACCATCCATTTATTGTCAATCACAAGATGATCATTCGTTTAAGAACAAGCATCCAAACTTTGTTTCTTTCAAATTGATTTAGCTTTTAATGTATTGTCGAGACTTATACGTCATCTTTAAGAACATCATCAATGCATTTATGCTCAACTTAAGATAAAAAAAAATAATATTTACATAAATATTTTTTAATAAAAAATAAGTTTGAATATTTTTGATATATCTCCAATAATTTGCTCCTTAAGATGTGCATCTATATACTTTTATTTCTTTAGTAAATTTTTTTTTGAAAGTAGACGCATACGAGTTACTTTAGAGAATAGAATCTGCATTCAATTTTAATTTATCATATTTAAAATCATAAAAAATAATATAAATATATTCTTTAATGATTAAGGTTCTCTTATTAAAAACTCGATAAGTTTTAGAGAAAGAAAAATAATCAAGAAAAATACCTTTATCAGATTTTATATCAAAATTTTCTAAGATATCATTGTTATTTAAAATAAAACATTTACAACTAAAAACTTTGAAATACGAGATATTGAATCTTTTATAATTCATAAGAAGTTTTAGATTAATAAGATCGTATAAGAACCCTATTCGTAACATAACATGTTATGTTAATGGTCTTGATCCAAAAGTATTTGGACAGGTTATGTTTATTAAACATGGTCCTTATCATCTCTTATAAGCTCATATTTTTTTCTCACAACTCCTCCATTTGTTATGGATTTTTTAAAGTTAAAAAATTATGGTTATATCTATTTAAATTATGAAAATTTTGAAAATAATTATTTTTAAATTTACTACGATTACCACGAATAAAGAAAATCATAAAACTTTTTTCTGAACTTACTTATAAAATTTGATAAAATATTTGAAATAATTATTTTTATATACCAAGAAGTATGTCTAAGTATATCTACTGTAATAATCAATAATCACAAAAATAAATTTATTACATCCTAGACTTGTGATATTAATATATTCAAATAAATCCATATAAATTAGTTATAATGGGTTAGAGGTACTTAATTTTCATAAAAAAAATTATCTTTAACAAATTTAATTTTAAACATTCATCTTATAAGTTCTTTCATTCTAATTTATAAAATTAATTTTAAATTAGCATGTCCTAGTCTCCTATGTCAAAGCCATATATCATTATTCAAAGTCAAAAAGTAAGTTACATCATAAAAATCATCAAGATCAATAGTATAAACATTATCACTTCTTAAACCTATCATAGATTTATTCTTATTTGGTATTTCTATGATGTAAGCATGAGATTAAAATTTAATATTATATCTCTTATCACAAAGTTAGGAAATGCTTATTAAGTTATGTTTCCAACCATCTATCAAAAGCATATCTTCAATTAAGATATTCAATTTGTTCCTAATATTTTTAATATTAATGAATTTTCCTTCATTGTTATCTTTGAAGGTAATATATCTTTTATCTCGACTAATAAGCTTTGAAAAGTTTATAGGATTTTTAGTCATGTATATTAAGCATCCACTATCAAGATATCATCTTTTGCTCCTAGTTCTTGTTTCAAAACATACCTACAATAAAGAGATGTTTTAGATATCTATTGAACTTTAGATCATTCGTGATTAGATTTATCTTTCTTATCTTTTGGCTTTAAATCATTTATGATAACTATGTTTAGAGCATGTGCGGGTGACCAAACTTTCTACCAAAAATGTATTTAACTTATGAGAAATATATGATGTGGATCCTTTTATAAATTTAGTTAACTTTTGATATGTGTTGTTACTTGTAAAACCAATACCTTATTTTCTAAATGCACAATCTTGTTTAACAAGAATCTTATTAAGTGACTTGTTTTTAATTTAAAATTTCTTTAATGTTTGTCATAGTAACTATTAGTTATAGATACCATACAAGCTAGTCACGTGAGTGATGACACCTGTAATATGCTGCGTCAATCTCTTTGTTTATAATTACTAATATTTTCTTACATTATTTGGATGTATATTTTGATGTCCTTAGATCTGTGCAATAGGAATTAGATCGTGACGAAATCACGATAATGAAACTGATTTGCCTTTAAACATAGACCCTAAATAATCCCAGTCATAAGTTACTTAAGAGGGACATCAAGATAATCAGACAAACTAGTACACTGTATACCCATCCATATGATGGAGGTGGCTGGTCTCATAGCTACTCGTGTAGGGACACTAAAGATATAGTGTAAGTGCTCATTGGAGAATAAGTTCACTAATTGATCCGTTTATGAAATGCTAAGAAGGAACACATTCTTGGTGAAGACAGTGGGAGCATGATAGAGTTGAGCGAGGTTGGAGATACAAACGGTTCTTGAGAATGATAGCAAACCTTATGAAGGCAATTGAGTATCAATAGAAGATCATATACTCTCGGTATCATGAGAGAAATATTTTATGTATTCTTGTTCAAACAAATCCCTAACTATGGTCATTCAGATTGAGAGAGAAAGAGTTTTCCAAAAAAATTTGATTAGAGCGAGACTCGAGTGAAAACCGTATGGGTCTGACAGCACCATGCCTAATATACGATCTCTGGAATATTAGATGGATGAGGAATTATATATATATAGTAACTGAGGACAGATAGGTCTAAAGGATTGGATTCCCCTGTATTGTCTAGGAACTACAACATAATGGGCTAGTATGTCCATAGTCAATAAGTCGAGTGAATTATTATAGAGATAATAATTCATTTAGTCAAAAGGAGTTTTGACATGTATAACTTATGCTAGCTCGATATTGGGCCTAGAGGGTCACACATATATAGTAGGTGTTGCAATAAATAAATATTCGGATATGAGATATCCGTCAGAGCTCCTATCTTATTCGATATCCAATAAGTCCCTGAATTATTAGATCCCATGGATGAGATCCAATAAGAGCTAATAAGAGATTATTAGGTAGAGACCTACTAATCTAAGAGGCTCAAGTAATTAGATCGAGATCCAGTACCCAATAGGGCAAGATTCATTAGGGTTAAGTTGATAGGGGGCTTCTATAAATAGGAGGGAACCAAAGGTCTATAGACTAGGGTTTTTTTGGTTGCCACCTTCTATTCTCCTCTCCCCTTGATGAGCATCTTCGCAGCCCCTACTATGTGGATCACTGCTAGAGAGGAGGACGCTTGATCTCCTTCATTCTCTCTTACAGATCTGTAGGAATTCAGGGATATACGATCTCCACTGATACTATCTTTCTTGTATATGTGATTTCTGATTTGCAGGTTTTTACACACTAATCTTCACATGAAAACGAAACCTTTTTGTAAAAATCTAAATTTTTTTATTTTTTCTTCTTCGGCTACGCATGTGATATGTCCCTAGATTTTCCAACAATAACATATTTTTCTTTTTAAGTGATTATATTATATAATTACTATCAATAGACTCATTTAAGAAATGTTCTAGTTTTTCATTCATGATAGGTTATGCTTTGTATTTTTCAAAGTATGTAGTCTTATTGATTTTTGAATTAACTCATTTTTAAGTTCAAGGCTAGATGATTCTAAATCTTCACATTTAGTATCAGAAGTAGAAGATGTTGACATATAATTGTCATATTTATTAACGAGTGAGACATGATCTATTTTAGTAAATTATATTTTTTTCAATCTTTTTGGGTTTATTATATAAATCATAAATACTTCAGATAATTCTTCATATGATAAGAAAGTTCAATACCTCATCATCAAGAGCCATTAAGACATAATTTGCCATATCTTTAATAATTTGCTCTTTCACTTCCTGACTCACTTGATTCATCCCATATTATTTTGAGTGTTTTCTTCTTCTTTTTCGTTGATGATTTCATTTTTAATTGTGGACACTCATTTTTTTTAAGTATCCTAGCTTTTTATACTCATAGCAAATGATTATATTTTTTTTTCGACTTGTATTTTTACCTTCTTGTCTTACAAGATTTGTCCTATTTTTCCTTATGAACTTTTTGAATTCATTTGTAAAAAGTGCTATGTCTTCATCGCCATTACTTGAGCTTTTGCTCAAGTAATCTTTTTTGGATTTGAGAGTAATATTCTTCATTTTCTTTGGATGGTTTTCATCTTTTTCATCATGTGTTTTACATATCATTTCATGAGTCATTAAAAATTCTATAATTCTTTAAGAGCTTTTTGGATTGTTGTTATGTTTGGATCTTACCTTTTAGAATGAGACTTTAAAATTTGACTTACTAATTCAAGATTAATATAGTTTGGACCAAGATCTTTCAATCCATTCACAACATCATAAAACTAGTACTCAATTGGTTCCTTTACATGTGACTTCAAAGATGTACCATATGTCATGTATGGTGTCATAAACAAAAACTCGATTAAATTTATTTTTATCTAAGATATAAAATAAAGCATTCGTAGTTTTAGCATTTAGAAATGTTTTTTTCAAAATCATTTCATCTATTGATGTAGAAGATTTTTGAAATCTAAACTAGATAATATTTTATAAATCAAAATTCATATAAAGAAAATCTTTATTTACGTTTTCCAAAAGATGTAGTCTGTCTCATTTAACATAGGAGAACAAGTGATAGAATGACCCTCTTGATTACTTGAAAAAGTCATTAGAACTCTTTTGGGTATTAATATAAGATAATCTTACTTTGATACCAATTGTTAGGATCTTAATAATACTATGAGGATTGATTTAGTAATATAAAAAAATTAATCGATTTTAAAGCTTGATCGTAAAATCTGTATTAAAAACATGATTAACCAAATATCTATAACTCGTTAGTCAATCAAAATTCTTATTTCTCTTCTAATTTTTTTTTATAATTCCACATAGAGCATGTAAATAGAGTAAAAAAATTTCTAATAAAATAATGAAGGAGAGATAATTAGGATCTCAATTGTTTTGGGATGGCATAGATTCCAAACCACTCATTTTGAGCAATTGAGTAACAAAATTTTTTCTTTTGTTTTAAAAAATTATAGGTTAAGATAAATGTTTTTAGATAAAAAATCCTATATATATATATAAGATTAGATATAAATTTAATATAAAAGCTTCAACTCATTAAATTATAGACAAAACCAAACCGAATACATCACACGCTCGCCCGCGCACACGCACACGCACACGCACACGCACGAACTAATATTTTGTGAAGAGTGAGGCGGACCCTCCGACGTTGCGACCGTTCCTGCAGCAGACCTCCATTTGTCGCTCCGCCATGGCCGTCCACCCCGCGGCCGCCAGCTCCCAAACCCACCTGAAGTCATCGCATGCATCAGCAACCTCCAGGGCCTGCCCCGCGAAAGCCGGGAAGAGCCCGTTTCTCGTTAGCCGACACTTAGCATCGGAATCGCACCCGGCGCCGCCAGCAGCCGCCGCGTGGCGCTGGCTCTCCCTCCCTCCCCTCCCTCGTCAGTATAGGCGCCGCTCGCTTTCCCTCTACATAGTCAGTTGTTGGTGCTGCTTGCCACCTGTCGACGCCTTTTGCAGGACAAAGGTGGCGCTTCTCCCTAGCTACAGCGAGACGACGGGACGGCATGGGGCCTGAAGAGAAGAAGCAGAAGAAATGCTGCCCTCTGAGAAGGTCAAGGAAGGGATGCATGAAGGGCAAAGGCGGACCGGAGAACCAGGCGTGCACCTACCGCGGAGTGCGGCAGCGGACGTGGGGCAAGTGGGTGGCGGAGATCCGCGAGCCCAACCGCGGCGCCCGCCTCTGGCTCGGCACCTTCAGCTCCTCCCTGGAGGCTGCGCAGGCCTATGACAAAGCCGCGCGCAGCCTCTACGGCGACTGCGCCAGGCTGAACCTGTCCGACGACTCCGGCCCCAGGCGGCCGCCCGTTAAGTCGGAGGCCTCCTGCTCGCCGACCTGCTCGACGGAGACGAGCACCAGCGGGTCAAGGGCGACCTTCCCGGGGAGCGTCCGGTCGCCGGCGGGTTATTTCTGCGGCGGCGGCGGCGGCGGCGGCGGGCTTGACGACTTCGATGACTACGTTACGGGATTGCCGAAAGCTGAGGATTTCGGGCTGGAGGCTTTCAGTGACATTCCGCTCTTCGACGACGTCGGCTTCGCGGAGACGATGTTCGACAAGGAACTGCTGAGCTTCGACGCCATGCAATTGTCGTGGTGTTCTTGAGCAGCTGCTCTCTCTCTCTCGTTATATATATAGCTCTCCAGAACACGTTCTTGTGTGTGTGTGTGTGTGTATATGGGGGTGTAATCTGATGTATAGTGCAAGTATATTTCATAGTGCAAGTAGATTTCCATGAAAATATATATTACATATGAGATGATGTTGATGTTACTTGGCAAGGAAGAGGTGATGTTGATGTGTATATAGACATGCGGATGTATGAAGGGGAAGAAAAAGGCTGAATTCCAAGTGTTCCTTCCCCATCAACATCATGCGCTTCTCTTCTCTTCTTCAGTAACTGATGGATTGGTCAGCGGAAAGGGAAGAGCAGGCAATTTCTCGTGGATCGATCAGTAGATTTCTAAATTGATTTCCTTGGATGTGATGGTCACTCGAATGGCGAACAAGAAGTAGGCACATTCGAAGAAGAACCAAGCCTTGCATGGAACCAATCATATCCAACATCAACTATCGAAGGTAGGCAAACCAAACTTACATGTCCGGCAATGAAACTAACAGAAATGTATATTTAAATCCATTTACGACGCTTTACTTGCCGCAAGGGAAGAAGCTGTAAAGAAATCGAGAGTATATCGGAAGCCGAAACACCGAAGTAGATATAAGGGAATGAACAACGCTTCCGCTTGCGCTCCAGATTGTGGAAGCAGGCGGAGGTTGGGCAATGGCATCGTCGACGGTGTAACGTAAAAGCTGTAACACCGTCGACTGGAGATTCACTTTCTGGCGCAGGGTACGCCTTAGCATTGTGCTCCAGCATCGGAAGTCAGTGTGCCAACCCTCGAGGAAGGCTTGGCTCCGAGGCTGGAGGCCCTTGCGTAGCTAGTCGAGGCCCCTGCGCCGGAGGGGGTGAAATAAGCACCATTTAGCCGGAGGTCACCCTCGGACCTCCAGTTCCAGGTCTTCCACAAGCTCGCATCTGTGTCCACCCTTTTCGTTACCTATCCAAATCAAAAAACAAAAAAAAAAGTATAGGCGGAATAGATTAATCAAAAGCAAAATCCTTGAAACGTGGAAGGTTGCTTAGTGCACCTCCTTTGCGAAGGGATTGGTCGGGGCAAGATATCGGTTGCCCTGGCTGTTGATGGTCGGGCTTGCACTCCCACCGATGGCATACATCTCCCAGTGCGTGTAGTCATTGTTTACCACATGGAAGTAGCCATGCCGCCACCACAAGCATTCGTCACTTGCAGTGATTACTTGTGGTATCAATGTGTTGTGTCACTCCTGCAATCGCACAAAGGGAAACAATGCATCGAACTATGTATCTCCGGTGCCCGTGGATGTACCTGGGCATTCTCTGAATCAGTCCCTCTCGCCGAAATGGTTAAATGCGATCGTAACTTGCATGGACTTGTCTCTTTCGTAGGAATCACTGTGGCCCAAAAGCATTACCTGCATCGATTTGGCCAAGAATGTCAGAACTCAGATGAATCGACGTGGTTCAAGGCATCGAGCAACACGGCGCAGTGAAGTTGCAGCCACTGCAGACCTCTAAATTTATCTACCAATGATGTCTAAAGTACTAGCAACGATCGCTAAGCTACAAGAGCAACTTGTCTGTTTCAGTGTTCTATAACAAAACAAAAAACAAAAAAACACCTTGTAGAAAGATCAGCTATCGGTACCGAAGAATGCAACAAGAGCAACGCGAGAGAGGGATACCTCGTTGTGGCGGGTGAAATAGTTGTTGGACACTGTAATCGCGGTGGAACCCATGATAGCGTCAACCAGCCCGTCGGCGCAGTTGGAGAGAGAGCCATGGTCCACCCAAACATGGCTGGAGCCGAAGATGGACACACCATCCCCGTCGGCCATGGTTCTCCATCCATAATGCGAAGGAGAGCTGCGGACCATGGCATTGCCGGTCGGCTTGCAGTCATGGACGTGGAGGCCGTGGATGATGACGTTGGTGACGTACTGGATGGTGATGCAGGCTCCATTGGCAACATGGACGTTTGCGCCGCGGCCGTCGATGGTCTTGAAACTGTTCATGATGAGCTCCTGCTCCGGCGTGATCACCATGTCGCGCTCAAAAGTGATCCACAGCGGGTCATCCTGGACGACCGCGTACCCGAGTGTTCCCGGGCGTGGATTCACGGGATCATCATCCCCCGATGGCGTTGCGGCCGAAGCCGATCCCGCAGTCGGCCAGCGTTTTCCGGTTGAGATGCCAGTCGGGATCGCACCGCCAGCAGTCGTCGATCGGGTTGCCTGTGCCGCACGACAGATAACCGAGAGACCTCCGAGCTGCGCTGTTGCTGATGCTCCTGTCAGCAAAAAAAAAAGTGAACTCAATGGGGGACTTATGCCTGCTACCGAGACAATGCATCACAAGCACTGGCTGAATCCACAAAAACCAACAGGAATCACAGCGATTCAAGAAAGGAAACAATTTCATAAAGAAAAAACTACAAAAATAATGAATAGAAGTTTTATTATTATGTTTTCCTCTGAGATATGTATTCTTTTGTACACGAAGAGACTCATGAACAAAACAGAACACATGAGAGCGACTAGTTCTGTTCCTCGATTGAAAGGGGCCGAGAGTTTCTGTTTGGTCCAGCCCATACGTGGGCTTGGACCCCAGAATTGGGCCATTAAGCCCAAATCAATAAACATTATATGTATATATATATATATACATATATATGTATATACATATATATATATATAAATATATACATATATATATTTATATAAAGGAAACGTGCATGCAGTTGAGGACAGTGAAGGTCTTGTGTATGTAGCGAAAGGAAACATTGGCGGGGTAGACAGAAAGAACAAAGAAAGAGAGCGGAGAGAAAACTAAAATATTGAGTTTTTTACTTGACGATTAGTGTCAAATTTCATCAAGCGAAGAATCCTTGTAGTAAGCTCCACAATCCCCTAACGGTACTGATCTGAAATTTATCTTCTCCGGAATGCTTTTCTACTATACCTACCTGGTGAGATCTAAATTTTTCTTTTAATGAGATCCATTAATGTGATAATGATATGTAATTTTTGAGCTCTGATCTTGATGTTATTATGACCCTCTTGTTATTTTAGAAAAGTCTTATTGTAAACATGTTATTATTATTGATGATAGTAGAAATTTGAAGTGGACTACGATTCCGTGGTTTTTTTTACATATTGGGTTTTTCACGTTAAAAATTCGATCTCACTTGTGATTGATTTATTGTTTATACTGTTCTAATTAATATTTACTTTTGATATTAGTTGATATTTTTGATGAGAAATCTATTTTGATACACAAAGAGCGATAGAAAAGAATTATTTCGCCATAATAGATTTTTCCTAACAATTCGAAGATAAAAAAATAATATTATATTTGACTATGTAAGAAAAGAACAATAAAAACAATGAGTAAACAAATATAAACCACGAAATTATATATATATATATATACATAAATAAACACACTCATAAATCTCTGACCAATATCAGTCCATCTAAGAGCTTACTCTAGTAGAAAAGATATGATCTTAATTTATATTTACAACTTTTTTAAAAGAAGTTCTGAATACAGACATTTGATATCATCAAATTTTTTTTTCCGATCTTATTCCATCTAAAAAATTTGTGTCGGTAAATATTGTCAACAAATACAATGAGGTGGTACAGAAAAAAATCAAATCTTACATGTGAACGGCGGAAGCAACCTCTTCCGGGTCATCGACTGCGGCTTCCGCCATCTTATTTGAACTCTTGCTGGATGTGCGCAGGTGCTCGGCATCGAGGCTGCAGCAGCAGATGTCCTTTGTCCCCCCTAATAATCAATCAATAGCTGAGTATATTTTATTTATACATATATAATATATATAATGATGTCATGTAGTTGTATTCCTAATATATATATATATATATATATATATATATATATATATATATATATATATATATATATATAGAGCGAGAGAGAGAGAGAGGGTTGGATTTTTTTGATGTCAGATCCATTCAATCCATTAAAATCGAGCTCAGATGCCATTTCTATTTAAAAATAAATGGATTCAGATGGAACAAGAAAGTTTTGTGTATCCACAAGCACGATGTAAACCTGGTGGAGCTTTCATCATGCTGCATCAAAACTCAAATGCGAAGGCAAAGACGAGCAAATGAGGTTTGTGCTATCGCAGAGCCCACCGGCTGTCAAATGTACAATCAATTTGCATAAATAGCTGAAACCGAGTAGTTTTCGATTGACACCAATCCAACAATATCTTCAACAAAGGATTACATGCACAAATCCAACAGTATCTTCATTACAGGATTCCGACAAGCCGGCTCATGCCGGAGGTCTTAACACCAATAATTCACAGAAACCAGCTTGTGCTCTTCGATCTTTTACATGTGCGAACAAGCAGTTCTAGGTTTCGGCACAACCACCATTGGAAGAATCTGCAGTCTGGCGAATGAGCCCTAAAAGGCTGCTGGCTTTCCTCTTGGCCCTCTCGGTGCCAGTTTCCATGAGATCTTTCAACGCCTCTTCTGCGCCGGACTCCATCGCAGCCCTGAGCTGCTGTTCGTCACCACCACACAATGAAAACAGCAAAGCAGCAGCATTCTCGCGAACCCTCGCAGATCCCGTCTTCATCAACTTCACCATGAGCGGTATAGGGTTCGAATGTGTGATTGCCGTCTTGCCTTCTTGACTACTTGCAAGAATCGCCAATATAGCCAGCGCTTCGTCGACCATACCCCCACTAGGATCAACCAACATCCGTATCAAGTAGACCACAATACCAGCTTTAACAGCAATTACCTTGTTACCCTTGAAAATGCAGAGGTTGAAGATTGCAGTAGCTGCATCCTTCTTACCTCTTGGACTGCCATGGCACAGCAGATTAATGAGTGCAGGTATAGCCCCGGCTTCTCCTATGAGGACTTTGTTTTGATCCACAACCGACAGACTAAAAAGAGCAGCAGCAGCATTCTCCCTTGCCTCCATACTCTCACTTTCCAGCACCTCTACTATCTTTGGGATTGCCTTCGCTTTTACGATTAGACCCTTGTTGTCCTCGTTGATCGAAAGGTTCAGGAGTGCTGTCACCGCATGCTCCTGTGTCCTCGGATCAGGAGATGAAAGGAGTTGTACAAGTATCGGGATGGCACCTGCTTCGGCAATACATATTCTATTGTCAGCATTTCTTTTTGCGAGCAGCCGGAGTTCCCCAGCAGCTGCTCTTTGCTCTTCCTGGTTCCCTTTTGCCAGTCTCTGCAGGAGCACATTGATCCCAGCACGGTTACAGTCAGAACTATTCCCTGGCTTTGACTCTTGGCAACTGCCTTGCTTTTTGGGCAGTTCGATGCCATTGGCATCACACCATTGTGCAATTAAGCTCTTCAAAACGAAATTGGGAGTAAGCGTGGAATGGGACAGAGTTTGTTGTGTTTTAGGGCAGGTCTTGTGTCCACTGTCTAGCCACTTCTGGATGTAAGATCTTTCATATGTCTGCAGAAACAATTTAATTACTAGAATATCAAAAAAATAAAACAAGTTCTAAGTTTTTGTTCATTACTTGTCCTGTGGAGACGATGACAGGATCCTTCATCAGCTCGAGAGAAATCGGGCACCGAAAATCGTCTGGGATCACCGGAGATCTATGCTTTGCAAAACTATTTTTCTTTTCGATGCTGGCTGAAGTTGAATTTTCTGAGATTACAAAATCTTTAAGCTTCTTCAGCAGTGATGACATTTCCTCCACAGAGACATCAGGGTCTTCGGCACCGGAAATTACCATTTCATGCAGAGCGACAGACTCCTTCATGATGTCATTCTTATTTTTGAGTTGAAGTTTTTCTAATATTCTTTTGAGGATAGTAGGATCACAGTGATTTTCGCTTACTGCCCAATTTAGATCTCTGTTTAGTTGTAAATTGAGTGAGTCTGTACTTTCTTTTGCTCTACAAAGCTGGGAATGCACAAGTTCAATCTGGAAACTTTAAGTAATTAGCATATATCCCACATTAGTGATTAAACTTTAAAAAAAAAAAAAAGCTAAAGAAACAAGGAAAAGGATACACTATGAATGCTCAGTGCCTAAGCTTTTCTAACCAATTGGACCGAAACATGTCTTTTTACATAAAATTGATAAAATCAAAGGAAGCAAACAATAGAATCTAGTTGGTCTGCACAAGCAACACCAACAGGTAGTTTGCATTAGCATATTTAGTATGTTGTCTCCTAAACATAATTACCTAGAATGTGATAAGCAACTCAGGTTTGTAATTATTTTATGCATCAAATTAAATAAAAAATAATAGGGTAATTTAAGATGATTTTATTTAAGCTAAAAATTAGTTTGCATTTAGTTTCTTATAAAATTTTATGATAATTAAAGATAATTTAGTTATCTAAAATAAGATAGTAATATTTTTTATAGAATTATACTATGGTTTGAGTGATGCAAACTAGTTTATTGATTATAGAGTAAGTTATTAAAAAATTAATGGTAAAATTAATATAATTTTTAGGTTTAGTATAGTCTATTTTATTAGGAACTTTATCAAAAAATTTCTATGAATTATTACTATAAATTATTATAAATTGATAATTCAAAAGATAATTCAAGATAACAAAATCATTGTTACATACATAATTCTTTTCGCTAATTTAGTACCTTTGTTGTCTTGAACCCTCATTAAGAGAAGCATCATGCAGCGGACTGCCCTTTGTTAGTAATATTGTTGTTTTGAACTTTCCTTCAGCAGATTGTAGAGTAAGGATGTTGACTATGGATTTCTTTTATTAATGATTATAAACCGATCAAAATTTGACAAGATCAAACACCCATTTTCAATGATTAGGATTGCATATCCCTTACCACAGTGATCGGAAATGCAAAAAAAAAAAAAAAAGAGAGAGAAGAAAAAAGGCTTGGATTGAGATGACCAAAATTGCACCAAGGTTTCTAGAAGCAGAGTGATTGCAATAACTATGATACCAGAATTAATGAATGCCTATGATCACAGCTATGTTGAGTTCAGGATAGTGCTTATAAGATATCATAAAAGACAAATATGACAACTTACTAGCAGCTACAATGATTTTTTAGGCAACTCATCCACTTTAACCACTTGACAAGTGTTTACTGCAACAAGATATATGGAATCTAAAAATACACATTGCAATAGAAATTCAAAAGAAAATTTCTCAAATTTAAAGTTAACAGAAGAGGTATGTGGTTGAGAAGTCAGTAGAAACTGGAAAAAAAAAAAGGTTTCATATCGTAAACTTTGATAGCAATTGTGGGGTGGTAGTAGGCCCAAACGAGACAAAGAAGATATGGAAAAGAGAGTACCAAAGATAGAAAAGACACCAACATAGAAACTTCATTAATAAGAGAACCACACAAAAAGACAACTCAGCTATCTATCAACAGGATAGTGTTGCCTATCTATTACTCATGGTTTCTACTAAGCACTACAACAAGGATTAACGTCTTGATCATACCGGTAGATACAGACAAACATTTACTGGTTTGATGGTTGATTGCTAAAAAGATGAAGCAACGTCACATGGTCAGGTCCAAAACAGAGCTTTACCACCCAGTAACTCTTTTTAATAAGGATATGATGGCTATTGACAGCTGTCTTAGCTTCTCTCTCTTCCACTCTCTCCTCCACTACCTCCTCTGCCACTTCCATGTCCTCCATTGTTGTCTCCTCCCCCTCTTCTTCACCTCATTTACTGCCAATGCCTCCTCGTCCGCCTGTGCATTCTCCTGATATCAGTATATCTCCCCACCTTTGCCTCCTCATACCAGTAGTAGACCTCCTCCTCCTCCTCCCTCTTCTTTGTCTCTCTTTCAAATTTCAATTCTTGTCTACCTGCTAAACTTGTATTAGTTGGCTCAAGGAAGTACCGAGGTACGACATCAGTGCCCGACTGGTCCAACCATGGACTAGCATCGGTATTGGACAAAGATTTTAAACGTTGCACTGCAGAGTTTCTATCTCACTGTCTCTTTATTGCCTCACAACTTGGCGTGATGCATGCACTCTACTGGATGCTCTCTCTCAATCTCTCATACAATGCCTTCGAAATGAATTGAAGGTTAACACTTACTTCAATTAGTTGATAATAACAAACCATACTTATCAAGGTTTCACCAAAGGTACAATTTTCCTCTCATCTCAACACTAGATTGACAATGTCTACCAATAGGAATGACAATATACTAATCTTGAATCTAATCAAGTTCCAAACTTCAACATCATGTCTCGCTGGACAACACTCATTCTACTCCTAATGAGACTCGACTCCACTGGAATACTAATAAAGTTGATCTCCAACATCTTCCCCTAAAATAAATCTTAAAAAATATTACGTGGAACTTTGAAAAAAAGAAACGATGCTCTGTCCTTTGATGTAGTTACTATTGTACCGATCTTTGTGTGCCCCAAAGATTATGCCATACCATCCCCAATTGGTACATACTCAAACGATGTCATATGTTTTGATGAGCTGCAAAACTTTGATTTACCTTGTTCCTCTAGTGTCAAAAGTCAATATCTGTTTAGAAAATCAATTTGATGATAACAATTTATATTCTGCACTCGAAGAAAGTTATATAAAAGAGATTTAATTTGCACGAGCATGTAGGACAAAATTTCTCAGCAGTCTGAAGGAGAATCCCAAATTTGCGTGAAGCTTGCTGACATGCTTATGGTAACAAATTTTACCAGCCAGCATCCTTCATCTAATGAAACCTCAACTGCATGATCAACAACTCTACTAACTACTTCAATAAATACAATGAATCCTATTGTAGTAAATTGGTTATATGCACCTTTATAAGCACATCAGCTTAGGCTCAAGTTTTATAAGCTCGCCTTTATAACAACTACATCCTAATTGGTGACCACGTAATGTAAGACTGACTCACAGAAAACCTCAATGGATCAGGCGTTCTTTATGTTACCTGTTCTTTAACTTCAACAGATACATTAAGCTTGTCCAAGCATATCTCACCAAGTGCCTTCTCAATGGATTCGGTCACCTTGCGGAAGACTTGTTCGAACTTTTGTGGGCGCAAAACCTGGAGAAGACACACCGAGAGGGAAAAGAATTAAGGAATTTATTCAGAAGTTGATCAAAAGGGGCAAATTTTGATATGTCCACAAATTAAAAGCGAGTGATTTTAAACATCGACTGGATAATTGGACATAAAATTTCACCTTACAACATGATAGCATAAGATTCAATACGAATTCAGAGGGCTTCCGACGCAACAAGAGAAAAGCGGCACCTTTGGCCATAAAAAGGATAAAATCGACTACAATCGACGAGCAGAAGTAGGGAAGGCTAGTCGATAGCGGTCACCTGATAGAGCTTGCTCCCCTCGTTCACGAATCGGAGGACGTCTTTGGCTTCGAGGAGGGCAGCGCAGAGGGCTTCGAGGCCGCGGATCTCGGCCGGTCCGAGGGAGTCGGCGTCGTCACCGAGCTCGTCGAAGAGTGGGGCGAGGAGCTTCACCCGCCGCGCGAGGTCGCAGCACATCCGCCTGAACGGCCCGCGGTTGTCCGGCAACGCGGACACCTCCGCCACCACCCCCAGCAGGGACTCAACCACCGCGGCTCCGCGACCGCCGCCGATCCCCGCCGCCTCCTCTTCCTCAGCCGTCGGCGCCATGGACGCAATCGCGAATGGAGCAAAAGGGGATCGAGGTGGAAGACTACAAGAATTAGGTGGAGGAATCCAATCGAGGGAGTCCAAACGTTAAATCGGGTTATTATTTTATTGCAGCCTGTAGAATGACATCATCATCCGTCACCATGTAAATAGATAAAACATATTAACGATTGATTGGAGCGGTACTAATAATTAAACTTACTTTTATTGGGTCGGATCGAGTCAGTCAACCCGAATCCGATTTGAAATCACTGGCCCTCTCCAGGTGTCTCCACATCAGAATTCGTTGACCACGTGGATTCAGCGGTAGGGGCCCGCGTAGTGGGCTCCGATAAATATCCCCGACGCCACCCCCCTGAAACCCCCCGCCCCTCCTATTCGATCCCCTCCGCCTCGCGGAACGCCGGTGCCGAACCGGGGCGAGTCCTCCTCCTCGTCCGACCCGTGAGATCCTTGTTTGCCCTTCATCTCGTTGGGTTCATGCTGGCCTCGGGGTTTCGATCTGATTCCTTTCTTTCTGCGTCCGGGAATCGTTGCAGAAAGGGGGGCGAAGAAGGACTTCGGCACCGCGATTCTCGAGCGGAAGAAGACCCCCGACCGTTTGATAGTTGGCGAGGCCGTCAACGATGACAACTCGGTCGTCTCCTTGAACCCCGAGACGACGGAAAAGCTGCAGCTTTTCCGTGGCGATGCGGTCCTTCTGAAGGTGACAATGCTAAGCACCGTGCGTGAGTTTTTTTTACTGCGAGCTAGGGATCTTTGGAGTTACGGAGTCATCTGGGGACTTGCTTACCATCGAGGAAATTATGTGAAGTTTGGATTTTGTGTTGGAAGAAATCGGGCACGTCGATTGACTAGTTTTTTTTTTTTCTTCTATAGCTTTGTATTTGTTCAGAAATACTGCTGGTGAAAATTTGGCACTTTCTTGAACATGGGCCCGGACTCGCATGTAGATTTCAATTTATTATGTATCATTTCCCTAATTGACATTTGAAAAATTGGTCTCTACCACATCTGTAGGAAGACCACTCTCTCGCCTTAAATGTAAATAGCTTTAAAATTCTGATATTCCATTTGTGACAAGAAACAGCAAGCATCCACAGCTTTTGTATAACTGGGGAATTCTGAACCATGGATTTCATTTTAATGGGTTCACTTCCTTGATTGACTAAGTTAATGCTTTCTCGTATTTGTTGGCAATGATTTCAGGGGAAGAAGCGAAGAAGAGATACAATTTGTATTGCACTTGCTGATGGCACTTGTGATGAACCTAAGATCAGGATGAATAAGGTTGTTAGGTCAAACCTTAGAGTGAGGCTCGGGGATGTGGTATCTGTGCATCAGATTCAGCATGTGAAATATGGAAAGCACGTGCATATACCTCCCGTAGATGATACAATCGAAGGCATTACAGGAAACTTGTTCGATGTTTATTTGAAGCGTAAGTTGTACTTTTTTTTTTCTCCCACAAATTCTCTGGCTTAGCTGGATCTAGTGTTTTTACACTTTTATGGAAGGATACTTGGGCAGATATTTTGTTTATGAAATTATTTTGTGGGTAATGGTTCATTATCAACATACGGCTTAAAAGTTTCATGGGACTCATTGCCCTGTTATGAGACAGTGTTTCTTCTTTACTGAGAGATGTAAACTGTAATTTTGAAGTAACGTGATGTTTTTGGTGTTTTTAGTTATTAAAATGTAATCCTTTCCGCTCTTGCATATCGAAGTTTCGACAATTTTGTCATGGTAACATAATAGGTCATTGGATTTTGACTAGTTATGTTGACCAACTATTTGTTTCTTTCAAAGCCCTTCCTTTATGTTCAGTCTGTACTTCATTCACAACATTGGTTCGGAGCCTGCTGAGAATATGCCTTATTGTGTTGTTGTGACTGTGGGTGCTTATTGAAATATTGGTGGCAGCAAAATATTCAATTAGTTTTCTTTTTATTATCAGTAAGGGCACAGGGTAAGGCTTGTTTGTAGAAGGTTCTGTACCCTAGACCAAGTTGAATACAAGATTATCTGTTCCTTTTTTTTTTTTTCTCGTTTTATAAAGCTACGAATCCCATTGAGGGAAAACATTAACACAAAAGTGAGAAGCAAAAGTTAGTATATTATGGAATATTGTGTCTTTGGGGAGCCAAACACCCAATGGCCCTAATTGAGGCAAGAGATGCTTCCAGCAGACCTTAGTTTGGTTGATAGATTCTTCTGCTAGTTGATGCCTAATTTGAAAGCTTTGTTTGTCATTTACTATTAGTTTGGAAAAAGATGATAGTTTATACATCAATTTGTTCAGATTCTGGCTTAGCCAATCAAGCAAGAGGTGCTTTTTAATATGCCTATTGTATATATTATTGGTGCTTTAAACAGTCTTAGGTTGTCATGCATTTTAGTTGTATCTATTTGAAGGAATATATCTTTTAAATTTTCAATTAGATTGTTCATATTCTGTTTGCTGAATTAAAACTGAGTGATATGGTCTATATCAAGCAATTGAAGAGGAGTTAAAGCGGGAGATCAATGGTTTACAACTTGGGCCTTGAGCACATTGTTTGATCATAAACTCAAGGCCTTTAGCTAGGATTTTCACAGTATGCTAATTTTGTCATTGGGTTAATTAATTTGTTGAGGAGTAGATTGAGAAAGAAGTACATCTAATCAAAGAACAATAAGCATTCCACAACTTCTGTCTTGAATTTGACTTTCTTAGGCAAAAGTTTCTGGCTGGGTTAAGCTTGATCGCTAATAATACAGCTAACTATAGATCTTTATTTCTAACTTTTTATGTTATTTGCGGAATATTGTTCGTTATCTTCAAAATGGCTCTTTTGCATTCCATAGCTTTAGAAACCTGCTATTTTTGTTTGTGTTCTGCATAATATTATCTCTTTTTCTTATGTGATTTTCAGCATACTTCTTGGAGGCATATCGCCCCGTTAGGAAAGGAGACGTCTTCCTTGTTAGGGGTGGGATGTGCAGTGTTGAGTTCAAGGTAATTGAAACTGACCCACCAGACTGCTGTGTGGTTGCCCCCGATACGGAGATTTTCTGTGATGGAGACCCTATTAAAAGAGAGGATGAGGAACGGCTTGATGAGGTAGGGTATGATGATGTCGGTGGTGCTAGGGAGTAGATGGCACAAATTTGAGAATTGGTGGAGCTTCCCCTAAGACACCCTCAATTGTTCGAGTCCATTGGCGTAAAACCACCAAAAGGCATTTTGTTGTATGGGCCTCCTGGATCTGGTAAGACTCTGATTGCAAGAGCTGTAGCAAATGAAACTGGAGCATTTTTCTTCTGCATCGATGATCCTGAAATTATGTCAAAGCTAGCTGGAGAGAGTGAAAGCAACCTTAGAAAGGCATTTGAAGAAGCAGAGAAGAATGTGCCATCAATTATTTTCATTGACGAGATAGATTCCATTGCTCCTAAGAGGGAAAAAACCCATGGAGAAGTGGAGAGGCATATCGTTTCTCAACTCTTGACTTTGATGGATGGTTTGGAGTCATGGTCCCATGTGATTGTAATTGGTGCAACAAATCGCCCAAACAGCATTGACCCGGCTCTTAGAAGGTTTGGGAGGTTTGATAGGGAAATTGACATTGGGGTGCCAGACGAGGTTGGTTGCCTGGAAGTTCTTCGCATACATACGAAGAATATGAAACTAGCTGAAGACGTAAGATTGTTTATGAGAATGCTTTGTCTTTTTTATGATATTTTTTGTGGGTGCCCTGGTTTATGATGGTAGTTGACACGTTGTCTATATGCAGGTTGATTTGGAAAGAACTGCCAAGGACACTCACGGGTACGTTGGGGCTGATCTGGCTGCCTTGTGCACCGAAGCTGCTCTTCAGTGCGTACGCGAGAAAATGGATGTTGTTGACTTGGAGGATGAATCTACAGATGCCGAGATTCTGAGCTCTATGGCTGTTACAAATGAACATTTTAAAACTGCTCTTGGAACCAGCAACCCTTCTGCACTCCGGGAAACCGTAAACGCCATGTTCTTATTTTTTCCAACATGTGCATTTCTGTTAGTAATTCTTGTTTAATTGAAATACAATTCGTTATTTAGTTCTTGGAACCTGCATCCAGGTTGTTGAAGTGCCAAATGTTACTTGGGATGATAGCGGTGGACTTGAAAATGTCAAGAGGGAACTGCAAGAGGTACACTGCTTGAAGGAACAATTGATACTTTTTTTTTCTGGTACTCTTGGAAATTTCAACCAACTGCTTGGTCATGAATTTTCTTTTATTTATAGACTGTCCGATATCCAGTTGAGCATCCAGAGAAGTTTGAAAAGTTTGGTATGTCACCTTCAAGGGGAGTCCTGTTCTATGGACCTCCAGGTTGTGGAAAACCTTTGTTGGCAGAGGCCATAGCCAACGAATGCCAAGCAAACTTTCAGTGTCAAGGGTCCAGAGTTGCTCACCATGTGGTTTGGCGAAAGTGAAGCAAATGTTTGAGAAAGGCTCGTCAATCTGCTCCATGTGTACTCTTTTTTGATGAGCTGGACTCCATCGTAACTCAGGTTTGTCCCAGCATATGTTTGATCGCCCTTCTAATCTATCACTATTATTCATTTAACTACAATTCGTGCCATCACAGAGAGGGAGGAGCGTTGGGGATGCTGGCCGATAGAGTTCTCAATCAACTCCTGACCGAGATGGATGGCATGAATGCTAAGAAAACTGTTTTTTTTATAATTGGGGCAACAAACAGGCCTGACATTATTGATCCGGCATCGCTAAGGCCAGGCCGTCTTGACAGTTAATCTACGTTCCTCTGCCAGACAAGGCATCACGGTACGAAACCAAATTTTCAAAGCTTGCTCGAGGAAGTCCCTCCCCTGTTGCAAAAGATGTGGATCCGATGGCTCTTGCTAAGTACACTCGAGGCTTCAGCGGTGCAGATATCACAGAAATTTGCCAACGAGCATGTAAATATGCAATCAGAGAAAACATCGAAAAGGTAAACTTTTTCCTTGGCACTGAAGTGAGTTTGGTCCTGCCATGGCTGCTCAACTCTGTGTTCTCATTTCCTTCAGAGGACGAAGCCCTTTCCAGTCTTGTGTACGGTCGCAGCAAGCCTTCTAGTTCTCTCCTGGCCCTTCAATTTTTAATCCCTTTAGTGTCGACCTTTTTGTAGAATGTTGTAGTCCGGGACACTTTTATTAATCGAATCCCTCATGATTTTGCATGTGTTTTTTAATGGTGTCCAGGATATAAAAAAGGGACCGACAGAGGAGCTAGAATCCAGAAGCTATGGACGAGGACGATGCCGCTGAAGTTTGCTCAGAGGAGCGTCGGTGATGCAGATATCCGAAAACATCAGGCTTTCGCTCACACTTTGCAGCAGTCTAGGGGATTTGGAAGCGGGACTGCTGGTGCTGGAGCTGATGATGATGATGATGATCTATATAATTAGCTCGTAGGACTCGGGTTCGGATACTGTGCTAATATTTCTCCTCGATGCTCATCGCGGTGCGCCTAGACGGTTAGGTAATTGTTCCTAAGCTATAGACGAGGGACGGAAATCTGAGATCAAAAGATCGTGATGTGATGCCACGCTGCGTGTCCGTCGTTGTTTATCGGAATTTGCTTGCTTTTGTAGCTTCCTTTGATGCATCCATCTGCTCTCCGGGTTTCCAATGGGAACAGCCGTTGTGGGTGGTCATATGATTTTGTGCGGATAGAATCCGAGTCGAATGAGTTGATGTCTCAGAATCCGATACATTTCCAGATATGATTGTGCTGGTATCGTTCAGATTATGTTCTTTGCATGGGTGTGCCATCTTATTGCCTGTCATATTCTTTTGGGTCAGTTCGTGCGCCCTCTAGTCTCTTCTTCTAGATCATGCACCAACCAGTAGCTATTCGGCTCCCATGCAACAATAATTGGCGTGTGATGTAGTTCAACACTTTGAGCTCAATTCCAGTTGTCAATGATCACGATGGCGATGGGTGGGCACAAAAGTCAACGCAGGATATGCTCGTGTCCCATTGGACTCCCGCGATCGTATCGTGTTCGTCATGCGCACGTCGTTGCAAATGTGGTCAAGTGTGTGTTCTTGGAATGGTGTTATTTATTATTCATTTGATCGTTATAAGACTCGGATAATTGAATGGAATTTGTGACCATCTAATCTCCAATAAGTCGATTAATTAAGTAGTTGATCTCTTTCCACTACAACTATTCCATAATTTTAGTTGGATTCAAAGATATTAATTAGGTGGCGTTCTATGACAACCATGTGTTGATTCATCATTTAAATTTCTCCGTATATTTATTATTATTATTATTATTATTATTATTATTATTATTATTATTATATATTCTCGATATTAACGTAGACCCAATGCACATTTTAAATTGAATTAATGTTTGATGACAAATTTTTGAAGTCATATTTGGTGTTGATGCTGCATTCCAAATGCTCATACTACCTTACAAAAACATTAACATTTTAATATTTATGAAAAGTCAACAAAAAAATTTAAAATTTTAAAATACCCGTGTCGTAGAAATACTAACTCTTATTTTGTTTTTTCTCCCCTTCTCTCGATTTCTATCCTCACAACTCTTTCTATCCCGTTGTTTGAATTTTTTTTTCCTTTCATCTTTTATTTACGGTGAGTTCATCGAACGAAAACACTATTTTATATTCATTTATATCATTGTAGTTTTTCATTTATTATATGTTTTTTTTTTGTGTGTGTAAGATTGCATTTATTTATCAGTTTCAATATATATATAAATATTTATTTATTTTTAAAGAAATATTAAAAATATTAGATATAATTGTATCGAACAATACATACTTCAACGTAAGTCAAAATGTAATTTACATCATCAAGCACTCCAAGCTTACAAGCACACATTAAAGATGTAAATATGGAGCACATCATCAAGTTTTAAAATAAATTCACTAATTAAATAGTATAATCAAACTAGGTATAAAAAGTGAATCCATCATCGACCACCGAGTCTACAAACAAGTTAAATAGTTAGTGTAATCAAAGTAGACATAAAAAAAAAAAAAAGAAGAATGCAGCAGCTGCTCGTATCATAGTCTCCGTACATGCGTACATCTCATCAGCTTCAGTAGGATTATGAGACTCGATCATCGTGTTCGACGATAAGTCAGCTGAATGATAGTTAGTTTGGGTTGAGAAGCAGATACCATAAAACACAGATTGCTTTATGTTATGGGGGTTGATACTGATGCCTATGCTAGTAGAAATTGGGATGCTCGATCGTCAAATTCAAACACTTGCATCGGAATAACTAGTGGGGCTCAGAAGTAGATATGGTGAAATCCATGAACAACACTCGGTAATCGGATTCGAGGATGGGAAGGCTGGGAATCAGAGGTGTATGCACGCTGGCGAGCGTGGTTCTCGTAGCGCGTCCCCTACCAAAGTAGGCTCTGGAGATGATGAGAAAGCCTCCGATGGTGCCTTCCCAGGATTGGCCGGCGGAAAGGCAAAAGGATGCCTCGAAGCGTCTTCTAGAGGCGGGGCCGTGCGGTTTGGGAATCTGATGGGACTGCCGCCATCTTTCTCCTCCCTCCGGTCCTGCACACCAACTCCTCCTCCGGCCAGCACTTGGCCACTTTCTAACATGCCTGCCTCCTCCCCCCCCCCCCTATCGCCAAAGCCTCGTCTGCTTTTGCCTAGCTAAACATTCTTGGGGTTAACTAGGGTTGCTTTGGTTGTTCTCCTTTCGCTTACTGGATCATACATAATGTCAGTCACCGAGTTGCTGAACTCGATCGACACACGTTATTTTGATTAGCATTCTGGGCGTATTTTGTGGACAACAGGAGCGGTGGTCGTTTCGTACGCTCACTCACGTACCATCACCCCATGCATGGCGTACTGAAAGGTCTCCACTGGGCACTATTCTCTTTCTTCGCATTCATCTGACGATTTCTTCAGGCCGATGCAAAAAATGGATCTAACATGAACCGAATTCTCTTTCGGACACCAAGTTACTTTGGGAATAAGAATTTAAATCTGGAAACAGGAGCTCCTTGAAATGGGACTGTGCATACGCTCGGGTTTAAGAGAAAACTGTGATGGTTTTCTTTCTTTGATGTATATATATATATATATATATATATATATATATATATATATATATATTTCATTCTTACATATATATATATTTCTGCATCGTCGATGTATGCCAAAGAGTGTAGAACCATGTAGATAGATTCTATGCTCGTCCCGCTGGATTTGTTGTCTGATAATTGAATCGGACGATGATCCAGTTGTGATCAGCAATCGAAATCAGAGCTCAGTCGGGCGGCGCATCCGCTCATGGATCACAAAAGCCACGACAGCATGGGAAGTCGGCGGTGTTAGTGAGAGAGCAATGCATCTCCCTACTATCATCGTTAAAAAGACTAGTTTTGGCATCAAAATTAGCTCAGAGATTGAAACATATGACCTCGTTGGATTTCACCTTCTTTGGGGCCCCAACGCTATTGGAATATTAATTAGACCTTTTCTTTTTTTCTTTTTTACATAAGGAGCTAGCTTGAGAGAGCTACTAAAGTCAAACCCTCATTTGGATCTCTTTACAAAAAGCGGCAAGGTAATGCATCGAGTATTCAAGGGAGAAAAAGAAAGAAATATATATATTTAAGGTATTCTTATTCTTTTTTTTTTTTGGACGAGATTTTGAAACTCTTGTCCTATCAATAAACAAGATAGAGTTGTAAATAGGATTTTATTGATTTAAGATCGAAAATTGATTGGCTAGAGCTTTAGTTAATTTAAATTAGAGATAAAAAACATATAATATTTGTTTAGGTCCAAGATTATTTTGAGAAGTTCATTGTAGTTTTTCTTTTTATTTCTATTTTATCTTTTATATTTTTGCCTTGAGTTTTTTCTCCTTCTTCTTCTTCTTCTTCTTCTTCTTCTTCATATTAGATTGGTAGTACTCTATTATTATTATTTGAGAAAGGATTATGCTTAGTATATAGTTGATTAGCAAATAAAATTCTTTTATTACGAAACCTCTAACTCTTTTGTCACATATAATTTAACAATATCTATCATCTTTGTTTCATTTTAATTCATTTTACAAGAAATTTATGAAGATTCATTCCAAATAAGAAGAACTGCATGGAGTACTAAGTAACACAAAATGTGGCATCCGATGTTCCCGAAACATTAAAAAACAAAAGATTAAGTTGCATAACTAGCCTCACTATCAAATTTTAATTTTAGATTTATGAATAGTCTTTTTTTTAATGTTTACACTACTTTTAATTTTAGATGTGCTTAACAAAATTATGCAATTTGCATATCACTAAACTCTTTTGCCTACATATGAGCTTGAAAATACAACAATACCGTATCGATCGGATGACATCCTAATATATTATTTTTTGCTTATCATAAAAAGAAAAAAATTATGTGATCCATGCATGGACACAAAGCTACCACATAATGGAAACCTGCATTCACAACAACATGTACGAGCAAGGTTTGGATTGAATCCTTGAAAGAATGTAGTAAGACATCGCCCCATAACTCCCCCCATGCATGAATGAATCTTGAATTGCACTAACAACACTCATTCGATCCGAGGTTGATGTAAACGTTCGGAAGCTTGAGTTTTTGATCCAGCGGAATTCAGGTCCTCTCCTGCATGATCGGGAGATGCATACATTGTTGCACTAGTTTGCCGAATCCAATCGATATGTTGGGCTAAATTTGTAGTCTTTATGTGTGGCATCAAGGACATCGAGGTTGCGGTGATCGCAACAATGTCTCTGGCCATGGAGGAGGAGGAGGAGGAGGAAGAGAATCAGTATATGATCAACAGAACCAGGTGCGTGTGTTCTCCCATCATCAGACAGCGAGCTTGAACGAGGATGGAGCGCACAACCGGTGGTTTCGGTGCAAGGAAGAAGGATGGAGGTCCGATGGCGGAACCATGCATGAGTAGGGAGAGCATGGCGGCTTCGTGGAAGGTCGGTTCATCTTCTTCTTCCTTGTCGGACTGTTGGTTGCGTTCTTCTGCTTCCCCACCCTTCTTCGCGACATGCTCTTTGTGAGACCATGCTGAAGCCGACAACAACCGAGCTGAAACGAGGGTGGCGAAACCCTTGGAGCTGTGATGGCAAGATGGGTGGAGTGACGCATGGAAACGGCGGAACGGATGTGCTTCTGTGGATGCATCGGATACGGTCGATTTCGGGTTCTTGTCGGTGCGAGGGCGATCGCTGGCACAAGAGTGGAGTAGCAAGAGATTTCCGAGTCTCCAAACATCCATCAGCGTAGTTACATACAAGTATTACAGCCTTGGCTTATTCTGCGCCTGCGACGGCGCCGCGCTCGATCGTCACTTCTTCTTGCAGCCCTTCTCCTTCTCGGCGAACTCGAGCATCTCGTCGAGCACCTTGTCGTCCAAGCACTCCAGCTCGATGACCTGCCTGCTGCCGCCGCCGCGCGAGGAGCCGGCGGCGTAGGCGCGGGCGTCGGCGGGGAAGTTGAGCACGGCGAGGGAGCCCCGCATGGCGAAGGCCGCGCGATCGTACGCCCGCGCCGCCTCCTCCGCGGTGTCGAACGTGCCCAGCCACACGCGAGCGCCGTGCTGCGTCGAGTCGCGGATCTCCGCCGCGTACTTCCCCCACGGCCGGCGCCGCACCCCGCGGTACCGCGTCTGCTCGCCGTCCTTGTCTCCCCCCGCTGCTGCTGCTCCCGAGTCGGCCATGGGAGTCGATCGCCACCAGAGCAGCTCGCTCACTCCTCGTCCCCCCGCGCCAGGGATTTAACCCCGGTGGCGCGATTCTCCATGTGCGATGAGAAGAAAGGAAAGAGGGAATAGAATTGGATTTGGTCTCACGACCCATTTGTTTACTCCAAATTCGCTCATTAGTTTAATGAAGCAATCTCGTACGTCGACGCGGGAGCAGGGCTCGGTTCACGCGCTGCCATGGCCAGCCCCTACCAAGGCAATTCGTCAAACACCAATGAGAGAGAGAGAGAGAGAGAGAGAGAGAGAGAGAGAGAGAGAGAGAGAGAGAGATTTGGTCTCACGACCCATTTGTTTACTCCAAATTCGCTCATTAGTTTAATGAAGCAATCTCGTACGTCGACGCGGGAGCAGGGCTCGGTTTACGCACTGCCATGGCCAGCCCCTACCAAGGCAATTCGTCAAACACCAATGAGAGAGAGAGAGAGAGAGAGTTGCCTCTTGGCCTCGTGAGGTCACCGGGGTGACGCAGAGAGTCGATTTGCTGATGTCCATGTCACCGTGTCCTGCAAAAGCGATACTAATCCTCCAATGTATATATATCTGTCATGGTAAAAATATTAAATATTATATATATATATATATATATATTCTCTCTAGTAGGATATCTTATCTGTCATGGTAAAAATATTAAATATTATTTGCTCAAAAGATGAGATTTTTAGGGGCGTATGCTGTTGGCGGGTGCAACTTTACTTCTTTGTTGAAGCATTCGACCAATAAATAAATCGCCATCGTGCGAACAGATGGTCCTCAAGCCGCGGAGGGCCATTGCCGTCTTCTTCTCCGCCTCCGCCTTCCGAACAATCCCGGCAATCCCCTCCCTGCTGCAAGAATGCCGCTCGCTCGAGGACCTCGAGTCCGTGCACGCCACCATGCTCAAGCGCCGCGCTCTTCGAGACTCCTTCTTGATGAACCAGTTCGTCGCCGCATGCTCCCGGCTGCACCTGATCGATTATGCCCTCCGGGCCTTCGTCCAAATGCCTGACCCGAACGTGTTCGTCTACAATGCCGTCGTGGGTGGCCTCCTTCGGCAGTCTGAATCGACCACGGCCCTCGAGTTGTACGTTGGCATGTTGAGGTCCGACGTGCTCCCCGATGGATGTACCTTCTCGCACATAGTCAAGGCTTGTGCTCGGTCATTGGCTACTGAGCTCGGCCAAGCAGTTCATGGGCAGATCGTGAAAATGGGCTTCGGAACCCACCTCTTACTCCAGACCGCACTCGTGGACTTTTACTCCAGTTCCGAGAAGATTAATGAATCGAGCAGATTGTTCGACGAAATGTCCGAGAGAGATGTTGTCTCGTGGACGGTGATGATTCTGGGCCATGCACGTCTTGGCGACTTGGCCTCAGCCAGGAGGGTCTTTGACGAAATGCCCGACAGAGGCATAGTCTCATGGAATACATTGATTGCTGGGTATGGAAGGTCAGGGGATGTTGAGTCTGCCGTGTCTCTGTTCGACGAGATGCCCGAAAAGAGCTTGGTCTCGTGGACCACGATGATCTCCTGTTACTCCCAGAACAAGCGGTACAAAGAGGCAATCAAAACCTTTGACAGCATGAAGGCTGCAGGAGTCAGGCCTGACCGAGTGGCGATGGCTACCGTGATCTCAGCCTGTGCTCATCTCGGAGCTCTTGACCTGGGGAGAGAATTGCACCTATACGTGATGCTGAATGGGTTCGATCTTGGTGTACACTTGGGATCAGCACTGATTGATATGTATGCAAAATGCGGGAGTGCGGAGAGAGCACTGGTTATCTTTTACAAGCTGGAAGAGAAGAACATATTCTGTTGGAATTCGGTCATCGAAGGGCTGGCGATCCATGGATGCGGGAGGGGTGCGATAAACATGTTCCACAAGATGAACGAGGAAGGCAATACTCAACCAAATGGTGTCACCTTCGTCAGCGTTCTCAGCGCGTGCAATCATGCAGGGCTGGTGGAAGAATCACGGCTGATGTTTTCCAGCATGATCAAGGACTACTTAATACGTCCTGAAAAGGAGCATTACGGATGCATGGTCGATCTTCTAGGGCGTGCTGGCCACTTAGTAGAAGCATTGAATTTGATCAGGAGCATGCCAATGGCACCCAACGCTGCAATCTGGTCAGCTTTACTTTCTGGTTGTAGAATACATCGAAACATGGAGGTAGCTGAGATTGCTGCGGAGAAGCTGCTTGTACTGGAACCAGAGCACAGTGCACATTATATGCTTCTGGTTAACATGCATGCTGAAGCTAAAGCATGGGAGAAGGCTGGGACGGTGAGGGGGATGTTGGAGGAGAAGGGAGTGCAGAAGAGGGCTCCTGGGTGCAGCTGGATTGAGATTGATGGGGTGGTGCAAGAGTTTGCTGCTTGTGATATGATTCATCTCTCATCAAAGATTTGCTCGGTGCTGCATGAGTTGGATGGACAGCTGAAACTTTATGTGCATTAGTTCAATGCTGTGACTTTATGTGCAAAAGCACAAAGGATGTATGTTGTGTATGCAGATTTGTTTGCAAACACTCGTGCGATTCAGTAGCCCTTTGTGTCGTTTGAAGTGCAATTAGTACGTCTTGGTGTCGTCGGCAGCTGCAGTTCACAGCATGTGTGTTCACCAGAGTTGGACATTAGTTTAATGCTGCGATTTTTATGTGCGAAAGCGGAAAGGAGGCATGTTAGTGTGCAAATTTGTTTGCAAACACTAAAGTGATTTAGCAGCACAATGCACTGTTTGAAGTGCAAGTAATTGCTGACTTCCGAGAAATATTTGTGTATACAGATTTGTTTGCCAAGACTGAAGTGATTAGCAGAGCTGAAAGTTGCAGTATGTTCACTAGAGTTGGGCACTATTCTGTGATTTCCATTTGCAAAAGTGCAAAGGATGTAATTGTTTGCAAAGACTAAAGTGATTTGGCTGCACATTGTATCATTTCAAATGTAATTTGTGCAAGAAAGAAATACTTCTTGGTATTCCGACCAGCTGAAACTTTCTGGTTGCTATTAGTTCAACGCTGTGGCATTCAAGTGCAAAAGCACAAAGGAGAAATGTTGTGTCGACAAGCTTGTTTGCAAAGACTCCAATGATTTAGCAGCACATTGTCTTGTCCGAATTGCGATTTGTGCAGGCAATACTTTCTTGGTGTTATAGGAAGCTGAAACTTGCAGGGTTTCTTAACTCGATGTTGCGACTTCGATGTATAAAATGCCAAAGGCGAAATGTTGTGTGTACGAGTTTGTTTACAAAGCCGAGTGATTCACCGGCACATTGTTTCGTTCCAAGTGCAGTTTGTGCAATTAATACTTTGTGTTGTGCTAGTCCACCCTATGAGTTTAAATTATATTGTGTCGGATTAAACTTTGCTTAAGATGTAAATATTATTTGTCGGTGACAATTAAAATTTTGATTAAAAAAAATACATTAACAGTGAGCTAGCCCAAGCAATTCGATCATTTTTGCAATATTACATCTTAGTTATCCATATCTGTAAGTTGTAATAACCCAAACATTAGGAATTCATTATTTAGCTTTCTTAAAGGTTATATCAATAAGTAATATGGTTTTTTTTTTAGATCTTTCTCTATCCGAAACCAATTACTTTGCTTTACATCCACAAATAAATTGTCTGTTGGAGCAATATGGAATTTGCACTATTGTTTTAGTTAAAAGAAATAAATGTAATATTTGGTACAGTAGGAGGGGGAACAAGCAATGTAGGGTTTGCAACCATTTATCGAAATAAACTGATTCAAAAAATTTAAAATAAAATTGAATGATATAGGAGAGAAATCGACATTGAAAAAAAAATATAACCAGATAAATTTTTAATAGAGGATTTGAAGCATTTTAACCATTTATTGAATCAAACTGATTCAAAAAATGTAAAATAAAATTGAATGATATAGGAGAGAAATCAACATTGAAAAAAAAAATATAACCAGATAAATATTTAATACAGGATTTGAAGCATTTTAACCATTTATTGAATCAAACTGATTCAAAAATAATAATAATAATAATAAAATTGAATGATATAAGAGAAAAATTAACATTTGAAAAAAAAAAAATCAAATAAATTTTCAAGGGAGGGATGTCGTCCGACAAAATGCACATCTTGACTTGACTTGGCGAAACGCGTCAGAAGCAATCCAAGCCGTAAGAAGGCAAAACGTATGGCTGAGATTTGAGGGGAGCGCGAAGGTTCGACGACCCCCGTTAGAAGTGGAAACCCTCGTCCGCGGGGCAATGGCGGCGGCCGCTCAGGCTGCGAGCCCGCGTTTCTTAGGTCTTCTTTTCTCTTCTCCCCGTTCAAGTGGTGCCCCCAACCCGCTGCTTTCGATTCACATCGTCAGCGTGAAATCAGGTTTGTGCCTACAGTGTTCTCTCCACCGACACCTCTCTAGGTTCTCGCTGTTAAATCTCGTCCGAGCGCACGATAGAAGTGCCTTCTGTCGCTCTTTCCTTGCTTCCCATCGTGTTCTTCATTCAAGCTCGATGGGTGTTTGTTCGATTGCCCGAGTGAAAGGTTTTGGAGGCCTGGTCTATGAGTAGAAACGGGCTAGTCTTTGTTGAAAAAATTCGATCTTCGAGGCCCGGCTCTTCCGCCTTGGCATTGTCGGGTCTTCATCCCCAATTCTTTTCCTCAGAGCAACTCTTGGAATCGGCGGCCATCGGTGAGAGCAAGAAAAAAAATGAATTTTACAACAGCAGAGGTCGGAGTATTTTTCCCTTCGTCTCCTTTGTAGCGAGTACTACGAACTGGGAAGTGGCACGGAAGATGAGCTTCTCCGTAGCAGTGAACAGGTTTGGCTTATCCCAATCGTTGGAATCATTTGCAGTGCTAATCCATACGTTCTCGTCAGCCGGGATGCATAAGGAGGTCAAGCATTTGCTTCGAGATATAGCAGAATACAATAGGAGTGTTGGCTCCAACATGCTCGAATTGCTTTCACCATTAGTAAGTCTTTTGGATGGTGCCATGAGATCACAAGCATATGAATCTTTAATATATATATTTGCGGAGGCCTCGATGCTCGAAGATGCCCTCGAGACATTTTTAGAGTCTAAGCAAGTTGCACCACAACTCTCTATTCGGTCGTGCAATTTCTTGCTCAAATGTTTGGTTGCGAGGAAGATGATAGAGTATGCCAGAAGCTTATTTCAGGCCTTGAAGAATTCCGGCCCTTCTCCCAATGTCTACACTTACTCTATCATGATGGGTTTGTATGCTACGGGGGACATCTTATATTTGGATGAAGCCAGGGAGATTCTTTTCGATATGGAGAAGGTGGGAGTGAGGCCAAATGCAGTGACTTATGCTACTTACATTCGCGGACTCTGCAGCGCCGGGTATGTGGAGCCTGCATTGGGCTTGCTACGGGACTTGCAGCACAAATGTCGCCCGCTGAATGCTTATTGTTTCAATGCTGTTATTCATGGTTTTTGCCAGGAAGGACGGCCCTCGGAGTCACTGAAGGTTTTGGATGAAATGAGAGGATGTGGATTCCCACCTGACGTACACAGCTATTCGATGCTGATAGATGGGTTTTGCAAGCAAGGTGATGTTTCCAAGGGCTACGATTTGATTGTTGAAATGGTAAACCGTGGAACTTTGCCCACCATGGTTAGTTATAGTTCACTCTTGTATGGATTATGTAGGATAGGAGAAGTGAACGTGGCACTAAATTTGTTCCGCGAGCTTGGGCATCGAGGCTGCAGGCATGACCAAATCTCTTATAGCATTCTTCTCGACGGGTGCTGTCGGCATGGGGATCTGGACGGTGCTCGTGCTCTTTGGGAGGACATGATCAAAAATAATTTTGTTCCTGATGTTTATAATTATACCAGCCTTGTTCATGGCTTCTGTAGACGTGGACAGTTGAAGGAAGCTTTAGCACAATTCCAAGTCATGATCAAAAAAGGGATAATGCCGAATGTCGTTACTTGCACTGCCCTAGTTGATGGATTCTTCAGAGAGCATTATGTAGACCAAGCTTTAATGTTCTTGAATGAAGTTCGTGGCGTGGGAATCACCCCCAACTTGTGCATGTACGGAGTCGTCACCAATGGCTTGTGCAAAGGGCGGATGCCCGAAAAGGCTTGGGAAGTTTTTGGAGATATGATAAAGAGAGGGCTGCTTCCTGATGTTGTTATTTATAGTACCCTTATCGAAGGTTTTGCCAAAATGTTAGACATGGAAGAAGCTTTCAAGGTGTATGCTAAAATGTCGAAGCAGGGTGTCACACCCAACATATTTACATATACAAGCCTCGTAAATGGGCTCTGCAATGATGGGAGGATGCCTGAAGCGTTGAATTTGTTTGAGGAAATGGTTCGACGGGGCTTGACGCCTGACAGGATTGCATTCACGTCACTGATTGCTAATTTCTGTAAATGTAAGAATATGAACAAGGCATTGGAGTGGTTCGATAAAATGACGCAGAGTGGTTTGGCTCCGGATGTGTTTACATATACCTGCCTTATATGCGGATATAGCAAGTTGCTTTCGATGGACATTGCAGTTTCGCTGATGGATGAAATGTTAAGAATCGGTGTAAGACCTAATTTAGTAACTTACACCGCTTTAATTTCTGGTTATTGCAAGATTGGAGAAAGAGAAAAAGCTTATGAGTTGTATAAGATAATGCTAAAGCAAGGTATATTACCAGATATGTTGGCTTGTCGTTCACTTGGTTTAGATTGTTGGGAGGTGAAAGCCTGAAAGCAGCGTTTGCACAATTATGATTTTCAACAGCCACTAGATGGTGAGCAAGGTAAGAGTTGTTAATAGCTGTCATTTCTCTTGAGCTTGTCGAGGTCATAACCGGAGCCATAAGGTCCTCCGTTATTTCAGAATTGGTGTGGTAAATATGTTTGATCTTTTGATCAAGGATTGAAATTTTATACCGTATCGGAGTTTCAAGCGTCGCTCGATACGGTATAGTACTGTGTACCGAGTGGTACGCCGCCAAGGTATACCAAGTGGTACGCTCGGGTGTACCGAGCAGTTTGACTCAAACTGCTCCGACGGTCAATTTAACTGTTGGAGCACCGTTACCGATCGGTAATGGTCGGTCGGGCAGTAATGATCAAAATTTTGACCGTTACCGTCCGATGTAATCTCGTATCGTGGGGCATACTGTCGGACCGATACATATCGCTCGTATCGGATGGTATTATTTGAAATTCAAAACCATGGATAGCCTAGAGGCATGACTAAATTGAAATAAGGAATGAAACTCCCTTTGAGAACTCTTTCTTTGGGAGACAGTTCTATCAGTGAATACTAATCAACATTGCTTAAAACTATATTTTGTCGATGTGTTTAATATTTCAGCCGTGTTCTCTTATACTCCTTATTTGCAGGGACTACCGGGGAGCTTAATGCAGAATCCATATGCAGAGTTACCGACCCCCAGCTCTCTCACGCTTCTCTCTTACTGCCAATTTGATGATTGTGGATGATGGCCAAACATGTTTCCCCATCTGAATGAAGAAGAAATCATAAGAAGGTAAGGAGAAATCACCGGACCTGAATTTATATGGATTTTTAACTAGTCTTTCTCTTTTATTGATCAGGTAATCATGAGATGACCGAACAAGTTGAAGTTCTTCTGTCATGCTGGCCAGAAGACTTTTACCCTTTTCCCTTAGCATGTCCTCTTGATCATCTCTGCATTCAAACTGCCAGAAATCGACCTCTAAGACTTTGGCCTCCATTCATCATCCATAGAAGTGACCTGATGTTGTGAGACCTTGATGGAGACAGGGCTAATCAGATTGTTAATCGAGGTTCACAGATTGATTTTGCCGGAGGAGGCTGGCTTCTGATACGGTGTCATCGCGGCTCCCCCAGGACCACATGCTCACCAGATTTCTGGATTCTCGGAACTCTGAATTTGGAAATGTGATCTTCATGATATCAAAGAACAGCGGGACCTGGAGCCTCTCTGCTTCACGTCTCACCTGCATTAGGAGGAGAAAACAATCAGACCATTATTGTCCATGGCGCCTCATGGGATTTAGTTGGAAATGTGATCTTCTTGATATCAAAGAACAGCAGGACCTGGAGCTTCTCTACTTCACATCTCACCGGCATTAGGAGGAGAAAACAAGCAGACCATTGCCCACAACGCCTCATGGGATTTAGTTTCTGCATTTTATTTTTTAAGATATTAGTTTCCTATAATTGTAGGATTTAGTTTCTCCATTTATCAAATTTAACCTCTTGTAATTATATAAGTTCCTCAATCATATAAAGAAGAAGAATTCCTTTATAAGAGTCTATCTGATACGAGGCTAAAAGTTATTTTCTTCATTGCCCAAAAAAATCTTTCTTCCCCTGTTCCGGAAGTGTTCGTATTATGATATTGGATATCGAGCCGAATGTTTGGTCGATAATCGGCAGAAGGCTTTGGACGTTGGGTATCGGGCCAAGAAGAGCGGAGTTACGCCATGGATATCGGGGTTGCGGAGGTCAATCGTCGATTGAGCAACAAGCCACAAGAGAGGACAATATGTCGAAGAATCGGATGAAGCACCGACCAATGATGTGTCGGACAATTGAATGTCAATTCGCGTTGTAATAATTGTCTAGATCGAAGTAGAGTGTTTGTTTGTGTGTAGGATTAACTACGATGACGATAAAGACATAAAGCGAAACAAAGTGTCGGAAGTCAAGTGGGATGGATCGTTGGGAGTTCAAGAGTTCGACGGAAGTCCGAAGATTCGTTGGGAGTGTTGCCGGAACCGATCGAGAATGAGTAGGGAGCTTGCCGAAGGGTTTTCGGAAGGTTTATCGGAAGTTCGTGGAGCTTGCCAAGAAAGATCGGAGTTTGCCAATGAAGCTCGTTGGAACTCGCCAAGATTATCGTAAAGTCCGGGAGCTTGGCGGGAGTCCACAGAATGGTCTCCGACGGTTCGTCGGAAAACCGTCGGAAGTTCACCGAAAGCTCGCCGAAAAAAGTCTTGTCTTATGAACTTTGAAATAACTTAAAAAATATCTTTAAAATTCATAGTTAGCACATAATTTGATTTAGGATTAGGTGTTAATCCTAAAAACCAAATTTGGGCCAATTCGGACTTCATTTGGACCTGTTTCGATCGAGTTTTCGATCGAAACTACTGTGTTAAAAATGACTTGGGCGATAGCACCGCCCAGAGGCTGAGTGCTGTGTGCAGTTGCGGTAGTACCGCTGCTTTGGGTGATGGCACCGCCCAGTACTACCAGCATTGGAAAATTCAAAATGGTTCAAATTTTGGCTCCAAGTTTGGGCTCCAAATTTAAATCACTTTGAGGCTTATAAATACCACACTCATTCAGAGTTTAACTGAAAAAAAGAAGGGGGAAACTTTCTTGAAAGCGTATCAAATCTTCCCTCTAAGTCTTAAGAGTGTTCTAGTCCAAGAGAGGGGTAAGAGTGCTTGTAAGGGTTATCTCCTAAGCCGTCAAAAGGAGAGGTGCTGTGAGGGAGTTCATCCTCGCCCATTGGAAAGAGGATACTTAATGGAAAGCCAGTGGCCTCAAGCGAAGAGGAATCGGGAGTGGATGCAGGTCGGATGACCGAACCACTATAAATCGATTTGCATTTACTTTCTTGCAACTTACTATACTATAAACCATCTTTACTTTGCTACCTTACTTACTCTACTTCCTCTTCATCTACTTATGTATGCTTTAAAGTTAAAACACAATCTTTGCGAGTTCAAATGAACCGTTGCATTCATTCGTACGAAGTTTCCGAACTTATTCAAATCGCTGAAAAATCTATCGTTCTTTACCGCGGCACTATTTCACCCCCCTCTTAGTGCCGCTTAATCCCTAACAGCTTCATCTTGATTATTCCCAAGATGTGAATATGAAGTGTGGTGAAGGTAATTGTTGAAAAAGAGAAGTTTTTTAAATTTTTAGTTGGGCTCAACGTGGATTATGATAAGCATGTATTTAAATATATGAAACCATTTGCCAAACTCTTCGGGAGAATATTTCATTTATGAAAAAAGAGAAATATTATTTTATATAAATATAAAAAATTTTATTCTTAGAACATCGAGTCGATAGAGAGATGATTCATATTGATAAATTAAAGGTGTAAGCTATAATAGAATGTCACAAATCAAAGAGGGTATTAGGCTAAGATTCTTTCTTGGTTTTATCAAATGTTTTATTTAAAAATACTCGAAACATGCAACTCCATTTACGAAGTTGTTAAATAAGCAACAGCCTTGACGATAGTTAGAAAAATATGCATCTTTTAAAGTCAAAATCGATATGAATGCTTCAGACTTCATTATCGAAAGAGTTATTGTATATAGAGTCACCTGGTGGCCTATGAGAGCTACAAGCTGAATAAGATTAAGCTATGATATTTTGTGCAAGAGAAGAAGATGACATTAGTAGTTTCCAATCTCTAGGTATGGAGACTTTTAACTTTTCAAAACGTGATTTATATGCTAGTTATAGGTGCCCTAACATCTATAACACGTTGCGTCAATCTCTTTACTTATGATTAGTAGCATTTTCTTATATTACATGGATGTATATTGTGATGTCCTTGGATCTGTGCAATGGAAATCGAATCATGATGAGATCACGATAATGAGACCGATTCACCTTTAAACATAGACCCTTAATAATCTTAGTCATAGGTTCCTCAAGAGGGACATTAAGATAA